>CM057053.1:64472453-65852141 GCA_029948455.1 Solanum rostratum
CTTCTTCGCGAGCCCATTGCTTCTTTCTTACGCGATATTTCATCAAAAGCAAGACGAGTCATTGTGGTTCATGATTCTTTAATGTCCTATAATGTTCAGGATGTTTCTTCTTTACCCAATGTAGAATCCTATGTATTTAATTGTGTTTCAGTTTTCACTTCATTCTGTTTGGTAAGCTTATTTCAGGGGCTGTCTGTACAACATGAAGAAGAATTGCTTAAAAAGCTACCCTCCCTTGAAGGAATTATGACAGATGAAGCCACGGACTTTTCAATTTCTCAGATTCAATATATGGATATGAGATCAGGAGATATCCATAATACAAGCAAAGTAATTGAAGGAAAGTTTCTTGATTTGTTGTCACAACTAGCAACTTATCAGAACAAGAAACAATGGGCAATTGGACCAATCTTGCCTACGAAACTTGATTATATCTCAAATAGGAATAATACATGTTTGGAGTGGCTGAACAAACAACCTCCAAAATCAGTTCTTTATATATCTTTTGGAACAACAACTTCATTCTCCGATAGAGAAATCAAGGAGCTCGCGATGGGATTAGAACAAAGCAAACAGAAGTTCATATGGGTGCTGAGAGATGCGGATAGAGGAGATATCTTTACTGGGGAAGCTAGAAAAGTTGCATTGCCTGAAGGGTTTGAGGAAAGAGTAAAAGATGTAGGCTTAGTGGTAAGAGAATGGGCACCGCAACCAGAAATCTTGGCTCATTCTTCCACGGGGGGGTTCATGAGTCACTGTGGATGGAATTCTTGCATAGAGAGTATTACTATGGGAGTGCCTATAGCTGCTTGGCCTATGCACTCTGATCAACCAATAAATGGTTTCTTGTTGACAGAAGTGTTAAAAATAGGCCTGCTTGTGAGGGGATGGGAGAAACGCGAGGAGCTGGTGAATGCATCCACTATTGAGAATGTCGCGAGGAAGTTGATGGCATCAGAAGAAGGCGATGTGATTAGAAAAAGAGCAGAAGAATTGGGAGAAGCTGTAAGGCGGTCCACAGAGAAAGGGGGAGCTTCTCGAATGGAGTTGGAATCTTTCATCGCGCATATCACAAGATAGACTTGTTTTTTAACAGAATTTTGAAGTATTTTGGTTGCTTTTCTCAGACATATATATGTAGCAGAGTTTGTTACAAAATGTCAAAATTATATTGAAGTACCACATCTGATGAAATAAGGTAGCACTCCTTGAGAAAAACAATCATGTATGTATTCTGTTATTTCTTAGTAATAGAGCAGTACAAGATTATTTAAGAAAGTTTAAGCATGAGCTTGTCTGAACTAAAAACAGAATTTAGAACAAGTAATCAAAGAACTTGAACTAGTTTTTTAGCTTAAGTTTCTTCTATCTTTGTCTTTAATTGTTTTAGAAAAACATTATTCTTCGATAGTATTTTTTACGTAGAGTCAAGTTGAATGGAATAGTTAATTATATGTTACGTGTAATGTAGAACCTTTTGGTAGATGACTTTCACTTTTCTTCCATCGCAATTCAAGTTGTCATCTTCTGTTTTACCATAATCCTTTCTATAATTGTTAATTGGTTAAGTTACAATGTTATTTTATTGTCATAAATAATATAGTTCATTTTTTCTTTACCTTATTTGTTTAGAGTATATTTTCATATATCAATACCAACATAATTTTGACTCTTGATATCAATGACGAAACTTACAAATTTTTATATATATTATATATTAACGTAATACGCACATGCAAAACGCTTCCACTTAATATTTATAAAATTCCCCCAAATTAGATGGAACAAAAAGTAAAGCTCAAAGAAATTGAAAGGGAAGTACATTTTTAAACTGCCTGTAGATTATATAAATATTTAAGATGTCCAGTGCTAGTTTTGATGAATGCAAGCTAACTATGCATCTACTAGCTGAAGTTCACAATTTGGACATCATATATCAAATAAGAAAATTGTGTTGTAACTGGTAAACGCCTGAACGGTGTTCTCGTCCCTGATCAGGGGAGACGAAAACCGTCTCTCCTCCCTCTGTGAACGCGAGAAATAGAGTATACTGTCATTCAACAAGGGAGATGCAAAGAGCAACAGCCATCCCTGATACCAGCGAGATAAGTTGGATTACTGTATTCACAAACGTTGTTTTGCCACTGTTATTCATTTCAGCCAACACTCCAGCAACCGAAATATAGATGAAGCCGCCAGCAGTAAATCCCTGCAAGATTATATTCGAAATAAGAGAGGCACTCTTCTATGAGCTCGACGAAAGTATCTTTACTGACAGCTTGAATAACAATCTCACCTCAATCAATGACGAGTGACCAGAATCTTGTCCCAACGTCAATGCCTACATAACATAATACAACATGGTTCAATCAAACACGATGAGAACAGCTGAATCTTGATTCATGCCAACAGATAGATTAATACTGACCAGTGCAGTTCCGGCTAGAGCCACTAGTGCAGATAAGAAGTTAAAGAAGAGAGCTTTGGAGACGCTGAACCCAGACCTTACCAAGATTCCAAAATCACCTATCTGCATAGCGAACACATAATAAGGTTTAGGGATCATTACATTCACATGAGAATAAACATGAAGTCACGGATTCAAGAGGGAAAAAGAATGTCAAGCCACAAGATGTGACAGATGTGAGATATGAGATGAAGATAATTAATTTTGAGTGACTCCGCTAAAAAGCTAAAATGTCAGGAACTGGTGATAATGGAGAGAGCTTTTCATGGTTGGGGGAAATAACATGACCAGAAGAAGTGTTACATTGAAGAAGAAAAACATAAAACTTTCATTATTTTTAGTACTGATTCTGGCCGAATTTCAATTGCACTTAATATGGGAGTACGGTTTAAATGATTAACTTGGCATAGCATAACTGAGAAACCAGGCAGCACAAGAAAATCCAGTTGATGTGTAGGACAAATAAGAAAGATATCAAAGCTTGTTTACAAGGATTCGTGAAGTCTGGTTTCCACAAATCACATTACTTTTCCCGACAAAGAATTGACTGATTTACAGATCAACAAGATGTAGAAAATCTTGTTGTAAAATCATGAAGAAATGTGATCTAGTTTGATAAAATCACCAATTGTGCTATTAGACCATAGTTCTTACATGAGCTCAAAACTGCATACAAAAGTTTGGTGAAGCAATTTAACAAATAAGAGAGAGAGAATAGAGAATGATAATCAGAAATGAATACTGCAGTCATGTTTTACTTGATTGGACTCGCTGATTCAAAGAGTAACTACTGGCAGCTAACATGCAGCCACTTGTATGGGAAATCAATTAAAAACATGCAACCGGTATTGATATGGTAATGAGAAATACTAGAGTAATATACAAGACCTCTTGAGGGAGCTCATGTGCAAGAAGGAACAAAGTTCTTGACCACCCACCAACTGATCCATAAAGGAGGAACGCACTTCCCAAAGCCATCCCATCAGTAAAATTGTGCTGTAGCATAACATAAATTCTCTCAATCTAAATGTTCACCAGTCAGATATTTCTAGTCGTTTCTGAGAAATCATAAACAGAGATGAAGGCTTTTGTAGCACATACAACACCATCAGAGAAGAGATTGAGATAACCAAAGACAAGGTTTGATCGTGGTTTAGCCTGTTCCTCTCCAGCTGATGTAGAATTGGTAGAGCAATTTGCAGAATCTAAAGCAGTATTGTCTTCAGCAGCACTTGAGCCAGTATTCCTCTGCCATAACTAGCGTATGAGACAACAGATATAACAACTATACCACTGCAAACAAATAAATACTCAATGGCTGCATATCTTTTCTAAAAATCTCTCCAGTGGCTGCAAAGACAAACTATGTCTTCCAAGAGATTTTCAATCTGGGAAAGACAACTGCAGAATTGATAAAAATGGATGAAAGATACATTAAACCTATAGCCTATTTGGCCAAGCTTCTGGGAAGCCAAGAGTTCTTTTCTTCTTTTTTTTTTTTTTCAATAAATGCTTATTTTAGAAAGTTGAGATGGTTGGACAAGCTTTTAGGAAAAAAATAAGTGCTTATGAGTAGTAGCAGAAGCCATTTTTCGGAAGCTAAAAGAAGTAGCTTTTCCGCAGAAGTACTTTTGGAACATTGGCCTAGCACAAAGAACTCTAACATTAGTGCTTTTCAAATGGATTACTCAAACATAAACAATTGCTTATTAATGGGCAATATTGTACCCACAAGATTGAATTTAGTTCAAGTCAAGTATAAAAAAGGGAAAGAAACAATATGACAGTAATTACATTGAGAAAGCTTGTTTTGCAAAGTAGTTATTTTGTGTTTTAGTCCGTGCCTCAAGGCATGTTATGTTGAAGGAAAGGTTCACAGGACCCTCTAAATTCTGAATAAAATTATTCTTTTCCAGTAATTGTTTTAGTAGTTACATGAACGTTCAGAAGTGCAACAGATCATCCTGACAAGAAATACACTTCACTGAATCACAGCCTGGCAAATTATGGAACAGCAAAATATGGGACATGTATTGACTCTACCTTCCGGAGAATAGCTCCTCCATTTGGTTTCTCCCCATTGGGAGAGTCAGCAGATACTCCTTCCACTCCAGCTGCCCTTTTTGATAAACTTCCATCCTTCTCCTGAGACAGTTCATCAATATTGTCATCAACATCATTATCATCCTTCAATTTTGTGTAGTGCATATGATGATGATGGTGGTGACCATGACTCCGTTCATTGACTCCCCCAGAATAATCTTCAACATACCTCACAACCTTCTCAACAATAAGAAAGAGCACAATTCCAGCTGCCAAAACAAAAGTATCATGAAACATTCAGCAGTGTGGCAACAGCATCAGTTAAGTCAATGACATTATTAGAAGATGATTTTAAGTTCAATCCAAGTTAGAAAGTACAAATAGGTGTTATTCGATGAATTAAAATACAGTAGAAAGAAGTTAATCCAAGTTGTGAAGATAAGAATTCAAGCCCTCCCCTAAAAAAATTATAAAAAGACACCACCCTGCAAAATGATGAAAACTTTCGAGTTAAAACATTGTTCCAAGTAGGTGACGTTAGGGCTTCGAAAAGGGGTTTATAAAGATCTTGGGCTCTCGACTCATTGCCTTAAGAGTTTAAGGTTAGATGCTCATATACGTTTTTACATTCGCCATCATGTCATTCTCAGTCAGCACCATCAAACTCACATTTTAGAATATCTTGCATATTAAAAGGCAAAAGATGATATTTTTTAATCATAAATAAACATTTTCTTCCTTTGAAATATTTGAATGCGAAAAATTCTAGTATTTCCTATTTTTTGACCATGGAGCAAAACCATCTCAACATGTTTCAAGCAAATTAAACATTTGCATATTAAAAGGCAAAAGATGATATTTTTAATCATAAATAAACATTTTCTTCCTTTGAAATATTTGAATGCGAAAAATTCTAGTATTTCCTATTTTTTGATCATGGAGCAAAACCATCTCAACATGTTTCAAGCAAACTAAACATACAAATTTCAAAAAATGAAGAATGATGTTAAGCACAATTATGTCAAAGAACTTACCCAAAATGGACAATCCAACGGAAAGATCCTCCAATGAATGGGCATGTGAATGACCAGAGTGATCATGAAGATGGTCATCATGTGAGTGGGAGTGGCCACCACCTAAAAGTAATCTTTTTTGGTAAAATTATTTAATGCCACAAATAGTTAAAGACAACAATATTTGTAGGTAGAAGACAGGCAGCATATATAGCTGATATATCACCTTCCTTCCCGCGGATGAGAATAGCTATATTCTAACAGCATCTTTAAGAATACTCATACCTACTTATTATTTTATTACTGCCTCCATCCCAATTGTGTGCTATATTTTGACTAGATATTCTCTAAACGAAGAAGACTTTTGGCACGTCAAATAAAATATTGAATTTTGGGATAGTTTGATAAGTTACGAGTTTAAGAAAGAAAGAAACTCTTGGACAGATTGGATAAATATTCATGATAAACCAAAGGCAGCCTTTTACCAAATAATTTGTTTTTGTATTCAGTGGGGTCTTCAACAAGTCATGTCAATGGCAAATAGGAATGTAAGAAATAACAGGTTTCTTACTATAGAAAAGTGTCAACCTTATTAAGACGGACATAAAAGGAAATAGTGCCAAACAAATTGGGACAGAAAGAGAGTGTGTTATCTTTTTTCCAGAAAATGATGCTCAAACCGACTTACAGTCTTAGCTCAGGAGAGAAAAATTCCCACTAAGCAAAATGCATCAGTACAACATTAGGATGCAGGCAAGAGCACAACAAAGCTATTAAATCTCTCCAACATGAACTAGCCAAGCTAATTGAGAGTAGTGAAAGGTGGAAAGGGGAGTTACCCAGACACTCAGGGGCAGCAAGTTAAGCAAACCAGCCTTTGATGGTGTAAGCTAATGGGTTTTAGTGGGCTGGCGGCTTCATGGTTAGACATCTAAGAAGCATGCCTGATGTAAAGACATCTCGCTTATGTTATTTTAACCATTATTAAGCTAAGTAAAACTAAATTATGAAGGAGTAGAGCTATCAGTTTATGGTTTTGAAGGTATGTGAGCCAAAAAGAATATATACAATGTTATTTCTATATTAATTTAAGATTAAGAATCATACCAAAAGCATGTGGCAATTGGTGAAGGAAAGCATCCCCCAGCATGGCTCCTGCCTGTACAAGTCATAAGTCTGAAAAGAATGAGTAAATTTTTATCCTAGTAAATAATTTAGAAACAATCGTCTAATAACTATACTAAGCATATACAAGGGAATTAGTATTACTTCCAAATCGGTAACAGAATTCATTTAGTAGGCAGCATTCATATGATAAGTTTTAAATACCCCAAACTTCAGATGCCACAATATTGTTCATTATAATAATTAAGTTACAAGCAGAAAATCGTCTATTTGTAATCAACACGAAAAAATAATCTTTTCAGACCTTCCTCCTGTTGAAGCTCTACAACCATCTCACCAACTGAAGCTGTTTGTAACATTACCTACATGATCATTAACTTATGGGGAACCGTGTGCATGACCATCCTTTAAATGCTCCACAGAACCATCAGAGAAATTTTAGGTTCAAATAACTATCAAGTATAAGCTACTGAGATATATTATAGATAATAGAAAACTTCCTCGGCGCAAATCAATTCTCCTACTTCTTTTGCTTAGTGGTCCTGGAAAAGTCCAATTCTAGATAAGAAATATGTTTGTCCTACATTGTTCAATACTTTTTACACATCAGTCCCTTGACAAGAGATAGCCACCTATATTATGTTTTCAAAATTTAAAACTACAAACAAGTTAACTTTATCTCCAGTTATGCACCTTTTTTCGGGTATAACTGTGGTGCAGAGGCTAGCTTGCGTGCACCTTGTTTCTTAAAAGCAATAAAACCTTATTTTTTTTACCTTTGATATCTCTGCCTAATAAATTGAGATCAAAATACTGGATGGAAAGAATACGAGGCGAGCAACAGGAGCATAAATAAGAGATCAGGAACTCTAACAATAAGAGATCTCTTATTGAATGCAAGGAAACAGAGTAATTTGAACAAAACCACAGAAGATATTCAGGAACTCTTACAATAAGAGATCATTCTCACCCCAAATAACGCCAAAGAATCTACAACTGCTTTTGATGGCTTCCCGTGTACTGCAGGACACAAAACATTTGGATTGCATGAGAAGAAAAGAAATTTTCAAATGAAGATAAGAAATGAATCTTAAAGAACATGGCATAAACATAATTATATGAATTTGAGCTACTTACTAAATATTAAAGGCAAAAGAATCAGGCAGATAAGGGAAGCCAAGCTCACCAATAACGAGCAACCCATTGCATTGACCCATAGACCTACCAATGAAACCAGGGAAAAGCTCTCAGTGACAACTAAAGACACCCATTCCAGAGATCTATTATATTGGGCCCAACATGTCATGTGCCATTAAGAAGTAATTTTCATATATAGGAGCAATCGTGGAGACTGAGAGCTCAATCTTCTTAAAAATTATTTGCATATTAGGTGTTACATGGGCAGTTTTACAATTTTGTATATGTCGAGCAAGTTCAAGCCTTCTTGTGAATGATTTACTTAAAGCAGAACATAGTGTCTTCCAGATGAGATCAAGAGTAATACCAATTAATGCTCTTGAAAAAAGAGTCATATCAACAATGACACATCAAGTTAAGAGATACCCCAAAAAGAGTTCAAGCAAAGAATTGTGACATCACAAAATGCAAATCATCCAATCAAACAGCAATTAAAACAAAAAATCTTGCATCCTGAAGCAAAAAATAAGCAAATTTGTTTGACAGTCCCTATCTATGAATCTCACAAGTCCAACAGTATACACAAAACAAGAGAAGCCAAAATAAGTTACTGAACTTTGCATTCTGAGTTGACTTCAAATAATGTGATACTTGATGTCCACCTTTTGATTAGAACTGTTTGGAAGACATATCTCAGTGATGATCAAATTTTCATAAAGCAACAGTTTTTTCAAGTTCTATGAATCTTCACTATTCATTTCACTCCATTCAGACCTTTACATTCCACAATTTAACAGTTTGGAATATACTGAAGTCCAAGAACAAATCAAAATGACATAATAAGCACTACCAATAAAGTGAGCTAAAAGGGGTTCCAAGATTCAGCTTAAATTATTCAAAAGAAATAAACTTTACCAAGACCACTAAGATCCTTGACTCCATGATGATGATGATGATGATGTTCATCCATGTTATCATGAGACCCAAATCCATACAGTTTCAAGTCCTCCTCTTCAGCCAATTCCTCTAGAAGCTTCCTCTGCTCAACTCCACTCGACCCATGATAATGATGATGATCATGATGATGGCCCTCATGGTCATGATGATGGCCTTCATGGTCATGATGATGACCATGACCATGGCCATGGTTACACTGGTGAAATTCCTGATGGGATTCTTCTAGAACTTTCGCTTCTACAGAAGGCCCTAGAATCAGTACCCATAAAGAAGTAGAAATGATCAAGAAGAGGCAGATCTGTTTCACCAGAGCATCAATTTTCGCCATTTTGTCAATTTGGGCAAGACCAAAATCAGGTAAAAACCCTAAATTTATGGAGGGGTAAGATGATAAGGGCGTGTTTGGATAAAGGGTATTAGGAATCAAGAAGAGCGGTTCTTGCAAGTGCCTTCTATGGTGATTACACAAACAGCACAGAAGAAAAGTATTATTATTCCTATTATTATGCCAAAAGTTACTACATCCATTATAGATTGAATTTGTACTAAAAGGGGTCTCAAGTGTGTAAGAGTAATGGATTTTGGTCCTCTGAGAATTTGCAGAAAGGTACTGAATTTTTAAGGATAACATGGAGAGAGTGTCCATAGTATATGTTTTTGTCTTTTTGTTTGATGAGGAGGAAATTGGGTGCTATGTGTCATAATCACTAATCATTAGTCATTGTGGGTAAAGACAATGGAAGTTTATGGAAGCATGTGGTAGTTAGTGTGAAAATTACTCTACTTTTAGGAAGTAAAAAAAAAATTTCGAGGCTGTCTTTCAGCAACAGTTTTTCTATTTCTGTGAGATAGTTAGGTTTGTGTATATTTTACTCTTCTAGAACCTTACTTGTGAAATTTCACTGAGTATGTTAGTGTTGGTGTAGGAGTTGTTTGGGTGCAAAATGATTAGTAGAGAGAATTAGCAACAAAGATACTAGGAAGAAGGTAAAGGTAGCCTTTGTGGTGGATAGGTTGAGAGAGATGAGACTAAGTTGATTTTGTACATATAAAGAGAAGATGTTAAGATGCCCAGTGAGAAGGCGTGAGAGATTGACTATTATGGACATTAGGAGAGGTAGAGGTACATTGAACAAGTATTGGAGGAGGATTAGACCAGATATGAATGACGTGTATAGCTTATTGAGGACATGAATCTAGATAGAAAGACGTGAAGGTTGACTATTAGGGTAAAAGGTTTGTAGGTCGTTGAGAATCGTATAGTTTTGCTTTTCATGTTACTATCTCTTTTTTACAATCTTACTTAGTTTTTGATTTGTGGTATAATACAAAAAATGGACCGAAAAACTTTGCTTCAAATTTTAGTTTTGATCTTTAACTTTCATAGTGTACAAAGAGGTGCTTTACTACCAACACTTTAACTTCAACACTTCAACAAGTACACACTTGTGCGCTCAGTACTTGATAGTTAAAGTGCCTACTTGTGCACTACGAAAATTAAAGGATCAAAGTTATAATTTGAAATCAAGTTTAGGATCCAATTTATGTATTATGCCTTGATTTATTATTACATATTATTTCCTTTAGCTTCAGCCTTTTGCTTCGATTAACTCATTATTTGTTATTGTTAATGTTCTTTTCTTCATTTCTTTTTTAATTGGCTTTTTCCCTATCATTTTTGTTTCATAGTGTTTTTGATTGGTTTTTACTTGATTCAAGGGTATATCAAAACGAATTTCTATCCTCACAAAATATATATTCAAGCCCTACTTTTGGAATTACATCTGTATTACTTAATTCTCGTACAAGTTATTGCCTACAATAATAAAAACAACAATTTTATGAAGCTTATAATTACTCTCCTTTTTTGTTTTTATAACTTGCGAGGTATCTTTTCAAGATAAAATCTTCTTAATCCGCGAACATGATTAACATCTTAACTCAAAATTAAATATCTTAGATAGTAGTACTTATCTAAGATTGCAAAATATCTCTTTTCACAAATTTGTTGAGCTTCTTGTGAATCAATATCGCTATTCTTATCCTTCACAATAGAAATTATCATATATCAGATCAAACATGCACATCCCTCTTAATAATATGCATTCTCAAATATATGTCAAAACTCAAAGTAGTCGGTCACCTTGAATGAGTGCGTAATAGCCCATATCATGTTCAAATGATTGACCCCAACTCAATGGAACGAAGGATTATCTCGAAACACGAGCTTGAGCGGAAGATAAGAAGGCATGACAACACATATATCACATGACATAACATGACAATATTTCCTTTGACAAAATTCTATCTACATAAAGTTTGTATGTATATAAATTATCCATATTGGAGTAAGAAAAAATGCCTCTCCTCTCTTGTGTGATACTATAAAGCTTTTATTCCACATTATACTTGATGTTCATGCATGGAAACCATGAATCTTCAAGTGTTTATCTCTACGTAAAGCTAATTAAATCCGGCAATTCTTGTTGTTTAACGGGTACATTATAAGCCGAGCTAGTAAATTCTGAATAATCTTCAAAAGGATTTATTGTTGGTCTATATTTTACTATAGCACCACCATGCTCTTCATCAAAAGTCTCCCAACGATGAGTTATTATCGTCTTCAACTTGCTCTCAGCCTCCTGTTTTTCGTGTATCTTCTCCATGGATCGATCCATTTCAACATTCTTTTCAGATTTATCTGATACCCCATTGATGATTTCTTCGAGTTCTTTGATATCTTCACTTGGTATTTGATCTATTATCGGACATATTTCAGCATTTCTCACCCTGATTTCTCTGTTAAACTCGAAATATAGAGACAATTCTGCAGCTTGTATATTTGCATTTTTCATGATTCTAAGAGCCATTGTGGCTTCAACTTTCCCAGCTGAATGAATCTTTGATAGAACTCGAGCAATCCCCAGGCGTATCCTGTTGTAAACGTCGAAAATCTCTGTCATAACACACTCCATAGCTTCAAGAACAAGAGGGACAATTGCAGAATAGGATAATGGCCTTGTATTAAGCAACATATCTAGCAATGTCTGCAATTTTTCTATAAGAACAAGATCCTGAACCAATGAAAAGTTCTCATTTTCGGAATTTTGCAACGCCATTTTCTTGTTTAATTTCATCGCGGTTCTTTTTTCCTCCATTTCCATGAAGAAAAAGTAGGATTTCTGATCAAGAAACGCGAAATAAGCACGAATGAACGCGTTGATCCCATGCATATCTTTGTTTCTTGAATGTCCATCTTCGAAATTGGAAAGATCAAATGTCAACCTCCCAATTCTTTGGACACAAGGGAGCCTAGTGCTATAAATGCCATGCATTAATATCAAAACCTTAATTGCAACAACCCAACTCTTGGTTTTCTCAGTCCGAACAGATATAGCCCAAAGAAGAGGCTTGAGATTAGTCGATGATAAACGTAGCCATCTAAAAACGCGATCAACATTCTTCATATTCATGGAGAATTCATCGTGGCTCGTAGCTTTTATGACAGCAGCCTCGATATCTGGATTCCGGAGAGCTGTTCGTCTCGATAAGCTAGCAATCCATAGGCTATTTTGATCTTTAACCAATCCGGAAACCTTTCTCCATAGCCTCATTGCTAGTTTGATATTTCTTGCTCTGTTTCCCCTGTTTTTTCCCTTCTCTTCTTTTTTTCTTGTTGGAACACTTTTTTTGTGGTTATATTCTTTTTTGTATTTTGCAAAATGTTTTTTCCTTCGTTTTAATTATTTATTTTTAAGATGACTCAAAACTAACACGAAAACAAAAATAGTATACAAATTGATGCTCTATGCAAAGTTGATCTCTCTTTTTACTCGATATAAACACATGTAATACGCGTTTCTAACTTTTAAGTACATAGTCATGTGGTATTTGATTTGCCTGATGTGACTAAAATGCGCGTAAAAAATGCTTATAAAGAGTGTGAATATAAAGATTTTAATTTAAAAAGACTAAAATCTAGAAGGAAAAAAAAAAGAAAGAAATAACAAGTCAGAATTTACAAAATCATGCAAAGTATAGTTGTCAATTTATATATATTAACTTTCACATAATTTCAAGAAAAAATCCAAATCAAATCTATACGATTAACTTTTATCTTATTTTTACATTATTAGCCGTTTTTTTTTTTTCTCTTTTTTCATATCTAATTTTTGCTTATGGGGCTTGATTTTTGAGACGACGGTTTTCTGGAAACAACTATTCTATCACTATGAAATAGTGGTAAAGTATGTGTCTCCACTTGTGAGATTCCACTGAGTATCTTGTTGTTTTTAACCAAACATTAGTTGACTGTATGAACAATTCAATAGAAATTAATAACAGTAGTTAAACTATCACAAAAATATGGATAGCATTGGTGAGAATAGATTTGGGAAATTTCAAGAAAAGGGTGTTCATTTTCTTGAGGAATCAGCATCCCAAATGAAAATGGACTGTGACAAAAAATATTAGGACAGCATGTATGAAATGGAAGCTTACCTCTGGAGTATTGTGTGATAAGAAGATCCACCTAAACTTAAAGGTGAATTTTACAAAATGGTGGCTAGACCGTCTTTACTATATGGGGTGAAGTGCTAGCCAGTCAAAAACTCACATGTTCAGAAGATGCAGGTTGCAGACACGAGGATGTTAAGATGTGTGTGGACATACCAAATATGATAAGATTAGGAATGAGATCATTCGAGAAAGGTCAGGAGTGGTCTTTGTGACAGACAAGATGAGAGCAACGCGACTGATATGGTTTAGACATGTACAGAGGAGGATTATTGACGCTCTTGTTAGGAGGTGCGAGAAGTTGGATTTAGCTGTTATGCGGAGAGGTAGACCGAAGAAGTATTGGGAGGAGGTGATTAGACAAGATATGGCACAGCTTCATATCACCGAGGACATGACCTTAGATAGAAAGAAATGGAAGCAGGATAAAAGGTTAATCGGTTAATTTGACCACTATTAGTAGATAAAACAATTTCTTCCACTTCTGAATCTCAAACAATTCAATTAGGGGTTAGTACATTAAGATTTAAGTAGGTTAGTAGGATTAGTCGCGTCTTTATAAAGTGTGTTGCTATTGTCTGTCATTCATTTTGCTATTTCTAGTGTATTTATAAAACTATCAAGTGTTTTTCATTCTAATCATTATTGTATATCTTGTATTTTTATCGAGATAAAACATATTCTGCTGATGGGTTTTTGTGACGAGAGTTTCCAGGAAACAACCTCTCTACCTATGTGATAGTGGTAAGGTCTGCGTACATCTTACCCTCCCCACTTGTGGGATTTTACTGAGTATGTTGTTGTTGTTGTTTTTTTAGTCATATGCCTAAGATTTCGTGAGCAGAATTACCAAATACTTATAACAGCGGAGAGACAAATTTATGATAAAATAAGTTTATGCTCAAATTAAGCAGGCATTAAATAATGTCAAAAAAAAAATATATCATTCCAAACGTCAATGGATTAAAGAACTAAAATTAAACTATATTTAGACCTAAGAAATTGGTTTCTAAAACAAGTACAATAAATTTTCATTTTATTTGTTAAACTTTCCAAAATTTGAATTGTGTGACAGCGAGAAAATAACCAAAATGGTTCACTATGTTTTAGGAGTAAATTTAAATTTAAATAGTTTCTAAATATACTTTTGTAGTTTTGTTTATTTAAACTTATCAAAAGTGAGCATTTTTATCAAATATTTAATAAAACACTTCTGCTAAATTTGAGGGGATCGTGGAAAAAAATAATAGATCTATTCAGTATAATTTCACATATTGAAATCTACCGAGGACAGAGTGTACGTTGACCTTGCCCTTACGAGGCTGCTTTTTTGTATTATAGTGAATGCCTCGAGTCAAAAGTTCATGAGTAACTTGGTCCATATGGCAAGAATCCATTGATGAAAAGATTGTTGACTCTCACTCTTCCCAACCCTTAATCACTATCTTTTAAACGTAATATCAAAGTTAACTTGCATATACCTCGACTAATTTCACAAAATACCTCCCACCAGATATTCAAGCCATGGCTAGGGACGATGGGAAAAAGTAACATAAGTCTAAGCACTAAACAACATGCCAGTATGCATATCTTTATATTGAATGATACTATGGAATGAAATTTTGAAGAAAATATAGAATGCACATGAAAACTAAAAAACACAAGCCAATGCATGAAAAAGGATGGCATACTTGCACATTCATGAAAACCAACAACATACCTAGTGAAATGCCACAAGTGAGATCTAGGAAGGGTAAAATATACGCAAACTTTACCACTACCTCACAGAGATAGAGAGGTAGTTTCCAAAAGACCCTCATCTCAAAAATATCAAGCCCCAAAAGCAGAAGATACTAGATATGAAAGAAAAATGACTAAAACTAAGTCTTCCAAATCACTTCTTTAATTTCTTGCAAGAACCTAAGCATCCAAACTTGAGTTCATGTGAGGAATTTTGTACTTGGCAAAATCCAGCTCTTCCAATTAAGAAACTTCTTATTTTAGTTGTAAAATTTGTATTCATCACTTATACCAAAAAAGTTCCAACCTTTAAGGTAAAATTTGCCACTTAAAACTTATAAGCTTTACAGCATGACAAGGAAAGAACATTACTATTGTCACACACAGCCTGATAAGAAGCACAAGATAAGACCACAAAATAGTCACCAACTTTGTCATTTATGAATTTCACATTATCACCATGCAAAACCAAGAACATCTACAATAAGAATGTTGACACAAAAAGAGCAACTTTAGACCATGCCAAGAGCTTGACATTCTAGCTGCCACATATTGAATCTTATCTCCAAACAATCCCCACCCAACCCAATCCTCCAAAGTCCAACCTGGACAAGACAAGGGGGGAAACATAACCCTGTTACATTTCAACATCATCTTTTAACTTAGGAATAATTGACAAGAATTCTACAGAAAACATCAAGATTACAGAGAATAAATTATCTTTAACTCTCTGTCACGCGGCAAATATAATCATGCATTGACCTATAACCAAACTGCAGCAATACCATCTATCGCCTATAACAGGGGATTGGGATAATCTGATCCGAGACATAATATGTAATTCGGACTAATTCACAAAGCAAGGCACTGTTGGATTTCTCCAATGTTATGTCCTTCAAACTACTTCAATTCAACAACTTATCATCACATGACTCTGTCCCGCCACATCCCTTCCTTCCTCTCAGAAGGCACAAACACACCAAAAATAGCGGAGGTTACAAGCACAACAGATAAGAATACAAGACAGTTCCAAGAGCAACAGTTCAATATTTTACTATGAAATGAAAACAACAGACACCAGCCACAGAGTCATCTATTTGCATAAATTGATAACAGAATAGATTCAGAAACTACCTCCAAGAAATCAGCACCAGTAGCTTAAGGGGTTAGTTTGGAACAATAACATCAAAATGCCATGACAGTTCATACACATCTGCACTACAAACTATTCTGGTAGTTGCATCACTTTGGTACTCAATATTGTTTTAGTTGAAAATAATTATGCATAATATTTTCCATGATGAATAGATAGCATGCATGCAATTTAACATTAAGAATTTTGCACCAAAATGAGATTTCACATGAAAACAAGAAAGACTATGCAATGTAAATGAATTCAAGCTATAAATGTGATCAAACCTACTTACAGGCAGAGACAAGTATATTAATAAACTTCCAAAAAAGGATGAATCTTACTTGCGATGATCAAGAATTCTTCCCAGTCACATGTACTTTTTTATCAAGAAGCCATTGGGCCTAACTTGAATCCACATTTAGAAAGTTAGTGACTGGAGAATTTCAGCCTCACCCCAAATTAAGAAACTTTACATTATCACTGACATATATAATGATTTGATATGGTGTAATGAGGACTAATACAGAATTACAAGTCGATGCAAATTACAATCTTAAGATTGCTATATTTCCACAATGGTTAGCAAGTCATGAAGTCGAAGCACATGCCACTCTTAAGATAGATTGTACTCTAAGAGCTTTTAGCCACGAGCCATGTAACTGTATGTGAGGAGTCCGGAATTACAAATCCCCCCAAGTAGAAGGTCCTTACTGAGGTGATAACAGATTAGTCAAGCTAAGACTAGTCATCTAAAAACCGATCCCAAACAGAAAGTTGCAAATGCATTAGAAGACATCCACCTGGGGGAGGGGGGTATTGGAAAGAGATAACTGACAGGAGTAAAAATAAATGGATGAACATGCTCATCTTAAAAAACATCCGATCAAGAAAAGAGATTTTTGACATCCTACTGTTGGCAGGCAGAACAGAGTGCCAGCTACCAAAGCAACAAAATGAAAAATTAAACAACTGTTGCTGGGAAATAAAATATCGGAGTCTAAACATGTATGGTCACGGACTACAAAAAGGTACCAAGTAAACCTCTGCAAAGGCCCCAGGGATATACAAGTAAACAAACAAGACACATTGGCAGTCTGTGGTGGTACCCTCTATGTAAGTCTACCTGATTGTCACAAACTTGTTGGTACCATGTTTAGCCCAGTGAGTCCTCAGATCAATTGGATTAGCAAAATTGTATCCTTCTGCAGCAAGTTTCTCCAAAACCTTCTTGAATGCACCCTGGCTCATCTTTCTTCCAGCAATCCTTGCTCCACGTCTTTTAGTACTCATCGGAAGTGGATACATTGATATACTAGTGGTGCAACAAGCTGACTGCCAGCCACCACATCCCCATCGATAGCATTGCTGAGGAGCACCAGTGCAGGAACAAACTGGTATAGGAATGACAGAAATGTCCATATCAATTCCATTTATTACAATGTCCATGCTCTTCTTTGCTGGTTTTGCTCGCTGAACAGAGGGGTTGCCATTTTCCTTAGGTGCAGATGCGGCTTTCTTTGACTTCTTTGCTTTGGGAGCTTTGGGAGCAGCACCACCTGTCTTTCTCTTTGAAGGACCACTTTCCTTCTTAACACTAGGTTCCTCTGCATTTACCCCCACCTCCTTAGTTGTATCAGGTTGCTGAACCATTTGAATGGAATTACTTGCAGAAGCATCAGGAAGAACTGAAGTGTAATGATTCCCCGGGAACATATGAAGAAATTTGTCTCTGTGATTTATCCAACTGTCCCTTACATAATCAATGTGAGACAAAGGAGCTTCTGGGATGATAGAATCCCGAGAATGGAACACCCCATTAGCACCAACCATAATTGGATTCTCACGCCTAGTAAGGTAAGGTTTTGTATCTCGATCAACCACTGATGACATCAGTTGAAGACCTAGATGCCCTTTAAGGGCAGGTTCATAATAACCCCAGTTCCTCATGTTCAATCCGTCGTCATCCATCAATAAACTACAGATGAATGCAAACATCACCACTTAACATTAACATTTTTGCCATAATTAGAAAGGCCCAACAAAAATGCATTAAATCCCTAATCTCCATACACTTCAAAGACTCAGATTACGAATATATATAACATAACAAAGCCATTAAGATTTGAAAAGGAATAGGAAATAACAAAAACAAGTTATCCAAGAATAATATGAGCAGATCCAGAAACTCAAAGCTAAATGCCAGTAGCAAATCAATCAAAACTACCCATACCCATGGCCACCATAAAATTCAGATGCAATTTCATCAACCTTTCAATAAAAATGAAATGTATAACTGGAAAATTTAACGAATCTCCATAACCCCAGCTCAAATATTTGGGCACCCAAAACTCATGAAATTCATTTCACAAGTAAAGTTAAGTCTTTTGGGTTTCCAGATCAAATTTATGATAACCCCAGGAAAAATTTTGAACCCAAAACTCATCAAATTCAACATTGCAGACACTAGAAATAAAACCCACAAATAAAGTTAGAATCTTTTGAACTTCCATGTCAAATTTTCATAACCCCAACAAAATATTTGAACACAAACAAAATGAGCACCCAAAACTCATCAAATTCAACATTTTCATCACTAGAAACAAAATCCCACAAATAAAGTTAGAATCTTTGGAGTTTCCAGATCAATTTTTTATAACCCCAAGATGAAACTTTGAACCCACAAACAAAATGAGTACCCAAAACTCATCAATTCAACATTTTGCAGCCACTAGAAATTAAAAAAACCCAAAACAAAATTAGAATCTTCTGGGGGTTTCCAGATCAGCTATGAAGCAATTAAATACAATCTTGATAAATCAAACACAGAGAATCAACACAGAATTCAACAGAAATGGAAACCCACAAATAAAAATAGAATCTTTAGTCTCCAACACAGATCTGACAGAAATGAGATGCACAAAAAACAGATCCAAGATTTAAGCTAAGAAAAACCATCAAAATGAAAATTAGCAAATTGGCATGCATATATTAAATCAAAGAATGTACATATCTTTTTCCCAAAAAAATGAGGAAAGAGATAAAGATAAAGAAAAAAGTCCAAATTTTTAAAGAAAGAGATATATAGAGAGAGACAGGGAAAACAAGGGAGAGAGAGAAAGAGAAAAACTTACTTGTTGGTAAACAAATCTTAGGGTTTTTTTTTGCCTTCAGGAGAGAGAGACAGAAGGGAGAGGAGAGAGAGAACTGAAGGAGAGAGAAAGGAAGAGAGAGAGAGAGAAGAGGAGAGAGATGATAGAAACCCTTTTTTAAGAAAGAGAGAAGAGAGAGACCATTTTATGATTATTTTTTTTCAACTTCCAATGAAAGCATTATAATAAATTAATAATATAATTAAATGCAATTTATTAAAAAAAACAAAAACAGCTGAATATTATCTTTACGTTTACTACTTTGATATCTTGAAGCATAAATAAACTTTGAAAACACAAATAATTTTTTTAAATTCTTAATTAAAAGTTTTTGAATTTTAAACATTATTAGACCCCAAAAAAGTGTTGGAAGAAAGTTATTAAATAGGATATGACACAGTTTTGTATCTTTGAGGATATGACCTTAAATAGAAAAAAGTGGATGTCGCATATTAGGATAGAAGGTTAGACTGCTAGTAGGGGTAGGATGATGTCGCGCCTTGTGATATAGTAGGTTAGTAGAGGTAGTCATGTCGTTCTATACTGTCTTGTTATTGTCCGTTATTTATTTTGTTACTTGAATTATCTTTATAAATTTTCATTTGTTGTCCACTCTAATCATTGTTTCATAGCTAGTATTTTCTGTTGTGGGGATGATATTTTTTAAATGGAGGTCTTTCAGAAACAACATCTCTATCTCTATGAGATAGTTGTAAGGTATGTGTACATTTTATCTTCCCCAGACCCCACTTGTGCGATTCCACTGGGTATGTTGTTATTGTTGCTATTACGTATAGTTTCGTGATATATTCTATTATATATAATTATTGTAATAAACAAACAACAACAACATAGCCAGTGGAATCCCATAAGTGGGGTTTGGGGAGGGTAGAATATACGCAGACCTTACCACTACCTCGTAGAAGTAGAGGGGTTGTTTCCTGGGAACCCTCGTCTTAAAAACACATAAGCAGAATAAGGTAGATATGACAAAAAGAAAAGGAAAGGGAACCGAAAGAGCGACTATTAACAAAAAATACATGTTAATATGTAACACACATACAGATAATGATAACACATGATATAAAACACGCTTACTCCTGCTACCTTACTATACCTCAAGGCCAGACATCCACCTAACCCTACCAACCAATTAGCCTGCTACTCTAATTTGTGACCTCCACTCCTTTCTATCTAAGGTCATCTTCCTCGATGAGATCCAGTTTCGTCATATCTTGTCTGATCACCTCCCCCTGATACTTCTTCGGTCTACCTCTACCCCTCCGTGTAACTCCCAAAACCAACCTCTCGTACCTCCTAACAGGAGCATCGGTACTCCGTATCTGCACATGTCCAAAGCATCACAGTCTCGCTTTCCTCATCTTATCAGCCACTAGGGCCACCTCTAGCTTCTCCCGAATGGTCTCATTCCTAATCTTATCCCTCCTTGTGTGACCACACATCCATCTTAACATCCTCATCTCTGCGACATGCATCTTCTGAACATGTGCATTTTGTATTGGCCAACACTCCACCCCATATAACAAAGATGGTCTAACCACCATTTTGTAAAACTTACCTTTGAGTTGAGGTGGTATCTTCTTGTCACACAATACTCTAGAGGCAAGCCTCCATTTAGTCCATGTTGCCCCAATACGATGTGTGACATCATCGTCGATATTGCCATTACTCTAGATGATGGACCCCAAATACTTAAAGTTTTCCCTCTTCGGGATAGGTCGAGTGACAAGTCTCACATCAATGTCTGCTTCATTTCTCGCAACACTGAATTTTTTGCTTTCCAAGTATTCTGTTTTGGTCCTACTCAATTTGAATCCTTTGGACTGCAAGGCGTATCTCTAAGCCTACAACATATCATTAACTTTAGTCTGAGTCTCCTCAATTAGTATTATGTCATCTGCAAATAGCATACACCATGGAACCCTTCTTGGATAGATTGCCTCAGCTCATCCATCACTAAGGAAAATAGGAAAGGGCTCACAGATCCTTGATGGAGTCCCATCTCAACAGGAAAAATTACTATGAGTCTCCTCCCACCGTTCTTACCCGAGTTTTGGCTCCGTCGTACATGGCCTTAATCGCCCTGATATATGCCATTGGGACACGTTTCACCTATAGACACCTCCATAGGACATCCATTGGAACTTTGTCATAGGCCTTCTCGAGATCAATGAACACCATATGAATGTCCTTCTTTCTTTCCCTATATTTCTTCACTAATCTCCGAACAAGATGAATTGCTTCAGTAGTCGATCGCCCCGGCATGAATCTAAACTGATTCTTCGAAATAGACACTACTCTTCTCACCCTCATCTCCACCACTCTCTCCCAGACCTTCATAGTGTGACTTAACAACTTAATACCCCTGTAATTGTTACAGTTTTGAGTATCCTTTTTGTTCTTGTACAATGGAACCATTATACTCTTCCTCCATTCATCAGGCATCTTGGCAATCTTCATAATGGCCTTGAACAGTCTAGTCAACCACTCTATGCCATCTTTGACCATGTTCTTCCAAAGATCTACCGGAATCTCATCGGGTCTAACTGTCCTCCCTCTCTTCATCCTACTAATAGCCCTTCTAACCTCCCCAACTCTGAACCGCCTACAATAACCAAAATCACGATGACCTTCGGAGTGTGACAACTCAATATTTCTATCTCTTTTTTCATTTAAGAGTTTATGAAAGTAAGCTTGTCACCTTAGTTTAATGGAAGTGTCATCCACCAACACCTCACCCTTCTCATCCTTGATGCACTTTACCTGGTCCAAGTCGCGAGCTCTTCTTTCTCTCTCTTTAGCGAGCCTATACAATCTCTTGTCCCCACCCTTATCACTTAGCTCCTCATGTAGGCGCTCTAATGTTGCTGTCTTAGCACTCGTCACCGCCATCTTTGCTTCTGACTTAGCCGTCTTATATGTCTCCTTTGACTTTGTTTCAATGAATATAATATTTAAATAGATTATATCTTTGTGTTGTATAGTGTCACACATCTTTGAATGATAAACCTATAAACAAAAATTGACAGAACAAAGCTACTATAAAAGAATAAGACAAAGAATAAAATAAAATTATTAAATAATAAGTAAAGATAAAATAGAAAAAAAGCTAAGATAACAATGTGATCATGCCAAACTGATCGTTATACAAAATGAGACTTTACGTCATTGTCAAACGATGAACTTAAACTATATGATATAATAAAATTTGATTAACAATCAAAATAAATATTATTTATATTTAAAATAACAATATAATATATTACATCAGGTAACAATCATCCAAATAAGGCATGAATTTTCTAAGTAAAAGTTCATTTTTGTTAAAAGAATTTTTCTCTTAACACAAATTTTAATTTAATTGAATATCAACATATAAATCGAATAATAATAAAAATATTTAAGATAATTTTTACAATAGAATTTAGGAAAATAAGTATAAAAATCATACTTCTATTTTTGTTGGATAAAGAAATGTTTTTCGATTGATTTTAAATATAATAATATAAATATGAAATATAAAATGCAAAATAAAAAGATAGTTCTAATAAATTCAATTTTATAAATTTGAAATAACATTATTTTTTCCCCCTTATTATAAGCAGATTTTATTGTTTCCATCCATAGAAATAGATATATATTTGAGCGTCCAAAATGAATATTTTTCATTTATTATTATATTGTCTCATTTTTATTGCATCGAGGAATGCTCATGTATTATTCCTTTTTTAAAATAATATTTTATATATAAAAATAATTTTATATAATTTATCTTTTTAATTTTTAAATATATTTTATGTATGTGTCTTATTTATTAATGCTAGTAAACAACGTCTGGGGCCAATAAATATGTTCAATTATTTTTAGATTTTTATTCGTATGATAAAATTTAAATTTAAAATATGATATTTCATTCGTTTTAATTTATTTGTCTTTTTTTAGTTCATCAATGATAGATCTTTTATATATTTTTAAAAAAATTTAAATCGTTAATTAGTGTGACTTATAGTGTATTTTGTATATTAGTTTTAAATAACATACATTATTTATTTTGTTCTAATTTATGATTATGTAGATAAAATTTTAAAAGTCAATAAATTTTTTCAATTTTTGGTTAAATTATTAATTGTTGCTAGCGGGCCCTAGTTTTGTTGGTACGTAAGAATGGAGAAAAATGAAATAATCGAGCGAGCCTCAATTATGTTGCTGTGCGAAAATTGCATCAAAATTAAAGGATGTAACTGGATTTAAACTTGCGACATTTAGCTTGAAATGTCAGGCTGGAACCAGTGAGCCAAGCTGTAGCTGAGATTCGAACCGGCAATATTCAACTTGAAATGTCAAGCCAGTATGTTCGTGTAAAAATTGTTTAGTTAATTAAATATCATATGCTCTTGAGAAAATTATGCAAAGCTATGGTATTATATAGATCAATGTCCACTTACTAAGTACCAACTACTCTCCTTGTGTCTGCTTGATCTGAAGAGGATCTAACATGCACCTGTCGACATTATTGAAGAGTCCGAACAACATGGGGAGTAACAAAGAGCAGCATATGAGAAATAAGAAGCTTTTAAGAGTAAGGACTATCCAAAGAGAAACACATCCAGGCTTTTCTTTGGCATAAGAGATCACCAACACTTCATTTATGAACTCCTCCAGCCCCAGTCCAGAGGCTTCTGAAAGCCACCTCTTGACTGCTATTTCTTTCCCATCTTCCAATTTTCCCTAGACAGAATCACCAATTTCAGCGACTTGAAATTTGGAAAGTGATCAAGAGAGATGAAAATTGTACCTTGTAAACTAAACCAAAACCACCTTGACCAAGCTTATTATCCTCATGGAACTGGGATGTTGCATTTGAAAGAGTATCGAGGCTGAAGACTGGTAACTTTTGTTACCAAGTAAGACTACCTCCTCTGTTTTCACTCCTAATACAGCAGGAATACAAGTTAACTATAGCTAACAAAAAGGGCAAGGGCAAGCCAGGTGCACTAAAGCTCCCGCTATGCGCAGGGTCCGGGAAAGGGCCCAACTAGAAGGGTCTATTGTAATACAAAAACTTAATAGCATGTTTACCTCTACGTCTGACAATCCTTGTACAGCAAAGGAACAGACACACAGAGTGTAAGAGTACCAACAATTACTGGAATTACAATTTTCTTTATGTCTTTATGATGATCTGCAATGTAGAGAAAACACACAAAGTGAACAAATATCAGTTCCTTACAGATGTAAGCTACTTAAAGTATATATATATAGAATTCCATTAAGTCCATTATATCTCAAATGACTGCTTAAGCTACTCTGGGTGGATAATGAGTCTTTTATTCAGCACCAGAATACATACCAAGCTCTGAATGTGCCACACGAATATAGAGATCTTTCCCCCAGCTTTGGAACTGCTGAATATCAATCAAGTTTTTACTCCATGAAATACAGCCAATACCTGAGTCATATGCATACGCTATGCAGGAACAATTTCCCAAGCGTTGGCTTCTACATTGGTCTTCTGTGGTAGATGACCTTTCTGCAAAATTAGGCAGTTTCATCAACCCCATCTTTAAAAATCTGTCTTCTTTACTTGAATCTCTTGAGTAATTCCTTATTTCACATTACAAAGCTCTCCTTGTAACACAACCAGTAGACCAGTTCCCATTTTCCCATTCTTCCCTATGCTTCGCTCGAAACCTTTCAAACTAGAACAGATCGGCAACTCCAAATAATTGCAGCTCCCAAATGGACCATACGTTCCATAAACTTCACAATCATTTTTGGGAGCTGACCATATTGTCTTCCAGTTTGTCTCATTCTCATCCCAATATGATTGAACCAGGTTTCCTTTCCAATCCATGATGAATTTCGTTAAGAAATTAAAACCAATAGGGCCAGTAAGATATACAGTACCTTCCCGATCGTTCACTACACTAAATCCATCAATTGACACAGAATACATATCCTGCACTCCGATGAAGATCTGGCCATTCCATTGACCACTATGCCAGTAGGGACGGCTGCCTTTCCAGATACACATCTGAGGAATGATTCCAGAGTTCATTCCTAAAGAAAAGTTTCCGGAATCAGGATCCGAAGGGCTTCTCCAAGATTTCCTCTCCCCTGTCCTTGTATTTTCACTTATTCTCATTTTAGGGACAATTAAATCAAATGGATGCTCAAAACTCTGCCATATTGTGCTCCCATTGTTCAGATTACCTACAAGAACAAAGTTCCCAAAATCTTGAAGAAGAGCAAATGAGTTTACCTGAGAGGTTGAAACATTTGATGACCAAAGAATCTCCTCCTCCCCGTTCAGAACGACATCATTTCCATCACCAGATATCTTCACAACCCCAGAAGAATCTCTTAAGGGTTTATCCCTATTAGCCACCCAAATGACAATCGTTTCAGAAAAATTGTACCAAATACCAATATACCCGTTAGAGCTGTTTAGAGGACTCAAAAATCCCAGCTTCAAGAAGCCTCCTGGAGACTATAAAATCCCGGGATCTCTCAGAGATTGAGTGCTGGTAATGCTATCTACTTCTGTGCATAATCCTGTATTGAAACAAGGAAGAATAACAAGAATTATATGAACAAAATGTTGCACATTTCTGCTGCTGCTGGTTATCTTTTTGGTTTTCTAAGCGTTCCTATTACCACACTGTAAGACTTCTTTTGGATCAACTATCTTTTACAAAGCACAATAAGTTGTCAAAGTCCACTATCACAAGTTACCAAATTGTCAAAGTCCACTAATAAAGCATTTTGTCAACCCCAGAGAAATATCAAAAACATGTTAGGCCACACATGTCATTCTCAATCAGAGACTTTCAGGCCAATGAAAAAATTGACTATTAAAATGATCAATGCAAAAGGTGTCCTTTTCAATGAGACCACAGCTGAGTTGTTTGCATCTGCTTTAAATCAATTCATACCATTAAGACTAAAAAGTTACAGTCTTTGAAATGAGGACAAGAATGAGCAATTTCTTTTTAAAGAAAAGACTTCTCCTAGAGAAGTTTTTTTCTGTACTAAACTACATAAAGAAAAAGCGCTCCTCACCAAAAGTTATCCATTATCAGGGCTTAAAACTGAGACCTTTAATTAAAGGTGGAGAAATTTCAACATCCCACCACCCCCATAAGTGGTAAAAAGGGTTTTCTTATTCGTATGTCACATGTCTACGATAGAAGAACATATATAGCTGTAGTTACTGATGAATTAATAAGGAACCTTTGTATCTTTTCCTTTTAACTCTGTATTCAACTATATTGAATGATGAATTGTATCTTTTCCTTTTAACTCTGTATTCAACTATATTTAACGATGAAACGTGTGTGCATATCATATAGTACAATTACATTTACTAAAAATGACAAAGTTATAAAGGCAATACATCACCAAAGTCCATCACCTCATAGTCCATACCAATCTCAAAAATACAACAATTAAATGGCAAACTAATCCTTACATAACATGTGTGGGAGGAAAGTTTAAGTAGACTACAGAATCCATCTAAGCTAGAATAGTGCACACAAATTACACATCAATTAGGAGAACTCAAATTCCCGTTTGATGTTTAACCACTTCGTCTCACAATAGCTTCTCAAAGCCATCATGATTAGAACTGTCTTACCTGAAAGAACTAGATCTTACATATATTCGACAGGATCATAAATAATTCTAAGGCTTAAAGCTTTAGAGACACACCTAAGAACAAGGCCAAGAGTGCTCAAGTCCCGTGGGAAATTTACTAAGACATATTGCAGGAAACACTCATGATTCAGTGAGTTGTCTTTAGCCAAGGCAGCTCTTTCTTCCATTTTTTTGCAACAATTTCTCATCTTTGACTTAAAGAATGGCAAAGAAGTGACTCGGCTCCATAGACCCCCAAAGACGTAAGCTGAAAGCAATAGAAGATAAACAAGATGTAGACAAGTGAATGAGGAAGTAACAATTATCAGCAGGAAGTTTTCATGTTAAAATTGTAAGGCTCAAAGTTTTCAAATCCCTCAGCCTTACTTACATTCTCATAAATTGTTTAATCAAAAATCACCAGAGTCAGTACGCTGTGCTCAAATGAGAAGCCGTGTTGGATTTTGTGGAGTTTAGTTTGTTGAAAAATGTGAAGCAAAAAGGTCCTTTTTTATTATGACCCCAACTCGTTCGACGTTGAAATCAATATTAGAAACCCACAAGAAAAATGTTCAACCCAAAAAGCAATGAACTAAAAATTGCAGATGTCTCTGTTATGCCCTTTTTTTATTTTTTTTATAAGTAACCAAGAAATCCCAAGAACCAGTTGTGTACAGTTTGAAACTCGGTGATAATGAGCCCGCCTTTCTACCCTTCTCCACTTAGATATCGAACCCATGACGTTCATCTAGTGTACAAATCACGCACTGAGCTCATACCACTAGATCAAAGCCCTAGGCCTCTCTGTTATGCTATTCTCAAGGGCAATGATTTCAAAATCTATTAATCAACAGTAAACTAATAAAATTATCTCATTCCATACTCTTAAGTCTGAGCTAGCCTTTTCTTCTATTGATATTCAGATAGTTCCTCTCAATTTTCAGTAGCAAAGTTACCATCGAACTTTAACGCTTACAATAAAAACCTGCTCTTTTAGCTTTTGACATAAACTCTTCAATGCAAATGTTAACTACTAAAGGATCAATGGATCATTGTTTTGGTATCAAAAATTGTTTTTAGTACACATAGGAAGCAACATAGTTCTAAGTCAAGCTTTTCATGAGAACAGATAGAAGAAAGCACAAAAGTGAAAAGTCATGTTCGAAGTCAATCTTTTCACAAGAACACATAGAACAAAGCAAAAATGACATTAGACTTCATCTTAAAGATAATACGAGATTGATGGTACAGCCTAAAACTAAAAGACATATAACTAAATGTGTATAAACCATATAATCAACACAATATTTAAGCTTCAACATGTTACATATTTAATGGACCTCTAGATAGAGACCTCCATAGTTTCTCCAGAAACAAATGTTAACATCTAAATGTGAAGATCTTTAATCGTTCTTGTTGAAATAATGAGAAAGTCACTATGCAAACCACTACGAATAAATGGAGTTTCTGGCAGTAATGAGGTTCGAGAGAGTTACCTCTCAGTATAAGTGCTTGCAGAATTATCTGCCCGTAATACTTCATTTCAGCAATTTTGCGTATATGTTGAAGGTCCCCTTAAAGGGGTCGTGGTGAGTAGCAGATCTTTCGTGGTGCAATTTGATACATGAAATTTGATAAACCCTTCTTTTAGATATTGAATAATGCAGGCACCTAAGGGGTTAAGCCATTCAATAGAAGATTAATGCATCCATACATTAAATGGATGAATTTCTTAAAGCAAAACAAATGCTTCATCCTGAACCTCTCAATCATTCCAGAGCACCAAATAAACACATGATCTTCAGGCACAACTTTACTCATAACAGACACCATGTTGAGCACAAAGCAGTATTATAAGTAATGGAGACTGATCTTCAAACTCAGCCATTATTAATATGTCTCCTTAAAAGCACACACAGAGAAAGCATGATGCATCTCACCAATAAGACTTATTTCACCAGGCATTTGTGATCTATGTTGCTCGGACTCCTCAAAAATGTCAGCGGGTGCGTGTTGGGTTCGCCAAAAATAGTGTACTTTTGGAGAATCTGACACTGGTGCGGCATTGAAAGTGAAGAGTCCGCGCAACTTAGTTTGTGATGATAAGGAACTGAATGATCAGAAATTAATAAGAACGAAATCCATGGAGATGTCTTGATCTGCTAGCATCAAGTGACGGGTCGGGAATATTTGGATCACATGGAGATCCTTTCATTTTGCTGTCAACCCATTTAAGAACAATCAGAGCAACAAGTTCCAGCATTGAAGGGTAATATACTTGACGCAATAGACTATGAATCTTCAGCATAACCCAGCCCATCTCTTGAAGTTCAATGCTGCCTCTCTTTTTTTCATCTGGGATTCTGACTGGAATTTTGGAGCCTTTCCCTTGTAGAGTGTTTTGTGGTATTTTAAGAAGAGGGTGCGATATTTATACTTGTCAATAAACATATTACCTTTCTCCATCATCTCTACAACTTCAGTTGCTCGAACAAAAAAACCACCTCTAACAAATGTATAAAGCACAGAATCTAACAGTTCCTGATCAAACTTCATTCCACTAGAAAAAGCAATAGACTTCATTTCACCCCATAATTCCGTGACCTCGACATATTTTCCACCAATGGCAGCATAACCTGTGACCAGAGAATGAAAAGTTTGTGCATTTGGAGCATGGCCCAAACTCCTCATCTTCTTAAAAGCCTTTTCGGCATCTTGCATCAGCCTCTTTTTGCAGAAAAAGTGAATTACATTATTCCAATCATGAACTCCATAATCTACTTTTTGCCCTTCCTTGATTTCATGCAAAAGCGTCCCCATTAAACTAGCTTCACCTCCTTCTGCAGACCCTTTCAACAATTTCTCAAATTCTTGATGACCAGCTCTTGGTATCTTAGCCTCTTTCATCTCCTTGAACAGGTCAAGGGCCCCTTGAGAGTCCTTCTGTATCACTCTGGACTGGATCAATGTTTCATAACAGCTTGCATCTATCTGAATCCCAGCTTTACGAGCATCTCTAAGCAGTGATGCAACTTCCCCCGCTCGATTCTCTTTACAGTATGCTTTCAAAAGAGATGCATAAACAGAAGAACCAGTTCTAACGCCAGCCAATCGCATTTCATCCAGAAGGTCGTGTGCCTGATCTAACCATCCAAGTGAAATACAAGAGTGTATCACATGAACCAAGGCAGAATCATCAACTGAAACTGGAGAATCTTCTTTCTCTGCCTTAATCAGAAATTCCGCAAGATCTTTTGTTCTCCCAGCTTCTAAGAATGCCTTAACCAATTTAACATATAATTTCTCAGTAGGCTGGAGAATACCATGTTCAGTTGTAATAAATTCAATTTGCTTCTGCAACTTAGTTACCAAGACATCAAGTAAATTTTTAGCAATGGTCTGCAGTTTTGAAAATTTTCGGTCCCTACAGAGATCTTCGTATGATACCAAATTTTCTGATCCACCTGGCTTTCGATGATGTGCATCCTCGGGGAGAACATTTGAGCACAATGTATTGCCACTTCTAGAAGTCTCTAGCAGCAAACTAGCTACACCAAGAGAATTTTTAGCTTTCCCTGCCTTGCGAAGCATTTCTAGAACCATGTGAGATGTAGATTCAAGATCTCCAAATTTCAGAAAGCATGAAAGCAAACAATTATAGAACTGACGATACTGCATCTCCGTCACATTAGGGGCCTCTTCCATGTCTCTCTTAAGCTTCTTGAGCTCCTCCCTTCGTCCATTTTTCTCATAAATATGAGCCATTAGGATTAGTAAAGTAGCATCAGCTTTCAAGTTGATTCGAGGCATCATGTCGAGAAGCTGCTCTGCTTTTCTAGTGGTTCCAAACAGAAGACATCCAGCTAAAGCAATGTTGAAACAAGTAGCATTGGGCTTCATGGAAAGCAGAGATTCATTGCTCTTTTTACGGGGATCAACTCTTCCATCCTGGAATAAGTAACCTATTTCAAGGACCAATTCAACAGCAAGGTAGGCTCCAGTACAGGTTTGTGACATATAACCCAGGATTGCAGACCAAGTACTCACAGGTGGATACTGTTCTGTTTCCACAAGCTTCCTTAAAAGAGTAGATGCGGGAATAGGTGATCCACATTTGGTAAAAGCTAAAGAGAGAAATATAAGAGTATTCCTCTCAAGCAACCTATGCTTGTTCTCCTCAAATGCTTGTTCAACCAAGCCATAAGCCCTCTCCATCTGTCCAAGATCTGAGCTTGCAGCACTGACTGCTACAAGTTTATTAACAATTGATTTTCTAGGAAACCCTTCCATTTGAATGTATCGTTCATACAAAGCCCATGCATCGTCGAGTTTATCTTCATCAATAACTTTTTCTAACTCCTCGGACACTTTACCAAGGTCTTGAGCCTGGACAAGGATTGTCCCAGCAACTGTAGAAAATGGAGCAGTCTGAGCAAACGCAGCGCGGTCGACTGCACTCTGAATCTCAATGTTGCCCCAAAAGAAACCAACTGAGTGATCAACATTCTTGCTACTCCAAACAGGCTGAACTGCCTGACTGAAAACTCTATAATCACCAGAGACAGCAAACAACCGAAGCAATGAATAAGGAGAAGCTGTTATCCCAAAGTTCAACTTCCGGAGAGTGATCATTTTCTCCAAGTAGCATTCCTAGCTCTTTATTGCATGCTGACTGTTGGTTGACAAATGAAACAATATTAGATATTTGTTATCAAGTTATTTTCCTTTTGTTAAAAAAATTTCTTTTTTTTTAATGACAAGGGGAACCCGCAGCCGCTACCTTTGGGTGCGCACAGGGTAAACCCCGCTCCTATACAACAGCTTACAACCCACATCGGAGAGGCAACCCATGCTTTCACTGGCAAGAAGTTTCGAACTTGAAACCTCCAACATGGACGCCCCAAACCCAAACCACTGGGCCACCCCGACCACCCCGAAGGATCCTTTTGTTAAAAATCATTTCACCAAGTTGTTTTTACATGCATGAATGGACAACTGATATAAGATGTTTGAGCTATTCTGAAGTCATGGATTTCAGATACTACAGCTTAAGATTGTGACAAATTGAATTTGGTTGTATGAATCACTATGAATAATTAAAACAATTTCCTATATGAGTTGATTCCAATTTAAGTGGCTAACACTTGCAATATAATGATAAAAATTGCACCTTTTTATAGCATCACTTTTTTCATATAAAAAAAGATATCAGCAAACAGATTAACACAGGAATCAAACAAAAATGCACATTAACTTGTAAGAAATATCATTTCTTTATGCAATGAAAAAAATAACAAGGGAGAGAGAGAGAGAGAGAGAAACTTACTTGTTCATAAACAAATCTTAGGGTTTTCTTTTTGTCTTCGGGAGAGAGACAGCGGAGAGAGAAGAGAGACAACTGAAGCAGAGAGCCAGAGAGAAAGGGGGGGAGAGAGAGAAGAGATACAAAATGTATCAATTTTGTTAATTTTTTGATCAAATTAAATAGAAATAATTAATTAAAATTGAGATAATATTTAGTTTGGTCAAAAAGTTAATCAAGCATGGGCCCATAATTTTTTTTTATATAGTGTGATGCTCTAGCCACCAGATCAAGTAACTGGGTTTAATATAATTTGACCGCCACCAGATCAAGCAATCGAGTTTAATATAATTTGACCACGCGGAATATATCATTGGCTTCGTCATTCTAAGGGGTAAAAGTGAAGGAAAATAAAAACGTGGCCATTGAGGCTCAAACGCGCGACGTCTAGCATGGACGTGTCGTGCTCCAACTATCTGGCCAACTAGCCAAGTTTGTATTAATTTGACGATGTGGTGACGTATAACTAGTTTCGTCGTCCTCTAGACCATCACTTATATATATTTGATATATGTTGAAGCATGATAAAAACTTTGAATCAGAAATAATTTCTTTTTAATTCTTAATAATTGAAAAAATTGAATTTTAAATATTATTACATAATGTAATACATCTTTAAATGTCTAAAAATAAGTTACAGAATAAAGTTAATATAAAAAATTATCATAAAGAATAAAATAAAATTATTAAATAATAAGTAAAGGTGTCGATTTACCCTTCTCCTCAAATTTCCTCTATTATATATTTAATATTTTTTAATTTAAAATTTTCTATTTAGTATATTATCTATCTAAAAATTATGAAAAATAATACTATTAATTATAATATTTAGTATTTCTTGGTTTATTTTTTAATTATATTATGTATTTAAAATTTATAAAATAATAGTACTATAAATTACAATGATCAATAATTTAAAACTATATTACAGAAGCGAATGTTGAGGAATTTATGGTCAGTCGTTCAATCGACCAATTTGCCCTTCAATACTATCAATTACAATATTTAGTATTTCTTTTTGGTGTATTATGCATTTTAAAAATTCGTATCAAAAATTAGTACTATAATCAATAACTTAAAATACTTAAAAATACATTACAAATTTGATTAGCTCTCAAGATTTCACTCGTGCTACATAAATAGAACAATGAATAGAAGGAACTTAGGGTTGTTGCTTAACAACTCTCCTCTAATTTTCTTTATTTATACTTAGTGCTTTCTCCATTTTAGTCAGTCTTACTTTCTTATTAGTATATAGTATAATTAAAAATTATAAAAAAAATAATATTGAAATCATAACAATCAAAAACTTAAAGTATTTATAAACAAATTTTAAATTTTTGATTAACTTTCAAAATTTTATTTATGCCACGTAAATTGAAATTAGAAGAGCAAATATATATTATTTCGCCAAAGAAGAAGAAAGAAGACTGTGACATAAATTTGATGTTGGGCCTCTCCAAGAACCATTTTGGGCCGAAATCAAGATCATTTGCACTTTGGTCCAATTTTGAGCTTGTTCCAATTATTTATTCTTAATGGGCTCATGATCTCAATTATTTACCCTTTTACTCTATTTTCTTCACGACATTAGCATAACTCTATGAATTAATCCTCTGTTATACTTCATGTTTATATTGATAACATATTGATATCATATACTCCATCGGTATATTGATACCCTATATATTGGTATCATCTAGGATTAAGCTTTTTTTTTCTTAAGAAATAGTTAAAAAAAAATTATTACAGTCACAATCTTGTTTATTAAACTCTAAATTAGTAGAAAATATATTTTTTATTATATTTCGTCGGTATATTGATACCATACAAGTATTATATACAAGTGAGCTTAATTTTCTGTGATACTCCATCGGTATATTGATACTTTATCGGTATCATATAAGATTGAACTCTTTTTTTAAAAGAAATAAATAAAAACCACTAAAAGAAAGTTATTAAACCCTAAATTAATAGAAAATATATTCTTTGTTACTTTGTCGGTGTATTGATATCACATCGGTATCATATGAGACTAAGCTTAATTCTCTGTAATACTTTGTCGGTATATTGATACCCTATCGATATTCTCTGTGACACTTCATTGATATATTGATACTCTATCCGTACCATATAAGATATGACTCTTTTTTAAAAGAAATAAATTTAAAAAAATTAAGATACGATACTAATAAATATCACAGAAAGCCTGTTGTCATTCTCTATGATACTCTGGTGGTATATTGATACTCAATCAGTATCCTCTATGATACCCTGTCGTTATCCTCCGTGATACTCCATCCGTATATGATACTCTATTGGTATCATATAAGGTGAGTGCTAACGTCAGCGCACGAATTTAACAATAGACAAATTAGAGGAGTATTAATTGTAATTAATTAAGGGGACATAAATATATATGGATGTAAACAGTTTGTTTCGAAGGAGTATGGAGTTAATTTTCCCAATAACTTTTGATAAATACTGATTTTTTTACTTATCAATTCAATTCATTTTAACACGTCGAACTATATATATAGTTGGTAAGTAACATTGTGTTAATATAATTTTTCACACTAATTTAAATATATAACCCTAATTATGCACAACTTTCAGCATGCCTTAACTGACCATAGAATTTGCCGGGAGATTAATTAAGCAATTAATTTAAATGGTTAAAATTAGCAACATGACCAAAAGCATGGTTTCATTTTTATAATACATGCATGTAACTCTTGCTTTTTGCGATAGATTTGGATAATAATTCCAATATTTATACAAAACATAATTAACCATCCATTATGAATGACTCTTTTTATTTAAATTTTATTTTATTTTTGGTCATGTTTGGCAAATTAAGTGTGTGTGCCCTTTTTAATTTTCTTTAAAACACCTAGGTAGAGAGGTTGGTAAGTTGTAACTTGTAAGTAACGAACTTCCTTTAAATTTTCTTGAACTCATGATCTGTTTTTGGTTCCTCTGATGGTAAAGAAGATGTCGACTTTAGATCTGAGCGGTTCGAAGAAAAGGAAGAGGAGTAATAATGAGAGGGTAGTATATAAGTTCAAGAATTTTGGTGAACAAGGTTTTCCTATAGAGTTCATTGGGTGCAATTTTGACCAAAATGTTAAGCTTCTTTTGGAATTTGCACAACAAGAAAATGGTAGTATTTGGTCATTTCAACTTGAAGTTCATAGGCATCCACCAATACATGTGTGCCTCTTTGTTGTTGAAGAACAAGTTGAATTGTCTCTCAATCCTCATTGCAAACATTGTCAATATATAGGTAATATCATTATCTTTAGAATTATTATAAGTTTATGTGAAATCAGTAAAATTTAAATCTTGAATCTGTTACTGAAAAGAAGATTAGCTGTATATTCAAAATACTTAGTAATATGTAACTTCATGTGTTAGGTTTGTGTTTGGTGAAAAATGGTGGTTATCTTTCCCCATAGTAACAAATTTAAATCAAACACTAAGTTAGATTACTAAAATAATAATTTAAAAAAAATTAAATTTGCAAAGCATGACTTTATGTTATATTTGCCCTAATCTCCTCATCTTAACAATTTACATATTCATGACTTTATGTTATACTTGCATGCTAAATTAAGTTATGTATAATCATAATTTAAAAAATGGTTTACTAGATACTTAAACAAATTATAGGAGAAAATTAACCAAAAAATTATGTAGAAGTAAGAAAGAATTGGGTGGGTTGCATGAATTATTAACACAACTCATTTAGAGCCCCCAAATTTATTATACTGAATCTTCTTGATTTCTTCATGTGTTTATCTTTTCATATTTTGACTTTCTTATGACGAAACTCATACATAATATATTGTATTCTCTTTGATTTCTTCACATGTTTACTTTTTCATATCTTAACTTTCTTGATGAAAATATAAGTACTGCCCTCGACCGACTGACGTACTATTAGTCTATAAAAGAGTTGGTAGCATCATGTACTTAAGCATGACCAATTTTTTTTCTATTTTTTTGAATTTTCCAATTTCTCATTGATGTAGTAATTAAAATGTAACTCAGGGTGGGGAAACAACCTTATGTGCAACAAGAAATACCATTTTCTATTGCCCTCAAAGGACACAATTGCAGCTTGTGTAGAAGGAGCTAATAGCCAAAAATACAAAACAGAAAGTAGTAATTTTGGTGGAGAAATAATAAAAAGTAAGTTGAATTTGATAGAAGTAGAGGGTCATATGATGCATGGTGTGTTTCATTCTAACGGTTTTGGACATTTGCTTTGTGTCAATGGATCAATGGAGACTCCTACTTCTTCTGACTTGCCTGGTCACTCTATTATGGACTTTTGGGATCGACTTTGCATTGGACTTCGTGCTAGGTTTGTCATCATAAACTTAATTATGACTCTCGTATTATTTTATATGACGTTATTTAATTCAACATGAAGTTCAGAAATGGAGAATTTTAAATTTATATATGGTCTTAAACTTGTTGGGACATGTTTGTAGCCACAAGCGGAGTTAGGGTGTTGTAGGGAGGTTACCCCGAACCCCTACTGTTTGAAAATATCTCTCTATATATATTGAATTTCTTGTCTTTTTAGAGTGTTTGCTTTTTTATATATTTTGACTCTGTACTGGTAGAGAAAAAAATTTGTCATTGAAAATAAAATAAATAGTTTGAAGTAACATTAATTTGAAATATTGTCTTTCATTTTAGAGCATTATAAATAAAAGTCACATAAGATAAAATAAAAATATACTAATGACTTTGGTATATTAGTGATATCTTAAACTTTATTCTCAATCAAACAAACATCGCATAAAGCAGTACACATAGAGTATCCTTCATGTTTTTGCGCACCCCTTAGCATTAATCATCAAAATAAGAGCATTTATCTGAATTATCATTTACTTTCCATTAAATTTCATACTTAAATAATAAATAACTTTTTATTTTTTGAAAAGTCAAATATTTGGAAACAAAATTAGGTTATCAAAACGACTAATATTTGAGATCGGAAATAGTAATGTCTTATATTTCACTTGTTTTGAAGGAAAGTGAGCTTAAGAGATATCTCAACAAAGAAAGGCATGGAACTAAGGCTACTCAACACATTAGCCTATGGTGAGCCATGGTTTGGTCGATGGGGTTACAAATTTGGGCGTGGAAGCTTTGGTGTTACTCAAGAAACATACCAAAATGCAATCAATGCCTTACAAAACATGCCATTAGCCTTATTGGCACATCATCATGTAGGGATCATAAACATTAATGAGATATTAACAGTGTTATCAAGGTACCAAATGTTATCTGGTCACTCATTAGTCACACTTTGTGATGCCTTTCATTTCATGTTGGAGCTCAAATCAAGGATTCCAAAGGAAAACAATCTTACATCATGTTACCCTGGGCTATTGGTTGACACCACTTGTAGATGGTCACCTAAACGCGTTGAAATGGCTATTAGGGTTGTGGTGGAAGCCCTAAAAAGGGCTGAGTCACGGTGGGTGTCTAGGCAAGAGGTCCGTGATGCTGCTCGTGCTTATATTGGTGACACTGGGTTGCTTGATTTTGTGCTTAAGTCATTGGGAAATCATATTGTTGGGAAATATTTAGTTCGTAGATGCTTAAATCCAGTTACAAAGGTTTTGGAATATTGTTTAGAGGATATATCTAAAGCATTCCCTAAACAAGATCAAGGTTTTAGGGTAAATGACTCAAAAGGAAAGCAACAATACAAAATCACATGGGTGCAACTTATGAAGGACATACACTTCTTGTACAATAACATTCTAAAAGAGCACAAGGGATTAATGCCAAATTACACAGGCGTCTTTGCTACAATTCCAACAGCTTCTCGAATAATCCTGGACACGAAGTACTTCCTCAAGGAATACAAAGGGATATCAGAGACAGATTCAAGAATTGAAGCAGATAAATCCAGTATTTATTGTGCGATCATGTTGGCAACCAAAGATGGATTTGGTATAGAAGAAAAAGTAATGACCCCATTTGAGTGTTTCTTAATGAGAAAAGATGTCACATTTGATGAGCTAAAAATTGAAGTTGAAAAAACATTTGGGGATATCTATTTGGGATTAAGGAACTTCTCCACAACATCAATTAACAACTTGATGAGCCCTATTAGTGGAAGAGAATTGGTTTTTAATGTGATGAAACCAGGAAGCAAGATTGTTCTAGGAGGTGTTATAACATCAAATGATCATATTAATGTAGGGATATTTGAAGGAATTAAGAATAACATTGTTGTGGATTGTCTTTGTGGGACTAAAGATGAAGATGGTGAAAGAATGGTTTGTTGTGACATTTGTGAAGTTTGGCAACACACTAGATGTGTTAACATCCCAAATCATGAAGCAATTCCAGATATATTTCTTTGTAATAAGTGTGAGCAGGATATTTTACAATTTCCTTCATTACCTTAATAATTTCTATCAAAAAAATAGAAGGAAAAAGAAGTAATATATATGTCACAACTATTTATGCATTAATACTATTTGAGTTGGAAGAAATGTTTTATAGATATGGGAGATATATTCTAATTATATTTTGTTGAAAATTAAAGATTGATGAATGATAATAGTTGTCATGATATCCTATACATCTATCTTGCTTGTTTGTATATGTACAAGTCATGTCATGCATTCGCGAAGTTAAAGAATTTCGTTAAGGAGGTTTAAGATTTAATAGGTATGTGTGTTCAATTGACTATCTTTTGGTATGTGCAATTCGACAACTAGTGTAATGTAAATCTTAAATAAGTCACTTGTTGCATATCAAAACTTTTAAAAATAGTAAACTTTTAAAAGATCTGACATAACTAAAATAATATTTTTTTTAAAAAAAAATTCAATAATAATATAGAAATATAAAACATGTATCTTAATGGTGTCTAAGAGGCAAGAGCTATTCATATAGGACTTCTTCATATTGTCCCTTTGACCAAATTTAACTATTCATACTAGCTTAAATATATAAAATTCATATATTAACTATGTATAATATATGTATAGAATATGTATATTTATATTCTATTGTAAACTAGATCACTCAAAGATAGTATACTGTAATTATCTCTTTTAGAATGTATATATACATCTTTTGGTTATTATGTGTCATGTAAATTGTACAACAATTAAATGAATAACAAAATGAAATTGCTAATTACAATCACAAAAAATGAAATTGCAACACACCTCTATATATATATATGAAATTCGAAGCCAAAAATAATTTTGTTTTACAATATTTAAAACAAACATACAAATATGAATACACTATTATTCTAATTTTATTAAAATTAAATTAAAAAGGACAGTTCTCGATAGATTAAACATCTCGCAGTCACGCAGGATCAGGCTTATGGAAACTCAAAGATGATAAAATAGAAGAAATTCCAGAGGTGACCATTCCAGCACAAAGAAATGCAGATGGAATGTACATCAAGTTCAAGAAATTATGATACTTTGAGTTATCATCATTATAAATAATTTTATTTAAATCCATAGTTGCACCTAATGCTGCACCAGCTCCTATTGCTAGTACCCCAAATATAATCTGCATTAATTTCAAAAAAAAAACAAAAAACCAATACTTTAATCTTGATAGTCGGCAGAGGTATAATATATGTATAATCATGTATAATGTATGTATATCGACTAGAAATTCAAAGGTAAATGATATTGTGTGAAGATCATCCCTTCTCCGCTCACCCCCAATAAAAAAAGGCCCCTTATATTTGAGGGTCGGTTTAAAGTAGTTCCTTTAATATACGTTTTGAGGAGTTATGGTCTTTAACTAAAACGTAAGTAATTTTTTTATCTACGATAAATATTTAACATTCTTTATTTGTTAGATGTGAACAAAACAATAAAAAAAGAATTTATGGGGAACTCACATTTAGAAAAATAATTATTGTAGTTTTTGATATATTTGATCTATTTCTAGAGTCAGATAAAACTTTTTTAAGGTGAGAGATAAGAATTATTTGTACGAAGACCCCCTACCCACCCCCAACCCCAACCCCTCCAAAAAAGATCCCTTATATTTGAAGGTTAGTTTAAAGTAGTTCCATTAGTATGCGTTGAGGAGTCATGGTCTCTTAAATTTGCTAAAAAATGAGTATTTTTTAATCTACAATAAATATTTAACATACTCTGTTTGTTATAACAATCAGACCTATGTAAAAATAAAGAATTTACGAGAAACTCACATCAGCTATTATAGTTATTGCTATATTTGATCTATTTTTAAGGTCTGAAGTAATTTTATGAGGTGCAATTTTTATTATTTTGGTCTATTTTTTGTGTTAGTGTATTTTCCCTATCGATTTATCTTTAAAAAATATATATACAAACTATATATAAATGTCCATAATAAGCAGAATTAACATAGGTGTTAAAGGGGAAAAAAGTGACAACCTATATAACAAGTTAAACTATACTAATAGAATTAATATTTACTTGATTACGTCAGTGTATATAAATTAAACTTTAACAAAAAAGACGAATAAGACTTATATTTTACTTTCTTATTTATCGAACTATATAATTACCTTGTCACCATAGAGTTCAATCTGTCGAAAAACCTTATGATTTATCAAAGGCTTCTTTCTTATGAGGAAATATATTGCAAAAGGGATGTGCAACAAATTGTATATTGCTCCTGCTATCACAGCAAAAAGTGTATACCTGAAAAAAAAAAAAAAGAGAGAAAAGTGAGTTTGGACGGATTCTATTATCGTATTATGAGTCTGGATGAATTCTGTAGCTCTAATTCAAATTAACTATATGAATTATATTAAAAAATTTATGAAATACTCATAATAAAACACATCATCTAGTTAACCAATATTTGATGTCAATAACAACAACATACCTACTATAGTACGATAAATGAAGCCCGAAGAGAGAAGTTGTTTTCGAAAGATCTTGGACTCAATGACAACAAATCAAAGTAGCTATAGAAAAGAAAATATGACAATAAAAAATACACGTCGATTAATAAGAAAAACAATATAGAGAATCCATGGGGAAAAAAAGAACAAGAGAACAATAGAGTAATGTGAAACAAAGATCAAAGAACAATAATTATGACAAAGATGCTAATAATACGATCGACACTATGCTCCAGACTACCACCCAATCTAACCTGCTAAGGACGTAAATTTAAATAGAAGGATATGCGTAAACGTTATGAATTAGGATATAAAAGGCTAATTATCTGAAAATTTAAAACTTATAAACTTCAAATCATGACTCCAGATATGAAAAAGTAGGATATGATCATAGTGTTTTGATGACATATTTTTGGCTACAAAAAGTTTATAATAATATCCAAAATATCTAAGTTTTTAAATCCTGACTCTACCTCGAATAAAAAAGAACAATCGCAACAACAGGATAATGCAAAACAAAGATCAAAGAACAATCATTATGACAAAGATGCTAATAATACGATCGACATTATACTCCAGACTACCACCCAATCTAACTTGCTAAGGACGTAAATTTAAATAGAAGGACATGCGTAAACATCACGAATCAGGAAACAAAAGGTTAATTATCTTAAAATTTAAAACTTATAAACTTCAAATCATGACTCTAGATATGAAAAATAGGATATGATCATAGTGTTTTGATGACATATTTTTGGTTACAAAATATTTACAATAATATCCAAAATATCTAAGTTTTTAAATCCTGATTCAACCTCGAACAAAAAAAGGACCAATAGCAACAACAGGATAATGCAAAACAAAGATTAAAGAACAATAATTATGACAAAGATGCTAATACTACGATCGACATTATGCTCCAGACTACCACTCAATCTATCAATAGGCACAATTCTGACTACTATAACTACTAGAACCACGCTGCCTGTATGAACAAACAAACTTTGCTAAGGACATAAAGATCGAAGGACATGCATAAAGGTCACGAATTAAGATATAAAAGGTCAATTATCTCAAAATTTAAAAATCATAAACTCCATACATGATCACAGTATTTTGACGACATATTCAAAATATCTAAGTTTTTAAATTTTGACTCTGCCTCGAATTACCTGTATGAACGGAAATCATCATAGGTAAGTCTACCCCCATTGTCAAAAGTAACTTCACTAGTTTGTAACACACCCCAAGAAACAAGAAGAGTGGCTATTGTTGCAACTCTAGCACCTAATGTAATTAATGGTATTTTAGATGAAGAATAAGATGATTTTACTTCAAAATTATATTGAGGATAATTAGACATTTTAATTTACTAATTAACTCAAATATGACAATATTAATCCTTAATCTCATGGTCCTTTTTATATATACTATCTACAAGAAGCTTCTAGAATTAATAATTATTAAAGTGTGTTATATATGTTTTTAACTTTTTGCAAATAGATGGTACGTTCTAAACAACAATATTGATTAAATCGAAAAATGTTCTTTTTTAAAAATATTTTTTAATTTCTTAATTAGCCATCTTCTTGTTGGATTCTTGGATAATCCAGAAATGGATAGCTTTTAAGTGTATTAGGTTGTTTTATTTTCCTTAATTTGCCGGCTACGTAAGTTAATTGGAGCATAATAATAAATACTAAAGTTGTCGTCCAACAGTCACCACGTTAAAAATTTTCGTAAGGGTATTTTAAGGTTGATATTAATAGACGAAGGGTGTTCAACCAACCACCTTTCATTACTTGTGGCTATGTCACTGCCATCAAGGTAAAAATCATCAAAACATTCGATGTAAAGAGAGTTTTCAGTGCTGCTTATCCGGTCATACAACTTGCTTGGGTGATTATTATATATTATTTTATAATATATTATTTTGATAAATACAATTTTGAAATAGTTTTTTTTTGTCGTTACACAATGTTACAGATCAATAATCTAAAGAATAAATCTAATAAAAATTGAGACAATTGGTGGAATTGTTATAGAAAAGGTAGGGTAATGGCTTGTTTGGATGGTTGTTATCTATTATATTGTATTGAATTGTTACTTAATAGTTTAAATATAATATTTATTTTGATTGTATCATATCATATCATTAAATTCATTATTAGATAAGGATGAAAAGTCTCATTTTGTATAGTGATCTATTTAGTGTGATCACATCGTAATCTTATATATATATATATATATATATATATATATATATATATATATATATATATATTCTCGTTTTGTCATTACTTTATTTGATAATATATCCTATTTTACCAATTCATCCTATAGTAGCTTTACACCGAATTCTACTTTTCTTGTAATTTTATCATTCAAATTATTGACGATGAAAAATGATGCAATGTTGGAGTTTTTTGGGCTTTAAATTATCCACTATAGCACCAGATTCTTCATACCAATTTGTTTTAACATCAAAGCCCAAAACTCTTAAGCAGTTCTAAAAACACTACTGTGCAAAAATTGAGTCTTATGTTTGTGATTTATTTTACCTTTTAGACATTTTATAAGAAGAAAGTTACCGATATATACAGTTCGGCCAACTAGTTTACCAACATAGTTGAAATATATACAACATATACACTATCACAGTATTGTGTATATTATATGTGTGTATATATATACACATAAAATATACACTGCCCATATACTTTGTACATATTTTGTAAACTAGTTGGCCAAAGTGTTCAAGGCTGTAACTATACCTATAAGAAAGCAGGTAAACTTTGATCAGAAACATCAAGAAGATGTCATAATACATCGAGGAAGGGTAGGACCACAAGAGTCATTTATATTTTGTCTTACTTTGTATTTCTCCAAGAGGTTGTTTCCACAGCTTGAACATGTGACCTCCTAGTCACATGACGACTAGATATCCTTCCATTTAGAATAAATTGTACATACATGAATAAGGTTGAGCTATAGTTAGTTTATGACTATCAATATCCACACACAAGACTCTGAAAGATAGGAGTAATATTGCAGAAAAGAGAAGTTGCTGACTAAGTACAAATGCAGATGAATACTTGCACAAAGAAAAGAAGAAAGAATTTTTACATTCTTTTAGTGTTTTTTCCACAACTAATCTTGAGGAAAAAGAACATCTTTCTCTTTTTTCCTTTTTGGTTTTTTGGGTTTGCTGTTTAGCCACTGTTGCTTGAACTACTTCCAGGCATAAGTTCTCTCAACATAGCCACAACTTGCAACATATTAGGCCTTTTTGATGCAAAATCCTCTACACATTGCATTGTTATCTCTAAGTACCTTACCATCTCTTTAACTTCTAATACTTCTGCTTCATCATTCCCTTTAGTCACTGATAACAATTCTTGATCAATTACTTCCATTGATTTCCCTTCTCTTACTTTCATTTTCACCCATCCTACTAAGTTTGTGTCACCAAAATCTTCTTTATCTGTTGGCCTTTTACCTGTTAAGAGTTCAAGAAGGACGACTCCAAACGAGTAAACGTCTCCCTTTGCAGTGCATCTAAAACTCTGATAGTACTCAGGTGGCACATATCCTGGTGTTCCTGCTAGTGTGGACACGCTGAGGTGCGTGTCCAGCGCGCTAATGAGCCTTGCCATGCCAAAATCGGATACCCTGGCGTCCATTTCGTTGTCTAATAGCACGTTGCTTGACTTCATGTCGCGGTGTATGATGTGTGGGATGCAATTGTGGTGAAGGAAGCAGAGTCCTTTGGCTGCTCCTCTGGCTATCTTTTTCCTTTCCTCCCATGTTAGGATCCTTCTATCGCGCGTTCTTGTCTTCCCGTGTAGCATTTCTTCAAGGCTGCCATATTCCATGAACTCATAAACTAGAAGTCTTTCCTCGCCAACCTTGCAGTATCCCAAGAGAGGTACAAGGTTCTTGTGCTTGATCTTTCCTAATGTCTCCATTTCAGCCATGAACTCCCGGTCACCTTGGCAACTTAACCTGATGAGTTTCTTGATTGCAACACTTGATCCATCCTTCAATGTTGCCTTGAAGACTTCTCCGAATCCTCCAGAGCCGATGAGGCTTGCAGCTGAGAATCCATTTGTGGCCTCTATAAGTTGTGAGAATTTCAGCTTCCTAAGTTGTCTTTGGAAAGTGGCTACATTGATGCTTAATGGCTCCTTCTCTTTGTCAATCTTCCATGTTGAAGCTGCATAATTAGCACTCAGACTACTAAGCATTTTCACTCCTTCAGCCTCTCTTCGCCTTGCGCGCATAGCAATAGCCCAAACAATCAAAATGCATACTGAGGCAATGGAAATGAGGATTCCAAGAACAATGCTATTAGCCCAAGATGCAGCTGAACTTTTTTTCCCCGCTCCTCCGTCTCCATTCGTATTCGTGGCAGGTGAGCTATACTGGCAGGGGAGCAACGGAACCCCACAGAGTCCTGGATTGTTTGCATATTGGCTTGCAGGAAGTGTACTGAGCTGACCCCTTTGTGGGATTTCTCCTGTCAATTCATTATTCGACAAGTCAATTTGCACCAAGAAAGAAAGAAGCGAAAATGAATCAGGAATTTGACCCTGCAATCTGTTATGTGATGCATCAAACACTCCCAAATTCTTTAGCCCACCAAATGTTGAAGGAATCTCCCCTGACAGTTGGTTGTGTGATATAACAAGAACTTGCAAAGCTATCATGTCACCGAATTCATCAGGGATTTTACCACGAAGCTCGTTGTAAGAAAGATCAAGGTACTCGATAGTCTGATACCGAGTAAAAGCACTAAGAACAGGACCAGAATACAGCCTAGTGAAATCACAACTCTTTAGTGATGGAACCTGTAACAACCTTTCAGGATGAATCCCATAGAACTCGAGCAATCCTCCAACGCCTCTGCATGAATTTCCCACATTTCGGACAAACACCAAAGTGTTACCTGAGAGAATTCCACTCAATGCTTTAGCTCCTTGCTGCCTACCAAGTCGCGGTGGGATCTCCCCCGTCAACCTATTGCTGCTTAAATCTAGCCACACCAAGCTACTGCAATTGACTAATTCACTTGGAATCTGACCACTCAAGCTGTTATTTGCTAGTTGCAAAACAGCCAGCCTTGAAAGATAGCCAAATTCTTTAGGAATCTCACCACTTAGTCCATTACTTGTGAGGGAAATCCATTCAAGATTACCACAATTAAACAATTCAACTGGAATTTTCCCACTCAAGTAGTTATTGTTAAGAATAAGATTCTTCAACTTGCTGCATTTTCCCAACTCCGCCGGTATGTTCCCGTCCAAACTATTGTACCAAGCAATAAGCTGCTCAAGATTCTCAAGTTTTCCTAGCTCTGATGGAATTGAACCATTCAAATAGTTCAAGCTGAAATCAATTGTCTTGAGCTGTGAACATTGAGACAGTTGAGATGGAATTGGACCATAAAGTGAATTATCTGGTGCTCTCAGCTCTTCCAATGAAGAAGCTCCAGGGCATAAATCTGGTGGAATTATCCCATTGATCATGTTGGAGCTGAAGTCTACAACGCGGAGTTTCTTGCAGAATGAAAGGGAAGCAGGAAATGAACCAGAAATCTTGTTACTACTCATTTGCAAAGTCTCTAAAGAAGCTAAATTCTGTAGGATGGAATCAGGAAATGGACCGGTTAGATTATTGTTCGACAAATCAAGATTCTGAAGAGAAGAACATGATGAGAAGGAATTTGGAATTGAACCAGTAATGTTGTTATTAGAGAACTTGAGTTCCACAAGTGAACTACATGAGTTTCCTAACTCAGATGGGATCCAACCAGATAAATGATTCTTGGAAAGATCCAATCTTTGCAAGCTTTTAAGCTCACCAAAAGAACTTGGAATTGAGCCAGTGAAATAATTCTCAGCCAAAACCAATTCTTGAAGAGTTGTACAATTAGCTAAAGCAGAAGGAATTGAATCCATTATCTGATTCCCTGACAAATCGAGACGTAACAAGGAATTACAAGTCTCAATCTTGAGATCAGAAATTGAGCCTGTGAGATTATTATAGTCCATTGCAAGATACTGCAACTTATCGGTATGCAACAAGAAATTCTGAGGCAAAGAACCTGTTATGTTATTGAAAGAAAGACTAACATATTCAAGATTTGGACATTTTGCAAAGAAATTCTCAGGTACATAGCCTGTTAAGCCACTGAATGAAAGTTCAAGTTGCTTCAAACTATAAGGTAGCTGACTCAAAGACATCGAGGCATTTACATGAAATGAATTCGATGACAGATTAAGGACAGTTAACATATCTAGAGAATTGAAAGGTGAAAAAGAAACCTCTCCAACAAGTTCAGATTGTTGAAGATCAAGACTTGTAACTCTTCCAAGACTATTGCAAGTTACACCATTCCATGAACATGGATTATTTTTAAGCTGCCATCCTGATAAAACACCAGAAGGGTCTTTTTGTATCATGTTCTTGAACATCAAGAGTGCCTCAGCATCAGTTTTAATAGAGGAAGCAACCGCGTTTTCGGATGCAAGAATCAAGGCAAAAGCCAAGAAAATGATCAATGTTAAATGGTTTGAATTGGTGCTGTCCATGATCAATACAGAAAATAGATAGATAGAAAGATGAAAGAAAGAAGAAAGAAGAGAGAGCTTAGAGAGTAAGCTTTAGTGAGTGTTGGAAGATGATTGTGTTTTTTTGAGGGGAAAATGAATGTCAAAAGGAGCACAAAAGGAGTAAACACAGAGTGCTTACTATGATGAGAAAAAAAAATTCCTCATGGTGCAAAGCAGAAGAGCTAACTTTTGAAAAAGTTGTTATATTTCTTTTTTTTTAAAAAAATAAAATAAAATTTGTCCTTGTGTAGAAGGACAACTCGGTATAATCACACAAGTGGAGTCTAGAGAACGCGTGTTCCGTAAGAAGACCTTACCCCTACCTCGGAAGATCGAAAGACAGTTTTTGGTAGACCCTCAACTCAAGTAAAAGCGCTTGTGTTTATGTATTATTACGTTTTTTCGTTTAATTTTGTGCTTGTGTACAACAACAAAAATAATTCAGTGCAATCACACAAGTGGGGTCTGGAGAAAGGGTATTCCGTAAGAAGACCTTCACCCTTACCTCGGAAGATAGAAAGACAATTTTCGGTGGACCTCAACTCAAGTAAAAACGTTTGTGTTTATATATTATTTAGTTTTTGTTTAGTTTTGTGCTTGTGTACAACAACAAGAACAACTTCAGTAGACCCTCAGCTCAAATAAAAACCTGTATTGTTAAGTTTTTTCATTTAGTTTTGTGTTTGTGTATTGTTAATTTTTTTAATGAAGATTTTTTGTAAATGAAAAAAGGAGGGAAGAAAGAAGGAATAAAAAAAAGTAATGAATTGAAGTAAAGTCTTGGTAGGTGATGTAATATAATTTTAAAGGTGTTATACCAATTATCTATTTTCAATTAATATTCTTTCATTTTTTTCCCTTTATAGGTCCATTTAGTTAGATACTTTAATTTTTCAAATATTATTACTCTAGGTTACTACTTTATTTATCCATCTTGAGTTGTATTATCAAACTTCTATTGGCTTCTAATCTTTCAGTATCTGTATTGAAGTTTGATTATTTTGAATTCGCGTCGTATAGAATATAAAGTCTCTAGTAAGATTTCTTTCATATTCAATGTTCGAACCTGACCCTATCCTTTATGGTACAGAGAAGCTAATTCTAATGTATAGCTAATAAATTTATCATCATACATTTTTCTTCATATTCCAAAAGAATAACATAAAAATAAGACTCTATAAAAAATAAATAAAAAAGGAGTCAATACAATTATCAAAGCCAGGTTAATTTAATCCAAAACTATCAATATCTAGCAACATTCATTTTTTAAAAAATTATAAAATTAAAATACTTGAAATTAAGAATAAAAATTAAATATTTCAACTCTTTATCCAAATACCAAATTTTTAAAAAATAAAGTAGATTTATCTGCAAATAATTTTTTTTTAAATAATATTATGAAAGCATAAAATACGGGAAGATTTGACTTTTGGTCAAAAGGGATATGTGGGGACCACAGACAAAAAGTCTATCCAAGATCGGTGCCGCTTTAAAAGAGGAAAAAAAGCATAAATTAAAATATTTTTTACTCTTATTTTAATTATTATATTTGATAAATATGTATAAAAAATATATTTAAGGGCATTTATACGTAATGCAAAATGTTACTGAAATTTGGTTCCCTACTTTTCTTAAAAAAGTATTTTTTTTATATAAATTATAGAAAAAATAACGTAACTAGGCAAACATATGATATGTATTTATATTCAATTATATTTTGAAAAAATTACAATTTATAGCAATAGTTAGGATTTTGTTGTTATTTTCTATCTTTCTCTTCCTCTCTCTCGCCTCTCTCCTCTGCAATTTATCTACATTTTCTTGCCAGATATATAATTACATATGTATACTAGCTGCATATATACAATTATTTTGATAGATATACATAGCCAATTCGTCAGATATATATAGCCAATTCGCCTCTCTCCTCCCTCTCCCAATCTTGCTCGCCTCTGTTCTCCCCTCTAGGTCACATAGCTGAGGTTATATCGTGTAATTATGTAAAATATAGCTATTTGATTATATTAAGTTCCAAGTTTAGACTATTTATGAAAATTCTCCTAAATTATACATATATATTAATTAATTATATTTATTAGCTATTTTTAATTTATGAGGTTGAATTGACTTATATTATTTAGATTTATTCATAAAATAAAAAAGATTTAAAAGAAAATGAGGAAATAAAAGAAGTGCATTTGATCCAATGTGAAATGTGTCATATCTTGTCAGTGAGCGTGAGAATGTTCCCTTTGATCTCATACAAATGTCCTTGCTTTATATACTTATAACACCAAGCCCTAAAAAATCGAGTTTTGAGTTCGAATTCTGATAATATATATTTTTAAATTAATTTTTTTTTACTTTGATACGTTAAATAAAGTACTTTTATATTTGTTACTAGGTTTGGACAAGTGTTTTCAAAAATGTTTTTGGGGCGAGTCTTGAATTAGGGCATACTAAAAACACTTTGGGGCGTAGATTGAAGGTGTAGACATCGAGAAAAAAAGAAGAAGACTTTTATCTCCAAGTTTAACTCAGACGTAGCTCCCTTCTTTTTTTGGAAGAGTGTGAAGCAGTGTCAAATCAAAATACCGAACAAGCATTAGCTCTCTCCGTAGGGCGTAAAAATATAAGTTCAGGCGTAAAAACACGCTTCGGACGTTAATTTTTATTTTTATTTAAAATATTTTTGCTATAAATTATATTTTTTATTATGAGTGTAATGATATTTATACTTTATATGCTATCATATTTTAATTTTTAGGTTGTACAATATTTTCTAAAAGTAATTGAAAGGGTAAAAGTTTCATATAAGTTATGATGCAAAAATTAATCACATTTAGGGGTTGTTAATAACACAACAACTAATTTCTTGCAAATTAATTAATGTTAAAATATATAGAGAAAATAAATTAATTACTCAAATTAAAAGAATCTAAGGATGATCCAAATTGGAATTTATTCAAATCTAATTTTAATATGCTTTAGTGAAAATATAGTGTCTAAGTAGGCCCTCACAACTTCTATGGAATCATTAACATAGTGCAAAGGCTTGATATAACCAATAATTAAAAAGCTTTTTTTCAATTAAAAATATTTTTTTTTTAATTTTTGAGGATAAAAATTATGATGAGGGTCCACAAAGGAACAACATCAATGAGCTCTTATGGTTAATGGCATAGGTGGCTATGATGCCCTAATTTTTTATTTTTTATTTTGCTACCTTTTTTCCCTACTTTTTCTTACCTAGGGATTAAAATAAATGGATAGTTAAATAAAGGAATAATATCATTTTTGATCCCTCAACTATTAGTATATCTTAATTATGATCCTTACTAAACATGTTTCGCTTTCAACAACAACAATAATTTATTCAGTAAAATTTCACAAGTGGAGTCTGAGGAGGGTAAAATGTACGCAGACCTTATCATTACCTCATAGAGATAGAGAGGTTGTTTTCGTAACCCTCAGCACAAATATATCAGCCCCCAAAACACGTTTCACTTTCAATAAAATAAAATGTGTTTTGAGCCCTTTTATATAGGAATAAGAAGAAGGAGAGTCTTGGAGTAACTGGTAAAGGTATTGTCATGGGACAAGGAGGCTACGAGTTCAAGCCTTGAAAACATAATCTGGCAGAAATGCAAGGTAAGGTTGTACAGTATAATAGACCATTGTGATAAGACTCTTCCCCGAACTTTGTGTATTGCGAGAGCTTTAGTCCAGACTTGCCCTTTCTTTTATATAGGAACAAGAAGGGGAGTCTTGGACTAACTGGTAAAATTACTGTCATTGGACCTTGTAAACATCCTTTGACACAAATGCAAGGTAAGGTTGTGTACAATAGACCATTGTGATCAAGCTCTTCCTCAAATTTTGTACATAGCAAAAGCTTTAATACACCAGACTTGCCCTTTTCTTTTACACAGGAATGAGATGTAAAGATGTGTTTTTGGTCCTTTTACATAGGAAAAAATAGGGTTGGGAAATGTATCCAAGATTCAAAACCTTGTGGTTTGTCTTGTAAAGTTAACTTTTCACTAGCTGGTTATGAGCCCCACACACATTAATTTACTTATTATATCTTTCAATATATATTTAATACTATTGCAAGATCAGCATGCTTGGGATCCTTGGACCATTGATATTGTGTGGCCTCTTTTCTAGCTTTTTTTCTTAAAAAAAAACATAGACCTTAATTATTACTACTATTTGTTAATATCCAATGAATCTATATGTATTTGAGAGCATGCACAGAATTTGATAACATTTTAAAATGTTTATGTTATGACCAAAAGGATCTTGTGATGTATAGTCTGTTTTTACACTCATTTCCCATAAAAAAGAATATGATTTAGTTTTATGTTTAATATTTGTGTTATAATAAGCTAGTTCTTGAATTGGTGGATACCTTATGCAAGATTTTTTGGATCATGGATCGTCCATGTAAATTGATCCGATTCAATTTTATTTGATCTGTGAGTTATGAATAAATTTGATATTAAAATAAAAAGACGCAACAGTTAAACTATGAATGTCCAATATTTAAACTATAACTATCCAACAATTATTATTCAACTCCTTTTTTGAAAAAGGAGAGAAAATAGTTATTTAACTGTCCAACCATAAGTTTTCCAAAAGTTACGTGAAAAGAAAAAATACATTTTGTAACAATAAGAAAAACAGAAGAGAGAAAACGATAAAAATCAGAGAAAGGACTCTGATCCAATTTCCTAGATTCGTCAACATACTCAAAAGGGCATTTAGTTTGTCGACATCAATCTAAATTTTCTAGTGAAATCGGAAGAAGATTTGAGGCAAAATCACTTGGTAGCAACAACAACCACCTTTGCGAATCAAAAAGTATACGACATATTGTTCTTGCTCTGTTATGTTTTCGTACACCTTATATGAGTTAATATGTTTTTCTTTTTGGTGGTGGTGGGGGGAATTTAAATTTATTGTTAACATAAGTGATAATAAAATAGATTTTGGACTTTATTATAGAAAAGCTAGACCTAAGGTGTGAATCGCCATAAGACTATATAAGAAGGCAAATAATTAGAGTATGAACTATATAATATGAAACCTTAGTAATAGGTTGATCTTGAATAAAAATACGTCTACGATATTATTTTATAATAAAAATAAATTTAAAGTTCTAACTTAATTTTAAAAATTAGCTCATGAGTAAGGATATCCTAAAACTATACAAGGAAACAAATGATTTTGGAAATTTTTTACCAAACACCCTTTTTGATCACTCCATTTAATATGTACCCATTTTTATGCAAAAAATTTAATTGATACCCAATATATAGGCAACTTTAGACAAAATTGCTCCTAAAAAATTACTATTATTCTATAATACTATTTTATAAATTTATAGTAATTGAAGTATAATGTTTTGAAGAAATGGATCCTAAATTTCAAATATGAAAAGTAAGTTTAAATCAAAAGGGTGCTACAAGAAAAGCTTTAAAACATTGTCAAATCATTGTTGTAAAATATCCTTAGTCATAATATATCTAAAGTTTGGTATTTTCGAGGTCATAACTTCGTTACATAAATTTTTATAACTTCAATCTCGTATGTATAAAATAATTTCAAAATAGAATATATTTATATTTAAAGAAAAATTGACTCAATAATAATTTAAAATAATTATCCCAAAATAAGGTATATGTGTCAAGTGATTAGCACAACAATAAGATTCGTGCCATTATTAAGATAAAGTTAACTACCATTAATTGTAATTTTGAATTGAGAATGGTTAATTAGTGATAAAATTCAAAATTCAAAAATAAAATGATTTTTTAAAAGTAATTTAGAATTATTTAAATAACAATGATTGTAATTTAGTGGACTTCTAGAATTATATATAAGAATTAAAGACATAATTGCAATTGGTAACAAGATAAAATGGTCCTTGACAAAATATTGTATAATAGAAAAGTTTGAAATTATTTTAAAAAATTTAGAACAAGATCTGATTAATTTTTTTAATGCTGAGAAAGATGCCTTAATTACATGAAGGAAACAATTTAGTTTGTATCAAATTATGGTGAATTTGGCGTGAATTATTAGTTCCGTTTTTAAATTATTAACAGTCTTAAAAAATGCTATTTTATTAGACTAATTCAACTTAAATACATATCTGGTTTTACAACATAGGTGAAAGATACACCCCTAAATTCTCGCCAAGCTCAGAAGTATTTTCAACTTTTTTTTTTACTTTTTATTAAGAGCCTCACGCTCCTACAAGAATTGGAGACTACTTGTTATGTCATATGATAGATCAGAGGATATATTTAAGTTGAGTTAGTCAAGTAAATTTATATTTTTAACGTTGATCATTTTGGTTGAGTAATATATTTATTAATACTATTGAGACGAGGGTTCCCACGAAACAACGTCTCTACTTTTATGAGGTAGTGATAAGGTCTGCGTATATTCTACCCTTCCTAGACCGCACTTGTGAAATTTTACTGAATATGTTATTATTGTATACTTAGATAATTTATGGTGTGAATATAAAGTTAGATTATATTTTGACCGTTTGAAAAGTGTTACCACATCCTATCCATTTAATCATTATGATATTTCCTATTTATTATTACAAAAATTGTGTTTTGTGGACCCTTCAATAAAATAAAATGATTGGATTTTTTTTCCACACAAAATCTTCTTAAAATCTAGCCAAAAATTGTACAATCGATTTTCTTGACCTTAAAAAGAATATATTGACTTTGAATTAAGGTGTTTAATTTCCTTGTTATTGTCAATATATTTGAATTAATTCCACTCAAAATTTAAAGAAAAAACTATTTAGCGATAGGGACAATATTAATAGAATGAAAAAATTATTCAACAATAGCGATAACGTAAATTGTATAACTTTAGCAAACTCAGACAACAAAAAAAAATCACTCAACAATACTTGCTTTATTTTGAAACAATGTTGAAATAGGAGAGAAATTAAGTTTAGTAAATTTTGATTTATCGGTGTCTCAAATCTAAAGTAAGATATGTGAATTTATTGGAGTAGTTCAAAAGGTATTTTTTGCTTCATATCTCGTTCACACCTTAATGGTGAGCCAGTGTGTTGGTTGTGGATTCGATCAAACTTAGTAATTTTGGTTCAGACTCTAAATTTATTTATAATACAACGTTCATTGAATATGTATAAATTATTAACTTAGACCTAAAAACTTAAAAGAATACAATTCTAATTTATAGTAAGAATCAGTGTGTTGGTTACAATTTTCGTTTATAGTCTTAATTTATAGTAAAAAATTCACTGAATATGTACAAATTATTAATTTAGACCTGATCACTTAAAAGAATTCGAATCCCAAATTTATAAACTTTAAGCTTTGACTTTGATTCTATATCGTTAAATTCCCCTTCCCACCCCACCCCCCACCACCCAAACAATATAAGCAAACCTCCATGTTGTCTCTACACTCGAGTTTGCTCGATTTATTCAATTGAGATCTTATAATGTAATCACATTATTTGATTCAATTGTTATTTTTGTTTCTGTATTTTTAATTTATCTAGTAACAAGTTTAACTGTTCAAAAATATTAGTTAGTAATATAATTCACTTTCATTTGAACTTTTTAATTGTATAATTAAAGCCAAACATCTTTAAATAAAATATTTATGGTAAGCAAAAAAGCAAATTAGAAGTGAACCTTATTAAGATTTAGTGCCTCTATTTAATGATTGAAAGATTAATATTTTTACTGTTCAGCATGACTTATGAATAGTCAAAAGATAAAAATTCTTTTACTAATATATATATATATTTACTCTCCCATTATTATTATTACTTTTATTTAAATAAATAAAAAAACAGTAGTTATTATTAATGGTCAATGAAAAAGGCAGTCTTAACTCATTGGGATATTATGGATGTAGATAAATATTGTTGCTAATATCTAGAAAGATAAAAAGGGAAAATAAAAATTTATAAAAAAGAAAAATAAGAAAAAGATGAAAGTTGTTTGACTTAGAAAGAATCTTTATCACGCTTGCAATTATTGATTAAAGGATCCCACATAAATCTTGTCATGGAAAACATAACTTACTTTTACTCATTTCACATTTTGTAATTTGTAGTTCGATATCAGTACGAGTCTAATATATATTATTATTATTTTAATTTATGTGATATAAATAAAATATAGAGTCGAACAAATTTTATATATTTTAAGTTATTAGTTATTATGACGAGAAAAAAGAATTCTATCCATAATATCTATGTCAGCTTTTGAGAAAGTCTGACGTACGATTCTGAGAAGGGAGTGGCCACCTATTGGAGCTTCGACATATGTTATTAATTTTCACATAATATATGTTGCTTCATTTGTTATAATTTATCTCATACACATAAAATTTCGAAAATCAGCCAAATATTTTAAGAGTAATTCAAAATTTGTATATATCTATGTGCTTTTAGCCACTTATATTCTATATAGAATGCATTGTTAGACATTTTTATAATGATTTTTTGTGGTTTTTAATTAAATCTTGAATCATTACATGCTATGTACATCAAATACCATATTTATGCTCAATCCATGATAATATCTTTTCCAAAAGAGTCATATGATTTCAAAATTCGTTCAATTTTCATGTTTATGTTTATATTCAAATATTGAATTTACAATCTAGCTAGTTATAGTTGTCAATAGTCTTTATCTATCAGTTTATTGTATCAATATCCACACAATCTTGAGGGTAAAAATCCTCCCAAAATTGAAGCCCTAGCCTTCTTTTTCTTGTTTGAGGCTTAAAATGTCGAGCTCGTCATTTATATAGAGGTTGAAAGTCAAAAAATCACATATCACATTTTATTTCGTCAACTGATGTTATTAGTTTGATCATCTTTGAACTTTTAATCTCGTGTATTAGGACTCATAGTCTGCATGAAGTCATAGTCTATAACGTGTAAGACTCCTCCTTTGTGATTTGTGTTGTAATAGGTTACCTATTCCCCTTATCAGTATCTTTTTTTATTCACTATATACATCTATCAATAGAGATGGACGAGTGGCTCACTGAGTCTTTCATCATTTCTATATACATAGTGAACAACAATCATACTTCTTGCTCATGATTTGTGTTACGATATTTCATAATTTATACTTTGATTCATTTTTTCTTATCAGATACACTTCAATGTAAAGAGAAACTCGCAATCTTTCATAAAATCATCCAAAATAATCAACAATATTGAAATGTTGGAAACTACACTTCAATATTGGTAATAAAACATTTCTATCTACACTATATATGTAATAAAACATTTCCATTATATGACAAGGAAACTAGTTTCTATGCTAAATAAATTAAATAAATAATTTTGGATAATATAATTCAAACTCTCTCATAGTCAAAACTTGATCATCCCTATCTAATTCTAATAAGTAGAATCTTATTGGTTGAATGCAACTTTTAATAATTGAAATGACTTATACTTTGTGTTTTTTTAAAAATATTTATTTATTTAATTATTTATCTCCTACTTCTCTTAATTTTGGGGAGCATTATTATGGTGATAATGGGTGGGACTTTTTATGCAAAGCAAAAGGAAAATTTAATTAGAGATGAACACCAAATATTGTTTAAATATAGCATGCCCTTGTACAGTTGATATGTCAAATTCCACTTTGACTAAATTTTCTTTTTCTTTTAACAACAAGAAAAAAAAACAAATACAAATGATTTGGTGATGGCCCCTCAAGTACACATTTCTTCTTTTTGTCACTCTTCACTGTTTCTTTGATGCATTTTTTTTGTCACTACATAAATACTAACATGTGTTGCATATTTACACTACTACAATAATAACATACGCAGTGAAATCTCACAAATGAAGTCTGGAGAGGATAGAATATACGCAGAAAGGTAGAGAGGCTTTTTAGTTTTTGGTCACTTGATTATTTATAAACTTTAGTTTTGGTTCTTGTAATTTCTGACTAAACATATTTTATCTTCAATTATGGAGTAGTAAAAGACAAATTTAATATGATACATTAATAATTGAATGCTTTAATGCTTGATAATTCGTCAAATTTATGAAGATTAATTGTGTAAAGGATCAAAAGTGCACATATCTATTAATTAAAGGTTAAATACGCTTAATAAAAATGAAGAATTTTCATAAATAGCCTACGCTTGAAATTTAATACGGTCAAATAGTTATATTTTACATAATTACATGGCATAACTTCGGCTATGTGACCTGAGGAGGAAGAGACAGGGGAGAGAGATCGAGAGAGGGAGGAGAGAGATAAATTGTATATGTATATTTGTCCAACTGTATGTATATATCTGTCAAATAAGTGTATATGTGTAACTAATATACATGTGTACTTGTATCTGGCAAGCGAGATCGAGAGAGGGAGGAGAGGGGTGAGCGAGATAGGGTAGAGAATGGAGAGAGACAAATTGTGTATGTATATCTGTCGAATTAACTATGTATATCTATCAAAATAATTGTATATATGCAGATGATATACATATGTAATAGTATATCTTGCAAGAAATTGGAGAGAGAGTAAGGAGAGAGGCGAGAGAGAGGAAGAGAGGAGAGACGAAATAATAACTATAGCAACAAAACCCTAACTATAGTTATAAATTGTAATTTTTTCAAACTATAGTGGTGTAATTTAAATACATATCATATTTTTGCCTACTTACATAATTTTTCCATAAACAATTAAGGAAAAATTACATAAATGTATAACATATTTTTTCATATTTTCTGAAAACCCCTACCGTTTGAAATTTTTTCAAAAATACCTATTTTCTTCTTTTCTCTCCAACTATTAGATACATAACCCCTCACTTCACATTCCTTTTTTAATTGTACAAAAATCACACCTAAATTAAGGGTTCCATTTATGAAATTTGATTTATAATTATCTTTTCCTTGATTTTCTCATTTATGTATAATATCTTCTCTAACTAATGGATAATCTGCACAAATATGATAATTCTGGCCATTATTTATTTTTTATCACCATTTATACATTTTCAAAAATAAATATTAAGAAAAATCAATACATTAATTTCATCATTTTTATATAGCATCATTTCTTACAAATGTTTTGGTTATCATTGACCTACGACTCAATATGTAAATTTTCACGTATCAAGTTAAATGTTTTTAAAATATATGTATCAAATGATCTTTTATGTTTTTCGATCATATCATTTGGCTGGTATCAAGTATTTTTGGAGTATGATTTAAATTTTTGAATTTGAATAAGAACCAAACTTGATCCAGTAAAATTAGAAGTACAAAGTTGAATTTGATACAAGAAAATCTGAAAGTTTGCAACTTGGTACAATGAAACTTGATTCAGAAAAAAATTTGATAAATAGAATCAAACTTGATATAATAAAATTAAAAGTATAAAGTGGAACTTGATATAAGAAAATCTGAAAGTTTGTAACTTGATACAATGAAACTTGATAACAAAAAAATAAACTTGATATAATGAATCAAACTTGATAGAAGGAAATTAGAAGTATAAAGTTGAATGTGATACAATAAAATTCGAAAATTTGCAACTTGCAACTTGATACAGGAAATTAATACAGGCAATTTACAACTTGCAACTTTCTCAACTTGATTTGAAAGTTTGCAACTTGTGACTTGATATAGGCAACTTGCAACGTCCTCAATTTGATCTAAAAGTTTGCAACTTGCAAATAAAATTCGAAAGGAAATTCAAAGTATAGAGCTAAATTTGATACAGGAAATCTAAAAGTTTGCAACTTGATTTTTGATCTATTTTCACGAAACCCTATCTTCGCCAAATTAACATCATTCCTCGGAGGCATCAGAAAACTTGAGTAACTTCACCAACTTGAGGAATACCTACACTAAAATTAGATGGATTAGAATCCATATGTAACACATAAAAACAACAAAATCGAAGAAGAAGATGAATAAAAGAAGCGTATGAGCCATCTAATACGTGAAAATTTTCATATTAAGCTTATGAAATTGAATTCAAAATTTGAATTTATTTTTCTAAAGGAATCCAATGAAATTTTTTTTTATGGGAAATAGGTTTATTGGCATTAATTAGCTTAATTTATGGTTCAAAATTTATTTCTCCTTTTTTTCTTTAAGGAATCTGTTAAGTTTTTTATGGAAAGAGTTTGAACGACATTAAATAGCTAACTTTATGGAAAAGAGAGTAACTACAATTAATATGTATCAACAAGTAGTTCTTTAAGGAATTTTTGATAAATTTGAAAAGAGTAGGGACAAATTGAAATTTGCTCCTTATACAATGGAATTTGTGTAAGTTAAAAAATTGATATGATAAAAATTAAAATTTGCTTATATATGGACAAATTGTGTAAGTTATACTAAGGTATAAATGCAGACGCAGTGACACAAGTTATGTCCCAAGCCAAAAGTTTAGTAACCCAAATAATCATATTATAGGGCATAAGTCTGGTGGCATAAGATATGCCACGTGACACAATAACAAAAGTTACGCCCTAAGGCACGAGTTTAGTAATAGAAGTTATGCCCCAAGGAATAAGTTCAGTTACACAAGTTATGCTTTAAGATACAAATTCTCTAAAAGGCTTGCCCCGATATGCTTAAGGCAAAATATTTTTTAAGAAGTTTTATCTTCGAAATTAGTTGCACAATTTAAGTCATAATTAAGCGTATTTTGATTTATAAATATATCTTTACTAAATGAGTAATAAAGTAAAAAATTTAAATTATTTGAAAAGTCAAAATTAAAGATTATCCCAAAATAAAAATTTGTGTTTAACCCACTCTATAGGGTTGGGCAAGAAATTTGGGCTCACTCTATAGGGTTTGGCCAGAAAATTTAATAAGCTCATTTATATTTAAAGGTACTTTTATATTTAATAATGGATATTTTAAATTTATCAGAATATTTCATATAAATACTTGAATTTTTAATAAAGTATTTTATTTAGCTATTTTTAATTTAAATATTTAAAGAAAGTTTGAGTGTGTTTTTACTCAATTATTGAATTAAGTTAACCACATATAATATGTTATTTGACTTATTTTTTATTTCAGAATGATCATTAATTTTTGTCCTAACAAAACCATGATTGAAAATATCCTGACAATGAAAACAAATAAAAATCGCAACTCATAAGTTTAATTTCAAACTCACAAAAGCCTCTTATATTAGTTCTCTAAACTTTCGTCGGACAAAGTAATAGTTGACAATATTCGCAAGATACAAATTATACGTAACAAGGTAGAACTTTTGGCGGGACAAGACAAAAGTTTTTTAAACTTATCTCTTGCGAATTAAATACAACACAATTCATGTTGGATCTAAATTTTTGCAGTGCAAAATTAAGTCATTGTTAAGGATACTTTGACCCCTCAAATTTTCATTTTAAGGAAGAAAAAAATTAAAGACCATTAATTTTATGGAAAAAAATTAAAGACCATCCCAAAGTATAGACAGTCAGTGTAAAAACTCTTAAATTGTAATAATATCAAATTATTATTTAATCAGATTATAAATTACTCCTTCCGTTCTATTTTATGCAATATCTTTTGACTTGACAAGGTGTTCAAGGAAAAAAAAAACTTTTGAAACTTGTGGTCTAAAACAATCCTTAAATATTTGAATGATTGAGAATCATTTCATTAAGCGTAGAAAGAAAATTTTAGAGTCGAATTATTTCTAACTATAGTAACGTAATATTCTTTTTGGGATAGACTAAAAAGAAAAATATGTCATATAAAATGAGACAGAGAAAGTAATAAATATTAAGATAGTTGCATTTAATTTATTACTTTTGACTCTTCTACCATTCTTTTGCTCATGGGTTTTTGTGACGAGGTTTCTCAGGAAACAGTCTCTCTACTGTTATGAGGTAGTGATAAGGTCTGCGTATATTCTACCCTCCCCAGACCCCACTTGTGGGATTCTACTGGGTATGTTGTTGTTGTTGTACTCTTCTACCATTCTACGAATGTTTCTTTAACTTATATTTCGTATCTTCTCCATCTTATTCAAATATATCTTTTTCGTACCGAAGTTTGACTTTATGTCTCAAATCTTATTGAGATGATCCTGACTTTATTACATATAAATAAATGCTCAAACATTTCATCAAAGGCCAACAAAGAAAACTAAAAATGCAACTGACATTGAACAATTGTGACAAGGCCATGCCGGCGATTGGCATGGGAACTTCTGCTCCATCTTGGCCGTCGAAGACGGTGAAATCCGCCCTGATGGAGGCTATAAAAGCTGGCTACCGCCATTTCGACACGGCGTTTATTTATCAAACGGAAAGGCCTCTAGGAGAAGCCATTGTTGAGGCTCTTCATCTAGGTAGTATTAAGTCAAGGGATGAACTTTTCATTACTACTAAGTTATGGTGCACTTTTGCTCAACGTGACCAAATTGTTGATGCTTGTAAACAGAGTCTTAGGTAAGTAATATACAACTGTTCTGTTTTAATTTATGTGACAGTATTTTTATTTAGGAATTCGAAACGATTTTTTGGATTAGTTATATTGAATGATCCTCTTAATATAACTCGACTTCGATTTGGTGGTTTGGGGTTGGGGGGGGGGGGGGGGGTATGTAAGTATAAGTGCTAAAGGTGTATATGATACTAACTCATATTTTGATACACTTGGTTATGGATATATATATATATATCATAGTGGGTGAAAATGTAGAAATTTTATGTATAAGAAAGAACATAAGTATATGATTTTAAAATAGAAATGATGTAGTTAATGTGAGGAATTATATTCTCTCAAGGTGAGAGAAGTCCCACATCGACAAAACACAAGAGAAATGCTGACTATATAAGTAAAGGACTGATTTATATACGTCTGCAAATTCGTGATAGACTAGGCTCAAAAGTGGACAATACTTCACAGGTGTTGGATTAGGTTGTTACAGGTGGTATCAGAGTCACTTGTAGGTTAGAGTTCAACTGAGTTTAGGATCCCGCTGAGGCGGGCAAACCTCCACAATTTATATTGGACCTGAATTTTTGCCGTGTAAAATTAAGTCATTGTTAAGGATACCTTGTCCCCACAAATTTTCATTAAATTAAAAAATGTGCAAAAATTAAAGACCATTGATTTTAAGGAAAAAAAATTAAAGACCATTCCAAAATATAGGCAATCAATGTAAAATCTCTTAATTGTAATAACATCATATTATTACTTAATAAGATTACAAATTACTCCCCTCATTCTATTTTATGATGCGACTTTTGACTTGATATGTTGTTCAAGAAAAAAAAAAGACTTTTGAAATTTGTGGTCTAAAACAATTCTTAGATATTTGAATGGCTGAGAATCATTTCATTAAGTGTAAAAAAATAAAAATTTAGAGTCAAATTATTTCTAACTATAGTAAAGTAATATTCTTTCTAGGATGGACTAAAAAGGAAAATGTGTCACAAATTAGACAGAAAAAGTAATAAATATCAAGATATTTGCATCTAATTAATTATTTAATCAATAATTTGGCTCTTTATTATTTCTAACCATAGTAAAGTGATATTCTTTCTAAGGACAGACTAAAAAGGAAAATGTATCAAGACCGAGAAAGTAATAAATATCAAAATATCTGCATCTAATTTATTACTTAATTAGTAATTTGACTCTACTACGAATATTTTTTTACATTATCAATGTACCTTTTTCGTACCGAAATTTGACTTTACATCTCAAATCTTACTGAGACGATCTTGACTTTATTATATATAAATAAATGCTCAAACATTTCATCAAAGGCCAACCAATAAATCAAAAAATGCAACAAGTGACATTGAACAATTGTGACAAGGCCATGCCGGCGATTGGCATGGGAACTGTTCCTCCGTCATGGACGGAGGCATCGGAGACGGTGAAATCCGCCCTGTTGGAGGCCATAAAAGGTGGCTACCGCCATTTCGACACCGCGTTTATCTATCAATCGGAAAAGCCTCTAGGAGAAGCCATTGTTGAGGCTCTTCATCTAGGTATTATTAAGTCAAGGGATGAACTTTTCATTACTACTAAGTTATGGTGCACTTTTGCTCAACGTGGCCAAATTGTTGATGCTTGTAAACTCAGTCTTAGGTAAGTGATATACAACTGTTCTGTTTTAATTTATGTGATGATATTTTTATTTGGGGATTCAAAACGATTTTTTGGATTAATTATATTGAATGATCCTCTTAATATGACTCGACTTCGATTTTGGGGGTTTGGGGGGTGGGGGTGGGGGTGTTATGTAAATGTATTATTTCATGTATGGTATAGGGGTATAAGTCTTAGATTTAAACGTAGAGTTCATCTTGGGAGAATATTATTCCTCAAAAAGTGAATCATATTATAGAAATATTTAACACAACTAACTTGTTTCAGATATAATTAGTACATTTCAAAATCACCATTACTCTACTGTCTTTATTCGTTCTCTTTAACCATAATTCATGAGCCTCCTATCGAACTTTTTATTTACTCAATTTTTCTATTTTCGATTCAAAACGTTGTCCATTATTTTATTATTTATTAGCAAATAAACATTCAAATATATCACAAATTCTATCTTGTCAAAATATTTAATTTGTGTTTTATTTATTTATTTATTTATTTATTTTGGTGTAGAGAATTGCAATTGGACTATGTGGATATGTATCTAATTCACCATCCTTTGAGCATAAGTGGAAAAATAGAACAATACCCAACTCCAAGAGAATTTATTCATCCATTGGATATTAAGGGTGTGTGGGAAGGCATGGAAGAATGCAAGAAACTTGGACTCACAAAGGGAATTGGTGTTAGTAATTTCAATTGCAAAAAACTTGAGGAACTCCTTTCAATTGCTAAAATTCCTCCTTCTATCAATCAAGTAAGTCAAAAAATTTCGATTAATTTTATAAATAAACAGTTATGTGTTTAGAGAGATAGAAGTATCGAAATAAATAATAAGCACATGATGTATTTGATTAAAAGAATATTCAATAATTTTTCTTTTAAAATGGATATTATGTTTTATATGTTATTTACCATAAATGAATAAACTTAAGAATATGCACAAGGAGAAAAAAATTACTTTATCAAACCTAAAGAGTTAATGGGATGATCGAAACTTATGACTTTTCATTTTGTAAGCAGTTTTGACGTTTACTGAATATATAGATAAGTTAAAAAGTGAGTTTGGTCGTACCACTTAACTTCCCCTCTAAATTTATACAAATGAAATGATTTTAAAATCTAAAAGTATATTTATTCTATATATGTCGATTGACTTAAAATTTTGAATCTGTCTCTGATCAGATGTCAGTAATTTTGCTTATTAGAAATATGACAATGCAATATTTGGCTCATAGATGCCTAATTTTGTTTTGTTGAGGTGGAGATGAACCCTATTTGGCAACAAAAAGAACTTAGGGAATTTTGCAAGGCAAAGGGAATTCACATTGTTGCTTATGCTCCCTTGGGTGCATATAATACAAATTGGGGTGACAATAGAGTTATGGAATGTGATGTTCTAAATGAAATTGCCAAATCCAAAGGAAAAACCACTGCTCAGGTAATTTCTTGTTTGTGTTTTCATCTTCTTATAGGTTTTTTTTCTTGTCTATTTTGATTTTATCTTGAATTTTATTTTAATTATAATTTTTGGCCTTCAATCGCAAATTATATAACATAATTTTTTTTATATCTTTATTCCTTTTAAAGAGGACACTGACCCTCTCGATCTTAATTACTAGTCGAGAGACTAGTTGCGAAAGACATAACATAATGCTCCTCTTTGTGACTTATTAAGTTGTGGAAAAGGGTCAAATGAGGTTAGGGTAGGGGTGGCAAAATTAAATCCAACCCGTTGAAGTTTGGACGGATTAATAACCCGCCCAATTATTAGCTCAATCTATCTCAACCCAACCCATTTAAAATTGGGTTGAGATTCAACCCGAATAGACTCGAGAGAGATTTTGTCAAAATATTTATTAAAATATTAAAAAAGAACAAATAAAGTAAGTAAAACTTTGTAAAAGTTGGGTCGGGTTGGGTTTTGACCCGCTCTATAATCCATCACTCAACCCGTTTTAACCCAACTCATTTTGATCCAAGCAAATTATGATTGGATTGAATCTTGAGCCGTTTGTTATCTTGACCCATTATAACCTGTTCAAATTTGACCCAACCTGCCCAATTGTCACCCTTAGGTTAGGGTGATGAGGGTGACATGCCATGTGGCTAATAAAGGATGTAGATAATCCTTTTTGCATTGTAAAACTTGAACCAAAAACTTGTGTTGATTGAATAATCTTTGACCAATAAAGGTAGTGGTGGAATTGATAAGATCCTTCGCTCTTAATTAGAAGTTCCGAATTCAAGTTTTGGATATTAAAAATCCCTATTAGAAAGCTTTCTCCTTCAGTAAAACCTTGCACAGTATAAATCCAAATTATTTGAAGCTCAACGCAAGTATCAGATACCTAATGAAAAAAAAATTAAAAAAAAAAAAGCAGAGAAAGAAGCTTCATTTGACCTCAATTTTGTTTTGTTTTTTACTTTTTGGGATGTTATACTAGTATGAATTTGACCTATTGTAGATAGTAATTTGTCTGTCTTAAGAATATAAATTCCATAAATTATACACTTATAATTATCTTTTACGTGACATGATGTAAAATATAAAAAAATTTCTGTTCTATCGATGCATAAAATTGAATAATTGTATGAAATTACAAATAAACATTTTTGTGAATAAGAAAAAGGAAAATATTTAAATTTTGAATCTATCTCTACGTATACAGGTAGCATTGAGGTGGATTTATGAGCAAGGGATGAGTGTTGTTGTAAAAAGCTTCAATAAGGAGAGAATGAAAGAAAACCTTCAAATATTTGATTGGTCACTCACTCAACAAGACTTGGAAAAAATAAGTGAACTTCCACAGCACAAAGGTTTCACCATGGCTTCTCTCTTTGGACCTCATGATTTTGTGTTGCAATTAGATGCAGAGATCTAATTGGTTTTTTTTTTTTTAGTGAAGGATTACATTTTAATTCAGACTCAATTTCAAGATTTAGTTTAAAGTTATTAGTTAGTTTAATTCAAGAATAAGTTATTGTTATATTGTATTTTTCATCTTTGTGTTATTTGATGAAGTGTATTTAACCTTTAATTAGTTCAAATGTGCTAAATTAAACCTTGAAACTAGTTTTTTCGTTTGCCATGAATTTTTTTGAGAATAATTAAACCAACATATAATACAAATTCATTATCATGCTCCGGAAGGGTACCTTTGGCGTGAAGAAACTATTGCTGGCTTCCAAGGGTACCCTTGGCGTGAAGAAACCATTGCTGGTTTCCAAACGAACCACTTGGCTTCATCACAATCACTCAATCAACAACGGAATACTCAATTTATGTATAAGGAATGTTCTAGTGGACTCATAAATCGATGGTTGAATAAAATAAGGATTTAAAACTGACAATTCAAATCAATTTAACATTTTGAAAATAGTCTGAAAAGTACAAATCTTAAAAATGAAAACATTAACTCTAATCCATTATTATCTACAAAACCTCTATCTCTAAGAATCTTGATAGTGTTAATGATAGGTTCATGGCTACCTCAAATAAAAAATGAAAGTGTTAAACTCAAAGCAAGAAAGATAAGTGGGGGATCCTTCGAATGTAGGGGTGGACTCACTAATAAGTTGAATGTGAAAAGATCCTCAACAAAGAGTCTATTGGTGATCTCTAATACATGTCTCTGCATCATGAAAAGATGTAGTCCAAATGGACGTCAATACGTGGAATGTACAAATATGTAAAATAGCTGAAAAGGAGAGAACACAACCATAGATACTCAACTCAAGGGATTCAACTCAATCGTCAACTCGGCTCAAAAGACTCAACTCAACTCAAGAGGCTCAACTTCGAAAGTTAAGGAACTCAATCAGAATGTCATAAGTCAAGTAAAAATACGGCTTAGACAGAGACCAATCATATCCAATCCAATCAGAATACTATTATGACCTATTGAGAGTTTCTCTAACCGACAACCATCACCTATGAGCCGGTGATGATACGACAAAGCGGTGTCATTGCTCAGCCGTCCAACAATCAATCAAGCCTCTTTAAGGACTTCAGAGGTATGACCCCTTATCAATTATCCTATGTTGGCGGCATAGTTATTGAGTTCAATTTGAATTTATTTTCACTCAATTCGGTGTTCAATACGTCTCTCAAGACTCAATGCTCATAAAACATTCTACCCAATCAATGAGTCTCATAAGGACTCTTATCAATCCATCATGATCAGGCCTTTCGGCCTATCAACCATATAATCGATTTTCAATCACATTTTTCAAGAGTGGTTTAGATAATCATCAAGAGGACTATCAATTTAGATCAATCATTTGAGTTCAATTATGAAGACTCTTGGGACCATCAAGTTCTATCAACATCACCATCATGTTCAATCACAATCACAATCATACTGTCAAAGCTCTAGACTCAATCCATAGGTCATTCATACAATCTTTTATTAAATAATATCTAAGATTTATGAAACAACTTTTGAAAAAATATTTGTTCAGTATATATAATTTAAAAATGCGTAGAATATATAATTTACAAGAAAACCTTCAAAGAAATATGTGTGGAGACTCAATACTTTCACAATCTTTCTATTACCAATTTTAAAAGACAATATAACCAAAATTTATGTGGTAATCGATTTCATGTATTCCAGAAGTTAACTCATGAGAACTATCAATTACATAATAGCATGTGAGAATATTTTAAGATTTTGGGGGAAATCTCAAGAAAGCATTTATGGAGGCTAAATCAACACGATTTAATTAATCCGGGTTATGGGGCACATGGAAGAACCTTTTTCATGTTTTAGATAGTCTTACATACCTGGAAGAAAAAAATCTTTTGAAGAAATCTTTAATTTACTCTAGCCTCTTCTTTGGGAGAACTTTGAACGTAGAAATCTAATATTTTCAAGGGTTTATGGGTTAAAGGAAGGTCATTAGGCTATATGATAGGCTTAGGAAAGTTAATTAAGGGTAAAAGGTCGGCAATAACTTTTTGGTAAAGTCAAATAATCATCAAAATTGAAAAAAATGACATTTTGATGAGTTTCGACAGCCAAAACGACGGTCTAGGGGCTCCATAGTCAGACCATTCGGCGGCATGCAAAATGGGGACCTTGGATCACCCTTTTTGACAGATTCTAAGCTTTCTTAGAGCATTTTGGCGGTCTAAATCAGTTGATCGCTGAAATTTACAGATTCAGCAGGCTTCAATAAAACGGTCATAACTTTTTACTCTGAACTCCGATTAAGGCAAAATTTGATATAAATATATAAAATTTGATATATTATGGGTCACCTAAATCACTATGTGATGATAGATATGGTCATTTGAATTTAACCCTTCTATGAATTGAAATGGTTTGAACTTATCTTGACCTTGAGTGTCCCTTATGACATCAAACCATATCCAACATACTTCAAATACTTAAGAAAGGACCTTAACATACACTTACAACTTTGAACTTATTGGATTACCCAATTTCATAGAAGTCCATATCGAAACTCAATCGGTAAGGAAGGTTTCAACTCAACTCTATGTTAAAGGATTTTTGTGACCTTAATTCAAATCAAATCTATCATCCCACTACTCCAACCCATAAACTATGTTGCCAGTGTAGGACAGTTACACCGTTAATTTGGGGGACTCATGTCCCAAAAGATGGACATTTATTTTGGATCTAAGAGAGAGTTGATCGTCCTTTACCTCGGCAAGTTTAGGACGGGCGTGGCAATGACGTTGTCTTCGTTGTACATCACCAAACTAAAGGTGGTGTGATTAGATGTCGATTAAGAGAAACTCCCAAGCAAACTTGATTGAGCATATAATGTTTTAAACTGAGTCTACTTTTAAAGCATGATATATTCTTAAAATTTGCATATTCATTGGGTTGAGTTATAGATGGTTGAGTTGATTCACTTGAGTCCGAGCTGTATTTGTTTACTTTAGCCATTCTTATATACCAGTATTTTTGATGTACTAACACCCATTTGGGCCTGCATCGTTAATGATGCAGATACAGGTGATAGAGGATTTCAGTTAGCGCATCGTTGAGATCCAGCTTCTTGATTCTAGAGTGGTGAGCCCTCTTTGTCATCTGGAGGAGCCCTTTTATTCTTATGGAGTGTTTTTATTTCTTTTGATTGAGGTAGCTATGTCCTGTCATGGTACCTTCTAGACAATATAGATAGAGGCTTTATGGACTGGATTTGGGATTGTTGATGTGGATATTGCCTTACTAGTTTCTCTTTCATAATAGTCTTGATTGTTCTGAGTTAGATTACTATTCTTTATCTACTTATAATCTTTTACTCGGGTGTATTCTTCCGTTTTTGAGTATGATGTGATGATGAGGCCAGGTGGTTCTCTTGGGGAATTAGCAATGATTCTTCAAGTGCCGGCCACGCCAAGAGTACCCTCTCGTAGCGTGACAAAAAAGAAAATTTCATTTCTTGTATTTTATTTTTCAAAGAGTTTGAAGGTATAATTCTTTATTGATAAGTCGATAATTATATTGTATACTATTATGACCAACCCAGAGTTGTAATTGCATGTATATAGTTTTAGGGATTAACAAGCAATGCTCTATCAAGATACAACAAAGCCTAAAAGATATATGCAATTAAATACACTACTTTAGGAAGTGCTATGTATTTATGAAATCAAAAAGGAGACCTTTCATGAAGAGCTATCAGGATACAACAAATCCTAAAAGATATATTCAATCGAATACGCTACTTTAGGGAGTACTACATATTTATAAAAATCATAAAGAAGACCTTTCATGAAGAGTTCCTTCCAAACAAATGCAATTTAAATTTCAATTAACTAAATAAGTTGTCAAAAAAAATATTTAACTTAATTGAAGATCCAACCTGTCTCATGCCCTAATCATTTACAAAGCTTCTATTTTTTATTATTATAGTCTTTCCTTGCAAAGAATATATTAAATCATTCAAAATCCCTTTTGATCATATGTCCAATTGATGTCAACTCTTATATGATATAGCAAAGAGCTTTAAATGGTTGAAAATATGGTGTATCTCTTAGTTTAAGTTTATTTAATTTATTTAGTAATTATCTTTTTTTAGCCATATTCTAGTGCTTGTGATCTATATATGCTTCAAGTTGATTGTAGAGTAACTAATAGGTTGATTACATATAAGAACTTTTATCTAATATGCACTCAACAATTTAGTATATAATTAACCATTTCAAATTATAATTAACTATCAAGTGGTCGATTGAAACGATTTATTTTGATCTATAACAGAGATTTAATTTTGAAATGCTTGGTCATATTTAGGGTTGATTGGTAGGGTTGAGGTTTGAGATTCTTGTTCAAATTCAAAGGTTCATTAACTTATTATAGTTGATCGTCGATGGCATAATAAAATAACATGCACAAATATAATAGAAAAATAAATTTATAAAAATAAAAATTTAACATATAGATGGTGTTCTTGCATATATTTTTCCCCCAACAACAACAAAAAGAGCAAAAAAAGCTTTCACTAATCACTTTCACAAATGAAAGCGATGAAAATAACACACATAAAAATAATTGACATTCCTTAAATCAAAGGAAAAAAAAAGGATTGTAACCTTCTTGAACTCTATTCATATATGGTCAGTGTGACTATAAGATTATTAAACTAAATTTTATAATATGTAACTAATTCAAAAACTCTGAATTTAGTCAATTTAACAAAAAAGAAAAATCACCTCCCCAAAAATACTTTTAAAATGTTTTCCAAAATGTATTTTTAGTTAGAAGTAAATTATTTGACTGATAAATTTCAAAAATACTTTTGATCATTAATTATTGTTTGGTCAAACTTTTTAAAAATGTTTGGAAGTAAAGTGCTTTGCAAAAAAAAAAAAAAAATATAGGGGAAAAAATATTTTTTTAAGCTTCTGAAAAATAATTTTTCCCACTCCTTAGAAATATTTCTTTTCTCTTAAATATTATCTAACATCTCAATTTCTAAAAATAAATAATTTTGACTATTCAAAACCTTGATTGAACAGGCTATAAAAATGGTAAAAAAGAAGAACAAGTTCTTTAAGAATTATATTTTATACGTGGCTTTTCTTCGCATTTTGTTTTGTTAAGAGAAACATTAACAAAAGATACTTGTCATAAAAGCGAGGATGATGTAATATGCCATCTTATAATCTTTTTAAAGTAGAGATGCTATTTATAATGAACTGTTTGCTCAAGTAAAATATATCAAAATAGATTTGAAAAGTGATTCCCGCTAAACGATATTTCCAACTTCTGTATTTGACCCTTCATAGCTTTTATCCCACTAAAATATACATCTTCACTTATGGAAAATGAGACTATAGTGTCATAACCCGAGACTACATCCTGAACGTGGCCGGCATTTGCCGGTCTTAAGCGAATTCTTGATCTGGATGACTAAAGATTTTAACATGCATGCAGAAGCTTTGCAATATGAGTCTTTGAAACATTTAATAAAACTAAAAAAATCTCAATCGTGCTTTAAATTGTTGAAATAATGGTGTATCTCTTAGTTTAAGTTTATATAATTTATTTAGTAATTATCTTTTTTTAGTCATATTCCATCTAGTCCTTGTGATCTATATATTCTTCAAGTTGATTGTAGAGTAACTAATAGGTTGATTACATATAAGGGTTTTTATTTATAATGAAGTGAAAATTTTAGTTTATAATTTAATCATTTTGAATTATCATTAATCATTCAAATGGTCTAATGAAACAAATTATTTTGATCTATAACAGAGATTAATGTTTGAAATTCTTCTTCAAATTTAGGGTTGGTAGGTTTGAGGTTTGAAATTTTTGTTCAAATTCAAAGGTTTATTAGTTTATTATAATTGATCGTCGATGGCATGATAAAATAACAAGTGGACAAATTAAAATAGAAAAATAAATTTATGAAAATGAAAATTTAACATAGAGATAATCTTCTCGCATATATTTTCCTCCCAACAACAACACCAGAAACAGGGAGGAAAAAAGAAGTTATTATTAATCACTTTCACAAATGAAAGCGATGAAAGTAACACACATAAAAATACTATGGGGATGGTGGGGGAGTCACAAGGTCTTCAAGCTCGATGTTGAGCCTCTCAAGTATCACTTGTAAAAACCGATTGATTCGGCGCAACTTCCTATCCAACAGTTCACGATCCTTAGCGAAACCTCGAAATAACCTATCAAGGTCATTTCGGAGGAGAAGGTGGTCATGGTTACGGGGATCTTGGTTGACCCTCCTTGCTGCTGGCGGTGCTTGAATACGTCTAGGCCTAATCATTTTTTTATGGTGGTGGTGAAACTTATGAATATTATATTTATTTATAGAAGTGAGGACTGACTTTGATTATTTATAGAGTAGATCTTATAGTCTAGATATAAGATTTTGAGAAAGTAATTCCAATTTTGGCATAAAAATAATTGACATTCCTTAAATCAAAGGAAAAAAAAAAAGGATTGTAACCTTCTTGAACTCTATTCATATATGGTCAGTGTGACTATAAGATTAATAAACTATATTTTATAATATGTATCTAATTCAAAAGATCTGAATTTAGTCAATTTACCCAAAAAAAAAAAAAAAAATTACCTCCCCAAAAATACTTTTAAAATGTTTTCCAAAATGTATTTTTAGTTGGAAGTAAATTATTTGACTGATAAATTTCAAAAATATTTTTGATCGTTAATTATTGTTTGGTCAAACTTTTTTAAAATGTTTGGAAGTAAAGTGCTTTTCAAAAAAAAAAAAAAAAAGAATATCGGGGTAAAAAAAAAATTTTAAGCTTTTGAAAAATAATTTTTCCTACTCCCTAGAAATATTTCTTTTCTCTCAAATATTATCCAATACCTCAATTTCTAAAAATAAAAAATTTTGACCATCCAAAACCTTGATCGAACAAGCTATAAGAATGGTAAAAACGAAGAACAAATTCTTTGAGAATTATAATTTATACGTGGCTTCGCATTTTGTTTTGTTAAGAGAAACATTAACAAAAGATATTTATCACAAAAGCGAGGATGGTGTATACACAATTTTACAATCTTCATAAAATAAAGATGCTATTTACAATGAAATGTCGGCTCAGGTGAAGCATATCAAAGTAGATTTGAAAAGTGATTCCCGCTAAACAATATTTCCAACTTCTGTATTGAACCTTCATAGCTTTTATCCCACTAAAACATACATCTTCACTTTTGGAAAAATGAAAGCTATATATGTATTGAAAACTAGGTTAGATCAATGTTGAATGCATCAATATTTGATCTTACCTGTTATTCATGTGATCATTCTTCTTGGAACTTTTTCAGTGCCTTGTAGTTAAACCAGTAAGAACATGTCAAGCCTCATAAAGCATTCCGACTTCGATACGTTGAGGTAATGGGACACCCATAGCAGGCAATGCAGATCTGCAATTGCTGTGCAAGACTTCATAGAAAGCAAGCATTGTTCGATCAAACCATCCACAGTGCTTACCAATATAAAACCTCGTCTTTCCACGAATATGGACCACACCGGCAAGCTTTGCTTCTTCCAACTCGGAAATTTCGTCTGATTCCTCTGTGGAGTTATGGTTGGAATAGTGGAGCATATGATGGTGTAAACTCTGGATAACTTGATTAACCAAATCATCCCCTTCAAGACTAAGCTTATCTGCGTAACCATACCGAATCACACATCTATAAACGCCTCTGAGACCAAGTTTACTAACAACGATCCTTTCACCTGGTGCTACTTTAGGAACCAGCAAGTACCGAAGAGTTGTAAATACAGTAACTTTGTGAAGAGATCTCATGTTCTTTATGTAATGACCTAAAATCGGGGTTAAACCATCTTGGATATTTGTGTAGAAGAAGCAGAGTCCGGGTACTCTCTGAAGACCGGGATCCATTAGCAGTGTTTTTAGTCTCTCCAAGTCTATCTTGTGTGTCCATTCATACTCGAGTTTTCTCTGCCTTCCATAGAACCAGCCGAACATAATGAAAGCGAGGATGAAAGAGATGGCAAAAGGAATCCAACCACCTTCTGGAATTTTTGTGAAGATCGCACTAACGTATACACTTTCCATCACAAAAAATACAACGAAGTAGAGTGCGACTAGAGCTGGTGGAGTTCTCCAAATAATGATCATAACCAATGTCAACAATATAGTGGTTATAAGCATAACCATGCTAACAACAACACCTGTTAGAGAATCCATTTTAAGTAGTTAATACAATATTTACCACACTAACGATAGAAAAGAGTTTGAACGGTGGTAAGAATAGTAAATCATTACTATCATGAGATGTCCTTTAGAACAATCATTCCATATTTGGCCATTTTCCTTGTTTTGGAGTAAACATCAGTAAGAAGGGGATTTTTTGAGCTATTTTGATATTTGGAGACCATTTTTGAGCCACAAACATAATGGTAAGGGTATTTTTGAGCTAAAAAACGCAACAGAGAGTAAAACTGACCCATTTTGAATAGTTTGGAGGTATATTTGGCCCTTTTCCTTTGAGAAAAGTCCAGTTTGCTAATGCCTTTGGCAGCAAATGATGGTCACGACTACTATCAAGATGCTCCTATGAAGATGAATATTTCACCCTGGCAACAAATGATGGTCGTGACTATTATCAAAATGCTCCTATGAAGATGAATATTGGACGAGTGTGTATCCTTATGAAATAAAACCAACCAAAGGACTGGTCTCCGCCTCAAACTACAGGGAAAATGCAATTTACACCTTAATATAAACATACAAGATCACACATGGTCACGACTACTATCAAGATGCTCCTATGAAGATGAATATTTCACCCTGGCAACAAATGATGGTCGTGACTATTATCAAAATGCTCCTATGAAGATGAATATTGGACGAGTGTGTATCCTTATGAAATAAAACCAACAAAAGGACTGGTCTCCGCCTCAAACTACAGGGAAAATGCAATTTACACCTTAATATAAACATACAAGATCACACATATACGCAATTTTATTTGAACAATGCTAAACCAGACAAGACAATTTAGTTGAATGTGATTTGCACCACATATATGTGCATTATCGCTGCTCGTGAAATTTCTATTTGGGCAGTGCTAAACAAGACAAGACAACGACAACAACATACCCAGTCAAATACCACAAGTGGGGTTTGGCGGGGTGAGTGTACGCAAACCATATCCCTTACCTCGTGGAACACGAGTAAAGAGGTTGTTTCTGAAGGACCCTTGGCTCGACAACATATCAAAGTAGGTATGACAAAGGAAAAACGACAGTTGACGAAAACAAAGAAACTAATAAGGAAACATAAACAACCACAAAATCGTGCGATAACCTAAACACAACAAACAATAGATAATGATAAAATCAAAACCTAAACACTATAAGAATAGTGCTAAACCCCTTGAAAAGCAAGGCAACACTCCACACCCTCTAAACTTCTGCCCTAATATGCGACCTCCACACTCTCCTATCTTGGGTCATGTCCTCAGTAACCCTAGTGTTGTATCTTGTCATGTCTAATCACCTATGCCTAATATTTTTTCAGCCTACCTCTTCCCAATACTTTTTCAACCTACCTAAACAAGACAAGACAAGACAATATCTGAAAACAATGAACCAAATCCTATGAGAAAAATCAGGTTCACAATTTGTTTAGCTCAGTTCATTTACACCAGTTACTCCTTAAATAAACAAGTCATCAACAAGCAGCAGTAAATTAGGCCAAGAAAATGCCACTAATTGATGTTAGGCCACAGTAACGACCATCCTTCTATGAAGAGGAGTCCAGTGAAAGATAGCTTCTATAAAGGGATTATTGATTCAGTTAAGATAGTCCCTAAGAATGAAAGATAAAAAGCAAAGGATTTAGAGAATCTTACCGAAGGCATTTCCGATGTCTTGTCCATCTCCGAAAATTAGTATGACTCCAACACAGAGAATCATGAGGATGTAATTAACTTCTGGTGAGTAAACCTCGCCTTCTTTGCTGGACGATGTGTGAACAACCTTCACCCGAGGAAAATAATCCAACACAACTGATTGCTTAATAACAGAAAAGGTGGCTGAAATCAGCGACTGACTTGCTACTATTGCAGCTAATGTGGCTATGACAAAAATTGGCCAGTACACAGCAGATGGTATAAACTTGTAAAATCCATCAAAATGGTCATCAGGATTTCTAATCAGATATGCCGTCTGTCCCGCATATGTCAGCACTAGTGATGGATATATAGTAAAGAGAAAAGCTATCTGCCAGAAAACAAGGATACGTAAATCACATTAAACAAGCAAGAAGAAGAGACTAAGAGAAATTCCAAGACATAGCAAGTATTTTACCCGAATTGAACTCCTGTTGAAATGACCAAGATCAGCAAACATTGCTTCAGAACCTGAAAAATATGACACGATGTACTGTTAAACAGAGGATATTTTACTTATCTTCTTGCCTACATTCAAACACCTTTGTAGCCTTCCCAGGATGCAGGAAACATGTTGAAAATAAATAAAGGGAAAAGTCATAATTTTCTCCCAGAACTTGTCCAAGAAGTCGGTTACACATAAAATTTTCTCAGCAACTTGGTGTGTGCACACACATTTTGTTCAAATGATATCCAATACCATCTGCCTATCTACCTCACAAGGTAGGGGTGAGGTGCGTACGCTCTATCTTCCCCAAACACACGCGTGGGATCACACTGAATATGTTGTATTATCTAATACCACCTTGATAGGACACATGGCATAGAAATTGTTCTCACTTTCCCTAGGCGCGTGAAGCTAAAATAACATTTTGCAGCAGCCATTTTTCAGTGATCCAATTGGTAGCTAGTAAACGTGTTCCATTTTTTTTCTATTTGACTAATGTGTTGTGTTAATAATTCACTTTTGTGAATTTGTGAAGGTATCTCAATTTCCTGGATATGATTTAAATTTCTCATTTTTGTTTGGAGTTCCGCTCCCACACAATTTCCTTTTTCATTTATCTTGATTCTACCTAATAATCTTCTTTTGGAAGGATACAAATTCAAACCTTTCACCATTTAATGAGATTTCCCTTTCAGCTTTTAAAGGATCCCATCTTCATTTTGTTTCTACATAAGTTGGTACCTTGTTAAAGAAAGAAAAAGAGAATAATGAAGAAAAAGATGATTAGAGGAGCCAAGACCACAAAAAGATTGAGTAAATAGGAAAAGATACCGAAAAGCTCCATATCTACTACCAGAACTTGGCCATGTCTACGACCAGAACTTGGCCACAACTCTAGAAAACCAATATTTTCCAGTGAAAGGTACTCACCACCCCCTAACCCCTTCCATCCTACCTTTTTCTCTAGCCCTCAGACCCCCACTACACAAAACTAATAGAAGAGTAAGGAATCCGAAAAATTGGCGAGAAAAATACCATGATCGACGTTGGAACTCTCAGAGCTTACTAATCTAGAAAATCCTCCACATTTTGTGTCTCCGACCCACACTAATCAATGACATAGCAGTCAACCAAGAAAGAACGCCAAATGACTCTTTGTAGTTTGTACCGTAAATACTCTTTACAATACTTTCCAGCTCCACTCATCTCCTTTCAAGTTTCTCTGGATCTGAAATGAGCAAGACCCCGGGTTTGAGCTTTTCCCACCACAGATAGCCATTGCACACATGATAATTAGTCCAAGTTTTCCTCAAACATAATTGCAAAGTAACATGAAAAAAAGAAAGTAAAAAGTTCCAACTTTCTACTTAAAGGAAAGGAGAAAAAAATATTAAGGAAAAAGGAGTGAATAAAATTAAAGGTAAAAGATGCGACAGTGCATGCATCTCCCCCTCCTTTTTCTCAACTGGTCATATCTATTACGTCACCCGCAGGAAGGTACAGATACACTTTGGACAAGTAAAAAGGGAATCTTAGGTTAATCTCTAAGTTTAAGCGAGTAACTAACATTTCGGAACTAGTTCAAGGTTGCAAAATAAACCAAAGAGTGAAGAGCAGATAATGCAAGAAAGCAAGACTCGTAATTTTTAAAATGCAGATATGAAGACCCTAACCATGATCCCTCTGGATTAAAATGCAGCTACCACATGATAGGATCGAGGCTCATCTCCCCTTATGCCATACTGTCACACTTATCATATAATCTAGTTATCAATAAAGCAAAAAAGTTTCCTAATTTTAGAGTGTCTACCTATCATAAGAAACTAATATTTCAATGTCCATACTAGAGGAAGCATGTAAATTCCCAAACAAGCAGACCAAACATGAGGAAATGGATTTATATCTTAATTAAAATGAAGAACTATTGCAGACCACACCAACAATGAGGCTTACCTGTAATGCAGAGGACAGTTCCACCAAGATATATCCATCCTTGTTTTCCATTTCGTAAGAAGAAGAGGACTATGTAATGAGGTGATATTGCCTTGAATATGCTCGGATAATGTTGGATGATACTGTATATCCCAATGAGAGGAGTGGCAAGAGTCCATGCACCCATGATAGGAGAGAACAGGAAACTCACTCGTGAAGTACCAAATTTCTGCAGGAGGAATAGAACAATGAGAACGATTGCTGAGAGAGCTTCAACCAATGCTGCAAGTAGCAAACAGAGAAATGGTGAATATACATATAGAGAGAGAGAGAGCTGTTTAGATAAAGGGAATGACAAACATGTTTCGCGCATGATCTAGTGTTTATAGAAGACTTGCAACTTTCAGAAACTGCTTACTGCTCTACATCTCCTTTTTGTTAATCTGACTTATTGTCCTTAAAGTGTTCTATCATCACTTAATTACTTCAAACAATTACTAGAACAAGGATCCAAGTCATTTCAATTAGTTTCCAGAATCAGGATTCAAGTAGCATCAATATGTAAATCTTTGAAAGGTCGCCTTTTAAAAAGCACAATACCTTTAAACCCGAGAAATTACACGATCAAAATTGTTCCTCTACCACTTCCCAACTACCCTCAAAATCTTAAAGGAATCTCCATACAATGAATAATACGTACAACACTTACATTTACCAACTGAGGGAAAGCGTGCTCTTAAGCCATCCATTGCAGACAACACTAACAGAAAGAAGGGACAACTTATTAAAGAGGAAAACTGATGAGCACTCAAAAGGATGCCGAAAGCAAACTAAAAGGCCCAACACAAGCTAACATACCTGAAATGGCAGGTGTAAGTATCCCATCGCCAATTAGCATGCACATACCCAACATTGCAATGAAAAGCAGTACCCTTCTGGCAATCAAACTCCTCTCGCAAAATTTTCCCAACCTACTTGGCTTTTTTGATTGGTTAACATAGGAATGGTTTGAACTCAAACAGGCACTCTTGGAAGAAAGAATCCCAATATTTGTATTCCTGCAGAGTAATGAATAAAGAGCAAACGTTCCACCTACAAAAGACCATGTTCTAGAACTAAATTTTTTTATTATCTTCACATCAAAACCAAAATGAAGAAACACTGAAGTGTCTTTCAATAGGAATTTCGACCAAAAAATAAAGAAAACTAAGAATGGTGTTAACGTTATAAACATCCTTCATTAACACCTTCAACATTCTCCAAAAGATTAATCTTTTACTACGAAAGCAAAAAGGACTGTTTCTTAAAACTCAAGCCACCTTACTGAACAAAGGTTTTTCCCACCAGCATATCAGTGGGAAATTTGTGCTATAGAATATGATTTTCCAACTCATTTTCCACCGAATCAGCTCCACTGGGAACAATTACTATCTTTTTCTTTTTGCACCAATTCAATCTAAATACTAGTGAGAAAGCCACGGAACATTTTTTCAGCAGGAAAATGCTGATTTTTAATAGTGCCTCAATTGTAAGTAGCAAAGTGCAAAGTGAGAGACAGATCAACTATACCTTCACCCTGGTCATCAGCTTTGAGAGCTATAGTAGCATATTTGACAACACCAATTAAGCTGAGAGTCCAAAACATTATGCTGTAGATCCCCAAATAATCATCCTCAGTTGGAGACTTTAATGGCATTGATGGATATACATAGAGTGGAGATGTCACAAGACCCCCAAAAACAACTCCTAAGGTCTTGTATGCAAGTAACAATGTCCCCCATTGGTTAGTGTCCTAAATATATTTTCCAAGAAAGAAACCGAGTGAGCAAATGTCAAAGTATATCCTAGTAGAGACCAACTCAAATTTGAATGCAAAATTGTTTGTAGAATCAATCATCGCCATCAACAACTTCACCTCAATTGAAAGATATAGCTATATATAATGAAAGGCACAGCTAGCTATATATAATGAAGGAATTGGATTAAGGAAATACCATCATCACCAACAACTTCACCTCAATTCAAATCTAATGCCTCTTTATATGAATCTTTCTCATTTCATCTATTTTGAGGTACACCCTCCATCTATTTGTTCTCTTGATTTCCTTTTTTATTCATTTGAAAAAACCACCACTTTACTTTCCATACATTAATTTTAACTTTTCACATTTAAAATCATTTACATGTCTTTAGTTTAAGCTCACGCAATTCAAACTCCTTCAATTTCTTAAACTTTACATCGAGTCAAAACTAGATAAATAAATTAAAATAGAAAAATATATATTATTTCAAAAAAACTTAAAGCATGTCTGTGAAATCAAAATTTTTCACTAAGCTCAAAATCTTAATAACTAAACATACAAAGAAGTCGAAAAGAATTCAGTATCTGCTATATATATATATATATTAGAAATAATTTTAATCATATATAAATAAAGTAATCTTCCACTTAAGATGAACTCTTGAGCCTTTGCTAGCTCCGCTTCTATGTCCAAAATTCATATATTAAAGTTTAAAAATGTAATTATCGAAATTTCAAATGTATCACGTAAACTGAGATGATAAGTATTGTGCACCCCTAATTATTCCATTGAGTACTTACATCTTCTCCACTAATACTACAGGCACCGAGTAACTCTATACACCTCGTTCCTCCTCATGGCAAACACTGAATAGAATTCTAACACGTAATTTATCTTATCTTCAAACATAAATTATTTTCTCCATAGAAATCAAATACTACCACAAAAAATGAGATTTGCGTACAAAAATGGAATGCAATAAAACATAAGAGAGATACAGAGCGCGTGGAATGCGGTGAACCACCGTACCTTTTGGCCATTGCTAATGCTGTCGTCGTCATGCACCGCCTCTACAACGGCTGCATCCGACTGCGCCGTCGCCGTCGCTGCCGTCGAGTCATGCCGTCCGGTTTGTCGATCCATGGCCCACTCAATGAAAAATAGAAAGGGGTAGGGGTAGGGGTAAGTGTGGGGGGTGGGGTGGGGGGTGGGGGTGGGGGTGGGAGGAGGGGGTTTTGCACGTAGAGTTGCAGACTGAAAAAGAGTTGAGTGTTAATATAATTTTAACTACTAGCTTAATCTATATTTAATGTTCGAATTTTGGATACGAAGAAAATTATCGTAGTAAATGAATCTTATGATGTACGATTTAAATTTAAATAAAATTTTAATATAAATTTTAAATATTGAGCAAAATTTTTTAAAAAGAAAATTAAACTAGAAAAATTTTATATTTGGCATACCACATATCAATAATGATGTGATAGTTTCCAATTTTTTACTCCTTCTTGAAAGAAGATAATTGTTTTTATCATAATTGAAAATGATTGAATTTTAATTTTTTTTATTTTTAATAAAATAATTTATAATCACGTAAAATAGTTAAAAATTAATTAAAATCATAAAATAATTAAGACTGAAGTAATAAATTAAATATTGATAATATTACTATGTCATCTTTAATTATTATAAATCTTCTAAAAAAATTATATAAAAATAATTAAATTATCTCTTGTAAAAAATTTAATAAAACAACTAAAAATAAATACTTATTTTTAATATTATAAACAAAAGAGTAAGACTTTTCAAGGAAAAAATTAAAGGCTTAACCTTTTTACATGAGAAAATTCACAAGAGGTTAGTACTACTAAAGAAAATTCCACGAAGAATATCCGCAATGCTTCAATCTCGAGACGTTCTTCGAACCTACTACTAACACAAAATGCTAGATAACATAACCATTCTTTTTTAGTATGTTACTAATTTTTTATGGAAAACATCAAATAAACTATTTATTATGCCAAAAAAATTATTATTTTTTATGAAAAATAATCAATCTGACACTTTTGAATTGCAGATACAATTTATTGCTTTTCTTCTCCTTTCCATTAGACAAAATTATTGTTTTTTCTACATCACCAATAATTTACCTTTTTTTTTTGTCTTTGTCTTCAACAACCTTACTACTGACAACGACAATAACATACCCAATAAAATTCTATAAGTGGGGTCTGAGGAGGATAAAAAGTACGTAGATCTTATCACTACTTCATAGAGATAGAGAGATTGTTTTTGAAAAACTCTCGTCTAAAAGAATCAAGTTCCATAAGCAGAAGGTACTAGATATGGAATAAAGGAAAAGAAAGGAGAAAGGAAAAGCAAATAATAATATGTAAATACGATAAAAGTAATCAAATATAAGACAAGTAATGACGACATAGGATGTAGAGACATAACTACTCCTACTAATTTACTATATCGCAAGGTCATACATCAACCTGGTCCTACTAGCCTATTAGCCTTCTACCATAATATGCGATCTTCACTCTTTTTTATCTAAGTTCATGACCTCAGTGAGATGAAGTTTCTTCATATCTTGTCTGATCACCTCTCCACAATATTTATTTGGTCTACCTCTTCCCCTCCGAGTAAACCTAAAATCTAACCTCTCGCACCTCTCTAACTAAAAATAGAAGTTTTTTTCATTAACCAAACAATAAAAAATATTTTCCGGAAAATATTTTTCACTCACCAACCAAACATGAGAAAATAAGTTAAAAATCAACTCTATTTCTAGGAAAACATTTTCCATGGAAAACATTCCCCCCCATACCAAACACACCCTTATTGTTTGAAATTCTTGCGCTAATAAGTCTAAAATCTAAGACAATAATTATAAAATATCTCAAAAATCAAAACATCTTCCCAAAGGCCACATGTAGACTGTTTACTAATTAAGGCGTAGCCTCTTAAATATGATAACGAAGAGGTATCAATTTAAAAAAATCAATAAAATAGTAATTATTAGATATATTTTTTTTTCTCAAATATATGCTTGCTACAATTAATGATCTAGAAAAAATGAAAAAAGAAAGAGACTAACTTGAGAAGATATAAAAGGTGTATAGTCAAAGTTTTGTATAATTGATATCAATTAATAATTTTCTAAATAAAATAAATGTACAAAATATTAAAAGACAAAATACTAAGAACAAAAATAGAAAGAAGATTTTTCAAAGCAAATTTATGATGGAGGTAAAAGAAGAAAAAAGACAAACAGGATATAGAGAGAAAAAGAATAAATCAATTTCTTTTGATATGATAATAATGCAAGAGGTCTTTTATATTTTTCTAATATAAGAGAATTAAAAGTATCTCACGAAACAGTCTCTATTTCTATGAGATAGTGATAAAATTTGTGTATATTCTATCCTTTCATACTCCACTTATGAAATTCCACTGGATATATTATTGTTATCATAAGAAAATTAAAAGTATATATATATACCTAACTTTTTATTCTCTATATATCACTTTCTATGCACAAACAATCAAATAAGAAAGGACAAACTAAAATAAGACATGTTAGAAGTTCTTTCCTTCTCATATTTTAGTGTTCACATAATATATGTGTTCTCTATATATGTATCGCATCGATCTAAAAATTATATATAAATAGTATTTATTATTAAAATGAATATAATATTTATATAAATAAATATTATTAATTTAATACAATAGTTTAGTCTATTATGAATGAGCAAAGATGAAAAAATCAATTCAGTTACTTATAATATAGAGAAATGTTTATAGTTTATGAATATATAAAGTAATAATTTGGAGTTGAATAGTTATGATTGATTAAAATTTAATTTAAAAAAGACTCCTAATACATAAAAGGAGTAGTTTAATGTTTTCAACGTATTTCAATTACTTTTTTTCTTTTTAGATTTGCTATATTACATACTTTTATTAACAAAACAAAATATTTATTAATCAAAATTTTAGTTAATTTCAAAGGCTTAAATATTAAAAAATAATAATTTTTTTTCTTTTTCGTTCATAGCTAGACCATTATTTATATAGAATAGCCCTAAATCGAGAGTAAATTCTAAATACAAAGAAATTTTAATCAAAAGTAAATCTTGAAGCTAAATAAATTACAGATAAAATAATAAATTAAGAAAAATAGGAAAACGAATGATTATGTCCAAAGCAGAGTATTTTAGTGAAGGGCAAAAAGTTCAAACAATATTTCTAAGCGTTTTCATGCTTTTAATATAGTATAGATAGATAGACAAACAGACATATTTTATTGGGTAGCATTATTTTTTATTAAAACATATTTTATTTTTATTTTATTGCGATTTAAAAAAAATCTTTTTCTCAAAAAAAAATCATGTTCTTTTTCATGTATAAATTATGTACAATCATATATCAATATTATATAAATAGTTTGTAAACATGTATCGATGTTGTATAAATTGTATACAAATGTGTGTCAATATTATATAAATAGGTATGGAATGTATCGACGTGATATAAATGGTGCATAATCATGTGTCAATATTGTATAAATAATTATATAATGTATTGATGTCGATATTTATTTAACCATCATACAATCCACCTTAATTATCCCATACAAATATTCTTGCAATATCTCAAAATAATAACTTGAGCTTCTAATTATATTAATTGACTTCCAAACTCACAAATGTTAATTATCAAGAATGCAAACTTCAAAACTGAGGTTTGAAATTCGACGTGTTTAGTTTAGGATATTTTTATGAGATAATTTTAAATATATATAATAAATTAATTAATTTACAATAAATATAGTCATGCTTTATTTATATAGAAAATATAATAATCATATAATATAACTTGTTAAAAGTCATATAAAGTATATAGATTGTTATACATGCGCTATACACTGAACATATATTATGATACACTCAATAACTGAATATAACTTCATTATACATGAAATATACACGGATTATACATGCATATACAGTAAATGAGCATTTTTAGTAATTATTTTTGCGGAATGGCCATGCACTGTTATTATTCCTATTATTATCCAGATATTGGCTACTAGTACAAAATGACAACTTTAAATAATTACTTCCTCCATTCCATTTTATGTATCACCTTTTTTTTCAGTCCGTCTCAAAAGTAATGTCACCTTATTATAATTTTAAAAATTTTCTTTTATCCTAAATGAAATAATTCTCAATTAGACAAATTTTAGATTGTAAATTTAAAAAGTCTTTCTTTTTTTAAACACCACACCAAGTTAAAGCGAGGCACATAAAATGGGACGGAGGAGGTACATTTTAGTGAAATTTTCATAAATAGCTTAGTCCTAAAACGTAATGGGCTGAAATAACTACAATTTAGGTAATTATATTCGACAATTATAACTACAACAGTTGTTTGTATAATTAGAATATCCATTTACATAATTGTCGATATACACATCCGTTTGTATAATTTATTGCTAATGTACTACAAATTTTGTATTAGTAATTTTTCAAAACCTATACAAATCAAATATATCAATATGATAACTGTATACTCGCTGGAATAAGCATATACATATTCTGAATTTATACAATTAGGAGATTAATTATACAAAATCTGAATGTGCCCCCTAGAAATCCAAATTAAACTATAATGACGAATAATAATTAATTTAAACTATAGTTATAATAAATAATTAAATAGTATATATTTACTTAGTCGGGTAATTTCTCGGACATTATTTCATGCACTTCTCCCCCTACAAAATGTGATTTGGCCCAGTTAATTATAACCATGGGCTTATGGGCCGAAGCCCAGGAGGGTAAGGACAGTCCTTTTATATTGCGTCTTGTTCAGAAACCCTAATCTCCACTGTCGAGCAGCAGAGAGGGAGAAGAGCAACTACAGTGACTCAATGGGTACTAATTCTCTTTTGATAAATCGATTCATGTTGAAAATCTAGATGAATTCGAACGATTTGTTATTTTTCCCTTTTTTTTTGTAGTTTTTCTTTGAAGTATCTCTTGATGTTAGATTGTTTCTCATCGTATTCTAATGATTTTGTTAAATCATAGCATTTGCAATATAATTTGGCAGATCTACCATTTGAATCAGTGCATATATATGTGCGTATATGCTTTGAAGGAAAAATAGTACTCTGTACTTTACAATATCTTACCATATACTGATGAGTAATCTGCGTATGGTTGGAGAACTAGTTTTTGCCAGTAGGTATATTGTACTAGATACTCTGGAGTTTAGCTTCTGCATTTCTTATCCAGTTTGATCAAGGAGCATTCGAAATTATATAGTTTAAATTAGTATATAGTAAAATGTATATGTTAAATGAATTGAAAGGAACTGATGAACTTACGCCCACTGGTTTAAATTTGCATTCGGGGTGAAAGTTTTAAATTATTTAGGTTGGGTTGGGTTGGGTTAATTCAGCTATGGCACATGAAAAATTCTGTGTAATGTTTGGTGTTTGATCTAGCGCCTTTCAAACAAGGCAAGTATTATGTGGTCATACTAGTGCTAGTACTTGTTTTTGGTTATATGATATCGGTGTTTCACCTAATGGCAAATTTAGAAATTTTCCTTGAAGTATTTGATACTTAATATGTATATATGAAAAGTATAGTACTTAATATGATTGGGGATAGTGACTAAACCCCAAGATTGTCCTCTGATGAAAGGTTAATTTTATTGCCAAAAGCTGTCAGATTTGAAAATACGATTGTTATTATATTTTACTCGAGAAGCTGGATAGGTAGAAAGCTTAATGAGACAATGTTGTTTTGGATATTGGTATGCTAGAATAGCTGTTGATGTTTGATTTTGGTGGAAATTTAGGTGCTTACACTTATGTCTCGGAGCTATGGAGAAAAAAACAGTCAGATGTTATGAGGTTCTTGCAAAGGGTGAGGTGCTGGGAGTACCGCCAGCTCCCATCTATTGTCCGTGTCACCAGGCCCACCCGTCCTGACAAGGCACGCCGCTTGGGTTACAAGGCCAAGCAGGTACATTTCTGCCGTGTCTAGCAATATACTTAACAATGCAACTTGACAGTGGATCACAGATATATTATGCTTTTGCAAGTTTTGTCCTTAAAATAGTGTGTTTGGATATCTAGTCTAGTGGAAATGAAGTTTGAGAATTTTGTTCTTCTTAATATTGTTTATTCTCTAAGCGTCTATCAACCTAAGTCTACTTATATTCAACTCACTGTTGGATCTTATTTTATTTCTCAGTTGTTTGAGACATCGTCTGTGATTACTGAGATGCTTGTGAAACTGTGCAATTATGTTATTGTTCTACCTTTATGTGCAGTTTGTAGAGGCAAAGCATAGAAAGCCATAAACTTAACACACTGTTTCTTATACCCTTTAAAGGAACAGTATTACGCAGAAGTCTGTCTTAAAATGTTAATTTCTACATTTGCATCTATTTCATTATTGTACTTCAGAGTTGTGATTTAGACTATTATCTTTCCAGGGCTATGTGGTCTACCGTGTTCGTGTGAAACGTGGTGGAAGGAAGAGGCCAGTTTCCAAGGGTATTGTGTATGGTAAACCCACCAACCAGGGAGTTACCCAACTGAAATTCCAGCGCAGCAAGCGATCTGTTGCTGAGGAGCGTGCTGGTAGGAAATTGGGTGGTCTTAGAGTCCTCAACTCTTACTGGATTAATGAGGTATGTGTTTTAACATTTTACCTGTTTCTTGTACTCCCGAGTGCATTTTTATGTTCTGACATGCTAGAGTGCAATTGGATATGTAATTAAGACGGAACTTATTATGGTTGTAAGGTGGTTGAGTTTATTCTCTGCAAATGGAGTTGATTTCATTAATCTTAACTTTAACCTTCTCTAATGCAGGATTCAACCTACAAGTACTATGAAGTGATATTGGTTGACCAAGCCCATGCTGCTATTCGCAACGATCCAAGGATCAACTGGATCTGCAACCCAGTGCATAAGCACAGAGAATTGCGTGGTCTCACTTCGGCTGGTAAGAAATACAGAGGACTCCGAGGAAGAGGACATCTCCACCACAAAGCTCGTCCCTCAAGAAGGGCAACCTGGAAAAGGAACCAAACTCTGTCTCTCCGCCGTTACCGTTGATCTGCTTGACCTTTTTGAGAGGATTGTCACTTGCTTAATTATTTGCATTATCTGGTTTGTTAGCCCCTTTATCTTTGAGACATTCAGTTGCTACAATTTTGAACAACTAGTTTTGTATTGCAAGTAACCATGTTCTTGCTGAGAAAGTTCCCTGAAACTCAAACAATAGTTCTAGTAAAATTTGTGCTGAATTATCCATTTTCTTTATATCCACATCTTCTCCTGAACATATACACAAAACGAGGCTTGGCATAATTCAGTTTACTCAAATGTATTGTTGTTTCTCCTTCTCGAAGAACTAAACCATAAGCAATATTTGTAGACAAACCAAGTATGGGAAAAGTTGATTTAGAGCTCCGGCACAAAAAATTAAGCAGGAGAAAATCACCTAATTCCTGTTGCTTGGCCTCTATAATGCTCCTAAATACCTTAAAAAGCAGGTTGGGGTTATTGGAATTATTCGTAAGTTTTTTTACTCTAGAAAGTCGACCCATAGCTTCGGCACTTAGAAGATCTAAAATGCATGAAAAATGGAGAGAAACTCCTAATTCCTATTGTGTGATCCCTAAAATGCCCCTATATGCGATAACAAGAATGCCAGAGCTATAGGAATTATTCCCCAACTCATTGCGGATTATTCCATAAGATTTTCTAAAAAAATTGTCCAGGCACCTAAAAAATTTGTGGGCTAACACACACGAAAAAGGAGAAAAATCGCCTAATTCTTGTGTGTGACCCCTAAATTGCTCCTAAGTGCCAAAAAAATCAGGTCAGGACTACTGAAATTATTCCTTGGCCCGTTACAGACATTTTCGTAAGATTTTCTCCAAAAAAATCGTTTCGAAGCCCTGACACTAAATGCTACTAAAGAAAATTATAATGCGAGACCCCTAAAATGCTATAAATACCTTAAAAAGTAAGTCGGGGCAACCAAAATTATTTTCTAGCCCGTTACGGACGGTTTCATAAGATTTTTCCTAAGAGATCGACCCGGAGCTCCAGCACCTAAAAAATACACGGGCTAACACATACGAAAAATAGAGAAACTCTCCTAATTTCTGTTATGTGGCCCCTAAAATGCTCCTAAATGCCTTAAAAAGCAGGTTGGAGCTACTGAAATTATTTTTCAGTCCCTTACGGACGGTTCCATAAGGTTTTCTAGAAAAAATCAATCCATAGCCTTGGCACCTAAAAATCTATGGACTAACACACATAAAAAATGAAAAAAATCATTTAATTCTTATTGCGTGACCCCTAAAATGCTCCTAAATGCCTTAAAAAGAAGGTTGGGGCTACTGTAGATTATGTGACACAAAAAAAGTTTAACTCCTGCTGCTTTGATTTATTAAAGCTCAAGCATATATTTTCTGTTAATCTGTTTAATAACACATGTTAAAGTCTATGAGAACTTAGACTTGTCCCACATTGCCAAGTGAAGAAAATGGATAAAGCAGTAGAGTGAGTAGGAAGAAGAAACATACTTATCTGGATGGGGTCAATGGGCGATCACGAAGGTTCATGGCCTAGGTTGGTGACCTCCATTGTATTTCAGAAGGGTGTCGGCCTAAGTGATCGAGCCAACGTCATAATTTGTAGCAGAGGAGGCCTGTATTGGTGCAATCCCTAATCAATAAAAGTTTAAATTTTTCATTCTTTGGAGTGGCTACTTAAATGTTAAATCATTTAATAAGTACTTGTTTCTTGTATATAGTTTTGTATTTTAATTGTTTAGATCCAAATTATTGGATGTACTTTTAAAAAATAATAAATTAAGCAACTATTTACTGAAGTTCTGTTGAGAGTTACAATTGATCTAATTTGTGTATTCTTTCTAATTTTGTTGGAAAAAATATCTCAATATATAACTCATTTTATCATATTGTCTAAAAAAATGTTTCTATCATTTGAAAAAATTACAAATATCCCTACTCTCTCCTATTTTCTGATACATCACTGTACGCGATATATTAGTCAGATACATCAGTTTTCGCAATGTATCAGTGAACACATCACTTTTATGTGATGTATCATAATATATGTGATGTATCTGGATTTCACCAAATTTAAAAAAGAATAGAGATATTAATTTGTGGAGTTCGAGTCGAAGAAAGAGATATGCTTGATGATACTTTTTATAAAGAATATTTGAAATAATCATCATATTTAAATATACTTAAATACGATTTTATTGTGAATTGATTTTTTATGAACAAACATTGATTTTTTAAATAAAATAAAAGTTATTCCCCCCAAAAATAATAATTTATGACAAAATGAAATATTAATTATTTTAGACTTTTTAAAAGCTAGATGGAATGTAGATCCAATCACACACCTTTAAAGAGAATATTCACACGTTCATGTTTTCCCCTTTTTAGCTTTGTATGTATTTCTTTTATTATTTTTGATGGAATTAAAGTAAGATTTTGCTAAAATGGGAAAATATATTCAATCCCTAAAGATATTTAAAAAGCTATAAAAGCAAAGATTAGTGCATATTGAGATGTCATGTGTAAATCTTTTAATACCATCGAATTATTCAAAAGATATCTTCAGATAAACGTCTTTTAAAATATGAAAATTGTAATTTCAAAATTAAGATAAATTACATGTTATATTATATAAAAATAATTTGATAGTATAAAAATCTCTTACATACTGTGACAGTAATATATAATGTAAACTCATTAATTAACTAATGATATTATATTGCTTGCATCCAAGAGTGTCGATCGACTAGTGGTTAATGAAATGAGTTGTGAATCATAAGATTTATATTCGATTCCTAGAGAGCTAAAAAAATATTCCTCCATTAGTTAATAGACATGGTTATTTTATACGTATGTTGGTGGAAGATAACAAATACCTCATAAAATTAATCTAAATAAGTTTACAAGCTGACCTGAATCAGAAATTTACTTTTGTGAAAATAATTTTACACTAGTAATAATAGAACTTAAATTTTTATAGTACTTCTTCTCTTACTTGGTGCAGATATATTTGAGTCGAGAGTCTTTTGGAAACAGCCTATCTATCATCATGAAGCAGTAGTAAGGTTGGCAGACACTCTATCCTCTCTAAACCCTACTTTGTGAGATTTCACTGGACATGTTATCGTTGTAACGATAAAACTTATTAAACTCTTAATTATTATTTTTTTTGAATTTTTTTAATTATTATTCTAGATCATTCAAAGTAAACCCCCCCCCCCAACCCCAACCCCCCACCCCATTTTAATAATAATAGTACCATTTACCCCACTTTCCATACCAAAGATCACTACTATATAAAGACTTGTCTCTCTATTGATGGCCTCATCACTCTTAATTTCCACTACTCAAATATCTCTATAGTATGGCTGGCTTTAAGAAATTGTTGGCAACTTTTTTCCTTATGCTCATGCTGCTTTTTGCCACTGGTATTTTTCTTTTACTTATATTTATTTTTTATTAATATGTAGAACTTTTAGGAATTTCGTAGTGCAAGGAGTTAATTTCATTTTATATATACTATCTTTAAATCTCTTAAATTTGGTAGAATCCAGATATATACATCCAAAAACGTTCTGATATATCACATCTCGATTTCGAATACATCTCTTAATGTCTCGATATATCGCATCTTGATTTCAGATTTATCAGTCAACATTCAGATACATTACGTGAAGTGATATATCCGATCGATACGTATAGTTTTCATATTATGAATATAATTTAACTTATTACAACATATGTACGTCTGACACGTCAAAATAAATACTACTATAATTTTTATATTATGAATATAATTTAACTTATTAAAACAGGCAAGGGTGGCTCGATTGTGTCAGAAAAAAGGCAAGCGCCTTAGGCCCCCAAATTTTAGGGGCGTCAATTTTATTTTAATAATAATAGGTTTATCCATATTTTTAGAAAAATACTAAGTAAATTCTATTTACAGTCGATTTTCGCCTTAAACAACTAATATGCTTGAGCCGCCCCTGATAACAAGTACGTTCTGACACGTAATTTGTACAGAGATGGCAGAAGCAAGGACTTGCCAGTCGCAGAGCCACCGTTTTAAGGGACTGTGCGTCAGGAAGAACAACTGTGCTCTTGTTTGTCAGACTGAAGGCTTTACTGGTGGCCACTGTCGTGGCGTCCGTCGCCGTTGCTTCTGCACTAAACGTTGTTAAATTACTTTATATTATTTTGAAGAGATCGGAGCAACAGAAAACGCCTTGATGTTGGTTTTTTTTTCCCTTTTATGTTGTTTGATTTTCGTGTTATCGTAAGAATAAAAATGTACTAAGAAACTGACCCTTCAGTTTCTGAAATTTGATGGTTTTTGGTTAATTTGAGTGTGTTATGTTATTTGAGTCGATTCGATCCATTTATTTACATTCCGTGAGTGTCACTTTCCAAAATTGGGGTGGGATGTAATATTTGATCCTTTTTTTTTGCTTTACAAACTCAAAAATGATAAAATATGTCATTTTATTGTGACACGTGGACTTATTTTTATAACTTTTTTCATCTTTCACGTAGCTTTCAACAAGTTATCCCGTGAATTTTATCACATATTCAATCAACGTTTAAATCTAAAGGAAGTTGTAGTTGCAGGGTATAACACTAGAACTCAATAATCTGTGTGTAAAAATTTGCAAAATTGTGATAACTTCGATGGATTTTCAACATATTCACTCTTCGTTTTTCTTCCCTTTACCTTCAATCTAAGATAATTATTATTCGGGGAAATCACATAACTATCCCATATTTAGAAAACATATTGGGCCTGTAATCGACACAAAAATGATGGGCTTGATCCACACTTTCACTTATCCAACTCATAAACATGGGCTGCAAAAATGAAAAAGCCCAATTACTTAAATAATATGTTTTATAGATCATTAGGAGAACCATCTTTTTTCTTATTAAGAAGTTTAATAGTATGTAATTATTTGATAATAATAATAATAATTAGCACTATCCTAAAGTACGTATTTTTACCTTTGTTGATGCTTTATCAAGATCAGAAGCAAATTGTGCAAAGGCTTCTAATTCTGCGAATTACGCTAGTTCTAATTTTAATTTACCAGTAACTTGTTTTCAATGTGTCATGGACCGATTGTTAGTATGACTAATCTTTAGTGTATACAACAATGATATATTCAGTGCAACTACACATGTGGAATTAGATAAAGTGTAAACAAATTTTATTCATATCTTGTGATTGTAGAGAGACTGTTTCTGGAAGCCCTCGACTTAAGTAATTAATCTTTAGTATACAGTTGAAGAAATTATTAACATTTTAAATAGTAAATCACTACAATATGCAACTTCTCACACTTACTAAAATGAAAAACTAGAAAGAAGTCATGAGTCTCATAATACCTTTTAATGGCCTTCCAATAAATAAAATACTATAATAAAATAGTGTGTATATACAACAAATAACAACATACTCAGTGGAATCTCATAAATGGGGTCTGGGGAGGGTAGAATGTACGTTGACCTTACCACTATCTCAAAGAGGCAGAGAGACTGTTTCCTGGGAACCCTCGTCACAAAAACCTATAAGCAGAATAAGCTAGATATGGAAAACAGGAAAGGACGAGAAAGAGAAAGTTTATAGAAAGAGCGATTAATAACGAAAAGCACATGATAGCAAGTAAATACGAGACATGGTGTGTATATACATAAACAAAAATTAATTTATTCAAAACTCTTGTAATCTATGGATGTTTAGTTAACTACAAATTATTAGCGATGGATTAATATGAAAATCTAATTAGCTAGAATTTATTTAATGACGAATTAACTAGGAATTATCGATAAATTCATATATTTTCTAGTTATCTAAAATCAAAGTCAATGTTGCCAACCTGTGTGTGTGAGTTACATGGAATGATATATTTGATTTTTTTTCACCAAATATCAAAGAAAAACGGGTTTCCAGGAAACAGCCTCACTACCTCTATGAGATAGTGGTAAAGTCAGTGTATATTCTATCCTCTCCGCGCGTCACTTGTGAGATTTCAGTGAGTATGTTGTTGTTGTAATTGTCAAAGAAAAATAAAAAAAGACCATATATAAGATTCCAAAAATAAACCAACCCTAATAATTATATTTATTCCTCCATGTAGGGTCCTTTGAGGAATGATTTGCAAATAATTAATAATCATGCATGTGATTGATTATAGCTGTGATTTTTGACCTTGTTACAATTATTTGTTCTTGAAATATTCCTACCTAAAAGGCTTAAATTAGAGCTTTTTCCATTCTCTAGGTAACATTCTGTCCTCTTTTGTTTGATTTACAATATTCAAACATGGCTACTAATTTGGTCAATCCTAATTGACCTAAATGAGAAAACAAACTTTTATTTTGTCAAAAAAATCAATTTATAGTAGCTCTCATGTTGTTTGTCAGCATCTTTCATGCAAATATATGACTTTTTTACTTTAAAAAATGGATGGAAAATGTTCTTTTTATAAACAAGTGTGTTTCTTATTTATATGTCACAACATGTAAATGTAAAAAATCAATTATTAATTATCATGATACAAAGAAGTATTGGGGGGAGGTGATATTTGGATCTAACCGAGGACATGACCTTAGATAGGAAGGAGTGGAGATCGCGAATTAGAGTAATAGGATGATTGGTTGGTAGGGTTAGGTGGATGGGTGATCTACAGGTTTAGTGAGGTAGAAAGGATAGGAGGGATTGATGTTTATCGATTGTGTGTGATTTATCGTATTTACATATTAACATGTGCTTTTTGAAGATAGTTGCCTTTTTTTCCGATCTTTTTAAGTTTTATTTCCCCTTTTTGTTCCCTTTGCAATATCTAGTTATTCTACTTATGGGTTGTTGAGTCGAGGGTTCACGGGAAACAGCCTCTCTACTTCTTACGAGGTAGTGGGAAGGTCTGCGTACATTTCTACCCTCCCCAGACCCCGCTTGTGGGATTCAACTGGGTATGTTGTTGTGATACAAAAATCAAATTGAATGAACATATCTCCTTTTTATTTGGGAACCTAGGAAAGGAAAAAAAAGTGAAAATTTTAGTTTTTTTTTTTTAAAAAAAGTTGCTTCATTCCTACCCTTCCTAATTTTAAAAATAAGAAAATATTACTTCTTGTTGGGAAACCAATTTGAGATTATTTTTTCAAAGCATAATATAAGAAATTAAATGTCACATCAAACATCCATAATTGACCTATCTTGTGCACGAGTGTATTATCATAATATTGGCTATATAGTTTTGTCAAAGTGTTAGCTCCTTCATTATTGGCTTATTTTGTGCACATATTAATCAAAAATTAAATAGACGAGATGCGGAGCCAGGAGTCGTAAGAGATTCATTCATGATTTCTTTCATCGAAAAATTATAATATTCTATAATTCTGAAATTATTTTTATTCATTCTAAAAATTGTACTTAAACATGTATGTCACGTGATTTTTCTTAAAGTTACGTGAATAAACATATTTGACGATTAAATTTCATAATCAAATAAATATTTAAAAATAAATTTTTAAAATTTATAGCCAAACGTTTACTATAACTATATAAAAATGAAAATTGGAGTTATTGATGGTTATTATAACTCCACGAAACATGACTCATATTCACAATTTCAAATTTACCAAAAAAGTCTTCAATTATTAATCATCAAATTTCCATATATATCACAAAATAATTGAAAAGAAAAAATAGGACAATTTGAGATGAATTCCAAGATATATTTCCATGTTTAGTTGTATATTTTTTTTGTATCACCTCTAAGTGTTTGTTGTATGAGATAGAAACTAGAAATACAAGTAACATTATCTCTTTTGGCAAAAAAAATCATATTGAAATCATCCAACTTCACAATCACAACACTAAGTAAATTTTGAAAGGATAATGTGTACGTAATTTTACTCGAATTGTATGAAGATTCAGTGATTGTTTCTGATAGACTCTTAGTTCAAATAAAAGTAGCAACAAATAATCAAAGCAAAAAAAAAACCACCTAATTTTAGCAACTTTGGGACGGGAAAAACCTAATGACATGTCATTATAAACACTTGATACAGATAAGTGTTACTCCTTTTAGACTATCTGATTTAAATTAAATTAGTATATCCTAGATTCTTATAACCATCTAGTACAAAATTTATTAGCCCAACTAATTTAAATTCACGCTACATTACAAGTTTGAAACTAATTATATGAGTATTTCTTTTTGCTGATATATTTATCGAATAAACTAAAATCTAAATAATAACCTCAAAAAATGGCTAAACAAAAGATTTTTAAATACCATAATTCAAATTCAAAACCTCTCGAACAAATAAAAGGGATCTCAATTATTTCATCATATACTATACTAATATGATTTAAACTTCTATATAATATTCATAACATAACATATAACCTAAGGTAGGGTGGACGTAATGCTTACCTTATTTTTGAGGAACATTCCATGTCTAAGATTTTGACAAAATTTTCCAAATTAAAGAGCATGTATAATTAATCAAAATTCATGTATCTTGCTAAATTCAATCACTATCTTACCTAATTTGGTGTCTCTTGGATCAAAGAGTCAAGAATCATGGGCCCTATTACATTCTATACTTAATTTAATGAGATAATTATAGGAAAAATTATGTGGATAAGTAAATATATACTGGTTGATTAGTTAATATAGCTATAGTTTGAATTAGTAATGGCTGGCGACAAACATTTAGCAGTAATTACAATTTGAGTTTTGTATAATTCGCCTGATTTATACAAACGTTGTGTGCGATTATACACAAGTGGGTGAAATGCACAAACACTATGAATTATATAGCGAATTATACAAACGTTGTGCACGAATTGTAAAAAAAATAATACAAATACTATACATAAACTATGATTTATATAGAGAATTATACAAATGTATGCAAATACTGCGCAAACTATACAAACGATGGTATAACTATAGTTAGGAAATGTAATTATCTGAACTATAGTTATGGAGCATAATTAGGTTTTATATGTTTGTCATTTATGAAAGTTACTCTTAATTATGACCTTAAACACTTCGGTCAACTAGTTTATAATATATGTACAAAGTATATAGGTTATACTACAACAACAACATATTAAGTGGAATCCCACGAGTGGGGTCTGGAGAGGATAGAATGTACGCAAACCTTACCACTACCTCATAAAGGTAGCGAGACTGTTTCCTTGGAAACCCTCGTCTCAAAAATATGAGCAGAATAAACTAGATATGGAAAAAGAAAAGGAAAAGAAAGGGAACAGAAAAATCGACTATTAAGGAAAAACACATGATAGTATGCAAATACGCTAAAATTAATATATAAAAAAGTAAATACGCTAAAAAGTAAACAAATGCAAGACCTCACTACTCCTACTAACCTACTACCACAAATCCGTATACCGACCTACCCCTACTAACCTATTAACTCTTTATTCTAATAAGCAATCTTCACTCTTTTCTATCTAAGGTCATATCCTTGGTGAGAGGAAGTTTCGTCATATAAGTTATAGTAAATATAAATAAACTATACATACTTATACGCAATATATATATATATATATATATATATATATATATTATGCATATTTCAATCATGTTGATAAACTAGTTGTCCGAACGACAGATATTTATAATTTTTCGTGAGAATGGTATCAATAATTTTTTGTTGGGAAATTCTACAACGTGGTTAGTAATCTTTACAAGTATGTTAATCCATAGGTTGACGTTTGTTACTAAATCTGTCTTTATATCTGCCACTTTATTATAGCATTATATATTTTGCAAAAATTGGTCATTATATTTTGTTGTGATGGAATAAAGAACATAAGTTGAAAATTTATGAATTCTTATAACGATTCTAAGTTGATTGATATATTGCAAGATAGCATAGAATTACGAATCTTCTTTTTGCCACTCATTCTTGGCTTGAGGAGCAGTTTCAGTAGTAATTCCGGGTAGAGATGACATTCACTCCATAATTTGATAGATTTCTTGAAGAACTGATAAATCGAACGAGAATAAAGATAGACTCTCATTCTACATGTCAATATCGACAACAATGAAATTATAGAAGTAAACTCTAAAGTACTATTATATTTCAATATTTTTCCAACTCTCTTTATGAAATTATTATGCTGAACATGTCTTTATCATCTTAATTCTTTTTTCCCTTTCCAAATTCAAGAAAAAAAAATGTTACACCCAACATTTTTTACTTAGTTCATGTTTGACAATTGTACATTGACTATTGGATTTTTGAGACGAGAGTTCCTAGGAAACAACCTCTCTACTTTTATGAGGTAGTGGTGAGGTCTGCGTATATTCTACCCTCTCCAGACCCCACTTGTGAAATTCCACTAAATATATTATTGTTGTTGTTTGACTATTGTAAACTCCATCATGGTCTTAAAAAAGGACAAAAGTGTAATGCAACACCATCTTTAAGAATAACACAAGGCAAAATAGTAGTAAGACAAATGTGAAACCCTAGATAACTCAAAAAGACAAAAAATACATAAAAGTTACAATGGACTTAAGTTGCTAAAGTGTTTCTCTAATATATCAACATGAACAAAATCACAAATAATAACCCCAATAAAAAGATAAAAGAGAAACACCAAAGCAAAAAAAAGTAAAAATTCACCCCTTAAACCAAGATTAAAAATTCAAAATTCACCAAAGGGGGAATTTAATCTCAATATGATTAAGTTTTCACAAGGCAATAGATAGATTAAGATTAACATTTTGGTTTTCAGATAAAGAAAGCCAGTGATACTGATGTTGATTCAAATTTGATCCTCCTGAGGATGAAGAAATGGTTTCAGTAATCTCACTTATTATGGACGACGCGTTGCTTCTTTGAGTTGATGGATGGTGCAATGAGAGAGACAACGATAGTTCACGTTCATCCTCACCTTCTCTGATGTTTTCTACCTTCCTCGAGCCCTCGAATTTGAATCTCTTTGATGAATCCCAATTTGAATCATGTGTCTTCAACACCTGAGCGCCAAAACAATTTATGGACGTACTATCAGTGTAGTTTAATATGTTAGTATGTAAAGGTTAAACTCAGATGTAAACTAGTAGCATTTTGTAATGATAAAGATAGTTGTATCATAGAGCAATTTAATGTATTCTTACATTACTTTTGGAGGACCAGATACGTATTTGATTAATTTTTTTTTTTTTTGGTCCAACCCCAAAAGTTTTTTTTTTTTAATTATGTAAATATAAACTTATGAAAACAAAATAGTACCAAAAAAACTACTCAATTACTTATTAAATAATGTGGTCCATCATAATAAATGCAAAACTGTTTTCATATTTGTACCTTACCAAATGTATTAAATACCATCTGAATTATTTTTGTTTTTTGTTATAATATAAAAAATCCCAAAGAGACTTTGGAGTATTCTTCCACATTTGCATGGCTTTCTAAATATTTTGTCAAATGGTGAGGTTATTGTATGAAGAAAATACAAAAGCTTAGGTAAGTATAGAAAGACTAATTAATGTTGGAATAAAATTGCACCATTTTCTCATCAACATGTCAAAGAATGACCAATGCACAATAAATACACTCTCAACAACCCATCCAAAAAAATTAAAGAAGAAAAAAAAAATATATATATATATATATATATATTATAGTGTAAATATAATATACATTCGTTGTTCCTTTTTTTTGCTTAAGGAGCTTGATTTAAGAGACTAGGATTTTCTGGAAACAGACTCTATTTCTATGAGGTAGCAGTAAGGTCTGCGTACATTTTTACCATCCTCAGACACCATTTGTGGGATTCCATTGGGTGTGTTGTTGTCGTATATTATATTTACACTATCGGGTCACTTGAAATATAAGTATTAATAATTGTCCATGATTCTTTCGGAAAATAACTTCTCTACCTCTATGAGGTAGTGGTGAGGTCTCCGTACATTTTACCCTCCCCGGACCCCACTTGTAAAATTTTACTGAGTATGTTGTTATTGTTGTAATAATTGTCCACGATAAATGAGATAATGGACCCCCATAAAATGAGGTTAATGCAACTACTCAAGAAGAAGAATTAGCAACGAATTTTTTTTAGAAATTTTCACTTATTCAATTTAGCAACAAATTATCAAAAAAATGTCAACTAAGAGCACATTAGTGATGAAGTTTGTCACTAATTTGATTAAAGTTTTTATTTGTTATTATGTTAAACCTTCTATTAGTTATTTTAATCTAAGTCGTGCGAACTCTTCACTTTCAATGCCACACTCGTGTCAGATTCTCCAAAAATACACTACTTTTGACAAATCCGACACGCACCCACTAACACTTTTGAAGAGTCTCAGCAACATAGATTCTAATGCTTCTCAAATCAAAATGGAAAGTTATTGCAAAAGTTATTGCAAAAATAGCCACCATTTAAGCCATCAATTTGACATTATTGCCCCATATAGTTTAGTCATGGAAACAACTAATCAATTAGTGACTAAACATATTTTCCTCTTACTTTTTTTGGGCAATGTACCTGACCATATTTAGTTTATTTTCTTTTAAAGGAAAAAATAACAATTTTTTCTTTAAAAAAAATAATAATAATTAGAAAGTAACATTTAACTTGATCTGTCAACTACTTACTAGTGTACCTAATACCCTATGGAATGAAGACTTAATAGGCTTTGCCAGTTGTAAACACCATGTTGAAGATTTTAAGGCAAAGAATTTACTGGCAAAGTTAGACAAAAAGAAGGAAAAAAAGAAAAGAAAAGTATGATGTATGACTAGAGTTGGAACTTGAAAGTAGACTTAAATAAAATAATACAGTACTATTTCGTCTCAATTTATGTAGCATTTTTAGCTTTTTTAAGAATTAATTTGACTAATTGTCAAAACTAAACTAGATTAGGTTAACTCGATACTCAGTGGAATCCAACAAGTGGAGTCTTGGAAGGGTATATATGGAAGCTGTTTCAGAAAAACCCTCGTCTCAAAAATATCAAGCTCTAAAAGTAGAAGATACTAGATATAAGACAGACAATAAAAGTGGGATTCTGTCCGAAAAATTTAGGAGATAATCGTACGTAGTAAGTTTTCCCGTGCAATATGATGTTATATGTTAAAATATTGATCAAAATTCACATAATTTGATATCGAGCGAGAAAACACCTACGATAGTTGGTTTGTTCAAAACTCATAAACTTTAAAAATTGACTCCGTCTCGAAATACCAAAAGTACACTCAACCTCATGTTATAGAAAAAGCTGCACAAAGGAAACTACCCCTATTACTGCTACTGTTACTACTACCAAGACTTGTAACTAGCAGTTTAATTTGAACAAAAAGAAGAAGAAAAAAGTATATTGGGATATGTACCTTGAAAAATTCAGATTCTTGAACTTCATTGCTTGTTGTAAGAGTATTAAAGATATGAGCAGCAGTATTGCACAATAGATGATTTGTTTTTTCTCTTTCTGTTTCATTTTTCTCAGCCATAATACTATGGATATAATCATTTCTACTGTTGTACTGATTGGTCACTGCTTCAAGTTTTCTCTGGCTGCTGCACCTCTCTATTCTAGCTCTGTGGAAAATATTCATACCAAAAAGATGTGTGTGAGATAAGTGTAACATGTGTTATTTTTCAAGTTACTAGTGGTAATATTTTTGGAGAGTCGGATAAACACAACTTGACGATGTATGTAGAACAAAAGAATTTATGCATTGTCGATGTTATTTGGACTCTTTAAAACACCGCCATTTGTGTATCAGGTACGAATTTTTAAGGATTTGATATGGGAGCGATGACATTTTTAAAGGGTCTAAATATGGGTGCAACTGCATTTACGGAGGGTGTGTGCAATATATATATCTATAGTTATACTTTAAGGGGTTGTTTGGTTGGTGCCATGACATAGATTAAATAATACATGTTAAAAAACAAAGAATAAAATAATTTTGTGGAATGTTTCGAATTTATTATCCTTATTCCACAGACCAAACAACCCTTAAGTGATATGATAGTAGAATTTCAATATATAGAAGTAATAAGACACTAGAAAAGTTAAAAGGAAGGATAAATAGTAATGCCATACCAAATGCATAAATGCAAAATCCTTTTTGTTTTCTAGCACAACACTTTTTAACACATGGGAAACTGATGCTAATAAAAGAGTACAAAATCACCTTTTTGTGGGTTGAAGACTGTTAAAGTATGGAGTAGAATCTAATATCTCCATATTGTGGTTGCTGCAAAAAGATGGATATTGGTAAACCAGAAGTTTTTGTTGCTCAACACACCCCTCTTCTTGTTCTTGCTGTTGATAATGACAATCAAGATCCTCTAAAGACTGTTGCTTTCTTGGTTGAATGCCCACCCTCTCTGCTATTTGTAAACACAAGTAAAAATGGTCATGATTAAAAGCCAATCGAAAATAGTTTTTCTACTCCTACAAAAAATAAGGTCTACGTACATCTCAAACGCCTCAAGATGACACTCGTGGGATTAGACTGAGTTTATTACGTTGTATTCAATACTAAGTCGCACCCGTGTCAAATTCTTCAAAAATACACTATTTTTTCTTTAAGGAACTGACATTTTTGAAGAGTCTGAGCGACATAAGTATTCATAATGAAAAGAATATTGGTAATAAATGAGCACTAACAACTTTTTTTTATATGAAATATGCCAATATTAGAGGATGTAAAGGGGTGGTTTCTTGTCATGGATTATAATCAAGAAAAGAAACATGCATTCATTGGGAAAGAAAGAAAGATGTGCAATAAATGAAAGTGAGATACAAGATGATTTCCAAAAACATGTTTACATGTTAGAAAAACACAGATGTGAAAAAAAGCAAAGATCAAGAAAGTCTAATAGAGGAAACTCAAATAGAAACAAAAAAGATATGCTCAATAATCCATAATGAAAGAACATTTAATACTAGTACTAGTAGTATAACAAAGAATATTAATACACATACCTTGCCTGTTGACATCACTCTTCATGCTTCTATACATCTGTTTTCATGAAAACAAGTGTTACTTACAATAAAGTCTTGAACTTAAATAAAAAAAGGTGTTGAAAAAAAGGATCTTTAACCTGAAGATGGCTTTTGACATGAGAAATAGTAAGTCCTCTCACATCCATCATCTGTAGAACAAGCTTAGGAGTAGCCTCTATACATAAAAAGTTAAAAATTAGAAGAAACAAAGTACAACAACAAACAACAAACATATCTCGGACGGAAAGATAGAGAGATTATTTTCGATAAATCCTCAGCTCGAAAAAAACTTACTGTCTTGGCCACCAAGTTTTTCAATAGCATGAACAAAACAATGATGAAGATCAGGTGTCCATCTCAAACGTGGAACTTTTGATCTTATATATTGCCTAACACCTCCATTTCTTCCACAATTTCCCATTCTTTTTTTATCAAATATCAAAAGGGTATGATCAAGACTCCTTTTTTACCTCAAAAATCACTTCAAAATCCTTTTTTTATCACAATAATCACCTCAAAATCCAAAAGGGTATCCTCAAAACTCCATTTTTTCACTTCAAGATCCAAAAGGGTATCTCCAAGACTACTTTTTTCCCACAAAAACCTCTTCAAGACTCCTTTTTTCCCACCAAAATCACTTCAAAATCCAAAAGGGTATCTCCAAGACTCCATTTTTACCACCAAAATAACTTCAAATTCCAAAATGGTATCTCCAAGACTCCTCTTTTTCCCACAAAAAACACTTCAAAATCCAAAAGGGTATCTCCAAGCTTCCTTTTTTCACCTCAAAAATCACTTCAAAATGAAGAAAAAAGAGGGACAAAGAAGTAAAGAAAAGCTAAGTATTTTTTTTTCCTTTCCATATAGAGGATGAACAAGAAGGTGATATTTGAAGTTAAAAAAGAGAAGGTATTTTGGCAATCCCGTTGGAAGTGTCTAGGTTTAAAGAAACCAAAAAAAAGGTACAATTATTACCTGTAGAAAGAGAAAGAAATTTTAGTAAAAAGAAAGAAGATCACGAGAATATGAAAATTCCTTGTCAAAAAATAAAAAAAATAAAAATTTTATGATATGGTTGGCTATATATGTATTTTGTTTCACTCTGATAAAGAGAAATGATTACTTATACAAATAGTAATAGCAACTGATGCGCTGATGCTTTGACTCTCTTTGCTTTTCCCCTTCATTTTTGCCTTTGTTTTCTAGCTTGGTACGCCAACTTCCTCATCATCACACATGCCCATGGCCCGTAGCTGAGTCAGGATTGTAGATACACGAACTAATCAAGGGGAACTCGATATTTACTATAACCAATAATAATAACATTATATTCAATGAAATTCAACAAGTGTAGTTTGAAGAGGGTAAAATATAGGCAGATCTTACCATTACTTCATAGAAATAGAGAAGTTGTTTCCAGAAGATCCTCGCCTCAACAATATCAAGCCTCAAAAAGAGAAGATCGTTATTTGGAGTTTGAGGAGGATAAAATGTAAGCAGATCTTACCATTACTTCATAGAAATAGAGAGGTTGTTTCCAGAAGATCCTAGTCTCAACAATATCAGGTCTCGAAAAGATAAGATCGATATTTACTATATGCATATAAATATTTATTTTAATCATGTATGCATAATATAATTTTCCATCGAAGAAGGTTTGGATGAACCCCTAACAAAGGGTAGCTCTGCACTTGCCCATTACGTTGGTCATCTTAATTTATGTAATTTAATTTTATTTATTATAATTTTTTTTAAAAAATTATAAATATTTGTGTTTTATGAATTATTTTATCAAGAATAAAGTAGACGTGTTAAAATTGAATTGTTATTAAATATAAAATATGTCATTCTTGATATCGACTAAAAAAAGTGTGTCATATAATTTGAAATATCAGGAGCATAATTTTATTTTATTTTTAAAAAAAGAGTTTAAGTTAGGGTTTAACTATAGTATATTATAGATTTTGAAAATTTATGGTGGCTTTTTTGAAAAAAGTTCCTTTCATCCAAATTTTTAAGAATAATAAAAATAAACGTCAAGTAAAATGCATGTTAAAATAATTTTTAAAACTTTAATTTTTAACTTTTAACTTCAAAATTTATGATCGAATGAGATTTATAAGTTAAGACAAAATACACTGATTGTCTCTTAAGTTATTAATAAATTAAATACTTGAGATATGATACGTTTCAATTCGTTGGACCATAAAATTTATATAGTATATTTTTTTTTGAAATATATACTGAGTCATAAATTTTTAAATAATTTGATTTTACTTTTTTTTTCAAGAATTTTGAAAAGCAATAAAAAGTTATTTTCACTTTTTTCGCTCCAATCGAAATTATTCATAAAAATTCAAAAACAATTCTAAGTTATTTAATGGCCAAACACAACACCCCGAATATCTTAATATCAACCTTTTACTTTAAAAATAAAAAAAATTATTTTATTTTGACTATGAAAGCATAGTCAAATGCTAATTAACTATTTGAACACATGATAAAGCGGTTATACTAGACATATTAGATTTAAAATTTTGAAAAGTTTTTTCGTGTATTATCAAACAATCTACTATGTGAAATAACTATTTAATCATAAAAACTATTTTCTTTAATTATACACATCAATCTGAATTAAGACAAGTCTTAATGTTTAATATTTATTGAAGCTAATAAATATATAAAAGAATATAATATGTTTTAAGTGATTAACTTATATCTAATTAATATTTGATATGCTTCACATAATTTATAGTAAACTTTGACTAAAAAATATTTAATAAAAATATTACTATTACTCCTTAAAATTTTCTTTAAAAAATATTTTTCTTTATTTCACATTATAATTAGCCAAGTAGACCACATGGTACGTGTACAGGATACCACGTTTTGCTTATTTGATTAAATAAATAATATTTGTATAAATAAATGTATTTGGTCAATAATTGGTCTTTAAAAAATAAAAAAAATTAGCCCTTAAAGACTATTAATCATAAATGCAATTTGTAACATTAAAATAATCAAATAAATAAAATATTTATATTAATTATTAAAAACTACATTTCAAACTCTATAGTATTATATGATTAATATAAATTTAATATTGACGACTTAGACTATCTATTATTATTCAATTTATTATAATTGAATAATAAGTATTTTTTTGTCATAATCAAAGATTTTGAATTTAAGCTCTGATATAAAATCACATTTAATAGTGTTTTCCCCATTTCTATCTCCATCAATGCGGGAATTTTCAATGTGACTCCAAATTAATCAGAGCTCAAAATGAATTTCAAATACTAAATAGAAAATTTCAAAAAAGTCTTATTCCGCTCAAATTTATATGACACGCTTTATTTAATCCGTTTAAAAAAAAAGGTATATTCTTATGATTAACTTTAAAATACCTCTTTTAGCCTTAGGGGACATTCAGTAAAGTTTATTAGAAAAAACAATGCATGCGTTAGTTGTGTAGTGTTATTTATATTACTTTGGTATAAAAAAATTTTAGTATATGTATAACATATGTATAAGTAATAATTATATATTTTTTTTGGTATTAAAGTATGTATAATAATACATGAAAATCTGTGTCATATGCAATGCAAGGAGATCTCAATACATGCATTAGCAATTAATAAAAATACAATTATTCCTCGAAAAAAAAACAATTTTATATAGCAAATATTTTATTTATAATCTACAATATATGTTAACTTTAATATACTAAATTAAATATTACTTCTCCTGTCTCATTTTATATGACATTTTTTTCTTTTTGGTCCGTTCCAAAAAGAATGTCACCTTACTCTAATTGAAAACAATTTAACTTTAAAACTCCTCTTTTACCCTTAATGAAATTATTCTCAGTCACACAAATATCTAATAATGATTTTAGACCACAAATTCTAAAAGTCATTCTTTTTTCTTAAATATCGTGCCAAATTAAAGAATGACACATAAAATGGGAATCCCTCCGTCCCATTTTATGTGGCTCCTTTTCGGTTCGTCCCAAAAGAATGCCACTTTAAAATTCCTCTTTTACAGTTTTATCCTTAATGAAATTATTCTCAGTCACACAAATATCTAACAATGATTTCAGACCACAAATTCTAAAAGTTATTTTTTTCCCTTAAAATATCGTGCCAAATTAAAGAATGACACATAAAATGAGACAGAAAAAATATAATCCCTCCGTCCCATTTTACGTAGTACCTTTTTTTGGTTCGTCCCAAAAGAATGTCACCTTACTCAAACTGGAAATAATTTACCGTTAAAATTTTCTTTTTACCCTGAATGAAATGATTCTTAATCACATAAATATCTAAAAATGATCTTAAAATACAATTTCAAAAGTCTTCTATATTTCTTTTAAACATCATAATAAATAAACAAAAACCATACAAAATGAGATGATTAAAAACATATTATTATTAAATTAAACACTATCACATAAATTAGGACGGACGAATTTACGAGGGACTATACAACTCTCGAAAGTCAAGAAAGAAAAGGTCCTTTTTCTATCCTTTCACAAAGTCAACACAGACAAAAGTCAACTTTACCTAAAATAAAGGGAAAAGATAAAAGAAAGAGTCCAAACAAATAAAAAGTCATCAAAGGACAAATAGAAACTAATCAATGAAATCTCAACCGTCCAATAAGTATCTTTGTTGGAAATCAACGGTAGATAGATGAAGAGCAAGTGAGGACAAGATGGTAAATTAGTCAAAGACGGTGCCAATTATTTGAAAAATTAAATTCCCCATAAAAAATAAAATAAAATAAAAAGATATCCTCATTGTCTTGCAACTTAAATACCATGTAAAAATTTGAATAATCATATGCTAATATATATCATATTTAATGTTACTTCGTAAATGAAGTCTGAGAAGGATATGATATAGATAATTCTTATTTTTATATTTTTTATGGAGATAGAGAGATTATTTTTTATAAACATTCGACTCAAAGAAGGTCTAATCAAAATAGAATTGCAAGGAAAATACAATGATAGCACGATGAACAAAGCAAATGAAATTGTAATTGTAAAAAATGAAAAATAAAATACTACGCAAAAACTAACTAATACTACTAAATAAAATTAAGAGGAGACCAGTCCCTCGATAAAAATACTATAAACACTTGGCAATCTTCTACTTTTTTTATCCTAATTATTGATTTTTATATCTTCTTATCTAGAGTCATATTCCCACTGAGTTGAAAGCATGTCATGCTATTATGTATGGCTTTCCCTCGATTTTTCTTTAGCCTCGTTAATTCTACCTCTCCTAACATTTGTTATAGTCAACCTTTTACACCTTCTATACATCTGTGCATTGTATTTTCATATGTCTGAGCAATTATAGCCGGCCTCACTTTCCTCATTTTGTTTATCACAAAGATGATGTTCACCCACTTATATATTATATCTCTCATAGTATGTACACACGTCTATTTAAGCATCTGATTTCTTGTTATCTCCATATTCAGAATATGCGTATGCTTTACTGACCAACACTTTGCCCCCCTAGTAACATAGGTCTATTACCACTATGTAGAACTATATAACTCAACTTTAAGTCATAGTGATGCTCGACATCATCGTCAATCTCTTTGTTTCTTGGATAATAGATCCAAGATATTCGAAACTTCATCTTTTCGAATATAACTTATATATCGATCTTCATTTTCATATACACTTCATATATTACGTCATTAAACTTGCACTCTAATCTCTAGGTACTCCATTTTAATCTTACTCATCCTAAACAAAAATTATAAATTCTATCTCAAAATTTCTAGCCTATCGTTAATAACACCACACATCTCATCAATCAAACATAACATCAGTTGCGAATAATGTTACATACACCACAAAACCTCCCCTCGAACACGTCGGAACAATTTAAAAATTGTCATGGACCCTTGATCAAGGTTAAACTTGTCATTTCAAGCTGTATAAAAAAAAGTAGTGTCTCCCTATAAGGGACAGTAGTCAACTACTACTTTTATACATCTCTTGTATTAATTAAAATATATACAACAAATACAAAAAGCCAATAGTGCATTAAATTCTTCATATCCAAACTTAAAACAAAAAGCCAAAAAAAAAACAAAAATACTGTAAATATTTTTGAAATGACTGAAAAGAAGAATTATAGGGATTAACAAAAAAAGTGGGGGGTGGGGGGGTGGGGGGGCAGAGATAGAATGATGGATATTCCTGGCTAATTTCAGAGAATGGAATGATTCAAATTTGGAAGAAGTCATAAAGAAGAGAGAGTCAGAAAGACTTTCACAATAACTACAAATTTAATTTTACCACAAGGTTTTTGTCTTATTAGTTTTGTCCGTCCGTTTCAGTTTATGCGATGTAATTCAAAGTAACAATAATAATATACTAAGTGAAATTTCATAAGCAGTGAAGTTTGAAGAGGAGGATAAAATGTACACAGATCTTACCAGTTACCACTGACCTCATAGAGATAGAGAGGTTGTTTCCAAAATATCCTCGTCTCAAAAATATCCTCCCCAAACAATAGAAAATACTAGATATGAAATAACTAGTAGAGATTATGCAATATAATTTACAACAACTCACAAGTGAGGGTCTGACGAGGGTAAAATGTACGCAGACATTATTACTACCTCATAGAGATGGAGATGCAGTTTCTGAAAGACGCTCATCTCAAAAATATCATCTCCAGCAACAGAAAATACTAGATATGAAACAAAGACTAAAGATTATCTGATATAATTTGATATAGCAAAAATTACTTTAAAAACTAGCAACCTTTAAATAGATTAAATGTCATTTTTAAAATTTTAATTATGAATTAAAAGAAATTTTTCAAAATTAAATTATACCATTTAATATACTATAAAAAAAATAACATGACTTGTAAAAAAGAAATGCCATATAAGTTGAAACATGGAGGAAAATATACTCCAAAGGTACATAGGACAATTGATATTGGCAGTGGATAAACAGTCACATGACACAACACTTTTTCTTTATTTTTTTAATAAATAAATTTATTTATGATTTTTTTATTTTATTTTATATGCTTTTTAAATTTATACATAATTAATACTTATATTAGTTGTCGTAATACATTCTATTATATAACAAGAAGCGTATTACGAATACACTCTATTTAGAAGTGTTCTGAACAACTTACATTATTTCAGATATTTTGATAAATATTTATTTTTATTAAATAGTTATTTGTGTTTGACTAATAATTAAATTAATATTAGAATCAAAATTTATTCTTCAGCAAATTTTCAAAAAGTATTTTTTGGAAGGAATTTCTAGCTTCTAAAAATAATCTTTTTTTATTAATAAAAATGAACTTTAAGATAAATACTTTTTTAATTAAAAATAACATTTAGCTTTTTAGAAACTTAGTCAAGTAGGCTAGAAGTTACTACTTAAGTAGGAGTAATATTTGCTTTTTGTGTGCATTCTAAATTGGAATAATTACCTTTTTAAATTTATTTTTATAAAATATTTACTATTTTTAAACACATTTTTTTTATTTATTATCTAAGTATTTCAAATTTAAAAAATATTTATCATTTTTAATAATTATATTATATATTAAAAGTAAATTATATATATAATATGTATGTACTAAATTATTTTGATTAAAAACTGTACCATATATTAAATATGAATTATGCATGCAATATAAATGAATTACACTATGTATAAAAAATATATTAAAATTATAAAAATATATTATAAGTATCTTAAAATATATTAAAATTTCAATTTGATAAAAAATCTGCATCATATATTATGTATTAAGATTATATATTATAAATGATAAATATTTTTTAAATATAATATATAAAAATAAGTTTTCTTCAAAATTTTAATAACCAATATTTAATATTTCACCTATTTTATTGACCATTGGGTGCTCTAACTTTAAGTATGGTAGGACAATTGATTGCAAATGAAGTAGCCACAGACCAATTTTTCCTGCCATAGCCATAGGCCATAGGAGTCACCACTCTATATTATAGGCAATTGTCAATACATATTGACTTTGAAAGAAGAAATTCTCATCTTTTGATCAAATATTTATAGGGATGATGATGGTGGATCCTACTTTATTTATTTATTTATTGATAGTTGTGATGTTAGAATTAGCTTGCGTTCATCTTGATTAATTTCATAAAAATATTTATCATTTTTCATCAGCAATAGATGTCGTGTAATCTCATTTGCTAAGGTTGTGATAAAAAATTCGAAGGAATCATTCAGGGGTCGTTTAGCAGAGTGTACTAGCAAAGATAATGTATAGTTTATTAGTATTATATTGTTTCATATTCTTTTTCATGCTATGTATAATTAACATTAGTTAAACACTCTGTTGTATATTAAAGTATATGTTGTGTTACTAATATCATGGATTACTAGTTAATTAGGACACGTTATTTCATCATTAAGTTACAAATGGTGAGATAAATAATCTCATACGATCTAACCCCTACAACCAAATACTTGATAAAATAATCGTACAATTTTTATCCTAAAATTATTATACCTTATATTTCATTCCAAATGATTTTTCAATGTAGTTTCATAATAAATGACGTCTAAAAAGAATAAGATCTATATAGGCAAATCTTATATTATCTTTTTAAGATACAGAAACTGTTTGAGAGTCTCAAGAAAATAACCTCTCTATCTCTATACAGTAATAGTAAGGTCTGCGCATATTTTATCATTTCCACACCCTACTATAAAAATTTACTGAGTATGTTATTGTTATTCTCGGGAAGATATACTTAAAAGTGGAAATATTTAATTTCAACTAACTAAGTTTGGTGTCTAAGTAGATAGGGTATAGGTTTATAGGTAAGACCCTGTCCAAAGGAATAGTAAATTGTACTATGTAGATTAGAGCAAAAGGAATGAAATGAGTTAAAAGAGAATAGAATTACAGGCCTAGCTATTCTATTAGAAGATCTAAATGAATATCCATCTTGATTCTTGAATGCATGCTTTCCACAGGTTGACAAGATATATCCTACACATCACACCTAGCTACCTCTTTTACTTGCCACTTTTACTATATAGTAAATTATATCCTTCTTCATTTTTTTTCAAGTGGAATAATTTTTTTTTTCTCTTTTCGTCTTGTTTTAGTTGCATATACTTTGATGGATCGTTTGGTTGTAAATGAGTTATTCTGAAATTAATTATTTCAGGATAAGTATATGGATAACTTATTCTATCACTAAAGTATAAATAATAGGATAAACAATCTCATGACTATTTAAATAATAACTCTAATCAAATATAGAATAAAATAATTATACAATTTATTCTGAGATTATTATATCATATACCTCACGCCTACCTAGCTCTTTTACTTGCCACTTTCACTATATAGTAAATTATATCCCCTTTCATTTTTCAAGTGGAATAGTTTTTTTGGTCTTCTCATCCTTTTTTAGTTGCATATACTTTAACAGGTCGTTTGGTTGTGAGTAAGTTATTCTGAAATTAATTATTTTAAGACAAGTATTTCGAGATAAGTTATGTCATTATGTATATGGAATAAGTTATTCTATCACTAAAATATAAATAGTAGAATAAATAATCTCATTACTACCTAATAATATCTCTAATTAAATGTAGGATAAAATAATAATACAATTTATTCTGGGATTATTATATCTTATTCCACACATAAAACGACTTCTTAAATAGATAGTTCATTAGATGGTAAAAGCTAAATTCATGTAGGGGTGCTAGATTATTAATTATGGGTTCGCTTGAATTCAGTAATTTTGAAACAAGTCTTATACTCCCTTCGTCTTATTTTATGTGATATTATTCAACTTGGCATAGTGTTTAAGAAAAAAAGAGAATTTTTAAAATATGTGGTCTAAAACAATTCTTGAATATTTGTACGATTGTAAATCATTTCATTAAAGATAAAAAGAGAATTTTAAAGTTAAATAATTTTCAATTAGAGCAAGGTGACATTCTTTTTAATTTGGGACATACTAAGAAAAAAAGGATGTCACGTAAAATGAAGAGATGGAATATTTGTTAAGAAATTAGTTGTATTTGTACAAATTTTTTTTGGTAACTAATAATTTTATTAACCACCAAAATGATCATTACAAGTCCATAGCAATTTTATCTCAGATTAAAACTCAAGGTTAGCAACTACTTAACCTACACTATCATCTACAATTAGAATACTAGTTGCTGTAATTTCCTTCCAACTCCAGGTTTAGCTCTAACATTACAGATAAATGCAATTTCCCCAGCTAACTCTTCACTTCTTTTGCTCTTGTTGTCAAATATTCTTGTGTTCCTTTCAATCCTGATCATGTATACTGTTTCAGCATAGATCATTTTGTAGGCTTGTGCATTGGGATCCCAAGCAATCCAAATTCTACCATTGCTGCTATGCTAGTAATTTGTGATCACCCTCCAACCTGGAATATGTTGTTGCAGATCTTGAAATCAAATATCAGATGAATTCATTCTTTAAAAAAATCTATTTATTATTTCTCCCACCAAATGAACCTAATAATAGTATTTAATTTGGAATAAACAATGGTTGTATAGAATGGGGTCCATGTTTCCCTAGACTTTTTGTCCTCCAGGTTATACATATTAGGTGAAATGAGATTGAAATTTATAGTTAAAAAAAGAAAACAATATTTAAAAAAAATTATATTTGATGGAAAGAACTTTTGTAGTCACATCCATATGATTTGAAAATTAAAATAAAATATTCATGGTTTGACTTGCTAAATTATTCTAATGATTTCACATATAATGTAAGCATTACGTATCTTCTTTTTTTTTTTTTCCTAAAAATTCTTTGTTTTTTATTCATTTTTTTTATATTTATTTTGGGACTTGAAATTTCAACTATACAATTGATTGGATGGTAGATTATATGAAATTAATTTTGATTATTATTTAAATTGTATTGTATCATATTATTTAAGTTTGTAGTTAGTTTACGGTAAAACGTTTTCGAACTATTGAAAATTATGTAAAAATGTTCTTCATTCACCTATTGGAATACCTTTGTCATCCATCTATTGGGATTTTTAATTTGAGGCTGGTTGTCTACTATTTAAATTAGTTTTAAATAATTAAATTGTAACCAATAAGGGGTTATCGCGTATTTAAAAAAGTTATTGAAAATACTTAATTGATATTTCGTTAAAGGAAAAAGCATTTTTGGACTCAAAGGTGGATGACAAGGACATTTTAGGCCCAATATGTGGATGAATTACATTTTTTTACCATTTTCAATAGTTCGAACGACATTTTAGGCTCTTTTCCGTTTATGTAATGATCGACTAGTGTGTATCGTTAACTTAATATTTTCTTCTCATTTTGTCTGTATTTTTTATTTGAATAAACCTATTTTATGCTTGATTCTTTTTTTTTAATAGCAGCTCTACTGTGTACTTTGTTATTTTTATATTAGTAACACACGTTTCATAATAGGTCTCACTCTTCTACTCTTTATCAAAAAGTTAATAATAACTATTCTCTTGATATCGAAGAAAAGTTGTAGATAAGATATCCTTGATATTTTATTTTAGAATTATTATTTTCCTTAAGCATAACATAAACGAATACTATAATAGTGATGTATAATCATGAGATTATTTATATCAAATTAAATTTTTTAATAAAGTGTGAAATAAATAATTTTATATTTTGTTTAAAAATATTTTTTTCTTATAGGAAGAATATAAATTTTTTCTTTCTATTTTTATTACTTTTTTTCGTTCAACTAATTTTTAGCCTTTTAGGTGTGAATAAAAAGTGAAAGAATTATGGGAATAAAATTCTAATTTATGCCTTTCATATCATTGAATAATCAAAAACTCCGGCTACCTTATATGACTAATATTTCTAGATATAAAACTATATATAATACTTTTTTAATATAAAGAATAAATATAATTCAACATTTAAAATATATATATACATAAAAAAATATTTTTTTTTATATTTAGTCTAGTCTTCTCTTATGACGACTCCGTGAAATAAGGAAAGGAGATGAATCTGTCTAAGTAGAGTATCTCTTCGAAGGTTTGAACTTCATGCGGGATAATCTGATATTTGAATCTCCTTTCATCTGAAGTTTATTGAGCATAAATGAACTCAAACAACTACCTCCCTCCCCCGAATTCGCCCATGGAGATAACAACATTTTTGTCACTCAATTATTGAATTTTAAGCTTACTTTTTGTGATATTTGATTAAACACATTTAACCTTCAATAAGTTGAGATATATATTTTTTTATCCCTTTGCTTACAAAAATCACATAATTTCATAAGCGTTAATTATTTCACCATTTAATCTCATGCATTGTTTTGTTTAGTTCGTATTGTTCTTGCACGTAATATACTAAGAGATGGAGCTAGAAATCTGAATGCAGGTCCTATTGAACCCACAACTTTTACATAAGCAATGTATTTACGTAAAGAAATTCACCAAATAAGTACAAAACTAGATTTATATCCCACATATTATTACTTGAAGTTGGTATTTTAAAATTCAGAACTCATACGATTGAAATTTCAGCTCTGTTTCCGATAAATACAATCCAAATATAATATATTTTCTACCTAAAGAACCAAATGCACACATTTCAATGTTGAAACAAATGTGAAATGAGTGATCCTTGATTTGTTCCTAAAGTTGAAACAAATGAGAAATGAGTAGTCTATGAGGTGTTTCCATAGTTGGAACAAATAAGAAATTAATTATGTGATTTGAAATTTCTTTGATTTGTTTCTATGTATAGTTGGAACAAATATGAAAAGGGTTGGTAATATTTGATAAGTTTGGGAGAACTAAGTTGACTACAATATAATAGGTTATTATACAAAGTTTTCTATTCTCACAAGGAGGTTAGCTTATTTTATTTGTTTATAAAAATAAATAAACAAATAAATGACATAAGTAAGGGGCAATTTTATATGTTTATCTATGTTAAAATTCTAGATGTTCCAAAATACTCTGACATGAAAACAAAAAAGGTTGTGACGTTGAACTGAACTTCCGATAGATAAGAGAAAATCGAAAGTACCCCTTATCTCATACTACTCTCTCGATACAAAATCTAATGTTTTGAAAACAAAACAATACAAAATTTTTTGAAGTCTACCCAATGCTAGATGCAGAGGCGCGTAATAGATCGATATGAACATCATGAGCCTGATTACGAATCGAGAAGCCTTTATCACCGAGAGTGAGTTCTTCCTTTCATGAAATTCGAAAAAAAAAAACGAATTTTTTCTTGTCTTAGTTATATAATTTGAAATTTAAATACAGATAATAGAGTTTTGTTGAAACATAGAGAGAGAACTTTTTCCCATCTTGTCTTGGAACATGTAACAAACTTTGAGATTGGTTGAATTTACATTGCTATATGGAATTGTATGCTTTAATTGTGAGTTACATATATCCTCATAAAATGAAAATTTATATGTTAAATATTCACTCAAATAAGTCTCAAGTACCCATTCTTGAGGGGTGCAACCATGTACCAGAAATTCTAGGTTCGCCACTGCTTATATCTTGTAATGTGTTTTTGTGATGAAGAGCAACATTTTAGATGGATTATGAAGAAGTAGAACAAAATATTTAAGCAAAATGTCAAACTGGTTTTAGAATTAGCATAAAAACTGTTGAAGAGAAAACATTATTTGCATTCAGGTAGAGGTTTACAAAGAGTTCACCATCTTTATCACTCAACAGAAATCAACTTCAAATATAAATCCACCAACTAGTATTTGACATTTCTCTTTGTTACTGGAGACCTCTGCCAATTTTTCATCTCCCTGTCAAAACAGTCACCATAGTTGAACTCAGATGAATGACGGCATGATTTGGTAAGAAACAAAGTAGAGTGATTTGTCAACCATGACGACCAGGATAAAAGATGAACCAACTTCACACCAGGTAAGAAATAAACTACAAGTAGTTGCAAGAGAAGAAAATTATACGAGATACCAGCACCAAAATATCAGTTCTTGACGTTTTCATACTAATTGTTGAGGATCTTGATACTAAATCTAAAAAGAGAGAGTAGCTTAGGAGGTTGACCAACTCCCAAGAGCAAGTGTCAGCAAGGTTAGAAGGAAGGTGGATGACCATGCACCAGGAGTGGCATGTAATCTTCTTTTTTATGCTCTTCCGAGGCTTATTAAAGATTACCTGGATTTTTTGTAATTTTGAAGACACCCAGAATTACTAGGTTATAAGCCTTAGATTTGATTTCTTTTGCAGAGTTGGCAATCCCTAATATCGTTCCTTTCATCTATCCAAAAAAGAAAGAGATAAAAGGAGGAAAATAGAAAGAGAAGAAGAAAGAAGGAAGAAGTCATAATTTTGCTCAACTAAAATCTTGTTCCTTTCCCACTAACTGCTAAGTAAAACCAAAGGTTGGGAGTTTTTGAGAGCACTTGAGTTAAGGGGGAAAAGGTCTTAGAAGCAGTTGTGGAGATCTAAGGCTCCTATGTTAGTTCCTTTACGCCGCTAGTTACACACGAAGTATGCTGCACTAGTGCGAACTGCAGACTAGAGGATTAGCAATGTGCAGCAGGTGCTAAGCGTTCAATGGTCAAGTGGGGGACTGGCAGCAACCTATTTGCAGTATCAAGTGGCAAGTCAAATCCGGTCTTCATTTCTTAACATATCAGAATTCCTTCTGTTAAGTCATACGCAGTGAAGGTTGGCTGTTAGGTGAATGAGGAAATCAGTAAGGAAGGTCTGGAATACAAGTCTGAGACTCTGTCTGTTGGGTATTATGGAAAGGAAGGAGCGCATGATGCTTTGTTAAGGAAATCAAATACTTACAGAAGATTAAGTTGAGATGCATATGGCTTTTGGCCATTTGGTGCAACTAACAGGATGTTAAAGAAGAAAATAGCATATGCTGGATTTCTCAGTCTTTACACGAATGGGAGCATGTACAACTGGAACCCCTTCTTTATGTTTTATATAATTACCCTCGAACCATTTAAGTGCTAAGATTCTTATTTTGACACACACTAGTTACCTGTTCAAACCAAAAAAAATTGAAAAAGGGCAACTTTGATCTCCTCAGTAGCGATATTTGCAGGTGGAGCTTACCAACCACCCCCCCCCCCCCCCAAAAAAAATCCCTGGGCTCCATACATGTGGGCTGTGTGTTAAAAAGTTATACAGTCATAGTAGATCAGAAAGTTGTACGGCAGATGCAAATTCGAGATGAGAACGACAAAGACAAAAAGAGAAGGATAGAAGGGAAATAAATTCTACGAATTCATACTTGCATCCTTTGGAATACATGGGAATGATAAGGTTGCCGCAAGCTTGACAGAACAACATAACCTAGTGCAATCCCACAAGCTTGAACATATAAAGAAATAGAATTTTAAAATTTTATAAACTTACTTTTCTATATTTCTAACAGCATCATTAAGAGTTATATGACCTTTTTCATTGTTTTTCGAAAATACCCCCCCGCACCTCGTGGAACAATGGAGAATCATTTCCAGTTATGTAAGGGCTAGGCAAAATTTTTGCGTTTCATGATAATTATAGTTAAAAGAGTCTCCAGTCTGCTTAAAAGGTTTGCAAGAATAAAGCTGTTGCTGCACACACATATCAAATGCCACATTAGGTACTACATGGTAATGAAGCAAGACTAAGATGTTCTCTAGTCAAAGTCCACTTGCATCAGAGCTGCATAAATATAAAAACTACAATGTCATTTGCATTGCATATGCTTAAAAGATAGGAAGCTGTTTCAGCATGTTCTAAAGGTGCTTCACTCTACCTATTGTAATTGTGAGGTTGCTGGACCTTCTAGAAGAGAACTAGTTATAAAATGTTTCGATATACAACCACCTTAAATGAGGCAAACAACCAAACAAAGTATTACCAAATATGCTCCATAAAAAGGAGAATTCTTTTTTTACTTTTCATCAGATCATAAAGCCACCTCATATCTCAATTAGATGAAGCATGATTAGGTGAAAATCGCTATTACTCACTAATCAGTCAAACCTAATAGCTATTAAAACTTAGAATAATGACTTAAGTTCTTTTCTGAATTACAAAAATGAGATCAAATATCAGACAGGTTCTAAAACTTAGTCTCAGGTCTGCCCGCAATTTCTGAAAAGAGTTAATGACAATGAATCATGCTACCATAACCTGGATATCCTCACCACGATAAAAGACGGAACTAACATCCTTGAAACTATAGATCATCAAATGTAGGAGAAACATTCAATATCCTAAAGGGAAAAGTTGATGACAAAATATATGTATCAATGGTGAAGAATCACAAGATCTATCACTATAATCTCAATGACACACGATGTCAGTTACCAATATACACATTCTGGAAATGTTCTAGAACCTACCGAACTCCATCAGCTCTAAAAGAAAATCCTCAAATTACTAAAAGAAAACTTGATGATAAAACGGCATGGATATATGAGGAATCTAAAGATATGCCACCATAATCTCAATCATGCACCACATTATTTTCCAAAGAAACACTCTATTGTGATCTCCTTAACTTTTATTCAGTGCAAGGCTAATCATATCTTAAATATTGAGTTTTGTTGTGCCGAATGCCCCTAAAATCTATTTAAGTTCTAAGTGAGTCTCATCTACATCAACTCCTCCATATATTAATTTACACAATCATAACTAGAAAATTAAGACAAATACCACAGAGAAATTGGTTTCTTCATAAAAGCACTAAATTTTGTCAAACCAACATTTCACACAATATCTAAGTTTATCATTATCAGCTCTCTTCTCACTAAGCTGTCTTTAAATCTTTAAAAAATCATACTCAAAAATGACAAATAAATAATATGACGCGGTTTATATGAACATCAATGCAACTCAATGCATGATAAGCTAAAGCTGACTAAATTGGAAATTCACAGATCAAGCCCAGGGAAACCTCAAGATTAAATAGAAGAAAATGTCAAACAAATCAACAACAACAGTGTACCCAGTGTAATCTCACGAGTCTGGGAGGGTAGTATGTACGCAGACCTTATTAGGTTGTTTCCAACCGACTCTCAGTTCAAGTAAAAGCATTTCAAAGCAATAGGAATAAAGAAGTCACGACAAAACACTAAAGAAAGCATGCTAGAGCATTCTTACAGAGGAACAATAACTACACAAAATGATATGATAATCGAAGTACAAGAAACGTAAAATAGTGACAGAGATCGAATAACGAGAAACTACTAGAGCAATACTACGACTACTAGTATAGAAGGATAAGCGAGACCACACTCAACTACTCGGTCAGCCTACCTTTACCTCTCCTGAAACCATCCATATCCAACCTCTCATACCTCTACTCTAGGACATCCAAGCAACTTCTCTTCACATGCCCAAACCATGTCAATCTCACTTCCTGCATCTTGTCCACAATCAAGGTTACTCCCACTTTGTCTAAGATATCATCATTTTGAATGTTATCTCTCCTAGCATGCTCACAATCCCAAAGCATGTAGGTGGGCTATATGTATATGTGCCCATTACACTCAATTCAACAGCCTGTTTCATTCCAATATCAATAAATCTGTCCTAAATACAAATTGGAGACGGAAAATTAATCCTTAGTATCTACTCTACTCTATTCAGACTAGTTCATTTCAATAGTAAATAATTTTTCTTTTAGTACAAAATCAGGAATCCTCTAAATCTTAAGGTTCATTGAATTCGCATTATACTTATATGGATATATCAATCTCCAAGAAATCTCTTAAATTAGACAAAGGCAACACAAAACAAATAAAAGCAAGCTCTCCTTCCCAAGTTATACAACACTCTTCATATATTTGGTCAAGCAAAATATTAACACTATTCTATATAGTACTTTTAAGAAGGGACTACTATATACAACTTTCAAACTAACTTGTTAACCCCTACTATGAAATCTTCATGTTACTTCTATAAGAGTGGTGTCTAGGCTACTTTGCCGTTTGTTAATCAGACAACTATCTTCCACCAACAGACAAAAAGTAACAGATATCTATCCACCAAAACCTATACCTTTGTCTAGATATGAGCCCCTAATTTCCTAGGGTCCGTTGCAACTTTAGAGATGGTTTCATTCCAATACTAAAAACAATATTATGATAGGGAACGTGAATTCTCAATCTACAAAAGAATAACTTTACTCTTTTTCATTTCAAATACAACATTATTTGTCTTTTACTACTAAATTAGTGAAATTCATTAGATATTTCGGTTCTCTGAATCCTACATGTATCCTTCCAATAAATTCACTAAAAATGCCAGACAAATAATAAAAGTTAAGCTCTCGGTTCAAATTTAAATAACCCTAAGTTATCAAAATGTTTGACACAATTCCACAAATAACACAACTTTCACAATATTAAAACAAACTTGCCAAACTACTATTTAATTCATTCATCAAGTTAACATCTTAAGCAGTTTGGAGCAAAATCGAAGAGATGCTTTTAAAAAAGCTCATCGATAGATAAGGATATCAATTCAATCTATCAATATAACAACTAAGAAATCAAGTAGCGATTAACTGACCTAGATGATGGAAAAAACTAGACATTAGCAGTCTTAGGGATGAGAGGAATGGATTGTTGTCCCTTTTGCTTCATTCGTGCTTCCTCTTCACGGATCTTCTGCATCTGGAGCATCCGCTCCATAACAAGCTCATACGCACACTTTTCATATGAATGACGCTCGTCCTCACACTTCCATGGAAGGTAAAACTCCGATTGCCGACACTTGTTCAAAGGGATCAAAAGGTGTGCGCACTGATCTCTATATGCTAATGGAACTTTGTTTTCCACCATTTCTGCTTGTGTTGCTATCATCTTCTTCGATGAACCGGGAACCTCCATCGCCAAATTGACTTTAGTTCGATTTTTCTCGGCGAAATTTTCCCCTCTTTTCGATCGCTCTATAGATTAGCTGTGTTTGTGCTTTGTGATGTATTGTTGGGCTTTTGGGCTATTTTGGGGAGGGAGTTGGGCTTGGGCTTTGGATGTTGGGGGTGTAATGACTGGGCTAATTTTCAAGCCCAAAAATATTGTGTTGTACTTGGAAGTTTTCGGAAAAAAATCATGAGGAAACAACACAAATCCCGTTAGTTTAGGTGTAATTTGTTCTAAATACACTGTATTTAAACATGATTCAGATGGGATCATTGACTCGTTTGCTCACTTTTCTCCTATATTGCTCATCTTTCTCCCACTCTCCCTATATATCTGTATTTCAAAATGTATTTGAGTTTCACAAAGTCCAATATCAATTTCATGTATATGTATATTCAAAATTAATTTTATATCATGTATTCTATATCAATTTCATTTGCATGTGTGGTATCAAATGTTTAGTGTACTCGTGTATAAATACATGTAATTAGTATAAAAAAAATGCATTGGTACATTCATCAAGGTATCCGTGCATAGAGAAAGAGATGGGAGAGAACAGAAAAAACAGGAGGGTGGAGGGGAGGGGAGGGGGGAGATAGAAGAAATGGAAGAGAGAGAGGGGGGGGGGGGGGGAGAGAGGGGGGAGAAGAGATGAGTGATTCCATATTACTTTAGAGTACATGTAATTATTTCGAGTCAAAATCAATTTATAGCCCCAAGAGAGAAAGTAATTACCCTTAAATGTTTCATTACACTCATACTTTTTCTTATTTTATGCTGACATTAGCTTCCACCCTAGATGAGTCGATGAAGTATCATAGAGAATATCGATTGGATATCATATACTGTCGAAGTATCACAGAGGATACTGATAGGGTATCAATAGATCGACAAAGTATCACAGAGGATACTAATGGGGTATCAATATATGGATGAAGTATCATAAAGGATTATTCAATCTTATACGATACCAATATGGAATCAATATACCATTAAAGTGTCAGAAAGAATATATTTTCTACTAACTTAGAGTTTAATAAATAAGATCGTGCAAGGTAAGGCTGCATACAATAGACCCTTGTGGTGGGGACCTTTTCGGACTGTGCGCATAGCGGGAGCTTTTAGTGCACCGAGCTTGCCCTTTTTTGCCTCTTTATCTGTACGAGGTAGTGGTAAGGTCTGCCTACACTCTGCCCTCCCTAGACCCACTTGTGGGATTTCACTAGGTATATTGTTATTATTATTATAATTGTTTCTTATCTATTTATTTAAAAAGGGTTAAATCCTATATGATACCGATAGAGTATCAATATATCGATGAAGTATCACAGAGGATATTGATAGGATATCAATACATCGATGGAATTTCACAGAAGATACTGATACGGTATCAATATATCGACGGAGTATCACAGAGGATAAAGCTTAGTCTTTTATGATATCGATATGGTATTAATATACTGTCGGAGTATTATAAAGAATATATTTTCTACTAATTTAGAGTTTAATATATAAGATTGCGACTTTGATATTTTTCTCTTAATTGCTTCTTGTTTATTTTTTATAAAAAGAGTTCAATCCTATATGATATCAATGGAGTACATGATACCGATAGGGTATCAGTATACCAACGAAGTATTATAGAGGATTAATTATAATAGTGATGCTGGGGTCATGCACGAAACAAGAAAGGAGAAAGTGGAATGAGAGAGTACATAATTTGGATCATGGTTCCACTAAGGATAAATAGTTTGAATTGAGTTTAATTTGAGTTAACAATTTTACAATTAAGTCTATTTATATAATTTTCCCTTATTTTAAAGTATAGAAAATTTTACTAAATATGATAGGAATATTTATTTACTTTAATGATTGATTTGTAGGATCGATAATTAGAATTCGAAAATAGCTAGTAAAACTCAAAGAACAGTATATTGGAACTTAAATAATACAAGTGAAACTAGATTAAATAATTTAAATCTCACATTATTCATGTATAAGTATGATAATTGTACTAATTTAACTTAATTAAGTTGGCAAACATTAAAAAGAAAAAAAAAGTACAGGAAGCCTCGAAGAGAAGGATATGTTCAGTGTGAATGAAAATATTTTTAATTTTCGTCTTTGATTGATTAAAATATTTAAAAATTATTTTTTAAAATAAATAAGTATTTTTTAAAATATAAAAATAAATTCCTTAGTTAAAGTACAAATCTATAATAATATTTTATATTGATTATATCCTCTGCACTTTAGCTTCGACATATTTTATTTTCACTTTTCCTTCCAGCTTCCAATCCCTCCACTCATAATATTTATTTAAATTATATATAAATAATTTTAATATAATATTTTTGTTACTTATACATTAAACATACACAAAAAAAGAATCACTTATTTACTTTTTTAAAGTATACTTTATATATATATAAAAAATATTTTTCTTCGTACCGAATAGTACACCTTGATGTTGTCATGTATTAATAGTCTCCTTTGGCTGAACTCAATCGTCATCATCCCTTCCCAACAAGAGCCACCGCAAAAAAGAAAAGTTTTTTGTTCTTTTTTATGAGTCACGACAAATCACTAGTCATATATATGTGTGTATATATAAATTCGATTCTTTTTTTTCTCTTGATTCTTTTTCGATCGAAATATATAGATTCAGTTCATGGATTAATGAAAATGTGCAAAAGCTCTATATACCTCTGCTATTTTATGAATCTCATCTTTTTTGTGTATGACATTACCACTCCCTTTAGCAGCATTCACTAATTCGGAAGTAAAAAAAAAAGGGGGGGGGGGGGTGCTATATCTGAAATATATGAAATATCGTAAAGGCAGATATAGTAGGGGTTGTAAACCGGATGGTACACAACTTGGTTTTGGAAGATATGCACTCAAAGTTGTAGAGATGGTTGTCTTTCATATCGAGTCATTAAAGCAGCGGATGTGCTATAATCAGACATTTTCATCGTGCTATGAGCAGACAATTCCAAAGAAATGGTAAGATATGGGTAAGAGTTATTGCATATATCTCTGTTGCAGGGGCGGAACAAGGAGAGGAGTTGAAAGTCACTTGACTGTAAGGAGAGGGTCGTTTAGCTACTTGACTGAAATGAGAGGGCCCGACCAACAAATAAATATTTGGGCCACAAAAATCTTACCTGATGGAGAGATAGTTGGAGAGGTAACAAAACCTTACACTTTTCATTACAAAACATATAAACCGGTCGATTGTCTGTTTGCTTCCACTAACTTACGTCATCAAAATTCGTCAATGAAATAATGAAATGAAGGGGGCTTTTTCCATCCTATGAGCCCGGCGAGCTCACGAGTTGTCAGTCACTCGAAGGATTTTATCAATCGAAATGCATCGATGAACGGCTTACCCTGCAGAGAGCCAAGGGTGGAACCAGAAATCAGTGCTAGCTCCATTTCTAATCCATCATCAGAAAATATCTTTTTTCCCAGATCATTGTACATTTCAATTTGAATTAGTCATTTTGTGTCCAACTCTAAGCAGTCCTTACCTATATATGCATCTAATCATATATGTATATTATTATTCCGACAAAAAATACAAAAGAACGAGGTTTGGATACACTTATGTCCTTAGGAGTTTGCCGATGGTGAGAACGAAATCGAATCGATTGAATCACAAAATCTTGAAATGAGCATCGTCTAAATCCCTATTCTAACAAGTTGAAAGAAAATTTTTACCATGTCCGTTACTGGCATTTACACGAAGTAATTAATGAGTTGCTCGACGACATTCATCTGCCTTTTTCAATAAAGCGAGTCTTTCAAGTAAGCCCAAAAAACATTAAAGTTATTATTATTCATTATCAAATTAAAGCATGTTAAAAAAGAAAAATAGTTAGAATTTACAAATTCAAGCTAGAGCTAATTCTTAATCGGTTCGATTTGATTTTACTAAGTCGATAGTAGGATTATTAAGATATTAAAAATTAATCTTGTGTGAGGAAGATAGTAAAGTAGTACTAACGTTAACAAACTGGATTATTGGTTAAATTGAACAAAGAAGTCAATAGCATCAAATATAACGATACTTTAAATTATTAAATAAATAATTCGGCCCATACGAATAAACCAATGACTTTTTTTTTGTCCAATAATTTATCTCTTCAAATTCTACTCTAGACTAATTTAATGGACAAATTTGAAAGCAATATTTTATACTCACACAATTATTTTTTTAAAAAAAATAAAGCTAAATCTGACAGTATGTTTGATCTTTAGCAAACAGGCTCCACAAGAACATACCTAATAAACTCAATGACACAAAATGGCAAATCAAAACTGGACAAGGACTTCACAATTTTATATAAATTTGGAATATTTATTTTGACTACTAGCTAATTATAATATATATATTATTTATGTCCTAATGTGTGTTACACATTTTTCATTTTATAAATGTTTAATAATGTTATCAAGGTTCTACTTATTTGACATTTGTGTTTACTCATAAAGAGACACCTAAACTTGTCCTCATTTTTCACTTAGACACCTAAACTAAGACAAGTTCCTAATAGACACCTCAACTGCTCAGATTTGATCCCATTAAACACTCTTATCCTACTTGGCACTCTCCGGTACTTTTTTTTAATTTATTCAGCAAAAAATAAATAGTTGCGATCCAAAATTTTTTTTTTTCATAAAAGTAAGTTCTCAAAATTCTCAGTTAACCATGTGCAAAAAATTTTTATTTAAAATTGTAATAATTTTTTTCGCATATGGTTAACGGAGAATTTTGAGAACCTACTTTTATGGAAAAAATTTTTTTTGGATAACTGAGAATTTTGAGAACTTACTTTTATGAAAAAAAAAAATTTTTTTTGGACCGCAACTATTTATTTTTTGCTGAAAAATTAAAAAAAAGTACCGGAGAGTGCCAAGTAGGATAAAAGTGTTTAATGGGATCAAATCTGAGCAGTTGAGGTGTCTATTAGGAACTTGTCTTAGTTTAGGTGTCTAAGTGAAAAATGAGGACAAGTTTAAGTGTCTGTTTATGTATTTGGCCTTGACATTTTCTTTATTGACATGGGGTCTCAAACTCATGTCAACTAAAAATTAAACATCTGTAAAGCACCTTCAAACTCCAAAACCTACGATGATAATAACACATTCAGTGAAATCTCATAAGTGGGGGTTTGGGGAGGATAGAATGTATGCAGATTATTCCACTAAGCGTAGAGATGGAGAGGATGTTTCTGGAAGACTTTCAACTCAGATATATCAGCCTCCAAAAGCAGGAAAATACCAGATATAGAATAACGACCAGAATGAATAAAGCAATTAATAGTATTATAACTACTCTAAAAGTAGCAAAATAAACGACGGACAATAACAACGTACACAATATATAAATACGCGACTAGTTCTACTAACCTACTACATCACAAAGCAAAACAACATCCTACCCCTATTAGCCTATTAACCTTCTACCCACCTCCCCCCAATACTTTTTCAGTCTACCTTTACCCCTTCGTGTAACCCCTAAATCCAACCTCTCATACCAGGTTCGAGACTCCTCCTTTGCACATGCCCAAACCATCTTAGTCTCGCTTCTACCATTTTGTCTGCCACAAAGGCCACCCTTAACTTCTCCCGAATGATCTCATTCCTAATCCATCAAACACCAAAACATATACATTAAAATTCTAAAGAATACGCTCGATATAATTAAGCAGATACATAGATAGAGGTACTTAAAATTTTAAAAAATACCCTTAGCATAAAACAGACATGTCAATGAAATATATCTATCTATCTATATTATTATTATTACTATTATTATTATTATTATTATTATTATTATTATTATTATTATTATAAAGTTGCCAGCCAAGAATAAGGTGACGAAGGAGCCATTTGTCTGAGAGTGAGCAAGAAAATATGAAATGAGAGAAAGTGGACCCAAATGTTACACTACACTATTATCACATCATCCTAGAATAATTATTCAAAAAATATTTATTCGCACTCAATATTTATGTATTATGATATATTATAATGTTACAATTTATTGTTATAAGTTAATCGATGGAGGTTAGAATGTATACGTATTAATTCATTGTGATTAAATGGGAGAGTATGTAGTTGATGTAATGATGTCAATTTTAAAATTTTATCCTTCAAAAATTGATTTTTCAATCATAAGACTGTAATTTCTTTCAAGTAAAATATAATTTTAAGTTTCAAAAATCACAAATTTAAAAACATAACTTTTCAAGTTTCAACTTAAAATTTAATGGCCAAATAAGAACGAAAAATAAAAATAACCCATTTGCTATTGTAGACGATAAAATTTCGTATCGTGAAAATAATAATCAAGAACGAAAATATCGCAACAATCGTAGTATTTAATTTCAATATGTGAGTGTTACAATCTCTGTGAATCCTCTGATTCGCCTTTTCAAGTGTAAATTCAAGGACTCTTGATCTTGTTCTTGAATTTGTTCTTGGACTTTGAATTTATTCTTGATCCTGATCTTGAAACTTTGGATTTGTTCTTGATCTTGATCTTGAAACTTTGGATTTGTTCTTGATCTTGAAGCTTGTTCTTGAGTTCAAGAGCTTTAAAGCTTGTTCTTGAACTTGAATGCTTGAATTCTTGAATTTGTAGAGGAATTTGTGGCTTTTGATCCACGAGCTCTCTCTAGCTTTCTGTTAGAATTCTTCTTCTCTTCTCTTCTTTTTTTCTTTTTCTTTTTTTGAATTCTGAAGACCTCTATTTATAATTGTAGAATAGAGGAATTATAATAGGAAAGACTTTCCTTCAGCCAATCAAATTTAAGTGACATGGCATATTGGGCTTTAATGAAATGGGCTTGTCATTTCGACACATGGCATGATCCCATTGGATTCTTTGTTTGACTTGGCGTGCCACATCATTTGACACGTGGCACCAAGATTGGCCTCTTGGATGAGAAGATATTGGGCCTAATAAAGTGGGTCATCTTTTATAGCCCAAATAATTGAATTTGGGCATTTAATTAAATCCATACTTTATTGGACTTAATTAATTAACCCAATTATATTAATCCATGATATTTGTTTGGACTAACATATTTCTTGGATTGTCTTTTGTAGCCCAAATAATTGAATTTGGTCTTTTAATTAAATCCGTACTTTATTGGACTTAATAACCAAATTATATTAATCCATAATATTTGTTTGGACTAATATATTTTGAATTTAATATAATTTGAATCATTTTATAAAATTTATATTTCAATAAATTTTATATGATTACAAATGCCCCCTACTTCAAGTCTTGTCGGAATGTTTTATCATTTGAAGACTAGACTTGAAGTATTAATTTAATATTATAATAATAATTATTATTATAATATTATAAAAGAATATTGACATAATATTATATTTTATGTCAAAAAGGAAAATCATTCTCAACTTTACCTTATTTGAAAAAAAAAAGAATTTGACCTTCCTTTTTTTTTCTTTTTTTTTTTCTTTCTTCTTTCTTTCCTTTTTTTTTTCTTTTTTTTTTCCTTCCTTTTTTTTTTGTTTTACGTGGTCTTTGACCACTTTTTCTTTCCTTTCTTTTTTTTTTTTTTTTTTAATTTTTTTTTTTCTTTCTTTCTCTTTTTCCTTTTTTTTTTTTTTCTTTTTCTTTTTTTTTTTTTTTAATTATATTTGGGCCTGGCCCATTTTATTCAATTAAAAAACAAAACAAAAACTTAAAGGTCTTACATTTTGACCCGGGGCCCAACACCCCAGGGAATATGACAAAATCCCTATTCTATCGGTACCTTCCATTTTCAGCACCTTCCCCTTCAAGACTTCCAAATTCACATCTGTAATAATTGTTCAAATTCAAGGTTTTATGAAGTTCTTGTCCTCTTCCATTATCCTAATGGCCACCTACGTATCTCCCTTTCTCTTGTGCTCGTTCCATTGTTCGTTGTTGTATCCCTATCTCATGCCACGCTCTGCCATGGCTGCCGGCAATCACCACAGTGGACGATTTGCATGACCATCGAGGTAGATAGGTAAGTCGTCATCCTACTTCCTTTCTCTAAAATCAGATTTATTCTACTCCTTCTCTAACTCCCTTTTCTGCAGGAGGTTTTCAACGGCCGATTTTGGAAGCACCTGTCGGTAGTGTCCTCAACAAGCACCACTCTAGCCCGTGGTCCCGTCGGAAAAGGCTTCTCCGAGGTCGTCTTCTTCCCAACGCACTGACGATTTTGGCTTGTATAAAGGTGAGCACTAACCTCTTGTTTTGGATGTCGAAGGATCCTTCTTAACTCCATTTTTCGCGAAGCCTGATGCGCGTCTCTGTTGCTCCACTGCAATCTTCCCATCTTCCGATCATCCTTCTGCTCGTGGTTCTGATTCCCGTTATTTCTTGTGATTCCAGGTGCATGCACCTGGTGGTAAAGCTCGGTTGGTTTGTTCTGTGAAGGCCGGAATGGTCCCTCCTGATTTTACTCGGAAGCACATACCTCCTCTTTGCTGTCATTAACATTCTGGTGAATTTCTCCTGGTCAGCTCCATACTCTTCCTACTGCAATACCTGAATAGGCCTGGTCCTTACTCTAATGTAAGGGATATCCTGTTTATCCATGTTTAATATCTTCCTGCTCATACTTGATAACTGCATGAATTGGCTGTAATGCTTGTATTCCTGTGATTCCATAGCCTCGTTTACAATGTTATCTGCCAACTGATTAGCTTCCCTAAACACATGGACAATGTGAACTGTCATATGCTGCTTCACCTGCTGAATCTCTTCCACTATTTCGATTAAGTCCCATGAGCATCTGCATTCATCTAATATCATGTTTCTTATGATGCTAGAATCTGTTTGCACTTCAACTTGTCTGTAATTTCTTTCCCTGCAGTGTTTTAATGCATGTAGTATAGCCATAGCTTCCGCCTTTGAGCTCGTACTCACCCCTATATGTTGAGCTTCTGCATAGATCAGGTTACCCTCCCAATCCCTGAGGCAGAATGCATAAGCACTGTCTCCAGGGTTCCCTCGACTCCCCCCATCTGTGTTACAAGCTATCCAGCCCATATTGGGTGTTTTCCACTTCACTTTATGATAGTATAGTCTAGGTCTGAAGGTTTCTAAACTGGTTATCATCTCTGCCCATCTGTTAGGCACATTCATCCTCGGGAACTTCTCCTTTACTATTGATTGAAGTGTTTTCTGACATTGATACACCACCCACTCATAAGAAGTATCTTTCCCGTGTCTCCTAGCATTTCTCCTCTTCCATAATTCCCAGATTAAAATAGCCGGAACTATTTTTGCAATTTGGTTGATTTTTGTTGATGAGTCCATTCTCCACCATGTGTGAATGACCTGGCTTAGCTGTCTGTTCTGCATCTGAATACCTGCACAAGAAGCAAAATACTTCCATAGCCTTTGGGCTATTGAAGATGTTAGAAAAATGTGCTCCAATGTCTCCTCAACCCCTTCCTCGCAACAATAGCACTTAGATACCACCATGATTCTCATTCTTTTAAGGATGTCATCTGTCGGTATCTTTCCTTTAATTACTTTCCATAAGAAGAAAGCAATTTTGAATGGCAGCCCCCTTTCCCACACTTTACAACTCCACTCCACCTCTGGTTTCTTCCTCCTCAAGCTATTATAGGCTGACTTAACTGAGAACTCACCCGAAGATTCCTTTACCCACCACGGCTTATCCAATCTGCCCTCTTGGGGTGGTTTGATATTGCCCATGATGAATTCAGTCATTCCTTCTGAGAGGCATTCTCGAAGTTTTCTTTTGTCCCAAGCTCCCTCTATGGCCATATCCTTTACCTCTAAGTCTTCTTTAATCTCTATCTGGCCTTCTATAACACAAAGAGCACCCAGTTTTGTCCAATTATCAAACCAAAAATTGGAATTACCAGCTTTAACTTGCCACCAGATATCCTTCTCTACCTCTCCCCTTATTTCCATCATTTGTTTCCAAACTTGTGAGGCGCCCCTACTAGAGACTATCACCGGATGCCTCTTTTTGCAATACTTGTTCCACATGAACTCTGCCCAAAGTGAATTAGTAGAAACCCTGAAATTCCACCATAACTTGGCAAAAGACGCCTTATTTATATCCTCAAGTGTCCTAAACCCAAGCCCTCCTTCCTCCTTAGGGTAGCACAAGTCAGCCCATTTAACCCAATGCTTACCCCGTAAACCACCATTGCCACCCCAAAAAAACCTAGCAAGTAGTTGATCAATTTGCTTATAGACTTTTTTTGGTGGATTAGTTACAGAAAGCAGGTATACTGAAATAGATTGCAAGACATGTTTAATGAGGATAGCCTTACCTCCAGCAGATAGCAGTCTGTTATGCCAAGATAAAATCCTCCTAGCTATCTTCCGTAAAATCTCCTCAAAGTAGCATGCTTTTTTCCTCCCATAGTACACCGGACACCCCAGATATGTGACTGGAAAGTTACCTTGTCTAATCCCTATCAATCTTCTCAACCTGATGGCAATGCCCACGGGGGTATTGTCGTGGAGGTAGAAGTGGCTCTTCCCCTTATTCACCTTCTGTCCCGAGATTAATTCATAGTCCCTAATTACCTTCATCATTTTGATTACAGAGTTCCTATCAGCAGAACCAAATAAGATGGTGTCATCTGCATAAGCAAGATGATTAATTTCAGGGCTCCACTTGGGCATGCCATACCCTTTATACTCATTACATCCATACAAGCTGTTCAACCCTCTTGATAGGACTTCAGCCGCAATAATGAATAGTGTGGGGGACAATGGATCCCCTTGCTTCAACCCTCTACCAGAGTGGAAGAAACCATGGGATTTACCATTCACTAGAACCGAATACCAATTATTTGAGATCAGCCTCCACACCATATCAATAAGACCCTCCGCAAAGCCAAACTTTCGTAGCACTTTGGTGAGGAAAATCCATGAAACCCGATCATACGCTTTCTCCATATCCAGCTTCACCACCACATTCACATTTGCACTCCTTCTATTAATGCCCCCTATGACTTCTTGAGCCAACAATACATTTTCCGTAATGCTTCTTCCTTTTACAAACCCTGATTGGTTCCTTGAGATTATTTTGGGCAATACTGTGGCCAACCTTTCATGCAACGTTCTTGAAATAATTTTATTCACAAAAGAGCTCAGGCTGATAGGTCTCATGTCTGTGAAGGACTTGACAATTTCTTTCTTAGGTATCAATATCAAATTTGTATGAGTAATGAATTTAGTCAATTCATGTCCACAAAAAAATGCCTTCACAACTTTAGTAATGTCATCACCCACAATATTCCAGCAATCCTGGAAAAAAGCTCCTGTAAATCCATCAGGGCCGCATGCACTGTCCCCATTTAGGCTAAACGTCACTGCCTTGACCTCGGCCTTGTCTGGCAACTTAATAATAAAATCATTCTCCTCCGCTGTGATCAGTGTAGGTATATGTTCTAACATAGAAAAGTCCTGAGCATCATTATCCTCTGTGAATTGCCTTGCAAAATGCCGGACAGCCGCATCCCCTATCTGCTCCTCAGTGTTCATTAGTCCCCCTTGTTCATCCAGAATTTCGGTAATATGTAACTTTTTCCTCCTTCCTTTGACATAAGAATGGAAAAATTTTGTATTTCTATCCCCATCCTTCAACCACCGCATTCCCGATTTTTGTTTCCAGAATTCCTCCTCCAATTTTAGGTACTTCTTGAGCTCTGCTTCCACCTTCTTTAGTTCTGTCCTGTTATCTTCACTAGGATCCATCTCAAGCTGAGTTTGTTTTACCTGTATTATATCTTCCAAGGTAGCTCTTTGGTGAAAAACATTTCCAAACACTTCTTTACTCCATCCAGATAGAGCCTTCTTAACTCTCTTTAATTTATTTTGAACAATAAAGAGAGGGTCCCCCTCAAAATCCACTCTCCAATTCTCCTTCACAATGTCCTTGAAGTTTTGGTGTTTAATCCAAAAATTCAAGAATTTAAAAGGCTTGTTGACAGGAACCTGCTCTGAGTTACATACCAAGTGTAGTGGAGCATGATCTGAGCCTTGCCTAATGAGATGACACACCTCGGATGCCGGGAATAACTCTAGAAAACTTTGATTTGCCAGTACTCTATCCAATCTCTTAAACACACACCCCTCATTCACCCTGCCATTCCACCATGTATATTTGCTACCTGTGAATTTAATTTCTTCCAACTCACAAGTATTAATGAAAAAGGAAAAATCAGCAGCCTCAGATTGTTCAAACAGCACTCCCCCAAGCTTCTCTTCCTCATTTAGAATAACATTGAAGTCTCCCCCCACTACCCAGGGGCAACTACAATTTTCTTTGATGTCTTGCAACTCCTCCCATAACTCTAGCCTTTCAATCGCACTACATCTTGCATAGACCCCTGTTATCATAAACACCCTATTATTCCACTTGAAGTTTATTGTTACATGCTGAGTAGAATCCACCATCGATAAGATCTCCCATTCAGCCCTCCAGAAATACCATATTTTTGCCGATCGATTTACACCAGCATGTTCAAACCCCAACTGAATTCTGTATTGTTCAATATGTGAAGGATCCCGGAAAGGTTCCATTAATGCTATGAATGAGTAACAATGCCTCCTATTAAGGTCCATTAGATTCCCAAACGAATTCTGGGTATTAATAGACCTAATGTTCCAAAATAATATTTTCCAACTCATTGATCACTGGAGGAGGTTTTATTTTTGTTGCGCCTTGTTTTAACCTGAAGTGGTACAAAAGATTTGCACTTTTTTGCACTCTCTTTTAACGATGATGTATGTCTAGGAGATAGGTCCCCTGCTCTACTGATTTGCTGGATATTATAATCAATATTATCGATCTCCTTGCTGTGTACACTGTCCATTTCTGCCTCCAGCCCCTCATCCACTGCTACTGCCTCATTTTTTGTGTTATTTTGGGAGTGATTATTTTGTTGGTCACTACTCTCTATCTCAGCTTCCCCATCCGGTACTTCCTTGTGTGGTCTTCCCTGTGAGATGCCGCTGGTACAGCCAGCTATTCCCATTGTGCATTGACCCACTCTCTCCACTTCCAGTAACTCTTCTTTATTGTGTTGTTCATCATAATCTGGACCTTGTCCCTCTTTGACTAACATGTCTGCACTAGAGTGTGTCTCCTCTTTTTCATCATGCTTTTCCCTTTTCTCCTCCTCATCATCTTGTAGTGTAGCAAACTTATTTTTAAACATAACTCCTGTACGCTGCCAGGCCATCCTACTGCCCCTTTCAACCAGTTGCCAAGGCTGATTTCCAGCCTTTGAGGTGTCTGCTTCCTTGGCCAGCATCTCATTATTGGTTTCACTTTGTTTTCCTTGGTCTTTTTCCCGCTGGCCCTGCTCTACATCCCTGTTGCTGACCCTGCCCTTTTTTCCTGGATATAACTCTGGATGCAAGACATAACATTGTTCTTCATCATGTCCTTGTATCATGCAATGTTGACAGTATTTCGGCAAGTAATCGTACTTTATTGTAATCCATCTCTCACTAGTCACCCCCTCCGTGTTTCTCACCCCAATTTTAATTCTTTTTGGAAATTCCTTCATTAGATCCACCTCCACTTTGACCCTAGCACAACTAGGTCTAGTTTGGTTCTTCGTTGCCATATCTACCTGTAACGGCTTACCAATCGCGCTTGCTAACGAAAAAATGGCTTCCTCTCCAAAAAAATTTGGCGGTAGTGATGGGAAAGATATCCAGGCTACTGCTGTAGTTGTTTCCGCCTCTGCATTAAACATTGGGTCCCACTTGAATGTGCGCATTGGGTATGAATTAAACTTTGTAGTAATATAAAAAGCTGGCTTTGATAATAGTGAACATAATCCTCCAATAATGATGCCCTAATAAGAACATGTCGGTTGCACAATAACCCAATCTTACACTCCCCCTTTAATTCACATTGTTTGGGAATTGTTTTTCGTAACTCATGAATATCAGGTCCCCCATACGAGAACTTGCCAATCACCGCAAACTCTAAATTCTCATTAATTATCATCTGATCCACTTCCGCTTGATCCCATATAACTTGTGGTTCCCCATGCAGGTATGTTACAGGCTTTCTTGGGATTGCTTTCACCTGTGATTTGGTTTGTCTCAACATGTCCGCATATGATTTGATTGCCAACGGAGTACCTCCGTCAGTCAGCGATGGCCCACCGCCCGGAACAGCCATGGGCGCAGGCATACTTAGGGTTTTTGGCGTTTTTCAGTCGTCCGGCGGTATTTTAAAAGTCTTCTATTCTTTCCTTCTTCTTTTTTTTTTTCCTTTTTTCTTCTTGGACAGCACCCTATAAATAGGGATATGCTTCTTCATATTTTTCAATCAAGACTGAAGTCTAATCCCAGCTGTCTTTGTTGAGGTATGACTCTCCTTTCTTTTCTTTTCTTTTTTTTTTTTCTTTTTCTTTGTTTTTTTTTGTTTGTCCCCCCTTTTGTAGGTCCAAGGGAGTATCATTTGTATTTTGCTAATGCAAAAATTTGATCTTGAGGCGTGAGGGAATGTATTCCATATCCCCGCCTTGAGATTACTAATGCGAGGCTTTACGCTGTTCTACATGTTTAAACATAGGGGACCAACAACACGAGGCTTTACGCTGTTCCAATGTTTAAACATAGGGGACCAACAACACGAGGCTTTACGCTGTTCCAATGTTTAAACATAGGGGACCAACAAAACGAGGCTTTACGCTGTTCTAATGTTTAAACATAGGGGACCAACAAAACGAGGCTTTACGCTGTTCTAATGTTTAAACATAGGGGACCAACAACACGAGGCTTTACGCTGTTCTAAATGTTTAAACATAGGGGACCAACAACACGAGGCTTTACGCTGTTCTAAATGTTTAAACATAGGGGACTAACAACACGAGGCTTTACGCTGTTCCAATGTTTAAACATAGGGGACCAACAACACGAGGCTTTACGCTGTTCCAATGTTTAAACATAGGGGACCAACAAAACGAGGCTTTACGCTGTTCCAATGTTTAAACATAGGGGACCAACAACACGAGGCTGGAATTGCTTTCTAAGGCCAAGGAGGGTCTTGAGTCACTCAGAGCAGAGGAGGATGAGAAGGCTAAACATGTCTCTTCTAGAAGGAAGTCACTAAAGAAGGTCAAGAAGAAGTTAGCAACTCTAGAAGCAGAGCGAGAGGAACTTGAGGCTGTCGTAGATGCTGCCAAGAAGGAGATTGAGGAGGTTCGAGCAAAGATCCTAGTTGCTGAGAAGGAGGTGTCCTCTTATGACAACATGGACTTCTTGACGACTGAAGATTCGAATCGCTTGGAGCGTGGGAAAGAGTGCTTAGAGGCTAGTCGTCAAGATTTGATCAACTATAAATTATGCTTAGATTAGGCTCCCTCATTTTCCCCTCTTTTCTTATTTCCTTAAGATTTAGATTGATATGTTAGACAATTTTATAACAATAGGTCTTCTCTATTTTTTTTTGTCTCATATCTTGTATTTGTGGTTTTGACTTGAAGTTCTTCACATGTCGTCTTTTGTCGCGAACTTTAGCAATTCAAACTTACTTTGCATTTGGTACACTAGTAAGAATGAAAATAATAAAAGTCCTTTCTCTTTGAAGTTTGTGCATTTCCCTTTGCAAATTTTATGCAACTTAATGTCTTAACTCACGGAATCAATGAATTTCAAGAATATCCACACAAGCTTGAGAACTTGAGGACCATCACCTGCATACTCACTTAATTTGAGAATTGACATGTAGACTTTGGGACTTTAGTTCGGAGACTTGGGGAATATGAGAACTTCAACTTGTATACTTGAAAATTTTGAAAACTTCAACTTACACACTTGAAGGAATTGAAGATTTTGGTTTGAATACTTGGAGAATCAAAGACTTCAATTTTGCAAACTCGGAGAATTCAAAACAAAACTTCAACTTGTATACTTGAAGAATTCGAAGACTTTGATTCGCATACTTGGCCAAATCTGAAAGTCTCAAGCATGCTATTGAAGAAGCTTACATTCCATAGGGCTTTGCCCCATAAAGAAATCAGTAGGGACATATGATTTTTTTAACACTCATGCAACTGAACTTGGAATATAATTCCAAGCGCCTACGTACCTCAATGAAGAGGATCAAGTCACAACGTAGTTCTGGAGAGTGTTTTTTTTTTTTTTTATTTTTTTTTTAGGGTGCCGTGCACAGTTTATACTCTTGCGGGCCAGGAGTGTAATGCATTTTTATACCCAAATTTCAATGAGCATAATTTTCCTCAAGGATAGTACCTCTTAAGGAATTTTGCGTTTATAGGACCGATCCTTATGCCATCTGCATCAACAAGCTTGTAAGCACCATTTGAGTATACTTCTTGTACTACATATGGTCCATCCCACTTTGAGGTGAATTTGCCCCCAGACTTACGTGAAGTGATAATGGGCCTTCTTACTGCGAGAACTTGGTCTCCAACTTGAAAACACCTCAAGCGAACCTTTTTATTGAAAGCACGAGACAAACGAGCTTGATAACATTCAAGATTCTGTTGGGCTTCTAACCTTTTTTCATCCAGTGCTTCTAACTCGGCAAGACGCAGTCGAGCGTTTTCTTCCTCAGTGAGCCCTTCTTGGATAGCCAATCTCAAGGACGGTATTTGATGCTCAAGTGGTAGGACCGCTTCAACTCCAAAAGCAAGCGAATATGGGGTTGCTTGAGTCGGTGTGCGATATGTCGTCCTATATGCCCACAAGGCTTCTTCCATTCTTTCATGCCAATCTCGTTTGGACTTAGAGACCACTTTCTTCAAAAGATTACACAGGGTCTTATTGAATGCTTCGGCTAGACCATTGGCAGCGGCATGATACGCAGAAGATTTTCGCTGCTTGAAGCCAAAGAGATCGCATATTTTATTCATCAACTTGTTATCAAACGGCTTGCCATTATCCGTTATTATATATCGTGGGATGCCAAATCGATAGACAATGTTTACTCGAATAAAATTGGCAACATTCTCCTTCTTGACTTCTTTAAGGGCTACAGCTTCGGCCCATTTTGAGAAGTAATCCGTCGCAGCCAAGATGTACAAGTGTCCACCAGAAGATTTTGGCAATGGTCCAACAACATCTAGTCCCCAAGCATCGAATGGCCAAGATGCGATAGTAGGGTGTAAAACTTCAGGCGGTTGATGTATGAAGTTTGCATGGAATTGACAAGCTTTGCACCTTCGAGCATAATCCAAGCAATCTTTTACCATGGTCGGCCAATAATACCCCATCCTTTTTATGTGAAAATGGAGCTTTGGCCCAGACTGATGTGATCCACATACTCCTGAATGTGCCTCTTGCAAGGCTTGAGTCGCTTCTTCCTCCCCCAAACACCGCAAGAGCATTCCCTCAAATGATCTCCTATACAATGTGTCCTTGTAGTAGAGGAAACGAGGTGCCCGACGACGAATGTCAGTTCTTCTTTTAGCATCTTCCGGCAGTATCCCATAACATAAGTAGTCGGTGATAGCTTGTCGCCAGTCCTCTTTATTGGCTTCAGAAACTGCGACAACATGTTCAAGCTTATCCTCCATTTGCCCGTCTTCATCCCACGATGGTACTACCCATTTTTGGCAGATAGTAACTTGCGTCTGATCAGGAAGCGTCAGAGTTGAGGCTAGAGCAGCCAAGGCATCAGCTGTTTTATTTTCTTTCCTTGGCACATGTTGGAGGGTCACATCTCCAATCTGTCCTATCAACTTTTTGGCATAACCGTGATATGAGCGCAACTCAAATTTCCTGACCTCATAGGTTCCCAAGAGTTGTTTAATCACCAATTGAGAATCACCAAAAACTTGCAACTGTAATTGCTTCATGTCAATGGCCATTTCGAGTCCCAGTATTAGTGCTTGATATTCTGCAACATTGTTGGAGCAGCGTTGTTTCAATGTGAAGGAGAATGGTAAGACCTCTCCTTGTGAAGTGACAAACACTACGCCTGCGCCAGCTCCACCACGGTGCGCAGCCCCGTCAAAGTACATTTTCCAAGGGGGTTGGACCTCGATGGCCATTGCGTCTTCATCAGGAAGCTCATCAGTTAATTCCCAATCATCTGGTATAGGATGGTTCGCCAAAAAGTCCGCTAATACTTGTCCCTTCACAGCTTTTTGAGGGATGTACACAATCTCAAATTGTTGGAACTGAAGGTACCACCTTGCTAGTCGGTCACTGAGGACTGGTTTCGACATAACAAATTTGATGGGATTTGCTCTAGAAACAAGATGGATAGTATGAGCTTGAAAATAGTGCTTCATCTTTTGAATCGAGAAGACCAGTGCCAAACATAACTTCTCAATTGGTGAATAATTCAGCTCGTTTGGTGTCATCATCCTGCTCAAGTAATAAAGGGCATTTTCTTTGCCTTCATTATTCTCTTGGGCCAGTAAGGCTCCCACAGACCTTTCTTGCGCTGCAATATAAAGTATCAGTGGTTTTCCAGGTATAGGAGCTGCTAAGACCGGAGGTTTTGCCAAATACGCTTTGATACTTTCGAAGGCTTTGCTACACATTTGATCCCATTTGAAAGGGACACCTTTCTTCATGAGATGACTGAATGGTTGGCATCTTCCAGCTAGATTCGAGATGAACCTCCTTAAGTAGGCTAATTTTCCCTGGAGACTTTTCAACTCATGAATGTTTCGAGGCTCGGGCATCTTCAAAATTGCATCAACTTTGGCTTGATCAATTTCGATTCCTCGATGTCGCACGATAAAGCCAAGAAACTTTCCAGAAGCAACCCCAAAGGCGCACTTTAGTGGATTCATCCTCAGTTGATATCTTCGGAGCAACTCAAATACCATTCTCAAGTCTTTTAAATGGTCGCCCCTTCTTTTCGACTTCACTACCAAGTCATCCACATAACACTCAACATTTTTATGGAGTAAGTCATCAAATATATTTTGCATAGCCCTTTGATACGTGGCACCAGCATTTTTCAAACCAAAAGGCATCACCTTGTAGCAATAAATGCCTTTAGGCGTACGAAACGCTGTGAGTTCTTCATCCTTTGGTGACATGCGAATTTGGTTATAGCCAGAAGAACCATCCATGAATGACATTGCCTCATAGCCAGTTGTAGCATCAATCATCAACTCCGGAATGGGTAGCGGGAATTCATCTTTAGGGCATGCATTGTTGAGATCTCTAAAGTCAACGCAAACTCGAATTTGGCCATTCTTCTTCCTCACGGGAACAATGCTTGAAATCCACGTGGGGTATTTCACTTCACGGATAAATCCTGCCTCAATGAGTTTGTTAACTTCTTTCTCAATTAATGGAACCAAGTCCGGCCTGAAGCGTCTTTGAGCCTGCTTGACAGGACGAGCGCCGTGCCTGACTGCTAATTGATGGACCGCAATTTTGGGGTTCAAACCAGGCATTTCTTTATAGCTCCAGGCGAAGACATCCCTGTACTCTTTAAGTATATTCATATAAGCCATTTCTTCGTCAGCTTCTAGGAAAGCACTCAAGTAAGTTGGTCTTGGGTTTTCATCAGTGCCAAGGTTAACTTCTTTTAAGGGATCGATCGTGGTCTTCACCCCCTCTTCGAATTCTGGTGGAGCATCTCCAGCGTCCTCCTCTTCTTGTGGGTCATTATCATTAATAGATATATGATGGCACCAAACAATACCTCCAAGTTCCTCATCAATTCTCAGTTCAGACAAGGCATCATTCTTAATCTGAGTGGTAACATGACATGAGGAGCCTACACTTTCTTCATCTTCCTCGCGCTCCTTGGTGTACACCACAGTGTGAGTCTTCGCTTTTAGTACTTCCTTACATGAAACTACGAGTTCCACTCGTCGCTTCATCCTGGAAGGAATTATGCTTTCGAAATCTTTTTGGATCATATGTGAAGGAAGCATTGTTACTCTTAGGTTACTTCTTCGACGCTTGTTACTCTTCTCCTTCAATGGACCTAACCTTTCGAACACAGAAGTTCTTGCAGTAGGTTTTCCAAGTCGATCAAAGACAGAAGGCCGTTTATTAGAAGAGGAACACCCATCTTCTATAGTGACATAGTTATTGCTTGCCCTTCTTATGGAGATACGCACCGGTGGTGGCCGGCTATAGCCTAGACCCTCACGTGCTTGCCTAGTCGTGGCCTCCGATGGGAGTTTCCCTAGCCTAGACGGCTCTTCAGGATTGTACCCAGCCTTTCCAAGTAACTTGTAAGCATTTGGATCAAAGCCTTCTGTACGTTTCGTGGGAAGTGATGTATTTTGTGGCAGATTTTGAGCCACAAAATTTCCCAATATCTTTGAAGACGAGTTTATTGCATCGATGCGTTTGATAGGAAGTGTCAACCTTTCCAATACATTCCCTTGTACATCATATGATTGTCTTTCCTCTTTCTTCACCTTTGGGACATATCGGAGTGTAGGAGATGGCTTTATTTTCGAGGGCATGGTCTTCCCTTTATTTGGACAAGTACCAGGCTCCCCAGTATCAACTTTGGTCTTTTCAATAGCCGCATTGGTTGCTTTGCCTTTAAGCCTATCAGACTTGGTCAGTTTGACACCCTCAAGCTTTTCCCCTTTCATGACATAATTCTTTAAATAGAACTTTGCATCGGCAAAATGTGATTCCACTTCAGTGAAAGGGTTATTGTCCGCAACTATCTTCCTTTCAGTTCCATCTTCTAGGTACTTCAGACATTGATAGTAAGAAGATGAGACAATTTTGTTCTCGTGCACCCAAGGCCTTCCCAGTAATATATTATATGAAGTCTTTGCATCAATCACATGCATCCATGCACTTGATCGCAAATCGTCCATATGGATATCCAGCTTAATTGAGCCTATGGACCTCTGCCCCCCTTGATTGAATCCTTGTATCAACAAACGACTTTCGCTAAGCTCTTCAGTTGTGATGCCAAGCTCTTTCAACGTGTGGATGGGTAGAATGTTGACCCCAGACCCTTCATCTATTAAAATTCTATTGATCCTCTTCTCTAGCACGTGGCCCACCATATACAAAGGACGGTTGTGTAGAGTTTCACCAAATAGAAGATCATCGTCCGTAAATGTGATTTTTGTGTCACATGCATGTACTTCTTGAAAAGAGGGACCCAAAAAGCTTTCAGAAGATGGCGGATATGCCTTTGACGGAATTTCACCAACTACTTCGTCTTTGTTAGCAGGGGAAACCTTCGATGAAGTTTCATTCGTTGTTTCTCCCTGGTCAGCACTGAAATATGATGCCTCAAGATTGTCTTGAGTGGTCTCCACACAGAACCAACTTGGTAGGAATTCCCCCAATGTCACAGGACGTCGCGGTTTCTGGTGGTGATGCATGTCCACCTTCGGCCCCCTTGGACGCTTGACCGATTTCTGCCTCTTCGCTCTTTTTACTACCCTTTGTCTAGTCGGTTGTTCAAGTGATCCTTTTCGCGGACTTGTCTTGTTGCGTCTCCGCTTAGTCACGAGAATCCAACCTTCATCATTATCCATGCCAACTTGGGACCTTTCTTTCTCTAACGACCCTTCTCCTTTAGGTGTACATATTTGGACTGGGTCAAGCGAGCCGAACATGATAGAGATTTGATTAGAGCTTGCCTTTCCATCATCAAGGACAATCTTCTTTTCATTAGCTAATTGCATAACTTTGTCCTTGAAGACAAAACACTTTTCAAGAGGGTGACTTATGAGTCTATGATACTTGCAATAATTTGGGTCATCAGTTCTTCCAGCCTCATCGGGTCGTTTCATCTCTGGCAACTCAATGAGCTTTAGCTCAACCAATTCCTCAAAAATTTCAGGAACATCAGAATCCAGAAAAGGGTATTCCTTTTCTTGCATCTCTCTCAGGGTTAGCTTTCGGTTTGAGCGTTCTTGAAAAGTTGTCTTTGTGCTCTGCTTCCTACTCTCCTTCGCAGTAAACTTCACGGGTGACATATTGACATTCATGGATTCTTTGTTGTCATTTCTGGGTGCAAATTTGCTCCATTTCTTGGGTTCCTGTTTGTCCTTTCCTTTGCGAGGATCGTGAACCAACATTCCATCCTTTCCAGCAGAAGACATGCTCAATTCCATATCATGAGCACGAGTCGCTAGCTCTTCAAAAGACTTAGGTTTGATCCCTTGTAGGATGTACAGAAGCCCCCAGTGCATCCCTTGAATACACATTTCTATAGCAGAAGCTTCACTAAGTCTGTCTTTGCAATTAAGGCTCGCGTTCCTCCATCGATTTATGAAGTCGATGACAGGTTCATCCTTTCTTTGGCGAGTATTTGTGAGCTCTACCATGCTCACTGTGCGCCTTGTGCTATAGAAGCGATTAAGAAATTCATGCTCCAGTTGCTCCCAACTGTCAATGGAATGAGGCTCAAGGTCTGTGTACCAGTCAAAGGCATTTCCCTTCAAGGAGCGAACAAATTGTTTGACGAGATGGTCTCCATAGGTTCCAGCATTATTACATGTCTCCACAAAGTGTGCAACATGCTGCTTTGGATTTCCTCTGCCTTCAAATTGCTGAAATTTAGGGGGTTGATAACCGGCAGGCATTTTGAGGCTATCAATCCTTGCAGTGTAAGGCTTAGCATATGTATGGGAAGACCTTGTGGAGACTTCATACTTGTCTTTAATGGTCCCTTCTATGAACTCCTTTAACTGATCTAGTGGGATCATCCCCTCAGAGGAGATTGGCATCTCCTTGATACGTGATGCTTGGTTCATAGGATTTTCAACCTCTTGAACTTCAACGCCTTTTCCAGGTGCATGACTAGATTCTCCACCTAGTAAACCATCCATCCTATCCATCAGCTTATCGATGCGAGATTCTTGACTTTGCACATGCTTGGTCAATCCCTCAATCATCTTTGACAAATTCGTAAGTTGCTCCTCCATAGATGAAGCATCGGTTACCATTGCTTGAATGACCATTGGTGATGAATTTTTGCGCGAGTTAACCCTCAAAGGGCTCACATCATGTGAGCCTCTCTTCGCACTAGAGTTCTTAGAACCAGGAAGCTTGAGTGAAGCTAGGGTCCTTTCTATCTTTTCAGCAATACTACTTTCTCTGTTCGTAACATTTGTAGAGGATCCTTCTCCTCTCAGAGTTGAAGACCCAAAGATAGGAATTGATGTGGACGACACATGAAGTGTTTGTTGTCCTAGCATAGTAGCCTTGCTCCTCGTAACAACACCAAAACTCCCAAAGGTAACACCAAGAATTCCCTCTACTTCAGCAGAGAACTTGGAGTCAGTAGTGTTGGAGAAAGTTGATTGGGAATTAATATTCTTGGAAGCCATTTGAATGTTCTTTGATGCTTGGAAAGTTGAGATGAGAGGCAGAGATAGTCCCACTGGGCGTGCCAGAATTTGTAGACGATAAAATTTCGTATCGTGAAAATAATAATCAAGAACGAAAATATCGCAACAATCGTAGTATTTAATTTCAATATGTGAGTGTTACAATCTCTGTGAATCCTCTGATTCGCCTTTTCAAGTGTAAATTCAAGGACTCTTGATCTTGTTCTTGAATTTGTTCTTGGACTTTGAATTTATTCTTGATCCTGATCTTGAAACTTTGGATTTGTTCTTCATCTTGATCTTGATCTTGAAACTTTGGATTTGTTCTTGATCTTGAAGCTTGTTCTTGAGTTCAAGAGCTTTAAAGCTTGTTCTTGAACTTGAATGCTTGAATTCTTGAATTTGTAGAGGAATTTGTGGCTTTTGATCCACGAGCTCTCTCTAGCTTTCTGTTAGAATTCTTCTTCTCTTCTCTTCTTTTTTTCTTTTTCTTTTTTTGAATTCTGAAGACCTCTATTTATAATTGTAGAATAGAGGAATTATAATAGGAAAGACTTTCCTTCAGCCAATCAAATTTAAGTGACATGGCATATTGGGCTTTAATGAAATGGGCTTGTCATTTCGACACATGGCATGATCCCATTGGATTCTTTGTTTGACTTGGCGTGCCACATCATTTGACACGTGGCACCAAGATTGGCCTCTTGGATGAGAAGATATTGGGCCTAATAAAGTGGGTCATCTTTTATAGCCCAAATAATTGAATTTGGGCATTTAATTAAATCCATACTTTATTGGACTTAATTAATTAACCCAATTATATTAATCCATGATATTTGTTTGGACTAACATATTTCTTGGATTGTCTTTTGTAGCCCAAATAATTGAATTTGGTCTTTTAATTAAATCCGTACTTTATTGGACTTAATAACCAAATTATATTAATCCATAATATTTGTTTGGACTAATATATTTTGAATTTAATATAATTTGAATCATTTTATAAAATTTATATTTCAATAAATTTTATATGATTACAGCTATCTTGATCCATCATGATTCGCTCAAATTTGATCTCACTCGCTCAATTACTGCCTCCGAGAAATATCAATAAGAGGGACAAATGGTATAAGGGTGGGGTGGGGGTGAAGGTGGGGTGGAGGGAATTATGGATATGTGTTTGTCTATGCATGACACCTAAAACACATATAGAGGAACCTCATATAACTTTTTTTTTTTTGAAATAATTTTATTTACTAGCAAAGAGTTAAAGAAAAGAGAGAGAGAGAGAAAAATAGTTCATATATATCATGGGATGAATATTTTCTTAATTCCTCTCACTCACTTAATTATAAGTTCTTGATAAGGTTTGTAAATTGAATTCAATTCTTTTACTTTCTTTTCTTTGGTTAATTAATTGGTGAGTTAATTTTCTTTTTTCTACAAAAAAAAAAGTAGATCAAGATCAAGAGGAAATTGAATTAATTAAATCAAACAAAAGGTTGTGAGTGAAGCTTATCATGAATTTAATTTTTTTTTCTTCAATTTTTTTTTGGTTAATTTCTTGATTATTTTTTTTATATAGATGGCTGGAGGTTCATCAACATCATCATCTATGTTTTTTGGAATGAGAGAAGAAGAATTAATTCAAAATCAACATGAATTAATTCAAGCACCAACAAAGAAGAGAAGAAATCAACCAGGCACACCAAGCAAGTATCTAATTAATTACACTAATTTTATTTATTTATTTTTGTTTAGAAACATAAGAACAAGAAAGAACATTAATTTGTTTCTTCTTTAATTTTTTTATATCAATCTACAAATGATAATTTAAAACTCAAGTTCAAGTTTTACCTGAAATCTTTTTGAGGAAAACCCTAATTAGATAGGGTCTTCAAGTTTTTTCTCAAAGAAAATCATCCTTCCCAATAATGGACTATATGAGATAGAGAAGACCAAAGAAACCGACTAAAAACTTGAACCACTTGGCTAACTCTTTCATAAATTCATTCATTCATTAATGTTGGAATTTATAGTTGAAACCAATCAGAAGTATAAATCGCGATTTCATTTTTAAGTTTACACCATATATATATATATGTAGATGATGAACTATGAGGGAAGTGGAATGAAAATTGAAAAAAAAATCGTTCGTTCTTGATCCTTTCATAGTCCATTCATTTTTGAAATTTTATAATCGTCTATATATAAAAGAAGATGAACTTTAATACTAATAATTTGTCTTTTGGGTAGGGGGAGGAGGGGGGGGGGAGAGGGATTGTGGTGGGATGAACAGGTCCAGATGCGGAGGTGATAGCGTTATCACCAAAGACCCTAAATGAGATAGAGAAGATGAAAGAAATCGACTAAAAACTTGTACTGTTGGGTTAATCCCTTCATTTATAGTTCATTCATTATTGTTGAAATATATAGTTGAAACCAATCGAAAGTGCAAATCGTGACTTCATTTGTTCTTATCCCTTCATAGTCCATTTATTACTAATAATTTGTCTTTTTTTTTGGATTGTGATGGAATGAACAGGTCCAGATGCGGAGGTGATAGCGTTATCACCAAAGAGCCTAATGGCAACAAATAGATTCTTATGTCAGGTATGCAACAAAGGTTTTCAAAGAGAACAAAACTTACAACTCCATAGAAGAGGACACAATTTGCCATGGAAATTAAAGCAAAAAAATACAAAAGAAGTTGCAAAAAGAAAGGTGTATCTTTGTCCAGAACCAACATGTGTTCATCATGAACCAAGTAGAGCACTTGGTGATCTCACTGGGATTAAAAAACATTATTTTAGAAAACATGGTGAGAAGAAATACAAATGTGAAAAGTGTTCAAAGAAATATGCTGTTCATTCTGATTGGAAAGCACATACAAAAACTTGTGGTACTCGTGAGTACAAGTGTGATTGTGGCACCCTTTTCTCCAGGTAAGAATTTCGTCGTTAATCTGTCGCTAAATTACTTATAGCTATGACATGATTACGTGAATATAGACATAAAAGTTGTTTGTTCATTGCTAATTCTTGTTTCGCCGCTGAGTTACTCGTAGCTATGACGTGATTATGTGACTATAGTCGTAGAAGTTGTTTGTTCGATGCTAATTCATGTTTCGTCACTAATCTGCCGCTGAATTACTCGTAGCTATGACATGATTATGTGACTATAGCCGTAGAAGTTGTTTGTTCGTAGCTAATTCCTGTTTTTTTTAGTGAAGTCGTTTATCTATTTTTCTTTTGAACTTTTTGCTCTTGGTCACCTAAAAAGAATGGGAATTAGTTATGAGATTCGTCACTAAATAGATCATAGCTAACAAGAGTTTTTGATGATTTAATATTGTTGATTCGTCGTTAAATAGAATTAACAATTGGTTTTTATTATGTTGTTTATCGATTGTTGATTCATGTTCTTTTTTTAAGTAGGGAACTCGTTTATCAATCTTTTCAGCAAACAAATTTTCTGAGCATTGTCGATCTTTAGGCATGAAAAATCATCTGTCTGCCTTTTCAACGAACAAATTTGCCGAGTGTTGTCAACTTTTAGACACGAAAACTCAGAATTTAGGGAACTGTATTTTCTTAAATATGGTAGCCAGTCAAACTATGTCATATAAATAACGTAAGAGAGAGCATATATTTTCCTTGAAGTGCTCAATATTGTTATTCTTTTTTCTCATAGGATTTTGGGTCGTGTCTGAATTAATTCGATAATGTGACTGATCATCCTTTCGAATCAACTATTCAATATTTGAAATTTGAATTTTGGCTTTTATTGTTTTATTTTATTCATGATAGTCTAGTTTTAAATTGATGAGACTTTTGAATTAAGCTTTGGCATCTTTTTTATTTGGGTTTTCCCAAGGTAATGAAAAAGGGGGAGAAATGAAAGGAAAAAGTTTTCTCCATTTTTTTTTTCTTGCAATTACAAGATTCCTTTTTTTTAAAAATAAAATAAAATAAAATAAAATAAATTACTTTTATTTTTTTGTTTTTTTTCTCTGGTATTTTTTTGTTTTTTGTCTTTGGATCTTTACTGGCAAGCACAATGTGTACACGTGAAATTATAAACACCTTGGTCATATTTTTTTGTCTTTTTTATTTAATATAAGGCTTTAAAAAAACAAAAAATTAAAAAAAAAACAGCTGGTTTATTTATCCATCTATATATATTTTTGGGATGATATATATGAAATTATATATTTATTATAATATTTGATTTATTAGATTAAAAATCGATTAGAAGATTTATAATTCTTTTATTTTCACCTTATTTTTTAATTTTAAAAGATAGCTATAACGATGATTTGTTTTATTTCGAGATCAATTATTTCAAAATTGTAACTCTATATAGAAATATAATACTATGATATATATAATTTTGAAATTATTAATTTATAATGTTTTTATTCCACCAATAATATTCTTTCCTAGGGAGTATCGTCCTTTTTTACGTTACATTTTTACCTTTTCAAGTTATTCACGTGTTGCTTTGGCCATGCATAAATAATAAATAAATAGTAATAATTTTAAGGTTTTGTTTTTTTCTTAATTTGTTGACATATATTATAATATAATATAATATAATTCTTTAACTCTTCTGATTTTTTGCAGTTTTACACCCATTTCATGATAACGTTTTTGACCACTTTTTCATTATACAGTACTCTCTTCATTGTATTTTATGCGGCATCATTTAATTTAATATATTTGAAATTTATGATCTGAAAATAACTTTTAGATATTTATATAATTGTAAATTATTTTATTAAAAGTATAATTATTTTTAGTTATAGTAACATGACATTCTTTATTTGTGACGGATTAAAAAAAAATGTCGTATAAAAATGAGATAGAGAGAGTACTTGATATAAATTTAAAATAGAAGTGAGTTTATAACTAAAAAGTAAGAAATTAAATGTATATTTGATTTTTTTTAAATTTTATATCTCAACTCTATTTGTTATTTTATATATCTATCATAATTATTAGTTATGTATAATATAAAATATACCTAGATAAAAGAATGTTGATGATGTGTTTAAAAAAAATGTTATGTTACACAAATATATTTTTATCTATGTAAAAATAAATAAAAATTAAGAATTGATTAAAAACGAAAGGAGGTTAATAATTTTTCGAGTTAAAGTTAAAATTAGTTTTTTTTTCTTCATTTATCGTGATTTCAGATATGGATTTTGAGTTATTTATTTTTTCTAAATTAATAATTTATAAATATACATTTCACCTTTTTAGTTTGACCATTAATTTCCCAATATATTCTATTGCATTTTATTTGTTTATTATTTATTATGGAAAGTTCACATAATTCATTTACCAATTTTGGCAAATTATTCTTTCACAATCTTAATTATGTTTCTGTCAAATCTGACCAGATTTTAATTTATATTATATATTTTTATCTACATTTTTTGAGTCATTTTCAAGTCAAATTATTTTACTACTTTAGGTAAATTTAATTATAGTACATAAAAAAGTTTTTACTTAGACTAGCTAAAGACAATATTCTTGTATAGTAGTTGTTACAACAGTCTATAATTTGTTAATTTTAGTCCTAAATACAATTTTGAATTGGACCTAATTTAGTACTATATTTAAACTTATCTTATTTTCCAAGTTATTAATCTCACTTATTATGAATAATTAGATATGATAGAGGTTGAATATATAACATAAACAACAATATACTTGATGAAATCCCACAAGTAGGATCTGAGGAAGGCAAAATGTACGTACACCTTATCACTATCTCTATAGAAACAGCATTTGGATTGAACATGAGGGTCTTAATTTGATTCTTATTCATTTATTTTTTGGGGGGTCATTGCAATTTCAACTACCTACTTCATCTAAATTGTATCTATTATTTTTTTTCTTATTTCTTTTTTACTTTTTTTTTAAAAATTATACATAGGGTAGTGGAAGGGGGAGTGGACGGGAGAGATAGGCGAATTTAGAATTTTTACCATCAAGAAAATATATTTAGTGAGAATAGATCGTCCTTTTTTGGACAAATAACTTAACATTCAATCAAGTGCATCATTCAGCCTTACTGGAGCATGAGTGTCAGTTGATAAGTACTAGTTTAGCAGATAGACCATAGGTTCACGTGCACTACAATATCTATACTAAATTTACCTTTGGAGAGAGAAGATTACAACCAACAAGGTGTTTAAGAGTAACCGACCAACTACGCTACTAAAATTCTCTCTTCTTTTTTTTAGCTTGAGTTTGTGTATTATTTTTTGGAATTTTATTTATATACATTAACACCTTGCACTTTCCTTCTTTTCTCTTTTACATCATATGTACAAATACATTTCATACTGTCAATGCACATAACTGAACCTCGATCTTGTATATCTTTTTGTCGTTTTACACAGGCGCGATAGCTTCATCACACATAGAGCCTTTTGTGATGCCTTGATTCAAGAAAATGCAAGAAACATTATTCAACCTAGCACCTTGATGAACACCCTTGGCATGAACAACAACCAATACTTATATGGAAGTAGTAGCAACATAAACTTAGGGAGCTTCTCCAAATTGGGCAACAACAACACCACAAAGACTACTACTTCTACTAGTGGTGTTCACTTTGATCATCATCATGACAACAACCTCATCATAGGGTCAAGTACTACTCCTACTAACAACAACAATTCCTTTTTCCTTCAACAATCAAATCAAGATTACAATGCCAACAACAACAATATCAAGCCATCAATGGTCCATGGCCTAATGCAACTTCCTAATCTTGATCAAAACATGAATTTGTTTACCAATGGTGGAATTTTGGGTGATCATAATAATATAAGTTGTTCAATTCCATCACTTTATGGGGTACAAGTACTTGAGAGTAGTAGTACAACTTGTTCACCTAGTGGACCAATAATGTCAGCCACAGCATTACTACAAAAGGCAGCACAAATGGGATCTTCTAGTACAAGTAATATTAGCACAACTGCCTCATTGTTCAAAGCTTTTGGAAGTACAAGTGGTTCATCCTCTAGTGGCACAAAATCTGATCACCAGCCTTTCAACTTTGGGAGTGAAATTACAGGTATGGTGTAATTAATTCTTAGATTTTGATATCTAAAAAAGAATCGATTCCATTCGTTGTTTGACTCAAAGAACTGTCTTTTTAAGTTTATGGGTTTTGGATTCTAGAAAAGGCAGCTTACTGAGTTTTGAATAAATTAGTTGGATTGATTAAGTGATTCTCTTAACGCAAGTACAAAGTTTTGGTCAAAATTATTGACTCTATCAAAACTGTTAGCAGAATTGTAGCTCTGCCCCGTTTAATTGAACCGTATGTACTTTATTTATCCCATATGAAAATTTTCTTTTAATTAGTTCCAAAAAGAATAACATGTATATTACTTAAATTATAAACCAACTAAAAACTTCATATTTTACCGGTAACAACGCTATTTTAAGGCTATAGAAATGCTTATGACATGTTTCAGACTGTGAATTTCGATTTTCTCTATTTCCCAAATTTTATGCATAGTCAAACACGTACAATCATGTATATGTTAATTGAGACGTGAAGACTATAACGTCTGCTTCTGCTTGTTGGAATTTCTGACTCTGTCATTACTTTGCATGACCTAGTAGATGGTGGCTTTAATGCTTATGGAGGTGGATCACATGAAGGGTACAATACAACAACCAAGTTAAACTTTGAGCAACATCAAGGTCCACCTCAAAAGAAACAATTAACCAGAGACTTTCTTGGAGTTGGGGAGATAGTAAGAAGTATGAATGGGAGATTTAGTACCCAAAGAGAACAACAACAACAAAATAATGGATTGAACATGATGAGCTCATTATTAGATCCAGAGAGAAATCAAATCCAGCAAAGTTTTGGAAGTGATATCAATTTTCAATGACTAGCTTGTTCAAGAAAAAAAAAAGGGAAAGTTAAAGGAGGATGGAAGGAAATTAAGCACTAGAAAGTACAGGTATAAGTTTAAATTTAGTTCATTAATATTAATTGCATAATTGATTCTGAGTAGCTTTATCGAGATTAGGAGCAAATTATGCAAAGACTTCTAATAGCATGTTTGGACAAGCTTTTAGCAGGTCACAAGTGTGTATTTTTTAAAAATGCAGTGTTTGATCGAACTTTTTTTCAGAGAAAATTATATGTTTCAGGAGAGTATATAGTAGAAGTTATTTTTTCAGAAGCTAAAAAGATATTTTTTCTTAAAGTAATTTTGAAAAAAAAAACAATTAAAAGCACTTTTAGAAAGCCTTGTCAAACACAAATTGATCCTCAAAAATATTTTGTAAAATTTAATTGGCCAAATATAAATTGTTTTGACCAAAAATATCTTTAAAAAGGTATTATTTTAAATAAATTGATTTTGGAAGCTTAACTAAACACTCTATAGTTTTGTAAATTGTTGTGGTTCTAATTATAATTATCAGCTACTTATTTTATATTTTTTATATGTGCAATATAAATTCAAAAACGCTTTGAATATCAAAAATGGCTTACTAGGCATGCGAGTTTTTTTTTATATAACACCTATTTGACGCTTTTGTATTCGAGAATTAACAAATTTGACTTTGCATTATTCACAAAAATTTTGAGGCTTCTATTTCAGCTCTGATTATTTGATGATTTTTAGAAGTACAAATTCTTTAATTGTATATAGTGTTATATTAGTACATATTTGGATTATTATCTTTTAATCAAAATTTTCAACTCATTTTACAAAAATATAATTTTATGCTAATACATTTCTGGTGGAGTTAGTCTATCTAATTCACTTTTAAAAAATAAAATAAAAAGTATAATTGTATTTTCAATTATATTTTGCAGGGTATGTATCTATGTTTGGAAGGAGGAGAATTTCAAGATGAAGAAAAAAATTTCTTTAGTTTTTGTTTTTCCTTTTAATTGATAAGACTTTTTTGTTATCCTTTTTGTTGTTATAATATAAGTTCTATAGTATAAACAATGTATAGCTTGATGAAAAAACTCTTAGATCTAAATGTACATATATAATATGTTGAGTTTTCTTAGTTCTTTTGGTGTATTATATTTATTATATCAAAAAGTATATATTTTGTGTTGAGAAAACATAATAAATTGAAAAAATATATAATAATCATAGTTTTTTTTATTTCAATGTAACGGGTGTTATAATTTTACGAATTTGTTGATTCTTATTTTTGAAAATAAATTTTAGGACTTCTTCGCTTGATCTTGACCTAGATGAATTTGATTTCAAATGTGAATTTAAGTAATCGTCACAATTTCACAAATACTTTAATGACAGTCACAATAAATATCTCATAAATAATTAATTTTGATCTTGAATTGTTTGGTATGTGATTTGCCTTCATCAAATTTGAGCTTCAACACCTTGCATATATGATTTGCTTTTTCGTATATGACGCTTGTGGAGGAATACTTGCAGTTTGTAGAGTAATTTGTAGCTTTTGATTCACAAGTTTACTCAGTTTCTTTTTTTAATTATGAAAACTCCTATCCAGAGCTATAAGATAGAAAAATTATATATGACGAGCATAACCTCTTTTTAACGTTAGAATAAAGTGACATGGTGATATTTGATTGGTAAAAAAATATCATTTGTACACATGAGATATTTTTGAAGCTTTTAATTTGAGTTGATGATATGCTATGTTATTTTAACTTGTAACATGATCGCAATGACTCTTTATTGTGTTTGTTATGTCACATCATTTGACATGTCAGACTGAGCATATGTGATGAGATGAATTTATAGCCCAGAAAATGAATTAGCTAGTACAATAATATTAAACCATTAGCTAAAGTGATTTTTTTAAAGAAAATAACTATAGTTTAAATTATAATTTTGAATAATAAATATAATTTAGCTAATGAAAATCCATAACAATAGTTTTAGAGGCGAGAGAGACAAGTGGGAGTTTACAGAAAGAGAGGTGAGATAATAGATACATGATTGTGTCTTCAATCTCTCCTCCTTCTTTCTCAATCTCTCTCACAAGTACACATATTAACTTATATTGAAACATAAATACACATATTTGATTTGAAAATTAAAACGAATATACATATGTGCGTGTATCAATAATCAACCAAACACATACAAATTACAAATATGTATCGGTAAAGAGGTTGTATCTTAATATTATTAATATGAGATATATACTTCTTTGAAATTGTGAGAAAGAAATGTATTATATAAAATACATCTGAACTTGAAGAAAATTTGAGAGTTCAATTGGACGAAAATTTACGTCCTTTGAACGTGAATATATAATTTAATAATCTAAGAAAGTGAAAAGATTGATGTTACAAATCATATCGGACTGAGGTGAATAAAATAGAGGCTCTCATCGGGTATCTCGTGAGATAAGAATATGTCACTAAGATTTAAACGTAACTTTTATAAGGCAATTGTTAGATTATTTATGCTATAAAGTATTTTTTAAATGGTTCAAAATTCACACATTCAAAAAATGAAAATACCGAAAATAAGGATATTGAAGTAGACTTATAAACATATTAGGAAAATATGTTAAAGTGATCTTCATGATGGACACGATAAGAAAATATATTTTGATAAATTTTTTCATACGTAATAAATGAGAAATAATTTAGAATGAATAGTTAATACCAAAAGTACTAAAAATAAAATTGTTTTCTATCTTTCATTTGATATGATAAAATAGATAAATACAAATGCAACTTTATTTTCAAAAAATGCAATTAAATAAATTACATGATAATTTTTAAAAACAATAAAAATTCCTTTTTCCAAGCAAATTTAAAAAGTAATAATTTTGTTTTGGTATAAAAATATGAATAATTTAAAGAGTTAAAATATTACTCCATGTTATTATGTCAAGTATTTATTTCAAAGAAGTAGGAATAGTTAGGTGATACTATCCTTAAAAAGAATAAAAGTAATATTTTCTCTGTTTCATTTTATGTGATATTTTTTTATTTGACACAATGTTGAAAAAGTTTTTAAAAATTTGTAGTCTAAAATCATTCTTAGATATTTATGTGGCTGGAAATCAGTTAATTAAGAGTGAAATAAGAATTTTAAAATTAAATTAATTTCAATTAAAATAAAATAACATAAAATGAATTAAAAAAATACCATATAAACTAAAACGGAGGAAGTAATATTTTTAACATAATTTCTCAAACATGGTGACTGTTTGGGAATTTACTTCTTTTTGTAATTAAAGCAAAACTAAATATATGTATAGATGTTTCGATTTCGAGCTTAGGTAGGAGAAACTTTTTGCTAGGAATTGCTTTTTTTGAATTGGCCTTGTGTTGAGGGACGATGAAAGGAAAACTTACATAGATATATAAGATTAAGAAAATATTTATCATTTATAGCAATATTAATTTATTTTTAAACACTTATAATATATTTATAATACGAAGTTAATTCATAATACAGAGAACTATTTATAAAACATATCTAATACAAGTTTCATTGATGGATAATACATTTATCGCACATTCTAATACATTGCGTGTATTTCTTATTAAACAATTATCATATTTGTAAAACATTTATAATACATATATATTGCATACATAATTAACTTTTAATACAAGTGCAAATTTATCATAATATTGCTATATATTGTAATAGTTGGTAAGTTAACATCAGTAAATATTTATTAAGAGAGACCCGCCTAGGTAACTTTTTCAATATGAAATTAGTCGAGTTTTGATGGGCCTTACGCAACACAAATCTAAATTAATCGGGATCTAATGTGGATATTGGCTACCAGATAAAAAATACATCTATCTATCTATCTATCTATCTATCTATCTATCTATCTATCTATCTATCTATCTATATTATATAGAAAAGTGAATCCAAAGACGATCAAGGGCAAAATTATCATTTCATACTAACAAAATATCTATTAAAAAAGATATAAATAAACTAAATAGTTTTAGCAACATCAAAGGTAAAATTGTCATTTCATACTAACAAAATATCTATTAAAAAAGATATCAAGAAAACTAAATAGTTCTAGAAACATCTTTTATAAAAAAATGAAATGGATTATGATTAAGGGTAATTTCATGTTTACAAGAAAAAATAATAATTCTAGAAGCATCTTTTAATAAACAAATGAAGCATGAGGAATAAAGGATATATCTACCGTTCTATCCTAATTTATTAAAATATTATAAAATTTGCATTATACTTGTTCTCTAAATTCAATTATATGGTTAAACATCTAAAACAAAATTCATATATTAACCTTTTTTAGAATTTTTTTTTTTAAATTATATTTATCATACAGAATAGTTATAACTAGGATAATTAAAGACATTTTGTACAATTATTACTAGAAAATAAGCTTAAAGTAATCGTTACATTATACCAAGAGTGCATGAGATTTTGATAAATGTTAATCCGAGTTCTAGAAAATTCCAATAGACATATAACTAAAAGAAAATCAAATGTACTTTGGGATGTGCGGTTGGATAATTTCTTCAAAAGATTATGGAAATTTTTTATTGTTATCTTTTAAAAGAATAACTTTAAGCATCCAATTGCTTTATTTTGTTATGAGTTAACAGTTAAAGACTCCATTAAACTTGACACATTTTATTAAACGCACATCTTCATTATGAGAAGTCTTAATTAACTATTAATTCATTTTGTTATTAATTCACTTTCTTTTCTTTTATAAATTAATATGATATCTAAACTAATTACTCCGTTTTTCAATTATTTTAATTTAATTCTTAATATTTTTTCTATTAATTATATTTACTAAAAGTAACTACTTCAATATAAAAACTTATTATTTTAAAACATAATTAGTAACCTTACAAATAAAATGATGGATGACATATTTGCATATAAAGTAAACTATAAATATTTACGAAATTATAAAGGAGTAGCTTTATATTTAAATATATAATTAAATTTATACTTTATTAGATTTAAATATTAAATTTAATTTAAATTTGAAGTTGTCGAGCGAAATTTTGATGATAAAAAAAAACAAAAAAGAGTATTTTTAACATTGTTTTACTTTGGAATTATCAAATAAAAAATTTAATTAATTATGATAGATTACTTATTTTATTTTTCAATTTAGCTTAATATTATTGTTTTTTTTATTGAGATAATAATGAAAATGTATTTTTATACTAACAAAAAATCTATCAAAAAAAAAAAAATAGTTCTAGAAACATCCTTCTATATATATATAGAAAGCCGAAACGGATTATGACCAAGGGTAACAATGCAAATTCATGTAAACAAAAATCTACTAAGAAATATTGATCTTTGATATAGTAATACACAATGATTTGTGATTATCATATTATTTGATTTAATTTGATAAATAATCAAACCTTACCACTACCTCACAGAGAGACTGTTTCCTAGTTACCTTCGTCTTAACAACTCATAAGCAAAATAAACTAGATATGACAAAAAGAAAAGGAATATGAAGAGCGACTACTAAAGAAAAACACATGATGTTATGTAAATATGATAAATTTAACTCATATAATACATGTAAAGACAACATACAACATATGATATACGAACGAAGCTAGACATCATAAAAGTTTCATAATATAAAAGTGAATATTTAAAAAGTTAATGTCAACAATATATAGGTTAAATTGCTATAATAATATTTTTTGTGAATAATTTTTTGAACGGGTAAAATAATAAGGGATATTGGGCCCGTTTACGGCTTAACATTATATATATATATATATATATATATATATATATATATAACTATAATCTATAAATCATGATGTAATTCCTTTTTCTGAAGCGGAGGAGGAAACGAACAGATCAGTGTGTTGAAGAAGAAACCTGAGAAAGGGTAAAAGTTCTTCAAAATTAGGGTTTCCGTTTTCTCCTTCTCAATAGTTGCCGCCGAAAAATTGAACGGACAGGAGAGAGTGAAGCAATGGACGGCGCAATGTCGGCGTCGGACCAGCAGATGTTAGTTTCTTCTTTCCTCGAAATCGCCGTCGGTCAAACCGCCGATACTGCCCGACAGTTCCTCCAGGTTTTAAAAAAAATAATCTAATTCTAGATTTGGTTTATCATCACAATGCATGTGTTCAGCTTTATTTGATTACTGACGGTAGCAGATCCCGGTATTTATTTAACTCTCCGGCTATGGCTGTGGATTGGTGTGCGATTTGAACTTTATTTTATTATAATTGAAGTCCGAGTTGAAGGTCGGAGCTTCTAATTGCTTTAGGATGGTTAAAGTTGTCTGTTTTCGGCAATCAGCATTATCGTGTTGAGATATAAAGTTAATCAGTTTGTGCTTTAGTTTTTTTATTGAAAGATCCGAGCTTTATGGAGAGGAATTTATTTATTAAAGGAAGATTAGAGCTTTGTAAAAGGAGAATGTTGGCTGATAAGGGCTTTGGAGTGACGCCATTGTAGCTCTATGGCACAAAAAATTAGCTTAAAATTGGATCAGATAATGTTTTATTTCGTTCTTGACTTGCTAGTTTATGATATGTTTTTATTTTGAATTGGATTATGGCTTTATGCTTGTAGAAAGAACAGAGTTAATAGTTTGAATGTATACGGATTCGAAGTTTGGTAAAATAATTTAATGATCCTACCACGTGTAATAGCAATGGATGGATAAAGGTAGCACCTTTGGGGCACTAGGAAAAGATGAGTATGTAGTCGAGGTGCACGCGACCTTCTGGACATGACCATTATGAGAAATTGAAAAATTAGCACCTTTGGGGCCTACTATGTTATGATAATAAATTAAAATGGGCTTCTTTTATTCAAAAATTCTTGTGATGGTATGCTCAATTTTATGTTCTATCTGTATCGTGTTTCTAAAATATGACATGATGTCAGTCTCGTGGATGTTTTTATGGATTAGGGGTTTCTTTTTGGTTGGCACGTGTTCTACTTTTAGGAAAGGAGGTGGACGAGAATTTTACATTAGATTTCATACTTTTTGAGCTGTTATAATAATTGTCTTTCCTTTTGTTGGATCTTCTGATTCTATATCACACAAAAGTTAAATTCGTCAAGCTTTGCCGGGATCTTTTTTTTGTCATCTTTTAGTTGTTGACTGTGGAGATATATTTAATTTGTGTATTGGTAATGACACGAGTTTGTGGCTCAGATAATGAGATGTCGAGTAGTACGGATGGCATTGAACCTTTGCTTGATTTTGTCTCTTGTTGCATCTTGTCTTCATCGAGGCCCGATGCAGGATTTTGAGTCATGGTGCTATCGAAGTGGACAATTTTTCTCCATTTTGGTGATTTTTAAAGCCAGTTTCTTTATGGGTGTGATTATAAATATTCTGCGCATGCAGGCAACAAGCTGGAAGCTTGAGGAAGCAATTCAGCTTTTCTACATCGGAAATGATGGTGGGGCAGCAGCGTCTTTTAACTCTCCACAATTGGGAAATGATGCACTTCTTGGTGATCCGAGTTTGAGGTATTTTAAATATAGATTCCTTATGATCCTTGTGTTGTAGTAATTCTTTTTCTTCTTTTCATTTACTCTTTGTATGTTTGCAATTTTTTCCTTATGATCCAGTGGAGCTGTGAAGGAGTCGGAAGCCAACTTGGTACAAGGCGATGGAGATGATGTACGCCCACCTTTACCTGTAAAAAGGGAAGCTCTTTATGACAATGCAGTACTATACGGGTATGCTGTTCAACTTCTCATGCTTCTAAATTTACTCTGGTTGTCTACTTGTGAGAGCCTTTTTCTTAAAAAAAGTTCTCCTGTTTTACTGGACGTTAGCAATCATTTTATGTCATAGAAACTATTGCTTCGAATTCCATGTGCTAGAAACTATGAAGAATGGGAGGTTTTATGAAGCTGTAAACACATCTAGTGGAGAAAACGTTTATCCTCATTGTAGGAGTAAGATCTCTTTATTAATGTTGGGCAAATTGATCAATATTTGTTTATTTTTGTGATTTCTTTTTCATTCTCGAGTTGTAAACTCCTCATTTAAATGAATATGCACAATACACGTGCAACGCATGTATGCCGAACCTCTCTAGACAAAAGTGTGTTCTTTCATTATTATAGATATCTAGCTCTCAGATTAATTGATGCTGCTCATAAATTCAAATCTACTGTTGGCCTCTTCTTCCTCTTCACGTCTCTCTTCTTTCAGTATTATGGCTATGACGCAATCAAGTTATACTATGATCTGTACCCATAATTTTTTCAGTGCAAACAACTAGGCATTTAGATATTGGAAATTGCTAATTGACTGTGTTGACAAAGAAACTTATGGTCGTGTGCATTTCTAATCTGTACTATTTTGCTGTTTCATTTCTAATTTTCTATTTGAAGGATGTTTCCTCCCCTTTCATTTGTACCTTTTTTTTTTTTGTTTAATTCATTTTCATGTGTGCTTTAGTTCTTCCGGAATGGGAGGTTCATCACGTGAACCTCGTCTAGTAGTTCCCTTCCGCAACTTTGAGGAGGAAATGAAGCGTCCGGGAGTTTGGGAGGCAGAGAAACGTACTACTACAGCAGATGCTGCTCAAGACAATCTTGCTTCTTTGTATCGTCCTCCTTTTGCCTTGATGTACCATGGGTCTTTTGAGAAGGTAAGTGGACCTTATCAATGGAAGATTTGTTCTCAGACTGCTTCAGTTAATAGTTCATTTGTTTCTGTGGTGATTTTCCTTGCTACTGTTGCTCTTGCGAGGGATTTGTACATTTGAAGTTTATGCGGGGTTTGTAATGGCAACTATCGAGTAGACAGGCGGAAATTTATATGTTATCGAAAGAATCTTATAATGTTGCCATTTCAAAAGTCATAAAACTAACTAGTAACAGCAGTTTCACAACTTGTGATTATGTTGGTTACATTTGCTCCTTTGATCAACGTAGAGGGGTAACAATATGAATTGAAATGTTGTTGGCTTTGGCTTTTTGGAGATGTTAGATGTCAAATTTTCTTCTCAACTAGGTAAGTGAATGTGCTTTTCACATGTACATATTAATAATAAGTGTATATAACAAGAACAAATTTGTTGTGTTTATATCTTATATTATTAAGTACGGAATTAAAAAAAATAACGTAAAATTTTTAAGATAAAAAACATCCGTAAAAAGGAACATGATAACTGGAATCTTAGTAGCTAACTCACCTTGTTGGTGAGGGTTCGATTCCCTACATTGTAATCATCCTTCCCTATTTTCCCTTTTCCTACCCTCACTTTTTTTCCATGATGACTCACCATCACACTAACAATTAAGGAGCAAAATTAAATGTGGTTGAAAGTGAAAAAAATTATTTACAGAACATGACACACAAAAGTAATTTTCTCTGTCAATTGGAGAAGTGGAGAATTGTAGTGTTGAAAGGAATTGGAAAGTGAAAGTGTTGTACAAGAAAAATAGTTAAATGGTAGTCTAAATATTAGGGAACATTATTGCTAAATATTAGGAACATCATTAAATAGTTATTTTGTGCTTTTAATTATCTTTTGACAATTGAAATTTTTAATATTAGTTCATGCCAATTTTTAAATTATTTAATTTTAATTATATTTTATCTAATAAAACTTTTATTTTTCAAATGGTTAAAAGATGGAATGTTCGGACTTTGGAGTTTGTATTTCATTTCTCCTTTTCTCTCTTTGGTTTATATTATTAAGTAAATTGTTTATAAGTGAATTGTTTGTTCAATTTTTAGTCTGCAACTATATATCCGTTTATATTATATAACTGTTATATATTCTCATGCTAAACACCACATCATCAAGAGCAAGGTCTAGATATCCGGTTTTGTGCAATCATTGCAAAGCTTTGGACCAAAAGGCAATCAAAACATGTCCTCTTCCTTTAATATTTTGTTATTCTTTCCGTGATATTATTTTGTTTGTATTGATAAAAGCCCCCTGTAAACTTGACAAATTATTAAATAGACATTGAAACTATGGAAAGTCTTAATTACCCCATCAAACATGGATATTTGGAACTATGTACCCCCGTATATGCCACATGGCACAAAGTGATTTCAAATGCTATTGCCTATTGGGCACATGAAGCTTTTTTTTTAAAAAGGGCCTCCTCATATTTTTAAATGTTGAAAAAAAAAACTAAAAAGTTTCTTTTTACTTTATTATTTGTTTCCACCTTCAATGGTTATTTCTCATCATCTTTCTTTTATAACCTTCTCCACAAATCCCCCTTTTCTTCATTAATAATGGATGGCCCCTCCGTTAAAATTCAACCTTCTGTTCCCCCCCCCCCCCCCACCCCACCCCCCACCCCCCCCCCACCCCCCACCCCCCACCCCCCATATCTCTCGTTTTCCTTATAGTTCTTTATAATTATTTTGTGTCAAGGTCTAAATACATCGTTTTGTGCAGTGTATTTATATTCTTGCACATTGTTATAAAAAGGTTTAACAGACTTTTCAACTATCATGATTTGAGCTAGCAAGCTTATATTCAATGTTAATTTGGCCCTTGTTTCTTCCAAATTTGGAGGGCAAATTGCATATCTTTGACAGAAAACTTAGCACAAAAACAATTACATGAACCACTTCCTACAATCAATTTGCAGTAAAAATTTGAAAGGAGCTCTATACAAGTGATCACAATTGAACTGCTCAACATAAATAAAGGCACTACCAGCAGTTTCATTAATAACCAAAATTAGAGATTTCTGTGTATAAGAAGGTATCTCATACGTATTATATATAATATATAGATGCTATCGTGGGGTCTATGCATCCCTCTCTTTTGTTCTTTTTTGCTGTTGGTTAGGTAAAGAGTGTTTATATTAACATAATTACTTACCGAAAAAAGAAGTAGTGTTTGCATTAATAACTAAAAGCACCATGTACAATAAATATACTAAAGTAGGAAGTCTTACAAAAACAAGTGACTTTCCATGAACAGCAACCTACTACTGTACTAAAGGGGTTATTTTGAAGCGCCAAAATTCGAGAAAGTAGGATATTCTAAGGGTAAGTAGGAATTCTACAGAAACAAGTGACTTTCTATAAACAGCAGCCTACCATCTGTTTGAAAGGGGATATTTTGAAGCTCCAAAATTTGAGGAAGTAGGATACCATTAGGATGTATGAAATGGGGTTGTTTGTTCTTTCTAAAAAGGAAAAAACTGGGTTGAATAGCAATCCTTATTAATGTTCTGGAGGGCTGTACTAGTTTTACTGTATCAAATTGGTTCTTAATCTATCTGTCTTATGCCTATCAAACTGGCTATTCTAAACTGTTGAAAAGAACAAAATCTTGCGGTCAATGGTTGCTATATCTTGTTTTAACTTTTTGGATTGTAGTTCCTTATGATATTCTTGCTAAGGGAGTACATTACTACTTTGCTGTGTTCCTTTGTTGGATATTGTTGCACTAAATTATATGTAATTGCAGGCGAAAGATGCTGCTAGAGCTCAAAACAAATGGCTCTTGGTGAATATGCAATCCACACGAGAATTCAGCTCACATATGGTATATCTCTTGACATTCCCCCCCTCTAAACAAAGATATTAAGAACATAGTAGCTGACCCAATATAATCTTTTCCTAGTTATGTCCATGACTAACTTTTGGCTTGTGTAACCTACTTTTGAAGCTTAACCGAGACACTTGGGCTAATGAGGCTGTTGCTCAGACTATCAAAAGTAACTTCATCTTCTGGCAGGTTTGTGCCCTTTTTCTTTAACTACTCCCCTCCGTTTTAATTCGTTTGTCTAGTTTTGATTTGGTATGGAGTTTAAGAAAGTGAAAAGATCTTTTAATCTTGTGGTCTTAAACTAAAGATATGTAGAATGCACCAAAATGTCCTTTAATCTTGTGGTCTTAAATGTGCCATGTGGAAAGTTAGAATTAGAGAGTTGCCAAATATGGAAAGAGACATTCTTTTTGAACGGATGAAAAATAGAAATAGGGCAAACAAATTGAATTGGAAGGATTAGTTCAATAGTCAGAATTGCGTGCAGTTTTATAAGTGTGCCTCATCTTTTAATTGTTTCACATTAATGAAGGACTTGTTTATGGCAGTCTTTTTGACAATGTTGCGATTATGGGTAACTTATTACATTTGCTAGATATATCTCCTGAGGTCACAAGAGTTGTTAGGACTTCTTGTGCTGAATTCTGTTAGAAATTGGCTTTGGATGTTCTCATGTTCGAGAACATCAATTGAATCGTTTGGTCTTGAAAGAAAGAATAAAGATAAAGAACAGAGACTGGGTGTGTTTGGTACGGAGGAAAATGTTATCCATGGAAATTTTGACCAACTGAACACCCTATGTGCATACTTCTCCTCATGTAATGTTAATGTGACTGACTAAAGTGCCAGATTTGGCTGTATCACTCTCTCTAAGTTTGAAATACATGAGCTCTTGTATCCTTGAGCTTGCACGTGGGAAGTAAGCAGCAAAAAATATGGTTCCACTCTCTCAAAGGAGCACATGGCATGCAGTCCTTACATTTCTGAAGGTGCCTGGGTAAATGTTTGGAGCACATTGAGGACACAATTCCAAATACATTTCTGACAACTTTGATGCTATAGCTAGCAGCTAGAATTAAGACCACCAGGCTATGTAAGTTTGATTATAGTCTGGGTTCCAAGTGTACCCGTGGTGGACTAGCCTATGTAGTAAGATGTAAGAGTTAAAAGTTCTTGAAAAAACTTGGAAAGAGTTATTAGTGTTAGTAATATTAAATTGACAGACTAAATGGACCTATAAACTGTTTCCATTGAGAGAGCAAAGTTTCAATAAAATATATCCATGCTTAACATCCCCAGACCCCACTCGTGGGATTTCACTGGGTATGTTGTTGTTGTATATCCATGCTTAACATCTGGCCTGTAATATCTGTGTCACAATTTTGTGTTCGTACTTGCAAGAGCTGATGGAAAAGACCCAAAGGATAAAGCATGCAGTCTCCTTTGTTCAATTTGGGGTGCTTTTCTGAAGGGGATACTAATTAGTAATTACTGTCATTTTACTGGAAGTCCCCAAAGGGCTGCATTATTCTTGTCATCTTATTGGCTGCATGATTCTGATTGTAGTTGCTTGATTACTTCTGTCTTTTTCCCCAGTTCTTTTTCTTTTGGTTGGAGTCGGTGTCTGAAACATGTCTTTTCTGTCTCACCCAATGTTCTTTGCTTGTTTGCTTGCAGGTGTATGATGATACTGAGGAGGGCAGCAAAGTTTGCACGTACTATAAGTTAGATTCTATGCCTGTTGTATTGGTAATTGATCCTATAACAGGTCAGAAGATGCGTTCTTGGCGTGGAATGGTTCAGCCAGAAACTTTGCTAGAGGTTTGTGGTTGTTCCTTTACCTTGTTGGCTTGTTCTATTTGCCTACATAAGTTGTAGGAGTTAACTGTATGTGTTTATAGCTATCTAATACAACTGAGGGGAACCGATATATTGTTTTCTGATGCAGGATCTCCTATCCTTCATGGATGCTAGCCCCTCAGAATATCATGTTAATATATCTCATAAACGACCCAGAGAAACTCCTCAGGCACCTCCTCAGCCTCAGCCTCAACCTCAGCCTCAGAGTAAGTTTAATGTTTTTCTAATGCTGTTTAGTCTGACTATACAAAGGAAAAAGTTTCGGTGTTTGAGAAGCTATGTTGCTCATACTCTTAAAAGATGTCGAGGAGTGCGTGTCAGATTCTCCAAAATAGTGTATTTTTGAACGGTCCGACATTGGTGCGGCAACATTTTTGGAGAGTCCGAGCAACATAGTTAAGAAGAGCTATATATTGCGAAGGCAAACTGAAATTTTTCTGTGAGGTGACATTCAACAACATACTACCCAGTGTAGTCCCATATTATGGCCTCGAAACACATATGAATAGATCGTGACAGTTTTTGAAATCTGTGTCATTCATCTTGATTTAAACCTAATCATGCAATGAGTTGCGTTTGCAGTCCAACTCAGTCGAACGCATGAAGTCTAAGGAGTTGCTTGTATTGACCAGCAACCACATTGGACATATCTCAAATTGATAACCGCCACCTTCACCCAATAAAAAATAGAAATGAATAGAAAATATAAAGAGTTGGATGTGTACTCAATAGAGATTGAATCTCATTTATAATGCTATGTTTTGTGCAGATGAAATTGGTGAGGAGGATGAAGAACTACAACGAGCATTGGCAGCCTCTATGAAAGGCATAGAAGATCCTGGTTCAGTTGCCTCTGAAGAGACTAATGAAGCTAGTGATGATGTAAAAGAGGAGAAGAAGCCGTCTTACCCTCCTCTACCTGAAGAACCCAAGGGTGACAGGAACCTCCTCTGCAGAGTTGCAATTCGTTTTCCTGATGGACGCAGGCTTCAAAGGAATTTCTTACGGACCGACTCAATTAAGGTAAAAGCTAATTTGTCAGCATTGATGCCTTTCATGTTTGGTTTATAGTTTATTCTGATTTGATCTCCTAGATTCCAGTCTCGTAGGCTAGCATGTCAGCTTTGCGCATATAGAGATACAAATTCTGTTCAAAGAGTTCAGCATATGATATTTACATTTAACAGAAGTTGAATCGGCCGGGTTCATGAGGATCTGGCTTCGTAGTTGGATTTAGTATTTATCCATATAATATAAGAAAAAAAACTAAACTTCATTTGGTAAAGATACGACACTCTTTAGTAATGTAGTGATTTCTTTTTTCCCTTCGACACAATTTGTGTTACCTTTACCGATATGTTCATTTGAATTGCAGCTGACTTATGCTGTCTGTTCTCTTTTCAGCTGCTATGGTCCTTCTGTGCTACTCAGTTTGAGGAAGCTGAGTCAAAGCCATTCAAATTCACGCAAGCAATTCCAGGCGCATCAAAGTTTTTGGAGTACGACAACAACATAACCTTTGAGGAATCGGGTCTTGCCAATTCTATTATTTCATTCACTTGGGAGTGAATGATGGGTTTTATTTATGGTTACTCAGCAAGGATGTCAATGCAAGAGGGATTGTTCCTTCTGCTCGGGCGGTTTCTGTGTTTATCTACTTATTTAGGAAAAAGAAAAAAAAAAGTTGTTTTCTGCCTTTCCTTTTTGCTATTACTTTGCCTTAAAATATAGTATCTTGGCTTTGAAGTTGTGTAAGATGGTATGAAGTTTGTACATTTTGCTAAAGATGTACATAATTATGGTTAGTTCTTGGTGTCTTCTAGTCTTTACATCTGGTCAATTTCATATCTTTACCATATGATGCTATTGTTCGTTTAGGCTGCCTATAGCTTTGTTCGTGACGAGTACAACAGGCAGTGATTTTAGATCCTTCGGGGTGGCCCAGCGGGTTGGGCTTGGGGCTTTTATGTTGGAAGTTTCAAGTTAGAAACTATTTGCTTGGCAAGGGGTTTGCCTTTTGAGTCAAACTCGTCGCACTGGGGTTGCCTAGTGCGGGTTTCTCTCCTATGTAGTTTGCGAGCTATTACATAGGAGCGAGGGTTTATCCTGTGCGGATTCAAGAGTAGCGGCTGCAGATTCCTCGTCATAAAAAAAAGAATATTTTTATCTTAAAATATCGTTTTATGAATGGTGGTAGGAGTACTAGATTGCTGCACAAAGTGAGCTTAAAGGGGTTGTTTCATACGAGGGTTTAAAAAAAATACAAAATTATTTTATTTTGCGTTTGATTAATTGCAACATTATTTATTCTTCCATTTATATTACAATGACAGCATAAGTTATTCATATGTCTAATGTTATAATTAAGTCTCATAAAAGATTCCATTAATAGTCATCGTACCAAACAAGCCCCATGCGCTGCGATCTGAACCTTTAGCATCACACAAGAATTGGCTAGTTAAATACCTTAATTCTCTTGGAAAATTTAACTATGAAATCAAATATTCATTGATCTAAATAAGCATTTTGACCCCTAACCGGCGAGGAATTCCATCCATCCTAAGGAGTCGTTTAGTAACTGAATAAGAAATGAACTTTTGTATAACTTTATACGATATTTGATAGGCAAATAGGAAATAAGCTGATTCACGTACAATAAATTTTGCTGATAAATTAGAAACTTGCATAACTAATACATGTATAAGTTATTAGAAAATCTTTGTATTATTTTATATGTGATGGAACGTGGAATTACTTACATATATAACAAATCCATGTACAAATACATTGAATCACTCTTAACTAGGCAGTTCAAAATCGATAAACAAACCAATAATCTAATAAGCCAATATTTTAATAGTTTTATAACTTTAGCATATCTACAAATCGATAACCGATAAACTTCAAAATTGAACCAGCATAACTCTAACCAGCTACTATACGACCCCCGTACGTATCATATTCCTCGATGGTGCTTCTTCCAAGTTGAATTATCACAATAAAAGACCCCTCCAACGTTAAGTTACTAGATGTTATTTTCTTGTTCCTTTTTAGCAATGACCAATTTTAACAATGATCATCCAAATTCATCAATATTAGAGCATAGTGTTGTTCACTTGTGAAACTAGAACAAAAGCCAACAATTTCAGATTAATAGCAGATAACTGGGGAGTAATGTGCCTTTTCTATCAGAACATTTTACGACGCGGCAGGATGAAAAACATGATAGAAAATGTACCAAAATCTCACTGAACTGAAAGATGAGGGATTATTGAGTGCAACATGATTGATAGAACTTGTTTTTAAGCTTTAACTAGCATATATGAAGGTAACAACACAAATGAATTTGGTTTAGAATTTGTGACGGGAAAAAAATTTTCGGCATGAAAAATCCATATTTCCACTGTAAACAACTACCTTGATACAGCAGGGTAAGAGAGTGGGGGGTGTTAGAATGTCGTCATAGTTCATATATCCCACCTCTTCTTTGCGCGGAACATCAAAGCTGAAGATTTAATGTCATCTTGAGGCACTTGAAGCATGAATTGTACCTTCATCTTCATGGGAGCTGTCTTTGCTTTTCCACTTTCCTCTCCAACCTAAACAAACAGAAGAATGATAGGAAAATCCATGTTGAAGACGTTAATTTCAAAGAAAATGATGCCAGAGTAGACACAGTTATTGGGCAAGCTCGGTGCACTAAAGCTCCCGCTATGCGCAGGGTCCGGGAAAGCAGTCATTATAACATCAAAATTCTGAAGATTTTTCCTTTTTGAGTAGTTACATATTGAAATAATATCATTACATTCATCACATGTACTCCCTAACAGACTGAGCAATTAGCACAATGCACAATTTCGTATACGTTTCTTTCCATTTTGTTCTGCATGCATTCATCAGATATATAAGGTTTTTTTCTTTATGTCGCGTCGTCTGGGTCTGTATATCAAGTGGATGAAACAGTATTAGGAACTTGATCATAATTCAGTATCTTAACAACTGTGCAGGGGCCAGAATACGTGAAAATGACAATACTAAGAATGGGTTATCAGGTTCCATACAACAAGATGGAACCGAAAAGAATCAAAATCTCATAAAGTAGATCTTTTTTAACGTATGTGTGTGATCTGCATATCACTGACAAACCAAAAATGTTGAACAAAATCAGCATACGCATACAGTTCTCATGCCGGAAAGGATCCTCCAGATATCCGTTTTTTCATACTCCGTTCTAAGCCAAGCATATAATGAAAAACTACTGAGTTGCTAGGAGTATTATGGTAGCTGGAGGGAGGAAGGGGTTAAAAGAATCTGTTACAATAGACATACTTCAGATACAAAGGTAGGGGCATCAAGAGAACTGATTGGATACACAAGTGTACACCACACCCAATTTTGGCTCTTCATATTTAATTAGTTAAGTTTCCGTAAATAATAATAATAAAATTTTCATTAAGGCATGAAAATATTTTATTCTATTCAATTTTATTTTTATTATTGGAGAATTTTTTCATTTTTTATTCGGCAAATCATTTCACAAACATTACTTCTTATAAAAATTAAATATAAATACTTACAACTTTATCTTTTTTTAAGAAATTTATACCAAGAAAATATCGTTTTTAAAGGTTAAATAAATTTTTGATTAATTATAATTTCTATTCTTGCAAATAAACATTTTCGTATGTTATTCGAAATTAGAAAGCTTAATTAATTAGTTACTAATTCATCCCAATTTTATTTTTAGAATGAACAAATTTTGTCAAATAAGTTAATATTGCAAAATCATTATTTTCAATTTATCTAATTATTGCTATTTAATAAATAAATAAGTTATAATTTAAATAGGCTAATTGAGCAAAAATTTGGCAAGCCAAGTCCCTTAAAATCGATCAATCCATGTGTGCCACATAGGCAAGCACATAGATTGTGCTTCTTTAGCTTTAATCTTAACCCTCCATTTGATCTAATAGTTCTAATTAATTCAGTCTTTTACCCTTTAAATATATATAATATTTATTTATTTATTTATTTTTCTACTCCTGATTTATTTTTAACTGTCCGATCAAACGGCCCAAATTATATCAACAAACTTTTTTATTTTCTAAAATTAATGATTTAATATAACCATGTAATTACACTTGTGCCACCAAACAACACACTGGTAATTACGTTGTGGCAAGCAAATAGAACACAACAATTACTAGGCTGGTAATTACTACTATAGTAATTACACCAATTCCAATTACCAGGTGGCTTTCCAAAACAGACCCTAAAAACAAAAACTTACTAACAAGGGCAAGTAAAACTTCAATGTTTTTAAAATGAAGTAATTTGAGGAAATGAAAGGAAAACGTCAAAGCTAACAACATACTTTTTTGATAAGGGCTATCAATGAACTTGAAGATAACTACCAAAGCAAATTAAAGCAGCATAGCAATTAAAGCTCAAAAAGCAGTTTGTTCCCATTTGTGAAAGGGTTGCCAACAGAACTTACCCATAAAGATGCCCACCCAAGTCGCACTTCCGAATCATAACCAGCTTTAAACTTGAAGTCTTTTCCCATATTATGTTTATAGACTGTGCTCCAGTAGTTTGTGTCCAAATTATACCAGTAGCTGAACCCAGAATAAAAGATATCAATAGAAGAGCACCCATTTAATCCCAAATTTTTTTCTAAGAAAGTATTAGCAGTAAAAAGAATCAAGTTCATGAAAACAAAACTTATGGAAGTCGGTGATAAATGTTGCATATCCATGCATTTCATAAAGGAGCTGATATGTTCAACCATCTGCAGTTGTAATCATGAGAGGAACTTTTGAACTGGGAGCTATATTTCCATATTAACAAAAACAGTATTATTATTTTCATACGAAGCTGCATGAGTCAGGAAGTATTAAAGCAGTTCCCACCCTTTTAGTATATTCAGGAAATGAAAGGTTCATTGTCCAAACTCTGGCAGCGTAATCTCACTGTACAATTTCTAATCAAACAGTGACATCTAAATATAGTACATTTTCTTTTGTAAGTAAACAAAGGTGCTTACATTAGATATGATATGCATATGCATAGGAAAATCATAATCTACCTAATAAACATTGAGGTCAAATGGAAATAGAGAGTGGGGACATCACCTCAACTTGTCTGAAGGACCGAATCGACGCTTGAAGGCAAATGCTACTGCATTTGAAGGCAAGGAAATGCTAGGAATAAATGTCATTTGCTCATCCTGAAACATAGGAATGGTCAACTCCAAATAGAGATTCAAATGTAGAGAGAAACTTCCCAAACCATATAAAAAATGCAATCAGATGCTGCAAGTCTTTTTTTTTCCACCCACACCGAGAAAATCAACAGTGTGCCCACTTATACTCCAATGTGACTTGAATCCTCAATGGAGGTGCTCAATCACTAGAGCTGCTAAAATCAGTTTCACGAATTTCCCTTTTTCTTTTAGGTAATATCTGAAACAAGTATGAAAGATGAACAAGTTGATTTCATCTACTGTTTTTTTTCTTCATAATCAATTTTGGTGTGCATTATTCACGAAGACAGAAGCACTGACGGAATCAATCAAATCAAAATGAATGTGTAAACCTATTTAAAGAGAATGCAAAGGAAAAAGTCTCAGAAAAATACATAACTAAAACACTTAATGTGATTTACAGCATAAGTTTCAGCAACAAATATTGTTATATCAGACACCATCAATTTCTACCACAGGTTATCAATTTAAAGAGAGGGGAAAAACAGAAAAGCAACTATGAGAATCCAAAAGATTGCTTTGCACTCTAGACATTTGTTATAATTCTCTTTTGACCTTTTATATATTTCTGTTTTTTTAAATTACTAAATACTGAAAATGGCAATCACATTATAGTGACACATGAAACAAATCCTTCACAAAACACTAAAACATAAAGCAATTTTGGTCTTGTCACACGTTGGTTTGCTAAATTTGCTTCACTTCACATGTTCAACCTAAAAAATATGCTTCGAGTGCTCTCCTTTCAAGAGTAATAGACCACCTTGTGTGTATCTGTGTGTGTGTGTGAGAGAGAGAGAGAGAGTGTATGTGTGTGTGTGTGAGAGAGAGAGAGAGAGAGGGAGAGAGAGAGAGAGAGTGAATTTCCCCTGGTGTACGACTAAATACCAAATGATATAAAACAGTGACTAACAGCTTAACAGCTGAGAAAGAACCGAAGAAAAGCATAAATGTCTGGACATCTGCAATCCAATAGAAGTTGGGTCAAAACAAAATGAACAAGTAATGAAAAAGAAACAACCTTAAAGCAGTATCTCAGATCCAAAGCTTCATCCTTGTATTTTGCAGTACAAACTCCATTCAGGATCTGGCCTTTGAGGAGTCCATTCACTGATAGTATTCTCTTTGATTGCTCCTCCTCCTCCTCCTCTTTCTCCTCTAATGACACTTCACCTAGAGGAAATCTAAGGGTTGCTCTTGGCTGCAGCAGGATGATTGAACAATGAATGAGACAAAAATGTTGGATAAAGCACAGATAGATAAGAGCCACACTCAGATGCCACAGTACTCGCCAAACATAAGATCCTAATAGCATTCTTATAATCTAAGCTTTCTCCTCACTATCCCAACAGGAAGGTAATGTTATTGTATAACACAACTGCACAACAATATACAGTGCTATATCTATCAGTAATGAAGTGCCAATCAATACGTCCAGACACGAGTTCAAGAAGCCGCAAGTACTGTAAGCTCAGTATTACATTCTCTGTGATCTTCTCAAAGGTAAACCAGTAACTACAGTCAATATTATCAACCTACAGAATGTTGATAATATCTTCAACAGTATTTTTCTCAAAGATAACCTCGAATCTGAATTGGGTATTGTACATAAAGATTCAGACATACCTTGCCAATTGCCGGAACAGCAGAAGACAACTCAAACTTGTAAGCTGGACCTGCCAGATCAGCTACCATGGCCAGTTCTCCTTGTTGTGACTAATATGACCAAAAGAAGTATGAGTGAGAAGTGGTATAGTGCACATAAAGCATGAAAACAGAAACAATCATAAAGGTATGTTGCTTCAGTCTCTGTATCCAAACCAAATGGTAATACGGAGACTGAAACAACAAATAAAGGAGCCAAAGTGTCACATGTATTTCTAGAAAACTAGAATTTAATAATGATCTCTGCAACATCGATGGGCAAAAAACTTGCCAATAACTTCAGCACAAGTAAGATTAACAACAGGATGGCATATACAAGATAGGAAAGAAAGCATGTGCATCTTTATAAGTGTCAAGTTATCCAGACTCCGTATTGTCTACTTCCTTCACCCCATTTTCGCATGATGGTGTTTGACTGGATTAGGTGTTCAGGTTATAGCGACAACAACAACAACATACCTAGTCTAAACCGACATAGTGGAGTTTGGAGAGGGTAGAATGTACGCAGACCTTACCTCTGCCTCAGAGATAAGGTAGAGATTGTTTCCAATAGACTCTCAGCTCAAGACAAAACAGTTCAGAAAAAGAAGTAATGAAAGCACAAGAGACAATAGAAGATAACATAAACAGCAGATAGTAGCAGAACAGTACTACAACAATAATGCTATAATCAAACTACAAAAAACAACAGATAGTAGGGGCAACAAGCCAATACACTCTTACTTAATTGCATAGATGCACTCCTACCAACTCACCTTCCACCCTAATTCGTGTCCTCCCCACCTTCGTGAATTACAATGTCGAGTTGCACAAGAAAATAAGATAATCGGGATATAGAGTTTCTATACTGTTTAAAGCTTGTACCAGATGGAATGGGAATAGCATGAAACAATTCAGAATTGGTTCCAATGGGTCCTTTCGTAGTGCAAGTCCAGAATTTTGGGTTAGTCTCCTGCCTCACATTCATATGCCAATCAAGAAGCCGAAACAGATGTAACCTGTCTATCCCTTTTTTTTTATGATTGAGAAATCCATCTGGAACCAACCTTGAGGGCTAACCAGAGCATTCTAAACTCGGGGATGATGGGGTTGCCCCTCTACCCTTCTCCACTATATACCCGACTTAGTTCGCTTGACACAGGGCTTGAACTTGTGACCTACGACACAAGTCTCTCAACCTTTCTCAAGTTAGCTAACTCATAGGGACCCATTTATATGACGCATACTGTTTGAGGAGTCATGTTTACTTTTACTTGGAACTTTTTGAAACATTTCCCAACTATAATCATAGTAAATTATGGCTTACACTGCTTCTTAGGTAATTTTCAAATATGTATCTTAAATTACAAATATATTAAACAATCAATATAGTATTAAGCTGAAATAGAGCCGTTCCATTGTACTTTAAATTTCAAAATATTGGGAAAGGATATCTAAGTTCACATGGAACTAGGTAGTTCGACCTTTGAATATAGATGATCTCTACATACATGGAGCTTTTATATATGGAATAATGAAATTTTACATGTGGATATATGCGCATAAATCTGCTGATATCAGAATACCATTATTCATTTATCACAGAAACAGCATAAATTTACAAAAATAAAGGTCAAACTGTACTGAATACAAAATCACATATCTAAATATAAACACCCCTACACATAGCCAGAACAAGTGTTTCATAAGGCAGTAAATTCACACCTTCACATCATCATCATGTGCAGCATTGAAATGCAAACCAGAAGCCAATTAAAAAGCATCAATATATTTAAGATTTGATGAGTCAAGCAAAAGGGGAAGCATTTTTTAGGATTTATAAAGCAATAGGGCACTCGGGTACACTAAGCATTCCGCATCCATGGCCCGTCTCGGGAAGCATTTTAAAAAAAGGTTCAGCTATAAAAATCATGACTTAGTTTACCCTTATAGTTTCCAAGGAAGTAACTCACATTTCAAAAATAATAAGAACCCATATTCAATTCACACAGAAAATTAGAAATTTAAGCCTCATTCTCTGAAACCTATCATTCTATTAAAATGTAGGCAGACCTTACCGCTGCCTCATGAGATAGAGAGCTTATTATGAAGAGAAATATATAAATTAGTCAAATAAAGTTCCAGCTGCATAGAATTCAAAACTCCATAATCAAAGTACAAAAACCATTACTCAATCCCCCAAAAAGTGTTACATAAAGCAGTATAATTCCACACCTTTACTTCATGAACAGCCTTAAACTGCAAACCAGGAGCCACATCAAACGAAGCACTAACAAGAGCATTCTTCTCTTCAATATCATAATGGAGTGACAAATACTTCGATGTTAACGCCAATTGAGGATCCGATAGCTCACCCTTACCATTATTCTGAAACGAAAACTTCAACTTCGCCAAACTATCCAGCACTTTGCATGAAATCCTGTGGAAGAACACAGAGCTATCGCTGTCAAACTCCGTCGTCACTCTTATCTTCGGCCGTTGCCGGAACCATACTGATGGACCAAATCCGCCACCGGTAGTCGCCGTAGGTGATTCCGGTGGAGCTGACGGCGGTGCCGAGACAATTAAGGAGTTAGGGTTTGATGGGGATTTCAGTTCCAATTTGGATTCCGCCATTAGAAAATGAGAATTTTGTTGGGAAATTTGTTCTTTTGTATATGAGAGAGAGAGTAGAGAGGGGGGAGTGGACTTGATTTTAGGCGGAAATATATAAGAAGATTTTAACAATTCTATATTTATCCTTTGTTTGGGAGGATATTACCGCTCCGTATGGACGGTTGTTACATATTGTTTCATAAATTAATAAATAAATATATTAGTTTAAGTTTACGTGTTTTGTACGTATATATTGTATTAATTTATATATAAATATACTTGTCATTAAATAAATAAAATATTTATGTAAATAAAACTAAATAAATAATGTTAGTTTGATGCAGAAGTTTAGTCTATTGTGAAACGGAAAAGATGAGAAAATCAATTCAATAGCTTATGATATAGATGTGTTAATAATTTTTGAATATATAAAGTAATAATTTAGAGTTGAACAATAGAAGTTAAATAGTTAACTGATTAAATTTTAATGTGATAGAAGATTCCTAAATATAAATAGAATAGTTTAATTTTTCCAACATAATTACACTAAATTATTTTTTCTTTTTAAATTTGTTATATTACATATTTTTAATACAAAAATATTTGATAATCAAAATTTTAGTTAATTATTTACCTAGAATAGTCTTAAATAAAAAATGAATTCTAAATATAAAGAAATACTAATCCAAAAATGAATCTAGAAACTAAATAAATAAAAGATTAAATAATAAATTAAAAAAATAGTAAAAAGACGATTTTGTCTAAAAAGGAGTATTTTAATGGAGGGCAAAAAGTTCAAACAACATTTCCAAGAGCCTTCACGCTTTTAATATAATATCATTTATATTATTTTTTTATTATTATATAATGATAAAAAAAAGATGAAATGGTAAGAAATAAAAAACTAAGTTTAGAATTTCATTTTTTATTTTGATTTAAAATTCACTCGTTTCCTCACAATGTGATATTGAAATACCTCACGCCAAATCACGAAGAACGTTTCTCAAATCTGAAGTCTCTAGCTTTTAAAAACAAAGATAAAATAATGAAATTGAAACTGAGGTTACTGGACAAGTCGATACAAATTTGATCAATGCAAATGTGACTATGTCTCTTGCAATCGCGAAGAATAACATAGACCTCGCCCATAAAATTCTCCATAGATCATTATACTTGTCCAAGTAACCCTCCGCAATTGTGAGAGCCCAACATGATCGCAAAGAAGGAAATTACGCGAAGAAGGAAATTAGTTGCACGATCATATGAAAAATTAGCCATGTTCTACACTTAGTTGGTCATCTAGACATAAATTAAATATGCAATCCACTCCTAAAATGCATTTAATTTCAAATTTGTTGGAATAATCAAATCACTGACAAACGGTCTTTTTGACCGAATATTGACTACGATCAAGCCAACAAACTCTTGAGTTTTTCAAAATTCATGCAAATTATCTTACTAAGTCATAAATCATCATAGAAATCAATGAAATTGTCAAAAATATAAATCTAAACTTGTTTTACCAAAATATTAGCTTTGATCAATTTTTCAATTTCTCATAGAATTTCTTCTCTGAAACACGTCCGATCACCTCAAAAATCGCTTCATTCATCACCGTAAGTCATAAATAGTATAATAAAGCTGCAAGGAAGGTCTTCCGAGGAAAATGAGTTCCAAAACACAAATGACCATGTGGTTCGTTATACGAGTGTTGGGTGGTATCACTTATGAAACTTGTTTTACCTACTTCAATTAAGAAAATTATTTATTAAGAAACTTGTTTTCTGGAGGAAATATTTTTTGAATGTTTTGTCCAATCAAACATGATAAAATTCAAAGGTTTAATACAAAGACAATCATTTGAATTTATTAGAATCTTCTATTTAGACACTCGAACTAAGTCATGTTCCAATTGAACACCTCAAATCCTAATTAAGTTTGCAATTAGATACTTCACGGTTAAATTTTGAATAACTTTTTTTGCAAGTGTTCTTATTCGTAGATTAGGTAATTAATTTAACCATATAAAATATGTCATTTCTTTTAATTATATGCACCCTCCTCAAGCCAGAAAACCTCATACATTTTCTACTTGAGGTTGAGTACAATTTAAGGAAGATGTCATATTTTATGTAGTTAATTTAACCATCTAATAGATGAATGAAAATATGCACAACTGTTGTTTTTTAAACTAAATGTCTAATTAAAACACTTATCATAAGTTAAGGTGCTTAACTGAAATATAACTTACTTCGAATGTCTAAATTAAATGTCCTAACGAGTTTAAAGAGTTGATCATGTATTAAATCAAGTTGAAAAATATTTTTCTCTATACCAATTACATACCTCAAACATTACCTAGGTAATTGAATAAGAAAAAACTTCATACTTTTGAGAGTTCCCACTTTATTATAATAATAACACATACGGTACGGTGTAGTCTCATAAATGAAATATGTTTAGACCTTTTTTGTACCTTATACATTACATCAAAAATGATCATTAACGACAGTTAATTAATGACAGTAGTTTAATTGTCGCTATATATGTTTGTCTTAGAAGCAATTATTAGTGAGAATTACATTTAACACCCTTTGAAAATATCGCTAAAAGGTCTACAAGGGTCTATTGTACGCAACCTTACATTTTATTTCTGCCAGAGATTGTTTCCAAAGCTTGACGATAAACCTCCTTGTCACATGGAAACAACTTTACCAGTTACTCCAAGGCTCCCCTTCTAATTAATTAACGCAGACAAAAATTTAAACATATATAATTATATCTATGTTGTGAATAAAAGACATCTAAACAGCGGAATATACCCAGTCCTGGAGTCTTGAGATGCTGGAAATATTAATTGAAAGAGCAAGTGAAGAGGCCTCTAAACCTTGGGAATAAAAAGCAAATAAAGACCTTTCATATAATACTAGTAATGAAATATTTCATTTATATATATAGCCATCTAATCTAATCTAAGTATAAAACAGTTTATTGAACAAGAAGTGATCATAAGTCCCTCAAAGTTGATCAGCAACAGAGGTATGAGAGGTAGTATCACAAAATTTACGATAGATTTTGTTGTTTAGCTACAAAATTTGTCGGTCGCTAAAATCCTGTTTTTTTCTCTTTTGGTAGTTTACACCATATGCAAATGTTAATTTTTTAAATTTCTATTTCAGAAGTAAGCATGGAAAATACTACAAATGCATTACCAGCACGTTATTTGTTGAAGATTGAATCATTTTCCTTGCTCTCAGAAAATGGTATTTCCAAGTATGAATCAAATGAGTTCGAATCCGGTGGCTTCAATTGGTAATTTTCATCATCGTTTTGTCTTTATGTTTTGCTTTTTGCTTTTAAAGATGGACGGAGCAGAGATGATTAGACAGAATATGACATAAATTTATCAAGGACATGACTGGAGTAGATGGAGGTCACAAATTAGGATAGAAGGGCAGAAAGTGTTTGAGGGTTGTCTTGCCCTCCTTGGTGGGCAAATAGTATGTGTTATTCTCTTAGTTCCTTGTCCTTCGATTATCGCTACTACTTGTTGTTTCTTATGCTTTGTTTATCACATTATTCTGCTATGTATGGTCTGTTACATATGGCTTTCTATATCATTTGCTATGCCTTGTTCTACCTTTGTATTGTATTTTTCAAACTTCTTTGTTAATTATATGTTACTTGAGCCAAGGGACATTCGGAAAACACCTCTCTATCTCCATGAGGTAGGAGTAAGGTTGGGGTACACTCTGCCCTTCCCAAACCCGAATTGTGGGAATTAATACACTAGGCTCTCACGATGCTCGCCTATTGCGTGCCTTGGAATAATGTAATTAACATACTTGTGTTGAAGTACTTACTACAAATCCTTCAAATTAAGTGAAAGCTAATAAAATTTGGCTGACACATCACAGTTGGATCCTGTGTAATATATTATTACCAGTAATATTATATTACCTATTTGACAATTAGGCTAGAAGGGAGAGGGATTTTGAAGGGGCTCTAGTGGTCATGGATACCATAAAGGTAGGATTTGTAAGCTAAAAGGTCAAAGAACTGCTTTTTCTTCTCTTATTTGGGGTTTGGTGAGAGGTATGGAAAGCTGGATGTGTTGCTCATTGAGTAGAATTGCTAAGTATAGAATTATTCCCTTGGCTATAGACTAGTTTTGATATTGTTTCTAATATTGAAAAGTCCTGAACTATTCAGGAAAATGATCATTCATCCTGATGGAGATGAAGATGGAGACGGATATATGTCTGTATACTTGGCCATTACTGGGACAAGTTCCATACATGCTGCTTGGGAGGTGAATGCCTCATTTAGCTTCTTGATATTTGATCAAATTCATGACAACTATACTGTAATGAGAGGTATAGTACTCTTTTTTCACTCTATGACATTATTTTCCTCTCGACAGATCATTTGTGGTCCAATTCTAGGACTAAATTTGTTTTGATGCAGGAATGGAGAGGCGTTTTCGCAATATCAAGACTGAATGGGGTTTCTCGAAATGTATCTCTCATGAAACATTGAAAGATCCCTCTAATGGTTACCTTGTTAATGACAAATGTATCTTTGGAGTTGATGTATATGTCATCAAGAACCAGGGAATTGGTGAATGTATGTCCTTATGGAGTGACACCAAGCTTTACAAGCACGAATGGAAGATTACTGAATTCTCAAAATTGAAGAATAAAGTGTATTCTGAGTTTAATGTTGATGGTTATAAATGGTATATAGTTCATGCCTTGAACTTACTTTAACATTGTAACTTCACGGGTACTTGATGTGTTTGGAATATGCAGGAAACTGTTGTTATATCCTACAGGTGATGGCGGAGAAAATGGTCAGAGTGTCTCCGTTTTTCTTAAATCGGTTGATGCTAAAGGATTTGATCCCCAGATAAGAGTTAAGCCAAAATATAGCATATCCATCAAAAACCAGATTAGTGGTAAACATCGCAAGAAAAGTGGTACTTTCTCTTGTTCCTTTTTCTCAATGAATAGTATATGATCTGCAGAAATGTTTTTATATATTGGTAACAGCCTCCGTATCAATTTTGCATCGTTCTCTTACAGGTGGTGGAAGTAATTGGTATTCCGCTGCTGCGACCAATTGGGGCTGGTCATCATTTATGCCATGTTGTGAATTCAATGATCCTAAAAATGGCTTCCTTATTGGAGACAGTTGTATTGTGGAAGCTGAGGTTTCTGTAGTTGGTGTTGTTAATTGTTTAACTTAAATCTTTGGATTGTGGCTTTAGTAGGCCAGAGTTCTTGAAATATGTTCTTTAATTTTGCTTGAAACATCCATCAGTTTCTTTTGCTGCAGAATTGAGATCTTGCAATTAAACTTGATCATTTTACTGGTGCCACTAATTAATTTTGTTCTGCCATGTTAACTTGTTTTGCCACGATCATATGAAAAATTAGCAATGTTCTACGCTTAGTTATAGCCCTCGAAACTCATTTTAGGTGATCTAGACATAAATTATATATGCAATCCACTCCTAAAATGCATTTCAAATTTGTTGGAATAATCAAATCACTGACAAGATGTCTTTTTAACCGAATATTGACTGTGATCGAGCCAACAAACTCTTGAGTTTTTTCAAAATTCATGTAAATTATCTTACTAAGTCATAAATCATCCTCAGAAATCAATGAAATTGTCAAAAATATAAATCAAAGCTTGTTTAACCAAAATATTAGCTTTGATCAATTTTTCAATTTCTCATAGAATTTCTTTTTTGAAACACGTCCTATCACCTCAAAAATCGCTTCATTCATCACCTTAAGTCATAAATAGTTTAATAAAAAGCTGCAAGGAAGGTCTTTCGAGGAAAATGAGTTCCAAAACACAAATGACCATGTGGGTTGTTATACGAGTGTTGAGTGGTATCACTTATGAAACTTGTTTTACCTACTTCAATTAAGAAAATTATTTATTAAAAACTTGTTTTCTAGAGGAAATATTTTTTGAATTTTTTGTCCAATCAAACATGATAAAATTGAAAGGTTTAATACAAAGACAATCATTTGAATTTATTAGAATCTCCTATTTAGACACTCGAACTAAGTGATGTTCCAATTGAGCAACTCAAATCCTAATTAAGTTTGCAATTAGATACTTCTGCCAGAGATTGTTTCCAATCCTTGAACCCGATAAACCTCCTTGTCACGTGAAAATAACTTTACAAGTTACTCCAAAGCTCTCCTTCTGATAACTAACGCTGACAAAAATTTTAACATATATAATTGTATCTATGTTGTGAATAAAAGACATCTAAACAGTGGAATATACCCAGTCCTGGAGTCTTGAGATGCTGGAAAAATTAATTGAAAGAGCAAGTGAAGAGACCTCTAAACCTTGGGAATAAAAAGCAAATAAAGACCTTTAATGGCCTTGGGATGCTGAGAAAAGAAAGAACCAAGAGTCCATTTGATTATTTCATATAATACTAGTAATGAAATATTTCATTTATATATATAGCCATCTAATTTATCTAAGTATAAAACAGTTTATTAAACAAGAAGTGATCATAAGTCCCTCAAAGTTGATCAGCAACAGAGATATGAGAGGTAGTATCACAAAATTTACGATAGATTGTGTTGTTTAGCTACAAAATTTGTCTGTCGCTAAAATCCTGTTTTTTTCTCTTTTGGTAGTTTACACCATATGCAAATGTTAATTTTTTTAAATTTCTATTTCAGAAGTAAGCATGGAAAATACTACAAATGCATTACCAGCACGTTATTTGTTGAAGATTGAATCATTTTCCTTGCTCTCAGAAAATGGTATTTCCAAGTATGAATCAAATGAGTTCGAATCCGGTGGCTTCAATTGGTAATTTTCATCATCGTTTTGTCTTTATGTTTTGCTTGTTGCTTTTAAAGATGGACTGAGCAGAGATGATTAGACAAAATATGACATAAATTTATCAAGGACATGACCGGAGTAGATGGAGGTCACAAATTAGGATAGAAGGGCAGAAAGTGTTTGAGGGTTGTCTTGCCCTCCTTGGTGGGCAAATAGTATGTGTTATTCTCTTAGTTCCTTGTCCTTCGATTATCGCTACTACTTGTTGTTTCTTATGCTTTGTTTATCACATTATTCTGCTATGTATGGTCTGTTACATATGGCTTTCTATATCATTTGCTATGCCTTCTTCTACCTTTGTATTGTCTTTTTCAAACTTCCTTGTTAATTATATGTTACTTGAGCCAAAGGACATTTGGAAAACACCCTCTCTGTCTCCGTGAGGTAGGGAGTAAGGTCGCGGTACACTCTGCCCTTTCCAAACCCAACTTGTGGGAAATAATACACGAGGCTCTCACGATGCTCGCCTATTGCTTGCCTTGAAATAATGTAATTAACATACTTGTGTTGAAGTACTTACTACAAATCCTTCAAATTAAGTGAAAGCTAATAAAATTTGGCTGACACATCACAGTTGGATCCTGTGTAATATATTATTACCAGTAGTATTATATAACCTATTTGACAATTAGGCTAGAAGGGAGAGGGATTTTGAAGGGGCTCTAGTGGTCTTGGATACCATAAAGGTAGGATTTGTAAGCTCAAAGGTCAAAGAACTGCTTTTTCTCCTCTTATTTGGGGTTTGGTGAGAGGTATGGAAAGCTGGATGTGTTGCTCATTGAGTAGAATTGCCAAGTATAGAATTATTCCCTTGGCTATAGACTAGTTTTGATATTGTATTCAGGAAAATGATCATTCATCCTGATGGAGATGGAGATGGAGATGGAGATGGAGATGGAGACGGAGATGGAGATGGAGACGAAGACGGAGACGGAGACGGAGACGGAGACGGAGACGGAGATGGAGACGGATATATGTCTGTATACTTGGCCATTACTGGGACAAGTTCCATACATGCTGCTTGGGAGGTGAATGCCTCATTTAGCTTCTTGATATTTGATCAAATTCATGACAACTATACTGTAATGAGAGGTATAGTACTCTTTTTTCTCTCTATGACATTATTTTCCTCTCGACAGATCATTTGTGGTCCAATTTTAGGACTAAATTTGTTTTGATGCAGGAATGGAGAGGCGTTTTCGCAATATCAAGACTGAATGGGGTTTCTCGAAATGTATCTCTCATGAAACATTGAAAGATCCCTCTAATGGTTACCTTGTTAATGACAAATGTATCTTTGGAGTTGATGTATATGTCATCAAGAACCAGGGAATTGGTGAATGTATGTCCTTATGGAGTGACACCAAGCTTTACAAGCACGAATGGAAGATTACTGAATTCTCAAAATTGAAGAATGAAGTGTATTCTGAAGAGTTTACTGTTGATGGTTATAAATGGTATATAGTTCATGCCTTGAACTTACTCTAACGTTGTAACTTCACGGGTACTTGATGTGTTTGGAATATGCAGGAAACTGTCGTTATATCCTACAGGTGATAGCAGACAAAATGGTCAGAGTATCTCCATCTTTCTTGTATCAGTTGATGCTGAAAGATTCGATCGCCAAAAAAGTGTCAGGGCAAAATTAAGCATATCTGTCAAAAACCAGCTTAGTGGTGAACATCGCAAGACGAGTGGTACTTTCTCTTGTTCCTTTTTCTCAATGAATAGTATTTGATCTGCAGAAATGTTTTTTTACATATCGTAAACAACCCCAGTACTTTCAATTTTGTTGGTTTCTACATCTGATGTTTTTGTATAATTTGACATCGTTCTCTTACAGGTGGTGGAAGTAATTGGTATTCAGCTGCTGCGACCGCTTGGGGCTGGTCATCATTTATGCCATGTTGTGAATTCAATGATCCTAAAAATGGCTTCCTTATTGGAGACAGTTGTATTGTGGAAGCTGAGGTTTCTGTAGTTGGTGTTGTTAATTGTTTAACTTAAATCTTTGGATTGTGGCTTTAGTAGGCCAGAGTTCTTGAACTATGTTCTTTTATTTTGCTTGAAACATCCATTAGTTTCTTTTGCTGCAGAATTGAGATCTTGCAATTAAACTTGGATCATTTTACTGGTGCCACTAATTGATTTTGTTATGCCATGTTAACTTGTTTAAGCTCTCTCTCTGTGTGTGTGGTAAATATACTGCAGTAAGGCTACCTATGAGTTCAGCTAATGTGTCTTGGAACATATAGCCAAAGTACTTGATATTATATGTGTCTTATATTTTGTACAAAGTTTTCGCTTCTTTGCTTGTCCTTTTCATTTTGAGTAAGTTGCCTCCAACGCGAGGGATCACACAGTAGCACCCTATTCGCTGATATACAATAGTCTGCATCTGATGATGGAAATCAAGCTCCAGGATCAGGATATCAGATGAGTTAGCTTTTACGATACTTGTCTTATCTGGAAGTGTTTGACGCGAAGACATAGTGTGAGATATTGTACATGGAGCATGATAGTTTGTTACTTGCAGATAGTAGTTGTGTCTCTATTTTGTTTCTGGTCTTGAAGAAAGAGTTGTGTTATTTATAGTGTAATTATCTCTGTCTTTGTACGTTTCAGATTTCAATTGATTATTCTTTCCCCTCGTCTGTTTTCCTTGAGTTAAGATCTACGTATACACTCTACACTCTCCAAACTCTAGTTTGTGGGACTACATTGTGTACTTTGGTGCTCTTTAGATTGTGCGTGGTTACACACAGTAAATGTCTGTGTGATATGATCTTGGATTGGATTCTATGCAACTTAAGGTTTTAGATGCAGTTGAATGGTCACATACAAGACCTCTAATGTCATAGCAAGAGCAAAATATTATGATGCATTGATCTTGCAAGATACATGATGATGCCTTGTAGATGATGAACATAAAACAAAGTGGATGTTTATGAAACACAACGACCTTACCCTTGAACAATGAAGATAAATGACTTGCAGATGATCAACATAAAACAAAGTGACTGTTTATGTCATGCAGTCTAATACAAGAATTAACAACTTAAAATATTTAAAAGAAATATAAAAGTTTAAATAACACTTAAATTAGTGTCGCATAAATAGGAATCGAGTTGTGTGCTTATTCCCGCTTATAAGTAATTTTATATATATATATATATGAAATAGGAATAAGCAGGCAACTCTCTGTCAACATGCCTCTTGAGCTGCCTGTTTCATCTTCTCATTTATTATATGCGGTTCAATCAAAATGTTTCGTGAATTTTGACTGCTTCAACTATTTAATTATATTCTTTCAGCTGCTCCAACTTGATTTTACAATAGTGTCCCTACCAAATTATTTTTCAGCTGCTTCAACTGTGATTTTATATCGCCCTGATAAATTATTTTAAGTCTAAATAATAAACAACTTAAAATTTAGAAAATATATATAAAATATTCTATCAAGGTCATATAAATCGAGATCAGGAAATAATAATCATTGTGGGCCTGCTTGCTTCATCTTCTCCTTTACTGTATGTATGCGGTTCAATCGAAATATTCCGTGGACTTTGACGTGTCTGCTTCAGCTACTTAATTTTATTCCTTTAGCTGCTCCAACTTGATTTTACGATAATGCGTCTAACAAATTATTTCTTCAATAATGATTTTACTATATCGCTCTAACCGATTATAAATCGAGATTAGAAAATAATAATTATTTGGCACGAGCTTTTCCTTTTCTAGTATATATATAATATATACCCGTGTTTGTTTTTTTGTGTTACTACGTAGTTTCCAATTCATCTTAAGAAAAATGAGAAAGAGTGCACGCGCCGTGAAATGCGCGTGGGCCCTAATACTAACTTCTCCACCATGACCGCCATTGATTTCTTTATAAGCCCTTCTCTTCTGCCATTCCAAATCCATCAACAAAACCTACTTCATTTCTTCCTTTCTTCCTATATATAGAAGAACAATAGATCTAGTTGATTGATACTTTTCATCACAGGTTTGTTCCATTTAAAGTTAATTTATTTGTTTTGTCAACTTTTCCGATCTATATCCGATGGCCGGAGTTGCCGTTCTTCAACCTCAAGACGTTCTCAAACAGAAGGTAAGGTATGGTCAACCTATGAGATCTCGACGAAATTCCACTTCTAACCCTCTACCAAACCCTAACCCTAAAAACGACCGGAGAAAGCGAAGTCCACGTAAGAATGGATCGCCGAACTTTTCCACTTCTACTCCTACTGCAAAAAACCTTCATCTGGTGATGGGCGAGGTGAAGATTCTGAAGCGCGGTGAAGCGTTGACAACCAATAAGGTTGTAACTGGTGATGTTGTTGGAGATATGGTGTTGTCTACTACAGATCGGCTGGGTCCAGAGCCGGATATGGTGCCGAAGAGGATGACGATTGCTGATTTCTACGCTGGATCGGCTTTCGTGTCCTCGCCGCCACCAAGCTCTTTGCCTGTGCCGGCTTTCTTCAAGAAGAAAAGTGAGGATAACCACGACGCCACAAGTGACTTGAGGCGTCTTCTCAAGCTCGATCTGTCATGAACGCTGGAGTGGTGTGTTTTAATGATGATGATAACAACGGAGTTTCAAGTCTTTGAATAAGAAGTTTGTGTTTTGCTCCTGGCTCGTGAAAGCTTCCCTTATTTTTTCAAGGGGAAGGGCGAGTTACCAAAGCAATTTGTCAAATTTCCTTGTTTAGGTCCCTTTATTTTACCTCTAATTATAGCAGAAAAGTAGATCTAGCTAGCTTGTTGTTTTGGGTTGAGTTGTAGTGTAGTAATTGTATAGTCTAGTCAGAAGTTTGTGTCTTTCATTTTAAGCATCTATTGTTCTTATCGCCTGCTTACAGTATTGTAGGGATCAGTAGGTCTAGTTTCAGTCGGGTAGTGGCTTAGAGTCATTAACATACCCTTCTGTAATTTATGTCTCTTTGATTTTATATGTATATCCCCTAGTTTATGTTTTATGAAGGCAGTAATTGGAAAGATTATTACTTTTGTGTCATTAAACTTCTCTGCTTGGTTATCTTAATCTTCCCGCTGTTATGAGCCTTCTTTCTGGAATGGAAATTTTTCTGCTTTTATATGTTCATCTTTGTGTGAGCTTGTGTCCTCGGCAATTCTCTCTTTTATCGTAGGAATCTGTGTGAAACAAATTAACTTTCTGGCTTATTCTGTATGTTTTGATCTTTCATCATCACATTCTTTGGATGATTAATTGGTAGTGTCTTAATTACATTCTGTGCAGCTTCTTATTCCATTTCATGGGTGACGTTTTTCAAGCTTGGTTAGTTCTGAAATTAAAGCTGCTTTATTTCTTGATGTAGTTTGTCTGTTCTGGAGCTCTAGAAAGTACTTTCAGATGTACCCATGCATTGCAAATATTCATCCTAGATTATTCCAGCAAATAGCAGAATCGTGGCTAGGAAACTATACTAGCGCCTACCCAATATTGTTGTTGAAATTTTCGCGATTCAATGTTTGGACCATGCAAGCGGACGTTGAAATCTCATGTCCAAATATATGGTCCATCTCTTGTTTCTTTCTGCATGCATCCTTTGACCAAAGGTTTATCTGTAGTTTGAATTCTTGCATTAGAATGTACTTTCTGTCACCAGTCTGTGCTTCCTCATGCAATTTTCCTCAGATAATGCAGGGATTGGTGGCAGCAGAGGCTGGGCTACATTTGCGAAGGGAAAGAAGTGAGAACAGTCAAATCTTGCACAGCTGTGTGGTTTTGTGAGTCGGATAATTGACAGAGTGAAGAGCAGAACTCTTAATAGGCAAAAGGAGGGGAAGTGGAGTGAAGCCAAACAACGTAGAATTGTCATGGCTAGATGAGTTGTCTGGGTGGTATCCTCAAAATTAGACCTCCTATGTTGGTTATTTGATTTTAGCTCATTTACTTTGATTTTCCGACTTGTTCATCAGTTAGTATTTGTGACTGCAGTGTAGTTTGCTTTAGCAATTCCCTTTTGAATCTGCCTTTTGCAAGTAGGTTTTATTAACCGTATGCTTCCGTACTATCCATATTAGTAGGGCTGTCAACTGTATGGGTTGTTATTTTTGTACTGTCCGTTAAATTCATATGTAACGACAGGTCGAACTAAAACAATTTGATCTCTGTCTTCCAAGTTTAGCTAGGACTGATCTGATTAGAAGTTCAAAAATGAGTGAAGTGAGGTGCTTTAGAGGGGAAAAAAGGAAGGGGGGGGGGGCTTAGTCCGAGGGAGTAGCGCGTGGGCATGGCTCCTCAATTCTCATCATTGACCTACACAAGAGGTTTTTTAACCAACATTTTGAGAAGTTCTATTAGGTTCTTAGTAGCAATACCCGACTTTTTGTTCTGTTTCTTTGATTTTTAGACTTAATTTTGGTGTTTGATTTTGCATCTGACTTGTTCATCAGTTAGTATTTGTATTTTTAGTGTAGTTTGCTTTCGTAGTTCCCTTTTGAATATGCTTTTCTGCTAGTTGGTTTTATTAACCATATAATCCAAATTAGTGGGGTTATCAACTGTATGCTTTTCCGTGTATTACACATCCGAATGCAAGCATGGAGACATCTTTGCCACAACCCTCTACTCTCACAAACCCCCACCTTAACTAAAAACTAGAAGTGAAAAAAATAGAACACCTAAAAGAGTGATCAATTCCTTCCTCCTGAAAGGTTGAATTGCATAATATGCTACTGGTCAGAACATACTTTTAACTCTATAATAAATATACAGGTCCTTTTTGTCCAGCGCTATGTTGGTAATTTCGATTTGAAACCCCTTGTAAAACCAATGAAGGGAGGAGCTTGTTCTAAATTGATATTACTTTACGTGTTTAATTTTTTATGACACTTGTTTCATACTTCTTTTCTTCCTTCATATCTATACCAAAATTGATCATATTGGTGAATACATATTGGTGAATACCTATTTATTAACCGAGCATGCTCATATATGTTTTGAGACAAGGTGTAGTAGTCAGGTCGAGGCTCAAGTGCTGAAATCCCAAGTTAGGGGAGGGTGGACCTGAGTGATGGGTGGGATAGGGGGAAGGTCATTCAAAGAAATTGGTTCAAGTCGGGCAGGTCATAATTCAGCGCATTTTTAGCGCATTTCAGCCCAAGTAGTTATTATTAACTTCCTCAATTTCAGTCCAGACAACTCATTTGACACCCCCAATGCTACCATAGATTCGTAAAGGAACTATGAAGCTATGGATCAGAGAAGTAGGACTTTGTTGAAAGTAACTTTATTTTCTTCCCATCTTGTGCTTTCTTTCTCTTGTTTTTGGTCTTCGGTGGGAGGTCTGGATAGCTGGACGTGTTGCTCATTGAGTAGAATTGTTGAGTATAGAAATATCCCCTTGGCCATATTACAGAAGTAAGCATGGAATATACTACAGATGCATTACCAGCACGTTACTTGTTGAAGATATAGTCATTTTCCTTGCTTTCAGAACACGGTATTTCCAGGTATGAACCAAATGAGTTCAAATCTGGTGGCTTCAATTGGTACTTGCTCATCATTAACTTCAAAAAATATTGACTAGAGTTCCAATTTCATTTTTTTTTTGGTCCTAGTTTTTTCTAGTTTCTTAGAGAGGGCTAGAGGTAGGCTGAATAAGTACTAGAGAGAGGTGACATGATATATCTTCACCGAGGACATGACGTAAGATAGGAGTATATGAAGGTCATGAGTAAAGGTAGAAAGGCAGAAGATACTTGTGGGTTGTCTCACTCCCCTTGGTGGGAAGACAGTATTAGTATTACTCTCTTAGTTCCTTGTCCTTCAATTATTGCTACTACTTGTTGTTTGTTATGCTTTGTTTATCATATTATACTACTTGTTTCTTATGCTTTGTTTATCACATTATTCTGCTATGTATATGCCTTGTTCTACCTCTGTATCGTCTTTTTCAAACTTCCTTGTTATATGTTACTTGAGCCAATCAAACTTCCTTGTTATATGTTACTTGAGCCAAGGGCCTTTGGAGAACACCTCTCTAAGGTTTGGGTACACTTTGCCCTTCCCAGACTCAACTTGTGGGAATTAATACACTAGGCTCTCACAATACTCGCCTATCGCTTGCCTTGAAATAATGTAATTAATATACTAGTGTTAAAGTACTTAATGTGAATCCTTCAAGTTAAGTGAAAGCTAACAAAATTTGAATGATACACTACAGATAGATCTTCTGCAATATATTATTCCCAGAACTGTACAAGCTTCTTCCAAAGCATACAGCTTTCTGGATGTAGATGAGGATATCTATATATATGGATCTTATTATATTATCTATTTGACAATTAGGCAAGAAGAGAGAGGGAAGAGAGAGGGACATTGAAGGCGCTCTTGTGGTTTTGGTGAGAAGTATGGAAAGCTGGATGCATTACTCATTGAGTAGAATTGTCAAGTATAGAATTATTCCTTTGCTATAGACTTGTTTTGATATTGTTTCTAATTTTGGGAAGTCCTGAACTTTCAGGAAAATGACCATCCATCCTGACGGAGATGGAGATGGACAAGGTCACATATCTGTATACTTGGCCATTATTGGGACAAGTTCCCTGCATGCTGTTTGGGAGGTGAATGCCCCATTTAGCTTCTCGATATTCAATCAAATTCATGACAACTATACTATAATGAGAGGTATAGTACTCTTTTTTTCACCCTCTTGACATTATTTTTCTCTTGACAGATCACTTATGGTCCAATTCTAGGACTAAATTTGTTTTTGATGCAGGAATAGAGAGGCATTTTCGCAATATCAGGGTTTCTCGAAATGCATCTCTAATGAAACATTCAAAGATCCCTCTAATGGTAACCTTGTTAATGACAAATGTATCTTTGGAGTTGATGTATATGTCATCAAGAACCAGGGAATAGGTGAATGTATGTCCTTACTGAATGGCACCAAGTTTTTCTTCAGCTGCTGCAAGCAGTAGGGGCTGGCCATCATTAATGCCATGTTGTGAATTCAATTCAATGATCCTAAAAAGGGATTTCTTTGACGACTGTTGCATTGTGGAAGCTGAGGTTTCTGTAGTTGTTGTTGTTCATTGTTTTAACTTAATCTTTGGATTGTGACCTTTAATTGGGCCAGAGTTCTTGAACTATGCTCTTTAATTTTGCCTGAAACATGCATTTGTTTCCTTTTTGCTGCAGAATTGAGATCTGGCAATTTAAACCTGACCATTTTACTGGTGCCAGTGATTTGATTTTGTCATGCCATGTTAACTTGTTTAAGCTCTGTGAGAGTGGTAGGAACATGTAGCCAAAGCACTTGATATCTTATCTATTTTGTATTGTGTACAAAGTTTTCAAACATGAAAACATTTTGCAAGATCAATGCATCATAATATTTTGCTCTTGCTATAACCTCAGAGGTCTTGTATATGACCACCTAAGTGCATCTAAAAACTTTTTCAGTTTGCATAGAATCCAATCCAAGACCTCACGTAGAAATTCTCTGTGTGTAATCAAAGCACAATCTAAAGAGTGTACCAAACAAGTACACCATGAAACAGACTTTGAAGTAAGAGGGAAAGAATACAACAACATACCCAATGTAATACCCAATGTAATCTCACAAATTGGGTAGTATATGCAGACCTTAAACCTACCACAAAGGTAGTGAGACTGTTTCCAATTGACCTTTGGCTCAAGGAAAAACAGACTGGGAAAAGAATAATCAATTGAAATCTGAAACATACATAGACGAAGATAATTACACTATAAATAACATCTTCCGCAACTCTTTCTTCAAGACTAACAACAAATTAGAGACACAACTAATATCTGCAAATAACAGACTATTTTTCCAGAGTCCTGATGAACCATGCTCCATGTACAATATCTCACACTATGTCTTCACTTCAAACACTTCCAGGTAAGACATGAGTATCGTAAACGCCAACTCATCTGATATCCTGATCCCGGAGCTTGATTTCCATCATCCCATGCGCACTTATTGTATATCAGCGAATAGGGTGGTACTGTGTGATCCCTCGCTTCGGAGGCAACTTCCTCAAAATGAAAAGGACAAGCGAAGAAGGTAGAATCTCTACCAACTGCAAAGAGTTGACAGAAGACTGGTCATCCTCAAAACATATAAACTTTCTTTTTGTGCACTCAAATTTCGAATACTCATTAGTTTAAGTTTACATCAAACTACACTTAAGCTAGGACATAAGAAACAAGTGCCTTTAAATGCTCAACCCTCCTGCGAACTGTCAACCAAGAGAATATAAACCTAACCGAGGAACTTCTCAGCCCCCAACCATAGAATTAATAAGAAAAAAGGACTTGGGAAGAAGTTTGACAGAAGAAAACAAGGTGTAGCATGCCACAATCGTATTGGACCTTACACAAGTTACTAACAGGAAATGCTGATCTTCTTCACTGGAACATAAAGAACAATGTGCATGACAAAGTTACACTAAAGGCTCAGTGCTGTAAGAACTTACCAGATAGTATACAAGATTCAAAATTGGATGGTCCAAAACATCCAGATCCGCAGCTTTATCAAATGCATTGAAGCACATCTGTGTCACACATGATTAGAGCAATAAGAGTAAGATGGTGTAACAAAGTTAGTCTCATCCCCCCTTCTCAAACTTCTTCAGTTGAAATCATAATATGAAATCATATTGATTTGAAGTTGAAGTTTTGTTTAGACATGCAATTTGGGATTCTTAAGTTGAAATTTTCCTCATATAAAAAATCCCGCAAGTTGTAGCAACTATCAAAATCTCTCCAATTCTTATAGAGCAAACCATAGTTTTAATAAACAAGACATCGGAATATCCTAAGATGCCACATTGATGAATCGCATATCTCCATGTTCCTTTTATAAATAAATTTTGTGGTTACAAACTTTCAAATACACATAATTTTATAAAGATCCACAAGCCAACAATAATAGTAACCAGCTATTCTTTAATACAATCTTTTCACATAGTATAGACAATCTTTACACCAATTTTTTTTTTAAATGATGGGTCTTTTTTGCAATATACACTTATGGGTCAAGTTTTACATTTAAAAAAATTTGGAATCTCAAATACTGCTTTTTGGAGAATTTGGGATTTGAAATCATTATCTTAAATAGCATGTCCAGACGTCTACTAAGACTAATTTACAACAATATTCACAATATAAAGATACCACATAGGGAGAATCCACAGAGGTCAATCACACATCACAAATATAGCTCGATTCCTTTCCAAGCCTTACGTGATTTGGTCATAGTTCAGTTAAGAATAGTTTATTCACCAGAAATATGGTCTTACCATAATGCATCTAATCAGGAAACATGAAAAACATATCGTCGTCACATAGCCAACCTACATAACCCAAAATAGAGAAGTGGTGTCAAACGACTTAAAACAAGAAGAACAGCAACTGATAATGAAAGCTACACAGTAACATACTTCCTGTAGTTTCTTCTGTCTCCCCTTTGATTCTACAGGGAAACGCCGTAGCATAAGGAAAAGCCTGCAAGGAGGTGATATAAGGTGAAGGAAAATTGTAATCATCAAATAGGTAATGACACATGACTTATACTCATATCAATATTAATTCACTAATATAAATTATAATCAGGACCTAATGAGGTTTCACACTACACATTTCAAAACGCCAATACACACCTTCAGAGATTAGATCAATCACTGGTTAGAGAAATCAGATCTTACCTTCCTCCGTAAAGAAGAAACCCTAAGGCTGCAAACAGAGATACGCCTGCAAAATAGTGCAAGTACAAAAGAAAATGTCAGTACAGTTGCAACATATCCATGCACACATAAAATATATTTAAAATATGCTCAACATAAAACACATACCTGCAAAGAACGCCTTAGATAAGATGACGAGGGCTGGAACAGGTTTCCACCATATTATCAGCCATAATATAATCTGGACATTAATAAGAAAAAGAATAAATCAAGTAATGAACATCCACAAAGTATCTACAACCATGAAAAGAATTATCATTTTTCTCATAATACTGTTTAATGTAAGAGTTGGACCGGCTATATTATATGGTACTAAATGTTAGACCGCTAAAGCCCAACATCAGAAGATGAGTGCTGTAGTGATGTGAATATTAAACGGAGATGCGGTCATACAAGATCAAATAAAATTAAACAACCATACTAAATACAATTAAAACAACCACCTTCGCCTGAAGGTGCACATAGTACAAATCGAAGAAAAAATGAGAGGAGGTCGCTTGAGATGATTTGTTCATGTCCTGCATCAACTTAGAAATTTACCGGTCTATAGGTGTGGAACTATGGTGATTGAAGGTAAGGAGACGAGGAAGACCTAAAATCACATAGAAGGAAGTTGTAAAGATTTAATTCAGGACGTAATGAAATAGTTGATATCTACAAGTTAGGAATACGGTTTAATCTAGCTACACCGTTGATTTTGAACCTATTGCTTCTCTAGGAATACTTCGACCTCATCGTAGGTTTACATGCCAGTAAAAAAATAGAAATTGTTCAACAATATTAGTATCATGACTGTTAGAATATTAAAGAATATAATATAATTAATTAGAACTACCGTTTTATTCTTTTTACTTTGTGGGTGGGTAATGGGTCAACGGTTGGAAATGTGTGACCTATCCAAGAACAACATGAATAGACTTTTTAAGCTTGTGTTGGGTGAATAGCACTTCAGGCAAAGCTGAATGTTGGTTGTATAACTAAAAAGATTCATAACCTATTTAATGATTTTTTATGATTAATAATGGCGATAAAATGAACTTTGCCGAAGGCATCCACCAAATTCCACCAACACATCATGTCTTACAGCCCATTTCTCAACTTGATTCAAGACCACAATTAATCACCCTGATTCACACTAATTTGACCACCTGTGAACAACTAATAAAAATAATTCAACGGATATCACTTATGTGGACTATATGGAAAGAGAGAAATAAGAGAGTTTTTGATGGTATAGGGAAGGATTTTATAGACATAAAATAATAGTAACCCTTAATTTTTTAATGCACCCGTGAGATCCCTATAAGCATAGAAGATTGGGTGTCGTTAATAGAAAATCAACTTTTTTTGTAAGATTTTCTACATTTGGGAGTTACTTCTTAGTATGGACATTTATTGCCTTCTATTATAAAAACTTGATACATTATCCCCCACAAAAATGTGATGGTGAGTGAGATGTGTTCTAGATGGAAGAAAAGCTATCATATGTAGACAACATATGATCCTTTTTAGCTGGAATCAGCTTTCATTCTTTATCCTTGCCTCAAGAATAATCTTCAAATAACACTCTTGAACTCGACAAGTTCAGAAGGGTATTTAATTTGGAGTGTCATTCACTTCAACTGCTTCGTCTTGACTTTGCTTGCTGAAATACGACACTGTCTCCCCTTTGAACAGGCTTCAAGGGATTCAGCCGGCAACTATAAAACAATATAATTCCAGTTCCATAAACTACTTGCATGGCTGCAAAAATTAGGATAACCCCCCACTCCCACAAAAAAAAGAGTAAAAGGAACTCCTGGTTTTCAGTATTCATTCTCTCCTCTCATTTCCCATTTGGAATTTTAAATTAAGCCGATGTGAAGCTAGGAAATAAACAGACAGATAATAAAGTTAACATTTTAATGTAAAACAAAATATGCAACTAAAAAGTCAAAACAAACACATCTGTTGGTTAAACTAGAGAAATACTGAGAACATGAAACAACAATTACTGTTTGTAAGATTAGCCAAGTCAAATTCAATCTGGCAAAGACAATTCTTGGTTTAAACCTTTTCAATATGTGAGTTAATTTGACTTGAAAAGATCACAGTTATTCAGAAGTGTAACATAAGGACTAAATATCAACCTGAATAGCATAAACCACTCCATTAATCGTGAAGAAACTAGGCCTGAGAGCATCAGTAGATACAGCACGTGCCTGCAACAGGGAAAACAGATATATTAACCTTGAGAATTGACACAATCTGCAAAACAATGAGTTGAGAACACACACAAACCTGATAGTATATCTCAGCCCAGAATAATACTAGAAGCGCAAAAGTTGTGAAGAATGCAAGACTTGGCATATCAAGCAAGATGTGTTGGATAATCTACCAAAAAATTATATGTATGGTTACAGATGAAAAGAACCAAGATAAAAATGGCAACCAGACGTGTAACCAATGTCAGTGGCTAACCTCAGGGTTTAACTTCTGAACATCCCGACGGAATACAAAAACCAGAGAGCGAACTACCAGAGGACAAAAACACAACTTCAATACAATATAAACCTAACAGATCAAAGCAAAGTGAAATGTAAAAGGAAAATCTTCTCTTTTTCCCCTAGTATAACCAGACTAATATAATATTTCCATGAGGATATTTTCAATATAAATAATCACAAAAGACGATGCCAACCCCCATTCACCAAGAAGTTGAGGAAATGGAAGACTTTCTGAGTGGTCCATCCATATTCAGGAACTCTCATTTGAATCCGGATTAATTGCACCTGCAAACTGACAAAGTTAGAAACAACTCCCAGAGTCGCAGATACATTAAAGCATTGATGTTACAGACTATCTCTTTAGAACACATATTAAAATGCTATTTGATAAGTAAGATGAATCATAGACAAAGAAGTTCAGATCATTGTGCAAAATCAACTAAGGACACAGAGAAATGATAAAACCAACATGTTGCTGCTTCTATGAAGCCAACTTACAGGCAACTAGGAAGAGAAACCCTGCACCGGTTTCTATTACAAAAAATGTATAATATATGCAGATAGCTATCATGATAAATCAAAAACATCAATGAACACTAATATCAATTTACGAACTACACAGTTCCCTTCCTACCTCAGCCCATGAGAGCTTTGTTAAGCATAGACGGTTCTGAGTCCAAATAAAGCACGAGGATAGCATTAGATTGATAAATCCTCCAAAAGATACAGAATCATGTTGCTATCCAACTTGAAGTGTAATTAAATGAATCCTATCTCAAACCTGACATCCCCCAACCCCGTTATCAGAAACATGACAAAAGTGTTTATTCTTATGGACAACATGGGTTTTTAAATCCTTTGTATTACCTTCCACTATAACCTAGGTACATTAATTGGTCTTAGCAAAATAACTTACTTAAAATGAATGTTTAAAATCAACAATTCACACAATGCGCGCAAACCCTCTCAGTAATTTTGTTACAAACAACTCTCAAGTTCCAGTCTTTTTCAAGAAATGGAAATCGTAAGGATAAAAGCACCAAGAAGGTGCAACAAGGAGATTTATAAACAAAAGCAAAAGTATATCCCTCTCAAGTTTCATTCTTTCTTGCTGAATACATCCCAGCATAACCCTAACATTGGTCACTTTCAATAAAACTCACATAACCCTCTGTTTAACTATTTGTTCCACAGATTAAGAGAAACCCGAATTGCAGCACCAACAACATACTCAGTATAGTCCCACAAGACGCGGTTTACAAATGCTAAAGTGTATGCAAACCTTACTCTATCCATAGAGACGCTGTTTCCTAAAGAGCCCCCCAGCTCAGGTAACACAATTATATTACATCCAAATACAAAAAGCTAACAATCAACAATTACCAAAAAAATTCATATATCTCTACACCCATATAGCTATAAATTATCTAGTATTCACAAAATTCATCACAGTTAAATCCAAAAAGGGAAAAATTACAAGAGCAACAGCAGAAACGGCGCCGTATAAGATCGCAAGGACATGAAAAATACGGTCTTGCCAAATAGGAGATTTATTCACTTCATCCCACCAGCTTATTGCCTCATGTAAACGGTACGCCACCACCGCCGCCGCCGTCGTCGACGGGCCCACCGCCGTTTCTACCCGACCCATCGCCGGAGATCCGAAATTAGACACCAAATTAAAGCCAAAAAATGAAAATTTTGAGATTTTTTAGCTTTGATCGGAAATTTTTTTGAGTCTAAAACGGCCGGCGAGAAAGGAGAGAAGCACGGCGGCGTTCTCCTGAACGTTCTAGGAATTTTTGTTGTTTATGAAGAGAAATGTTGTACGGTGGTTCAAATAGATAGACGAGGGTATTTTCGTCCGAAATGTACAAGCATTTTATTAATCAATGTGGACAGCAAATTGCTAAAAGTAATACAGTTGTTTTCCGACAGATTACACGTGGGGTGAATAATTGATAGGGGATGTGTAGTTTTTATTTATTTTTAATTTTTCGTATTTGATATTCGATATTTGATATTCGTATTAAAGTATTAATTAATTTAAATCTATCAAAAATTAGATAACAAAAATAAAGTAGCAAATAATTTTTTTCTTCTACATAGATAAATAGTTAAAATTAAATTAATAATTTTCATTGTGATAGATTAAATAATTTTATACTCTCTCCGTCTAACAATATTCGTTCAAAATCGCCCTTTGAATGTAGAAGTAATAAATACAATAATAATATACTCAGTGGAATCGCACAAGTGGGGTCTGGAGAGGGTAAAATGTACGCAGACCTTACCACTACCTCATAGTGATAGAGAGGTTGTCTCCGAGAAACCTTCACCTTAAGAGAAGTAATAAATACAATATCTTGAAATATATATTGGGAAATGACTATAATTAATTATAAGAGTAAATTAGAAATTAAAAGTAGAATTATCTTTTGATTTCATAAAGTGAATAATATTGTTGATCGTCAATTATTAATATAGTGAACAAGTAAAGATGAATGAATCAGAGAAAATATATTAGTTATATTTATATATTAAAAAATTAAAATATGAATGATACAACATAGGATCTATATATAAGTATAATAAATATATGTATTAGAACTTAAATTTATGTATTATTGATTTTGTATCAAAATCAAGTTGACACGTGTTGTTTAATTGAATTTTTATAGTTAATTGATGGTTAATTAAAGTTTGATATGTTTTGTCTTTTAATTGTGATTAACAATTAATGTTAAATTATGTTTTTAGATTGAGATAGACTTAGCCACGTCAAAAATACTTATTAATTTGCAATGTCTTTATCAAAAAAATGACATGGTCAAATTAATCAACGTTAAGTTATATTCCCAATTATTATACAACAATAATGAACTATATCATTATCCTAAATGTAATTTTTTATGAAATTGTGGCGCAGTGCGAAGCGTATATCAATGTCCTAGAATGACCAAATGCTTCATTACACTCCAATCCGGTATCAACCATTCTCATAGTCGAACTAGTTGCTTCAACAAACTCCAATTCAGCATCATATATTCTCATAGTCGGACCAATTGCTTCATCAAACTTTAATCTAGTGTCACACGTTCTCATAGTTCGACCAATTGCTAAATCAAACTCAAATCCAATGAATGTCACACATTTTCATAATCCGACCAATTGCTTCATCAAACTTCAATCCAACGTCACATATTCTCATCATCCGACCAATTGCTTCATCAAACTCCAATCATCATCCGACCAATTGCTTCATCAAACTCCAATCCAGCATCACACATTCTCATAGTCCGACCAAATTGCTTCATGAAACTCGAATCCAGCGTCACACATTCTCATAGTCCGACCAATTGCTTCATCAAACTCGAATCCATCGTCACATATTCTCTTAGTCCAACCAATTGCTTTATCAAACTCTAATCCAGCGTCACACATTCTCATAATTTGACCAATTGCTTCATCAAACTCCAATCTAATATCACACATTCTCATAGTCCAACCAATTGCTAAATCAAACTCTAATTCAATCTCACACATTTTCATAATCCGACCAATTGCTTCATCAAACTACAATAGCATCACTCATTCTCATAATCTGACCAATTACTTCATCAAAATCCAATCCAGTGTCAAACACATTCTCATAGTCCGACCAATTGTTTCATCAAACTCTAATCCAATGTCACACATTCTCATAATCCAACCAATTGCTTCATCAAACTCCAATTCAACATCACACATTCTCATAGTCCGACCAATTGCTAAATCAAACTCTAATTCGATCTCACACATTTTCATAATCCGACTAATTGTTTCGTCAGACTCCAATCTAGCAACGCATTCTCATAATCCAAAGGGATCTGAAACAAACCGAAAAACTAGATCTCATAAAATGAGTCTAGTACTTCTTAACCTAAAAGCACTCATCAGGCATGAAAAGGAAAAAAAGAAATTTTCTGAAAAGTACAAACTTTTAAAGCTGCTCTATTTCACTTCATAAAAATTGTCCCTATTCTTCCTTCACACCACACTAATTGCCAACATTAACTTCCAACTCTGCCAGGTATATATGGGGAAAAAGTTGCAAAACTATGGAAAAAAACTAGCAAACATGTTTCTTATTAACTCTCTCTAATGTTACAGTCAACACCATTTTTGGCAAAACTATAGATCTGCCAAATGCAACTAGTGGAAAATTTTCCAGCCAGTCTCCGAGTATAAATACAACGAAGAAAAAGAGTGTTCTCTCTACTTCTAAAAGATAAAAATCAGCGGAGCAATTGAATATGCTCATTCTGAGCCAGCTAAAACAGCTTAAGAGTGAGTGATGTATCCCATCATTTATGAGAAAACAACGCCCATCTTCTTAGCAAAGTCATCTTCATCATCTTCTTCCAGGTATTCCTCACCAGTGTCAGCATTCTCACCTTCTTCTAAATTGTAATCTTCACCATCATCCTGCTCATAATCATAGTCTGCATCTCTTAGATCATGGCCTTCAGCTTCAAGGTCTTGATCGTCTGCTTCTTCCACAATCATCCCTTCTTCAGCTCCAAGTTCATTTGCGCCATGGTGCGCAGGAGATTGATTATCAGCTAATACAACTGATGGAGGATCAGACACTTCCTTTTGCCCAAGGTCAGTATTGTTCCTGGAGATGGAGGAAGTCACCACTGGTTCAGAGTGGTCCTTTCTTTCATGTTGATAGTCTTCCCTCTTATCAGATATCATGCCCATTTTACTGCTTCTTTTTCTCTTCAAGATCTCTTGCAGAGGCATTGGTCCATCAAATGATACATTATCCCCTCCTGCTTGCTGATAGCCATCACGCTTTTGGAACTTACGCTTCCCTAGGGCCTGTTGCTCATCAATAATTTGTTCATTGGTCTCAGCAGTTTTCCAACCTTTAAGTTCAGCAAGACTTCTTGGACCAGAAAAATTAGAATCATTCTCGCTTGCATCTCTTCTCATACGTGGACCACTGTTATTTCTTCCAGTATCATTGAGATCCTCTTGTATTCTTCCCTTTAATCTATCACGAAGCCTTCCCTGTTGAGCGAAAAGCTGTGGCCTTTCTGAAGATAACCTGCCACGGTCCCTAGCCCTATCCAGCCGCATGTCTGTCCCATTAGTTGGAGAGGGTGATCTACTAGGTAACTTTATTCTTCCTCGAAGACGACTAGCAAGGGAACTCTCATGTGAAGGTACATAGTGTCGATCCCTCCTGGAACTCTGGTAGCCTCGATCCTCAATGTGCTTTTCACTTGCATGGTCATGACTAATGACCGACCTCAAACCATTAACCCTCTTATGCTTTGATAAACGATGCCTCAGATCTGACTCTTCAACTTCTTCAGGGCTGTGAGCTCTACCATAGCGTCTCCTTTCAAGATGAGCGGATTCACCTTGTACTCTCTCAGAAGAAGCTCTACGCTGCACCCTACCAGAGCGACTCGGAAGCCTGTCGTGAGAGTCATGCCCATATACATCATGGTACATATCCTGGTCAACATTTGCAGACCCGCCAATATCGTATCCATTGCTTATCCCATTTCTGCCATATTGACCTTCACCATGATAAAAATCAGTACCTCTGAGCTCATCATCCACAAGAACATCAAAACCAGGTGAAAGCTCCCTTGAGATCTCATCATCTTTGTTCTGGAAGCTATTGTAATCATCAAACCTGCCAGGCTGTTGTACTCTGTTGGATCTACCGACGGGATTCCCATTTGTAGGCAGCACACTTTTTGGTTTGTGCCTCTGATGCGCAACATCAATGACAGGATTGGGTGGCAGCACATTCTCATTAAAGGAAGCATTATTCTTGGGCAAAGGAGCTTTCAGTTTTTCAGCTAGTTGGGCTTGTACAGATGATTCTCCAGACTTCCAAGTATTTGCTTGAAAAAATGTCTTCTCTTGCACACACTTTTCAAACCCACTTAATGCCTTAAAATTGGTTTTCTCAGTAGATGCAGATGCAGTAGATGCAGGATGTGGAGGAGCTTTGTTAGATACAAACATCGGTGCATGGAAGAACGGACACCTATCACCTTTTAAACAAAAGCCTTGCTGGAAGAAAATGCATGGTACACCTTGCTTACTAGAACCATAAGGAACATTCGGAGTAGGTGCAACAGATGCTACTGGAGGTGCGGAAGATCCTGTAGGTGTTGATACTTGAGCTCCCAAAACTCCATCAAGAGGCTGCAAGAGTAGAAGATTATTTATTATCATGTCAATAAGTAGTTTACAAACACAGAGAACTCTTAGTTTGCTAATAAAAGTAAAACTCGTAAGTTTACATCACGACAAGGTACCCTGGGTACTGGTAGAACATAGATGATAAGATTGTCTAGTATGTTAGCAAAGAATGACTCACAGGGTGCCGGAATGCGCATTTTGGGTTTAAGCAGCTTCCGTTCAACCAGTACCAGCAATCTCGAGGATTAAGCCGAGCAACATCACTATGGCGGTACTCACACTCACTTCCCTATGGACAAAATAAAAATAATTAGTGTGTCAGTAATACTGATCTAGATCTGTATAGAACAAATCGCAGATTGAATCGTCTAGATCGTTATACATCGTGGCAAAGCCAATCACATCTGTATTCATTTGAACAGAAAAATTGATAACATAAAAAGTACGATGCCAATTGCTTTTGTGTAACATTGTCATTTCCCCATTGGTTAAAGAAAGACAAATTAATGAGAAATAAATTCAGTTAATACACGTGTTAAATTGATTAACTGTCTCACATGATCCGACCAAAGAAAATGACAATTCAGATGCAAAACCAACATTTTGTCATAGACGATAATGACAAACATAATTGATAATAATTACATGGGTAGCCATTCACCTGCACAGTTATTTTCCGCATCCAAGTAACTAACTTTATACTTGCTCCGAGATTGACTCTCAGCCCAGTATGTATCACAAAATAATCATAAAAGTCAAAAAAATAAAATCATTGGTACACATATCTAATAAAATTAAAAAACAAATCAACAAACTGTCAGAGTGGATGTATCAAACCAGCAAATAGCAAGGACTGTTCCCAAGAATGACAAAAACATACTGGCACCAAACGACAACACGCTGTATCTTCAAGACTTCTAGACATACATAGAAACTAAAACTTCTAGATAGGGTAATGGATTTTCACTTTAGACAATCTCAAGGACACACATTTCATTTAAAACCCAACAAAAATAAAAAGACACTTCCTTTAATCTGATAACGCAAGCAACAAAAAAGGAACAAGAAATTCAAAATCAGGCATCCGTAGTACAAAAGACAAATGCTATCCAATCACCAAAAGAAAACAAACCAACTTCCATACCACTAGTATTCACCCATAGCTAAAAAACACAAGTAGATCAAGTTCCAAACAGGAAACCAAAGGGCTATCCATCTGAACACAGATCTCCAACTAGTTCATCTATACAACAATCTTTTCAAATCAAATCAAATCAACAACTACAAGTACTTCTCAATCCCAAACTAGTTAAGATCAGCTATATCAAACCCCACATATCATTTCAACTGCCTTATCTCTTGTAAGGTTAAGATCCTCTAAATCTTGCAACTAATCTCTATGCTAATTAATTAACATACAAATCTCTACACAAAATAACAAACACCAAAAGTCCAGACTTCAATCTTAATCTCAACAAGTAGATATCAATATCATTTACTAATCAAATTAAACCCAAAAAAAAAAGAGCTGAACCTTCTTGCATGTAAGAGGAGAAGCGAGAAAGTAAACACAATCAGTGTTTCTCTTGAGACCTTCTTCTTCAGCTGAAGGCATAGCTGTCGCCGCCGTTGATGAAGAAGAAAGTGGCTGAATTTGCAGTTGCTGCTGCGCCGGCGGTGTAGGTCCCACCATGGTTGTATAATCTACAGAAAAACCCTAACAAACAGATCCCACAAGAAGCTTTTGGGAGTGGATCTAGGGTTTCCAAGCATATACCAATATATATATATATATATATATTTACTATATATATATGTATATGTATACAATCATGGGCACATCTGAGCTATAATTGATTCAGGTTAGCTTTTGTAAAGAGAACCACCCTAGGGGGTGGGGTGGGTGGGGTGCGGGGTGGGTGGTAGAGGCTGGAAGAGGAAGCAGTTGAGATTTGAGAAAACAAGATGCTGAGAGAGAGAGAGAGAGAGAGAGAGGGAGAAAAGAGATGAGGCTATGGTGAAGAGAGGCTTTAAACTTAGTCAAGTTCCCTAATTTTTTTTATTAAAGGTTTTTTGAGAGGATATTTTTTTTAAAAAAAATCATATTTTTGTAAAATCATTCATGTAGTCATTACGAATATAATGAATCGTGAATATTATGAAAAACTTATGATCAATCAGATAATTTGTAAATAGTTTAAGCAGATTAAATAGAACAACTTCAGATTGTGATACATGATATCTATGTGGAGTGTCATATGGCAGATATGCAAGACAACACGTGTCACATTATTTGACTTAATACGTGACAGGTGTTGCATTTAAATTTTTTATAATTTATATATATATATTTCATTTTGACTTTGTCATTTGTACTAAAGAATAGTAAAATCTTTCTTTTTCTTTTTTAACTTTGTTATAATTTAAAATATGTTATTAATATGAGATTATATCATCTTGAAACATTTTCTTTAAAAAGATGCAAAGATATATATGTACCAATTAATGTTGTTAAGATGATGGCATTATAAGATTGTTTGGAAGTGTACCACATTTTCTTTAAAAAGGTGCTCATTGTTGGATGTATATTTAAACATCTCTTTAAGATTTTTTTCATGTAACCTTTTACCTTGTTCATCTTTTTATGGATTTATAACTTGATTATAAATAAAAATAGATACAAGCTTATACTTTGACAAAATTGAATAAAGAAAGTTATAAATTGAATGTAATAGTATTTAGTAAAGCTTATAATCACGAGCGTTCATTTGATTGTGAATATATTACGACTTATCTCCAAAAGCGGCAGAATAATTTATAAGAAATATTTAGAATATTGTGAAAATATTTTGAAAAAGGTGTTAAGACATCGAATCAAATCTTGATGAACGATGATGATAAGATGTTAGGTTTAAATCTCATCACTTTGTTATGATTTAACACGTTTTTATGCGGACAAGGCGTTCTTGAGTCCTAATACACCATCTTGGTGATACAAAAATGATTAAAGCAAAAATAATGTGCTTTGAATAAACGGTAATGAAATTTATAACTGAATTTACTTTATTCCCAATTTAAATATGATAGAAATACACAGTACGTTTAAAAAAAGATAACTAATTGAGTATCTAAACACGAGTATAGAAAAAAATAATAATCATTATTGCATTATAATAAAAAGAATATTATGAATTCTTAAAATGGTCCTTCAAAAGGGTGGAGATAATTTTTTGCCATTAATACATATAGATTGTTAGGTGTGTGGTTGTCATGTGACCTAATTTAATGAATTTTATAAATTCTTCATTAAAAGAAAGTAACATAAAGTGGAGGAACACTTCATTTTTCATATTGAAGTTGAGATAGATTATATAATTATGATAATTATTATAATTATTATAATATATTAATGAGCTAATAATAAAATTTATGAGGCACATACTTATGTTCATTCATTCTTGATGATAATACACATTTATAACATATTTATAAATATTTTATAACATATTTATGAAATATGTTATAAATTATATATCAAAGGATAAAACCAAAAAATAAATTTTCACCTATAATGATTTTAATCATGATCATAATAATATGTTTTTCTCTTCCTAAGAAAATATAATATTATAAAATATACGATAGTACACAATTAAAATTGGGAGTTCTAAAAGTGACACCTGGTAAAAAAAAAATTGTAAACGAGACATAATATGTATCATGTCACGTGACTTATCTCGTGACATATATCGCACCTAGATTTTGATTTATATTTTTTCAACGTCTCTATATATATATATTTCATTTTGGCTTCATCTTTTCTACCAAGAACATCAATTTGAAGAGTAATAAAATCTCTCTTTTTCTCTCTGTCTCTCCCAGCTTATAAAAATCAATGTTATTTTCAGTTTAAATTAAGTGAGAAATCCTAGTGAAAATAAACAGTTTCGTGGTAATAATAATCATAATATTTGATAAATTTCTCATTTGTTATTTAACTAATAATAAAACTTTGTGTACTTTCCTTTTCGAAGATCGACGAATCAAATAATATTTCTATTCCAATTTTGTCCTATGGACATTTGCTTTAGTCTAATAAATTTCACAAAATTGTTGATTTAATATTTTTAGTACATGTGTAATTTTAATCCCATAGTCCAATTATTCAAGTGCAACTCTGGCCAAATCAAAATTTTCAAAATATGGGGTCCAGGTAATTGAATTTAAAAAATAAACTAGCATATTGTCCATGTCTTTATTAGCAAAATTCATATACTTATTTGACCATTAAAGATTTAAGATTTTGGTGTATCGCAAAACATCATTTTATTATTAATCAAAAATTTCAAGTTTGAATTTTATAATGAAATCACTTACATAAGAAGTGCCTTTAATCTCCTAACTAGAAGTTTTTGACCACCAAAAATTTTATATATCGAAAGTATCCTTTTATCATTAATCAAATATTTTAAACCATCCCCTTCTGCTTATGGAGTTCGATTCTTTTAGACGAGGATTTTTCGAAAACAGCCTCTCCAACTCTATGAGGTAGTGGTAAGATCTGCGTATATTTTACTCTTCCCAGTCCTCATTTATGGGATTCCACTGGGTATGTTGTTGTTATCTCCTCAAAACATCCAGAAAACAACATTTTTATCTCCACGGAATACGAGTTAGATTTGTGTACAATCTACTCTTCCCAAATGTTGTTGTAAACATCTAGAACATCTCGCTCCACATTGTTTTAAGGAAGGGGAGGGAGGAGGAGGGGGAGGGGCTTCGATTGGGCACGGAGTTCAAGAAATAAAGGGAGACTTAGTGATCTAAAATTAAAGATGTGTGTAGTCTTTAGAACTTGTGGCCTTTAAACTTGTTGGAATTATGTCCCCAAAAATGAAAGTAATAGGCTTAAAATTGGGAATGAGGGAGTACATATTTACAAGTAAAATGTACAGTTTACATCATATTCCTAACCTTTTTGTACCACATTCTGAACAGAACTTAGAGGTCTCTCTCAAGTAGGGAGTACCACATTCATCGCAAAACTTTGCAGGACTTGTAGTCTGCATAACCAATGTCATTAAATAGGCTGTGAAGTCAGTATTTTTAGAAAAAATAATCTCGGAAAAAGCAACATATAAAGATCTCTCACCATTATATGCATGCGTCCTCCTACATGGCCTAATTGTTGTAAGCAAGCCATCTGTGGAGAAATAGTTGGCGACTGGTGAGCATGAACAATTTCAGGCAAGTGAGACTGCGGACCACATTGTTGATTGTGAGAGAAATGGGTCATATGTTGACTTTGGTTGATATGGTGCTGCTGGTGGCTCTGCTGAAGGGGATGAAATTGAGCCTGATGAGCCAGAGGTTGCATATGCTGCTTTGAGGTAGTCTGCTGACTCTCCTGTCACAGAAATATAGTTGAACAAACTGAGTATGAATCAAGAAACACATATTATCAATATATCTGTATCTCTATATTTTTCGTGCAAGGTGGACGACTGAAACTTGTGAGCAGTATAAGACCATTTGAACAAATCAAAAGAAGAGGATTACATGATTATACACCAGTAGCCAAATGCTCAAGCTAAACAAACATCAACTTGAAAGTCATACAATTGATGAATGAAAATGCGCCTAGATGTATAACAGAAACTCTATTGTTAGCTTCCATCTTCAAAGTTGGATTACGATTTTACCGTTAGCATAAATCAAAATATAATAAAACATCTAATTAAATATTAATCATACCATCATGTTATATTAATTAATATTATTAGTTAATTCATAGTTATTTTATACTAAAAGTGGGAGCAATTAAAGTGAAAAGTTAACTGAGATAAAATCTTTATATAAAACTAAAAGAATTTTTGTGCTTCAGTCAACAACAATTTCTGTTCAAAAATTAAAAGTTAATTTTTTTAAAAAACTCAAGTGCAAGAGATTAAGATGTTAGTTTTAGCATGGTTGTTTTTTATGGAGTACATTTTATCTAAGCACTAGACTTAATTAATTAAAGCAATTTATTTCTTTTGAGTAATGACTACTAATGACTGTTAGCTATAATTTACTATTGTACATAAAAAACTGTAACCTTTCTAAGTGTAATGAGGGATTAGGCAATTAATATTCAGAATAAATTGTAACAGTAGTCATGTTAATGAATTATCTCATCAGTCCAAAAAAAACAACAGACGCAGCACCACTAAATTTTTAATAAATCATCTCTTTTATAAAAAAATAATACTAATTCACAACAGTTGATTAGATGGAGTTAGAATCAGTCTAAGAAAATTTATGAGGCAGAAGAAGCTACACAAGGAGCAAGGATAACTATGATTGTATATGTATTTGTTAGATTTTTTTATATTTCTCCAACATTTAATTTTCCCTGTATTCGTTTTGCAGAATCCTAAATGATATTTAGGCTATTTCATGACATATAAATACAATTACTTCAAAAATGATATTTCTTGGAGACTTCGGGTATTTGATTTCTTGTACATACAATGTCCAGTGATAAACATTGAATTGCAAAGAAGCAGGCTAGATGAAGGGTACAAGCGCAACGCGCGTGACGAGAGACTAATGTATATATAAACATCTACACAGTCGTATAGACAGATCTAAGCATCCGAAGAAACATCTCATGAAGCATTAAGCTACACAGGCAAAAAACAAAAAACTGGCTTCACTATTTGAGTCTAATTCATTTGTACTTAGCAGGACAAGCATGGTAGTCCTTCAACCTGTTGGTCTATGATGCTAGACATATTTCAGCATAGGAACTGCTACGGCTAATTCTATGAAGTTTCTAGGAAAAGGACGTATCCAGGTTAAGTATACTTAGAAACAGTATAAAGTTTCTTGGTGAGTTATTTGTTTATTTTTACCGGCAGTTTCTGGCTATTTTGAGCACAAAATAAGCAAAACAGAAAACGGTTAAGGTTTGATTCATGAATTGCCTAAAGTAACTCACTGCTAATACTTATTGCAGAATGTCTTAGTAAATCTCCTTGTCCAATAACTGGTTGAACAGGTTGATTCATGAATTCCCAAAAGTACTAACGAAATGGCGCATGGACAAGATAATGCATCTTAGATATAAACTTCCGGTTTCCAGCAGGGTCCTTTTGCTGTTTCTCCTTAACTATTGTCTGATATATAGCATACTATTATATGCATGTTCTAGTTTATCCGATAAACAAGGAACAACATATAAGTTAAATTAAGACAATGGAAAAGAGAAAATCATTACTTCACTAACAGAGCGGTAGCTTTGACCTGCAGCTAATGATGATGCATTGTCCGTGCCAGTGAATGCCTGATAGACATGGGCAGAAAAAACATTCTATCAATTTTCCAAACATAATAGGAAAAAGGATACATATGATGACTACAAGATCATCAAAACTTACTGACAAACCAGTGATGTTGGAAATTGCGTTTGATGCACGCCTATACTTGTGTCTTGGAGCATAGAATTTGTAGTCTCTGGGGGATATAGCAACTTCATTTCGGCCTGTTATTCTTCTGAACCTATATTATAGGAGTATGGATCAATTTGAAATGCTATTCATGAATTAAAACTCTGACCGACAGGCACCGATTATCTTTGTTTTATCAGAAACTGTAATTTATTTAAAGTAAAAAAATGAAGAATACACATTAGTAGGATAAAGAGTCCTTAACTGACACAAAAGGAAGATAACAAAGTCTGGTCAAAGATGACTAACTTCTAGATTCTACTGGTTAAAGATGATTAACTTCTAGATTCTATCTTATTCCCAGTTCCCGTATTGTCTTCAAGGTCCACTTACATAATCATTGCAACAACAGTCGGTAACAAAGTCAACTGCAGTTAGCTCAATTTGGAAAAGAAAAAAAACTGCTTGTACTAATATCACAGTACTTAAAGCTCTGGAAGGAAAAGTTGAGTAAATGCATTATCCTGGGAGTGTCTTAAATGAAGGAAACAAGATAGGACATCAAATTATGCGATCGTGAAAATTCAACCACTTACTCTGCAGCTTGTTTGTTGGATTATGAAATGTCAAATCTTTAACAATCTCAGATTGTGCCATGTTAAACTTAAGGATAACAGTGTTGTTAAAGCAGTGCTTGGTGCTAAACTTCGGGCTTGCACTATTTTTTTCCTCTCACAAGAAAAACAAGACAAAAGTATAGAAGGAGCAAAAGGCTATGGTTAATAAATAAGGTAAGTAAATGTTAAGGCACTATCTCATCTTTGTGTAACGAAGAATTCTACAGACGAGACTAAATAGGATACACCACGAGAAGAAAAACAAGCATAATAATAGGGACCAAGGTACAATATGCCTCCAGAACATTGGATTTCATGTGCGATCAAAACTGGATCAAGGTGAAGTAGTCCTACCAAACCAATCGTCTTTGACTTATCAAGGGATATTTCGTCAAATATCGTTGTGCACAACAATTATATTTAACTTTAGTCCCCTAGTGAAGTTTCATAATTGCAGAAACTGAAAAGAAAATTGTACAAATGAACTTCTGAATCAACGAACACAACAACAACAACTACTCAGTATAATCCCACTAGTGGGGTCTGAGGAAGGTAGGATGAACGCAAACCTTATCACTACCTCTATGGGTAGAGAAGTTGTTTTTGATAGATCCTCAGCTCAAAACAAATATAATCAAAGCATGATAAAACGCAAAAATTTAGCGAGAAAATAGCAAGATAAACAGAACAAATAAAACAACATGACATAGTGAAAATTAGAAGAGATACTACGCTTATATTAAATGTCCTTAATAAACTGAAGATGTGTCATGCCGTATCTAATCATCTCCCCTAGTTCTTCTTCGGCCTACCTTTACCTCTCCTCAGATCTACTATAGTCAACCTCTCATATCTCCTCATTGGTACATCAACGCTTCTCCACTTCACATGCCCGAACCATCACACCCTCGCTTCCCTCATCTTTATCCGACACGGATGCCACTCAACCTTGTTCCATATAACCTCATTCCTAATCTTATCTCTCCTACTATGCTACATTCAACTAAGCATCCTCATCCCCGCTACCTTCATCTTCTAACTGTGTGCATTCTTGACTGGTCATCACTTTATCAGACTTTGAATATGGCAAACAAGAGAAGTGCAAATTATGCCAAAGAAAGAAACTGTCTTCTCCGTTGGTCAAAATTCACTCTGCATAAGCAGTATTTCTTCTGCTACTTTTCCAAAAATTACCCTAAATCGTATACAACCAACAAATCCTCTAGAAAATTATATGACAATTTTCTTCACATGGTTTTCAGACACGGCATACTGCCTCGTTTGTTTTCATTAAGATTAAGATGTTTGAATCTGAATGCACATCTAAATATTAAGATATGCATTAAGATTTAGAGATCTAAATCTGAATACACATCTGAATATTACGATGTTGCATACCATTGTGCATCATCAAACCTCAATATTTAAGATAACAGATTATTTAAAATAAATCAAACCTCAATGTTTAAGATGGAGATTTTGACATACCATTCTGCATCATCAATACATAAGCTAGTTGGTTTCTCAACAATGGCTAAACCATTAACCACGACAAACCGGACACGCTTCTCCTCTTGTATAACTAATTCAGGAAACCTTGCCCTTGTTTCAAAAGATGTAGCCAATTCCCGCCTTTTAAATATGCAAGGTCCTGTGTATTAATATCAGCAAAGTAAGAGGTTAACCGTGAAAATGGAAGTCCGATGACAGGAATCATGAAGTTCAATTTTTGTCAAGAGAAGATAATTAAAGGAAACAACATTTTCTTTGTTTCAGCCTTGTCAGGAGATAATGATATATGTAACCAGCAGAAGAAGAGGTAAACAATGAGTAACTGCAAAAACTAAACGTTGATGGGCTAAACTAGATGCGATTCCACACAGCTTCATGTTTCTACATTGATTAAAAAAAGAATCTATTTCTGAAATTTTTTTCCAATTCATCTTTTTGACCTTTCTATCCTCTCCATCCTCACATGGATGAAAGGAAGCAAGATGTAGAAAAGAAAACATACACTAGCCTAAATTTGAAGCTGACACATACAACAATAAAATCAGTCTTCCTCTTCCCCGATCCCAATGAAAAATCATATTTGTTAAAGCAAGATTAGCTTAAATGAGAGAGAAAATATGACGTTACGGAAAAAGCAAAGACTGCGACAGACTTGCAAGTGTTGAAATGTCATACCTTTCCTAGGAAATTTTTTCGCAAGCTTTCTGTATAAACCACCAGCTGCTTCAAGGGCCACACCAATGGTTTTTTCACGCATGCCATTCAAAGAAGAGAGCCTTACATTCACTTCATTAACCAGTGTTTCATACATGTTAGCCACGTACATCAAGGGCAAAACATATGTAGCATCACCTTCATAATGGATTTCTCTAGACTTCCGTTTGCTCATTTTATCTTGCGAAGATTGAGCAGCAAAGTCTGACTCTGAATCTACAACATCAACTACATGTGGCCTTATGAAATGATCTACGATAATGTCTAAAAATCTGGTCCTTGCCGTTTCAATTGGCGAAATATCTGGTCCATGAAAACTGGCATTAGCAAATCTACAAATAAAGGTCATCTAGTTGCTTTAATCCATTTAAAATCAAGTATAAAATGAAATCTCCAGTTACCATCAATAGTTACAATATTGTAAGAACCCGTTGAAGATCCACTATTTTCAATGCTAGTACGATCTTCCTCCACCACCATGCCATGAAGTGGTAATGAGTTTCTGAAGGTCTCATGGAGGCAATCCTGAAAAAGTACAAATGTCATTAGAGTTTATAAATAATCTGAGAACAGGTACGCTCACTGGTATAGGCTTTCAGAGTCAAAAAGCCAGTTCCTAACATCAAAAACAAAGTTGTCTAACTAGTAGAGAAGCTTGTTTACTCCCTAAACAAAATTTCCCAATTTAACGCAATTAAACAGAAAGCCAATGCCATCAAAAACAAAAAGACGACCTTAAAATCACATGGATTGAAGTTATCCTGACAACGACAACAACATGCCAATGTAATCCCACAAGTGAGGTTTGGGAGGATAGTGTGTGCCCAGATCTTACCCCTACCTTAGAAGGTAGAGAAGTTGTTTCCAATAGGACCTCAGCTCAAGGAAAAGATTCATGTATGTGTGTCAACAATTTGGGATTAAGGGCTAACCATGTCGGCGTGCTTATTTTAGATCCAATCATCACAAGTAGTCCTTCAATTTTGCTATTTATTTGTAAGCCGTCAGAAATGACAGAGAAATTCCAGTGTTAAAAAAGCTAAATTATTGAATATCGGAAGGAAATGTTCTAATGGACATGTGCATACTGAGGATTCATACTGCTGACAATAACTTGTTTACGGTTAAGGCATAGTTGTTATTGTTGTTTGTCAAGTTAATAAATCAGAAAGATATAACAGGGTAGAACAAGATACGCTGAGCTTCGCCGAATAGGAGAATTGCAAGCTGGAAAACTGTATTAGTTATACAGAATTTGGCACGATACATAAACAAACACCCAAGCTTGATCTCAGCTAGCTAGTAAGTACTTCAACTTTGAGAGTGAATATCTAGACACCTCAACTTGGTCTCAAAGGGCAACCATACACTCCAACTCATCCTCATAGGGTCTTGTGAACGACTGATGATGATGTGACGTGACACATAAATTTTGGGTGTGTGTAGGTGATCATTTTGTAAGTTGCTAACGGACACACCGGAGACGAGTTAAGGATTATGCTTACAGCATTTCAGCAAACGACTCCTAACAGAAGATTATTTCAAAACTTGCACATAACAAAAGCTGAAACAACAGTACATGATAAATAATTTTAATCTAAAATTTCTGAAAAATCAAAAAGCTCACTCACAACAGCTGTGGACTCTTCACCATTATCCATGCTATCCTCAGTTACATCACCTCCTCCACGATCAACATCATCACCACCACCAGTACCTCCGCCACCCATACCCTCCGCATTGAGATCATGCAACGAGGTCTCTATATATGAATCCGCCGCCGACCTCATACCGTAGTGCTGCACTGGAACCCTAGGTTCCATCTTCCCTATCAACTTACCACTTAAAATTCACACTTCAGATTATAGCTCCCTTGACGAATTGAAGCACTCAGTAACGGAATCTGCATAAAAAGAACTGATAAACAGTGAGTGACTGATCAATTCGGCGCCGTCGCCGGGGCGGCGGCGCTGCCGGAAAGAGGAGGTGGAATTTGAAGAATTTTGATTTAACGGTTTTACTAACCTTAACGGAATGCCGAGGCTGAGTCTGGTTTCCGAACCTAATTTCCGATGTTTCCCTTATCAGTATCCGAACCAAAGCCGGCAGGTCAATGTTATTGTATATAGCGGGCCGTTTAGTTGGGATCCCTAGTAGTAGGTACAAAATCTCGAGTATAATTCTACGAGTCGGGTTTATCTTATAATAATATAAAATTTATGATATAATTTTATGAGTCGAGTTTATTTTATAATAATCTTTAATCTAATTTTACAAGTCGGATCTATCTTATAATGACAAAAAAATTATTTCTGATAGACTTATGATTTAAAGTAAACATATAAAATTATGTATAAAAAGAAAATGCAATAGTAAAACACTTATGTCGAAAATAATAATAGAAAAGTATAATAATTGAAGTACAGGAAAAAAACAAATAATAATAAAATTGAAGAATAAGATAGTAAGAGACTGGAGAGTAACGAAAATAATATTAATAAGAAAAATTAGTTAATAATCAGATATTTATTAACCTTATGTTCTAATTCTTCGCCTCTATATTCACCTATTTAGGATTATATTCTCGACAAAATTGCACATGTATCATAGGTCTTATCACCTCTCTAATACTTATTGGTCTAACTGTACCTCTTTTAATACTCATCATAGTCGATCTCTTATACTTCTTCGTTCAAGCTTTTATACGTTTTATCTTTACATGCTCGAATTATCTCAATTCGTTTTTCTCAGCTTGTCTATAATGAAGGTTACTCTCACTCTGTCGCTAATATCTTAGTAATCTCACCGTATAAGTCACACATTCATTTCAATATCTTTATTTTCGCTATTTTCATGAACATGTGATGAGTTCTTCGTTAACCAACAGTATACTCTATGCAACATAACTTATCTAACAACTACTTAAGAAATTTACTTTTAAGTCTTGATGGCACATTCTTATCAAACAAAACATCGAATGCGAGCCTCCATTTTATCCACCTCACTCCTTGACCATGTGTAACATCATGTCAATGTCCCAAACTTCTTAAATTATTAATTCGAGATTATTGAAATTTTCTCTCACAAAAATAACTTATGTATCACTTCTCATTTCCACATCTACCTCATGAATAATGTCACTGAACGAACACTCTTAATACTTATCTTAGTTTTGTTCAAGAAATTGATCGTCTTATTTTTTCTTCATTTGGGTCAGATTTAGAGGAATAAAAAATCGCATAACATTTTTGAAATTTAAAAATCATTTTTAGTATATCTTTTTTTAATTTAATAAATACAAACTTGTTAACCAAAATGATGAATATGCACAATTTGTTAAACAACAGAATATACACATCACTTTTTAACAATGTGTATTTTCGCTCTAAATTATGAGTTGAGGAGTATCTTGCTGATAATATTTTACTATAACACTTATCTACAATAACAACATACTCAGTGAAATACTACAAGTGAGGTCTACGAGAATAGAATGTAGGCAGACTTTACCACTACCTCATAAAAATAGAAAAACTATTTCCGAAAGACCCTTAACTCAAATATGTCATAAAATAATTTCTTGACACTTGACTCTTTCTTTTAAAATAACTTTTTATGTTATGCTATATCATATATTCTTTATAACAATAACTTTTCAATAAAATATATTCGAACAAATAAGACAAAAAAAAAAGACAGTTCGATGCACTAAAATGTTCGCTTAAAGTTTGAGTGTAACTTTAATTTGACCACATTGACTATCTCAAATGCTCCACCACTTTTCTTGATTTTCAATTTTCCTCAAGACAAAAAGAAAAATCCTATGTGGCTGAAATCCACATTGATAAGTCTAAAGTTCATTACCACACACATGTCAAATAACAAGTGGTCAATACAAGCCACATGCATGGCAAAATCTGGAACTGATAATGTTTTTACATTTTGCTATAATGCAAAATACACTAAAATCTCAGTTCATTTTTCTTTTTTCTTCTACATCATCAATGGCCATTACCACTTCTCCAGATTGGTCATTTCCTCCTTGTATTAACTGTAAAAACAGAATCTTGAAACCAAAATTTTGCTTCTCTTGTAAAACTTTGCCTTTTCTCTCAAACATTTTCTTGAATTCAACAACTCTAGTTGCAAAGTCCTCTAGTAGTTGTTCTTCTCCTGTGTTAGATGGAAAAAAAGGACAAAAAACACCCTCCAAGAATTCCCAAGTAATTGAATTATTGGACTTGGAACAAATTCAAGATTTTAATAGTACAACAAATGGTACTACTACTAGTACTAGTTTGCCTGATTCAAAGGATTTGAATGGTTTGATTTGCAGTTTACTTAAAGATCCTCAAACTCAAGAAATTGGATATGATTACTATGAGAAAGCTAAGGGAAAGAAAGATTATAGACCTGAGAAATCAACACTAAAGCTTCTTATCAGGTATTTGGTGAATTCAAACAAATGGGGTTCAATTTTTTCATTGTCTAAAGATTTGAGAAGTTTCAAAGTGTTACCTGATAGCTCTACATGTTGTAGATTGATTAGTACTTGTATGAAATCAAGAAAGTTCAAGGTTGTAAATAGTTTTCTTGAATCATTTATAGTAGTTGATAAAGAAATATCTGTTTTGGCCTTTGGCTCTGCTATGAAAGGCTACAATAAGTTGCATATGTATAGCAGCACTGTTGTGTTATATGAGAGAATGAGATCTGCAGGACTTGTGTTAGACACTGGGTGTTATTGCAGTATCATGGAAGCACATTCTAAAATGGGGCATTGTGATAAAGTTGTGGCGCTTTTCGAAGAATTTGAGAGCAAGAGAGTAGAGTCAGCAACTCAGTATGCTCGAATTTACAAGAGTGTTTGTGAGTCATTAGGGAAATCTGGCCGCGCTTTTGAGGCTTTGGAGTACTTTAGAGACATGATCAAGAAGGGGATTCAAGAGGATCATTCATTTTACTCCATACTTATTTGTGGATTTGCAAGCATTCGTGAAGTGAAAATGGCTGAGGAGCTTTTAGAAGAAGCCGAAGGCAAGAAAATGCTGAGGGATCCAGCACTGTTCTTGAAACTGGTGTTGATGTATATTGAAGAGGGGTATATGGAAAAGACTCTTGATGTTGTTGCAACGATGACTCGGGTGAAAATCCGAGTCTCTGACTGCATATTTTGCGCAATTGTGAATGGATTTTCTAGAAAAAGAGGTCTAAGGTCTGCTGTTAAAGTGTATGAAGACCTTACTTCACAGGGCTGTGAACCAGGTCAAGTGACATATGCCTCAGTACTAAACTTGTATTGTAGGCTTGGATTATATTCTAATGCAGAAATGGTATTTTCTGAAATGGAACAAAGGGGGTTTGACAAATGTGTTGTTGCTTATTCTAGCATGATTGCAATGTATGGCAAAACAGGCAGGCCAAAAGATGCAATGAAACTTGTCGCAAAAATGAAAGAAAAAGGTTGTCAGCCAAATGTTTGGGTGTACAATGCTCTTTTAGACATTCATGGAAAAGTTCTAAACTTGAGACAAGTGGAAAAAATATGGAAGGAAATGAAGAGAAGGAAAATTTTTCCAGATAGAGTAAGTTACACAAGCATTATCAGTGCATATAGCAAAGCAAGGGAGTTTGACAAGTGCTTGATATACTATCAAGAATTTACACTAAACGGTGGAAGACTCGATAGGGCAATGGCTGGGATTATGGTTGGTGTTTTCTCAAAGATGAATAGAGTTGATGAGTTGATAAGTCTTCTGCAGAATATGAAGAAAGAAGGGACTAAGTTAGATGGGAGACTTCAAAGGTCAGCTTTGAATTCTTTGAGGGATGCAGGACTGCAAATTCAAGCAAAATGGCTGCAAGAAAGTTTTGGTGCAACATGAGTTCTTTTCTATATTGTAGATACCAATTTGCATGGCTGGTATATTAAAGTGATAGACAGTGGAAAAACTCCATTGTGTTGGCACAAGAACTAAGCAGAGATTTTGTCCTTTTGAATTGTATCAGCACAGTATTGATGCATACCAAAGAATGAAAAGAACTGCTATCGCATCAAGCTTTGAGAAATCAATCCCATTGTGGGGAGGGCGGGGGGGGGGGGGGGGGGGGATGGATCTTGATTTATAGAACTCTTTATGTAATTTCTTGATATGTAACGTAATTTTCTAAGCCAAGCCACAAATATCTGAGAAACAACAATTCTGTAAATACTGCATCCATATACTGGATAATTTACTTTTTTGTGATGGCCTTCCATATTTCCTATTGCTTTTACTTCTAAAATGGTTTGTTGACAAGTCATATTTCTGTGTTTTTGAGGGTAACCCTGGTATGTCATGCACAAATCGACTCATTCTACAAGGTAGTTGTTACATCCCACAAGTACAAGTACAGAGTAACTCTAACCACTATAGTCTCGCGTGTCTACCATTTTACCACCAAGACATCTTAAAAGTGAATCGTATTCCATGAATATGATATCTATCTAGTGTGATGTATGGAATATATGACAAAGGTGGATCTATTGATTGATCATGTCATATAGGCCCGAGTTGGACATCAAATTGCTTCAATTTGAATTATCCGGAGAATGCAATGCCTAATATATAATAACTTGGATATATAGGGAAAATTGCCTAATTTATCATATTTGGGTGATAAATATGAGTACATTCAAGTTATTCACAGGACCTTTGGATTCTGTTTCACAGAGGGGCTAAAACTGAGTTCATGTTGTGAACTCTGGAATCCCTCTGAAATTAGTAGTATTGTGAATGAATTAGATTTCAACTTTGTCCAAATGACACCATAAATGACCAAATGAGGATGAGAACTAAGTATTGTATACGTCATTAGTCCAATCATTCTTAGTAGGAATTACCTCTATAACAAACTTACAAAATGAATCTATTTATCATAAAGAGATTTGTCACTCCCAACATTATTTCCCCTTTAGTTGTTATTTGAACAAGTAAAAATTGTCTTGGATTGAGCGGAGATAACCATTTTTTCTTCTGCATGTCCATGAAGTTTTGAGAAATTCATGAATTGCCAAAATCACTCAACTTTCAAAACAGATTAAAGAAAAGCTGTCCAAGAAATAACTTGATAATTTGGTCAAGGATATTGATACTAACATAATGGTTTATGCATCATCTGCCATTGTCAACTTAATCATCAAATATGACATGAGAGAACATTTGAAGTTGAAACCTTACATAATACTTGTAAGAGAGACTATATTAACTTTTTCGAAAACATTGAACATAGTAACCACTAGCAGGACTTTTGCATCCTCACATGAAAAATGTACAAGTAAAATTTTGACTTCTTATGATGCTGCTGCGCGAGAGAGTTCAAGTTGCGCTACGGCCTCATTTACTGCATCGATGACATTCATTTTACCCCTACACACGACCTCGTCGATTGGAGTCCTTTCATGGCTAAACAACAGCAAAACAAAATTCAGTGAAGAGCATAAACAGAAGAAGCAATAACATACTTGATCTGCAAATCCATTAATAATAATTAATAAAAAAATATAAAAAAAAAGACATTTGTGCACTAAAGCTCCTGCAATGCGCGAGATCCAATGAAGCATATACCACAAGGGTCTATTGTACGTAGCCTCACAATAGACCCCTATAATTCGGCCCTTCCCCAGACCTGTGCATAGAAGAAGCTTCAGTGCACCGAACTGCCTCTTTTCATTAGATCTGCAAACCTATACAAGTTAAAAATACATCACCTATTTAAGGCTGAGACATTTGCACCAGCAAGGATTAAGCTCTTCACGACCTGACAAACCGTCATATAAATTAAGGGATGCTAGGGGCTTATAATCCAAGAGCAATGCAATATTTACCTCAACATGTCCGTTTAGGCAAGCCCAATGAAGAGGTGTATTGTTCTCCACATTGGAAGCATTAACATCCTGTTTACAAGAATTAGATTACTCATGCTCATCACTCAATGTGTCTCTCAACATATCAAAAATAAGAAAAGTTAAAGATCCACCCCAAAGAGAATAAATTTTGATAGTCAGACAGTACCCCAATGTCTAACTCATAACAAAAGTTTTTCTTTTGCCCAATGATCAGAAATGCTTTCAAGTGTACAAACACAGTTTTCAGCGAAACGGATAACAATGCTTATTCATTAAAGAGAGACCGTTAGATCATATCGACAAGAATGTAAACCAGTAGATATGTTTAGATATGTAATAATGTAAATAAGAGAGGCAGTCCACTCACTGCTCCATTACGAATAAGATATTCTACAATGCTACAATGCCCATTTGCTGAAGCCATATGAAGTGCTGCAAAAATAAAATAGCCAAAGCAAGAAGTCAGTTCAGCATGTCATTTAGGTTCTTTTTGATAAGTACTACATGTCACGTTAGGAATCTATTAGAGTTCAGGCAGATATATAATTTATATGACTTCAGGTATGGCAAATACTCAACCTAGCCACATAAAATACTTCATATCAGTAACCATATTGTTCTGGCAACATAATAGTTCAAGAATTAGGACCTCAAGTATGGTAGATATTCAAATAAACCAAAATCCAAGAAGTGGTTAATGAAGCGGATGAAAACTAAGGATAACTACAAAAACAACAAATGCTAAGTGATTTCTTTTCATCTGCCTAACCTTGGTAGGCAGAGCGTTGGTGGGAGGTATGAGGTACCCAATGAAATAACCGAGGCTATGCACAAGCTGGCCTGAATATCACAGTTTATAGCAGTTGGCTTGGACGTATCAGACTTGGAATCCAAATGAAATCGACACTCCAAGGGGTGGGGTCTCGGAATTTAAATTTAATAAGGAGGGTCAAACTGTGGTCAAAATTTGTTTTTTCTTTTTTGAATTTAAACCAGTAGGTCATTGGTCTTTTGGCTTATGACGATCGAGAAAACTTGATCTCACAAGTAGGAACCCTGCTCCATTGTGACTATGTTGTCACTGATTGCCAAGGGAACACACACACACAAAGGCTTTGGTATAGTGGTAAAAATGTAGCACGTAATGTGTGGGTTAGGCATGTCACAGGTCTGAACCATGTTGCAAACCGAGGAGCCCACCTCCATATTTAACGAGAAAAACAAGAAGAATGTACTCATTTTCAAGACATGTTTGAGAAGCCTGGCGGATTACCATTGTGTAGGCAGCAGTGCTCTGATTAACGTGACTACTGAGGGGACACATAGCTCATTAAGAGTGTCATGTGATGAGGGGCTATTGGCTCTATTCATGCCTCCTTATTGGCCTTTACAGCAAGAGGAGACACTTCAAAAATGATTAGCTAATTTCGAGTCTTGCGGACCTTCAGCAATAAAACCACCAAAGATGACATAGAATGGTGACGCATCAATCAGAGGACATCGACAGTAGTATCATTTCGGAAGGTCAAGAAGACTCCAAATCAACTAATCATTTTGAAGAGTCCTGTTCAAGTAAAGGCCAGTCAGACATGGTGAATGGACCCAAGGGCCCACTATCATATGACTCTCTTAACAAGTCGTATGGGGCCACGGTAGTCATGTCAATCAGAGTACGGGAACCTGCGCCAATGGTAACCTGCAAGGCATCTCAAGCATGTCTTGAAAACGAATAAGTTCTACTTGTTTTTCTCACTAATCATTAAGGGTGGCTCCTCATTACTAATTCTGAAAGGCCGAATTAATAAATGTAGTGGTGCAGAAACAAGGACCATAGGCACTTCTATCTTGATGAAATAATTTGAGGGAAGTGCCACTCTGATAATGTTAGTTCGCAGTTCTGTCTTGTTTAACTTTTTCCATTAGGTAGCCATAGATAGGATGTGACTTCTCAGTTTTGTTTTCTTGTTGTAACATAGGGCTATTGATTATTGAAGATTTTATAGTCTTATAGAAAAAATAAGAACTGGACCTCTGGTGCGTGGACGATATGACATGGAAGTCCAACATCAAGTTAACCAAGAATCGAATTGGTCTGACTCGAAAATCATAATAAAAATGGAGCTCGGGTTTATGTCATCCAAACACCATACAATCTTGAATACAAGGGGCCTAATATATTTTAACTCATTTCCTAAAGAAACCCATTGAATATAAGGGGCCTAATATATTTAAACTCAATTCCTAAAGAAACCCTTTTGTTTATATAAATATAACCTTGCAGGTAGCCAGACTCAACACCTGAAAACATACAATATGTGTCTTGCTCCGTTAATAAATTTGTTCAAGGAATTGTTGGGCGATTCTACTTAAAGGCATAAAACTTTAATTAAACTTCCATTGTAAGAATTACACCTTTACAAGATATTAAATTGTGCTCAAATTTCAACCCACTGGGTACATTGTTGCTTAAATGTCAGCCCAAAAGTTTTCCAAATTGTAAGACACTTTTTTCCAACAAAAAGAAACAAAGGAAGAAATCGCCATGTTGATTGGCGGTGCCATGATTTTTCAGGTCTATTGAAGAAAATTTCCCTTCTCTAATTTCCTACCTTAAAATTCTCCAGTAACCCATCTTGTTCTTCCAAATCGATCGTCTCTAAAAAAATCTAGCTTAAGTTTCTAAATGAGATGGTCACACGCTTCAACACCGTATAATTAGAGCAGGCAAAGACCATGAGTTAAAATCTCACCACCATCCAAAATCAAAAATATCTTCCCACATGTTTGGCCCATGAAAAAGAATAAGGCTCACACATGAGGGGCGTATTGAGACATAATTAAGTAATTAAAAGTATTGTCTCTAGGTGCTTAAGGTTTAATTGAGATGGGCACACACTTCAACATTATTGATATTATCAGCTTGAGTAACAACCAAATAATCAAATAAGGCATTTGAGAAGTATGGAGGAATGATAATCTCAGTAGGTTAGCTACCAAATCATTAAATAAGTCATTTCAAGAACTTAAACCTGTTCGGCCCTCAGAATCCTTTGAATCAAGAGAAACACCAGAAGATGCTAAGCTCATGACATCATCCAAATCATCATATCTGGCAGCCTATTAATAGAGAACAAGCGATTGAGAGACAAATGCATTAACTCAAGCAAAAAAGTCTATGCCACTTAGGTGAAAATTGAATATAAAACCCTATTTACTTAAAACTGGAAGTTATAGAAGTCCAAAGTTAGGCAGACTTCTATATCTACTACAGTGATTATGTTATCTTTCACTCAACCGGTAAATCACGACCACGGGCATATCCTGGTCAAAATAAAACAAACACATAGGCGAAGCTGAGGTACCTCAAGCAAGGCTTCAATAGATTCAGACGTCGTTCCAGAAGGTATCTGCTCCACGATAACCTCGTCAGCTCCCATTCCTGTCAATTTCCAAAACAACATTGTGTGACTGAAGAGAGCAATAGAGATAGAAAGCCAGATCAACGAGCTACTCTTATCACTTCCTTTCATTTTTCTTTTTCTTTTTTGATAATTATGGTGTCCATGCCAGCTTTCGCACATTTCAACTAATTTCATGAATACTTGTCACCTCCCACTAGCATCAATACTAGGTAATTTCATCCACCAAGGCTTGGACAGATAAGAAAAATCACCTAGTGTTTTTGTTCCTCTCATATTTCTTTATTTCATAGTCCGGACATGGTCTGCGTACACTCCACCCTCCCCAGATCCTACTTTGAGGGATTCACTGGGTATGTTGTTCTTATAGTCTGGACGTGTTCACCACAAATGATGATGCTTTCCTGATGGCTTTAACAACCATATCAGAATTGGGGGCAAAATTCATCTGGTTAAGTTGGATTATTGAATAATATCAATCAACTATACCTAGATTCCAAAATAGTTGGCATTCATTTATGCACTCCATTCCAGTCAGTCCGTCTACCATGGTCCCACTAGATTTAAGAATTCAGAGCACAGGCAGACCTTTTTCTTTTCTACTAAATAACAGTATTAGCTGAGCCAACTTGCTCAGGCATCCACTTAATACCTTTTACAATTCATCAGCCCAACCAATAAGTAGTAGGCAATTGGAAAATTTAACTTAGGTGTTTGGTACTTTGGCTACAGGGATAAGAGATAACAGTTCGGGATAAATGTAGGACATTTTATTACGGTACAAGTAATCCAATGATTATTTAAACCACAATTGTGTTAATACTATCTTTATACCATTATCAATATGGGTAACAATACCAGGATTACTGATCAAGTGATAAAACAAGTAAATGACATATGTCCTTCTCCAAAACTCTTTTCTCAAAGTCCTTTGAGAAAGCCAAGATTAAAATCGAAAATAAAAGTTCATCCAATAAAACCCAGCACATGATTCAAATTATAGCCGCATCACATTTTTAATCCAATTAAGCAAACATCTAACAATAAAAGTGCACCCACTAAATAATCTCCTCCTTTTATTCAATTGTCTAATCTTCTACACTGTAATTACACCAAATCTGTTTGCAAACCAAATGACCCCTTACGTGTCTAAATTATTCAACTCTTCAACAGCCAGTCCATCTCCTCGGGAACCTGGTTAAAAAGTATTACTATTACTTCTTAGATATTTTTCTAATCATAGTGTTCGGCCAGTTTGCGTGCAACTCGACTAATTTGATATATGTACCTCCCACCAACTAAACCCCTTAAGTGTCCGAGTTATTCAACTTTTCAACCACTACTCCATCTTCTTGGGGACCTAGTTGACATGTATTACTATTGTTTCTTACTTTTTTCTGATAGTCGTGGTGCCCAAATAGCTTCTTTGCACCTCAACTAATTCTACAGAATACATGCCACCTTCCACCAGCAGGGACAGACCTACCCCTTGGTTTGGGGTTCATCCCATTGGATAAAAAATTATACTCCCTCTATCCCATTTTATGTGGCACCCTTTCCTTTTTGGTCCGTCCCCCAAAAAATGTCACCTTACTTTAATTAAAAACAATTTAACCTTAAAATTCCTCTCTTACTCTTAATGAAATGATTCTCAACCACACAAATTTCTCAGAATAAATTTAGACCACACGTTTCAAAAGTCTTTTGCTTTTTTCTTAAACATTGTGCCCAAGTAGAAAGGTACCACATAAAATAGTACGGAGGGAACACTATTTATATATAATTAAAATAATCTTTTAGGTATATATAGGAGATGTAGAACCTTTGATTAGTTTATATGTTTACTTCTTCAGATTTTAAACCCCTTGCTAAAAATCCTAGCCCGTCATACCAGGTAATTCTGTCAACTATCAGTAAAACAGATTGAAGGAATCACCTAATATTTTTATCTCCCGTAAAAATTGAACTTGAATCGTCATAGTCCTCAATCCATTTCATTTGCGTGCTATTAGTATATAGAATTTGGTTACTTGGTCTATACAACAGATAGCTCATCAGCAATACATTAATTGGAGGAACGATTTTCGGCAAAAGATGCAAGAAGGCACAAAAAAAAAAGAGAAATTACCTGGAACTAAGTGATGTTGCAGCTCGACGGTATGGCAACGGCTAGGGCGGCTGAATAAACAGAGAACATAAAACTTGAGAAAATGAGCCACATTTATTTATAGGGATGTGAAATACGGAATTGACCAATAAATCGAATCATAAAAATATTAATGGTTTATTATTATTGAATTATTAGGTTATTTCGATATGAATTTTTACTATTGGGCTATTGGATAAATTGATGATCTAATAAGATTATAATAATTTTTTTTTTAATCTTATCACTTAATAAATATTAAATATTATCTAATTTATTCTGCTTATGGGTTATTGAGTCGAGGGTCCCCAGGAAACAGCTTCTCTGCTTCTTACGAGGTAGTGGGAAGGTTTACCTACATGTCTACCCTCCCAGACCCCGCTTGTGAAATTTAACTGGGTTTGTTATTGTTGTTGTAATAAATATTAAATATTAGTAACTTAATAGAAATAGTACAGTATAAACGTTACATATTTTAATCTTTATAATACTTAAGTGGTTAGTTATTTACATTTAGTATTTTTATTTGTAATTAACTAATTATAGTTTTTGCAAGTTTGTAAATATAATATTCCTACTCTATATATTTTTATTAATGCAAATTTTTATTATCATTCTTATTAGGCAAATCGAAAATTGAACCAACTGATAAATCAAAAATTGATAATAATTTTATTAGTTTCTTATTAGTTTAACATATTTAAAAATTAAAAATTAAAAATTAATAAATTAAATTAATAATATATAAAATTGAATCGAACCGACTGACATTCCTCTGGGAAGCTTGGGATTCTTGGGTTTTGCTGAGTTTAGTATTCAGGTTAATTTTTTTTAATTTAATCTCAAGCTTTTAAATATTTTAATTCAATCCTCATTTTTTTATAATTAAAATATTAAAACTAAAAAAATTAAAACAAAAAAAAAATCCCTTTTTATTACCCACTTTTTCTTGCCAAACACTCCCTTCACTTTGTACTCTCCGCCCAATTCGTTTTTTGTTTATTATAACAGCCAACATTTCTCCCATTCTGTATGAATATATATTTGATTCCTCCTCCTCCCTCATTCTGATACTGCATTTTCTCTTCATTTGTTTGAATCAAGAAGCCATTTTTCCTCGTGGGGTTATCTAGATGGCTGCTATTATACAAGGAATTGGTGCTGCTACTGCACTTACCTCAGCCAATTCTTCTGACACCAAGAAGTCATTTTTCCTCAATTCTCGCAGATCTTTGTCAGGTTTGTTGCAAATTTTGGATCTTTATCTAGTATTTGAAAATGGGGTTTTGTTAGTATTGCTTAAATTTGTGTCTTTTGGTTTTTCGGTTCTGGGTTTGTCTGATCTTTGTGTCTGTTGGATTGTTTTTGATCTGTTTCAAGTGTTATTTGGTCCTCTGAAATTTCATGCATTCCATTTAGTCCAAATTTTAATCATTTAATGAAATTTTATGGTTTGGTTTTGATGCATGTTGTTTTTGGGTAGTTGGTGCAGAGAGGAAAGGAAGGATTTTTGAGGTTAGATCTGATGAGCGTTTGAGCTATGGTTTGAATGGACGTGGAAGAAGAGCTGAACAATTAATTACTAATGCTGTTGCTGTTAGTATTCTTTACTCTCTAATTATGATTGTGTTTATTTAATGCATATACTCGTTCAGTTTCAATTTGTTTGTCTAGTTTTTGACTTGACACTAGTTTTAAAAAGTAAAAACATTTGAATCTTGTAGTGTTAAATAAAAGATAAGTATGTACCAGATCTTGTGGTGTTAAACATATCAGGTGGAAAGTTAGAACTTAAGAGTTGCTAGAGAGGGAAATATGCATTCTTTTTTAACAAACTAAAACGAAAAGTAAGACAAACAAATTGAAATGGACGGAGCAAGTGTTATTGTTTTGGACTTTGAGATTTGATGTTGCATGTAATTCTTTTACAGGCAAAAGAAGATACTGCTGCAGCTTCTACGTCATCCAAGCCAGGGTATATTTACTCCTCTTCTGAGTTTTACACGCATACATTGCATGCATACAGTTCAAATTGCTTCCTTGTTGCTACTTCACTTATCCTCCTAATGTTTGTCGTCTAGGCCTCTAATCATCATTTGTTAATGAAACTTCATGTCCGAGGGGTAGCTTGTCAGCAGATTAGATTAGTCTTTTTTTAAAAAAATAATCTTGGCTGACTAGGAAATGTTTGGCAATCTTGGGTTGAAATGGTAGGACTATGATTTTGGTGAAAGCTGTTAATCTCGATGGTGTTGTTAAAGGAAATATAAAAAAACAATAGCATTTGCTGTTTTGCTTCAGATGATGCCAGTTCATCCTGCAATGAACGTGTCTAAACCTCCTCCTTTTTCCAGATTGTGATAGTGGAAACAAAGCAAGGAGAGTGATGGCAGGAGTGATACAGTTTTTGTGTTTGGATTATTGGGGGGGTAAAGGAAGGACTACATGATGGATAAAAGCTCAACTCTAATTTCCAACCAAAAGCAGGCACACATAGAGGGGAAAAATTACTCTTTAGTGAATCTTCTGTTTCAGCAGCAAGTCTCCCGTGGACTTTTAAGAAAAGAGTAACTAAGCAAGTCTCCCATAGCGGTTGCTTTAGCGCACGGGCTTGCTCTTTCTTAGTAACTAAGGGTAGTAATCGTGTCTATCCTCCCTTTTTTTCTTGTGGTACTTTCATTTTTTCATCTATTATTTTCTCCAAAATTATAATGTTTTAATTTGCTGTGAAATCTTTTTTTTTTATCCCTAGAAGGTAATGATTTGTATTATAAACCTAGTACTGAAAACCACTTTACAAAAAAGTATGAAAATGTTATAACAGAACAAGCAGCCTAGCAAGATTTTAATACTTCTAGAATTGCTTCAGCATCTATAGGGGAGCTCTTTGTACACCAAAAACACTATAACAGAATACAATCTGTTTTGATCATTTGTGGGGATCTGCTTCTATCCTCAAAACTTCTAGCATTCCTTTCTCTCCAAATGGTCCACCAGATGCATGCTGGAATGGTCCTCCAATAACTTCTCTTCTTTGCCCCAATTCCTGCTTCCTCCCACCTTGAGAGAGTGTCAACAATCTTACCAGGCATTTCCCATTGAATGCCTTTGAGATTGATGAAAATCTTCCACAGTTGATCGGTGATTTTGCAGTGTAAGAACAAATGTCCAACTGTCTCAGCTGCTTCCCACATAAACAACAGTGTGTCACTAGAATGTTGTCTGTTTTCCGTATGTTCTCATGTGTGAGTGCTGCCTCCTTTGTTAGCAGCCAAGTGAAAGATGCCACCTTGAGTGGAACTTTTGACTTTCCATATTTGCCTCCTAGGCCAGTTGAGGATTGCTGTGAAATCTTTTTTGAAATGATTTCCAACTCTTAAGAGATAGACTATCAAAAAGAAAAAATAAACTTAGATGTTGCTGAAGCTATACAACTATTACAAAGACCAATTCATATTTCTACCTTGTAAGTCTTTAGATTGTGTCCTTATCATTTATTTAATTTCATATACACCAAAAAGCTACCAAAGGGGCAGAACTGTATTGAATATTCAGAATTCATTCTACCTTGCTCTCCATTTTACTGCTTTCTGCTTTGAACTTGTCATGTGTCTCACAAACAAAAAGAAGAGAAGAGAACTGCTATAGGATCCCAAAGAGAAACAACAGAGACCAGCATGAAACACGTTTCTCTCTTTTGAGATCTAATCACCTCCTATTGTTATTGATAGACAAATTCTCTTAAACTTTATATCAATTCGTTGGGGCCCTTGCAAATAGTGTTTGTCAATCCTATTTTAATTTTAAACCTTACAAAGAAATCATAACTTTACCTTTGAATCTTGGCAATTAATATAATACAATTATGTGATAGTTGTGGAGAGCACTACAATTCAGTTTTATGGAAAACAATGCGTTGAGCTGTAGGTTTGTATTTGTAAATCTGTAACGTTGGTTAGAATTTCTTTAAAAAAAAGTCAGTTACAATTCCTCAAGTATAAAAAGTAGATGCATTTATTGTTGTCAATTATTTTGCTTGCAATAGCTTCTCTGAGAAAGTCGTGATCTAAGTTTTCTTGATAACTGGTTAAGCAATCTTATATTTTAACATCAGAGATCCCCTTCAGTGTAGTCATCTTGCCTTTACTACTATTGCTTTGCCTTTTAATGTCCTTGTACTCTTGTCAACCTGTCTCCATAGGTGTTGTTCAAAAGGAAGATTACATCTTTTACAGGAACTCTGACTTCCTTTCCTATTTCCAACTTTCCGAGACTTTGATTTTGGTTTCTGCTTTGTTGGGTTCTGAGGTTATAAATAAATGAAATAAGGGCCACCGGAAGCTAGTAGAGATCTTTTTCCTTCTCTCTTCCTAATGCATAAGGTTCATGCGGTGGGATTTGATTTATTTCTGTTACTTAGGACTAGAAAGCTTGTTTAGTTTGATGGTGTTCGTTACCGACATAATCTTTGAATGTATTTGAGTTATTTGTGCTTCCTTGGTGGGGTTTACTATTATTAGAGATAGATTATGTCTGCTGTTTTAAAATAGTTTTCTGTAGTGATGCTTGCTTAATCATCAAACATAAATCGTTTGAATCGATCTCTGTTGACTGGTTCAATATGCACTCTTTTCTCATATTTTTTTAATATGTCGATCGTTGTGTGAAACTGTGAACTATATCAATTACTGTCCAATTCCTTGTTTACCTGATTGTTCTTTATACGGATTTCTTGATACTTGATCACACCAATGTACATCTTTAGGCATGAACTATTGCTCTTTGAGGCCCTCCGTGAAGGTCTTGAAGAAGAGATGGAAAGAGATCCCACTGTTTGTGTAATGGGTGAAGATGTCGGTCATTATGGAGGTTCATACAAGGTGACTAAAGGCCTTGCCCCAAAATATGGTGATCTTAGGGTTCTTGACACTCCCATTGCTGAGAACTCTTTCACTGGTATGGGCATTGGAGCTGCAATGACCGGTTTGCGTCCAGTTATTGAGGGTATGAACATGGGATTTCTTCTTCTAGCCTTTAATCAGATATCTAACAACTGTGGTATGCTCCACTACACATCTGGTGGCCAGTTTAAGATACCAGTCGTCATCCGAGGTCCTGGTGGAGTTGGTCGACAGCTTGGAGCAGAGCACTCTCAACGCCTGGAGTCATATTTCCAGTCAATTCCTGGAATCCAGATGGTCGCCTGTTCAACCCCCTACAATGCCAAGGGCTTGATGAAGGCAGCTATCAGAAGTGATAACCCTGTGATTCTATTTGAGCATGTTTTGCTCTACAACCTCAAGGAGAGAATTCCAGACGAAGAGTACGTGTTGAATCTTGAAGAAGCAGAGATGGTACGACCTGGTGAGCATGTTACCATTCTAACTTATTCCAGGATGAGGTATCATGTAATGCAGGCTGCGAAGACACTTGTGAACAAGGGATATGATCCCGAGGTCATCGATATCAGGTCACTGAAACCGTTTGACCTTTACACCATCGGAAAATCAGTGAAGAAGACTCATCGCGTCCTCATTGTCGAGGAATGTATGCGTACAGGAGGTATTGGTGCCAGCTTGACTGCTGCTATAACTGAAAACTTCCATGACTATCTCGATGCCCCAATCATATGTCTGTCTTCACAGGATGTTCCAACACCATACGCCGGGACGTTAGAGAACTGGACTGTTGTCCAACCTCCCCAAATTGTTACTGCAGTTGAACAGCTCTGCCAGTGATTTTTACTACACATTTAAGTTTTTGGAACTTGCAAGTTCTCCTTAAGGTGAGATGATTGGTGCATTGTTGTCTACCTGCACCAAAATAGTATTTGGATTTTTAATGTTTTGTTGAGGTAACAAGATTTCATGGGAACATTATCATTCTTTTGTCTCATCAAAGTTTAGCTCTATTTGATAAATTAAAGCTGGAGTTTTCTTACATTTATACCTCATGTGGCTTGATATTTTTGAGACGAGGATATAAAGTGATTCTACGTAGATAGCTCTAATGCATATAATTTGTTTGAAGAAAGTTCTGTGCGATGAATTCGGCTTACATCTCCTTTCTTTTTTTTTAGAAGAATTCTGAAATTTTGAACTGCTACCTAAATACCTTGACGACTACTAATTATTTTATAATTTATTTTAATATTTGTACGATATAAATGCGTCATTATATCTAAACTTGAAAAGATTAAATTTCAAGAATTTTTATGTATAGAGAAAATAAGAAAGTGGGTTAGATTATGAATAAGTACATTTCATGTTCGAGAAATATATAAAATATTAATATCTTCAAAAGAAGATTATCAATTTTTATATATATTTACAAGTGGTATCTATTTCCACAGTTTTTATCTTCTATTTTGTGATATTTGCACCATAAATTTTGCATATTATAATATATTTAAATCTTTGATCAACCAATTAGTAAAGCTCGATTCAGAGCCTTTCAAATTTCTATTACTTCCGCACTCAAGAATAATTTATTTGTGGTTAGGTTTGTCGATAAATTGTGATCGTTTTATTATTGTCTTTGATAAGTAGAAATAGTTCTATTTATTTTGATGTTAATATTGAAATTATTTATTAAAAATATTTTTCTCCCTTCAAATTTCTCTATTAGATAGCCTATCATATTTGAAATTTTAAACATATCCTACATAGAAATGAAAAATTAATAATTTTTAATCTTTCAATGAATACATTATCAAATTATTAATTTCTTGATAGTCAAAAGTTGTTTTTTATTTTAGTCACTAAATTTTTTTTCCTTTAAATTAAACAAAAATATTGGTACGTCATTTTTAAGACTACTTTAATAATCAAGATACGAACTTTAGTAGTTGTCATATTATGTAACTTAATATCAAAAATAGGTTTACGCAGTAACCCTTGAAAGTATTTAGTAACAAAAAATAAAAATGAACTATTTAAACACATTTTATTTTAAATTAGTTCAAAATTTTATTTCTAAAACATGTCCTAACAAGCTTAACATTTTTTATTATTTGTGAGAAGTTAACCAATTAGAAACTCTTCACTTTAGCACAATTACAAAAATATCCTTATGGGTCCATAATAAAAGTAAGAACATATATGGATTCTTCTAGAGTTTTATTTTGATTATTAATTATTCAATTATTATTTTTATCCTTAAATAAAGTTAAGTTTACTAAAATGCCATTGGTAATTTTTTTTCTATCTTGAAAAAGAAAGGATGTTTCTAGATAGTTTTGAAATGACCAAACTACCCTTGGTTGTCCTCCTTTTCACATTTCTATATAATAGAAAAGAAATATATATATATGTTTTGTTTTCATTTGCACAAGTTATTTTTTAATAATTTTTTATCACTAGTTTAGTTTTTAATAAACAAAGCTAATGAATTTTAGTATCTTTCTTATATTTTTTTATTATAATCTAATTATTTAATTTTTTTTTCAATCTAAAAATAGTTAATTCATATTTTCATTTTTTTCAAAAGGTTAAAAAAAATAGAAAAGGTCAACTTTTTTTTTCTTTTAAAAGTTAAACTAACAAGAAAAGTAAAAAAAATTAAGAGAAAAAACTTTAGAAAATAAATAAATTTCCACTTATCACAGTTTCCCTCCTTTTTTTTCCCGCCAAACACCAGAAAAAACCTTCTAAATCTCGAAGAGAGAAAGCAAATAAACCGAATATGGAGAAGTCCGGCAGCGGCGGCGGCGGTTCAGTGCCTACCGGATGCTTCAAGTGTGGTCGTCCAGGTCACTGGTCAAGAGATTGTCCGTCCAATCCAGACAGTACCGATAAATCTAATCCTAATACGACGAAGTATGCTTCAAAGACCGGATCCGACGCCGCCGACGGTTCGGTTGCCGGTGCTGGAGCTTCTGCCTCTAAGCCGAAGAAAGTCCCGAGGTCAATGCCTAAGCTAACACCGGATATCCTTCTCTCTGATAAAGGACTTGGATACGTTCTCCGTCATTTTCCTCGTGCTTTCAAATGTCGCGGCCGCGGTCATGAGGTACTTTGAGTTTTCAAAAATAAGTTATTGTATCCGTCTCTAAGACTAATCTGTACAGACATTGTTTTCCACTTTCCTGTATCTATAATTATTCTTCCTATGATTTTGTTCCTCCTTTTGATCTTTTTGTTGTAGTATTATTTCGAATGTAGTTAAACTTCAAGTAGATGATATTCCTTTTCATGTTTATTGGTGAGAAAATGGTTTGCACCTCACCATGTAACTGGAGTTTCCAACAGATAACAAGAATGGTTGCTCATATAGTTAAGTACCATTTAGCTCCAACTTTGAGGCTGTAGGTTCGAGTTACCTAAGGATTAAAGAAAAAGATCGAGTCACCAAATGATCAAAAATGGTGGAGCTGAAGGGAGGGGCAAAAAGAAAAGTTAAAAAAAAAAGAAGAAGTTCCCAACAGATCTTGCTTACTGATTTACAAATTGGTTTCAGAATGTATAGTTAAAGTGTTGGGATTGAAATAATCAATGTCACGTGGAAGTTAGCAAAGTAAACTTCAGAAGACTATGAGTAAGAAGACAAAAGAGAAATATACTAAAAGAGACAAAAACATGTAACGTGGTTCAGTCAATTGATCTAATCCGCAAGGTTACCTTTACTCAAAAAAAATTCACGCAGAATAAAAAAAGGTTCACACAATTGATAATGTATCACTTGTGTTTCACAACTTCCCCCAAAGAAAACTCTCAAAAAACTTAGTACTACATTGTGGATGCTATCAAATTAGAAAAAATGAAGCTCTATTTATAGAGTTACTAATCTTTTCCTCCAAGAGAAAGAACTACCTATATATGGAGACTTTTTTCTTTTAGTAAAAAGAAAACTCAATTATGGTAAGAAAATTAGGGAAAACACCCAACATCTGATTGATAATGTTCCCTTTCATACGCTAATAGATTCATTTTATTTGCTTAACCAAACGTCAATTTATAGCAAATGTTACTCTGACGCATTTTTGTTTTTTTTTTTATTGCTGGTGGGACTTTCTTTTTATTTTGTTTGATTTGCATGCAAAATAGGCATATCTATCTCACAAAGGTATTTAGGTAGGTTTTACCTTCTCCATACTCTACTAGTGGGTATGTTGTTGCTGCATCCAGAATAACCAACACTCTTCAATCACCTTTTTATTGATAAAGTATTATTGATGTGCTAAAAACAGTAGGAAGAGCATGTTATTACTGGTAACATCCAAATAAAACGCTCTTCAATTACTTCAGGGAAAAAAAATTAACAGTCTCCATTGCTCATTGATAAGCAAAAGGTACAACTTTGAGTTTGGCATACCATACTTGATACAAGATCTTTGGGTGGAGGTGAAGTTAGCTTCTCGCTACTAAGTTAACAGCAAAGAAAGTTTGTTAGATTATCCTATCCTAACTTGAATCCACGATACGTATGGATCAAGAAGGTTCATATACCATATTGGAGGGCTTTGTTGATTTGGTTCTGAAGGATGGTAGCTCCCATCTGTCCATGTTTGCTAAACCTTTAACATACCTTAGAGTTCTGAGAAAGAGTTGAAGGCATGTGTTCCATCAATATTGTGGCTAAGGGCTGCTAATTTGTTGGCAATTTTTTTAGCTTCCCTGAAGGAGACTGATGGTTAATCCATTTCTTAAACTAAATTCTGTAAGTCTTGTATCAGATTGTCCAATCTCCAAGGGGGTTTCCATTCTCTCTTGATGTATTTGGTGATTAGTAGAGAATCTGTCTCACCCATACTCTATTGCCTCTGTTAACACACTATTTGAATCCATAGAGTAAAGCTTGTGCTTCAGTCATGTTACTAGTGCGTTAACCCAAGTTCATTTAGTAAGCAACGCTAATGGTTCCTTGGCTGTCTCTGATTATTCCTCCACCACTATATCTTCCCCTATTGCAACTTCCATGACTTATGAGCTTTATAGATATTTCAGGAGGTTTGAGCCATTTGACCTTGATAGTAGTTCTTTGGTGGATATCTGCATCAAACACCTGACATTGGCTATTACAGTTTTCACGTATCCTTGCTTTACCAAATTTCTTCTGTGTGACCTGCAAGATTGTATAAACAATCATAGTTTTGGTTCTGTACATTGAATGTCTTTCAGCTCAAGTTTGTTGTTCACATTGCTCTCTGTAGTTCCCAACTAATTATAAGCTTCAGTTATAAAAGCTGCAAGGGGTTTTTTAGTCAAGTTCCAGCAGTTGAGCAAAAGCATTTTAAGAGAGTTGTGTCTGTCCAATTCCCAGAGGTCCTGTGAAAACATTCCAGATTATCTTAGCATGAAGACCCTGGCAAAACAAGTGATAAACATTTTCAATATCAGTGTTGGAGCTATCTGATATACAATAGTGACAGCTTGGTGTGATACTGATCCCAAACTTCTTTACACTCTCATCCATAGAGAATCTGTCATGGATGGACTGCAAGTTAGGAAGGTCATTTGAAAGGGATGTCCTTGTTCCAGATACTTTTGGCAATGTTGTCGCCTGTCGGGCTCTCTGCTTTGTCTAATAGTTTCACCAGGCTGAACTGGTGCTGAATTTTCCTGTTAGAGTTTCGGTCCACTAGCAAGATCATCCTTGTTGCTGTTTAGATTGATGCTCAAGCTGCCGATCCAATTCTTATATTCTGTAGACAGATGATATTCCACAGCATCCCAGTGCCAAATTCAATTCTTAAACACTGAATGGAGCTCTATTTGACTTTGTTCACTACCATTAGGGAGCAGATGATATAAAAGGTCCAAGCTAGACCAATTATCAAACCAGAAGGACACATCCCCATTCCTTAGTCTCCAATAAATCAATTTCTCAGTATTGTGTTTGATCCCACGAAGATATTTCCAGTATTGGGAGCTTCCTTTAGTACATGGACATCAACAGGATGTTGATTATTCCAGTATTTTGTTTTCATGGAATCACTCCAAAGAGATTTAGAGGTTCTTAGCTTCCACGACTGTTTGAATTTGAAAGTAATGCAAATTTCTTCAATTTAGTGGTGCCTCTTACCAGTTTCTTGGCCAGACCAAAAGAACCTAGGGAAACATTTTTCAGTAAGTTCCAAAGTCACGACAATGCTGAGAAAATGAGTAGGTAGAGCCAAGAGGATATGTCTGATAAAGATTGTTCTACCATCAGGTGATACAAGTTTAGAGTACCAACCTCTAATTCTACTAATGACAATTTTGACAATGTCATTGGAATAAGCCACTTTTTTCCTCCTTAGTAACCAAGGGACAACCAAGGTAGTACTATTCTATTTACCTTGAAACATTTTGTGTCAGTAAGTAGACTTGTTTTTCTCTGTATTACTTGTAAGTTGAAAAGAGAGGTGCACAATCATTCATCTTGTGCCTCTTTAAGATGGTAAGTTTGATAGTTTGCATGAAGATGGTGATTGTTATAATGCTTAAGTCCATTTTGGTTCAGGATACAGTCCCTTTAGTTGTACTATTGCTACAAAATGAACAATTTTGGAAGCGTATGTACTTGCAGTCTTATACTAGTTGTACTCCCGCATCAGAGTGATTTGTTTATAATGCAATCTTAACTGGGTGCAGGTTGCTGATTTGGGGCACCTACTTGGCTTATATGCTGAATGGCATGCGCGTTTGCTTCCGTATTACTCATTTGATCAGTTCATACATAAGGTGGAAAAGCTTGGCGGCTCAAAGAGAGTCAAGGTAATTGGCTTCACTTCCCCAGCGTTGATGAACCAATTGTGTTAAATATACTTGTCAATAAAATGTGTGTTATTTCAGTTTAAAAACTTATTTCTTGGCTTTCACTAGAGCTCGGTTCCAGCATGATTAAATGGAATATATGGAGGAGAAGGCTCTTGGAAAATGGAGACCCTTTAAACAAGTCTAAATATAGTACTCTGTCTTGAAAATAAAATACTCACAATGTTCTTTTCAACGAGATGCTAATCTGTTTTGCTACACTTTTGTGATGTTTTGAGAAGTAGAATGCATCTGTATCTTGTAAATTTGACAATATCTGTGGTCCAGATTCATCCAAACTTTTGATATTCTCTAGATTGTATTAGTTTGATTTTTGTGAATAGATTGCTGATTACTTAATCATCTGCATCTTCTGTCATATAAGAACTAAGAGGTAATTATTGTTTTAGGTGTATATCCTAAAAATAACTGTAATTTGTTCGTAATTTTGTGGATATGCACACTTCAGTTTCTTAACCTGGATCTCTTTGGCATAATTTACAAAATATCTCATTATAGTAAATTTGAGCCACATGGCCATCGAGGAAGAGTCAATTTCTCCTGCTTGGCAACTCTCTTTACCTGCTTAATGCATAATGGTGGTAAACTTGTTATCATGGCACTTTATAGGGTGTATCTCCTTTGAGCTAGTGTCTTCTCGTGCCATATATTTTCAGTTTTGGTATCAGATAATGACAAGATAATATATCAACAACATTTTTGAAGTAATAATTCGATAATGTGCAATGTCATCCTTCAATCCCTGAAAAAATCACTTATATCACTTGAAAGTCCTGATATTTATGGTCTCTTGTGTTATCTTTGCAAGGCTTCCTTGAGACACACTCATGCCATTTTGGGGTATATCTTGCTTAGCAAATAATTCAGCTGCATCCTACAGCTTGTGAGAAAAAAATAGAACATTTAAACATTATGTAAGATAAAAGCAGAATAAATAGGGGTCACGACTTCACCTATGTTTATGAGTATTGTGTGCAAAATCATCCTTTAGGATTTTTTCTGCAAATTTAATCACCATAAGAACTGAACCAGTTGCCGCTTAATAATATTCTGTTGTGGAAAGCCTGTTACATGAGCTTAATATTCAATAAACACAGTTTACAGCTAACCTTATCAATTTAAAAGAAAACAGATTACATACCTGACTTTTAACTGGATATGTCTCCATTCGCTGCAACAGGTCATCTTCCCCAATATTTGATGATTGAAAGATAGTTAATTGTGTGACCTTCACTGACCACGTAAAACAAATATGAGTGTTAAAGATTTTATGTTTCAATTGTCAAGCTTACTAGGGTTTCTTTTTCTTTGAACAGTTATGCATGAGAGGATTACGGGACAGGGTCGCCGAAGGGGTGGATCCTGCAAAGTTGTATGAGCCACAAGTACAAGAACAAGAAATAAATCAACAGGGTACATCTCCATCAGTTCCTATTCTTTAAGTATTTTTAGCTCTCATCTCAAATTATTTCCAGCTTGAGAAAGCAGCAATATATGACTATCAACGACTAATGAATGTTAAAACGCTGAACTCCCATTGAAAGTTTTTGTAAATACTCTCTTTGCTTTTGTATGACAAAGCATATACTCACAAAACAAATCAAAAAAGAAAGTAGGTCGTTCTTTTTTGAATGGAGGGAGTATGAAGTTCGAAAGTATGACGACTTTTTGGATACTTAATTTTAATATTTTGAATTACTAGTTAATTATTAGAATAATGATTTGAGGAGTATTTCAAGTGAAATAATGGTTTCTATTTTCACAAATTTTCAACTTTTACAAACATTATCCAAGTCATGTCCACACATAACCTCAACTTCAAAGTATCCTTTTCCAACTTCAACTTCCGTATACTCCTTTTCATCCAAAATTCTAAATATTTCACTAGGTATGTTATTTTAGTATCCAAAATTCTAAACAACATACCCAGTGAAATCCCACAAGTGGGGTCTGGGGAGGGTAAGAGGTACGCAGACCTTACCACTACCACATAGGTAGAGAGGCTGTTTCCTGGAAACCCTCGTCACAAAAATCCATCAGCAGAATAAGCTAGATATGATAAACAGGCAAGAAAGAGAAGAACACATGATAATACGTAGATACAGGATAGTAAATATATAAAGGCAGATAGTAACCTATAAAAGGCAAACAATTACCATTCCTTCCTATCCACCCTATTAGCCTGCTATTCTAATTCTCGACCTCCGCTCCTTCCTGTCTAAGGTCATGTCCTTGGTGAGATCAAGTTTCACCATATTATATCTAATCACCTCCCCCCAATACTTCTTTGGTCTACCTCTACCTCTTCGTATAGCTCCTAAATCTAGCCTCTCACACCTTCTAACAGGGGCATCGGTACTCCTTCTCTGTACATGTCCAAACCATCGCAGTCTCGCTTCCCTCATCTTGTCAGCTACAGGGGCCACCTCTAGCTTCTCTCGAATGACCTCGCTCCTAATCTTATCACTCCTATCACTCCTGGTGTGACCACACATCCATCTTAACATCCTCATTTCTGCGACCTGCATCTTCTGAACATGCACATTTTTTATTGGCCAACACTCCACCCCATACAACAAAGAAGGTCTAACCACCATTCTGTAGAACTTACCTTTGAGTTTAGGTGGTATCTTCTTATCACACAATACTCCAGAGGCCAACCTCCATTTGGTCCAAGCCGCCCCAATACGATGTGTGACATCATCGTTGATATCCCCACTACTCTGGATGATAGACCCCAGATACTTAAAGCTTTCCTTCTTGGGGATAAGGTGAGCTGCAAGTCTCACATCAATGTCTGCTTCATCCCTCGCAACACTGAATTTGCACTCCAAGTATTCCGTTTTGGTCCTGCTCAGTTTGAATCCTTTGGTCTCCAAAGCGTGTCTCCAAACCTCCAACCTATCATTAACTTTGGTCCGGGTCTCATCAATCAGTACTATGTCATGTGCAAACAACATACACCATGGGACTTCCTCCTGGATAGATCGCGTCAGCTCATCCAACACCAAGGCAAATAAAAAAGGGCTCAACACATATCCTTGATGAAGTCCCATCTGAACAGGAAAATATTCAGAGTCTCCTCCCACCGTTCTTACCCGAGTTATGGCCCCGTCGTACATGTCCTTTATCACTCTAATATATGCCATTGGGACGCCTTTCATCTCCAAACACCTCCATAGGACATCCCTCGGGACTTTGTCATAGGCCTTCTCAAGATCAATGAACACCATATGAAGATCCTTCTTACTTTCCCTGTATTTCTCCACTAATCTCCGAACAAGGTGGATCGCATCAGTAGTCGACCGTCCTGGAATTCCTCTTCTCTATTGTTTCCCTGGGGAAAGGCCTATTAAAAATCTTACAGGCTTGTACCTTTTTCTTCAATTGTCTATTATGATACGTGTCTATGATCTGTTAATTACGTGAGACTGCATTCCTTTTGAGATTGAAACATTTAGGCTAAAAGTTAAACTTGAAATTTAAGAGCTGTGTTGTTACAAATTGTTGTTTAGGGCATACAGTTTGAAGGCCAGCTTGGCATCCTAATTTAAAATTCAACGTCTAACATACATATATATTAGCCCCTCCCTTCTCTTTCAACGTCTAACATACATATATATTAGCCCCTCCCTTCTCTTTAAACCTGTGTTGCTCGTACTCTTCAAAGATGTCGATGGGTGCATGATGGATCCTCCAAAAGTAATGCATTTTTTAAGGATCTGACACACAGGTGTGACTATTTGGAGAGTCCGAGCAACATAGCTTTAAATGTTGAAGCACTAATTTGATGAACAAGTAGCTTCACCGATCATGTAGAGCTCGAGAAGATATGTATGTTTGTCTTCAAAACTAAGTATTTTTTTTCTACGGAATGTGAAATGTCTATGTATAATGGTAGTCATTTGCAGTCATGATGGTCACTTTCAAGTGCATTTTTTCTTGATTCTGTGAATAAAAAAGGAGAAATCATGATGTGTCATCCATAAATAAATTTGCTTTTCTACTTATGAATGCTTGGATTTGAAATTAGAAATTGCATCTCTGCTGTATTTGTATGCAGAATTCATGGACGCAGAACCAACTGATCATCCAGAAGATACAATGCAAAATCCAGATCCTAAGGATGATCAAGAAATCATGCTTAATGATATGTGGGAAAAGGCAATTGAGGTAACTATAGTAAAACTTCCAACAGATTTGTGTGTCAGTGTTTGTCTTATTTCCATAAATAACTATTAAGTGTATAGTTTGTCTGGCATACTTAATCCCAAATCTTAAATCAGTGATCATTATTCCCTACTAGGAAGCATACAATAGTAGTTTAGACTTAAATGCTTTGGAGTGAAGCCAAATTAATGTGGTCAGATTTCTATGATCCCGAAAACTTCTACCAGGTTCATATCAATGCCCTTGGGAACTATATGGGATAAAATTTCCATCTTAACACCCAAAATAAGACCCAGCAGCCCTTTTTATTGAATCACTCCTGATCTAACAAACTAACCCCATTCCTTGTCTATTTATTTTCCTTGTTCCCTTGTTATGAAATTATTTGCAGTTGGATACAATGTACACGTCCACAATAGTATACCTGGAATGTGAGTTGGGTATGTTGAGACCAAAATCAACTCAGCCCTGCCCACGCTAGTTAGCCTCTCTATGTGCCATCAAAGGAAATTGTCATATAGACTGTTAAAGCTAGTGCAACAGAATGGGGGATTCAATCAATTCATCCTAGTGATTTCTTATTTAAACCAATCTCAAACTATCTGTACACCAGATAATAGATTATGGCTATTCTTGTAGCTAGCGTAAGGAAAATATCAAAGCCTGATACAGGAAATCACTTGCTCTTCAAGGTGTACCCAAGGGAGTGCTCGAATTTGAAGTTTTTTACTTGTTGAAGCTTGAGGAGAATAGCTTCTTGAAATTCATTAGGAATAGTTGATACAACATTTCTTGAAAAACAATGTTTGTTTGGATGATTACTATTTCAGAATCACTTTTGAAAAACTTAGTGTTTGAATTGATTATTTAAGAACAGAAAAACTATCAAAGAAGTTTAATCATTTCCAACTCAAAGAATTCCAATCATACTCTCATATGAAGAGAACTCACTTTATCAATGGATCCCAGTTACCTATCTAGCCAGTGACTACCCTCCTGTTATTTTAAGTCTATTGTGCTACACTGGTAGGATTTGACACAATCTTCAGTTACAACCTATTATTACGCGCTAGCTTCCTTTATGTTCCTCCTGCAGCAGATATTTTATTTAGCCATATCACGTTGTGTATTTGGCAGGAGCCATCTCAACCATCCAATCAAAACATTGCTGCTGTTGATGCATCTTCTGGAGGGAAAGATACAGTAAATCAGGCTCCAGATAATGTAGCAAAAAGCTCTGGGGCTATTCAGATCTCAGAAGAACAAAGAGCTCGGATGGAGGCTAATAAGTTGAAGGCGTTGCAGAGATCTGCTGCTCGAACTGCTCATATCAAGTCTACATAGTTTTTACATAGAGCTCCATAGAAGTTCCTAACTTATTACTATATCCTTATTGTAAATTGTTCATGAGTTTTTTTTTCCCTTCATTAAAAGCTTAAAAGTTATCTTTATCTTGAATATCAATACTCAAGATTGGTCTAAATCATTATTTTGCTCTGGTATTCTGATTTGTTATGCTTTCCATGCTATTTGCGCTGACGGAGTTGCTATATCCTATTTGTTACTTGAATTAAGGGTCTTTCGAAAACAACCATTTTGTATAATAAGTGTATTTTTTGGACTCAGTTTAGAATAATTTAAAGATTCTTTCAAATAATTTAATAATTTTATATCATTTTGTATAAAATTTGTCATAACCAGTTGTACAGTCTTTTGATTCTACATATTTAAAGATTCTTTCAAATAAAATGTCTAAGTTTAGACTCAGTTTATTAGTTCCTCAGATTTAGTGATGCTTTCAAACAAAGTATATTAACTATCAGTATTAGTTCATCAGCATCCATATAGCTATTCTTATTTTCATATTACTAGTATTATGAGTTAATTAGCAAAATTTCATCAGGAGTATTACTTAGCACCACGCGAAAATAGAGATGAAGACTCATCATCGACCTTGTTTGATATTTTTAATAGCAATTCTTAAGTTTTAAAATTACGTGCCATCATAGGTTATAAGAATTTTCCATTAGACCATGCTTGACTTCTTAGTCCTTTATGGATAATCAACTTAGTGAATCCATACTGTCAGTGTCTTCTGTCCTGAAAAGACATAGAGCGTCCTTCCAATTGGGTACAAGTTTGACTTTGTTTAACTCAATGGAGTATGTGGTTAATTGTATCTCCCACAATTTAATTTGAGATATTACATGACCTCATATTCAATTATCACAATTCAGTCTAAGATATCGTATGACCTCGTATTCAGTTATAATAGTTCAACCCCAAATATTGCACTAACCTTACATTCAATTATTTAAATTTTTTAACATTTAAGTTGCATTTTTACTATTTGGTCATTGCATCTGTTCATGCATTTTAGTTTTGTATTCAATTAGCATCTCAAATTTGTCACATTCAGTTTTACAAATTATCATGTATATCTCATATATTTGGTACATTCATAGTACTGATTATATTTCTTTTGCCAACATTTTTCATGTGATATAGATTTAGGTGTTTACTATCAGGATCCTAGTCAGCCAGATCATAGCTTCCACTCAACAGGTGATTGAGTTCTTTTATTTTGAGGATTCAAGTTAGTTTATAGTTCCAAGTTTTTATTTCTATTCATACATAATGATTTAAGGAAGCAAGGGGTGATGTCCTAACTATTTATAGTCAGTATTAGTAGAGGCTTCATAAATAGTTAGTTAGAGTTATTGTATTCAAGCAACCGAATTCCAATTTATTTTTATATTACAATTCTTGTACACAAAAACTTTGTCCAATAATATATTGAAACAAGTTATTCTATAATTATGTTTTCGGTTAATCATTTCAGCTCTTATACATATTTTTATTTAGTTGCTTGTCACGCCTCGGGAGGGTACCTTGGCGTGGCGGCACCTGAAGAACAAATTACTGATTCCTCAAGGGAACCACATCATCACATCACATTCAATCAGAAGAAGTAAATACCCAAGTAAGGCTACCAGTGCCCAAACAACTAAATCTTTATATAATTAATAATATTTAATGAACAACAGTTGAAATGTAAATAACAATCAACTATCACTAATTACTGTCGATGAAACCTCTATCTAAGTCTAGAAGGTGCCAAGATAAATCTCAGATTACTTCAAAGAAATAATACTAATCAAGATGAAATAAAAGAAGGCTCCTCTGAATAGCAAAGAGGGCTCACTAAGTCCGGAATGCAAAGATTGGTCCTCAATGATCCTCCTGTTGAGAACCTCTATCACTTGTATTTGCATCATAAAACGATGCAGGACCAAGTGGATGTCAGTACAATGAATATACTAGTATGTAAGGTGGCTAAAAAATCAAGGCTCAATACAAGTCAACCCAATAATCTCAAACAATCAACCAATCAACTCAACAATCTATAATTCGACTTAGTAAAGGATGCAAGATTTTTATAGTAAAATAATGTTCTTAAGCGAAACTCTCGCATGCAACTCAGTCAGATCATTTATGCACGATCAAACCAATCATGTAGAGTACTATCAAAGCCCATTTGAGAGTTTCTCTTATCCGACAACAATCACTTATGAGTCAGTAATCATACAACAGTCTCGTTGATGTTGCCACAATCGTCCAATACTTTGCCAGGGTAAAGTACAAATCAACCAATCACGGATCCAAGCCAATCAATCAAGTCCCTGCAAGGTACATAAAAAAGGAAAATATCTGACTTAACGATTCAATCCTCTTCTACGTTTGGCGACGTGGTTATTGAGTTCAAGTATTAATTACTCTCACCAAATTTGGTGCTCGATACTCCTCTCAAGACTCAATGTTCATAAGACAATCAATCTCAATCAAACCAATCATGAGTCTTAGAAAATACTTATCAATTCATCAATTCTATCACAATCAAGTCTTTTGGCCTAGTAACCATCCAATCTATCCCAATCACGTCTTTCAAGAATGGTTTAGACAATCATTATATTCAGCTCAATCAACAATCAACCAATTAGGATTTTCAATCATGCATGCTATCAAAACTTATCAAATCATTCAAGACTCTAACTCAAATAGTCATTTATCAATCATGCTCATCACATAAAGATATGTAAAATACTTCTCATGTTCCGGTCATGCTCAAATAATTTTCTCAATTTGGACATTCACAAACCATATTCTCAATTTAATTGATTCATACAGTGCTACATGGAATTATGCAACTAGAATTCTTGTCAACTAGTACAACTAAATGCTTAAATCTCATACAATCAGTATGTGTACCATCAATACGCTCATAAATATGCATGAAGACTCGGAGTAAATGCGAACAATTCAAAATTTAGGATTTTTGCAGTTCTTCCCACTCGACCTTCGGGCATACTTTCGACTCAAGAAGATGAAGAAGGGCATATGAACAGACTCAATCCAACACTTTAGGTATTCTTACAATACCTGAAATTATGTAGAACAATCAAACCTTAAATAATCCTTCGTCACGTGCTTGAAACCCTAGCTTTTCTCCCTTTGAAACTACGTTCTAAGTCTTGAGAATGTTTTGAGCGTAATGAGATCGACTACTAATGTTGAGCCACTTAATTACGTGTAAAATCGTCAAGTTAGGGCGTAGAAAAGGTGTGAAAGGACTAAAATAACCTTTCTTAAAAATGCTAACAAGGTTGTCTGCGTGGCCATCTTCCGTCTGTAGAAGCATCTATGGGTCAGAACCCATCCGTAGAATCTGGGGTGGATTTCAAAGTCCTTGAACTCATTTTACGGGCCCAAACTACAGACTGTACAAGCTTCTACGATCGTAGTTGAGTCTATAGGAACCTGGACTCAAAAACCAACTTTGAACACATTTTCACAAGTTGGACTTTATGGTTCGTCAATCTATTTGCAACCCGTAGTACAAGGGTCGTACAAATTGCCCTAAAAATCTTTGCTCTGCAATTTTCACTAAAACGATCATATTTTTTTGCTCCTACTCCAAATAAAGCATTTTTGGTGGCACTGAAAAAAGGATTCAAAACCTTTAATTTTATGGGTCATAGGCCACCTAATTTTTTAGATGCCGAGAGTTATAGTCATTTAAGGTTGACCCCCCATAATCTAATGCAAAAAACTTAATCGATAGGGAGGTTTTAAACTCAACAAGTACTAGAGACCTCTTATAATCCTAAACCTCTTCCAACTCTATTTCAATAGAGAGGGATGAACCTTAAAACATAAGGACAAGTAAGGCATCACTAAGTTCAAACTTACATACTAACGGCGAGACAATTCGGATCCTATGAATAAAGTTGTGAGGTGTTACAATGCTTAGGATTTACGCCATTACTAATAATTAGCTTTGGTTACTTGTGACTCTAAGTATTGTGTTACGACTTGAAGTAGTCTCATGTCGTGATACGTTGCATGTGATGCATGTACAATTTGGACGTTATTTTGTATAAAGAAGTTGACAGGCGACTCTGTAATATCTCTTGCTATTTAAGTGTTATTTTCTCACTCTATTTCATATGAGTTGTTATATAACGGTATGATTACGATACTTACTCTGAATGGACGCAAAACAACTTTTCTTTCGGATGTTAAAATCGACACTTGACTTTACGATACAAAATTAATGATTCTGTAATGACAAAATCGAATTATAACTTATGTCATTAATTATATACTCTTTTTGGCTTGAAAGAATAGATTTTTTTTCTATAAATTTGTAACTAAATTTTCATTCTTTATAATCTAATTTCATATCCATATTTCAATAGTATCCTATAAAACATTTTTTTTTTTTGGTAAAATCTTTTTCAAACATTTACATCCCAAATATTTTTTTGCAAAAACTTTAGTACTAATTCAACCAATGAGACATGCAAATTAAAATTACAATCTACCCCCAATAGTCTTCCAAACCTCAACTTTTCGCCTTTTTGTTCTGTACATCGTCTCGCCGTCACTCTCACCGTCGCCGCCGTACAATCATCTTCACCGCCGGTGTATTTCCACCACCCACCCACTCGATCTTGAAGGTTCGACGATTAACCCTATCTGCGTCTCCAAATAATCCGCTTGTTTTTTCGTCGATGCTAAACAACCTGTGCAATTTCTATCGGTACTGAAATTAGGGGAATTCCAGTGATGTTTTGCGGGAATTTTTGAAATTGAAAATGTAATCGCTTGTTTTGTATAGGTATTTGGATTAAGCTTTCTTCAATTCCTCTTTATGGAAGTGGCTTTTTCTTCTTATGAAAATTGATTTTTTTTAAAAATAAATTAGGGCTTTTTATGCCCTCATTGAATTTGATTAAGAAAGCTATGTTTTTGTTGTGTTTATGAGTTCATTTAAGGCTATGGTTTGCGTTCACACTTGTGTGATTACACTGAGTGTGTTGTTATTATTATAAGCTCCTTTATTAAGTCTGGTAATCTTTTTGATTTGGTTACCATAGTTTTAGTTAGCTGAGCTTCTTTTCTCTTGTACCTTTTCCCCCCTCTGGTTCAAGAAATTCCCATTTTTCTCTTTGGGCATTTTGTTGTTGTTGTTGTAAGGTCATGATCAGAGGATTGATCATTGACTATTTCTACACTAGCTGTTGACTTGCCACAGTTTTCTTAGTTAACCTGGGTTTTGGGAACCCTTGTACTTTGTGGAGCTCACATTGGCTGAGTTTTGATTAAATTGGTTGAACAGTTATGTTCAGCTTGAATCTTGAGGTGATATTGGGGCTCGACCAAGCTTGTGCACCAAATGTTTGGGCGTTATTGAGGCTGAGCTTTAGAGAATTCCCTAGGGCTTCTTGCTCGAGTATACACCTGGTTGATTAAGTGATTATACCATCTTTCTTCTTGGATATGGTGAATGTAAATGCTGATCAAATATGTTAAGTGTAATCGTTGTTCGAACATGGTATCAGTGCCGTGGATTGTGTTTTGAATTGCATAACGATATACTTTATTTTTGATAAATGAAAATTCTTTAACAAAATTCGAAGTTGGTGTTGACAATTATTATAGTATGTGTCTATGACTCAATCCATGTCATAAACAGTCATCAGAATTTAATTTGGTTATATCACCTGTATATCTCTTTTCTGGCCCTGAAATGGGCAACATGATCAGTCACTGTTTCTTATTTGGAGTCAAGTGTAGTATCAGTTAGTATTTCTTCTTTGTTCTTGTTCAATTTATGCAATGTTGTTGCTCTTTTGAATTATGTGTAGAGTCTGTTTAACAATGACGTTATTTGGAGTCCTGGTCACTGGGAATGTATTGCTATTCCTGTCCATATCCTGTTGTTCAGATACATGAGAAGTGGTTTTTGTTATTCTTTCCTTATCAGTTGCATCATGTTGTAGCTACTGTTTTTGCGAATTTCCTCTTCAGATTGCGATTTCTCCTGCAATGCTTTTAGATAATGTGATAAATTATAATTTTTATTGGTATTATCAAAAAAGATAAAAAATAAAAATTAGACAGACTGCCTTTTAAATTTTTGGTATTATTTCCACTGTAGGTTATGCAATATCCTCGAATTTGATTGAAAAGCTAATGATGTGTGGGGTTCTCAACCATTTGAATGGGTGCTGATAGTCCACTCACGAAATATAACTTGTTCAGAAAGATACTAGGAAAAAATGAATTTTCAGCAAATGTCGGGGCAGATTTCAGGGCAGGTTCCAAATCAAAGTGGCACTTCTTTGCCTGGACTACCCCAGCAGAATGGGAATCCTTCTTCTGTCCAGATGCAAAATGCAGGCGTTCATCGTACTATGCCCAATATGGAGTCTGAGTTCTTGAAAGTTCGCAGATATATGTCACGGAAGATGTAAGTTATTATATTTCTTGTCTTTTTCTCTCTGACCTTAAAATCAACAAAGGAAGATATCACTTTTCCTTCTAAATAACAAGGAAGATATATTATATATGTAGGCGTCCATTGGTATTTTCTTAAGGCAGTTTATTTCTTCCTAATCCTATTAGAGAAGGATGTGGAGTTTGATGGTGTAGACTCAGGCTGAGCTGCTGAGCTACTAATGATCAACTTTGTTAGCATTAGTTTAATTCAGTTTCTTTGATAACCAAGTCTACTTCAATGCTTAAAGAATTCTTTTGGAGGTCATATGTGAAAAATCAGAGGTTGGATACACATCTTTGTTCTTTAAGTTATTCCACTATGAACATATGAAAAGCCAAATCTTCTGTTAGCATTGATTTTCTAGGGAGGCAAAGCTGACTATGTAAAATTTCGTTTGCTGGGTTACTTGCATTCTTTAGCTGCTGTAAAGCCCTGTCTCTCTTGACAACTGCTTCGACAAGCTATTGTTCTGTTTTGATGGGGAAAGTTTACAAAAGTAGTTTTAGTTAGGAGTTTTAGGAAGGACTTCAACTTCAAATAACTAGAATACGTAGTTGATATTTGGACACAACAATAGAAGATGATGAAAGAGAGTAGTCTGAGGTGTTGTTTAGCTATTGCAAAAACTTGTGGAGGGGTTTGTAATCTGTTCTTCTATTACCAAACTCTGATGGATTTTGGGAGGTTGTAACCCTTAAGGACCCGTATGGTAGGCAGTATTAATTAGAATAGTCCATGGATTAAAATTTAGTCCATCAAATACATTCTTTGGTTACTTTATTTAGTTTAATCCATATATTAGTTGTACACCATACGAGGTCTTATTTAATCCTAGAAAATGGAAGGATAACTAATCCCAGGTTTAATAATCTTTGGATAAGACCCCTAAATGACAAAACTATTGTATCCCCCAATTCCTTTTCCTAAATATCTTTTGTAATTTGATGTCCTTTTTATTTACCCACTTGTGGAATTCCACTGGGTATGTTCTTTTTGTTGTTGATGTCCTTTTTATTTATATTGGAATGGTTATAAATGTTCTTTTTAATTCTCCAAATCCGTTTAGTGTAATTTGGTGATTTCACTAATAAATATTTTTCTCTATTACTTTTTTTGGGTTTTGTAGTCAATGTAAGTTCTTGATTGACCACTTAAACTTTTTGTTTTTTTGAATAAGCTTTAGGTATTTGAACAGTATAAGTTGCCTTAAATTTATCTTAAGTTTATGATATTTGACCCAAATAAACTAGAAATACACCGTGTCATCAAGGATCTCCGCAGTGGTAATCACACTTCAAAATTAATAACAACTCTTTTTAATATATATTTTAGTATTTAACTTAACTATTTAAATGAAATAGAAATTTCTATAAAGAAAGGAATATTGTTTGGCGGTTATCTACTTTGACCCAATTACATGAAATAAAAATTTTCATAATAACTCAGATATATAAAAGGAAAGAAACTCTTTGTAGAATTTTAAATCAAATGCAAGATTAGATGGGAAACAAAAAACCAAACACATGATAAAAATAATCTCTGCATAACTAATTCCTGCATTACTAATCTATGTGTTACTAATCCGTTCGTTATCAATGTTTGTACCAAATGACCCCTAAGAGCTTAAGAATTAAATCAATATTGACCTTGCTTATGGTGGTGTAAGCCAACCTGGTGTATGAATTCATCTGTTTTTGGGGAACGAATACCTTTGATCCCTCTGTATTTCCAGCAAGTAATAAGTGGTTGGCATGGTATTTTATGAACTTGAAACTGTCCCTTGTATGAGAATAAACACTTGATAAATGCACAGGGAATTGGTAATGAAGGTAAAGAGCTTCTTGGGTCCTTTTGATAACTTGAATTGCGTTGTTTAATGAGCTTATTGGCTTATTATTTTCAGATGCTCTGTAATGTACCCTCTGTTCAATTGGTCCAAAAATATGCTCTTGTTTTTGTCATGATTCTTCTTCTGAACGTCCCAATTATTTGTTAAATCTCTTTTATATGGAGTTGATTCTTCCACATTGTTGCTGAGTTATGTGATGATAGCTGATGCAAATTTTACAACTTTTCATTGTCCAGCTATGATTATCTCATGCGGCGGCAGCAACAATCCCTGGAGATGCAACCACAGAGGGTTGTGGATCTAGTTAAACGCCTGGAAGAGAGCTTATTTAAGAGTGCTTCGACAAAGGTTTACTGCTGTTTCAGTTTTGTTTATTATTTATGGGGTGTTTGGATTGGCTTTTATTAAGTTGCTTTTAAGTTAAAAGCCAAAAGCCATAAGTTAGGGACCCTCTACTTTTGGCTTTTATTTTTGTGCCTTTTTTAGCTTTAAAAAAGGTGCTTTTAAGCACTTTTTTGTGTTACACAAACACTTCCAAAATGTAAAAAGTGCTTAAAAGTAAAAAAAATAAGCCAATTCAAACACCCACTTAGTCTGACGTAAAAGATTGTGCTATCATGAAAACTCATCTCTATTCATTTTGGAAATGATGCTTCATCTTTTTCATGCTTTTAGGAGGAGTATATGGATCTATCAACTCTGGAGAACCGACTATTTTGCTTGATCAAACGCCTTCCTCTGAATAATCACAGCCAACAATTCTCCCACGTTAATTCATCCGCCTCCATTGGAACAATGATACCAACTCCAGGCATGCCCCGAAATTTGAATGCATCCCTTATCGGAACATCATCTGTTGACAGTTCCGTGACTGCTGGAAGTACTATTACATCCTCTGCAGCTAACTCTGGAAACTTTGTGCGGACAACCAATTTCCCCTCTGGCAGTATGCATGGTGTTTCATTTATTTATGCTGATGATATTACTTCTAGGCATTATTTCTTTCCAAATTAATAAGATATTTACTTCACTCTGGTGTAACAGAACTCATCCTTGCAGGCCCCTTGGCAAATGGATATCAGCAGTCTACATCCAATTTCTCAATCAATTCTGGTGGGAACAACCTGGTACCATCCATGGGTGGACAAAGAATGACAACCCAAATGATTCCCACTCCTGGGTTTAGTAATAGTGAGAATTCCAATAATAATAGCAGTGCACACTCTCACATCAATTTGGAATTATCTAGTGGTGGTGCTGCCTTTTCTGGGGTTGATTCCACAACCGTGTCACAGTCACTACAGCAAAAGCAACATATTACTGGTCAAAACAGCCATATACTGCATACACTCGGCAGCCATATGGGTGATGGAATCAGGTCAGGATTGCAGAATAGATCCTATGGACAGTCAACGACGCCTCTGAATGAGGGGCTTGGAATGGTTGGGAACAATTTGCAGCATCTGAATGGTCCTGGATCCTCTGAAGGTTATACATCCGCTACCATGTATGGAGACTCTCCAAAGTCGCTACCTCGACAATTTGATCAACATCAGCGAGCAGAAATTCAAGGTGACTCCTCAGCACAACACATACCTTTAAGCTAATTCCTGTAATATGCTACTTTCCATGCATTGATAATGTTAGAAGTATTTCATGTTTTTGATAACAGGTGATAGATATGGTATTAGTAATACTGAAACTTCAGTGTCTGGAAACTTGTATGCTCCTGTTTCTTCTGCTGGTACAGTCATCAGTAGTCAGAGCTTGAGTGCTGTAAAAATAAACTCCCCTTTGATGAGCAATAAGTCAAACTTGACTGCCTCTCAGCAGATGCCAAATCCAAAGGCTCAACCTGTCGTTCAATCGGAGAAGATGAACTTTCAGTCCCAGCAATGTCTGGGAGATGACCATTTATCTTCTCATCAGCCTCAACAATATCAACAGCAGCCTCAACAATTTCAGCATCAACATCAGTTTGCTCAACATTTATCCCAACAGAAGTCACAAAGTCAGCAGCAACAACTTCTGTTAAGGAGCAGTGCTGTTGGAGCTCAGCTGACACCTAATCCTGGTTCTCAAGTAAAATCTAAGCTTGAAAATCATGATGAAACCCCGCAAAATCAGTTTCAACAGAATGCCGTTGTAGACCAATCTAAAGGTAATCAGTTGCTTCTCTAATTTAGTCAGCATGATGTCTGTTTGTTACTTTCTCAATCTTCAGATCCAAAGCACCAATGTTGCATCCAAACCAGCGTATTGTTGATTCTTGGTTTAAGCCATCTCTCTAATGGAGTTTATTCAGGTGCAGTATTACAGGGTGAATGGTATCCCAAATCTCAAGATGGGTCCCAGATACCAGGTAGGTTCTTTGAACCAAATGCTCAAGAGGAATTGTGTCAGAGAACTTCCACGCAAGAGGAAGCTCAGCCCAATAATTTATCTACAGAGGGATCTTTGGCCATACAATCTGTTGCTAATAGAACAGTTGAAACCAATAATTCGAGCAGTGCCATACGCAGATCTGGTAGCGTTCCTCGTGAACGGCAGTATATTAATCAGCAGAGGTGGCTGTTGTTTTTGATTCATGCACGTCGATGTTCTGCTCCTGAAGGAAAATGTCCTGAAACCAATTGCATACATGCACAAAAACTATTGAGGCATATGGAAAAATGCAGTAAATTTGATTGCCGGTATCTTCGGTGCCCTGAAACAAAGGTCTTAATTAATCATTATAGGCAGTGCAAGAATGTAAACTGTCCTGTTTGCATTCCTGTCAAGAAATTTATGCAGACACAGCAAAAAGTGTTTGGTCGTCCTGGCTGTATTTCTGATATGACAAATTCCCTCAATGGTACTTGTAGAACCTATGATGCTGTTGAAACTGCTTCTAAGTTGACTGGCAACCCGAGTCCAGTGGCAATTAAAACTCCAGAAGATTTGCAGCCTTCTCTTAAACGCATGAAGATAGAGCCATCTTCTCAACCTCATATCTTGGAAACTGAGAATTTTGTGCCAGTTTCGGCCTGTGAGTCTAATGTTTTGCAAGATGCTCAGCTTGTTGAACAGAATGATGCTGTGGTAATGAAGGCTGAAGTCACTGAAGTAAAAATGGAAGCTCTTGCAAATGCTGTGCAAGTTGGTCCTGGGAGTACTGATATAGCAAAGAATAATTCGGATGATACATATACCGAAAGGCCTGCTAGTGATTCTCTTGCATCAAGTACTGCAGGTTGTCTTGTGAAGCAGGAAAATGTTATTATTGAGACGGACATTGATCAGCCTAAACAGGAAAATACATCAGCGCCCTCTGAAAGTACAACTGGATCCAAATCTGGGAAGTCTAAAATAAAGGCCGTCTCAATGATGGAACTTTTTACCCCAGAGCAGGTCCAGGAACACATTAAAGGTCTGAGACAATGGATAGGCCAGGTCAGTCAAATATATTTCGGGCATGCTATACTCCTACATTTGGGAACTCTGCAGTTTGGTTGTTCAATAAATTGTCATTTAAACGGATGATTTACTTTTCTTTTTCTAGAAAAGAACTCGATAAGCAGTTAGTTAAAAATATGGATGTTCGGTAACCTGCCCCACGAAGAAGTGGTGTGAGTTGCTTAAAGGATTAAATAGAGAACATATTTTCAGTGATTCTTTGTTCTTTTAGCATTTCTACACCTTGGCCAAATATTCTAAAGCTATGAGGCATACTGTGAATTGAGATTTATATTTCTTTGAGCTGAAATGATTCTTCCAGTGTCGAACATTCTGTTGCTGTCCCAACTGTTGGTCGGATCATTCATAATTTGTTGAATGCACATGAGTGTGTCGTTTTCAATTTATCTGGAACAGGCCACGGGAGACCAGGGTTCAAATCTTAGGAAAGCAAAAAAATGCTTTCTTTATTTCTCTAAGGCTCGGGGGCGAAGTTACATGGTTCTTGTACTGGTCGGATATAGCACTTACCTAGTAGGTTAGTTGAGGTGTAAGCACCAGGCAAGCTCCCCCATAACACCATTGTTATAATTTTATTTTAAAAAATTAATACTTCCTCCGCCCCATCTTATGTGGCATTCTTTGACTTGGCACGGTGTTGAAGGAAAAAAAAAAGACTTCTAAAATTTTTAGTCTAAAACATACCTTAGATATTTGTGTGGTTGAGATTCGTGTCATTAAGGGTAAAAGAGGAATTTTAAAGTTAAATAGGAAGTTGACATTCTTTTTGGGACGGACTAAAAATGAAAGGCTACCATATTAAATGGGACAGAGGGAGTAGTTTGTTGTCCTCTAGCCGAACACTGTTATATTGTCCTCTAGCTTTAGTTGGAAGAACAATGGGTAATTTGGGTAGTTACGTGTCTCATTATATTTCTAGTTAGTAAGTGGTCGTTTGGTACAAAAATGAAAAATGCAGGGATTAGTAATGCTGGGATTATTTGTTATCTCGTGTTTGGTTTATTGCTTTTCATTTAATTTTGTGCTTGGTTTAAAATTCTATAAAAAGTTTCTTTCCAATTATGTCCTTGAACTATTATGAGATTTTCTATTTCATGGAATTAGATCAAAGTAGATTATTTTTTTGTGACTGCTAACTAATTAGGAGAATAATAGTTTTGCCATTATGTTTGCTATCTCACTTGAATTATTTGAGAATAAATAATTGTAATCTTAATAAATTCATCTCTAATAAAATGTCAATTTGTAATTTAATAAAGATAAACCATCTATTATTAAAATAGAAAAGATGGTAAACAATTGTAAAATAGACAATCTATATTTACACATAAAAATTTGGAAGTGTATTTTTAATATAGTGTTTATATCTTACCAGGCCACTCAACATTGAGTATATTTTAATATCATTGGACTTTGTTTTGTATCAAGAAAATCACTCTTAAATTTAAAAAAAATTGATATGGCAAAATATTTTTTGTCTATTATGTAAATATGAAACCACAAATAAATAAAATTTAAAAATTTGATATGGTAAAGTTATTTATTTTTATATTATGAAAATATGAACCCGCAAATAAATAAATTTTGTAAAATAATTTATTTAAATATATTTACTAGTACAAAACTACAAATATAAAATATAAAATCAAGAAAATTAAAAAAAAAGTGTAAAAGAATTTAAGGGACATTTTTGTCTTTATTATAATCCCATTGTATTAAATCCAAGGGTTTAGCTAATACGACCAAATGGGAGGTATTAGTTAATACCATGTATGAGGTATTAGCTAATACATGGATTAGTTAATATATGGGTCCACCAAACATAGTATTAACTAATACCATTTCCCTAATCCCTGGATTATTTCGTCTAATCCCTCCTACCAAACAGCTCCTAAGTGGCTAATAAGATCTGTCAGACCTTAGTCGTTGTCAAGTACTAGAAGGCTTACCTAAGAGTTGCTGATGATAATGAAGTGTATGCTATTTACAAGAAATGTACTATTTTAACTTCTTTCATGTAATCCTTCTACCATGTTATGTGGACTCAATAAAACTGTTACACTCATTTCTTTTTCTATTGATCTTCAGTGCATGTAGTTGGTCAAGTGGCTGACTTGTTGCTATGTATGGTCTTCATCTTGGTGACATGTTTGGTTTTATTTCTCATCTTTATGAGTAAACTTTTTCCTTTCTGTTCTGTTTTGCTTGACAGAGCAAAGCGAAAGCAGAAAAAAATCAAGCAATGGAGCATTGTATGAGTGAAAATTCTTGTCAGTTATGTGCAGTTGAGAAGCTAAATTTTGAACCTCCACCTATATATTGTACTCCATGTGGTGCTCGTATTAAACGTAATGCGATGTATTATACAATCGGAGCCGGGGAAACACGACACTACTTTTGCATTCATTGTTATAATGAGGCACGTGGTGACACTATCGTTGTTGATGGAAACAACATTCCAAAGGGTAGGATGGAGAAAAAGAGAAATGATGAGGAGACTGAAGAATGGGTATCTGTCTTACTATTTGCATTTTATTTGATAAATTAGTATCTTATTCTCTTATCTTATTATATAAGAGAGAGTTGAGGCTGAAGCAGGTAACAATCTGTTGACGTGCTTGCTTCACCAAGGGCATTTTCAGAAAAAGCAAAAAAAAAAAAAATTGTTCCACTTTAATTTAATTAGTGGACAACTATTCCGAAATTGCGGGACCTACTTTAGCTATCTCCTTTAGTTTTAAATTCATATCCTTTATTTATAGCTTTATTACTTTGAATTTCACTGATATTTGTGTAAATTTTCTAGTTACTTCGAGTAAAAAGTCAACGATCGATGAAGAAAAATATTCAAATTATGGACATCCCAATGGGTCCCCTCACATTAGGTTTTCGAGAAAAAAGAATGGGATGCTTTACTACTATACAAATTAATTTATTTTAGAGCAAAAATTTATAATCATTTAATCAGTACTATTTAAAATTCATCAATATTAATAACATTTATCCGTATTCATTTTATACTTTATACAATGATTTATTGCCACACAAATATATGTTGCTTATTTTAGATTAAAAAATTTCAATCATTTAACTAAACCACTTAAAAAATATGTTTCTGAACAAATATCGGGCCCGTACACAAAACGGTTTTTTTTCTCACCAGTTTATTGTAGAAATGGGGGTTTGGAAACTTGTATGCTTGATGCTTTTTGTCTATAACATGTTTCTTTTCTTCTAGTTTTATTTTTATTGGTCCTGTTATTAAATGGTTACTACTTTGTTCAGTGGGTGCAATGTGATAAATGTGAAGCTTGGCAACATCAGATTTGCGCTTTATTTAATGGTAGAAGGAACGATGGAGGGCAAGCTGAGTATACCTGTCCCAATTGCTACATAGCAGAAGTTGAAAGAGGCGAGCGCAAGCCCTTACCACAAAGTGCTGTTCTTGGAGCAAAAGATCTGCCTCAAACAGCTCTGAGTGATCACATTGAGAAACGATTAGCTAATAGTTTGAAGGAGGAACGGGAAAAAAGAGCAAAGCGTGAAGGAAAAGGTTATGATGAGGTACATCAATTGTCATGACTTACTCGTTAATGTCTTGCAGTATAAAATGATCAATGCATTGAGACTTGATTCCTCTGATAAGTAAACAACAACATCAACTACTACTACACTCGGTTCCAAACAAGCCAGGGATGATTATGTGAATTCTGATTGACCATATTTGTCCATTTATATTAATCTCAGTCCACAATTGCCTTGAATAAATAACAAAATAAGTACTAGAAGTTCTATGTTGGCTCTAAAACAGTTCTAGAAAGTATGCCTAAACATTCAATAACACTTTATCACTTTATTTTTTTTGATAAGGTAGTTAATTTTATTAGAAATTGGGGGAAACTCCGGTATACTTGGTCACTTCATGAAAAATGACTAGAAAGCATCAGATCTATAGTATACGCACTAACATGGCTAAAACACATTCCCAGCTAATTGATATCATTTATATGGATCTTTTTGGTCCATGATGCTCCATCATTCGCAAGTTTGCATGTATCCCAAGGAATAGTAGTAGGCCCTTTGAGACTACTTTCCATGTATTTTAGGTCTAGCTCCCTCTTTAACACCTTCACTCAACACAGCTTCCGGCTTACTGATTTGGTGCATTTGAAAGTCAATGCCTTTACCAAATCATCTCAAGCGACTGTCTCATTTCATCCTTAATAGGCATTAATAAGTACTTACACTTTCGGGCGAATGTGATCACTTCTAGTCTTTTTCTAATCTTGTATGGTCATACATCCATCTTAGTATTCGTATATTTGGGGCACAATTTTTGTGCATGTGTTGGACTTTTAGCAATTTAACGTTCCCTTCCATATAACATTGCGGGGCTTATAACTGTTCGTAGAACTTAATCTTTTACTTTAGTAAGCATCCTCATCACATAACACTCAGGTAGAACCTCTCCATTTCAACCACGGAGGGGTAGTCGGATTGTATAAAAATTAGGCCCAGACATCCATGAATCAAGATCTGCTCTTTTTGTGGATGCTGTCTTTGTTACTTTAACCTATTGTTGTTATAGTCCAGTTGACTAGGGCCAGCTATTTAGAGGGACAAATTAGAAATTTAAGTTCTGTGGTCCTGATCTGCAGCTATAAGTGTCTGGAGATGTTTGGAAGTGAATTTGCATTTCTCTGTAGTTCATGGAGTTTAGCTGTTAGTGAATAAGTCAACTGTTGTCAGCCTTTTTTTCCATCAATGCTTCTTTCCCCTTTGGGAAAAAAAATTATCATCTTTAGCTTGTTCTGACTTCTGCTTCTGCATTTAGTATTTGGTAGTGGTGTTAACAAGTCACTTGTGCCTTCCTAATTTTGCTCCTACTTATATTCATTTGCAGGTTCCTGGAGCAGAAGGACTTGTTGTAAGAATTGTGTCATCAGTGGACAAAAAGTTAGAAGTGAAACCACGGTTTCTTGAAATATTTCAGGAAGAGAACTATCCACTGGAGTTCCCATATAAATCAAAGGTACCTTTCATGCAGAACTGAATCATGCTCATGAGTGTTAATTTGGGTTTAATGATTTATATGAATGTCGAATATCTTTATCTGGATCTTTTTACTGAGAATTCGTTGCTGGAGTATCTCGATAACTTTTATTTGTAAAGGTAAGATGATTTTAAAGAAAATGAGCAACAATGGATGTGCTATAGCAATTGGTACACTGAAGAGAAAATAACAAAGCATGCCTGTTTTGATTTATTTCCTAGTCTTTAGGGCTTCTAACATCTGCAAAACTGATTCAACATCATTCACATGTTCCAATCTACACCATGAGCAAAATAATTAATATAGATTTGAACTTCATGTTGACAATAGTATCAGCAGAATCGTTGAAACATCCACTGTTTCTCTGTTCAAATGGTCCACCAAATGATATGGGGTCCTTGATCTAATGCCATGCTTGTTCTTCCTCTGTCCGTTTCTGTTCCAGCATCTGAGCAACTCAGTTGTTGAAGTAGGCATGACCCAGTCTGACCAGTAATATTCAGAAAAAATTTGTCACAGATATAGGAGGCATTTACTGCATTGAGCCATCCATCTTTTTTGTAGATTGCCGTGAGTAAGATAAAGCTTCTTCGCTCAAATTTAAGTGAGCAGGCTACCTTGAGAGGAGCTTTATCATTTGCTTCCAAGGCCAAGGCTTTTCTAGATTCACTTCACCTCTGAGAAGTGAGATCTCTGCAGCAAGAAGACACTGTAAACATTCCTTTGTTGTTGAGCAACCATCTGATGGTATCTTCTGAGTTGCTGAGATTTGAGTAGTTGAAAAGTCAACAGCACTGTTAGCCCTTATTCACTGAGATCCCTTCTGGAGCTAATATTCCTTTTCATCTCTTTATTGTCTGCCAAAGAAGTTGAATTATTTGCTGCCAGTAAAAAAGGAACAAATCTGGGAGCTGGCTCTTCAGTGGCTCAGTTCCATTGACTTATCCTTCCAGAAGGAGATCTTCACTTCATTGTCTACCTTGAACCCATTTTTTGACTTGAAACAGGGCCAATGGTTTCTAATGTCTTCCTAAATTGAAACACCTAAGGCAGATCTAACTTCTCTAGTACGCCATTGCTCCTCTACTACATATTTGTTCTTAATTGCACCAAACCAAAGGGCATTTTAAGCACTTTTTTAATTTTGGAAGTGTTTGGGTAACAGAAAAACTGCTTTTAAGCACTTTTTTATAGTAGAAAAAGTACCCCCGAAAAAGCTTTAACCTAATTTTATGTTAACACCGTTAACTTCTTATTCTGTCATTATCCCCTTCAATGGAGACAACTTTCATAGTTGTGAAAGAGATGCATATGTTGCTCGGACTCTTAAAAAGTGTCAACGGGTGCATGTCGGATTAGCCAAAAATAATGTATTTTCGGAGAATCCGACACGGGTGCAGCATTGAAAGCGGAGAGTCTGCGCAACTTAGCTACTTAGAGTGTCAAATTTTATGCTTCATAAATTTCTTGGTTTATTAGTTATGGCAATATAATCAGTCAAGTCAAAGAATAAGGAAGAATTGTAATGTACGAATAACTTTTGTGCCAAGTTCTACTGGACAGTTGCTTTCTTTCTTTTTAGTAAAAAATAGTTAAGCAGATGGTGCATCATCTGAAATAGATCAGTGTTGCAACTTACAATCTTCGGTTACTGGTTTTTACTGTTGAGAAAGACAGCTACTGATGGGATTAGCTTTGAGAGTACTCTTAATTAGGTCTGCTCAACTGTTTTGTTCTCCATAATTTCATGTCTTCGATGCAAGAGAGATGGAATTGGAAATGGGGGATAAACTCTAATTTAGCATACTGTTAAGTATGTTCAACTGAAGTGGTTAAGAAAAGAATTTAAGAGTTGAGTGTGTAAGCTTCAAGTTAGCTTAAAGGACTAAAATTCACATTTTATTTAATTGAAGGTTAAATGTGTTTAGTTCATTAACACAAGGATCAAAATCGGTATTAGGCAATAATGCAGGGACAGAAACTACTATATTCCCTTTTAATTATAAAAATAGTATCTAAATAATTATTTTTCTTTTAAAACATTTTACTCCATTAGTAAATACTATATCAATTGAAATATATTACTCGGGGTTGCCAAAAACGAATATGATTCAAAAAATAAAACTAAATTTCCTGATGGTTTTTGCTCACAATAACCATTAAAAGAGAGGGATTTTTTGGCCCTTAGACATAAGGGTAGATGTGGTGCCCGAAATAGATGGCAAGGGTAAAAATTGATCCCAAAACTTAACAAAGGATAAAAGTGGTCTATTTCAATAGTTCTAGGGTATGTTTTGACCCTTTTTCGTTCTATATATAGAGAAATGGCTGGTGTGCCTTTTGAGAAAAGATGTTTCACATGCAAAAGTTGATGGCTTCATGGTCATGTCTAGTCCATATCATTTGTTTAATCTACCATGGCCCGAAATATTGTCTCAAAATTTCCTCCTGATCTCAAATAGCCTTCAATTACTTTAATAATTTAATTTCCTTCATTTGCATTGCAAAGAAGGTGTTCTTTTTGGCCAGGGGGGTGGGTTTCGAGAAAGGATATTCATGAATTTCTTATCAGTTGTCAGGAGAGGTCGCATAATATTGGTTTGAGTCACACAGGAATTGATTATACAGCTTTCTAACTGGATGGGCCCGCAAAAGCAGTGGTGGAAGGGGGGGGGGGGGGCGTTTGTCATCCATGAAATTTGGATCATAATTTGAGTATGGAGGCCAGTTTCAAAGCTTTTTTCTGAAATACAACTATTTACTGATTAGTGACATGCCAGATGGTAATGTTCAGACATTATTGTCTCAATATGTTTAAATCTTGGCATTTTCCTCAGATAGGAGTTTTGTCTTTTATGTTTCACTTGCAATTATGGACTGAAAAGTTGCATTCTTCAGGTGTTGTTGTTATTTCAGAGAATTGAAGGGGTGGAGGTGTGCCTCTTTGGCATGTATGTTCAGGAATTTGGATCTGAATGTGCACAGCCAAATCATCGCCGTGTTTATCTCTCGTATCTAGATTCTGTTAAATATTTCAGACCAGAGATCAAAACAGTGTCTGGAGAGGCTCTCCGCACATTTGTGTACCATGAAATTTTGGTAATCTTTGTTCCCATTTTCCAATTGCTGATTCTAGATATTTGCTAATGGTTTTTATATTAATATATATGTATACACACACATATGTGTTTCCACTCAGATTGGATATCTAGAATATTGCAAAAAGCGTGGTTTCACAAGTTGTTATATTTGGGCTTGTCCTCCGCTGAAGGGTGAAGATTATATATTATATTGCCATCCCGAAATTCAGAAGACCCCAAAATCTGACAAACTCAGAGAGTGGTGAGCTTCATAATGTTTTCTGTGTAGATTATCTACTGCTGTAAACAGGTGTATTTTCTCAGTAAACTAGTGTTTTTCATATTCCAGGTATTTATCAATGTTAAGAAAAGCTAAGGAGCAAAATATTGTTGTTGAACTCACTAATTTATACAACCATTTCTTCATATCCACGGGCGAATGTAAAGCTAAAGTTACTGCAGCTCGGCTGCCTTATTTTGATGGGGACTATTGGCCTGGTGCTGCAGAGGATATGATTTACCAACTTCAGCAGGAAGAGGACGGGAGAAAGCAGCATAAGAAAGGAACTATAAGGAAGACCATAACAAAGAGAGCTCTGAAAGCATCTGGTCAATTTGATCTTTCTGGGAATACATCTAAGGATCTGCTCCTAATGCAAAAAGTAATTTTGATTGCTAAACATCTTTGTCTAGTCATTGTCCTTCTAGTTTCTATATATTGGCTAGTTTGTTGATTGATTTGCTTGTTAATATGGGAGTTGTGGCTTGCAATTTCAGAGAAATTAAACTATTATTAAGTATTGAGCTTTAGAGTGAACTTTGCCCTCCTTACTTTCACCCAAATATGAAGCCGTTAATGCAGTGGCTGAAAACCTGGGAGGCCAGGATTAAAACCCTAGCAGTGACAAAAACATTTGGTGATTTCTTCCTATCTGCATGTATGCCTTGGTGGATGGAATTACACACACCTATGCTGGTGGGAGGGAGCTGGCACTCAACGGAATAGCCGAGCGTGCACAGAAGTTGGCCTGGATATTACTTTTATTAGAAATAAATTGTTGCATTTTAGTGTAATATTTTGTGTCTGTTTTTTTTTTTTTCCTTTCTTTACAAAAGCTGATGATCAATACTGCTAGTCTCCATTGATATGCACTTTTAACTATGTCCATTTTTTTTAAAACTTGCCACAGCTTGGTGAAACGATATCTCCAATGAAGGAGGATTTTATTATGGTTCATTTACAGTATGCATGCACCCATTGTTGCGTTCTAATGGTTTCTGGAAATCGTTGGGAGTGCAAGCAATGCGAGAACTTTCAGCTTTGTGACAAGTATGGATCTCATCTCTTTTTTTTTTTTTTTTGAGAAAGAAGTATGGATCTCATCTCTCTATATGCTTAAAGTTGCAAAGTTTTGCGGTGGTTATAGAATCATGCTTGTTGCAACCTTGAATTTGGACTGTAAAAATTCTCATCTGTAGAAAATGAACTGTTTTTGTTTTTCCTCTACACATGATGAATGAATGTAAATCTTAGTTTAATGCCAAGTCTTATAAAGGGATATACATTAGAGCTAGTGCCAGCAACACAACTGTTTGTCTACGAATTTATTTATTTTAAGATATCTCAGAGGCAGCCAGAGTGTTCTTATGAAGAAAGGTATACGAGGCTAGAAAAGACACAGTACAACGTTCAGAGCAGGAAAGAAAAATAAAGACAGGGTTTAAATTTTCTGAAGCAACTACCTTTTCCTGTCATTCCTTTGTTAGGCATTCCCAGAGCGTATACTTTGTGCAGTACTAGTCCTCATTAAATGATGAAGTACCTCCACTTTCTCATCATTGGTGTGTTTCACCAGGACATGAGTTAGAAGATGTGGTATTATTTGGTGGTTGTAGTGTCATTTGTCTCTTTTTGAGCATGTTGTCTTTTGCAATCTAGAAGCCAACCAATTGGACTGAGCTGATTGTGCATTTGCAGATTCAAACAGATTGCAATAGGAAATGTATTTTAGCAGATCCATAGAAGGAATTCAATAGACCCCCCTGCTCAACAATCCATCTCTTGGCAGACAATCAAAGAACCTTCCTTACTGGTGTTGAGTGGGTGGGTGGGGGGTTACTGTCTAGCTGGGACAACTTCACGGACCAATTTTTCGTTGTGGTCCTTCGCCCCTCTCTCAACCACCTTCCTTTTCCCCTTTGGTGAAAGATAGGGTATAATTAATATATTTACTGATTGAATTGTAAAAAATTGATGCTGAGTAAGTATGAGAATATAGGAAAAAGTCTTTTCCTATAGAGCATCTATAAAGACCCAAATATATTTGATTTGTCCCATGTTAAGTACGTTATGCAAAGAAGCTTAGTGTTTTGCACTTTTGCTGCATCGTGTCCATGGTAGGTTTAGTTCTTATGGTTTCCGAGTCTTTACATTATGCCTTTTTTTTAATGTAGCTAACAGCGAGATGGCTTATTGATCAATAAATTAACCTGGAGATTTTTAGGAACCCAAAGAAAGAAAAGAATGGATGCAGTTACATTTTGTTTTGTTAAATACTTCTATTCTTTTGGTGTATGGAAATATTCATAAGAGATAACATTTGAGAGAGTTTCTTATTCCCTAGTGTTTTTCTTTGTAACATTTGGTGTCTTTATTGGTACTATTTCAGGTGCTATGAAACTGAGCAAAAACTTGAAGATAGAGAGAGACATCCTATTAATCAAAAGGACAAGCACATACTTTATCAAGTAAGTATTTCTCTTTCCCCCCTGTCCCACTGTTGGAACATGTATTGTGTTCCATGATTAAGAAATTTCAATGAAATTTGCCAGATTGAAATCAAGGATGTGCCTCATGACACCAAGGATGAAGATGAAATTCTCGAGAGTGAGTTTTTTGATACAAGACAAGCATTTTTGAGCCTTTGTCAGGGAAATCATTACCAATATGATACCCTGAGGCGTGCTAAACATTCCTCGATGATGGTCCTTTACCACCTTCATAATCCCACGGCACCAGCATTTGTGACAACTTGCAACATTTGTTACCTTGATATAGAAGCTGGTCAAGGTTGGCGATGTGAAGTTTGCGCAGATTATGATGTTTGCAATGCTTGTTACCAGAAAGATGGTGGAATTGATCATCCTCATAAGTTGACTAAGCATCCATCTTTGGCTGAGCGTGATGCACAGAATAAAGAAGCTAGGCAAATACGAGTTATGCAGGTGCATTCTCTTTGGCCTTTAATGTAATTTGTGGTTTTGTGCTTCTTCCTATGTTTAGTCGATGAAGTCCTCTGTTACAACTTTTGGTTCAGTTCTAAATCCCTTGCATCTACTTCTCTGTGTTTTTTGGGATCCCTTTCATCCTCTTTGAATCACCATATATTAGTCCTAGTCCACTGCAGCTTCTAAATGCTACACCTTTTCTTTCTTAGAAAATTCCTTACATCCATTCTCCACAAAGGATTTTTTCTGGAAAATAAATATTCTTTTCATTGATAACACACCAAGATGGTGTTAAAAGTATAAACATTTTAGCAATGTTGCTTGATGACCATCACCTGTCCAATTATCTGTGCAACATGGGATTAACTTCTTCCGTTAAAAGTTGTAGTGTAAAAATAAAATGATCTTGTATTTTTCTTATGTATATCTCGATATTTTGTACGCCCTCGATCTCATTTTATATTGAGTTAGTTTAACTTGACTTGGAACTTAAGAAAGAAAGAAAGACTTTTGAAATGTATAGTCTAAAATAAGTGAGATGTTTGTGTGGCTGTAGACTATTTTATCAAGGGCAAAATAGATATTTTGAAGTTAAATTATTGCTAAATATAGAAATGTGTCATTCTTTTCGAAACTGACCAAAAAGGAAGTGAGTCATATAAATGGGGACAGAGGGAGTAATATTCTTCTATTTCCACAAAATAGCTCCAAAAGACACTATAGTTTATTTCTCCAAGTAGCTCTTTTGATAAGGAAAGATAATTTTATTCGATATGATAAGAAACGGATCTTGGGCCTTAATCAACCCAAAAGCTATCTCCTACGGTGTGAATTGCCAATAATCATATAAGGAAATCAATGCTTTCTAAGTTATATGGGACAACTTTTATTCATTGACCTTTTCGTTGAGTAATGATAATTGTTTCATTCATTTCATTGAAAATGCTGAAATAGCAAGAATACAAGGTCGTATTTGTGATGTGAATTTGTGAACTTGCCAATTTTCAAAACAGGCCTGTCTCCTGAATAACCTTTTTCTTTTTGGAAGATTAGAGCTATCTGAGCATGTTCTTTTTTGCAAAAATCTATTTTTTCGAGAAACCTTTCCAAAATCGCCTAAAAAACTTCTTGATTGAACATCTTGAAATTCGTACGAAATAGAAAAGTATTAGGTGCTGTTCTCATCCTAATGGAAAAGATAAGAGGACAACAATTTAACGGTATGTAGCAGTTCAACCATTGTCTGTGTTATAGATGGTTCTGTTTACATATATATGAAATTCTTTAAGCTTGATTATATTTTCTTTCATTATATTAAAATGTATACTAGACGTGAGATCTGATATAATTTCTCTCCTCAACTCTGCAGCTTAAAAAGATGCTTGAACTTCTGGTGCATGCTTCTCAGTGTCGCTTTCCCCATTGTCCATATCCACACTGTCGCAAAGTTAAGGGGCTTTTCCGCCATGGTATACAGTGTAAAGTACGAGTTTCTGGAGGTTGTGTTCTCTGTAAGAAGATGTGGTATCTCCTTCAATTGCATGCTCGTGCATGCAAGGTATCTGAATGTCATGTTCCACGTTGCAGGTTAGTTGGCTAATGCTTCCTTAGATATTTGTAATCTGTTGGAATACTAATGTATATAGTCTCACATGGAAAAGGATTATTATGAATATAACTATAAATCGGGCTCAATGCCAGAATATAAATACACATCATAATAATGTTTGTGTCTTTAATTCTCACATGGTAGCAGAGCCTTGGTGAGAGAATATTGTTGTGCAAAATACCAGCCTCTTCTGGGATAGAAAATCAGTCACCACAATTTCTGGTGACCTAAGTGGTTGTCCGAATTAATGCCACTTTCTAACATTGTTTTGCCAAAAGTAATAATACTGTGATGCTTGGAAAGCTCCGACAGCAAAGCCCAGTTAGCTCCTCCAACACCTGACGCCTCATGTGCTCTCAATCTCTGGCAGCGTGTTTAATTCATGCACTGAGCACATGGCGAGTTATCCACCAACTTTAGCTTCTGATTCTTGATTCTTGGGGTGCACTTGGTTATCTTGACCTGAACCCACCTTTTCTTGAGCAGTTCTGGCGACCAGATTTACGGACCTGCCCCTTTTTTGTTCAGTTTCGGGCAACAACCTTCTCAGTTATATTTTGCGATTATTTTTTAGTACTCTCTTCAATCTAATCATGTCTCTTAGATTCCATAATAGTTCCAAAAATATGGGATTTGGAAATTCTAGTGTTAAGAATTCATAACTCTTAATGGCAAGTTCAAACTATTTAGTTTGGGCTTCCTTGGTTGAGTTGTGGTGCAAGGGTGAAGGTATTCAAGATTACTTAACCAAGAAGACTAGTGAGGTAGATGAAAAGGCCTGAGCACAGTGGGAGAAGGTTGACACTCAATTATGTAGTCAATTGTGGTAATCTATGGATTCCTAGTTGAATGTCCTTGATTCATTCATTCCCAGACATGTTCATTTTAAGAAAAGAAAAGGCTTGCACTTTATACATTAGGGAAATATCTCATCTTTATGATATGATATCTCATATGAGAAGCTTAAAGAAACAAGAATTAGAAATGGCTACTACCTTTTTTCGAGGAAGGTGACATTACTTGGGACGAGATTTCTCTGACGTCTTACCTAAATCGACTCTTGAGGAATCTATTGTTATTTCTGCATCTTTAGCTACTATGTCACCACTCCTGCCTTATAATGGGACTTGTCTCATCCTAGTTAATTGAGTGCCTTATAAAATGTATATGATCTACTCGTAAAACTAACCTCTGTTATACCCTTTTTAGTTAACGGCCCCTTATTGTTTAGAATATACTCATATATAGGGCTTGGTGTAATAATGTAGATACATATCTTAATGTTTCCTTCTTTACTTCTCACATAATCAACCACTTTCAATGATGTTGTTATTATACTTAATTGTGATTATAATAATGATTAGCCAATGCGACTATTTCCTTCTATTATCAGTGCAACTACGAGTAGCAACCAATCAGACTATAACTCAATCCAATTAATTTGGGTTTGGCTATATCACTCCTCTTCATCGATTTCACCATATTCTTCCATGGATTACTCGTAGTTATTGATTTTGTGCTCTGCTGTCAACATGCGGTTAATCTCCTTTATCCAATTGGGATTAGATAAAGATTATAGATTTGACCCCCCCCCCCCCCCCCCACCAAAAAAAAAAAAAAAAAATTACTAAATGCATCAACTTTATCTTCCTCTCTGCCGCTCCTTTTTGGCAGTTCTTACTTCTGAATTTCAGCTATATTAAATTACCGACATAAAATTTGCTATCCTTTTACCTTTTTATTCAGAGATTTGAGAGAACATCTACGGAGGACGCAGCAGCAGGCTGATTCTCGGCGGAGAGCTGCTGTCATGGAGATGATGAGGCAGCGTGCAGCAGAGGTTGCAGGTGGTTCTGGTTGAAGATATTGTACATACTTCAATAGGCATGGTGCTATAGTGTTATTGGAGGTAGGACTATGGAAGCAAAGAAGGATTGAACAGACAAATCTGCTTCATGCATACCCGGGTGTATTCATCCATATAAATATGCGCTCTCATGGCAAAAGAAATGGACCAGGTCTGGTTTATGATCACTCTAATGATTCCTTCAATGGCACAGCTTTGGGATACTTCTATAATGATGGTTATAGATCCTAGCTGCTCTTGGCGACCATTCCATGGTAGTATAGAACGCCAACGAGCATCGTCTACCCATGGCACATAGGTGATTCTTTGATTACATTCTACCAAAATTAGCCAGCATTTGATGGCAGATGTAATATAAATTTTCTTATTCAACTTAAGCTTGCAGTAGGGAGGGAGGGAGAACTAGATCTTTTGTTTAGTAAAATAGTTTTGCTCAATTCTACTCCATTGAGTTCTCAAACTGAATTTTTGTTCTGTGGATGTTTCTCTTATAGTTATAAATATATGTTTTATATATATTTGAAGATGCAAGAGTTACAAGTAGCAGATTACAATTGCTTCTGTTTTGCAAACAGAAAACTTCTACATCATGTGTTGTTTGCTTGTGTTTTCCTTTCAAGAAAGAACCATAATTCCTCATCAACCTTGACCAACAAAATTGGATTTTGATTAGTGTACAACTGCAGCCAAAGCTTTTAAAATATTATTTAGTTTAAGCATGGAAACCATTTCAATCTTTATTATCAGTCTTAATCAATTCTACCATTTCCATCATTATTTTTGTATCCGCTCCTGCCATTACAACTAGCACCACTACAGACTATCGTCAACAATCAATATTGATTAATTTCATCATCACAACCATCACTATCACTACCAATCACCTCCATCGCATTAGTCACTACAAAATCAATCATTTCCACCATTACAACCATCACCATCAATACCATTAACACCAGTCATCACCACCACTCTAAATCATCTCCATAATCACTAGTGTACATAAATATTTCATTCTTTTAATCAAATAATGATTTTGTTCTATTAAATGTATATTTTTTAATATTTAATTATTTTTTAATTTGAATTGTATATTTATTATAGGTACAAATAAATAAATTATGCTCATTCATATGTTGAAAAAAAAATAGTATTAATTATTTAGTCTAGATGTAATGGCAACATTTTAATCATTCAGTTTATACTCTTAATCTTAATAAAAATAAATGAGGCCCAGATGTTGTTCTCTTTATTTCGATGAATGTGACACCATTTAATTTGATACAAATTTTAAAAAAGAAAAAAAAAAGTGTGATCCAAAACATTCCTTGACCATTTGTGTAGCTATAAATTATTTTATTAAGAACAATCTAAATTCTAAAAGTAAAGTTGTTTCTTACCGTAAAAAGATGACCTTCATCATATAAATTGAAACATAAAAAGTAATGTTGCGTCTTTCTTTTCTAGTTCATCCCAAAAAGAATGTCACCTTATTATTGGAAACAATTAAATTTTAAAACTCTTCTTTTACCCTTAAAGAAATGATTTTCACACAAAAATATCTAAGAATTTTTTAGACCACAAGTTTTTAAAGTTTTTTTTTCTTAAATGCCATATTAAGTAAAAAAAATGTCACATAAAATAGGACGGAGGAAATTGTGCCTAGTTTAGGTGGTCCAACATAATCAAACTTTTTTCACCTGGAATTTGGAAATACTTATTAAGATCAATTTGAGATATTTTTGGAATTAACATTTGATAAGGCCATATATAATGGTTTGTTAAGGTCACTTTTAAATATTTTTTATTGAAGTTGTGACCTTGATGAGACTTAAAATATATAATGACTTGTCAGAGTTAATTTTATCGAAAATTATTTTCTGAAAGTTGAAATAGATATAAGACTTGCGTACATTACTCTTTTCAAATTTTCATTTGTGGGATTATACTGTTGTTGTTGCTACCGTCGCCGTCAAGGTCAACTTTAGATTTTTTTTAATCGAAATTATGACTTTGACGAGACTTGAAAAACATAGTGTCTTGCCAAGTAGAAATTATGACTTTGACGAGACTTAAAATAGGCGAGCGATAACAACAACAACATACCCAGTTGAATCCCACAAGTGGGGTCTGGGGAGGGTATAATGTACGCAGACCTTACCACTACCTCATAGAAGTAGAGAGGTTGTTTCCTGGGAACCCTCGTCTCAACAACCCATAGGCGGAATAAACTAGATATGACCAAAAAAAAAGGACAAGAAAGGAATAGGAAGAGCGATTACTAATGAAAAGCACATAATACTATGTAAATATGTTAAATTTAACACACATAATACATATAAAGACAACACCCTACAATACCCCACGACTACCCCTGCTAACCTATTAGCCTTCTACTCTAATTCGCAACCTCCACTTCTTCCCATGTAAGGTCATGCCCTCGGTGAGACTGAGATAAGTCTCGCCATATCCTGTGAATTGCTCATTGTCATATAAGGAAATCAATCTCTTTTATATTTATATATGGAACAAGTTCTTTTGTATTCACCTTTTCTTTCTGTAATGACAATTGTTTCATTCATTTCGTTTAAAATGCTGAATGGCAAGAACACAAGGTCTTATTTGTGATGTGAATTTGCAACTTTTCAAAATAGTCTGTCTTTGAATAACCTTTTTTGGGGAAAGACTAGAGAGATACAAGCATGTTATCTTTTGCAAAAACATCTTGAAATATATATGAAATAAAAAAGTATTACTTGCTGTTCTCCATCCTAATGGAAAAGATAAAGAGGACGATGATTTAACAATACCTAGCAGTTCTACTATCATCTGTGGTATAAATGATTCTATTTACATAAACAACAAACAACAACAACAACAACATACCCAGTGGAATTCCACAAGTGGGGTTTGAGGAGGATAGAATGTACGCAGACCTTGCCACTACCTCATAGAGAAAGAGAGGCATGATATACAGACGTGAGATCTGACATGATTTCTCCCCTCAACTCTGCAGCTTAAGAAGATGCTTGAGCTTCTGGTGCATGCTTCTCGGTGTCGCTCTCTCCATTGTCCATGTCCAAACTGTCGCAGAGTTAAGGGGATTTTCCGCCATGGTATACAGTGTAACATACGAGTTTCTGGAGGTTGTGTTCTCAGTAAGAAGATGTGGTATCTCCTTCAATTGCATGCAAGTTATCTGAATGTCATATTCCACGTTGCAGGTGAGTTGGCTAATGCTTCCTTAGATATTTGTATATAGTCTCACATGGAAAAGGATTATTATGAATATAACTATATATCAGGCTCAATGCCATAATATAGATACACATCATACTAATGTTTTGTGTCTTTAATTCTGACATGGTAGCAGAGCGTTGGTGAGAGAATATTATTGTGCGAAATACCATATTTCTAGCTCCAAAAATATGGGATTTGGAAATTCTAGTGTTAAGAATGCTTCATAACTCTTAATGGCGAGTTCAAACTATTTAGCTTGGGCTTCCTTGGTTGATTTGTGGTGCTAAGGGTCGAGGTATTCAAGATTACTTAACCAAGAAGACTAGTGAGGTAGATGAAAAGGCCTGAGCACAGTGGGAGAAGGTTGACACTAAATTATGTAGTCTCTTGTGGTAATCTATGGATTCCTAGTGATTCATTCATTCCCAGACATGTTCATTTTAAGAAAAGAAAAGGCTTGCACTTTATACATTAGTGAAATATCTCATCTTTAAACTTAAAGAAACAAGAATTAGAAATGTCTACTACCTTTTTTTTAGGAAGTGAAACCAGAAATTATGATTGACAAGATGTCATTTTACATGCAAGTGGTATTTGGGAACTTGTTCCTCTTTCATTAGGTGAATCTATTCTTGGTTGCCGTTAGGTTTATGCTGTCATAGTTGGCCCGAACAACCAATTTGATCGACTTAAGGCCCTACCATACATGGGGCTTGTTGTAATAATGTAGATACACATCTTAATGTTTCCCGTATTTATGTCTCACATAATCGATCACTCCCATTGATGTTGTTATTATAATAATGCGACTGTTTCCTTGTATTATCAGCATCAACTACGAGTAGCAACTTTATCTCCCTCTCTGCTGCTCCTTCTTGATAGTTCTTTCCTTTTGAATTTTTTATTTTTGGAGCTTGATATTTTTGAGACAGGAGTTTTCTGAAAACAACTTTACTATCTTACATTTTACCCTTCCCAAACCCCACTTGTAGTATTCCACTGAGTATGTTATTCCTTTTGAAATTTCAGCTATATTTAATTATCGGCGTAAAATTTGCTCTCATTTACCTTTTATTCAGAGATTTGAAAGAACATCAGCGTGCAACATCTGGTTCTCGTTGAAGATATTGTACATACTTCAATGGAGGTAGGACTATGGAGGCAAGGAAGGATTGAACTGGCGAATCCAGGATTTTCTTCAAGGGATTCAAAATTTTAAGTAGACACATGAACTAATCGAATGAGGTTATCATATAAAAATAGTATAATTTTTCATTGACGCCTTGAGTACCATGTGGCTCCGCCACTGAATTTGAACAGACAAATCTGCTTCATGCATACAGTAAGGTGATTCTTTGATTTCATTCTACCAAAATTATAGAATGCCGCTCTCTGTATTGTTTGCCTAAATTATATACAAGTGTTATTTAGAAATTTAATATAGAAAAAACACAAGTATAAATTCACTTAATTTTTAGCAACATATCTTCCTCTGTGCCAAACTTAAAACAATTATATACCTAACGTGATTTTGGTAAAAATTGTGCCTACACAAGGAAGCTGTTTTCCATAGATTGTACCAAATTCACCATATGAGTAATTATTTTATCTTTTCTCTCCCTATTTAATTTTTGTTTTTGTTGCTTATTTAATAAAAATTTGTGGTTCAGAATATCTAAGTTTAGAAAAAGAATTATGCAGCATAACTTATATTATGTTATGATCTGAAGTATGAGGCTTACTAAAAGAATGTATACAAATTGATTTCAGTTATACTAACTGCAGGCAACACAAGTCACTGAAGAATTAACAAGGTTCGAATATCAACTATCAAGTACTTTCACAAGTTTATAAAGTAATAAGCTATAGTGTGATGTTAAAATAATCTACAGCTATTTCACTAGTTTCAACGACTCAGTACACCCTCGCGATTGAATTTCAAACACTCATGGTGCCACTACAGCTATGGACGATACACGCACATACACACACACACACACACAGAGAGAGAGAACTATAGTCCATGCACGTATACACACACGCTGAGAGAGAGAGATAGAACTTACAGGATGTAATAAATACCAAGAGAACAAGGATGGCCAAAATTTGCCGCCAACAGAAAAAATATACCTCATTGTAATATATCTTTTCATGTTCTCTTCTCTTGTATGTGTTGTCTGGGGATTCTCTCTACATTTGCTATTTGGGGTTGTGGGGGGTGGGGATGGGGGCAGGGTTTGAGTAGTTGACCTGGGTAAAATGTTTAAAAAATGTACAACAGTTGACAGATGATGGAGGAAGTAGTTGCCAAGCCTGCCAGCAAACAAGAGATTAAGCAAATTTTAGTTCAGTGCTCAAGGAATTACAGAATCACAACTTTAAAGATGACAAATGTAAAGCGCGCTATGCTAAAATGAGATAACCACTAAATTCCCTTATGTTAAAATCCATATTGTGCTAGAGAAGTCCTCCGCGGATATGATGTGGAAATCATCATTCAGACCGGATTCTGTGTTATCCATCAATTGTCAAGTCATACTATATTATTCAAGGAGTTGGTAATTAACACACCAAACAAACAATGGAAATCAGCTAATTTATACAAGGAAACAGGAAATCTGTTGCTAGCTTTCACTATAAAAAAAAAAATTCACAAAGGTAACATATTTGTATATAAATCATCAGCACTATAAGCTGGAAACCATATTTACATCATATAGCAGCTATCAACAGATGTAGCCTCTAAACAGCTTTCACTATGAAATTTGATCAAATAGTTAGTTCATAATTGTCAATAAATACTATTGTTTTTCCAATTTGTTGTCGATAAGATATGGAACGTACTCGAAATATAATACAACAGGAAACCCCCAAAAATGGAAAAAAGAGTTCTCTTTTATTTTATCTTGCATTTCAAGATATAGTTAATATTTGATTCGTTGGTTACATTATGTGGTAACCATAGCATAATGCTTGCTACAGAAGACAATTTTTCCACACTGGTTAGAGCTGATCAGAATATAATGTGGATGAGCTCCCTTCTGCCTCATCTCTAATTTGGGGATAGAGGGTCATTTATGTGGTAACGTTTCCTTTTTTAAAAAGTTTAAACATTTATGTCTCCTCTCCTTGATATTGATATTTGATATCATAATTGTTTTATCTGTCTGCATAAAAAGTAAGCATTGCAGAAGACAACTGAATCATCAAAACAATGCTTATGAGGGGAGCAAAAGCCAAAAAAGAACTAAAATTTTCTGCATGTTTGAAGAACGCAAAGCCATGCATCTACAGAATGAAAAGCAAATTACAGCAAGAGGCAGAGTAACTGATAAGAACAGATACAATAGTTAATCTTAGCCAAAAGGCTGACAGCATAAACAGCAGGAAGCAGAGAAATGAGTTAAAATGACAAATTCATGTGGAAAAGTTGAAGTATAGAAAGATGAGTTTAAATGACAAATTCATATGGAAACGTGAGCTGAAGTATAGAATCAGAGGAACAACGCACCTCGAATGGAAGACCAGCAGAAGGTGAGGACTTTGAGAAGGTCTCCGTTCGGGCAATCCCAGAGTGGTGACTAACTGTGTGGTTTGGAAGAATAATTCCAGCAGAAACTCTATATTGTATTCTTTACCAGGAGCGATCAATCTTATTTTGTTTCATTATTCATGGATTGAAAATGCTAGAACCAGTGACATTGAGAGCAATTAGAACTGAGATACTTGTAATAATCGTTAGCCAAAACAGGGCCGATTCTGCAAATAAGAAATGTTAATTAGACATGCAACAAATGGGAAAAATTCTATGCATTTAAAAAACAAACTGGGATATGAACTATCTTAGATCAATTCAATGTACTTTACCTCCAAATTTTTCAGGAAGAGTATCAGAAGTTTGTTGTACAGATCCAACAGATCCAGCAGGAGTACGTTGTCTTGATGTTGACACTCTAGTTTTAATATCATCTACAGACTTAGTACTGCCTGTTTCAGATGCAACGATCCCTTGAAATTCCTCGCTGACAATTAATGCTGCTAATAAATCCATAAATGAGTCTTTATCTGTTCCACTTGACATACTCTCTCCACGCTGCTCATACACAGCAGTATCTCGTCCATCGAAGTCAGATAATTCATCATCTGAAGCATCCAAATACTTGGATCTTGCTTCAATCCTTTCATCCTCTTCATCTTCGACGTAAGCTTTATATGTCAGTCGCAATAAAATCTCTCCTACAGGCCTTGGTCCCAGCAGTCCCCAACCTCTGAGGACCACAATTTTGTCTGTCGGTACAGTATCTTCGAGAGATACCAGATCAACCTAGAAGTGGTAGTCATTAGCAGGATGCCTTTTTATAAAAATTCTATCCAACGAGCTATGCAAATCACCTTGATGAATATCAATAAATATTGTTGCATAGAAAAAAATAAAATGCCAAAGCATCCTTTTTCATGACCAATACAATACTAATTCATTTGCATCATTAGAGGCTGAACCTTGTCTCGATGGTAGAGTTGTTCTTTGTGACCTGTAGGTTGCTGGTTCGAGGCATGGAAACAGCCTCTTTGCAGAAATGCAAGTGATGGGCTACCGTATAGTTACAGTATACCCAGTCTCTCCTACCCTAGCACTAGTTCGGAGTATTTTATGCACTGTAAAAGCCCTTTATTCATTTGCATTTTCCATTTTTTGCAGGACATATTATAAAACCAACAAATTAGATGGATCACCTCTAAGAAATAAGACAATAGATAATATTTGCATGTACAGAGGATTTACCTCCCCTGCACCAATAGTCAAATCTGTAAAACCAAGGGAATCCTTTGCTTCTATATATAGCTTTTGTTCTCTGGGGTTTGTGACAAACATGTGAAAATCCTGCCAAAGGGCAAAGAAACATTGCAAACGATGTATAAGTTACAGTAGAAGATATAGCAAGCTGACACAAATAATCATACCAGCATATCAGGCCAACAGATTTATATTTAAATCACCTGATTCCATATAGGCTCTCCAGGAGGTCCAAAAACAGTAGTTTGACTGTTTCTTTTGCTGCGTATTACTTGATCTCCAAGTCTTAGATTAACATATGGATCGGTTTTGCCTGAACGATAAAGGCCAGGAAAATTTCACAAAGACAGACTCAGAAAACAAAAGGGGATATTACACGTGCAGAAAAGCAGTAGTATCTATCATTCATAAAACAGAGCAATGAGGCCAAAAAACTTAAATGAACTTGCAGCTTAACTGGTAAATCATACCAACTAAACATACTGTATCATGTATACATGAAGTAGAGGTGTAGCAGCAGAAAATTTTCGGGACCCATCCACGTTTTACTTTACATTTTTTTTTCATACATAACCTTTTTTTTTTCTTTTCTTTCAACTTTTCTAACTATTACATTTACGACACACACAAACTAAAAAGAAAAAGCAAGATCTTTGTGCTGGAAAGTTTTCTTTTCCCAATTCCTGCTTGATGTGATAACCTGATCTAAACGTCTTCAATGTGTATTTAGCAATCGTGTAATTTCTTATTCTTCAATGTGTTTTAACCATCTGTTGCTTCATTTTACTTTGTATCTTGATATTTTGCTGTCATTTTTCTTCTTGCACCCCTTCTCCGAATAACTTCTCTTTTGAGCCGAGGGTCTACCTGAAACCACCTCTCTACCCCACAAATGTTGGGGAAGGTGTGCGTACATCTTAACATCACTGGATATGTTGTTGTTCTTGTTGTAGTATTTGTGATTGTTAGTAAGCATAGTCAAAAGTCTTCACATTTCCTCCTTTATAATGTGTGAAATAGAAGGAAGAAAGATGGAAGATTGTCCCGGCATGCATTTGGTTGTCAATCTGAATCGAGAGGAACAAGAGGTGCTTTGAGGGGATTCAGAACAGCATACAGAATCTTAAAATGAATTGTTCAGGCCTTTTTTATTTTTGGTGTGAGCAAAAACTATTAGCTCAAACAGAAGATATTTGTAATGTTTTAGACTTTTTGAAAGGCGCAGATTTGAATTACAAGTTGTAAGTTGTAATATTTTTGAAGGAGAACTACACTTCGGTTGTAGTATACCTGTGGATACATAGAAGTAATACTATTTCCTATATCAGTGATATCATTTGGTAATCTGGGGGTGAGTCCCTTCCCTGAAACCTATTAAGGCAGGAAGCTTTGTGCACCGAGCTGCCCAGTGATTTCATCCAGTAATTATCCTATTTCAAATAAGGATGATACTTATCCACTGGTTCACAGTGATTACTGCAACAAAATATATGGCTTTTACTTAAAGTAGTTGTTCATGCAATGGAAAACACATTCTTTTGAGGTTCAACTGATGTTCAAGCATATACCTCTGACCTTTTTCTACACAAACTAGAATATGCTACAGAATAGTTTTAACTATTAAAACAATATGAAGAGACGAACTCATTTAATAGTTCACAGTCAATGACAACTTTCTAGCATTACTAAAAAGCAAAAATACCAGATCTAAGAATAAGATTGATGCCGCTGATGAAAGATGAAGAAATTCATACCATAGATGATATAAGAGAGTTTCCTTGCATCAACAAGAGTCACTGATAGTTCTCCAGCGAAGTCCTTATTTCCTTCTTGCATTTCTCCAGCCTTAGGTTGTTCACTCTGACCAGACTTAAGATCACTTGGAATAGGGCCAACAGATTTCCCTTTCTGAAAATCCAACACAATTTTTTTCGGACGGACAAAGAGACGAGGTAAATCCTCAGTAAGAAGTTTCTTCAAAAACCTGAAACATCCATAGAAGAAGTAAAAACTCAAACTCACTGCTGTAGTGGAAAACTGAGATAGTTCCATAGAATATTGCAAATTGTAAATAAATCAGGCAAGAAATTCAGAATTAAATGATGCTAGAAAGATCTAGGCCTAGAAGTCGACCATTTCAAATGACACAACCTTGAGCTAAAAACAAGAGACTAGACACAAGATGAGATTTCCAAAATTAGGGAAGAAAATGGGCAGAGAGGGAGAGAGGGAACATCCTCAGAATACATAACAAGAGGTGCCTCTCCAGTACCGTAACTGGAAGCAACTTCAGAAATCCAGAATAAACTGAATGTGGAAGATTCTCAAGAAAATCATGCATGATTGATGACAATTGAGCATGACCATATTAATTGAAAAGCAAATTGGGCTTTTTAAATTGTCAAACTGAAAAAAGCATGTTTAACTGCATAAAATCTTTGCACAAGCTCTAAGGAGTGAAAATGGTCTGGTGAAAGCATTATTCAGCAAGCAGTCAGACATAACCCACAACAAAAAAAAAAAAAGAAAAAGGACTCTTCAATCAGATTGTAATTGAATAGCAAAAAGAAATTGGATACACCAATAATGGGGGATATCAAACTGAAGCAGAAAGTGCATAGGTAATAAGAACAGCAGATATTCAGTGAGCGGTCAGACTTCACCCTACAACCCATCCACCACCCCAAAAAAGAAAAAAAAACTCTTCAATGAGATGGTAATTGAATAGCAAAAAGAAATTGGATATGCCAACAATGGGGGATACCAAACTGAAGCAGAAAGAGCATAGGTAATAAGAACAGCAGATAATGGATAAAATAGTACTTACATTGATAGAACAGGAATTGCTGGTGTTTCCCAAATACATGCACAAAAAGAAAATAAACATGTCAAAATCCTCATATTGGGCACATCAATAATATCACTCATCTAGTTTATTCATTAAATTTAGGTATCACTATCCCATCTTATAAACTGTAAACAGAAAACAAACAACAGTCAATCAAATGATGACAACTCAGCATCAGTAAGTAGTCAACAATTGGTAACTATACACTGGAAAAATCTTACTTCACACTAAATCAACTAGAAAAATCTGGTATTCACTAATCCTAAAAGGTATTATGGCAGAATGCTAGTCTTGGAAGCTGATTCCACTGAGAAGATAACACCTTCTCCACTCCATAAATCACTAAATGACTTACTCCTTTCTAAGAATTGAGCACTCAACAGACAAGTTATATGAATTCGCACTATCCATATTGTTCTTTTTAAGTTTGTCTTAGTCCAACATCTTAAATAAAATATATAAAAATCACAATGGAAACACTAGAATTCTCTATATTTTCTACTAGCATATGAATATTTGACGGAACTAAGAGACTCGTAAAGAAATTGGGCTTAAAGTAACATACTTATATGACTAAAATCATGTAATTGGTATCATCTAAATAGATCTTTCTGCTTCTTTTTCCTCTTTTTTTGCTGGGTCTGCATAAATTCTAAGTGATTTTAGAACTTTCAAGGCTACTTCCTTTTATATAATTCTAAGAATTACCTCTTCCTCTTTTAACACCTTAAGTAAATGACTTTGCACTAGTGAACTGATGCATCACAAGGTTGACGTGTAATATAACCCAACCATCTCAAGCAATCTTCTCTCATTTTATCATCCACATATGATACTTGCACCTTTAGCGGAATATGCCATTATTAATTATGTATAATCTTATATGATTACACATTCATTTTTTTTTTATTTGCACCGGGTGTCCGAGTCTGTGAGCCACAACTAATCCCGGGGGTGCACAAGCCCATGATTACACATTCATCATAGCATCAGCATCTCTGCAACACCCATATGTGCCCTCAACCCTACCCAAAAATCTAAAAGGCTTAAGGCAACTATTTTCCACTTTGAAGCACAACATATTGTGTTAATTTGTTGTCACCTACTGTCTCAAAGAACCAGGTTCTTTGATTGACTATGCAAGAAGCAAAGTGTGGAATATGGAAATCAATACAAGTCTTTTTCATGTGGAGAACTCCTTACTCAAGGAAGGCAAAAATCATGACCTACCTCTCGTAGGATTTTCACAAACTCTTTATTAGCACTCGAGCAATTTAAGATTACAACACTCCTTTGTACACCTAAGGAACTGCTCCAGTTTCTACCCACAATAATTCTTCCTAATTGTTGGTAACTCATCAACGACTCTACCCGGTCAAAGAAGTTCCTTTACAATATAAAACAACACCCACTACGATCAAGCAAGAATGTACTAAAGATCTTGTTTTGGAACCACAACAAATTACAACCTAAAAACGTTAAAGATATATCTTGATAGGAATAGGTTCTTTCGTGAACCTGACCTATTGAATACTATTCTGATACTAAAATATGCCAGAGATGAAATTGGAGTGGTTGATTTTTTTTTCAAATTTCCTTTTGTTGTTTTGGACTCCATAAGAATTTGTTGATATTTCTGATTAAATCTTCTTGTTACTCTAGCAATTGATTCTTCTTCTTGTGGATTCTCTTGTATAGATCTCTATATGCGTGTAGTCTCTCTTCCGTTGGTCAACTTACAAAGCTTATTATGTTGTATTTGTAGGAGTAAATAGTAGTTTCAAACAAAATTATAAGAGTAAGCAGCCCTTTGTAGTCTCCAAATCTAACCAAGACTTGGTTCAATTAATTGCTTGAAACTAATCCTTGTTTGACTTGGATTTCATCTTCATGCATATATGGATAACTTCTCCTGATTCCAAGCTAATTCCATGTGTTCAATTTATAGTAATGTTTCTATAACCTGAACTCAAGATCCTTGTTGAATTGAATTAACTTATTATCAAGTCTCCAAGTCTACGTGGAACAGCTTCTTCAACCACTTTCCGGTTCTCCAGCTCTTTGTCTAAAGGACCAGCTCCTTTCAGCAGTTCCTATTCAGTGTTGCCTGCTTTACCAGTTTCTTTTGGAGATTTGTTAAGGACCTGGTTCTTGTACTTCTTTCTCCATACTTCCTTATAGATTGTCACTGGTACAACGTTTCTCAATCATCAAAACTCCATCTGATCTTCAATTTAGATTCAGAGATCAAGGTAGTTCCTGTCAGCTAAACACATTGACATCCTCAAAATTACACTTCTCCCTCTTTCCAATGATTGTGCAAAAATGTAATTCTCCCTGGGATAATGACATGCTTTATTTGCAGGTTTAGTAAATTCGAATTCACACTTCATCAAGTCAGAAACTATTCACTAATGGCAGCCCAGATAAGTGAACCTCCAATTTTTTTGGAAGCTGATGAAACATGATAAGCATTAATGAGCCTCTGAGAACAGATAATCTCAACAACGACCAGTCAATATAGTACACAGCCTATACAAACCTGAAACTCTTCTTATCTAAGAACTATATGTGATTTTCCTACTTAAGCAATAATAAACATTCCACAACGATGTGACTTTGCATAATCCTAGAGTTTAAGAACTGGATTTGTCAGTTCTCTTATGCAAAGAGACAGGGAAAGAAAACAGTCATTTACTGTCATCTTACAACATGGTCAGAATATACTAAGTTGAACTGTGGTCGAAATAGTATAAGGACTCACATGACACTAGAAATTTCATAACTCATGCACCATTGGGAAGAAATTTCATATTTCTTTTCATATCACTTTATCTCGTTGTTGTTACTGCTTTCATTTAAGTATTCCCTTTATCAAACTGCTTTGAGATGCTTTGCTTGAGGCAAGGGTCTATGGGAAACAGCCTCTCTGGTCTCTATCTCCACGCAGCACGGGTAAGGTCTGCGTACACACAACTCTACCTTCCCCAGACCCCACTTATAGGATTCTACTAGGTAAGTTGGCGCTGGCGTTGTTGGGCATCACAGAAAGAAAAGTATGAAAGAATGCAGACCATGCTTTAACATGACTTGTGGAGAACACAACTAAAGGACAACACCATGAGATTCTATTGTCCTGTACTCCTTAGGAGTACAAATGATATTCCAACAGATGAATGAAAAAACTTTTCCAAAATAACTCTAGCTCGAAATGTGTCTACACATCTTGTTCACAGGGTTATACCCTTCCGCTTCATAAACTAACCTTCCCTCTACCAAAGACACTACTACTTTTTAAAATCCAAGCTAAAGAATGTGCTAGCACATTTCATGAGTAAGACCCAGTGAGTGGAAGAGTTGGTTAGAGAATGAAAGCATGCAAGATTCTGTTGCATGATTCCTCTAATAGATAAAAGCCCCAAGTCGAAATTCACATACCCATTAGATTGAACAAACGGAATGGTGATAAGTCAAGCTTTATCTTTGGAAGGGAAACAAAAGCCCAAGAAGCAGCTCCAATCCAAGGCGCTGTTTGTATTAGTCGTAACTTGACCCAGAGTTCACCATCAATGTCAAAGTTCCGAACACCGACTGGCACAGCAATGGGGATAACTCCAAATTTTAGTGACAGCATTAACAGCATGCGAGCACCACCAGTGTATCGGAGGCCTATCTGATATCTAGACAGCATTAAACAATGCACAAATTAGTTGACACATTCCATGAAACAATGAATTTCATTAAACAACAACAACAACATACCCATTAAAATCCAACAAGTGGGATCTGCGGAGAGTAGAGTGTACGCAGACCTTACCACTACCTCGTGGAGGTAGAGAGGTTATTCACGAAGACCCTCAACTCAAGCACCGCAAATCCAAGTACAAAGAAGAAGAAAATAGTGGAGAAAACATAGCAACTAACAAGGAAGTAGTGCAAAGCCTGAACTTTCACATAACAAGAAAAGATAAAGAGTTGTGCTTTTATCATGTCAGTTTGATCGGAATTAGAGAACTTTATAGAATAGAATATAGTAGAGAAGATCATAGCAGTATATATGTTATAATTTCAAATATTGAACGAAAATTTATGGGACTGAGTTGAATAATAATTAGTAAAATGAGGGTGCTTTTATCATGTCAGTTTGATCAGAATTAGAGAACTTTATAGAATAGAATATAGTAGAGAAGATCATAGCAGTATATATATATTATAATTTCAAATAATGAACGGAAATATTATGGGGCTGAGTTGAATAATAATTAGTAAAATGAGGATGAGATAGTCATAGAGCATTGAGAGCTAAAATTTGGTTCAAAATGTCCCAAAAAATGTACTTTCCTGGTTCAGAAACAAGGTTTTTCTGGGTAAAGAGGATGTTGAAGCATATTGAGCAAACAATTTTCTATGAAATTTCAGAACATTATCCTTAAAATTGTAGACCTACCGGAAACTACCTTGGCACAGAAAGGGTTAACGGATGCATAACTCCCCAACAAACTTTGTCAAGGAAAAGATTGGCTGTAATTATCAGGTTCAAGTTTCTCAAGAAGCTAGCTTTTTAATCTGTTATACTGTCTTGATCAGTCTCAAGGTAGTCTAATTGTTACCTCGATAAGGAAAAAACACCATATCTGTATATCAAGAGAAAATGCTTCCCTCCTAATCAAATGTACACATATTTTCCTTCTATTCTAGACTACAACTGAAACAATGGGTAAGGAGAAACATCAGTTCGACCGCTTTACTAAGAAATTTGCACAACAAGAGTTTCTCTAATATGGTGTATGTGCAGTATTCCCTTTTGATTATGGACCTCAGTTCAATTAAGGGATATAGGTTAAGGAGAAAATATCAACTCAAAGACTTTCAACCAAGAAAATAAAACAAGAGCCTTTCTATTTTTAACTTCAAAAATGTCCTTTTTACACTTAGGAGAGGGGGTAGTGTGGGATATTTGCAAGAAATGTTACTCACTGCAAATCATTCACTCGGCGAGAAGTTTTTCGCTCCACACTCCTAACAGAGAGAGGTTCATCCCCTAGTGAGAATTGCTTTATCTCAACTCTCTGCACATAATCAGGCTTTTTGAGATTATCAATGACGGGCTGAAGCAAACCAATGATCCAATTCTCAATCCCAGGTCTATAGACCTTCCACAACTTTCCTAACACCATGTTTACCCACTCCACTGACTCTTTCCTTTGCAAATCCTTCTCCAATAATAAAGAAAGGTTTGTTGGGACCTTCGACCTTATCCCAAAGTTTCCTCCATTGTTTGGCTTAAAATTACTCTTTCCAGATGTCCAAACCTTATCAAAAACAACACCAACAAAGAAAAACAATGCAAAAAGACCGAAAATATTTCTATTTATTGGAGGTGATGGTAATGGATGCATCACCCCCAATTGAGTCCTTAACTTATCTACAAAAGGGTCTTCTTGAAAACTAGCAAAATTGTTACTAGAACGACTAGAAGCTTCTAATTCCTCAGAAACTCTTCCATAAGCATCCAATTCATCAGCAAATCTCTTAATTACAATATTTCTAGCTCCTCTTCCAGCAGTATCCCCAATCTGCATATCAAAACTATGGTGGTCTCCACCATTCACGCGAGCTCGAACCACCCATTTCGCACGAATCCTATACCTCCAACCCGAGTCCAAATCCAAACCCCTTTTCCCCCTCCCCCTCCTCCTCGTAGATGTCGCCAACGAATTGGCATTACTTCTACATGGGCAAGGAGATGGGTATACCCAAAATACGTTAGGGAAATCAGGGGTAATAACAGAAACTGATTCAAAAACCATTAATATCAAAACCCCAGAAGCCTTTTGAGCTATAATTAACAGTTCTTGAACTTGAAGTACACAATGAAGTACCAGTAAACATGAATCCAAACCCAAAACCCAAATTGCTCAAAACTTTATCTTCTTCAATGGGAACTGAAAACAACATTACAAACTTTGAAATTTCATCAGCAAGTACAAAACAACTCTTGTTTGGTAGACAAACAGAGAGAGAAGATAGGAAGAAAGTGATGAAAAGGGCCAAAAGGGAAGAGAGAGAAAGGAAGGAAGAGATGGGGAATCGGGAATTTGATCCTTATGTGATTACAGGGAATCACAGAGGAAGTTTAAAGACCGCAAAAAATTTGCAGCAATTTTGCAAAAGGGGAGACACACACCTCTACGTGTGAAAGTACAAGCCGCCCCACCTCACTAATTCTTGTTTTTTTGGAATTTTTCTCGGATATTCAATATTTATGTTGGCGTAACTTAATTCAGAGTTGTTTCGAAGAAACGCTTGATATCTAAAGCTTAAAATTGAAAATCAAAAATCTCATTCATTGCATGACATCTTCGATAATACTCATCTTACTAGCTTTTTCACTTTTTAAAATTTTTAATTAGATGTTTGGTGTTTATATTGAAGCTTAATTAATTTATATTCGCGTTGTTTAGAGGTCATTTGGGAAAAAACTCGTTCAATCAAATAAAAAAAGAGAATTTTTTGTATATAGTCACTCAAAAATATCTTAATTATACTCTATAGCTATAGTTTGAGTAATTACATTTCGTAACTATAGTTATAACAGCATTTATATAATCTGCGCAGCATTCATATACGCTTGCGTAATTCGTTATACAATTCGCAGTTTTTGTATAGCATTTGTATATTTGGTTATACATTTCGTGCACAACGTTTGTATCATTTGTTATAAAATTTACAGTATTTGTAGATTTCGCTATATGATTTGATTCTCGCATGGTTTCTTATAATCGTGCACAACGTTTGTACAAAACGCGTGAATTGTACAAAACTCAAACTATAATTACAGCTAAATGTTTACCACGAGCTGAAATTAATTCAAAATATAGCTATCTTAGCTAATTAACTAGTATATATTTACTTATCCGCGTAATTTTTCAAAACATCAAATCTAAAGTTCAAAATCGAAAGACGATTCGTTCCACGGATCTTACCCACCTCACTAACTTCTTCCTTGTTTTTCAATTTGATTCAATGTTTAATATTTCTATTGAAACCTCATTAATTTATATTCACATCATTTAAAAGTCATAATAAAAAACACTCTTTATCAAAAAAATTCATATCTATAACTCGAAATCAAATCTCATCCCCAATATTTTAAAAGATTGTTAAATTTTACATAATTTTTGTGAACTTTAGATATGATTTTTTATATCTAAGTTCTATGTTCATAAAGTTTAAAAGATTTTTCAATTGGCATACTTAAGAATTTGTATTGAAAAATCTCATATTTAAAAATAAAATCTTTCATAGTTAAAAAAAAATTACATATTCAATACTAAAATCTTAAATTATTTGGATAAAAATATACTTATCATTTAATCATAATTCTTTGATATTAATTTAACTTATATTCAGATTTTATATATATTATAAACATTTTATAACAATTTTAAATTATTGCTATGTATTAACTTAAAATTATAATAAAAAATTTAAAATCTTGAATCGACTAATATAAAAATCCCTTTTCATCAATGTGTTAGTCGTTTTTTTCATAGCATGTTAGTTATTGGCACATAAATAATTTGGCACTTGAACTACTTATGGTACTTTAGACATACTCCATTTATTATGTCTATCACTATCTTTTCTTTTTTTTTTCCCTCTAAAAAAAATATGTCAGTCAAGTCAAATACTTTAAAACGAAATGAATGGACATGTGTACGAATCTAGAGAGTTTCGCAGTGTTCATTTAAATCTTTTCGACAAAATACTACACTATATATAAGTATAGATATATTTTGAATTCCTTGAATTCAAGTTAAAGATCAGCTTAATGATTTAAAGGTTCAAAATTTAATTTTTATTTTTCGAACTTTCTGAGTGAAATTTTTTTAAATCGATACTGGATAAACAAGATGAGATATCTCAAATAGTGAACACGCTCCGCCTTCAATTATAAAATTGTTTGTTCGAGTCATCAGACGGAATGAATGGAGAACATTATTTAACTTAATTTGGAATATTCAAATTCAAATTCTAAACTAAAATAAAAAGATAATGACATAATTATTTTTTAAAGAATCTTTAAGAGTTGATTTCTTTTAGCATAAAATAATTTATTTTCAAATATTTTATTTCTAATTCATCAAATAAATTTTGTATATTTATATAAATGGAAATAAGTTTCACATGGGTCGGAACCGACGCCGTTTTGACTTTTGACTTTATTTTCTTACACGACTTGTCCATCTCCGTCCACAAGTTAGGTGGATCACGTTTGTGCTAAACGGCCCAATTTGAAAAAGCAAACATAAAAATATATTTTCAACATTTAATTTTTTTTAAAAAAAAAAAGTTTTATCATTTGGAGTCCTAACAATTTATACTAGGGGTGGGTCCGTAAAACCAAAAACCGAACACCGAACCGAAACCGATCGAAAAATACCAAAAAAAAAACCGCACCGTAAAAAACCGAAACCGAACACAAAAAACCGAACCGAACCGATTTTGTGCGGTTTCGATTTCGGTTTTGGTCTTCTAAAACCGAACCGAACCGTCAAAAACCGATTTGTTTTGCTTTACTTAAATTCTACTACATCATATAATTTAAAGTTATCATTAAGTAAGACGAAAAGATATATTTTGTTCAACAATCTATTTGGTGTGATTGCATCGTTGCTTTAATATTTTTTCTTATTTTGTCTTTACTTATTACTATTTAATAATTTTGTGTTATTATTTATCCTACCTTTTCATAATAGCTTCATCCCATATCCAACAATTTCTTATATATTTATCATTCAAATTATGAATATGCCCATATTATATAACAACAACGAATGATATAATCCATCAAAATATTATATTCATTGAAATAATACAAAATAACACATAATAATCATCCAAACAAAGAATAAGTTGCAATATCAAAATGAAAAATAGAGACAAACTTTGATGTCTATGGAATTCTACCAAGGGAAAATGCATAAAAATCGCCTTTAAATTTCTTGATATAACTTAATTTAGCACTGTAATTTTATGATATTTATTTACCTCGTCATTCTAGTAAAATTAATATATGAATGTGATTTATAGGTAAATGAATATATCAACATTCTGTAAAATTTGCAAGAAAATTTTATTTAGATAATGGTTGAATCATAATTTGCTCCAATAGACCATCCGAACAAATGATAAAATATTATTTTAATCTTTTTATATATTTTGACTGATATTTAAAAAATATATTATGTGTGTATGCTCATAAATATTTATTAGGTAGATAAGTTAATTATATAAATTATGTCTTTTCTTTTAACTATATACTTCAACATCAATTGACTTGAACCTTCCAAGGAGTATTTGATACTTGTTTTTCTAGAACATATGTTTGCAATTTTCTTGGTGATAATTGTAGTTCTTATATTGTGATACTTGTACTAATCCAAACTTTACTCTTTACCAATTGTTTAGCATATCTATACGATGATACGTCTCTACCCAACATATTATTTTACTTTAAAAATTATTTTTAAAAACCGAAAAACCGAAAAAAATCGAAAACCGAACCGAAAAAAACCGAACCGAAAAACCAATGGTTTACTTTTTTTGGGGGCAAAACCGAACCGAACCGAACCGCCAAATCATCTTCCGTTCGGTCTTTGGTTTTAGGGAAAAACCGAACCGCAAAAACCGAACCCACCCCTAATTTATACATTACATCCACGAAGGCGGTTGAGTTGGTGTAGCAAGTGTGCTATTTCAAAAGAACGTCTAGAGATTTTCTTCCCTTCTCAGTCGAGCTCGCTGCATCGTACCTGCCTTATGCGATTCTTATATCTTGTTTAATTTGCAATCGATTGAATAGGAGTAAGTTTACTCTGAGTGCACTGAAGGATAGTGGATACATATTGCAAGTATATTTGATTGTATTTATTCTTTTTATCGTCAAACATCAATATTTGAAACTTTTTTTTTATTTAAAAGAAGTTATGAATAATATCAATTTAGGTTAATGTCCACTACACAAATATAATTTTCTGATTTCAAATCCTTGATGTCACGTTTCGCACCTCTTCCGTACAACGGCGGATCCAATTTTTTTAAGGGGGTTCAAAATTATAAGAAGTAAACACACGAAATAATCGAAAAGGGATTTACATCTATTATATATAGATAAAAAGTTATTTTTACCATATAAAAATAGTATAATTTTTCACCAAATTGAACCTCCTAAGTACTATATGGCTCCGCCACTGCTTCCGTGATATGTTTAATGTCATGTCTATGACAGAATACACATGTAACGCACGTATCCAAAGCTAGTAGTAATAACCAAATGCCAAAGGATCAAGAAAGGAAATACTTGCTAAATTGCATTATGTACAGAGAATGTCTTGCCATTGTAAGCAGCAGCTCTAGTGGTGCTTACAACTTTGGAAGGATCAATAATGACATTCAAATCCAATCAATTTCTAGAAAAAACTGATGGCATTTTTCCAGAAATCTAACCTCACAATCAACTATGCACAATAAAGAATGTAAAATATGAACAATTTTCTTGAAAGATGACAACTTTGAGACCCAGAAATTCATAACATTTCCTAGTGTCTTTTAGAGATTGAAATCAAACAAGATCTGAAGGATCTAACTTTCTTGTGGGGTTTTCTGAAGGCCCTCTGTAAATATCATCAAAAGGAAGGTTGAAGTCTCCAACCGAATCGTCTATGAAGAAGGTGTTGGCCAACCTATTAGAATTCTTCAAGTCAACATGCTCGTGCTCGTGCTCGTGCTCGTCTTGACTTCTGTCAGAGAAATTATCATAATAATCATGAGGATTGCTGTTGAAATTCGGAGGTTCAAGGAAGCTTGTCTGGGGATCTGCGACTTGTGGTCGAGTTCTAGTCCACCACTGGCTCCTCATAGATTGTCCCATACTACTTGACTCATCCTGATGTAGGATGCTCTCCCTCAAAACAGGAGCGGCGGATGTGCTAGCTTCAAGATGACTTTGTGCTCGGTCCTCAAATAGGTGGCCCCAGTTGTCATCAACTGTATCCTTGCTTTGCACAAAACGAGGTGGCATCCAAGGATCTTTAAGGTGTTCATTGTTATCACTATCAGGAGGCCTGGATTCAATGCCTCTTGAATCACTACTTGTATTGTGAGGATGCGAGGTATAATACCAATCAAGAATGTAAGGATAATTCCTCTGTCCACCATCTATTAACCACATTGAGCCAAATCCAGCGCCCAAGTTGTTTAGAGGCATTTCCCTGGAGAACAAGTTGTTTCTATCACTTATGCCTCTAAAGTCGGGATTCCAGTGCTGTAACTCTGGAGGTCGATATGCAGGTCCGATTTCATGCAACTGCAGCTTTTGCTCTCTAAATGTTTTAAGTGTTGATATGAACTGTTTTCCATGATCATTAGGTTGCCAAGAAGGATAGCTAGTTTGAAAGCTGAAATCATTTAACATGTACAGTAATTCAAAAGCAGCTCTTGAATCCAACAATAATCCAAAACAGGCTAACAAGTAGTCATAAGACAAACCTCAGGAATGATTTCTCCATTTTCCCTTGAGAACTTCTTTGCAAACGGGGAGAACTAAATGGTGATCCATATTTGCTATTGCCATGATTCTGAAAATCAAACACGCTGAAGCTGCCCAGAGAAACATCATATCAGTGCTTGAAGATTGAAAATAAGTAAACAAGCAAGCAAGCTGGTAAAATTACCAACCTGCACACATGACCAACACCCTCAACATGAACAGTGAAGTCCGCAATGAAGCGCAAAATATCATCAACCTTCTGTTACAAAAAAATCAAAATGTCAGGGACCATCATCTCAAGGATTCTCAAGCTAGTTAAGAAGAGGAATTATCCTTAAAAACGAAGATCACCTTTGGGACAACAAATAGCAGGAGACATGGTGTAAGAAAAATTGAGGCCATCTCCTCAAGTAACATCATTCCAGTATACTGCGAGATGAGTTAATGAGAAGTCAATAACAATCTCGCAGTAAAATTAAATACCAAACCATCTATCCATTGACAGTGAAGCTCTTGCATAAAACAACAACAAGTGGGGTCTGCAGAGAGTAAAATGTAGGCAAACCTTACCTCAACCTCAGCAGGGTAGAGAGGTTGTTTCCGATAGACCCTCAAGCTCAAAAGAAATATAACCAAAACAAGAAAGTAAGAAAGAAAAGGTGACAACAAAATGGCTATGCGCAAAAAAAAGTGTAGCAACATATATTAATAGAAAAAGAAACTACAGGATATCTAAATCATATTATTAGAAGACAAAACTCAAATACCTACTGACCTTCTACCTTAATCCTTGACCTCCATGCTTTCCTATCTAAGGTCAAGTCCTTGGTCAATTGAAGTTGTATCATGTCTAGTCTAATCACTCCTCCCAGTTCTTCTCTAACCTACCTTTACATCTATCTCTCCTAACTCGTGCTACAACCAAACTCTCACACCTACACGCATACTCGCTCCTCTTCACAGGTCTAAATTATCTCATTCTTTCTTCCCTCCTCTTGTCCACCGTGGAATTCACTACCACCTTGTCCAGTATACCTCCATTCTTAATCACATCTCACCTAGTATGCCTACACAACCATCAAAGCATCCTCATCTCCGCTACCTTCATCTTATGAAGGTGGGCCTTCTTGATTGGCCGACACTATACCTTATATAATAGCGCTAGTCTAACCAGCACTATGTTGAACTTACCTTAAAGCCTTGGTGGCAAATTCTTATCGCACAGTACCCCAGAGGCAAGCCTCCATTTCACCCACCCCACTCCAATATGATGTGTAACATCATCGTCAATCGACCCAACTCCTTGAATTATGGACCCAAGATACTTGAAGCTTTCTCTCTTGCATAATAATAAGTCGATAACAATCTCACAGTGAATGAATTACAACACAATCTATTCCGCAGCAGTAAAACTCTTGCATAACCTGGTTATGATTAAACTTTATTGAAGCAAAACATTACGTCTAGCTCTAAAATTGATTGTTTAAGAAATCAACCACTTATCGTGGTAAAAATTGATTAGTTTAATTTTATATAAATTATAAATGACTTTCTTGAAAAAACTAATAATACGCTCTAAATGAAAACATGAAGTCCTTAAACAGAGACATGAGTTACTTCAATGAAGTGCCCATTTCTGCTTATAATAAACTGTAAGGAAAAGGCACCTGGAATAAAGTTTCAAACTCAGTTCGTACGGCCTCAGTATTTTCTTTCCCTCGCCATCTCTTTGGCATAAAGTGTGTATGTTGGACAACAAGTGACATTGCTCCCTGTGGGTCAAGGACAAGAAGCTCATCTGTTATTGCAGCCCGGCTTATAGCTGTTATAGTTCCAAATACAGCAGCATACCAGAATAAGTTGCGACCAAATATCTGCAAGATTTGAAGCAAAAGATAAGATGCAGTATCAGATTGCTATAAAAGCAAAAATAAGCAGCTTCGCAAATAAGCATTTGCTGGTTGTGGAAGTTTAAGGAGTTTACATGGCCTTCCAGCAGAGATTCTTCGAGGAATGCAATGATAATAAGAACAGCAGCAAATCCACCGGAAACAAAAGAAATGAACTTTGCGATGATAGATATAATAGGTGATGGAAATTGCTTTAGATAATCAGAAGCATGTAGGACACTGCTGTTGATGCGATGCTTGAACAAATGGTCAACCTGAAGATAAAGAAGATGGCTCATAAGTTTAGAAGCAGAAGCCATAACACTTAAAAATGAACATCGGAAGTACGAAGTTCATGGAGAAAAAGAGATTAAAAAATTCCATAATCTCACATTCTCACTAGAATGTTAGCTCACGGTATATATCACACAAAACCAATCAATTGTGCCTCAAAACCCAAACAAGTAGATTTGGTTCTATGAATCTGCTGTAGTCATTCAGCTCAACCCATTTCATTTAGCTGAAAAATATCTGTTACATAAATATATTATAAAATGTGTATCATGCAATAGTGGAACTATGTAAAATATAGAGCAATGCACACCTGAAAGGCTACAAGCTTGATGAGTTATACGTGACATACCATTTTGTACCCACAAAAGTAACATGAAAGGAGAGAGAAATGCAGTACACTAAAACCATTGCAATCCCCATTCCCAAAACAGTTAGGGACCAAAAAGAGATCCAAAATAACTTCTTCCATATTTTTCAACCTATCAAGTTCATACCAGAGAAATGATACCTCGTTGAATTCCCTAAACATCCACTTGGAAAGATTTGACCATCTTCGAGATGATGCCGTAGTTGGATGGTTGTAGAACTGTTCAGCATGCCTCAAGAAGAGATACACCAGCATGAATATAACGAGAAATGGAGATAAGAAAAGCATTAAAACTCCAACAATCATAAGCCTTTTCTTTAAAGTTTTAGGATCAGAAATGAAGTCCCTCCGAATACAGAAGTTTCTGCAGAAATAAGACACCATGTCATACAGAAGAAGTGGAGAACAAATTAGGGAACATGTATAGGAATCGAAACTTCAGTTACTAAGCCCTGCATGGACATTTGACTTCAATATAGGGAATACTGTCATATACCTGTCAAACATGCTCTGCAGTATGCACCAATTTAACGTCCATTCAAGGGTTTTTGTCAGTATTAGATGACTACGCACATCATTGGGGCCACAACTGATAGCTGGACCAGCGCCAGGTATCCAGTAAGAAATAGGAAAAGCAAGTAGCCCTTTGTTAAGCATTCCTATCAAATAATTTTCCTTCCGCATTAATCGCATAACCACATCATGAATAGAAAGATTCTTGACCACACAAAGTTGTTGCAATTCTTGTAACTGAACAACCCTTTCAAGAATGGATGCCCATGGAATGGTTTGTATCTCCTTGTCTGTCACATGAAGACTGCGGAGAAACGTAACACCATTGTGATTAGCTAGAGGAATGACAAAAGAGATATCGGCAATGAACTAATAACATGCAACTTAGAGTAGACAACACTCAATCAACATCTTGAGTTCCCAGTAATCATAACTAAGCAAGAAAAAGTAAATGAACGACATTCCAGAAAAGTTAACTTCCAGAAAATCTTTTAAGATATCCAACGCACCTTCTGTAGTAGAACCGACGGATTGCCAGGGTTTCTTTTAGCTGTGCGAAAAACCTTAAGAAGCAAAATATCCAGTAGACAGAAAATATCCCCAGGTAACCCAACACAATGGCTTTAAAGAGCGTAAGAGGTTTCAACGGGTGCAGATGAAGAGCTTCATTGGCCAGATCACAAGGCTTAATTCCAGACTCCACAGCATCCATTCCACATTTGGCATTGCGGAGCCCATTCCAATCAACGTACAAAAGAAAAAATCCAGAAAAGCATATGGTGAAAGCTAGGCTCAGAAGCTCAAATATCCACTTTATAATAATGCACCATAATCCTTTCTCGCAATAATAGTTGTACATCCTCTCAAAGAACAAGTCCAGATCAGCAATTGGTTCAACATTCACGCTGTCACCATTAAGAAGCCCAGATGGACTTTCACTACCTGGACTTGGCGCTCTGCGATAGTCCGACAGTTCAATTTCAGGATGCACATCATCAAGCAATCCTGTTCTCAATGATGATTCGCCTTGCCTTCTCCATTTGAATATGTTAACGCCATTAGCGCCTTTTTGTCCACTGAACATCATTCATGTACGCTGACGATATGCAAACACACCCTGACCATTCCCCATGGACCAACCAATTAAAATATAGCACTGAAGAGAAAAAAGAGAGCACCAAGTCATTCTTCAGGTGGTCTTCAAAGTGTAAATAAATATACCCCTACCTCCACCACGTGGGATTATCCAGGGTATTATGTTGTTACTTGTAAGTGGTAAAATTGATCTCAGATGCATAACAAACTATTCAATAACTGTTCTATCTAAAGTTTTTCTTTTTCTTAATATCAGTTACTACCTCTGATTGGAAATACCAACATTATAATATGTGGGAGTCCCACAGAGCTCCAGCCTTTTCTGCTATTAACTACCAAAAATTAAAAAACCAAAGGGAAGCAAAATGTCTACTTAAGACTTGAGTACTATGTCTAACGGTCATGTATCTGCAAGGCTCATTTACCAGAGAGACTCAAAGGATGAACCAAAGAGAACATGAAGACAAAAGTCACAACTCATAAGAACGGCAGATTCAATATTTTGCAAGAACTTAGTTTAGGAAATACACTTTCTTGTTAGACTTCCAGTTGCAAGCTGCAGGACCTTTTACATGCACAGGTACTTAAGCACATTTTAGTAATTTTGACACATTTTAAAAAGTTTTCAGCAGATTGGAGCTGGTTCGTCGATTTCAGATTTTTACCATTGAGTTGCATGTCTCCTCTCAATCATAGGAAAGGAGTAAGTCTCAAAAGTTCCTTTCCTCCTAGTAACTCAATGGGGGCTGGAGTACTAATTGGCATGTTTGGGGTTTGAGGAGTCGTCATTGATCCAAGGAGAAAGAACTAACACTGCGGAAAGACCCAAATACTAGGAACACCAGGAGGTGGGCGTAGAAGAAGCATGAGTGCTTGCACAATCATCAGGAGCAAGAAGGAAGAGGGAGTAACACAAGGTAGGCAAACTAAACTAAGGAGTCATTTGGTAGGGTGTATAAAAATAATACTAAATAGAGTGTATTTGTAATGCTTATATTAGTTATGCTTGCATTAATTATGATGAGATATCTCTTATGCATTGTTTGGTTTGGTATACTAAAAATAGCATGCATTGCATAATTTTTTTAGAAAATTATTTTTTTACAAATATAACCTCCACAAATATGGTGGAAAAGAGGTAAAAAAAGTTTTGAGGGGCAATTGGGTCTTTAACCATGCAAATGCATGCATTAAATCCCCTTGCATTACTAATACCTATAAATTGATGGTATTAGTAATACACACCTTAATACACAATAGAGTATATACATAGCATGAAAAAGTGTATCAAACAAGGTGATACTGATACACCTAATTAATGCATGCATTATTTTTGCTAATACACTCTACCAGCAACCTCTAAGTATTTTGTCCATGAAACAACATGGAGTGTATGGAATCTAAATGACCGAAATAGAGGGCTATAAAGGGGCCTCATCGAAAAAAAGGAGGACAAAAAAGGAGGAGGATGAATAGTGCCATTAAGAGCTGGCTTCTTAGTTCGTACAGTTTGGTCCTATTCTCTATTCCAGAATCCAGAGACAAATTGGAATGCATAATAGATGTGGTAGTTCAGAACATATGGGATAGTCGTTCCTGGAGTAGACAAGCATTGAATTAGGAGGTGCAGCAGGACATTTTTGGCTGTCTGGATAGCCAGGCTGTGTCCGTGGAGGCGAATGCTCTTCTCAGTCCATTACATTAGATTAGTAGCTAATACTCTTATTTGTTTTTCACAAAAGATGTACACTAATACTTCAAGAGTTTCATTTTTGGAAATACAGGGAATGTAGATCCAACAACGAATTATACAGAAAATGTAGATCCAACAACGAATTATTACAGGAGTCACCGGAAGTAAGGAGGACAAGAATTTTCAAATTTCGTTAATGAAATTGGCAAATAACTCACTAGGATCAGGAGCATAGTTTATATGAACCAATGAAGTATGTTCTTCCTGCATTCACAAAATAGTGAATATATGCTGAATTGAAAATGAGCTGATATATTACCAAAAACCATGCTGGGGCAGGTATCTGATCATGAGCTGATAATGCTCAATTGCACAGAAATATGATAGTCGTCCAACGCGTTTTAAATTTGAGTACATAACCATAACATGAGGGCCTTAAGGGCGAAGAAAGCATAGTGGTGCAATTATCCAATTACAGAAGACCAATTAAAAAAACGGCCAAACAAATTGAAGATGCTAAAGGAGGATTTGAGGAGTTGAGTTGAAGTTTCAAAAGAGTAGAAACAAATATCACAAAGATGCTTGACAACTTTCAGGAACTGGAGTCGCCTATCAAAAAAATAAAAAAGAAGCTTATCTGACTCAAGTGAATAAACGAGCTAGCAGAGACATTATTGGAGGAGGAGAAGCTACAGGGGAATAGATGAAAGGGCAAGTTGCCAGATCTTAGTAGCAAGGAAGGTGAGCCGTAGAAAAACAAGGATGATGAGGTTAACGAAGGGAAAGGCAATACTAAAATTTCTCTCCTAAATGTTCATGGAGATAAAACTCTACCATGAAAGATTGATCGTCACGGTCTTTAGGGAAAGACAAGAAATCCGTGAAGGAGAAAAACAAATTTATCAACGTTCATACACTGATATGCACAAGTAGATGTCGGTTTTAAATGGAATGCAGCATGGAGCATCAATTGCCCTGCTTTCTCTTTACTTTTATTGTGTAATTAACATGATCATCTACTCACATAGTTGATCAAGGTTTTCCGAAAAAGATAATGCAGCTAATAGTTACAATAGTCGAGGTATCAGTCAATTGGTCTGTAAAAAAATGATGATTCATACAACAAATTCCAAATAAATTGGAATGAAGGCCCTCGTTCATTCCCATCTTACTGGTTAACAAAATATTCCAAATGCTATAACTTTCTAATGTATCCATCATAACACACTACAAAATACCCACTGACTCAATATCAAGTCACATATACATATTCACAATAAGTCAATTTACCCATATAATTGAAAACTATATCACATTAAAGCATGCATTGTCCCAGATCCTAAGCGAAACAATTCACAATTACCTGAACTTTTATTCACTGCTTCCACCAATACCCAGTTGAAATTCCCAATATACCAGCACGTAAGCAACTTGATGAAGCAATTCTAAGCAATTCCAAGAAAACCCAGTTGGGGAAACTGAATTTTCTTCCTTTTGATGACAGCAGTGCCCAGGATTCTCAACAATTCAAAAACCCCAGTTGGGAAAAACTGATCTTTTTGTATTCCCTTTGATGATGTTAAAGTCCAGACCAGCTTTTTCTTACCTCCTTCAATATCCAAAAACGCACAATAACCACATAAACCTGCCCACCAAAGCTATATAATAAATGGGGTCACACTAAAAACCCAAAAAAAGTTCTAGGTTTTTCTCCCACAATTAAATGAACATAAAAACTATAACTTTCCGTCAGCCCCACATGGGCGATGAAACACCAAAAAGGGTGAGGCAAAAACGATGAGATAAGTCACCGCCGGGGGTCTCCGGTCGCCGCCGTGATAGGGTGGAAGAGCTGGGGTTGCGTGAAGAATGAAAGGGGAGAATTCGGCTAAGTTTTCGTGTACTATTGTAGATTGTTTTCTTTGTTCTTCTCTAAAAAGTCTAAATTTAAAAGCTTTTTGTTTAATAAATTAGGGAGACGTAAAGATGGCTACTTTTGCCTTGTTCTTCTTTACTTAGATAATAACTCCATTAATGCAATGGGCTTTTTGCTTCTTTTTTTGGGTTCTAATGATAATAAATAGCTAGATTAGGGTTTGTACTAGTAATATACCAATAATAGCAACAAATTCAATGAAATTTTAGTACGTAAAATTTTGGGGAAAGTATAACACGTATATCTTATCAGTATCTCATGGAGATAAAGAGATTGTTTTTGAAAAATTATCGGTCCAAGTGCATCAAATCCAAGTAAAATGAAAAGAAAACAATACAACAACAACAATACCAATAAAATTTCATAAGTGGAGTCTGGGGAGGATATAATGCATGCATAACCTTACCAGTATCTCGTAGAGATAAAGAGACTGTTTTCGAAAGACCCTCAAAGCAAAATTATGTGCTAACAACAATAAATTGACAATTAGATACAACAATAATTATGGCAAAAACTACAAGAGTATTAGTAACAAGCCTAAATCTTCATGAGGCCAAACATCCTCTACTCCTCTATCCCTCTAATCTAATAATATAGTATTTGCAAAATAGTTGAAATATTAGTAATTATATATTTAAAAAAATTAAGCAATATGTAAGAAAGTAGATGAAAATTAAATTTAAAGATAAGAAACATATGTGTGTTTTTAATTGTATTTTTTAAATATTTAAATGGATTGAATACATATTCAGTTTAGGGAAAATTATACAAAATGGATTCAACTATGAAGTTAGCCCAAACACCGTATGTTTCTTTTTGACCGTATGTTTCTTTTTGATGTCATTAGAGTTTATATATTCTAATATAATCAAGGAGTAATTAAATAGTATTTTCACTGAACCACGAGTACTTCATCCTTGATACCATCAGAGTGTATATACTCTGGTGGTATCAAATAGTTTTATTAAAACACTATCTCTTCATTCTTAATATCATTACAATATACACACATACATATACATATATACACACAGACTCTACGCACGAAATTATTAAACATAAGAAGATATATATGAAAATAAGAGGATAGCCACTTGTAAATAATTATTTTTTTTTAGTTATAGATGTTATTTTTTCTTAAAAATTTAATTATTGTTTAAAAAAAATTGAAAATAATCTTCAAAAATATGAAAAATAACATTAAAATCATTCGTGGAATCACGTAAAAAAAAACAAATTCTCCTTGTGCCACTTTGATGGCACATAGATGATCAAATAAGGATAAAAAATTATATACAATTTAGTGACTTGTTCATTTGTATTTGAATTGTTCATATTTAAATTTGATATATGATATAATATAATTTATCAAAAATACAAAATATAACATTTAATTTTGTATCTAATTCTTTTTATCACATTCAATGAAGATTTTGAATTGTATAAAAGAAGTACAAATTCATATTGAACCATTTTTACTAATATGTCTTTTTTGTTCGTTGTAAATTTTTAGCATACATCCTTAAAAGAATTATTTATTTCAACGAAATGAATTATTTTTCTAAATTCAGTAGAGAAAGATTGAATTTCGAGACATTATCCAAAAATTTGAATTGAGAAGAAGAAAAGAGCGGTGGGGGGAATGTATATTGATTTGAAATTAAAATTAAAATCCTAATCAATTCAAAAATCAGTATGATAATATATACAATATCAATATATAGTGTGTATCACTACATATTACACATTATACATGATATAAACAAAAATATGATAATACATACACATATATATAGATGGGATACATCGATATACGTAAGGTATACATTGTCATACATCATAATTTAGGTCGTCTTTTTTGATAAATCAACTCAAAATGTTGACTAACAGCTATTCAAAATCAACTCTGAGCTTAAAAGTTAGTATAAGTTACACATAAGTAGTTTTATTAAAAATATTTAAAAAAATAATTGATCATGATGCAATGCAAAGAGATGAGAAAAATCCTTTTGATATAGGGATTATAGAGAGAGTTTAGAAGAAAAAGTAAGCCCAAAAAGAAGTCCATTTAATGTGCCTTTAATTAAGATATCCATATAAAATTGAAAATTTGCTATTTAAAAAAAAAGTTACATGATTAACAACTTATCAAATTATGTGAACATCTTTATTTATTTATTTTACTTTGAAGAACCACAAAAGTTTCTTATCCTTTTTCTTTGACCAAAAAAAAAAAACTCTTAAACAAGATGATAAGTACTAAATGTCTTAAATCATATTTATGAATATTTATTTAAGGGCAAAGCAATTTCAACGTACCCATAGAGGCCGACGAGCTAGCTCAATGCCTAACGGATTTGGAGCCACCCCTGACCAGTGTGACAAGAATCATGCGCAATACTCTTTCGATGATCGAAAGTCAAAGAGGATGCTACAGCGAAGGTCCAAGAACTACTGAGCTATTTTATCCATCGCATCACAAAAAAAGCTAACAAATGTTGCCAATTGTTGCAACGAAAGGTTGTGCAAGCTGGCCATCTTATTTGGGCCATGAACCAATTTGAGATGACTAACTATGCTCACCTTCTAGACCGATAACTCGAAAGGTATCGTCATGATCAAGATGCAATGGGTAAAAATTATGGGTCGTCCAACTATCAGGAGTTATCTATAATGTCACCCACTGCATCGGCCCCAATTTGGCCTGTTAATGTTGAACCCATCCTGGTTATCCATACACTTATTTCCCACCAAATGTCCTATTTTATGATTCTGCTACAGCTGCCCTACTAACTTCCAGGTAAAATGTCGAGTCATATGTCATGTTGTTGTATAAGAATAACCTAGAAATTATTGGATCACTCATTTGGGTTGTATTTGTGATCCGTCAGGTTAACAATTTTGGCTCAATACTATGCCATTGGGTAGTCCCAACACGATGGTTAATGACTTTGTTTGTCATTCCTCTAACTTTATATTACTTCATCTTATTAAGTAAAGCTTTTAAAAGATGCTCAAAATCATATGAAGAATCGAGAGAATAAAGGTTCTGTAGAAGGTAACTTATCATGAAAGAAAGCTGGCATCTACTTGCCAATTTGTTCATGAAAGCTCATAAGTACAATAAGAAGCCTCAATGGATTCTACATGAGGAGTTGGAAAAGTTAATTGAACATTTGGCGAGGGATAAAAGGTTCGAGCAGATGAGCGAGATTGGTAAAAGAGCTACGATCATCTACCAAGGGCGGTTCTCTGCTGGTTTACTTCTCTAGCTTACATGAAGCTAAATCTTCTTTATCACTGAAATTACTTTTGCACTTAGACATAAGAGGAGAGGAAGGACGTTCTTTAACCAAAGGAAGTTTTTTTTGGCATAATCATTTCATGTTATATGATTAGTAATATACTGAGTATGGAGAAATCATATTATTTTATGGTTCTCAAACTTGTTTGGTAGTTTCCATCTTGTAAAATGCCTAGGGAGTTCTTTGACTGGACTGGATCAAATGTCAGTTTTATAAGTTGAAAATCTTTGATATATATTGGGAATAATTAAATCGTTGTTCAATATATTCAGGTTTATGGCTGTGCTTCTCCAAACTATATGGCACAACAGGTTGACATTAATGAGAATGTGAGCTAGCCTTATTGATTGGCTAATTGAGGTGTAGTAAATGTTTCCTCTTCTAAGTTAATAAATTTTGTTCAAAAATATCTCAATGAATACTTAGCTTATTCTGATAAACAGGCACATCACAAGTTTGAGCTCAGGGATGAGACACTATTCTTAACTGTTAACTTGATAGACAGATTTTTGGAGAAGCAAGGTATTGTTAGAAAGAAGCTCCAGCTTGTTGGCTTGGTTGCAATACTATTAGCATGCAAGTATGTGGAAGTTCCACATACTTGCATGAACTTCCACATACTTGCATGCTAATAGCGTTGCAACCGAACCAACAAGCTAGAGCTTCTTTCTAACAATACCTTGCTTCTCCAAGAATCGATCTATCAAGTTAATAGTTAAGAATAGCGTCTTATCCCTGAGCTCAAACTTGTGATGTACCTGTTTATTAGAATAAGCTAAGTATTCATTGAGATATTTTTGAACAAATATATTAACTTAGAAGAGGAAACATTTACTACACCTCAATTAGCTAATCAATAAGGATAACTTGCATTCTCTCATTGATGTCAACCTGTTGTGCCATATAATTTGGAGAAGCATAACCATAAACCTGAATATAATGAACAATAATTTAATCATTCCCAACATATATTGAAGATACTCAACTTATAAAACTGAGTTCTGATCCAGTCCAGTCAAAGAACTCCCTAGGTATTTTACAAGATGGAAACTACCAAACAAGTTTGAGAACCATAAAACAATATGGTTTCTCCATATTCAGTATTTTACTAATCATATAACATGAAATAGTTATGCCAAAAAAACTTTCTTTGGTTAAAGAACGCCCTTCCCTTCCTCTTATGTCTAAGTGCAAAAGTAATTTCAGTGATAAAGAAGACTTAGCTTCCTATAAGCTAGAGAGGTAAACCTGTCTTGGTAGATGATCTAGCTTTTTTACTAATCTTGCTTATCTCCTTGTACCTTGCATACATCGCCTAATGTACATTTAATTAACTTTCCCCACTCCTCAGGTAGAATCCACCGAGGCTTCTTATTGTACTTATGAACTTTCACGAACAAATTGACAAGCAGATGCCCAACTTTTTTCATAATAGGTTACCTTCCACGGAAACTTTATTCTCTCAATTCTTCATATGGTTTAGAGCATCTTTTAAAAGTTTTACGTAATAAGATGAAGCTGTAAAAAGTTAGAGGGATGGCAAACATAGTCATTAACCATCGGTTGGGACTACCCAAAGGCATGGTGGAATATACAACCGCTATGATGGAATTTTTGGATGAGCATGTTGTTACATCTTGCGCTGGTGGATGGGTAATGTAACTGAAATTTTGCTTCAAGGATATGCAACTATAGACATTTATTTACCCTTTCATCTACATCTACTTGATCCTAGAATTAACAAATACAATCTTCTCTAGTATATGATCTTTATTTTTCATATACTCATTTATTTTAGCTAGAGTCAATAGATGTAGACTCCTATCCTGGAAAAGATCAAGAGCACTGATACTAACATTAGCTAAAGAACGAATTATATCTAAACATTTTAAGTTTGAGTTAGTGCATTATTAAGTTTGAGTTAGTGCATTACCTTACTAAGACTTATGATCCCTCAAGTAAGCTTCTAATCTGAATTAGATAAACCTTTATAATTTTTCTATATAATAATTTTTCAGTGGTAAAATAGATTTATTTATTTCTCTGTTTTTCAAATATACTCTTTGATGTGTATGCAAAGTATGGTTTAATTCTTCAACTAGTTCTATTATCATATGTTATTGACTCTTACCATCTATAACCATTATAAAGTCAGTATTAATGATCTAGTGACATACTTGCCTTCCAAATAGACATAAATAGTTAGCATTATACATAACTATTGATGCAATGACTGTAAAAAAAGAGAGTACAAACTGCTAATTGTAAGTCAATACAAGAAAAGAAAACGAACGCAGAGAAAGGAAATGGCAAAATTTCACAATAAGCATTGTTAATTTGAACATTTGTCCTCTTTGTCAAAGAGCTGCTATAAAACTGATTTTTTAGTCCAGCATTCTAGGGCAAAAAGTATAAAAAGACGAACAGAATTTAACTTACAGATGAAGGAGTTTCGAACACCTCTTACAGATTCCGCCAGTGGAACTCTTGTTGTTGCAAACTCGTCGCCGCCGGTGGAGGAGTTGCGGACTTCCTCAACACAGCTGCGGAGTTCGTCGCCGTTGAAGGTAACTTAGGGTTTTTTAGAGAAAACAAGAGAATGACTTTGCAGGACTTTTTTCTTAATGAAAAGTTCTTTTTCCTTTTATAACTTAGGGCTTTTAGAGAAAGTCCTTTTTTCTTTAATAAGTATATTCTTTTAGTGAGACCTTCTGAAGTCTTTTAATTTATATTTAATATAATAATTATTATTTTTAAATCTCTAGTGACCTTATGATATCACTAATTTTTTTTAAATTGTATTTTTTAAATATTTAAGTGGATTGAATACATATTCAGTTTAGGAAAAATTATACAAAATGGACCTAACTATGAAGTTAGCCCAAACACTGTATGTTTCTTTTTGATATCATTAGAGTTTATATATTCTAATGTAATCAAGGAGTAATTGAATAGTATTTTTCACTGAACCACGGGTTCTTCATCCTTGATACCATCAGAGTGTATATACTCTGGTGGTATCAAATAGTTTTATTAAAGCACTATCTCTTCATTCTTAATACTTTCACAGTATACACACACGTACACACATACATATACATATACATATACACACAGATTCTACGCACGAAAATATTTAACATAAGAAGATATATATGAAAATAAGAGGGTAGCCGCTTGTAAATAATTTTTTTTTAAAATTATAGATGTTATTTTTTCTTGAATTTAATTATTGTCTAAAAAGATTTAAAAATAATCTTGGAAAATATGAAAAATAACTTTAAAATCAATCGTGGAATCACCTAAAAAAAAATTCTCCTTGTGCCACTTTGATGGCACATAGATGATCAAATAAGGATAAAAAATTATATACAATTTGGTGACTTATTCATTTGTATTTGAATTGTTCATATTTAAATTTGATATATGATATAATATTATTTATCAAAATACAAAATATAATATTTAATTTTGTATCTAATTCTTTTTATCACAATCAATGAAGATTTTGAATTGTATAAAAGAAGTGAACAAACTCATATTGAACCATTCTTATGAATACGTCTTTTTTTATTCGTTGTAAAGTTTTAGCATACATCCTTATAGAATTATTTGTTTCAATGAAATTAATTATTTTCCTAAATTCAGTTGAGAAAGATTGAATTTCGAGACATTGAAGGGGGTATATTGATTTGAAATTAAAATTAAAATCCTAAATCAATTCAAAAGTCAGTATGATAGTATATGCAATATTAATATATTGTGTGTATCACTACATATTACATATGATTTTGTGCTTATCACATTATACATGATATAAACAAAAATATGAAAATATATACACATATATATAGATGGGATACATTGGTATACGTTAACATACACATAGTTATACATCATAATTTAGGTCGTCCTTTTTGATAAATCAACTCAAAATTTTGACTAACAACTATTTAAAATCAACTTTGAGCTTAAAAGTTAGTATAAGTTACACATAAGTAGTTTTATTAAAATTATTTAAAAAAATAATTGATCATGACATGCAAAGAGATGAGAAAAATCCTTTTGATATAGGGATAATAGAGAGAGAGTTTAGAAGAAAAAATAAGCCCAAAAAGAAGTCCATTTAATGTGCCTTTAATTAAGATATCCATATATAATTGAAAATTTGCTATTTAAATGAGTAATAAAATTATCTGATCATGTGAACATCTTTATTTATTTATTTTACTTTGAAGAACCACAAAAGATTCTTAATTTGAAACTTTTTTGTTTATATTCTTGAAATTTGTTTTTCATCCTTTTTCTTTGACCAAAAAAAAAAAAATAGAATATTTATGTAAGGCAAAAGCAATGTACCCATAGAGGCCGACGAGCTAGCTCAGCGCCTAAAGGATTCGGAGCCACCCCTGACCAGTGTGACAAGAATCATGTGCGATACTCTTCCTATGAACGAAAATTAAAAATAATGCTACAGAGAAGGTCCAAGAACTACTGAGCCATTTTATCCATTGCATCATAAAAAAAACTAACAAATATTACAAATTGGAGCAACGAAAGGTTGTGCAAGTGACCATCTTATTTGAGCCATGAACCAATTTGGTATGACTAACTATGCTCACCTTCTAGACCGATAACTCGAAAGGTATCATCATGATCAAGATGCAATGGGTAAAAATAATGCACCGTCTAATTATCAGGAGTTATCTATAATGCCACCCACTGCATCGCCCCCAATTTGGCATGTTGATGTTGAACCTATCTTGGTTATTAATACCCTTATTTCCCACCAAATGTCCTATTTTATGATCCTGCTACGACCGTGCTACTAACTTCCAAGCAAAATGCCAGGTTATATGTCATGTTGTTGTATAAGAATAACCTAGAAATTATTGGATCACTCATTTGGGTTGTATTTGTGATTCGCCTGGTTAACAATTTTGGCTCAATACTATGCCTTTGGGTAGTCCCAACACGATGGTTAATGACTTTGTCTGTCATTCCCCTAACTTTATATTGCTTCATCTTATTAAGTAAAGCTTTTAAAAAATGCTCAAAATCATATGAAGAATTGAGAGAATAAAGGTTCTGTGGAAAGTAACCTATCATGAAAGAAAGTTGGGCATCTGCTTTGCTAATTTGTTCATGAAAGCTCATAAGTACAATAAGAAGCCTCAGTGGATTCTACCTGAGGAGTGGGAAAAGTTAATTTGAAAATTGCGCGAGGGATGAAAGGTTCGAGCAAATGAGCGAGATTGGTAAAAAAGCTAAGATCATCTACCAAGGGCGGTTCTCTACTGGTTTACTTCTCTAGCTTAATGAAGCTAAATCTTCTTTATCACTGAAATTACTTTTGCACTTAGACATAAGAGGAGAGGAAAGACGATTTTCAACTAAAGAAAGTTTTTTTTTGACGTAATCATTTCATGTTATATGATTAGTAAAATACTGAGTACGGAGAAATCATATTATTTTATGGTTCTCAAACTTGTTTGGTAGTTTCCATCTTGTAAAATGCCTAGGGAGTTCTTTGACTGGATTGGATCAGATGTCAGTTTTATAAGTTGAATATCTTTGATATATGTTGGGAATGATTAAATCATTGTTCATTATATTCAAGTTTATGGTTGTGCTTCTCCAAACTATATGACACAACAGGTTGACATCAATGAGAGAATGTGAGCTATCTTTATTGATTGGCTAATTGAGGTGTAGTAACTGTTTCCTCTTCTAAGTTAATAAATTTGTTCAAAAATATCTCAATGAATACTTAGCTTATTCTGATAAATAAGTACATCACAAGTTTGAGCTCAGGGATGAGACACTATTCTTAACTGTTAACTTAATAGACAGATTTTTGGAGAAGCAAGGTATTCTTAGAAAGAAGCTCCACTTGTTGGCTTGGTTGCAATGCTATTAGCATGCAAGTATGTGGAAGTTCCACGTAGTTGCATGAACTTCAACATACTTGCATGCTAATAGCATTGCAACCAAACCGACAAGCTAGAGCTTCTTTCTAACAATTCCTTGCTTCTCCAAGAATCGATCTATCAAGTTAACAGTCAAGAACAGTGTCTCATCCCTGAGCTTAAACTTGTGATGTGCCTGTTTATTAGAATAAGCTAAGTATTCATTGAGATATTTTTTTAACAAATTTATTAACTTAGAAGAGGAAACATTTACTACACCTCAATTAGCCAATCAATAAGGATAGCTCGCATTCTCGCATTGATGTCAACTTGTTGTGCCATATAATTTGGAGAAGCACAACCATAAACCTAAATATAATGAACAACGATTTAATCATTCCTAACATATATTGAAGATATTCAACTTATAAAACTGAGTTCTAATCCAGTCCAGTCAAAGAACTCCCTAGGCATTTTACAAGATGGAAACTACCAAACAAGTTTGAGAACCATAAAACAATATGGTTTCTCCATATTCAGTATTTTACTAATCATATAACATGAAATGGTTATGCCCAAAAAAAACTTTCTTTAGCTAAAGAACACCCTTCCTATCCTCTTATGTCTAAGTGCAAAAGTAATTTCAGTTATAAAGAAGATTTGGCTTCCTATAAGCTAGAGAAGTAAACTTGTCTTGGTAGATGATCTAGCTTTTTTACTAATCTTACTCATCTTCTTGAACGTTGCATCTATCGCCTAATGTACGTTTAATTATCTTTTCCCACTCCTCAGGTAGAATACACCGAGGCTTCTTATTGTACTTATGAACTTTCACGAATAAATTGACAAGAAATTTCTTTCATGATAGGTCACCTTCTCAATTCTTCATATGGTTTTGAGGATCTTTTAAAAGTTTTACTTAATAAGATAAAGCAGTACAAAGTTAGAGGGATGGCAGACATAGTCATTAACCATCGGTTGGGACTACCCAAGGGCATGGTGGAATGTACAACCACTATGATGGAATTTTTGGATGAGCATACTATTACATCTTACGCTGGTGGATGGATAATGTAACTGAAATTTTGCTTCAAGGATATGCAACTATAGACATTTATTTATCCTTTCATCCACATCTACTTGATCCTAGAATTAATGAATACAATTTTCTCTAGTATATGATATTTATTTTTTATATACTCATTTATTTTAGCTAGAGTGGATAGCGATGTAGACTCCTATTCTAACGACCTGGCCCAACACTGTGAAGTATTGTCCGCTCTTGGGCCTAGCCCATCACAGATTTGTCCCTTTGGGCTCACCCCAAAAGGTGCCTCACAGTATTAGGTTCAAGCCTTTACTTAAATACCCAACATCTCTCCTGTGTTTTGCCGATGTGGGACATCTCATCTCAAGATGGGTTGTTATATACACCCCCTCTATGGACTCAGCGTCCTCGCTGAGGTTTGCCCCACCTTATGGGATTCGCCTAGACTCAGCACTGAGATTTGCCCCGCATCACCGGGATTTGCCTAAACTCAGTTAGCACTGAGGTTTGCCCCGCGTCACCGGGATTTGCTTAAACTCAGTCGAACTCTAGCCCCACATCGACAAGGCTGACGCAGGAGTGGCTTTGATACCACCTGTAACGACCTGGCCCAATACTGTGAAGTATTGTCCGCTCTTGGGCCTAGCCCATCACGGATTTGTCCCTTTGGGCTCACCCCAAAAGGCGTCTCACAGTATTAGGTTCAAGCCTTTACTTAAATACGCAACATCTCTCCTGTGTTTTGTTGATGTGGGACATCTCATCTCAAGATGGGTTGTTACACCTATCCTGGAAAAGATCAAGAGCATTGGTGCTAACATTAGCTAAAGAATAAATTATATCTAAACATTTTAAGTTTAAGTTAGTGCATTACCTTACTAAGACTTATGATCCCTCCAATAAGCTTCAATCTGAATTAGATAAACCTTTCAAATTTTTCTATATAATAGTTTTTCAGTAGTAAAATAAATTTATTTATTTCTCTACTTTTCAAATATACTCCTTGATGTGTATGCAAAGTATGATTTGACTCTTCAACTAGTTCTATTATCATATGTTATTGACTCTTACCGTCTATAACCATTATAAAGCTAGTATTAATGAACTAGTGACATACTTGCCTTCCAAATAGACATAAATAGTTAGCATTATACATAACTATTGATGCAATGACTGTAAAAAAAAATAGTACAAACTGCTACTTGTAAGTCAATACAAGAAAAGAAAACGAACGCAGAGGAAGGAAATGACAAAATTTCACAACAAGCATTGTTAAATTGAACATTTGTCTTCTTTGTTAAAGGGATGCTATAAAACTGAAATTTATAGTCCAGCATTTTAGAGCAAAAAGTATAAAAAGACGAACAAAATTTAACTTACAGATGAAGGAGTTTCGAACACCTCTTGCAAATTCCGCCACTGAAACTCTTGTTGTTGCAAACTCGTCGCCGCCGATGGAAGAGTTGCAGACTTCCTCAATGCGGCTGCGGAGTTCGTCGCCATTGAAGGTAACTTAGGGCTTTTTAGAGAAAACAAGAGAATGACTTTGCAGGACTTTTTTCTTAATGAAAAATTCTTTTTCCTTTTATAACTTAGGGCTTTTGTTAAATTGAACATTTGTCTTCTTTGTCAAAGGGCTGCTATAAAACTGATTTTTTTAGTCCAGCATTTTAGTGTAAAAAGTATAAAAAGACGAACAGAATTTAACTTACAGATGAAGGAGTTTCGAACACCTCTTGCGGATTCCGCCAGTGGAACTCTTGTTGTTGCAAACTCGTCGCCGCCGATGGAGGAGTTGCGGACTTCCTCAGTGCGGCTACGGAGTTCGTCGCCGTTGAAGGTAACTTAGGGTTTTTTAGAGAAAACAAGAGAATGACTTTGCAGGACTTTTTTCTTAATGAAAAATCCTTTTTCCTTTTATAACTTAGGGCTTTTAGAGAAAGTCCTTTTTTTCTTTAATGAGTATATTCTTTTAATGAGACCTTCTGAGGTCTTTTAATTTATATTTAATATAATTATTATTATTTTTAAATCTCTAGAGACTTCATGAGGTCGCTATTTGTTTTAAAAAAATTCAATACCAATCTCATAAAATTGATATTATTATTTCTGAATTTTTTTTATTTAACCGACCTCATGAGGTCTCTTTTTTTAAAAAAAATTAAAAAACAATATCCAATGGAATAGAAAACTCATGAGGTCTCTTTTTTACCGACCTATTTTTGAGGTCTCTTTTAACAGTTTTTTTAGTAGTGGTATTCTTTGGCTTGACACAGTATTTAAGAAAAAACATGAAAGACTTTTAAAATTTGTGGTATAAAATCATTCTTAGATATTTGTGTGGCTGAAAGTCATTTCCTTAAGGTTAGAAAGATAATTTTAAAAGTGAATTGTTTCCGATTAGAGTAAGATGATATTCTTTTTGAGACAAATCAAAAAGAAAAGAGTGCGGGACTTGGGAGTAAAACATTATTTTAGGTCTACATCAATTCAAACATGCATCAAAGCATACTTGTGTTTTAGTTTTAAAAAATGTTGGAAACAAATACATTTTCTTTTGAAAAATTTCTTTTTTTAACTAATCACTATTTCAATTTTTGTCACAACATGAAAGCTCTTCTGTATTTTTTTTTTTAAGAATAAAATGAATTTTTCCCTCTAATTTCACGAGATAAAAAAAGGGATCAACTTGAAAGAAAATAATTTTATTAATTATTTTAGTATCTTATTCAATAAAGTTTTAAAAACAATAAATTTTATATATATATAAATATGTTGGATTTGATAATATCTCACACTTTAGGGTATGTTTGATACCGAGAAAATTTTGTTTTTTTTTCAAAAAATAAGTAATGTTTTTATTTATTTTTAATTTTTTATAAGTAAGCATAAGGTAGTGCAAAATTGATCAGTGGGTGGTTGGCGAGGCGATGTTGGAGGTGGGAGGACACAATTTGTGTAGAATATAATTTTGGGATAATTACAGTGCATGGTTGTTTGGTCAAAATATTTACCAAGAAAACAGTCATTCATTGTATAGACAGTGTATATCTCATATATACTCAAGCTATGTGTCGTTTTTGGGTGTATCATAATGTATATTCACAGTATAGCGCATATATAAGTAATCTATATTGTATAGTTAATATATACTTTCTATGGTTTTTGTCAAACTATATTAGATAGTCGTGAATATTTTTTTGATTTGCGGTAAAATCGTCATTTTTTTTTGGAAATTCACACACCTAATCTAGTGAAATTAAAAAAAAAAAGGGAATATAAAAGTGCCAACAGAATCAAAGCAAAATCTCATGGAAAGTTTGTGGAATTATCCCTATCAATTAACTTCATTTTCTTACTTTTCCTTTTCGTGTCTTCAAATAAAACCTAAACTTACAAATTATTACTTATTATCATTACATATTACGTCCTAAATACATTTATTTTTACTTTATTTATTATCCGATGTTCAACAACAACATATTCAGTGAAAAGCTCACAATCGGAGTCTGAGGAGGGTAAAATGTACACAGACTTTACCACTGCCTCATAGAGATAGGGAGTCTGTTTCCGAAAGACCCTCAACTCAAATATATCAGCCCCAAAAGCAGAAAATACTAGATACAAAAACGACTATCGTGGAAAGCAATTGGGAACTCATAAATACAATACTAGTAGCAAATAAATGACGGCTAATGACCACACAATAAATAATGACACGACTAATACTACAATCCTACTATATCATAAGGCAAGACATCATCCTACTATTATCCGATGTTGGATGACTATATTTAACGTCAGGTATTGCTAAGCGTGTGCAAAAATCGAATAAACTGATAATTCGAACCGAAAAAATGTTATTGGCTTATTGGATTAACATGTTTTTAATGGTTTTACAAATAAAAAGATAATCGGGTTATCAGTTCGGTTTCAGTTTTTAGTATTGCGTTATTGGGTAAACCAAAAACTCATTAAGACTATAATAATTCATCCCTTTATAAATACTAAATAATAATATAACATCACTTGATACTAAATTGATACTCGTAAGTCATGTATTTGCCTGATTTCCAATGTATAACTCTTCTGTTAGAAAATAAATTAGAATACGAGGTTAAATATTACATATTACTAAGTTTAAGTGCTTAATTGATTTGTTTGTTTTACTGTATCTCATCGTATTGCGTCAAATTGTTAGAGAAGTCATATATTTATTTTATGAGTATTTTTTTTATTGGGTAAATCGAAAATCGAACCGTTAAGGAAAAAAATTGATAAAAAATATCTTACCGGTTTGTTATTGATTTAGCATATTTAAAAACGAACATCGATAAACCGAACCGATAATACATGAAATCAAATCAAACCGACCGATGCACACCCTGCAGGGTCTATTTTGTAAATGTGCTTCCAACAAGATTTTTTTAGACTCAAACTCGAGACGGACGTTTGTTTAAACGAGGAAATACCCAAAACCATCCCATCACACATCACATTAATCGTAATTAGTACTCTTAAGTACCCTATTAGTCATAACTACTAATCAATTGAGTCTCCAAATTAGTAACTTAGAAGAAAAGTTTCCAATTCAATTCAATTAATGCCACGACAGTTTCACCATTGATGCTTTTTACAGCTTTAAATTATTATTTTATTTTATTTTATTTTATTTTATTTTATTTTATTTTTGCATAATTTAAATAGAATGAATGAATGAATGAAAAAATACTACAAAATATTGGACCACATGAATTATCATTTACTCTACCTTGTAATAAATAAAAGTTAAATAAAAAAGAGTATGTATTTAATTTATTAAATGAAATTGCTAGTTTTTCATGGTCATAAATAATCACAAATATTTGGAACATTTCTTTGTCATATAAATTAAATGAGGTTGAATTATTATTATACCATGCTTTTTTACGTTATATATATTAAATGAAAATTGTTAGGTCATTTTTAATTTTTTTTTAAAGAGAAGAGAAGGTACTTTTAAGTACAATAAATACAGGAAAAATTACGCGGATAAGCAAATATATACTAATTAATTAGTTAACGTAATTATAATTTGAATTAATTCTCAAAATTCTATTAGGACCGCCTAAATTCTAACGAAGGGAGTAATATGTATTATATAAAAATTACTTAAAACTGTTATAAATTCAAATAATTAAAAATATATTAAAATTATCAATTCTTCAAATTTTATCTAAATCATATAAAGTTTCAAAAAAAAAAACATATATTAGACCCGTGCAACGCACGATATTTGCCACTAGTTATAGATTATATAGTTATAACTTTTAAAATAACAAGATATATGAATTTAATAAGTGTTTGATTATTAAAATGTTATCTCTAAATCTAAATATATAAACAAGTGTAAGTTATTTTATTTTACAAACTTATAAGTATAAATTTTAAATAAATTTCACTTTATCTTGTAAAATTAAAAGTGTATTGATTTATTAAATGGCATAGCTGGTTTTGTGTGGTCATAAATAGGGTGAATTATTAATATCATGAATTAAATGAAGATGTTTACTTAGGTCATATTTAAATGTTTTTCATTTTATTTTTAAGTCAATTAATTTCATAATTCATTTTCTTGATAATTAGTGTGTTTCCATTTATGGATCTATCCAACATGAATTTAAATTAAATTAATAAAATTAAGGAATTGGAAGATTGAATAAGCAAATTAAAAAAGAAAACATAAAAAAATAATTACACCAAATAATGTTATATCTTTGATTTAAAGTATGCAAATATTTCTATAATTAGTACCTTCTTATCGAGTGATACTTTCTTCATCCATCTTTATTTGTTTATTATACTAAAATGAATATTCAATAATATTTATTCACTTTATAAAATCAAACGATAATTTATACTTAGAGCGTGTTTGATATGGAGGGAAATATTTTTCCTAAAGTATTTTTCTATTTTCTCATGTTTGGTTGGCTTAAATATTTTGAATAATATTTGTCAAATCAACTCATTTTTCTCAAATTTAAGGAAAATGACTTCCTTCCAAATACTAAGAAAAATATTTTTCAAAACTCTCCTCCAATTCCAAATTAAAATATTTTTTTATCCAATCCCTACCCCTGCCCGCTACAAAAAAATTTATTCTTAAAATAAAATAAAATTTAAAGTTTATTTTTAAAAAATATTTCCTCATTTTGAAATTTACACTTTTAGTCTATCCCTACGCCGACCCATCCAAGCCCCCCTCCCCCCCCTCAAAAAAAAAAAAGTTTATTTTAGAAAAAAATAAAAATTTAAAAATATCATTGTTTTACCCCATCCGCTGCCCTTTGAAAATATTTAAAGTTTAATTTTTTTTATTTATTTACCTCATCCGTACCTCTACTCCTTATCGACTCCCACCCTCCAAATCTCTTACAAGCCCTCCACCCTCACCCCCACCTCGACCCCCCACCCCACACAAAAAATTAAAAATTTTGAAATTTTTTTTACTCCAACCCCGTCCCCTACCACCCCCTACCAGCTCCCGCCCAACACACACACACAAAACATTTATTTTTAAAAAATATTTTAAATTTTTTACTCTATCGCTACCCCCACCCCCCCTCCTCACATACAGACAATTTTTTTTTAAAAAAATAAAATTATTTGAAAGTTAGATGTAATGATCGGATTTCGATTCGAAAGTCGAGGCCGAATCTAAATTTGAAAGTCGAATCTTGGGTTGAAAGTTGACTTGAGTCACACATAAGGTGTCGAGGTCAGGTCCTGAATCGCGGTTGATTTTCATGTTAGAAACTATTTTTCTAAAAAATATTTTCCACTCTCTAGGTAAAAACAAAATATATTTTCTAAAAAAAAAATATTAAACAATAGAAAAAAAATTCGAAAGATACTTTCCAGTCACCAATCAAACATGAGAAAATAAGTTAGAAACCAAATTGTTTTCCAAGAAAACATTTCCCATGAAAAATATTTTCCTTCTTACCAAATATACCCTTAGTTCCTAATTTATCCTTATCGTTAATTAAAGTCATTTTCCTATTACATATTTCAAAGCATTATATTATAATATTCAAAAGGTAAGTTGATAAAATTACCTCTATCATTTACTGGTTCTTAATTCCTGTGTCAAATTAATAGTGGACAACTACTGTTAGACGGAGAAGTATTTTTCTTACATTATTTTTATTGATCTCTTGACCAAAATTCTATTTACTTTTTGTGTTTAAGTATTCATGTATAATTTTCTCTTAAAAATATTTGGCATATAAGTCCAATAGTCACTATGGTCTTTGATATCTTTTCAACCTTATTCTTCTAATTAATGTGAGATTATAGTGCATATAATACAAATTATTTAACAAAATAATTTGGTAAAAATTGATTTGAATTTGGTAAAAATTGATTGTTTCAACTTATAATTTATAATAAAAAATTACTTGTATAATATATTCAATATGATTTTATAAAAGAGATTGCTTTTGAAAAATTCACGATTTAAGCAATTTATATCGAAACAATTAAAAAAATAATAAATTTATCAACAATTCAATAAATAAAAAATTATAATTAAAACTCATAAGCTTAAAATCTTATATCCGCTTATAATCAACATGACTAAAATTTAAGAGAAGTTACATATTTGGTCGTTGGTTCAAATATTTATACTTGTAGTTAAAATACATCATTCGACTATTTCTTATGAGTTATTTATTTTAACAACAACAATATATATCTATTATAATCTCAAAAGTGAAGTTTAAAAAAAAGATATATATGCAATCTTATTCCTATCTCGTGAAGATAAACAAGTGATTTTTGATACACTTTTTACTTAGATAAAATGTATCAAAAATAGTAAGAAAATGAAATACACTAATTCGTAGAAATAAAAGAATACTAATAATAATACTAGTAGAGAAAACTAGACCACAAACAACTATCATCAATTTTCTATCCTGATTCACGATCTTGGCATATTTAAATTTATGTCCTTCGAAAAATTGTAAGCATGATTTTTGTATCATATATAATAAAATTGAGCAAGTATGACTTTTATGTCACGTAATAATAAATTCAAAGAATAAGATAACAAGAGATTATTGATTATAACAAATAAATTAAATATAGATCAAACTTAACTATTCACTAATATGCAATTTTGGTACCTTTGGAATTATGTCCTTGATAAACTGCAAGTACGGCTCTTATATTAATTTGCCTAAAATTTAATCCCAACAAATCAAAACAATTTTCGGACTGACAATGGATAAGTTATTCTTTGTGATGGTTCAATTGGTTCGAAGGGTGGTCATTCACATGGATGATTCAGGTTCAATCTCTCTTTAATTTCTTTAAAGTCGAACTTATAACATAGAGTTTGCCTAGTGCGATTTATGTTCCTACTTCCTAGTATGGTTTGCATGTTATTACATAATAGGGGGTTTATTCAGGTTGCAGAGAATGCGCACTCGAGAATGGTTTGCATGTTATTACATAATGGGGATGTATGGTTTGCATGTTATTACATAATGGGGATTTACTCAGTCTGCAAAAAGTACTTACTCGAAGAATAAAAATTGTGATGGAGATTATAGTAACTTTAGACTATCCAGAAGTAAAAAATAAAAAAAATAAATATTTTGACATCAATCACTATAGTAATAAACATTACTAGTACGATCAATGCCAAAATATAAAAAATGGAAAACTCGAAGAATAAAGACCGTGACAGAGATTATAATAACTTCATATTATCCAGGAGTTCTAAAAAGGGAAAATTGATACTTTGACATCAATCACTATCCTAATAAACAGTACCAGTAAGGTCAATATCAAAATATAAAAAAGGGAAAATGGTTCGGAGGATGGTCATTCACATGGACGATCCAAGTTTGATCTTTCTTTAATGCCTTTTGAATCAAGCCTATCACATAAAGTTTGCCTAATACGATTTATGTTCCTAGTACTATTTGCATGTTATTACATAATGTAGGGATTATTCAATTCACAAAAAGTGCTCACTCGAGCATGATTTACATGAAGGAAGGTTTACTTAGTCTGCAAGGAGTGCTCATCCGAAGAGCAAAGACACCGATAGAAATTGTAATAACTTCAAATTATCCAAAAATTTCTCAAAAAAAGAAAAATAAATATTTTTACATCATCACTAAACTAATAAACGTTACTAGTAAGGTCAATGTCAAAACATTAAAAAGGGAAATTTTTTTGTGAACAAATAAACTGCCCCTGTGTTACCAAACATGAATGCATTAATTACAATCTACCATAGCCTTCAATTTCTTCACCTATTTCTTGAGAGACCCCTTTTTCATCTCACCAAAAATAAAAATTTAAAACCCCCCACTTTTTTCCCTGTCCTTTTTGTTACTACAGTGTTCAATCTTTTCACTCTTATAAAGACTGATGACAAAGTTAACATAACATGGTTGCAGACCAAATTTCAAGAAAAATACTAGGAAAAAAATGACTTTTTGTTTTTGTTTTTGATTTGTTTGGTTGGTGGTGAGTATTGGATCTAATGTCTGCAAGTTAAATGTTTTTAGTTGTCCAATGTGTTTTTTATTTTTTAAAATTCAGCAAAAAATAAACTTATTTTAGTAATAGACACCCAAATCATTGTTTTGAGAAGCATTTTTGGGTGTCTCTGCAATCTCTGAACCCTGTCACGTGAAGTTGAGCAAAATAAAGTTCAAGAAACCAAAACCCCAAGTCTGGAAATCTTTTATACTATTTTATGGAATTTTTTAATTATTTTTTTTGTTTTATGGGATTTCATCAAAAGTGAAAGTAGTAGTGAAGAGTGAAAAAGTGTAGTGTGATGCTGATGAGGAAGCTCACTAAATTGAGTTTGTTTTGTTGTGTTTTGGAGTTGCTGTGGATTTCATAGCTTTGGTGGTCAAAGTTCTTGTTGTCAATTGATGATAATGACACTAATTGTTAGATCTGAAGATTCTGGTGCTGATAGTGATTTTGTTAAAACTCTACAGACAGAAAGGAAAATGTCTTTTGGATCTTTCACTCTTCAAGATTCTATTATCAAATAAGAAAAGACTACTTTTATCTTTACCCCAAATCAAAAAACTCCATTTTTGATGAACTTTCTTGTTCCCATTCATCAATGGTGACAATCCAACCAAATCAAGAATCCAGTTTTGGTTCTTAAGTAAGATCCCTTTTCTGTCAAGACTCCATTTTTTAACTCTGGATTTTGAACTTTCTAGTTTTGGTGACACCCAACCAAATCAAGAATCCATTTTGCTAGCTTTTCAGTGTCTCCTTTAGTGTTAAGACTCCATTTTTAGCTCTGCCTTTTGAACCTTCTTGTTCCCATTCATCAATGGTGACACCCAACCAAATCAAGAATCCATTTTGCTAGGTTTTCAGTGTCTCCTTTAGTGTCAAGACTCCATTTTTAGCTCTCCTTTCTAGTTTCCCATTCATGAATGGTGAAACCTCCCAACCAAATCAAGAATCCATTTTTGCTGGCTCTTCAGTAGATCCCTTTAGTGTCAAGACTCCATTTTTTTTAGCATTTTGAATTTTCTAGTTTCCCATTCATCAATGGTGACACCACCCAATCACTCAAGTAAATCCCTTTTAGTGTCAAGACTCCATTTTTAGAGCTCAAAATTGTCAAGTTAAATGAAAATCAAGAACCCATTTTTCCTCTGGAGTTGAACAACTTAATACTCCTTCAATCAACAACAGAAACATCAATTTCAATGGAAATCAAGAACCCATTTTTGTTCTTAAGGTACTGTTCTAGTCACAAATTCTTCTTTTTCATTTTCACAATATTTTCCATAATTTTCCCTCTTGTAACATCAAGTGATGGTGAAGCACTTTTAGCATTAAAATCCACAATAGACCCCTCAAATTTTCTTGATTGGAGAAAAGGAACTGATTTTTGTCAATGGCAAGGTGTTAAAGAATGCATGAAAGGAAGAGTTACAAAGCTTGTAGTTGAAAATCTCAATTTGAGTGGTGTTTTGGACCAAAATGCTCTCAATCAATTAGATCAATTACGAGTTTTAAGCTTCAAAGAAAACTCCATTTCCGGCCAAATCCCAAAACTCACCGGACTTTACAATCTGAAATCCCTTTTTCTCAACAACAACAACTTTTCCGGTGAGTTTCCGGCGACGGTTACCCTTCTTCACCGTATCAAAGTTGTGGTTCTCGCCGGAAACAAACTCTCCGGAGACATTCCTCCGGCGTTAACGAATTTATCCCGGCTATATGTTCTTTATCTAGAGGACAATCACTTCACCGGAGAAATCCCTCCATTGAATCAGCTAAGTTTGAGGTTCTTCAATGTGTCAAACAATCAACTTTCCGGTGAAATTCCGAATACTCCGGCACTTTCTCGGTTCAATGAATCATCTTTCGCCGGAAATGTCAAATTGTGTGGAGTACAAATGCATAAAAACTGTAGTCCATCAACTAGTCCATCATATCCCATCATTCCAGAAAATGTGTCTCATCATAAAAAAAGCAAAAAGCTTATCATCATCATTGTCCCAATAGTCGCTGGAATCTTACTCTTCTGTGTTTTAATGGCGATTTTTATAGCATGTGTTAGAAAAAGAAGAAAAACTCGAGATGGAAAGAGTAAAGAAGTTGAAGCCGGGGGAGGCAGGGTAGGGGAAGAAGAGGGGACTAGTCGCGGTGGCAATGGCAGTGGTGGTAGGGATGGTAATAATGGTGGAAAAGAAGGGGCATTTTCATGGGATCAAGGAAGTGGAGGATTAGGAACATTGGTGTTTTGTGGACCAGGAGATCAACAAATGAATTACACCTTAGAAGATTTGTTGAAAGCGTCAGCTGAGACATTAGGGAGGGGTATAATAGGAAGTACATATAAAGCTGTGATGGAATCCGGCTACATTGTGACGGTGAAGCGGTTGAGAGATTCAAGGTTTCCGAGGCTAGAGGAATTCCGGCGACACGTGGAGATTATTGGTAGGCTAAGACATCCTAACTTGGTCCCACTTCGAGCATATTTTCAAGCGAAGGAAGAACGTTTGCTTGTTTATGATTATTTCCCTAATGGCAGCCTTTTCTCCCTTGTTCATGGTATGTATTCGTTTTTCATTTATTTATTCATGGTACATTTTGCTTTTTACCTCTACCTTGTGAGGTAGGGGTAAAGTCTGCTTACATTCTACCCTCCCAGACTCCACTTGTGGGATTCCACTGAGTATCTTGTTGTTGTTGTACTGTACTTAATCATGAATCATGAAAGAAGAAAAGACGGGGATGGTTGAGCTTGTGAGTAGTGAAAGGTAGAAAAAACGGGTATAGATGAGCTATTGAATAGTGAAATGAAGCAAAAACTGGGATAGTTGAGTTTGAGTAATGAAAAAGAAAAAAAGGAGATAGATTTGGCGGGATGAACTTGCACTTGAGTGGTTGATAAGGTGAAATAACTTATTTACGTCTATTCTATAAATCGGATTAATAGATGCATTGCATGTTTTTTCTACTAAATTAGTTATCGAATAGTTAATTATCGCCTAGCGCTCCTCTCTTGAAGTTAAACTAGTTTAGTTTTGTGCAAGTACCAAGTGGGGACAAATTCTTTTTCATGAGATCAACAGTTTACAACTCAATCTCTCAAAGATTTTGGTCCTTTAATGACATGACCTTTTCTTATTTGGAATTCGAATTTGTGACCTCTATAAGCTTGGCTGTTTTGTGGGGAGCATTGGAGGACTTTAGTCTCACTTTATTTTCCTTTTTTTTGTGTGTTTATATTTGTGTACTTTGCATATTTTCCTTGGTTTTTTTGCTTTTTAATATATTTCTTTGATCTCCTTCAGTTTTCTGTCCCTTTTCTTTTTTGTTTTTTTGTTAATTTTGAATAATTTCCACATAATCGGTTTGGTAGTGTATCACTTTCTGGTCTCTCCTGTGGGTTCTGTTTGGTGATGGTAGGGAAGAGAGGGCCAACAAAGGAAAGCTTGTAGTAGCAAACAAAGAATTGAGTTAGCTGGCCAAGTGGGACAGATATGTAAATTGTTAAGAAAGTTCCAAATTTGCTTTGGTATACTGATGTGAAGATTATGGAAAAAAGATTACTTTGTTTAAATTGTTGAGTTAGTTAAAAAAATCAAAACTCAAATAACTAAAGTCTTCTCATCTTGTTTTCTGTGGATTATGGATGTCATTTTATTTATACGAAAAGAGGACAAAGAACAGAAGGGGAGTATAGTTCTTGGCCTTTTGGAATGTTACAGAGGATGATATTTCATTCAAATGGATTGTGAAAAAGATGTTTATAGTGTTTCGGTTATTGCACTATTTTGTTGTGGTTATTGTTTGATACTTTTGAGACGAGGGTCTTTCCGAAACAATCTCTATCTCTATCTCTATGAGGTAGTGGTAAGGTCTGTGTATATTTTATCCTCCCCAGACCCCACTTGTGGGATTCCACTGGGTATGTTGTTGTTACTGTTCCTTTTCTGAATGCTATTTACTGCTTTCCTTATTCTTTGTGATGTTTTCTTCAATGTCATTTTTCCTTTCACAACAACTCCGTTTAGTTTAGCTGCACCTGAGCCGAGGGTCCTTCGAAAATAATCTCTCTATCTCCAAGAAGTTGGGGTAAGGTTTGCGTATACTCTACCCTAACTAGACCCCACTTGTAGGATTTCACTTTGTTGTTATTGTTAGATTGTAAGATTTCCCTCTTGGAAATGGAAACTCAAATTAGGAATCAAAGCAATGATGTCACTGCTACACTCGCATATTTTGGTCTTTGTCATTTACTGCATAGAGCCGAAACAGTTTTCCACCATATATGGAGATAAGACATGATACTTTGAAACCAGAAAGACAAAATCATAGTTTTCAGCAATAAATATACTATAAGGTTGATCAGATCTTCTTTGGCGTTACCTGCATATTGCTCGAATTTGCTTACGTAAAAGCTTTTTTGTCTTCTGCTGATTTCACGACTTGTATAGTAAGCTGTTAATTGCTAAATTGACCATTGAACTTCCAATGATATCTAGAAAAAATAACCATTTTCCTCCTGATCCGAAACGAACAATAAGATACCTAGTGTAGTCACACATCTATGGTCTTCGGAGGGTGGTATGTACGTAGAAAAGCAGAATTTTTCTAACACTAGTCATTGTAAAACCACATCTGATGTTTTAATACATGGGGAGGCAATTGAACTTTTGAAGAGAACATACTCAAAAGTTAGCTGGGGCTCTCTTATTTTCATGTCGTTGGACAACAATGCGTTTTGTTATTCAAAAAATATTCCAGATCATAACTAAGTTATATTTTTATGATTTTCTAAAAAATTTTCAGGAACGAGGGCTAATAGTGGTTCAAAGCCTCTTCACTGGACTTCCTGTCTCAAAATTGCAGAGGATGTGGCTGCTGGATTGCTTCATATCCATCAGAACCCTGGACTGACTCATGGAAACTTGAAATCATCAAATGTACTCTTGGGGTCGGACTTTGAGTCATGTCTTACGGATTATGGCCTCATGCCATTTAAGAATCCAGATACTCTAGAGGAATCGGGTGCTTCTTCCCTCTTCTACAGAGCTCCTGAGTGTCGTGACATTCGAAGGCCTCTTACCCATCAGGCCGATGTCTATAGCTTTGGCGTCCTCCTGTTGGAGCTCCTCACGGGAAAGACTCCATTTCAAGATCTTGTTCAAGAACACGGATCAGATATACCGAGGTGGGTGAGATCTGTTCGAGAAGAAGAAACTGAATCAGGTGATGAACCTGCCTCTAGTAACGAAGCCTCAGAAGAGAAACTCAGTGCTCTCTTAAATGTAGCTATGGCTTGTGTTTCACTTGTACCCGAGAATCGACCCACAATGAAGGATGTTTTGAGGATGATTCGGGATGCTAGAGCAGAAGCTCAAGTGTCCTCTAATAGCAGTGACCATTCACCAGGAAGATGGTCAGATACTGTCCAAAGCTTGCCAAGAGATGAACATTTGAGCATATGAATTTGTACTGTACTTATGGAGGCTCCGAATAACGTGTCTTGATTCTCCCTAAGTTAAGCATCATCGATGAATTCGAGTTCTCAGGGATTTGTTGATTCAGTTATTGTAAAGTCTAAGGACTTTCTGCTCTTCTTGCTTTTCTAGGCTTTAGCTGTTTGTATGTAGGAGATTTGCTTTTATACCAGTTGGATTTGACATTCACCAGTTTATGATACATTCTTGATTCAAAAGTTGTCAGCATGTTTTGTGAGAGATATAATTGTAATTGAGGTTCCAACATTTTTTTTTAACATAGTTTCTTGTTTTTATCCAACTTCAGGTTTTATGCTGCATGAAAAAAGAGATAATCTACTATGGGCTTCGGTTTAGTGGTAAGAGCGTATCACATGATATGTGGATTAGGAATAAGACAATCGCTAATTTTTTTGCCTTGGGACATCGCATTTTGTATAATGTAACAAAGTCTTTCTCTATCGTCTTTAGTCTGGTTTGCTCAAAAAGTAAGCTATGATGTTTCAGTGGAAAATGAATAAAGAGATAGACTAATTATTCGTCGAGATGTAGAATAGTGGTCCTCAAAAATTTCTCAGCTTCAAATTCGATGCATCTTTTGATTATTACTACTGAATTGAACCTAACAACAACAAGAACATATTTAGCGTAGTCCAATAAGGTGAGATCTGTATGGAAGACGGAGTACATGCAAATCTTTTTTCGATTGCTAATACTGATAGTATTAAGGGAGAAGCAAGTACGAGGCATCAAACTATCCTAAGTCCACCCAACAGGATAGCAAGACATACTCGATTAAGTATCACCCTTCTATCCTAGTTCACGATCTTTAAATTCTCCTACTTAGGGTCATGTCTCTATTGAGTTGAAGATGCTATCATATCCTATCTAATCATTTTTCCTAGCTCTACCCATCCTCGAACCTATCATCACCAACCTCTCACGCTTTTTCACTAGGGCCTCTTCACATTCTCCAAACATCTAGCTCGCTTTCTCGTCTTGTCGACCACTGAAGCCGCTCCCATCCTTATCTCGTATATCTTCACGCCTAATCTAATTTCTCCTCGTATATCTACATATCCACCTTAACATCCTTATTTCGTACTCTCATTTTGTGAAACACATAAGTTCTTAACCGTCTAACTTTCTTAACTTATTTTAACTAACTTATCCTGGAAAAACAACATTCACATTAATTCTAAGTCATGCCTCATGCCTGGTGTGCTATTTTGTGTATTTCTTTAATCACTAAGAATATATAACTATTTGTGTTCATATGACTTTAGCTCCAATCAAAGAGTGACACGTGGAAATAAGACAACAAATAATACAATTAAATATTAATGTTATTATATTCCACGTGCTTCATAGTATGAGTAGTTTTCTAGTTGTCATTATTTACGATTAAGGATGTCCAAAGTAATTTCTTGTGTACCTTAATCAATTTTACTATCGCCAAAGAATGTAGTGCAGTGAGTGGGATTTCTCCTCATCTAACCAAAAGCCTCGGGTTCAAGCCTTGAATATGAAAAAATTTTTGACAGAGAGTTTCCTCTGAATGGGCCCTACGCGAAGCGAATATGGAATAGTCAGGGTCTAATGCGACGCTGAATATCGGATGAGCAACAAAAATAATAATAATTAATTTCAAGTGAAATATGTTATTTTCCATTGGCATATGTTTCATTTATTTGCCAAAATTTCTCTAGTTTTAATGAGGTATTTATTATCTGTCGATTTTGACGCATTTTGATTAATTTTAGGTATTTATTACCTTCAGTAGCATATGTACAAATAATTCTATCTATCAAGGCTTCGACTAGTTCTATAAGGTACCTATTATCTTCTCACAAGCATGTAGGTACCAAATAACTATGTCCATATATTGATTTATTAGATGATCTCTCAACTAATTATTATTATCTTATAAAATTACTTTCATTACTGAAGAAAATTTGAATTAAAAAAAAAAATCTTTTTGAGATAAATAATTATTATTCGAATGACAAATTGAGAAATTAACCTCTATATCTATCAAAACTCGATTAATTATAAAAATATTTTTATATTGAATTAAAATCGAAAAATAATTCTCAATCACTTTATTGGTAGTTATTACTTAATAATGGTCAAGTACACTATAATGTGTGGAAAAATTGAGCAAGAGAACATGTGATAGGATTCACATTATGTAGACCCCTATTTTGTTTCATTGGCACTTTCTAGTTCTTGGTTCCACATTAAATTCAATATTATAGAAATTGTAAATTCAAAATAAAATTGATTTTTTTTAATTTTTAATAATTGTTAAGAAAAAAAACATGTATTTTTGAGTTATTAATTAAAAAGTACTTTTGACTTTTTGAAGTAAAAAATATAATGATAAAGATATTTTCGAACCAGAACATCATGAAGGGTAAATTTTAATTTGTTATAAATAGTATTGAAGGTATATTTGATCTTTTTTCTTTAAGATCTAACAATATATAATTTTATTTAAGATAATTTAGATGAATTGATTAAGTTTTAGGCAAACTAAAGATTTAAAGTCTGTAGATCAAAATAAATTTAACTTATTATATGTTGATTTTTTAATTTTTTTTTAGTTTTATGTCTGTGAATAATTTAAATTTGGTGATTATTCGTAAAACTGACTCAAATTCTATCAGAATTACAATGGTACAATTATTGTATTGTACAAGTGAAAAACAACGAGTTTAGTAGAACTTGCATAACCTACTTTAAATTTAATTTTTCTAAAATCGCACGTAAATTGGAAAAGAAAAAAGGATAAAATTAAAGATTTATTTGGTTTGAAGAAAAGTTTTTTAATTTCATCATGTTTCATTGATCAAAATTTTTAGAAAATATTTTTCTCTATTTTTTCTTTTTAAAAAATCGACTTCTCTCTTGAAAGTAGCAAAAACAAATGTTACGAGTGATATTTCATATCAATTGTCTCTTATTAACCCTTCGACACCCCCATCCCATAGCCCTACCTCCCCCACATCCATATTGCATTTCACTCCGATACTAAATTATATATTAATACTTTTAAGATAATATTTTTTAACTTACTCATCAAATATTAAAAAAAAGGTTAAAAAATTGACTTAATTTTTTTACGAAAGGGGCCTATGTATTTGTACTTAAACATTTCTTAAGTCGGAGCCACTCCCTTAACAATTCCATCACTATGTTGCATGACAAAAGCTCATCAAGAACCTTTGCGTTTTGTTTGGATGGTTGTAATATCGTATCGTATTGTATTGTTTTAATAAATATAATATTTGAAAATATTATATCATTGTCCATCGTTACATAATGTCACATATTCATAATTTAAATGATAAAAGTATAAGAAATTATAAGGTATGGGGTAGAACTACTATAAAAAGATAGGGTAAATAATAAAATAAGGTTATTGAATAATAAGTAAAGATAAAAATGAGAAGAAAATATTAACATAACGACACGATCATATCAAAGCGATCTTTACATAAAATGAGTCTTTTCATCATTACCTAATGATGGATTTAAACAATACGATACAATAAAATTTAAGTAACAATCAAAACAAATATTGTAACCAGACTAACAATACAATACAACATAATAGATAACAATCATCCAAACAAGGTGTTGATCCTAACATAATAACGATAGAATGTAACAAAATATTACAACCACCTAACATAGTGGACGAAATTACTAGGAGTGGCAAAATTAAGCCCAACCCATTGAAGTTTGGGCCGGTTAATAACCCGCCCATATATTATAGCTCAACCCATTTAAAATTGGGTTGATATGCAACTCGAATCGACTCGAGAGATATATTGTCAAAATATTTTTAAAATATTTTTTTTATTTGATATGTTTTATAAAGCTATATTAAAAAAATATAATTTAATTAAGTACTAAAATATTAAAAAAAAACGAATAAAATAAATAAAATTTAGTAAAAGTTAGGTCGGGTTGGGTCTTGACCCACTCTATAACCCATTTCTCAACCCATTTTGATCCAGACAAATTTGGGTTGAGTTGGTTCTTGACCTATTTATTATGTTGACCCATTATAAACTGCTCAAATTTGATTCAATTCGCCCAATTGCCACCTCTTACGGACCAAATACACACTAAAATAGTTACAAATAAAATATGGTCCTCCACCAACTCACATATACACATTGTACCCTCAAGAATAGGGGTGGGTTCGATTTTTGCGGTTCGGTTTTTCCCTAAAACCAAAAATCGAACGGAAGGTGATTTGGCGGTTCGGTTCGGTTCGGTTTTGCCCCAAAATAAAGTAAACCATTGGTTTTTCGGTTCGGTTTTTTTCGGTTCGGTTTTCGGTTTTTTTTTGTTTTTTGGTTTTAAAAATAATTTTTTAAAGTAAAATAATATGTTGGGTAGAGACGTATCATCGTATAGATATGCTAAACAATTGGTAAAGAGTAAAGTTTGGATTAGTACAAGTATCACAATATAAGAACTACAATTATCACCAAGAAAATTGCAAACATATGTTCTAGAAAAACAAGTATCAAATACTCCTTGGAAGGTTCAAGTCAATTGATGTTGAAGTGTATAGTTAAAAGAAAAGACATAATTTATATAATTAACTTATCTACCTAATAAATATTTATGAGCATACACACATAATATATTTTTTAAATATCAGTCAAAATATATAAAAAGATTAAAATAATATTTTATCATTTGTTTGGATGGTCTATTGGAGCAAATTATGATTCAACCATTATCTAAATAAAATTTTCTTGCAAATTTTACAGAATGTTGATATATTCATTTACCTATAAATCACATTCATATATTAATTTTACTAGAATGACGAGGTAAATAAATATCATAAAATTACAGTGCTAAATTAAGTTATATCGAGAAATTTAAAGGCGATTTTATGCATTTTCCCTTGGTAGAATTCCATAGACATCAAAGTTTGTCTCTATTTTTCATTTTGATATTGCAACTTATTCTTTGTTTGGATGATTATTATGTGTTATTTTGTATTATTTCAATGAATATAATATTTTGATGGATTATATCATTCGTTGTTGTTATATAATGTGGGCATATTCATAATTTGAATGATAAATATATAAGAAATTGTTGGATATGGGATGGAGCTATTATGAAAAGGTAGGATAAATAATAGCACAAAATTATTAAATAGTAATAAGTAAAGACAAAATAAGAAAAAATATTAAAGCAACGATGCAATCACACCAAATAGATTGTTGAACAAAATATATCTTTTCGTCTTACTTAATGATAACTTTAAATGATATGATGTAGTAGAATTTAAGTAAAGCAAAACAAATCGGTTTTTGACGGTTCGGTTCGATTTTAGAAGACCAAAACCGAAACCGAAACCGCACAAAATCGGTTCGGTTCGGTTTTTTGTGTTCGGTTTCGGTTTTTTACGGTGCGGTTTTTTTTTGATATTTTTCGATCGGTTTCGATTCGATTTTCGGTTTTTGGTTTTACGGACCCACCCCTACTCAAGAATGAGTATTATACAGAGTGGCTCTACTCATCAAAACACCTAAAATGACCTATCTGCCATTATGAAGATCTGATCCAGAGCTTCTTCTTCATTTTGGGGAAAGTATAGTGAAGAATCAGAGGGATTCATTCTCATTTTTGATTCTAAAAACAAAAAATTTGGAGAAGAAACGAGAGAGAAGTATGTCAATGGCTGCATTTATTAAGCTGGAGGATTCTCCAATGTTCCAGAAACAAGTTAGGTTTCTTCTGATCCCCTTTTAATTTTATTTGAATCTTTTTGAATGATTGCTTTCTGGGTTTTTGAATTTGATGAATTTTGTATAAAGTTTTGTTTTTTGATTAAAAATTGCTGCTTTGTAGCTGAGGTCTCTTGAACATACTACAGATGACCTTAGAGATCGATGTCAAAAGCTGTTTAAAAGCTGTAAGAAGTACATGTGAGTACTCAATTTTATCATTTCATTTGGTTTAATAGCTTCTCTTTACTGTAATGAGCTATAATGACTTAAAAAGCTGGAATCTTTAGTGCAGTTAACTACATTTCAATCCAAACTAATGTAGTTGGCTATATGAATCATCTATATGCATTATGCTCTTTTTTTGATAACTGTGGTGTCCGTAACAGCTTGTGCTTACCTCGACTAATTCCATAATATTCGTGCCACCTCCCACCAACAGCAACAAGTACTAGGTAACTTTGTCCACCAATTCTAGGAGTACGGATGTCATTTTATTTATACGCAAATAGGACAAAGAACTGAAGGGAAGTATAGTTATTGGCCTTTTGGAATCTTATGAAGGATGATGTTTCAGTCAAATGGATTGTAAAAAGGATGATTATTGTGTTTCAATTGTTGCATTATTTTATTGTTGTTACTGGTACTTTCCTGAATGCTATGTACTGCTTTCCTCATTCTTTGTCATGTTTTCTTCAATGCCATTTTTCCTTTCATAACTACTCCGTTTAGTTTAGCTGCACCTGTCAAAACTACTCCGTAATTCCATTTTTGGGATTACGGATGAAAAGACTACAGATGTCCTTAGAGATCGATGTCAAAAAATCTGTATAAAGGGTGTAAGAAGTATATGTGAGTACTCAATTTTATCATTTTGTTTGCTTTAATAGCTTATCTTTACTGTAATAAGCTATAATGACTTACAAAGCTGGAATCTTTTGTGCGTTAGCTACATTTCAATCCAAATTAATTTAGTTGGCTATATGAATCATCTATATGCATTATGCTCTTTTTTTGATAACCTTGGTGTCCGTGCCATCTCGACTAATTCCACCATATACCTCCCACCACCTACTAGTATAGGCAAGTAACTCAGTTCATCAAGGCTAAGATAGACGGAAAGATATCACCTACTGTTTTTTTGGACCCTATTTGAGGTTTGAAGCTCAGAGCTCACGATTCTTATTATTTTCATGACATATTAGAGGTTCTCTGAAAGCTGTAGGTTTATAGTCAATCATCATTCATATCTCTCTCTCATTGACATGTTATTCCCTTTTTTATGCCGTTGCCAATTTTGTTGTTCCGCAAGAAGCCTCATTCTCTTGTTCTATTTGAAAGTTCTGGTTTCTTCATCAGCATTTATTGGTTTAAGTAGATGCTATTCTTGATACCTAGTTATTTCAGGGAAGTTCTTGGAGAATCACAAAATGGAGACATCATGTTCGCGGAATCATTAGAGGCATTTGGTGGTGGTCTAGATGACCCTCTCAGTGTGTCCCTAGGAGGTTAGTTGGTTTTACTCATTCAAACTATTACAAAGTTCTCATTTTTGCTAATTTTCTTTGCAATTGTCAATTGTTGGCCCCTTTTCCGGACCCTGCGCATAGCGGGAGCTTTAGTGCACCAAGCTTGCCCTTTAATTGTCAACTAGTGCATCATGCCCGCTGTTTGTTTTCTTGAAGAAGGTGTTTTTTTATCTCTTCGATTTTAATGCTGGATTTTGGAATTCTCATATAGATAATCACCTTGAAGATGACATTAAGTTTGTATTGTTTTTTAAGGAAGGTAACAGTTGTATTTCTATTTAACAAAACTTAGACACCCCGAAGGTGGCATTAAGTTTAGAATTCTCATGTAAGTGACACATAAAATATATCCATTTGATTCATCTCTCAAACTTAAGTCTTGGCCAAAGTCAAAGTCATACATTGTGCGGTCGAACTGATGGACCAAATATATTTTTAGATCACCCATAACTTTGTAATTTCAAATTTATTATTAGTTCTCTAATCGAAGTCCTTAAAGTGTATCAAATGCACTAGTTACTAATTTGAGGTTTTAGGGCTCAATCCATGAATTTCTAAGTTCAAATTCTTTGAATCAAATCCAATTCATGTCGTTATCATCATTTAACAAAAATATTTCATTTAAAATCTTAAATATTGATGTCCATATCTCTAATAGTAGTCAAAGAGAACACCTAGGTACCTTAAACAAGAGCTAATAGTGAGCTGTTGGTGATTTGGGATTCTAAACTAGTAGGAAAATCTTTCCACCAGCCCAGGACTTATCTTTTGTGGCTGTAGCAAAAGCAGACCCATAGGTTGCTCTTCTTTATATTGTGTAAAGAGCCCAAGCAATTGCTTTTCTTGAACATTCTCATGAGCCATTGACATTACTACATGAGTTTTGCTCCATTTTATTATTCTTATTCATCACTTTTAAATCTCAAAGTTTGGCAGCACACTTTAGAGAATAGGACCAGTTTGATTTTTGCTTAAAATGCACCATATACCACATTTTTAAGGCCCAATAAGCTGTCCCCTATACCACCTTCTTTGGGGCTTGGATTCATAAATCAGTACTTCATATAAAATATCAATAAATGCATATTGTCATCAGGGAAGTGCAGCAATGCTGCATTTTTGACACAAAACCAAGTCATCTTAATAGGCTATTCAAGACCCAAGTCATTCATTACATTAAATTTCATTTATTTGCTCAATCAATCATCAAAGTCCATATAGTTTGTCACCTGAAGTCCAAACATAGCCACTGACATGTCATTATGGTAATTCCTTAATAGATCGGAATTCCAAATCTTCAATTCGTATATCCCATACACATGTACATACATATAAATTGCCGAAGTAAGAGCAACTACAGTTAAGAAATAATTCATAAGCCAATTTTAAACTTCTTGGGATAATTTATGGTGCTACTTAACATCAAAGTACATCAAGGGTTAACAAAAAAATATATGGTAACCCTCAAGGGTTGGCCTGGTAGGCAATTGACTTGAGCCTTGGGGTTTGCTCCCTTTCAAGGTCTCAAGTTCGAAACCCACTGGGTGCAAACAATCTCTAAGGGCCATCAGACTGGGTAAAACCTGAATTAACCGTGGTGCACCTGCGGGAAACTCCTTGCCGAGGGCCTGTGCACCCTGGAATTAGTCGGGGCTCAAAGAGATTCAAGACACCCGGTGCAAATAAAAAAAATAAATTATATGGTCTAGCCCGAAACCACTATGCAGTTATAGTTCTAATAAATGCCCCTTTGCTTCGTTTGTCTTCCTAAGTTCTGCCTTCAATTGTTAGTGTATCATAATTCCATGAAGCCTTGTCCTCTCTCTTTAATGTGGGTCATTTGGAAAGAGCCAAATAGAAGAGCTTTTGAAGGGGTGGAGATGAACTTTGCTTGATTGAGGAGTAGTCTCCAATCCCATATTTTCCTTTTGTGCACCCATGGGTTGATGTTTATATAGAGGATTGGGTGGCTTTTAGAGAACCATGTTTTGTAGGTTTCTCCTTTTTTTTGTGGGGGGTATACCTCTTGTATACGGCCATGTTGGTCTTGTTATTATCAATAAAATCTTCAGTTTGATCAAGAAAATAATTCCATGTAGTCTTGATTAAAAAAGATCATAATTCCATGAAGTGTTTGTTCTTCTATTTGCAAAATATGCATGCTGATATGTGAAATTTCAAGTTGTAGTTCTGTTGTCACTTGATGGAGTTGATACAGGCAGTTGCCTGTTATTTACTCCATTTACGTTTCCGAAGTATGATTGCTAATGTAATTTGCTAATGCTGTCTCCATGCTCACATTGTGAAACTTATAATTAATTGAATAAAAAAAATAAGATTATTAAGATTATATATCACTCTTAAATGCATCCACATGTCAGGTCCAATCATAACGAAGTTCATCTCTGCATTGCGTGAGCTCGCTACATACAAGGAACTTATCCGTTCCCAAGTAAGTGGATGTATTGTAAATATTCACTGTAATTCACACTTGAGCCTTTTGTTAGAAGCTTTGTACTCTTCTATTAAAGCCCATTCTCTGTATATGGCACCCTGTTATGTTTTATTTGACTTGAATTCTCCCGTATTAGTCATTTTTTGGTCTCTAAACTTGTGTCAACAACTCATGGAGTGGGTTCATGAATGTAGATAAGTAACCGATCGCATGAGTTCCATAAAATCATTCAAGGTGAGTTATAGTAGATAAGATTCTGGTATTATGCATGGCTGAGATGTAGAGTCGTACATCCTTGAGGAATTACCAGGTTTATACAACTTTGTCTCATATCCTGAAGCAACCATAGCTCAGTGCAAATCTACTAATGGCTGGACCATTAGATTCGTGAGGAATTGTTAGGGACTGGGAGAATGATTGGCTATTATTATAGAACATGATGAAAAGAAGGTACAAAGGTCCCTGGAAAGCTACATGGAAAAGCATGGCACCAACAAAGGTGAAATGTTTTTCATGGTTGGTAGTGAGAAACGGCATGTCTAACTCATGAAACACTTCAGAAGAGGAAGATCCAGACAGCATCTAGATACTAACACTCACCTATGCCTTCACTGTCTGAGCTGCTGGATCAGAAGAGGAGGGAGCAAAAGGCAACAAAGGTGGTGGAAAACTGGACCAGCGCGCATATGGTGGAATATATGGAAAGAGAGAAGTTATGAAGGCAGATCAAACTCCATACAGAAGATCAATTGGAATTGTATTGCCTATATGTTTTTGGTGTAGAAAACAATATATAAATGATGAAGTACAGATTGTGGACTTCTTAGGAGTTTTGAACTAACTTCTTGTAGTCACACTTTTGGAGATGGCCACCATACCCTAAATGAGGAATACGTGTTACCAGTTTCAAAAAAGAAAAAAAGAAAAAAAAGGTTCTCTGATGAACTGTGATAAAAGAGAATTCTTCACAGCAAAGGCCTAATATTACACATTCTTGATATTGGGAAATGCTCAACTCAGTGGTTTTGGCCTAAGTTGCTCAAACTCTCCAAAAATGCTGCCGCACCCGTGTCGGATCCTTCAAATATACATTATTCTTGGGGATCCGACACACACCCGTTGACATTTTTGAAGATTCCAAGCAACATAGGTTTTGGCAAATGCCTAGAAAATTACAGCAGTCCTTAAAGTTGTTTGTTTTGGATGAATGCAAGCTTGTAGCCTCAGAATAATCTGGAAAATGGCATGTCATTATGTGTAACACGTGCTGCAATTGTGAAAGAGAGTTGGAATATCGTAATGGTCTTTTTTTGTATCCATACCATTGAATGGTGGAATATGTTTCTTAATTCATCTGTTGTCTGGTAATGCTTAAGACACTAAGAGTCATTATTATGTCAAGACGAATGAATGCGCGCTTATAAACACATCAGAAGATATGGAGTCCAGCATGAATTTGGTAGGTAATGTGGAGAGAGAAATCATAGGTGCTCTGAGTGAAGATATGAGACTGTACATTGGCTGCAGTCCAAGTGAGATTTTAAGATTTGAGGCTCCTCACTCGCTGAAGTCCACACGTGTACTCTTTTTAAGTATTAACTTTTGTGTAATTTATTACCTGTGGATGCTACTGATGTTCTGATGGATTGCATTGGCTTCCTACAAAGAACGAAAGGGGAAGTAGTCCGTGTTCTTGTTTGTATACATTTAGCACCTGCTTGGTTCTGCTTTGTAAGTAACATGCCACCACTTCTTATTTTTTAAAAAAGAAATATGGAAAATGTCAACACAATTGTGAGAATTAAAAAACAATTTTCTCATTTTACTTAGAAAAACGAAGTTCTGTAAATCACTCTCTTCAGCTCCATGTGCATAGCAACATTGCGCTAAGTGGAACCACAATCATTCTTATCAGACACCAATCTTTCTGTTGTTGTAGCTACACCAACCTTATACACGATTAAGTTTTCTATAGTTACAAACTTGTTAACTAACCAAATTGTTACTTCTGAGATGTTCACTACTTTTCTTTCACCTAAATGCCATGGAAGTGGAGACACAAGTAGAAAATTTTGACTTGAAATTTTATGAAGCCGTTAGGAGCTTTCTCTGGGATCAAAATGAAGTTGTTTCAGTACCTTCTGTAATTGGATGTGCTAAGCTCGTCTGATTATGTTGCTCCATTTTATGCCAATGTTTATTCTGATATAGTTGTACGAAAAGTAAGACAAGCTATAACTTTTGCAGGTAGAACATGTACTGGTGGATCGTGTGAACCAGTTTTTGTCTGTTGATTTGCGGGATGTAAAGGTGATCACATTTGGCATTATTTCCACTAGATTAAGTTTTCTCTATCAGTCTATCTCTGCTTTATAGAATTAGGGAGCATTTTTTTGGTGCGTGTGATAAGGTAAACAATTTTATAAGTAATGGGAAAAACCCGTGTACAAGTTGTATACCAAAAAGGTAGAGAACCTACAACGAAACATGGCTCCCTGCAGAAAACCAATCCACTATATTTGGTGGCACCTCACAGGTTAGGGAGCTGTTACAAGTTTCCCCATTTAGATGTTAGATTTTGCTTGCTATTGCCTATTTGATGGATTATACCAATTCAATTGCTTCTATTTCATCGGATATGTATGTATCAAATGAATTATTTCTATTTTTTTTTTGAAACTGGTGAGGTTGTATTCTTCAGCATTAAGGGTATCCTGGAATTATTTCTATTTTATGTGACATTCATTTCCATGTGTGGCTCTAAAGTCCTACAACTGTTCTTAGTGAGTGAGAAAATAAAAGAAGGGAGGAGAGGGATTGATTGCTTGATAACCTAAAGAATACAAGATATACTTATTTATGCAAAACATTCACTGTAAGCAAGAACACCTCGGTTAGATTGATGGTCGATAGAAATTTGGAAGGCGAGGAAGTTTATCATCGATGTTCTGATACAACCACAACTACAACTGCTGCTGCAACAACCAACAACCAACAACAACAACATACCTAGCGATATCCCACAAGTGAGGTCTAAGGAGGGTAGACCGTATGCAGACCTTCTCCCATTCGTAGAGGTAGAAAGGCTATTTCCAGAGGATCTTTGGCTCGAGCATAGCAAATCAAAGTAGGTATGAAAAGGAAAAATGACGGTGAAGAAAATATAACAACTAATAAGGAAACTGTGACCACAGCAAAATGGTGCAATAACCTAAACACCCTAAACAAATGATATTAAAAAGTCAAAAGCAAGACACTACAATAATAAGGCTAATACTACGACAGACACCACCAAGCCTAAACCTTATGTAAAGACGCTACTGCAACAACCATTATGCTGTAATTCCAAACTAACTGGGTTAACAGTCAACTATAGGAATCCTCAATATCCATATGGCTACAGTTAGAGCTGTTTCATTTTAATACCCAATGTTGAAGTATACCACGTTGGTTGAGAGAATAAGTTACTGCTTCTTTTATTGTCTCAAGCTATTCTCACCTCATGAACTTACTTTTGCGGCTGAGTTAGACCCATTGTCTATTTCCATAACATGGTTTGAAGGTAGAACTATTTTTGGTTTACCAAATGTTGAGCCCCATGAATGGTGTTGATGCTCCTAATGACTAGTTTTGGGCATGCGGGTGGATGTTGGAGTGTGCCACGTTGGTTTAGGGTATTAGTTGTTGTCTCCTTATATAGTCTTAGACAATCCTCACATCATGAGCTAGTTTTTGGGATGGGTTATGCCAAATTCCCATTTCTTAATCTCAATAATTTGTCTTTCAGTATAAATTAGGAGTTCTGTAACCATAGAGATTCTCTACATTTTCTATTGATATATACAATTTTATTTTTTTGACAATTGGTTAGTAATTTATTGATATACAAATCTCTAAATTGAAAAAAGAAGAGATATGAGGGAAGAGATTGAATGGTGTGAAGACAAGTGTCCTATGCTTGCATCTTTATTTTCATACTATTCAATGCTTATAGTTACATTCATCCATATACACAGTTTACTATATCACCTCTGAGTATATTTTCCTCAAATAACTCTCTAACATGATCGTTATCGTCTTCATGTACTTCCCTTTAAGTTTATTGACCAATATTCTTCAATTAACGAAAGAAATAAATTGATAATGATAGCAAATGGATTAGTATGTGGAGGAGTTTGAACTATCTTTGTTTTCTGCACTAACATGTAGGTCTAGTGAATTTAGTACTGAGATGTGCATCAAGCTGAAGTGGCAAATAATTTTTCGCTAGAAATAACTCTCTCAAAATTGATGAGAAGGATGCTTTGAAAATAAGAGCATCCCTTTCCAGAGTTTGAAGCTGATCTGCCTTATTACCTTTTATTTTTGGTGTAACCATGTCCTTCCCAAAGAGGTGGAGGATATTACTCATTTCTTAGACAATTTAGGAGGGGTATAGAGGATGGATATTTTTTCTGGTTTTGCTCTTTGATGTAATTACTACTGAAATACACCATGGGTATATTGTTGTCTATAAAATGTTACTTTATCCACAAAAAATTGATGAGAAGGGGAAGATACTGACTAAAGAATGAGGTGATGTTCTCTACCTTTAAAAAAAGAAGAAAGAGTGAGGGGATGTTTCTATTCTACGTTCCATTGGTTTCATGAAATGTCTGTGGCAGTTTTACCGAAATGAGAAAAAAAGTCAAACATTATATTTCTGGGAAAAGTCATGTTAATTGTCGATCAGTGCATGGATTTTCTGGAGTTGTTAGCTAGAAAAGAGTAGCAGATTGTCTGGACAGGCACTGTTTTGTTTCTTGTATCCTTCTGTACCTTCTCGGTATTATTTCAATAATACTTTACCTTATCCAAAAAAAAAATAATCATGTTCATCAGTAGTTTCAAATCCCAACAAGTTATTACTACTCTGCTATTATATGGAACAGACACAATATCTTGTACTTTTAGGCATAAATGATCTATATAATAGAGAGGCTTTATATTGTTGGTAACTTTATGTAAACCTGTTTCCATCTTTATTCATCCCCAAGGTTACCCTTTAATTATGTTTCCATTATTTGTAGTTAATCCTTCCTTCATTTAACCCCAATGTGATGGTTTCTTTTCCCTTTTTGGGGGGTGGGGAGATGGCTGTTTTAGTTAGGAATTATCTCCATGTTGCCAAATCCTGCATTTTGGACTACTATTCATCAGTTCATTTCTCCAGAAAAAAAGTAATTTAGCCATCAGTTTGTTGAACTTTCTAGCCACCCTTACTTAAGGTGTCATTCTGTCAAGGATGCCTCTGAGTTGGTTTTGACATAAAAGGTTTTGTACTTAGATGTCAATGTGGCTGATGACTCATCTCTAAGTTTGCAGGAATCCCGTCGCCGGTTTGATAAAGCTGCATCCACTTATGACCAGGTAATGGAGATGTCTCAATAGAAACAGGTGGAAAGCTGCTTTTTTAAATGCTAAGAAGATTTCCTGTGCAAAATTCTATATTCGTTAGGAAGATAACACTTCCAGTTCTTTTTGTTATTAATTTCATTCTCAAGTTGATTGCCAGGCGCGTGAAAGGTTTTCTTCTCTGAAGAAGAATGCACGGGATGAAGTTGTCACTGAACTAGAAGAAGTAAGCCCTTTATCTGAAAAAGGTTGTCTTTGTGGGTTGTTCATCCTCATGCGTGTATCTCTCTCTCTCTCTCTCTGCCTAACTTGCTAAGGTGTAACTCAACACAAACTAGTAAATGTTGCAAAAATTACCAACCAAAGGTGATTGACATCCTGATTATTATGTGTCCAAATAAAATAATGCCCTAAAGAACCTCAAATCTTGGTTGACGATAAGTCTGTTTTATAGGACCCCTCTGAGGAATTGGTTACATGCTTTTTTACCTTAAGGAAAATAAAAATAGAGGTGAAAGATGTTGCTTTGGGAGGGATTTGTAAGAGAATTCATCCTCATGAACGTGGTCACGGATGAATACCTTTGTCCAACCACATCTTCCACAGTACTACCATTTTTTTATTTTATAGAAATTGTGTGGGTATAACAAGGGACAGGATGAGGAACTCATTTGTCATGCTTTAGGTGAACATCATCCATATTGTTACCGATAATTTTATAGGCAGGATATTAGATTAAGGAAAGGATAAATAACTCAAGCTCATGCTCTACTTGAACAAAAAGAAAGAAAAGAAGTAAAGAAACTCAACCTTGTGCTTCTGGATTTTGTTAAGCATATCTTCCCCCTTCTTTCCTGTCTCTCTATGTTTTCCGGTTGTTGTAAAATGAACTTCACAAAAGGAATAACGTTGATAAATGTTCGGGTAAAGCTTGCCGAAATCTTTTATCGTTAGAGGCTTTTGCATGAAACATTTCTCAGAGCTTTTTAAATATATGGACATTGCTTCCAAGTCCAAGAAACAGATTGTGATTAATTAATGTACAAGCATTTAACTTATATCTTGTTCTGTTTTGATGCTAATGATATCCCATTCAGGTTTTTATGAACTATATCCAACTTCTGTATTCCCTCTGTTTTATTTAGTGCTTATCCATCACGGGAAACATTTGAAGTTAATAGGAGTCAAAATTGAGAATTGGATTTTTACAGCTTTTTCTGTGACAGGAGCTACATAACTCAAAGTCCACTTTTGAGAGAAGCCGTTTCAATCTAGTATGTATAATGGATACGAGAATCTTTTCCACCCTTTTTAGCAAACGTTGTTTCCTCAAGGTTCTAATTTATAGCCTCGTTGCCTCAAGGATTTCAGGTAAGTGCTATCACGAATGTCGAAGCCAAAAAAAAGTACGAGTTCCTGGAATCCTTTAGTGCTGTTATGGATGCACATCTGAGATACTTCAAGCTGGTATAATCTTTTTTATCTTCTCTTTGACGCAGTTATGTTTCTATCGTTAAACTAACGAATTTAAATGCTTGTTGAATGTAGGGTCATGATTTATTGAGCCAGATGGAGCCGTTCATCCATCAGGTACCCATTACATGAGTTAATTTTTTTCCTTATATTATGATTGACTAGCTACTGACTGGAAAGAGGTAGTATCATCATGTTGCCATTTGTTCATCTTGGATTTGACAGACTACTGATTTTCTTATGCTGTGATTTTATTCTTGTTCCTTCTTTCTTGAGCATCTTTCATTGTTTTTCTGGTTCCTTGTTGGAATGTGTGTGAATTACATTTAAGGTGATTGATCTTTGCATAAAATAGCTCACTCATAGCTCTTAAGCGCACTTGGTTTTGTGCTTACTTACTATATTAATATACTGCTGCCTCATTATCATGGAATTAATTTCTAGCCTTAATAAATCAGTGAAAGTGAAATTAGTATCGTGGAATGTAAGGGGGGATAAATGGGGGTGATAATCGGGCCACTGTCAGGAAACTACTACATTAGTGGGTGCTGATATTTATATTCTAGTTGAAATAAATCTAGAAGAGCCAATTGATAGAGTGATACAGAGTATATGGATTGACAGATGGTAGGAGAATTCCATAAAGAGGCAATAGGGAGCAGTGGGGGAATTGCCCTCTGATATAAAAGGCTATGGACCGGAGAAATGGTGGAGGTTGGTGATCAAAGTATTACTCGGAAGTTCACAAGGGTAAATGAGATTTCAGCTGGCACGTTATTGCAGTCAATGCAGCTTATAATGGGGAGATAAGGAAGTCATTGTTGGAGGAATTGTTAGCCATTAGAAGCAGGTATGCTTGGCCATGGATAGTGTGTGGTGACTTTAATTGTCACCAGATTCCCTCAGAAAGAACAAACTGTTTGAGACTTAGTGGTGCTATGACAGATTTCTCCTGCTGCATTGAGGAACTGGATCTTATTGGTCCTCCTTTGTTTGGAGGATCATATACTTGGAGGAGAATGAGAAACCATAGAATTACCTCAAGTATTGATAAGGTCCAACTTTATTTGGAGGATCATATACTTGGAGGAGAATGGGAAACCACAGAACATCCTCAAGTATTGATAGGTCCTACATTGTGCACAAGGAGGGTGGGGGGAGTTTTTCTCAGATCAAGCAAGATGTGGTACCAAAGTTAACTTCAGATCACAATCCTATTGCTTTGACATGTGGGGATTGGGAATGGAAGAAATCCTACTTCAAATTTGAGTCATGGTAGCTGGAAGTGGTGGGACTTAAAGATTAAGTAAAGGAGTGGTGGAATTCTTTCAGTGTTGAAGGAAGAGCAGGGTTCATACTAGCTAAAAAGATGAAGTGCTAAGCTGAAACTGTGGAGCAGGGATAACAAAGGTAACTGAAACAGAGAAAAGAAGATATTTTGAACCATATAGCAATCTGGGAAGCACACAACACAGGATTCTCACTGATGATGAAGTTCTTCAAAAGACAAATCTTTGCCATGGAATTTGACGAGGTAGCCAAGAATGAGGAGATAACTTGGAAACAAAGTTCCAGGATACCATGGATGAAATGTGGTGACAAAAACACAAAGTTCTTCCATAAAATTGCAACTTCACACAGGAGGTTCAACTCTATGGAACAACTTCAAGTGGAAGGAGTCATGGTGAAGGATCCTGTTTTGATCAAGGAGGCAGTTCAAAGTCTTTACATGAACTTATTCAAAGAGTCTGAACAATGGAGTCCTGATCTTAATATAATGGGTGTAACTGTGTTTTCCGAGGAAGAATAGACCTGGCTGCAAAGACCTTTTGAAGAGGAACAAATACAGGGAAAGTATTAGAATGTGTGCTATGGAGAAGGCACCTGGTCCAGATGGCTTTCCAATAATTTTCTTTCAGACTTTTCTGGGAGGTACTGAAGGGAGACAAAATCAACACTCGTCTTTTTTCCACTCAAATCACAACTTCGAAAAGAGTTTCAATGAAAGTTTCATAGCTCTATTTCCTAAAAAGGTTGGAGCTTCAGAGCTGAAGGATTACAGGCCAATCAGGCTGTAGGAGGTGTGTACAAGATCATTGCTAAGCTACTGGACGACAGGCTTAAGAAGGTGGTGAGCAAACTGGTTAATAAAAATCAGATGGCATTCATAAAAGGGAGACAAATCAGGGATGTTGCTATGGTAGCTAGTGAATGTATAAGTTCAAGGATAAAAGGTCAAATTGCAGGTCTAATATGTAAGTTGGACATCCAAAAAGCTTATGATCATGTGAACTAGTCTTCCTCCAAAACATTTTGAAACAAATAGGTTTTGGCAGTAAATGGATAGAAGTGTGCATCAAGACAGTGAGGTATATGGAAAGGTGGCACCAAGTCTATCTTCTCTGTCAAAGCAGCTTACAAATACTTAAGTGATATGAAGCAGCCCAATAACCCATGGCCTTGGAAAGATATATGGAAAGCAAAGGCTTCTTTCAAAGTCGTTTGCTTTACTTGGCTAGTTGTTTGGAAATCTTGTCTCACCCATGATAAACTTTAAAGAAGGGGTTTTCATCTCAGTTCCAGATGCTTCCTAGTGAACAGGCAGCTGAAACCAATGGGCATCTTTTTCTGCATTGTCCAATTACCAGACAACTTTGGCAACTTTCTGCAGCTTTACCTCAAATTGTTTGGGTGATGCCTCAGAGTACGCTGGACCTAATATGCAGTTGGAACAATATACAAGGAGAAACTTGTCACTAAGAGTGGTGGAAGATTGTTCCAGCTTGCATGTGGTGGACTATTTGGAAAGAGAGGAATGCAAGATGTTTTGAAGGCAGATGCAGTTCAATCCAGAAGACCAAGAGCTCCTGCATCTCTTTTCTATTTTTGGTGTAAAGAACAGTTAGTTGATTATGTGGAATCATTACTAGACTTTATGGCCTCTTTTGTCTGAGTCTGTATCTGTAGATAAGCTATACCAGACTTGTTTTAGGGTGCTGATGAATATAACATATTACTAATTTCAAAAAAGACAGTGAGGTTCTCAGTCCTAATAAATGGAGAACCAGTTGGTTTCTCTCCTTCAGAAAGAGAATTGAGACAAGGGGGCCCTATCTCTCTTCCTCTTTTTTCTTGCAATGGAAAGTTTTGATAGCATGATGAGAATAGCTACACAACATAGATGGATCAGAGGCTTTCATATAGGAGACAAATTAGGGGGTGGAAAAGAGATCAGCCACCTATTATATGCAGATGATACCATTATCATGTGTGAAACAGAGGCAGGGCAACTGAACTATATCAGACTAATCTTCATCCTTTTTGAAGCAGTATCAGGCCTAAAGGTCAACCGGGCGGAAAAAGTCTGATTTATGTCAAATATGTACCCAAGATTCTAGGACTGCAAATATCTCAGGCTGCAAAATTTAGGGACTACCGGAGAAAGCAGAAAAGAAGTTGGTTCGGTAGAAAGTACAGTATCTCTTATTGGGGATAGAGTGATTCTGGTTAATTCTGTCTTGGATTCTCTCCCTACGTATGTTTATGCCCTTATTCCCAATTACTTCAGGACTTGTCAAAAAGTTGGTCAAACTTAGAAGGAATTTCCTGTGGCAAGGGTTATTACCTGGTGAAATGGAATACTCTAATGTTGAGCAAAGGAAGAAGTAATATGGACATCAAAAAACTTGAGAATTTGAAATAAGAATCTTCTAGTGAAGTGTTTGTGGAGACATACCAGTGAGCAGAGGACTCTCTGGTAGGAGGTGATAGTAGCAAAATATGGTGAACTGAGTCCACGGAGCACAGAGGCAGTCACAACACCACATGGATGGTGAGTGTGGAGAACTTCCAGAACTTTATGGAAGAAAATCTGATTCTCACAGTGGGAAATGACAACTAGTCCAAGTTTTGGAAGATGGTTGGATTGATCAAACTCCTCTGAGTGAATCATTTCCAGACCTCTTCTCAATTTGTACCAATCCTGACATCAGGGTATGTGAATATGCTGATCTGCACAACTCTTCTCAATTTGTACCAATCCTGGCATCAGGGTATGTGAATATGCTGATCTGCACAACTCTTCTCAATTTGTACCAATCCTTTTTTTTTTTGATGAATCAATTTGTACCAATCCTGACATCAAGGTATGTGAATATGCCGATCTGCTCTAGGATGGAATCTCTTTTTCAGAAGGCTACTAAATGATTGAGAAGTGGATAGGGCGGCTCTGCTTCTGGAAAAACTGGAAGGAACTAACCTGGACACAAATGCACCAGATAGGGTCATTGGAGCACAAGAAGGATGGGAAGTTCACAGTTAATAGTGCATAGAAGAGAGGGATACAAAGGGGGATATAGATCAAATTGTAGATTTAATGGTTTTGAAGGTGGTCAGCATCTCCTAATGCTGAAGACTACAAATGTACCAATGTTCAAAAAGAATGAAAGACACTGCTGCCTCATTTAGAAGTTGCCACTGAGAAGATCGGGGAGGTGCCGTTATTTATTTTTACTGATAAATTTTTTTGATTAAGGAGGGAGATGTCAGCATTGGGCTAGCTAAGGATTTCACATTTATTTGCTTTGCTTCTGTCACTTCTTTTTCCCTTCCTTTTCCTTCCGATTCAATCACTGCAAAGTTTCTTGAAGGAGAAAATGCATGGTCTCCAGTATAAAAGATATTTCACTAGTACCTCACTTTAAGGACATAAACTGAGTATATATATAGATTATTGTTCAAATATGTTTATATTGGCGGAAGCTTATTTAGGATGAGTTTTGAATGAGTTGGATCTTGGCTCACATGTTACTCAGCCAATTGTGGTCGAAACCGTGGTTAACCAGCATTGGATGGGTTGGTCATGATCCATTTGTTACTAACCTTCTTCAACTCACACAAGTGTTGGTATGTTACCCAGCTCTTTCACTTTCCACCTTTACTGGTAACTTTCAGATCAATATGTCTTGCAGTACTTTTTTTTGCTGCATTTATTTTCAAACATAAAATGGGTAATTTTTGCAGCTTTCTTGATTAATGAAATTGATTAGAAATTTGAGTTTGTCTTTGATATCTTTCTTCTTTTTGCATATTTTTGGCGCTAATGTTAACTCCATAAATCAGGTTTTGACATATGCCCAGCAATCGAAGGAACAGGCCAACATAGAACAAGATAAACTTGCCAAAAGAATCCAAGAGTTCCGGACACAAGCTGAGCTTAAACATTTGCGGGGATCCAGTAACCTTGGTACTTCAACTAGTTCTATAGCCTCAAATGGCGTTGGAATGAATTCAGACAAAAATATAGATGCAATTATGCAGTCCAGTGCAGAAGGAGCGGTAAGTAATATGGCAAACGTTACCACGAAAAAGAAAAGTAACATAACAATGATAGATCTGTTTGCTATTTATCTGTATTGGGGTTGAATGCTCTACTATAGGTATAGCACTTGATTCAAATATAGGAACACCTGATATCTGTCCTGATTTCATAGATAATCTTTTACTGATGCTAGATGTTAAATTATGGATGTCTTTTGAACATTCTTCCAGGTCCAAACAATTAAGCAGGGATATCTTTTGAAAAGATCTTCTAGTTTGAGAGCAGATTGGAAGAGACGGTTCTTTGTACTTGACAGTCTTGGCAATTTATATTATTACAGGATCAAGGGTGCACAGATGGTATTGTTAATTATTTTCACCTTCCTACATTAGTCATTGTCATGCCACTATTTTGCTCTATACTTATTTTTTTTTAAGTTTTCCTTAGACACCTAGTGTGAATCAATCCCTGCATGTTTAATTTAATTTCTGATAGTCTATTGACATGAATGTCAAGGTTGAATAATTCATCTAAGTATAATGATTAGTATAACAAAGTAGATTTGTAATGTATAATCATTTGGTGGAAAATTTGGAGTGATGTGGGAGAAAAATCCAAAGGCCAGGCGTGTTAAGCCGCTGATTCTTTCACTTTCTCTGACACCTTTATGAGTAGGTTTACTACTATATGAAATTCTGATTGTTGCTATCAATATTATGTATTTCAAAAGCTAACATTTAAGGAGAATTATCAAGTCAACGTGAATTTACTTTGACGAGAGAGAACAACTGAAGTATGTCTATATTTGTTGATATAGAGGGGTATCATTAGCATGTTACATACCAATCTATAATAGGTTAAACACCGTGCTTATTTTCTTCATTTGAAAGGCATCCTTTGCCAGCTCACTCAAGAGAGTATTGTTTGATTTCACCGTCATAGCATCATAGCAGCGCAAAGTTGTCTTTTGAAAAAATGGTATTTCAAAATCTGGCACCTGATTTTTGGTTCAGCAGTAACCTCTCTATTTAAAGCTCTAAACTTGAGCTTTTTGAAAGGAAATTTGTCACAAATTTATCCAAACTAAAAGTACTTTATGGTACTTCTGAACACTTTGGAAAGCACTTCTGTTTAGTGTAAAGTACACTTGAGCAACTCGGACGTATTTCGACTTGCAAAAAAAAAGGTGGGGGAAGGGAAATAGTTGCATATGGTGACAGATTTGGCAGAGCAGAGTAAGTGCCACTGGCCGTTTAATCTGTTTGCATGTATCTGCTCTACCCCCCACCCATTCTTCTCTTTAGTGCATATGTACTAATATATCGTTGTTAAAGTGTACACCTTCGTTACATTTTTACTATTTTATCATCGTTTCATTTCCAGTATCCCTGCATTGCATGCATACAGTGCTAGAGTATTTTAGGGATGAAAGTTTTTCCAGGACATTCTTTTGCTTACTCCGTCAAATTTTTGTCTTATTGCCAGGGCTCCCCATCATCTCATCCTTCTGGTGTTGATAACCATAGTAGTGTATTTGGCAGATTCCGGACAAGGTATAGGTCGGCATCTTCTGGAGAGGAGAATATAGGTTGTCGCACTGTTGATCTTCATACTTCTACCATAAAACTGGATGCGGAGGATACAGACCTGAGGCTTTGCTTCAGAATTATTTCGCCATTACAATCTTATACATTGCAGGTAAATTATAGAATATTCGATCTTTGTGCTCAATGCTTAAATTGATATATCAATTCTAGAAGGGAAGAATATCTCTCAAAGAAGAAAGAGTTAAGAGTTGCCAAATATTTTGAACTGTTTTACTGGGATCTTCTTTTCATGTCTACAGTACAAGTTTGAATTTCTTGGTTTACTATTGCTTTGATGCATTAGATCTGTATCTGATTAATGAAAGGGAGAAATGATATGGTAAGCTAGTATCAAGAAGTGTTGGACTTGATATAATGTAATTGTTCATTTGGCTACTTTTCTTAACTCAATTTGTCATTTTCTAAGCTTATGCACGGTATGTTTTATTTTAGACTTCACTTTGCAAATAAAAGCTCTGGCAATTGTGTGTTTATCAAGTCTTGTGCTTTGACATTTTGTTAAGAATCTATGCGCTGAACAATAGCCAGAGTTGGCTCTTTATTTGCTTCAACAGAAAGAACCACGAACAGTACAAACTCTTTTGCAGTTGGACTAATGTGCTACCAGATTCGGCAAAACTTTAGCAAGGGCTAATCCACCATTGTAATGATTTCCCTGTGTTTTCCACTGGCAGGCTGAAAGTGAAGCTGAGCGAGCTGACTGGATGAATAAAATCACCGGAGTGATCGCGTCCCTTCTGAATTCTCATCTACAGAAGGTTGAACCTTGAAATCTAGTTTTCTGCACAAAACGTTTTTCTGAAGTCACCTTGAGCGTCGTCTTGTCTTTGCAGTTTGATGCTAGTAAAAATGACATTGATAGCAGCAATGATACATATTTGGCTTCTTTGAATGTTCAAGGGGCTGCTAATGATGAAAATGCACTAGTTTCCGTAAGAGTCAATCAGTCCGATTCTGTTTCTAAGATTCTCAGAGAAGTTCTTGGAAATGACAAGTGCGCTGACTGTGGTGCTTCAGAACCTGATTGGGCTTCTCTAAATCTTGGCATCTTAATTTGCATAGAATGCTCAGGCATTCATCGAAACCTTGGTGTTCATATATCAAAGGTACATTTTTATCAATGTTGAAATTTCTTTTGTTCCTTTTGTCTACAAACATCTGCCTTGTTCAAAAAAAAAAAAGGATTAATTCCATGTTAGTTCACGGTGTTTGTTCAATTTTGTACTGGTCCACATGCATTTTTATTTGAGAATACGAATTTTTGCATTCCTTTCACGGCAATCCATTATTCGTTCTGAAACGTTAGTAGCTATTGGATCTTTTTTGGCAATGTATTTGAAATATAACTTGTTTTCAATTGCTGCCCCCAGCAAGCCACAAAATGAAAGATCTATGAGCCTGTTGATTTGATTGATTTTTGAGATACTTATCATTTGCAGGTAAGGTCCATTACATTAGATGTCAGGGTTTGGGAGCCTACCATCTTGGATCTGTTCTGCACATTGGGTAATTCTTATTGTAACTCGGTGTGGGAGGAGCTGCTTCTACTTCCAACTGATGGGTATGTTCCCTTAGTTGATAACATACAAGAAAGGCATTCTTGCATGGGTATAAATTTCTTTAGATATTCTATGTTATTGATATTCAGGTTCAGATTTAATGTCAAAGGTCCCACATCCAGCCAAGAAAAGACGAAATGTATATCAATGATCATAAGATTCTCACTTTACAGTTCCCAGGACAATTTCTACACTTCTATTCATTCTTCAATTGAGCTAGTTAATATAAAATATATTTTTACATTACGATTTGACATTGTATCTGGGCCAGAAAGCGTATCTATTTAGTATACATTGTCGGATAGAAAATCTTCCCATGTGCCATGATGATATAACATGCATTTAGCTCTAATGTTTCATAAACTATGTTTTGCTGGTGTTAGCTCATGTTGGATGATTGATTTATTCAGATTAACAAATGTTGATGCTATTCAATCTGCTTCCAAGCCAAGCCCCAAAGATGCCTTTCATGTAAAGGAGAAGTACATTTTGGCAAAGGTATACTTTCTTGCATGTTTCAAGGGCCTTCCTTCTCCATGTCATGCATTTTATCCCTTGTGCTAATCCTGTCATCCATCAACTTAGTCTTCTTATTTTTCCATGGAATTCTACAAAGACCGAGAGAATTAATCTCATGATCATTTGTCTGCTGTTTTATTAGTAGTAAAGGTTCAATGGAGAAACAGCGTGTCCTCCTACTTTCTGTGAAGAACTATTTAAAGAAATTCGGGTTTAAGTTGCTATGAATTGAAAATACATGCAAAGCCTATGTGAATATATGCGATATTGACTTGTTTCATGTTATCCAGTATGTTGAAAAGCAGGTTGTGAATAAAGACGCTTTTGCACCTAACAGCAATCGTGCCACCCTCCTTTGGAAAGCAGTTGGGAGTAATAACGTTAAGGACGTGTACCGAATTATTGTAGTATCGGATGTGAATATTATCAACACTATCTATGATGAGGTTGAGGGTGCTACAATGAACCATGAAATTCATGAAAATGATTCAAAACTAGGCTTTCAAGATTCTCAAAAGAAACATCAAAATCCAGCAGCCTGTCAGGGAATCAAGCTTTGCCTTCAAGGCTGTTCTTTGTTACATCTAGCCTGCAATGGGGAAACTCCAGTGATGCTTGAACTTCTGCTGCAATTTGGTGCAGATATAAATAGGCGTGATTTTCATGGAAGGACTCCTCTACAACATTGCATCGGCAATGGGAAACACCATTTGGCTAAATTTTTGCTCAGAAGGTGATATATTTAATTCTGAATCAGTTTTATGCATCATGATTTGTAGGCAATTCATTAATCTGACTAATAGTTCTCCCAGTATTTAAGCACCCAAGGGTGTGGCCTAGTGGTCTCGAGAACCATGAGGTCTCAGGTTCAAATCCCAACAGAGAAAAAAAAACACTAGGTGATTTCTCCCCATCTGTCCTAGCCACGGTGGATAGAGTTACCTGGTACCTGATGTTGGAAGGTGGCAAGTATCCCGTGGAATTAGTGGAGGTGCCGAAAGCTGGCCTGAACACCATGGTCATAAAAAACAAAATTCTCCCCGTATTTAATTTTGCTTACATTATCTCTGCATTTAGATCTGTAGTTCTTTTTTAAAGTTGGCTAAATTATTGACATTCATGACAAAGTGACCTTTCTATTAAACTGAATTCGAGATTATACTCTTCCCCGCTTTTAGTTATATGCTCGCCTCTCCGCCTTTTGTTCCATATTCTCTCAGTTTTCAGACGGGCCCGTTTTTCTTCTGCTGTATCATCTATCCATTAACATAACAATTTGGAATCGGATCTAATGCTAAGAGCTTGTGTATCGTTTGGACATATGTGGTAAAGATGTCGAGTCTTAACATGACTTATCCTTATGTCGACCTAAACTAAGTATTGGCTGCACGTGACAATCCTTGCTGGTGTCAAGTAGTTTCAGCCAGCCGAGTTTGTGGCACTAGTTTACTAACATCTTTTTTTTCTTTGGGCAACAACGTCCTGATCATTATATTAGTTGGACTGGGCTACAGGTGGCAGACATCAGTGCATTTCTAGGTGTCAGAGTAGCCATAGCTTTTATATCTAGGATACACGTGTGTGAATAAAACACCCGATGCAGGTGATGGGATACATACAGCTAATAAGCATGAAAGTTTTGGTTATAACTGTATGTGTATATATACAACTTTCTGGCCTCTTGACGTAAATAATGAACATTCCTTTGGTTTTAAGGGCGGAAACCATTATCTGAAGGTTAGCTTAGGGGGAAATTCTGATTGTTAGATTGCCACTTACCCTTGTCTTTTGATGATAATGCTCATTTAATGCCAAGGAGAAGGATCACTTCATGGTATAGACATATTTCCAGTTTATTATGTACTTGAGGCTTCAAGGTCTAAGCACTCCACTTCAGCAAACCAAGCCGGAGTTACATGCATCTTGTAAATTTGAAGGCAATTATATCCAAGATAGCTTGTTAATACTTACAAGTCCCTTTAGCTTTCAATTGGTGATATCATCCTAATAGTTACTTTACATCACAACCAGGAGTGTTCCTCCCTTGGTACATCCAGTAGTAACCTCCGGAACAAGTCCGTAACAGTCGATCTATGATCTCATCCAATATTTACTTCTTTCTCATCAGAACCAACTACAGTTGGCTGGATTGCTGAATATGATTCAGCTGCTATTGTTGAACTCTTGCTTGGCAGGACTGCTTCGATATTTCTAGTGGGCATCAGTCAGTAGCTGTGAAATAAGCTTTCCTTTCATCCATTGCTAGTTTAACTCCCTGGCACAGTAGCTCTCTCTTTTACGTTCACTACTAGCTCTCTTTTGTTACTGAAAGTACTTGTGGCTTCCAATTTCAAAGGGACTCCTGTCGAGCCTATGCTTTGTAAATGAAAATTGAACTTTTAGTTTTTTTCGGAGCCTCTTACAATTTTCCTCTGTGTATGTGTTCAGAGGTGCTCGTGCATCAATCATGGATTACGGTGGACTCAGCGCCCTTGATAGGGCCATGGAGATGGGTGCAATCAAGGATGAGGAGTTATTTGTCTTGCTTACCAAGAGTGAGTGAAATGAGGCAGGTGCTCTTAACTGGTACTCTACAAGCTTCCATCTTCTTCATCTTGTAAAGCATTTTGTTCTATAAATGCTACCTTTTCGCCTCCAGCGTGTTGAAATTCAATTCGGTCCCCCCCCCCCCCCCCCCCCCCCTCCGATTTTCCTTGTTGATGTTACGTGAAGTTCCTGAAAGGAACAAGAATGAGTGCATAGTTTTACAAATACTTTTGACATATTGAAACTACTACTGTAATGTTGGAGTAAATTTGTAACAGTTTTAATGATCAAAGGTAGCAAATCTTGCATAATCTGATTTATTAACCAAAACTTATTAAAGTTGTTTCCCAGCTTGATTGACTTCTTGTTTTGTTAGAACTTGTTACTAAGTTTAAAGTATATGCATAACTTAATTTAAATACAGCTTATCATGCACATATTGGGAAAGCTTTCCTACCATTACCATGTTTCTTTTCATTCCTTAAGGTTCGAATATGAGATTTCTAATTAAGGGTGTGTTCGGTACGAAATAAATATTTTTCAGAAAATAAGTGAATTTCTTACACATTTTCTCCATTTCTTCTGTTTAGTACATAAGCGCAAAAATATCATTTTAAAAGCATTTATGTATAATCTAAACAAATACTATGGAGGTTGGGGTAGGGGTGGGCAGTCGTTCTTCGGTTTGGTGTTAGCAAATTTCAGTTTTGTTCTTCGATTTTCGATTTTGAAAAAGTGTGCATTATATATTGAACCGAAATAATTCGATTTGGTTTTATTCGGCGTTTTTAAAATGGTTTTTTGGTGCGAACTAGTGAAAGATAAATGAGGATAAAATCAAACTATAAGACACTTAAAACTTAAAATCATGTTAAGTGATAATGTGCCCTATGGAACACTTATTGTGCTTAAAAAATTATATTATCTTTGTTAAGAACTTGTGCCTCCAACTATTGCTCGAGGAAAACAAGCACAAAGAAAAATTCTTTTATGTGACATAAATCGGTAAAAATATGTTTGAATTTCTCTTGGAAAATAATATTTCAAGTCAACTATACAATTTACAAATTTGTTGCTACTTTATTTATTTCATGAATGATTTAATTACTAATGATTTCTCTCTCTCTCTCTCTCTCTCTCTCTCTCTATATATATATATATATATATATATATATATATATATATATATATATATATATATATATCGAGACCCCTATATCGAACATCGAACCAAACTTTCAAAAGAAGAACATTGAACCGAAGAACCGAAATCGAAGAATCAAATTAGTTTGGTTCAGTTCAATTTTTAAATTTTCGATATCTATGTCCCACCCCTAGGTTGGGAGTGGGGTAGGGTGGAGGGGATAGGGGACTACGACAATGGATGCGAAGGTGAAATGTAGTAGAGGGTAGGGAAGACACAATCAACGTGGAATGCTATTTTTCTTATTTTTATTCGAGGATGTTATTTTCTTTGTTTTAAAAAAACTTATTTTCTATATATTTTAATTAACTGAACATGAAAAAATTGAAAAATAATCTTTCATGAAACAAACTCTCTTAGTATTAGCGTCACAAGGTTGTCTTAAAGACCCTCCTTAAATTTGTACTGAGGGATCATTTGGTTGGCAACATATTATCCCTAGATAATTAATCTTGAGATAAGTTAACCTGGGAGAAGTTATCCCACCATATATATGGGATAACTTATCCCATCACTAAGGCAAAAATGGTGGGATAAATAGTCCAAGGATTACCTTATACCTCCAACCAAACATGAAATAAAATAATCCTATATTTTATTTCGAGATTATTATAACTTATAGCTCACACCAAACGACCCCTAAGTACCTTTCTTGAGCAAGAAAACAAATGAAGGGTAAACCCCACATATATTTTTCTCACAAAATTCTTCCTCTTTAATGTCAAATCAAACAATCTAGCCATAAATAGGTTAAACAAAATTAGTTGAATTCACCTAAATTTCATAAAGTACTTAAAAACTTGTCACACAAATTCATGGAATTAAGTTACTAAATAATAAAAACTCTTTTAGCAGTTCTTCTCAAAATCTTGGTCAAGCAGTGTTGAGTTGATCGTCATCCTAACAGAAGATTGTTGTGATTCTGGACGATCTAACCACCTGAAGATCAAGACGGTTTCCTTTTTATTTGCCCAACATCTTTTCCGTTAAGTATACTGATTATAAGAATTATTATTCTTTACGTTCATAACTGCTCAATTTGAAAACGGACAACTAATAAAGAAAAAATAACAAATTCTTCAAAAGACTATAACTATGACAAAAGGCACCTAACTCAATGATATGGAATAGAAGAACTACCAAAATTATTAAATATTAATTAAAAAAAAATTAAAATCCCTATAATTCCTATTTGAAAAAAAGGGGACCTAAATGAAATCATGTATAACTTCATGTCTTTTGCCGCCCAAAATATTATATTTAAAGCCCTCATTTTAGAAAATTTGACTTTTTGTATCATGAGATTCTAATGCTTTTGTCTCTCATACATTAAATATTACTATATTACTTGATTAGTCCATAAAGTTCCCTTTTTGCTCTATTCTTGGATGGAATTTTTTTAAATTGCTTATTCTATTGGAATGTATTCCCCAAAAGAACATGACAAGATGTTCCTCAAAAGAATTAGGTAGGTTCCTCCAGCATGGGTCCAATATATATTTTTTTTGTCTCGATTTATGTAACATTGATAGATTTTTTTATATATACATTTTAAATTTTCACGTTGTTGTTATTGTAACCTATAGCACATTTTATGTTATTTTTAAATAATATATGTCGTTGATATGTGACTAGGAGGTCACAGGTTCAAGCCTTGGAAACAGCCTTTGGCAAAAATGCAAGGTAAGGCTGCGTACAGTAGACCCTTGTGGTGGGGCCCTTCCCCGAACCCTGTGCATAGCGGGAGCTTTAGAGCACCGGGCTTGCCTTTTTAAAATATATATATATAAATATATATATATATATATATATATATATATATATATATATATATATATATATGTTACTTATTTTGTTCCATTATATAGTGCAAATATAAAATTTTAAGAGTAAAATCAAAAATTTGTGTTTGTCTTGTAAATATTTTTTAAATTGTTAATAGCTGCAGTAGTTGGAAAAATTATTTATTAGGGGTAATATTGTAAAACCAAACAGTTGAAGCAAATGCGTCAATAGACAGTTGCCTTTAAGAAAAATGATTTATCAGGGTAATATTGTGAATTCATTATTGAAGCAGTCGAAGAAATAATTAATAGAAACAACATAGTAAAATCAAGCAGCTGAAGCATGCACGTAATCAATAGCTACCTTTAAGAAAAAATAATTAGTTAGGGGCAATATTGTAAATTCATATCTACAGCAATTGAAGAAATAATTAATGAAAATGACATTGTAAAATTAAGCAGCTGAAACAGACACGTCAATCAACAACTGTCTACTTAAGCAAGTAGCTGAAGTAGACATGTCGACCATGTTTAACTCTCTTATATATAGTGTGTAGCTATATATATAGTAACATATGTTTGTGTAGTTACTACATTGATATATTTGGCTATATCCATTTTACGACTCGATTAACTTAGATAAAAGACATGATATATCACTTTAGAACGATATGATTAACTCCTACCAAACACAAATACTTTATTTTTAAGTTCGAACTCGAGACATCTGTTTCATGATCCTTCGCGAAGAAGAAAGAGACTTCGATGAAACTACATCATGCACAATTTCATGCCTTTTGCCGCCCAAAATGAATATAATTATTAGGGCCCTCAAATCAAAACCCTATAAAAAGCCAAGTTTTAAGACATATTGACTTTATGTATTAGGAGATTCTAATGTTTTTGTCTCTCACCTTAATTAAATATTAATTGATTATTTAACTACAAATATTAATTATAATTATACAAAAGAGTCCATAAAGTTCTCTTTTACCTCCACTCTTGGATATAATTTTTTAAATAGCTTATTCTATTGGAATTATTCCAAGGAACATAACTAGATTCCTCCCCTACCTATTCTTATAAATTAATATATATAAGTAACAATTAAATATATTTATGATTTACTATATTTGTATATTTGACTATTTTATTAATTAGATCATATTCCTTGGCAAATGGAATGTGTCCTTTCTTAATTAAGATAGAGAGTTATTATGAACTCTATAATCTAAAATATATTTACATTAGGTCGTAGAAGGTTAGACGACTAGTAAAGGTAAGATGATGTCTGGTTTTGGGATATAGTAGGTTAACAGAGGTAGTCGTGTCTTTATATATTGTATTGTTATTATCCGTCATTTATTTTTGTTACTTTTATCGTCTTTACAAATTATCATTTGATTTTCATTCTAGTCGTTTGGTTTCATATCTAGTATTTTCTGCTTTTGGGATGATATTTTTGAGATGAGGGTTTGTCGAAAACAACATCTCTATCTCTACGATGCAGTGGTAAAGTCTGCGTACATTTTACCCTCCTCAGACTCCACTTGTGGAATTTCGCTGGGTATATTATTGTTGTATATTTACAATGAATCCATTCAAAAATTACAATACCATCAAAAATTAAATAACACTAATAATATGATTATGACATAATTAAGTGTCCCTAATATTAAATATTCACAAATTTATGTCTGTTCTTGCCGCCCTACAATAAAAAGTTAAAAGATTATAATATATTTTTTAGGCCTTATATAAGTCAAAATTAATACTTTAATTAAACAATGGCTTTCCTTAAGCATAACTCTTAATTATTGTTAATTCAGTATTTGACCATAATCCAATTTTTAAAGAAAAATTGACATAAAATAATTGTCTATCAAAATAATAGTCAATTATATTTTGTATACTAGTATATAATATACATAAAATATATAATTTTGATAAATAATAATATATATTTGACTAAACATATATAATTATTTTGAGCCAATCAATTAAAGTATGTAATTTGCCCCATTTTAAATGGTGTTAATTAAATTGAGATGACAATTTTCCAATATGTCTTGGAGCATCAGATTCTTTTCTCCTATTAGTGGCCCCCTATTAATTGGTTTTCTTTATTAATTTGTCATTATCTTAATGTTTTCACATGTAACTTTTTGAGTAAAAATATATTCTGACACTTTTCGCTACGATAAATAATAGAGATAAGTATCGAAAACATAGTTAAACTATCAAAAAAGGATGATAGTTCAGATGTGTTTTTTTAACTCTTATCTCTAAAAAATAACATAAGTACCACGCTACACGTATAGACGTGAACCTCACTCGTTATTCTACATGCGACTCCACCGCAATACAGCTCGCACAAAGACTCCAAAATCCATCCTAAGCCCTTTCTTCCACCTCTCCTCTCCAATCCTCGATCAAACTTGTGTTTCCCAGGCGCTATGAAATGGGGTCTTTCCTTCGCCTATCACATGTATCGGCGTGGCTTCGTTCCGAATTAAGGAGGCATTTTGGCGGACCACATGCGTGTAGAAAGGCTGACGACTGCATGAGCTAAAACACTGCAACTACAAGACAGGTCGAAAGTAACTCGTTTCTATTCTCATTGAGATTGGATATAGATGGGAAATCTATAAATGTAGTAGTTTGCCTCTAGCATCATTTTCATGATGTTTGGTCTAAAAATTAGTTGTGAGTAGGATGTGCAAATTAGGATCTTGCATCCATATTATTTTATGGTGAGCACACTTTGAAAGTATATGTTTATTTATTTTTCTACAAAAAGAGAATCTTTTTTATCTAACACATCTTGGTATATAGTTTATCGAATCGATTGTTTGTACATCAACGTCTATGTTTCATCAGAATCTATGCAAATTAAGGGCTCGTTTGAGTAAATTTTTACTCGTACTCTAATATATACTCGTTTGGTTGGGAAACAAATTATCGCAGGATTAATTATATTGGGATTAGTCAGTAACGCATTTAGAATTTTCACCAGGGGAGTTTGAAAAATAAAAAGTATAACATTTGAAATTTAACTTGGAACCTCAAGGTATATTTTGAATCCCTAAATTATTAAGTCAACATCTAATTTTATGTTTAACAAGTTCAAAATATTGTGTATTTTTTTTACCGAGATGGTTCAGGTGAACCCTCTCTCCTACATTAGTTATTCCAAAATTGTTATTTCATCCTCATTGTGGAATAAAAAGAACACTACAATCTTCAGATAACGAATCTCGAAATAACAAATCCTAAAATAAATTATTATATGATTTTACTCCAGTCAAATATAATATAAACTTATTCTAAAATTAATTCTCTCTTATTCTTTGTACCAAACAAACCCCTAAAGTTAACCAAGACTTCCAAATTTTGCCTTACAACAACCTTTTTTTGTTTTTTACACCATTGGCATTTATTTTATTTTTTTGTCTAAGTTACTAATTATAAACATTTTATTTTTTTAAAACAAATATTGTGACTTATCTATGTTCAACTTAACTTTGAATTTATACAACAAGACATTTAAATTACGACAAAAAAAAAAGTTCCTTTTTTCCTGATTCTACAAGGACTTGTTTGTGTCTTCACACTATATATAAGTCAAAAAAATAAAAAATAAAAAATAAAAAAACATATATTTTCATACTAGAAAATTGACTGTTTTTCTACTTTAATTAATATTAATATATTTAGCCGTACGTGTGACTAACTTTTTCAATTTTTTTCAGAAAAAAAAAAAAAAAAAACTTCTTCCATCAACAACAATAACTACCCAGCTAAATCCCACAAGTGGGGTCTGGGGAGGGTAGAAATGTACGCAGACCTTCCCACTACCTCGTAAGAAGTAGAGAGGTTGTTTCCTGGGGACTCTCGACTCAACAACCCATAAGCAGAATAAACTAGATATAGCAAAGAAGAAGAAGAAAAAACTTCTTCCATCAAATATTATATATTGCTAAGTTTAGGTGCTCAACAAATATTTTATTCATTTTCGATTGATTTAGTCATCATATTACAATGTTCATTTGGAGGGTAAGTATTACGTATTTATAAATCATATTTTATTAAATTAGGCGAGTGTTGTAAAACTAAATAAATAAATACGTTCATCATTTTTACAATTCCTTATTTGTTTTATTGATCTTACTTTCAAAAGTATTCCGTCATTTACAAAAGATTTGCTTGTTTCACTGTATCACAGTATTTCATGATATCGCATCAAATTGTTAGAGAAATCATATATTCATTCAAGGAATATTTTCTTATTAAGTAAATCAAAAATTAAATTATTAAGGACCGAAAATCGACAAAAGATAGTTTGTTACTCATTTAGCAAATATAAAATCGAATTGAATCGAATCGAACCGAATCGAACCGATCCATGCTATTATTTTTTGTTTTAATTTTTACTTAAATATACAAATCTCATTGAAAAAAATTAGTAATTTGTCTGATTTTCTCTGGACAATATTCAATTTTACTTTTGACTTTATACAACAAAACATTTTAATTACTCGACAAAAGGAAAAGTTTATTTTTCTTGGTTTTGCAATGAATTAATTAATTAATTAATTTACGTGTGAGTCAAGAACTATATTTTCACACTAAAAAAAATTGACTGTCTTATTTTTTTTAATTTAATATTTAATCGGACGTGTGACAGACTTTTTTTCATCAAAAGAATACAAAGCACAACATGATAGAAATAGTTCATGAAAAAGGCTAATTGGCATTCACATTGTAACACAAAATGCTCGAGGAGTCTGATGAGATGGTTGAGATTTTTTTAATTTATTTAGGTTTTATAATTGAATTCTTAAAAAAATGATTGGAAATATTTTGTTGTTTTAATGATTTTTATTAAATATGAATTTGAATTAATCTATCGATTAATTGTGTTTTTATGACATAGATAAGTTTTGACACTAATCTCTAAAAAATAACATAAGCACCACACTACACGTATAGATGTGAACCTCACTCGTTATCCGACATGCGACTCTCACCACATACGGCTCGCACAAAGACTCCAAAATTCATCCTGGCCATTTCTTTCACCTCTCCTCTCTAATCCTCAATCAAACTTGCATTTCCTCCGGTGCTATAAAATGGGGGTCTTTCCTTCGCCTATCACATGTATCGGCTTGGCTTTCCGAACTAAGGAGGCATTTTGACAGATCACATGCGTATAGAAAGGCTGACAAGTACATAAGCTAAAACACTGCAACTACAAGACAAGCCGAAAGCAACTCGCTTTTATTCTTATTGAGATTGAATATAGATGAGAAATCTATAAATGTAGTAGTTTGCCTCTAGCATCATTTTCATGATGTTTGGTCTAAAAGTTAGTTGTGAGTAGGATGTGAAAATTAGGATCTTGCATCTATATTATTTTATGGTGAGCACACTTTGAAAGTAGATGTTTATTTATTTTTCTAACAAAAAAATCTTTGTATTGAACATATCTTGGTATATAGTTTGTCGAATCATCAAAACAATGTGTTGTACATCAACATCTACGCTTCATCAGAATCTATAAAAATTAAGGGTTCGTTTGGTTGGGAAATAAATTATTGCAGCATTAATTATATTGAGATTAACCAGTGACGGATTTAGAATTTTCACTAAGGGGGTTTGAAAACTAAAAAGTATAACATATGAGATTTAACTTGGAACCTCAAGGTATATTTTGAACCCCTAAATTATCAAACCAACATCTAATTTTATGTTTAACAGGTTCAAAATATTGTATTTTTTTACCGAGATAATTATATTATTCCAAAATTAATTTTCTCTTATTCTTTGTACCAAACAAACCCCTAAAGTTAACCAAGACTTCCAAATTTTGCCTTACAACAACCTTTTTTTTGTTTTTTACACCATTGGCATTTTTTTTTCTAAGTTACTAATTATAAACATTTTATATTTAAAAAAATTGTGACTTGTCTATGCGTGTGACTAAAAAATTGTGACTTGTCTATGCGTGTGACTAACTTATTCAATTTTTTCAGAAATTAAAAAAAAAATTCTTCCATCAAATATTGCGTATTTAAGTTTAGGTACGCAACAAATATTTTGTTCACTTTCGATTGATTTAGTCGTCATGATTTAGTCGTCATATTACAGTGTTCATTTGGAGGGTGAGTATTATGTTTTTATAAATCATATTTTATTAAATCAGGTGAGTGTTGTAAAACTAAACAAAATAAATACGTTCATCATTTTTACAATTCCTTATTTGTTTTATTGATCTTATTTTCAAAGGTATTCCGTCATTTACAATAGATTTGTTTGTTTCACTGTAAAACAAAATGATCGAGAAGTCTGATGAGATGGTTGAGATTTTTTGAATTTAATTAGGTTTTATAATTAATTTTTTTAAAAAAAAATGATTGGAAATGTTTTATTAGTTTAATGATTTTTATCTAATACGAATTTGAATTAATCTATCGATTAATTCTGTTTTTATGACTATGACATAGACGAGACTAACAAGGGCGAGTCAAAAAAATGGGTGTGCATGACATCGTAATCTTATATTGAATGAGAGAATTTCTTTTTTATAAAATATGATACAAATTCACATTATATGTACGTATATTTTAAAATTTCGATGATGATAACATAGTCCGAAAAATATATTTTTGAGATTTATTGAACCAAAACGAATCGCATGCACTCTTGGATTTTGACACAATGACACAAATTCCTCTCTAGACATATCTCAATTTTATTTTTGAAGAAATTAATGGTTTGAGAAGGTTTATTATTAGTCATATATATTAAAAGAAAAAAGTTCGATTTCATTTAAATTTTAAGTAAAAGCAAAATACTCGATAAATTCTTTGTATTTATTGGTGAACAAATAGTTATCGATCATGTATGTTAGACATCAAAGACATAACAAAATTAATCAAGATCCACACAGACTGATCGAACTAACACGATTATATATAGAGGAATTTTCACATATAATCACTCAAAAATATCTTAATTATGCTTCATGACTATAGTTTGAGTAATTACATTTTGTAACTATAATTATAGCAACATTTGTATAATTCGTGCAGCATTGGTATACGTTTTTTTATAATTCGCTATATAATTCGCAGTTTTAGTATATTTCGTCGTACAATTTCATGCACACCATTTGTATAATTTGCTGTACATTTCGACAATATTTGTATATTTCGCTATACAATTTGATTCGCGCACAACTTTTATATAATCGCGTACAATGTTTGTATAAAATCGTGCGAATTATATATACAAACTCAAACTATAATTGAAATTAGATGTTTACCACGAGTCGTGATTAATTCAAACTATAGCTATATTAGTTAATTAACTAGCATATGTTTATTTATCTGGGTAAACAGAATAGACCCATTTCAAGAAGATACATTGTCATTGTGACAATTGTCATGAATTAGAAAATTGGAGATACATTCTCAATGTGACAAAGTGACAAATGTCATGAATTGAAAGGGTTCTTTTTCCCCCCACATGGTGTTATTTTATCTCTTTTCCACTTCCTTTTTCCTCCCCTCTACTTATAAAAAACCATATAAATACCTCATACATACTCTTTGTTCCAAACTCCCAAACTCTTCTTCCTCTTTTCCTATTTCATCTTTTCTTGTTTAGTACATATTTGATCACAATGATGATAGAGTCTTGGAATCCTCCCCTCCTACATGACTACTCAAACCTCTGCTCTAACAATGACGGAACAAACCTCAGAACTGAAAAAGTACTCGTGATGGAAGAGTTAGAACTTCCGCTGATAGACTTGAACGGTCTGAAAAGTGGAAGCGAGACTGAAAAGATCAAATGTGAAGACGCGATAGCTAGGGCTTCATCTGAATGGGGTTTTTTCCAAGTTGTGAATCATGGTGTGAGCCTTGAACTACTTAGAAAAATGAGAATGGAACAAATCAAATTGTTTAAGGCACCATTTGAGATGAAAGTTACTTGTGGATTATTAAATAATTCATATAGATGGGGGAATTCAACAGCTACTTGTCCAAAACAATTTAATTGGTCAGAAGCTTTTCATATTCCTTTGACAAAAATTTCAGAAGCTGCTTCTTATGGAGAGTTCACAACTTTAAGGTACTACTATATTCAAGAATATTTAATAATGCTAGGTCACATTAATCTTAATAATTAAAATTGTTTATATATATATATATTAAAAAAAAAATGGTGTATATAACTTAACTAAATTAATGTTTTTTAATTTTTAATATCTAGATCAATTACTTCTCGAAAAAAAGTGTGTGGAAGTGAATTCAGAATAAATTAAGCGGGTTCAAGTTAAAAGTAATATATAATTTGAAGTACAGATGTAACAGAACTCGAAAGCTTTAGTTCAAACCTTATATATGTTTTGACAAATTGACAAAGTCACTAAATATGTATATAATAAGTTGTTCTTAATTAAGTTAAACTCATTTTAATATAATTAGGTTTGGAGTTCATTGGCGTGGGGACGCCAAAATTCATAAAGAATTCAAATCATGAATCTCCGCTTGTTACAAATAACTAAACATTATTACATCATTATAAACCAAAAAATGACTAATTTCCAATAGAATATGTCGAGAATCTATTTGTTGGTAATATTTCTGACGACTTTCTCATTAGAAACCCCTAATCACAGACAATAACATACCCAATGAAATCTCACAAGTGAGGTCTGGGGAGGGTAAAATGTACACAGACCTTACAACTACCTCATAGAGATAATGAGGTTGTTTTCGAAAGACCCTCGTCTAAAAAATATCAGGTCCCAAAGCAGAAGTACTAGATAAAAAAAAACGACTAAAGTGAAAAGCAAATGATAACATATACATACCATTTGGACAAAACGTCCACTGAAAATAATCTACTTATCAGTGTATATAATTTAAATCTGAACTCTTTTTTTTTTTTTTTTTGGTTATAGGGAAGTGATGGTGGAATATGCAAGTTCAATGCAAGATTTAGCCAAAACACTTGCTGGAGTTCTTGTGAGGAAATTTGGCCATAAAGATAGTGAAATTGGAGAAATTTGCAATGAGAGCTCATGTTTTCTTAGATTAAATCACTATCCACAATGTCAAATATCACAAGAAATATTTGGATTAATGCCACATACAGATAGTGATTTCTTAACAATACTTCATCAAGATGAAGTTGGGGGACTTCAACTAATGAAAGATTCCAAATGGGTTGCTGTCAAGCCTAACCAAAATGCACTTATTATCAACATTGGAGATCTTTTTCAGGTACACTTTTAAAATTACTTTATTCTTTTTAAAAAGTTGCTGGTTCGAGTCGTGGAAGTATACATTAGGATAGGTTATTTACATCACGTCTTCAAGAGTTGTCCTTCTTCTCGGATCTACAGACACATGATATTTCATACACCTGCTTCCACTAATGCATATATTAGGGTATATTATTCACATCACACGCCTGTCAAGAGCTGTCCTTTTCGGAACTACGAACACATGATATTTTATACACTTGCTTCCACTAATGCATACATTAGGGTAAGTTATTTACATCACACGTCTTTAAAGAGTTGTCCTTCTCGGACCTACAAGCACATGATATTTCATACACTTGCTTCCACTAATGCATAAATTAGGGTAGGTTATTACACCACTCGCCATTGAAGTGCGATTTTTCACGAACCTTACTAACACGGAATGTTTTATGTACCTACTTCCACTAGTGTATACATTAGGATATGTTATTTCTATCACATGCCTTTAAAGTGCGATCCTTTTCGGACCTTACTAATACGAGATATTTTATGCACCAAAATATTCTTTTACTTTTATTTAGCTTATCACTTTTGTTTTTTGGACTCATTAACTGAGAGAAATGACAAATTGTCAAGGGTCAAATTGTCTGATTTTTGGATTGATTTTGAACATCAATTCAACTATTTTAAAATTATAAAACTTTATATTTGAGAACAGCATATATTTGAGTGAAGGGTCTTCTGGAAAGAACCTCTCTATCTCTATGAGATAGTGATAAAATCTGCGTATACTTTATCCTCTCCAGACTCCACTTATGAAATTTCACTGAATATGTTGTTATATTTGAAAACTGCGCACAAGAAAATGTCATTATTATCAACTTTTCATTATATAAATAAACAAATGTTCAATTTGCTTATAAGTAAATGTCTTTGATAGGTCAAGAAATGGTGAAACCAATATCCAAATTCCAATTTCTTTTTGAGATAAGTATCAAAAATACATCTAAACTGTACCTTTTTATTGAGTTTCATACCTAAACTATATGTATGTTTTTGACACTTATCTCTTTTTTTTTCCACCAACTTCTTGTCTCTTCGGTTGTTAAAATATTTTAAGCAGCATAAAAACCAAAGTATGACTATCAATTAATTAAATAAATAAATAACTTTGTAAGTTTGTACCCAACAAAGTCATTTTCTCTTGGTAAATAATCTCCCATGTCATTGACAATTTTTTTTCACATATTACTTGTATAAATAAAATATATAATAGTTGATGTACATATAAGCTGGTTCAAATACCATTGTTATAAAAAAATGATTTTTGTAATCAACTCAAGATACCTACGTTTTTTTTTTCCCTAAGATGGATCGATTGATGTAATAGGATCCAAGAAATTCTTCCATTTCTTGCGGGAAAAAAAGATTAATCATATACTCTCTCCGTTCTATTTTATATGAAAGCGTTTGACTTCGCACAATGTTTAAGAAAAAAGGGAAGACTTTTAAAACCTGTGGTCTAAATCATCCATAAATATTTCTGTGGTTGAGAATCGTTTTCATTAAGGGTAAAAGGAGAATTTTAAAGTTAAATTATTTCTAATTCTAGTAAAATGACATTTTTGGGGGACGGATTGAAAAGGAGAGAGTGCCACGTAAAATGGGATAGAGGGAGTATATATATATATATATATATATATATATATATATATATATATATATATCGAAAACAGCCTCTCTATCTCTATGAGGTAGTGGTAAGGTCTGCGTACATTTTTCCCTCCCCAGACCCCACTTGTGGGATCTTCACTAGTATGTTGTTGTTGTGGTGTTCTATGGGTACCCAGGAAAACATTTTTTTGAAATATAATGGTCCGTAAATGTTAATGATTTGAGGTTTTTTGTTAAAATAAATTGCAGGCTTGGAGCAATGATGTTTATAAAAGTGTGGAACACAAAGTGATGGCAAATGGAAAAATGGAGAGGTTCTCAATAGCTTATTTCCTTTGCCCTTCTTATGATTCTGTAATTAGAAGCTGCAAAGAACCTTCCATTTATAAGAAATTCACTTTTGGAGAATACAGAAATCAGATTCAACAAGATGTCAAATTGATTGGGCACAAAGTAGGTCTCTCAAGATTTCTTCTATAACACTTGCCACATATAACAATAAAAAAATTACTACCAGAAACCAAATCTCAAAAGAAATTAGCAGTTCTCTAATAATGAATACAGAATATTGGGATCGTACCAAGGTCTACGAAGACAGGAAAAGATTATGTTCTATTTTATTCGTATATATATATGTGTGTGTAGATTGATTAATCTATATAATTCTAAAAAACTAAAGTAGAGGGGACGAATGTACTCTTTGTTTACATCTATTTAATTTGGGAGGGGGAATGGGAATAGAGATGCAGTGTCACAGGCGCGAGCGCGCAGAGAGTAAAGATTACTTTTGTATGTTTATTATTGTTCTCAATTTGATGAATGAAGATAATAGTTAAAATTTGCTATCTAAATTGTTTAAAATCTTTCAATATTACTTAAATTCCTAGGATTACTTCTTCATTTATATTTTTGGTATATTTTTTATAGGTAAAATACATAAACAAACACTCAAACTTGGCATCAACTAGTACAAATGTCTAGATACATCAACTCATCTCAATTGTGTCGACTGAACACTCTAACTTAACAAATGATCATTAGACACCTTCAAAATTTAAGTGTCACATCAACGTCAGGTGTCCATGGGACACAGGGACGAATTGTAGTGTTTAGTTGTCAATTGAGACCAAGTAGAGGTATCTAGATGTGTATTCTCAGAGCTGGATTGCTTACTTGTCCGCTAAGACCAAGTTTTGAGTGTCTGTTTATGTATTTTTTACATAGTTGCTAACTCTGGCATATAGTTGACAGAAAATAATTCACAGCTATTGAGTATTCTTTCTCAAAGTCCATTCATTTCCAAGGAAAAATATTCCTTCTTTAAATAACTGGATATCAAGTTCTCATAATTTCTGTACAATGATGAAAAAAAGAGTAAACTACAATGAAGAATCCACAAATAAAGATACTCTCTCATGGGATTTATAAGTAGACAAGCAAATGCTTAGGTGAAATTAGATTAATTATATTCAGATATTCACTAAAATTATTCTTCCAAATACTCTACCTACCTTCAGAAGTACTAGTTAAGAAACAGAGATACCTTGTCCTTGAGACTGCTTTTCTTCTTTACCAAAACTGGCCGATTCTCAGAAGGATTACTTCGGTCGTTCTTGTTCAGATCACGAGCTAAACTCATTTCTTCTCTAACTAGTTCAACTCTCTTCTCCTCGTGAGTTTTCTTCAACAGGGGACCAAGAAACAAATCCAGCATGCCTTGAGTAGGATTCTCTGACATGCTAAGCTTAGGAGGAGCATCTTCAATTGTTCTCTCTTGAATTGAAATACAATCAGAATTTGTTTCTCTTCTCAGAGATTGATTGTCAACTTCATTTAATGAGCCTATTGGCATGGAAATAGCATCCTCCATTGGAGCACTTTTTTCTTTGCCTGATGCAGCTTGCTCATTCTCATTCACATACTGCCAGGAGAGGAAAAATACAATTACAACTAATAGGTCCCATATTTATTATAGAATTGAAATTAGCAAACTTTTTATACCAAACAACAAAAGCATTGAGACAATATATATTTTTACGACCATAGCAAGTAAAGCTTCAGTAAATGATTCAGATGTTTCAAACTAATAAGATTTAGATATCAATAATCACCTCCTTAGCAATGGTGATTAAATCTTCAACGGTCAAGTCTTCATCAGCATCACCAGCATACTGCAAAAATGAACAGTAAAAAAATCTAAGATACCACATTTCTGATCAAATGTGATAATTACTTTTAGATGGTAAATTTGAAGAATTGTTTAGGAGGCCTCAAGAGAACTAAGAAGATCACCTCGTCAGCTATGTCCATTAGATCTTCAACAGTCAAATCCTCATCATCCGTTTTTGGTGTTGACTCTTTGATATCAGCACAATTCTCATTCCTGGAATTCTTTGTTTTCTGTTTCTGCCTCCTTAAACTAGGGCCAGCTTCACTAGAATTTTCCTGCACCCTGCTGCATTTTCTCTTCCTTGAGACGCTTTTATCACTTGCTTTTGTTGTTGACTCTTCCATCTCAGCAACTCCCTCAGTCTTGGAATTCTTCGTTTTCTGTTTCCGTCTCCTCAACATAGGAAGCGCTCCATCTCCATTTACTTGCATGTCATCACATTCACTCCCCATTAAAGCACGTTCATCATTACAATCATCATTTGGTAGGTTTAACTTTCTTCTGCTTCTTTTTGTTGTTTGGCATATTGGGGGGTGAGTGGACGACTCCTCAGTGAATGTTTCCTTTTTATCCTTAATCTTTATGTTTTTCCGCCTCTGGATGACAATCTCCTCCTCTGTATTATTATTATTATTATCTACATTATCATTTTTTATTTTTTCCTTTACTAGATCAGCAGCAGATGTAGCAAACATCCACCGAGGCAACTGCCTTTTTCCACCCTTGTCAAGAACGACGAGATCATCCATTATTTCGATTGTTATTCTTTTGCAGAACTACTCTAGCAGATGAATTTCTTGTATAGATAAAGCTACTCAGTCGACAGAACCGAAAACAACTCAATCAGCTGGAACCAGCTTATACGTAGTGGTACAGCGATGCAATTTCCATCATCTCGAGATATATTTTCCACTAAAAAGAATGATGAATTTGAGCATTCACCTTTCTCAAAATGCACCCTATAAAAGTAAACAAAAGGAGAAAATGAATTCTCTTTCCGATGATTAAGCATCAACCACAAACTTTGGGCTTTATTATAGGAAGTCCCGTTCTTGCAAGGTGAAACCATGCAGTACCACACAAAGAACATGAGATAGATCTTCCAATGGACAAGGCTATACAGCAGGGACTTCTAACACACAAGATAAACATACATGACTTTGAAGAGAAATGTCAAAATTTTCAAAATTATGTGCATCATTTTGAAGATTGTAGCTTTCACACCAAATCTATAAGATGATTATTCAAGTTGTTTCGTCTGTGCAAACTCTAGAAAATGCTAAACCTTTCAAGAAAATATACAGCTTTTCTTAAAACTGCTGTTTCTGTTACCTAACCAAGACAAATCCATCAATCTTCTTTAATTATAGAGCAAAAGGCTAATAAGTTTGTCTGAAGCTGCTCGACGTCTTTTCCTCTCTCATAATTCAGAATGATGGGATATCAATAATTTTGAGTACCATCTTCATACTTGCAATCAGGGGCAGATAGCCTGGGTACGGATTCACGTGAACCCAGTAACTTTTGCTCAGACCATGTATATATACTAAGAAACCTAATAAATATCTTAAATATTTGAGTGTGAACCAAGTTATTATTGTAGTATTAATTATAGGAACCCATAAACTTCATATCATGATCCGCCTCTGCTTGAAATTGAGTCTCCACAAACAAAAAGAGAGAAAATAGAGCAAAACAACAGTAAATTCCAACTAGTTACATAAACAATCAGACTATAAACATAGGCTCGCTGAGTATATGGAAATCCATAAAGGAAAAATACATATATATATTTCTACTAAAATTTGCACGCTTTTCTTTGCAAAGCAAAAGTGAATGCAGTGAATAACTAAAAATCCTGAAAAGTAACCAACCAGCAACATATTCCACAAGTGAAAAATTATGGTCTTCGCCATTAATTGGCGAATTCACTGTTCGAACACCTAATTCAGCTATAAATAATGAGCATCATTAGTAGAACAAGAGAAGGAAGAGCCATACCTGCGATGTGAGGTCAGAAAATTGCCGGCGATTTCACTCGACCGGAGGAAGGGTTACATGTTGTCGCCGGATAATTCTCACCGGAGGCATTTTGTGGGTCCGATTGATCCGTCGGCGTAGTTAAATCAATTAGTCCATGTTTGACGGGGTGTACCGGTGTACTAGTAAATAAATTTATATTAATTATGTTTATATATATATTGATTAAAAAAAATTAAATAATAGATAATAATATATAAAAAAAATTACTATATATATTGATTTAAAAAATTTAAATAATAAATAATAATATATATAAGAAAAAATTACTATATTTTATTGAAATGATTGCTTAGATTCAATTTCATAATTAAATTAAAAAAAATGCAAGGAATTTTATCTTATTTATTAAAATTTTGATGTATAAAATTATCTAGTATGTATATTTTCTGCTTAATGATTGAAATAATTTTATACAATACTTTTATTGAATATATCAAGTCAATGAAAATTTTAAAATATAACATATTAATTGAGAAAATATATTTTTGTCTTTAAAAGTAAATCCCACTAAATTAGATTTGTACATTTGACATGAAAAATAGAGGCAAATGGAATCGAAATTCGAGTCAACGCACCATTTAAGGCATGAAAGCATCGTCTTTGCTTCTCACTAATTGTTGGTTTTAATGATGTTGCATATATCAAAGAATAATAAATGATTATTAGCAAAATAAAATTAATTTTGAAAATTAAAGACTTTGATTGTAACATATTTATTATTTTATTTTTATTTTAGTTCACGTATTATTTATCTGAACACGTTTAATTTCTAATTAAACAAGTAATATTGTGTTAGTCTAATTATTAATTTCGAATATTCAAATGGAAGAAAAATAAAAATAAATAAATATATAAGTATTGAAATACACATTACTAACATTAATCATTTCTTATTATTTGTATCGTCTCTAATCAATTTAACTTTAATCTTTTTTGTATTTGAGCAAATGCAAAATCTATATTTATATTTATTCCTCAATTTTTTTTTCAATTACTAACTTACCACATATATCGATGCTCCACATTCATAAGTATATCTAATTTGAGATCTCAATATTAACTTCTTAGAAAAAAATTGAGATCTTGATATTTACTTCAACGAATAATTATATTAGAAAATATTTAACTAAAGATTAAATATGCTTAAAAAACACAACTATTAAAGTCAAATATATAATCATAACACATCAAATAATCATTTTTCCATTATGATCATTATTTTTGTAATGTGAACCCAAGACATTCACCGAATAAATAGTACTCAAATATATTAATATCATTCATTTTTATTATTCCATTATTATACTTCATAACCCTAGATGTCCAGTCAATTGCTGCGCCTCAACGCATTTGGGGAAGAATTAGCTAGCTCTGGGTTCGAGTGACATTTCACCCCAAACCACAACTCATCCGTCAATTCTTCAACATCAGTTGGTTCGGACCTTCACTTAGTCCCACACAAGCTTCATCCTAGTCATGGATAGATCACCAGGGTTCGGGTCCATAATTAGTGACAATTGCCGTGTGAAAATTCGCTTTCACTACAGCTCCGGCAGATTCCCTTAACCAAGTCACCGCCTATGAGCCGCCGACTCATTCTTCAACAGGCACGCGGTCAAAGCCCTGATTTCTCCCACTGCTTGGGAGCTCACGGTTTCATGTTCTGTTTCACTCTCCGGTGGGAGTTCTTTTCACCCTTCCCTCACGGTGCTACTTCACTATCTGTCACCCAGGAGTATTTAGCTTTGCAAGGTGGTCCTTGCTGATCCACACGGGATTTCACGTACCTCATTCTACTCGGGACAGAGCGTAAACTAGTAAGGCTATGATTCTAAAGTCGAAAACTCATTCGATCGCGTAAGGAATATCAGGTCAACATGATAAACGGTCAATATCATGTCGATTGCAAATGTTTCTCTGGACACGCGAAGCAGCAAATTGCTGAGTATTATTTTCTTTAATGCTTTTGATATTTATATATAGCAGCAGGGCTTTTTTTTCTAGACTTTTATAGAGTTAAAAAAAAAAAAAAACCCTCAAATTCCGCCGCATCTCCGCCGTAACGCCGCGGCGTCCTTGTTCTAACTCGCCGGCTTGGAAGAAAGAAATAGCTCAGTTATTTGATGTTTCGAGTCTATAGATAGCTGTTTTAGTTTGTTTCACTATAGTTGTTAGGGTTTTGGTGTTCGAAAATGTATCCTTCTCGAGGAAGCAATGTGTATGGCCAACAATCGTACTCTTCACAATCAGCCTACGGACAAACTGTGAGTATCTGTTTCTACTTGTTTTGTTATTTGATACTTTTGTTGTTGTTATTGTTGTTGTTGTGTAATTAGAGTGGTGTTGCAATTGAATTTTATTCAATCAATCAGTTATGAGAAGTGAGAACTCGTTCTAATCCTCCTTTAATTTGAAAGGGCGGATTTGAGTTTGTGTAAGTTGAATTGTATGTTATCTTAGTCTCACACTTGTCCATACTGATTTTTGGGTTTGAGCTAGGCTCAGGTGTTATATCTTACGTTGTATCATACTGAGGTACATTCCTGTTTGGGCTTCCGGTTGATGTTTTAGTTGGGTCTGGGTGTGAAGGGAAGTTAAAGTGTGTTCAGACTTCAACTTTTTTTGGGGGAATGGATGATGGTTTGCTTATATGAAATAGTTTTTAGGGTTGAGTTAGACATAGATGTCATATCTTTACTGACTGAAAAGCAATAATTAAACCTCAATCCTCGTTACCTGACGCAATCCTCGATTTCAGTAATCTCAAATTAACACCCAATAATAATAAATAATCGTCGAAAGGAATAGGTACTTATACACACACAATATTGATATAAACAGTACCATAGCAATTCTAAATATTTCCGGACATGAAGGCAAACGTAGCAAAGGAGAAGTAGAAGTAGATTCTGAAATAGCTTGAACCGTGAAAAACTCGTGATTATATCAACTCTCACTCACAATTTCAACCTAGTTAAATGCAAAATTAAATTTAAAACAATAGTTAGAACCCAACAACATTCCCAAAGTATGTTCAAAAGTCAACAATTTTCTTGGTATTGGGTTCCTGTCTAAATTTACCCCTCCTATGAAGATAGAGAAGTTGTTTCCGATAGACCCCCGGCTCTATGAAACACATGTTGGAAAAGGAAATAGCAAACACCATCTAAAATTACTAAGTTTTAATTAATTTCTCAATATAAATACTAAGGGAATGGCATAAATGAGAGGCCAGACAGTCTCAGATGGAAATGGAATAACAAAGGTACCTTCTCAGTCAAATCTGCTTATCGGTACCTAGATTAAAGAGGCCTAATCAAGTTAAACTGGCCTTGGAAGGAGGTTTGGAGTGCAAAAATGCCTATGAAAGTTTCATGCTTTATTTGGCTGGTGATAAGGAAAGCTTGTTTAACACAAGACAAGGTACAAAGAGGAGGTCGTCAGATTTGTTCAAGATGTCTATTATGTGTGGGCAGACTGATGAAAATAGTGAGCATCTTTTTTACATTGTAAGACAACTACAAATCTACATGTTCTTTTGTATCTTGGGTGTCAATTGGGTTATGCCTGTATTGACATTGGGTCTTCTTAATAGCTGGAAGAGTGTGGGGAAAAGAAGTAGAGATGAAGAAGATTGTGGCGAGTTATCCCCACTTTTATATGGAGCTTAATTTGGAAGGCGAGGAACTCAAGACAATTTGAAGACATTAGCAATCCTATCCAAAAGATTAGGATGAATTTTCTTAGCCTACTCTTTTTTATTTTGGTGCAAAACAGAACAGGGAAATGATGGGGGGCTATAGGAGAATTAGTGGAATTAATTGGCAATATATAAATTTTCATCTTTGGAGGGGCTTCTGTTATGGTAATTTGGTTGTAAGTATATCCTTGTAAAGTTCTTAACTTAGCATTTTCCCAGGTGCTAAGTTACGGTTTAATACATTTGGTTACCTTTGTCTCAAAAAAATAAAAATATGCAAGGACCGGGTAAAAGCTAACGTTTTCCCGGAAACCCATTCCCAACGTTGTCTTGCCCCTGCTCTATGGATCCTTTCATTTCGTTGTGTTATTTCCTTGGCTATATCAGCATTGAGATTGTAATTGTAAAATGCTTATGACAGAGCAATTGTTGGTCACGTTGGACAAACTCTAAAGCAACAATGCAAAAGTAGGAAAATAGGCGGTTCCATGACTCTATTTGGTTGAGATTGTAACAGTAAAAATTAATTGATTTTTGGAATAATGATATTTATCAAATGAGAAATAAGGTAGGCAGGAGTATTAAGCGTGTAAAAAGTGAACGTGGGAGTCAGATTGTAGTCTGAACAACTTGCAGATCAGGTGGAGACAATAATAAGGATTCTCAGCTGTAGTCCTTTGTAGTTTGAACTAGCGTATATTCATGGGCAGCTCTTTTCATAAAGCATGGGGTGCATAAATTCATTCTAAAGTGGCTCTTGATTTGCTTTTATGATTGATAAAGCTCTTCTATTGTATAGTTTTCTGTACTATATTCATGATTGTAATTTTATCACTTTCTCTGTTCATCTAGGTGGGACATGGTTACTCCGAGAGTTCTGCCGGAAGGCCTGAGAGGTCCTCTCAGCTACCCACAGGCTCACGACATTCCTCGATGTTAGGGAACCCCCAAGATGCCGAAATGAATGCTTACACAACTCACAGTCATCATCCATCAACAGTGCCTAATTATGGTGGACAATATAGCTCTGTGTATGGTTCAACTGCTCAGCAGGTTAGCAGATTGTTCTGCATCATATATATCCTAGTTGTATGATATCTTGTCTATTGCAGAACTGTCTGAAGAATGAAATATTGCAATACGCAGCACAGATGCTTGTGTTATATTTGAACGAGGTGGGGTGACCTTGTGTTTCTTGTGATGTGGACTTGGTGTGAGAATAATAGTTTGTTTGACCAAGATTTAAAATTAGTTTATTTTGAGAAGTGCTTTTCAAAAAGTACTTTAGGTGAGAAGCCGTTGTTCGTGGCTAATCAATTTGAAAAAGCACTTTTGAGCAATAATTAATGTTTGTCCAAGTTCTTTTTGAGATGGTAACATATGTTTGGTCAATGCCTTTAAAAAGTGCTTCTAAGCTATGTTGCTCAGTCTCTTTAAAAATGTCGATGGGTATCTCGTATTCGTCAAAAGTAGTGTATATTAGAAGTGAAGAGTCTGCCCAAGTTTGCTGTAAGTGTATACTCTCAAAAGTGCTTTCTAGAAAAGTACTTAAGGGAGAAGCTACTTTTTAGGGCTTGTTTGGATGGGCTTATAACTTATGTCTTATAAGCACAAGTCATGAGTTAGGAGTCCTAATTATTGGTTTCTGGCTTATTTTGTTATTATAGCTTAAATAACAAGTGCTTAAAAGCACTCTTTATTTTATCCAAACACTATAAAAATGCTTATAAAATTGTTTTGATTTAAAAGCACCTAAAATAAGTTGATCAAAACAGGCGCTTAGTTTCTCAAAAACAACTTTTGCTTCTCCTCAAGAGCACTTTTCTTCTCCGAAAGGCTTGTCCAAACACCTCAACTTTGAAAAAGCTCTTTTGAAAAAAAAAACACTTTTGGCGTTGGAGAAAAGCTTGGCCAAACAAACTATGATTCTTCTATCATCATGAGAGAGCAAAGACCTGCATATATTATTCAATTAATACAAACTTTAACTTCCGTGAATTTAATCTGTTTCCTTGTATTGTTGTTTGAATGAGTGCAATATGTTGGTTGTTTCTCTTTGCATTTCTGATAGTAATTGGATAGATGATATATTTGCATATGCTCACAGTAGTGGTAAAGCTGTTATGCTGTGTTAGAGTAGCTGATTTCCTACCTTTTTCACACAATTAGATGTTGTTTAAGATATACCAGTTGGCATGCCAAGAAATGTGATGTTTTGATATGCATAATCGCCCCGTTACATTTAGAGTTTAACCATTTGGAAAATAATATCATCCTTGAACATGTAGCTTCTTTCTTTGCATGGTTGTAAACAAAAAAAAATCTCCATTGTTCACCACTAGCCAGTGCATGCACATGCTGCTTATAGTGTAGCCTGTGTTGCAAAGTCCATAGATTTGACGGTCTCATGAACTTGTTTCACTTGTGGGATATTCGACAAGATTATGTTGAGTGTACTTCCTTACTTTTCCACCAAATTTCAGGACTGGGTTTATAAAGCTCCTACCATGTCTAATTTATTAATGCTTTGCATTGTGTGTGTGTTGCTTTTTGAGTGTTTCAGTTAAGCCTTTTGCATTACCAACTGTTATATTTTCTGATCGTGGGTATAAAAGCATGTCTCTCTACATCTCTTTCTTATGCAGATGCCCACAATTGGTGGAAAAGGAACTGGATCATCGGCTTTGGAAAGTCGTAGCGGCTTTGGTGTGGATTCACCAAAGTTCACGGCAGGTGATTACATTTCATCGTCCAGCCACGGATATGGTCATAAAGCTGAACAACAATATTCTGATAGGGTTTCTGATTATTCAACCCTTGATAGACGCCAATATGGTGAACGGCATAACTCTTATGTGGGGAGAGATCTGACAAGTGAGCAAGCCAGTCGATATTCTGATTCAATATCTTTCAGTAATAAGCATCAGGTGCGGTTTTTACACTAGGCCTTCTATCTTTTTCAGTAACTCTTTTGACTGTTACCACCAGCCCGAACACACCATGAGCACCGGCACATGAGATCAACAATACTTATGATGGTCATTATATGGATTGTGATTGTTCCCTTATAAAAATAATTAATATATGCATTGTTACCAATAAAAAAAATAAATTCTGAATGAGCATTGGGAAGTGTGAGTTACCCAAACTTTTATCTGTTACAATTTCTTGGAGATTAACTAAACCAGAACATAAAGGAGCTGGATAAGAGAGAAGTTCATAGTCCATCCTGGACAAGATAGCCCCTTTGGTATGGAATGTAAAAAGGGGGGTTGAGCGTAACGATATGTGTAGTAAATGGGATCATAAGAGTGGGTAGTATATTTTGGAATCTTAAGGGTATGTCATCGACCATGCCTGCCAAGATCACAGAAGCAATCCAGAGTTGGGAGGAAGCAGGAAAGCAATCCAGGTACAGAGACAAATGGAGAGTTGTCCCAGCTAGTATATGGTGGGCAATATGGAAGGAGAGGAACTCAAGAACTTTTGATAGTATAGAGAATAGTATGCAAAAAGTCAAACTAAATTGTCTTATGCTACTAAATTGGGTGTAATCAGTTATTCTCAAACAATACTATGTTCATCATTGATGTATTAGACTCAATTTAGGAAAAGATAGTAGGATTTGAAGTACAAGTTGGAAATTTTGATCCGTACAGTTTTAGTACTATCTTTTGAGAGATATACAAAGTTACCAGTTTCAAAAAAAAAATTATAGGAGCAGTAATACTATGTCATAATTTGGTTTGGTTTGAATCTTTCAGTAAAACTTTCCAGTTTGTAAAATATGGTTGGATGTTCTGGAGGTTTGAAGAGGAAACTATGCTGAGTAATACCGCTGGTTGTCATTGTTTAGGCACAATGTACTTGTCTGTGTCCCGGCTAAATAATTTTTTACTTTCTATGATCTTTTTCTTAATGTCTTCTATGTTTTCCTCCATTGTTAGGCTGAAAGATATGAGCATATGGATCAAGCATCTATAATGCGACAAGAGCAAATGCGACAAGAGCAAATACTGAAGTCTCAGACATTGCAATCTGCTTCCATTGATGGAGGATCTAGGTATGCACTCTAGTTCTATCTCAAAATTGTGTGATGTAATAGCAAAATGCTCTTTACAACCATACGATTGATTCTGTTTAATTGTATTCCCCCTTGCATTATCAGCATCTTTACCTGGCTCTAACATGTAAATAGGAGTGAAATACTTTCTGTGAGTGATAGCTTATATCTGTACACATCCTGTGGCCAGCTTCTTACATGGAGCTATATGTCCTATTGCACTAAGTAGCAAAAAATTTCTGGCAGACAAGTTGACTATCTTGCAGCAAGGAGTGCTGCTGTTCGCCATTCAGCCCAAGATCCTATAACTTATAGTAGCAGAATCGACTCAGATCCTCGCACTTTATCAACATTACCTGGATCATTACTTCCTGGTCAACACGCTCCTTCTATCCTAGGGGCTGCACCGCAAAGAGCTGTTGAAGATGTCATGTATGTTCAGAGTTCTACAAATCCTGGTTATGGAGTGAGCCTTCCTCCAGGTAGAGACTATGGGATAGTAAAGGGTCTTCATGCAACTTCCGTTGACTCTGATTATCCTAGCAGCGGGTTGGCACGTGCTGGTCACTCAAGGTTAGATGATTATAAGGATGACAGGGTTGTCTACTCTCGGGAGCTTGAACGAAGGGAGAAAGATCGACACTCTTCACGCGAACGAGTGAAAGACCGAGAAAGGGCGAAAGATCGAGAACGGGAACGAGATCGGGAACGGGAAAGGGAACGAGAGCGAGAGCGAGAACGAGATAGGGAAAGAGAACGAGAACGGCAGCGACAAAGAGAGCGTGATCGTGAACGTGCTTTGGAACGTAAGGAGAAGGAAAAAGATCATGAGCACAAACGTGGAGCTGAAATAAAGCATGACCGAACACCTCCCAGGAGTTCCAGGGATCGACGAGGGCCCTCTTTAACCAAGGACAGCAGATCTACACGGCGAGAATCACCACGTCCTGAAGCTTTGAATAGGTGGATTTATTTGGTTTTGTCCTTCTATGGTTGTGTGTCTGTGTTTAGCAGCTGCTATATATTGCAGCATTTGTAACTAACTTGGTGTTCTGTCATGCTGAAGGCGTCATTCACCTGTTAAAAGGAGAGAGTATTTCTGCAAGGTAAAACAAGAGTTTAGCGCTTGAATCGTTATTATCCCTCCTTACGTGATTCTGCTTTCCATGTGGAAATGAAGTGTTGTGAGGACTTCTTAGTACTTTAAACATCTTGATCATCATATTTCATGGATAGAGTTTAATCAAGTTACTCGTTTCCTAAAATATCCTTATTCCCTATCCAACACAGTTGGGCTATTGGCTTTTTCAATTATCATGTGTTGAAACAAGCTCTTATTTTGAACCATTACGAGTGTCGGATATTTTGTCCCTCCTTTTCCTTTATCTTTTTGCTGGTCTCCTATGCTCTCTTCCATCTTTTCCTCCGGATGTTGCTGTCTGTGATGCTCAACACATGTAGTTTCTGCAAAGTATTGTGTTCTCGCTGTTCCTTCCTTTGATCCTGGAGACTCTTGATCCTTTTCTGAACCATCAACTTGTCATGGTCATCATTTCTGGGATGATAGTTGTTGTCTCTTTTTTGATAATTTTTAAGCTGCCTTCATTTGAATGGTTGAATTTTTGGACTTAAAAGACTCTGCTTCAGTTATTAAACAAGGACATCTAATGATTACTATTCTTATGCATTTATTGTTGTTCTGCAGGTTTATTCATCCAGCTTGGTTGAAATTGAGAGGGATTATCTGTCACTGGATAGGCGGTATCCCAGGCTTTTCATATCTCCAGAATGCTCAAAGGTTTGCTTTCTCTTTCATTCTGCTAAGTTTATCTGAGATATATTATGTGACGTCACATTTTGCTTTGCTGTAGGTAGTTGTAAATTGGCCAAAAGGGAATCTTAAGCTTTCTTTGCATACTCCTGTCAGGTAATAAGTCACAATACCCTTACTCTCTTATGTTTATTTATTTCATAATCTATTTCTTCCATTTTGCACTATAGCGTTCTGTTTGGTATTGGAACATCTGATTTGCAAAAGAATATCAAGTCTCTCAATGATTTTTAGTGCCATGTTTCCGTATTTAGTAATAATTTAACTCTAAAATGCCTATTATACTGAAATGATGTATAGCTACACAAATATCTATGACTAATTTTAGATCGCAGGTTTCTAAAGTCTTTCTTTCTTAAACTCCTTGCAAGTCAAACTAACTCATGTAAATTAGGATAGAGAGAGTAGGTAGGTATACAGTTTTGATCCTTTGGAATCTGTAAGCTGTTGGCTGTTAATGACACTAACACTCTTTTTATGATCGAACAGTTTTGAGCATGATTTTGTTGAAGGGGAGGCTGCAACACCGTTGAAACGGCTGTCATCGAAACCGTCCGCTGGTGAACCTGAAAAATCAGAACCTGGGATGACCATATGGAATGCAAAGGTTCCTATGAAGATATACGAATTGCTTTAGAACTTGTCCTTTGCTCTTCCTTCCTTTCCTCTGATAATTCTTAAGTTAGCATGTGCTTGAGATGTTATCATGATATTATAAGTGGTTGTCAGATAAAAGAACCAGTAGAAGTTAATGGTCGGAATTGTTCTGGGATTTCAATGTAAATAACAAAGAAGTTCATTAGTTTTATAATCAAAGGAAAGGTGCCCTCTTTTTCTTGCATTTGGTTTAAATTTTCGCTGAAGAGCATCATAAATGAAGTGGTGAGTGTTTCTGGTTCACGATGGTTTTATAACATTTAGCTGTCTGTTCTACTCCTGTGTTTTGGGCATCTTTGAGACTAATTGGTGTCTTAGTTATGGATTTTTAAGAGGAAGAAAGATGTGATAACTGCTTTTGGTCCTTATAACTTCTAATATAGGTGATAATTGCATTAGTTCAATATTTCCCTTGCTCCTTATCATTGCCAGTATTGATGCACCTGAACAGACTTTGTTTCAGCTTGATTAGATTGCAAAGCATAGACCTTATGAAAGTATAACATCTGCCCTGATTTTTCTCCAACACTGCTGCCTTATATGTTTTGTATGCTGTATGTTCAAAGATGACTAGCAAGTTGGTTCTGTATTTTTCAATGTTATAGTGGAAGCACAGTATATATGCCATGGTGTTTCTTCTCTTCTCATGATGTGTACCCTGTTATCCCAATGCACCCTCTCTACATTGCGCTAACATATTTTTGATAGTTGTCATTTTTATTTTCTGATCTATAGATGATTTTGATGAGTGGGCTCAGCAAAAATTCTCTGGAGGAGTTGTCATCCGATCGAAACTATGATGACCGAATACCTCACATGTGCAATATGCTTAGGTTTGCTGTTCTTAAGCTGGAAAATTCTTTGATGGCTGTAGGGGGCCAGTGGGATAGTGTTGATGGTGGTGATCCATCATGTGATGGCTCCTCTTTGATTCAGACGGCTCTTAGGTTTGTTAATCACATTCCTCTACTACTGTGATTTTTTACATATTTTTCACTAACCCTACTGATAGAGCTCTCGCTATTAGACATGCAAAGGACATAGCTCATCTTGATTTGAAGAACTGCCAGCAATGGAACCGTTTTCTTGAGGTAACATCTGCCTGTAGGGGTATCTCTGTCCTCAGTTTATTCTACCTTACATGTTTAAAGGAGGACTCTCCTCTTCTTTTTTCTTTTTTGCAACTGAAACAATTTTATTTACCAAAAACAATTAGAACTGTATAAGGTCCGCGATGATACAGCAACCAAACACAGCAAGCATCAAAGGAACACTATCACTCAATTATTACAAATTGTTGTGCCTAACCTACCAACCTAGCTATTCTCAGGGGTAAAAATTTAATCTTGCGAAGGCTCCTGTTAGCCGTGTGTGATCAGATCCTCTGAACACTACCTCTTGTGTTATCTTCCTGATTACCTTCTGGGGTCCACTTTTCATTGCCTTAAAACACACCTATTCTTCTCAATCCACACATAGTATACACAGGTAGTTAAGGTCATTTTATTAATAACATCAGCAGCTCCATTGCCTCATACATGGTTATGTGTCCACTCTAATTCTTCTGTCCAAGTCAACACTTGTCTGTCTATACCCAACTACTGGAGGATCTTGGATCATATAGTCACAGCTGCCAGTCAATTTTAAGTTTCATTACATTGTTTGTTCATCAGCTTCCCTTTCCCCTTCCGCAGTCCGTGCTATTGAGATTCCTCATATCATAAAAATATGTTCTATACTTTCCAGGAAATGTAGGTGGAAAACTCGAGTCGAGAAAAAGTTCTGATCTGGATCACAGAAGCTTAGTAATTGCTAACTATTAAATTCATATGTTATTGAGGATAATTTATTTTTTGATGCTTGGCAGATACACTATGATAGAGTTGGGAAGGATGGGCGGTTCAGTCATAAAGAAGTCACTGTTTTCTTCGTCCCAGACTTGTCTGAATGCCTTCCTTCATTAGAATCATGGCGTGAGCACTGGTTTACTAAAAAAAGAGCTATTGCTGAGAGAGAAAGGGAACTTGCTCTAAAGAAAGAGGTCTGTTTGCTCAATGTACTAGTACATTTCTTGTACCTTCAACAGAAAAATCTCTGTTGTTTTGATGAATATACTTCATTTATTTTATTAAGAAAGGTAATTTATTGCTTTATATGGCACCAAGCCTGTGCAGTCTAGTGGGCCTTACAAAAAGGAAAAAATTAGTTAATAAATTGAGAAGATCTATCAAGTTGTCTCTTCCATTTATGTCCAGTAACTGACACCAAAAAGCTAGACACTGACTAACTTGATCATCCTCATCAAGTCCCCTTCCAAAAAAAATCCTTTGGTGTCTCTGAACTTCCAAACCACTCACCAAATGGCTGCAGAATGGTATTTCCTCTGTGCCACTGGAAAAGTGAATCTTTTATAGTTTCTGGCATGCACCACTCATCCTCTATACATTTAAGTATGTGCATAATGGCTAGATCCTTATCAGAGAGAGAACTATTATCTTTGCGGCCTTATTCACTAATATTATCTGTTGCAATAGCAATACATCTCTACTTTTGCAAGTCATACCGAGTCAGACAGGACTGTGCCTCTCACCAAACACTTAGACTTTGTGGGATGCTTTATTTTTCAAATCTGTTTCAGTTTCCAGTGTCTGCTGCGCCCTGCTAAATCCTGATGAGATGACCTCACAGTTAGCATGTGATTGCTCTTGACCTTTCCCTACTTGTGTCTTGTTGTGACTCGTGATTATAGTTTTGGGTTAGGTATGTAGCAGCTGTAGGGGGTTTCCAATTCCAGAATGCCAGTTGTTCTTTATGACCTTTTTATCCACAGAATTTTCCTCCCTGCTGAACCTCCATTTTGCCGATGAGCTGTTATTTGGTCCCTCATGCTTCTTACACCAAGGGCCTCTTTTCTTTTACTAGTCATTCCCACTCAAGATTGTATTTCCTTTCTCCCCGCTGAATTGCCATTTTAAATCCTCCCTTTATCTTCCTCACTATTCCGTCCAAAAAGAATGCGTTGTTACAGCACCAGATTCAACACAGATAGTTTCAATGTAATTTTTTTGTTAAAGACAGTTTCAAAGTTTGAAACTGCACAGAAACACTAAATATCACTTCTACATAAACATGTTTGAAATAATCATAAATTAAGGACAAAGTCTTTGATTACCAAGCAAATATTCTATTCTTTTGTTTTTCATTTGGTTTAGTGGCAGATGGTACATTAATGGTTTTGCTTCTGACCTGTTAAATTATTTGTTTGATCTAGAAATCTGGAGAGAAAGAAAGCCAGAAAGGTAAGATATCTGAAATTTTGGTGCATCAATTTCTTTACCTGAGAATCAATTCTGGTTCACTTGTTACTTTTAGAATTCAATAACCGAAGAGTATCAGCATCTTACAGATGCTAAGAGAGGTCCCAAGTCAGAGAGGAACTCTGCATCTGGAAAGTCTGCAGAAGCAAGCAAGAAGGAGAATGATGACAAAGTGAAAGATGATACAGCTGATAAAGAAGGGTCTAAGAAAAAAGGTGGAGACAGTAAACAAGCTCTTGAAACTTGTAAGGTGGGAAATGATAGTGCTGAACCGAATCCAGTAGAAAGTGCTGCTACTGAAGCTGATGGTAGTGCAAAGTCAGTTAAGAAGAGAGTTATAAAAAGAATTGTTAAACAGAAGATCTCCAATAAGAAAGACTTGGAAACCACGAAGAAAGTGAATGATAAAGTGGATAGTAAGGAAACTGGGGAAGGAAATATGACCACCGAGATTGCTTCTCCCCAGGTTGGAGCATCTGCTAACCCTCCAGTCAAAACATTTATAAGGAAGAAAATTATTAAGAAGGTTCCTGTGGTGAAAACTCCAAAAGAAGATTTGATGAAACCTCCTGATGTGGAAAGTGTCAAGGAGGTGGAATCTTCGGAAGACAAGGGGAATAGTAAAACTGATGGCAATAGTACTTCTATCAAGCAGGATGCTGATGTCAAGCAGGACACTGTTGTGAAGAAATTAGTTAAGAGAAAAATAATTAAGAGGGTTCCCAAACGAAAAGCAGCAACTACAGACACCAACAATGGAGCCACTGGTGTTGCTAGTCTTAAAGATGATGTGAAAGAGGAGAAATCAGTTCAAGCTGCAAGAGAGGTGAAAAATGTGGGTGATGATAATGCAGAAACTGCGGAGAATGTGAATGTTGTCAACCAAGAACAGAAGGTTAGCCCTACAACAAAATCAAAAATAGCTGACGTGAAGCAACAAACTAAAGAAGTAAAAAAGACCAATGAGTTAAATCTTGCCGGGTCCAAGAAAGAATCCGAAGCAGACAAGCATAAAAGTTCTCAAAGTGATGACCTTTTAAAGCTTAAAGGAAAGGAAGTCCCCAAAGAACAAACAGGAAAGAAGGATCAGGATGAGAAAATCCTTTCGAAGAGCAAACCAACAAAAGAGATCAAAGAAAAGAGAAGTGAAGATCCTCCTCGGCACCCTGGATTTTTTCTTCAAACAGAAGGGAGCAAGGATATGAAGGTAGGTTGACTCAGAATCACACTACTGTTCAAGTTGGAATAAATGTTTTATCCAACTCTTTGTATGAAATAACTGTTGTTTTGTTCCTATGCTTACAGTTGCGATCATTGTCTCTTTCATTGGATTCTTTGTTGGATTATACTGACAAGGATATTGAAGAGTCGAGATTTGAGGTATACCCTTTGGCTGTACTTTTGCTGGAAATCTCAAACTTGTCCTATGATTTTACTAAATCATCATCATGGATTGATTATTGTACTTTTGATTCAATTGGATGTTATTGCGTTACCTTCTGCTGATTCTTGTTGCAGCTTTCTCTTGTTGCGGAATCCCTGTATGAAATGCTTTACTATAATATGGCTTCTCGTCTCTTAACTTTTCTTCAGGTTTGTGCTAGTCATATTGTTCAGTTGGTTCCTTGAGAAGTGATATTTCTGTTGCAAGTTTTTATCTAACACTTGCCCATTATGTTACTTTTTTATACTAGAAATTGCGCTCTAAGTTTTTGATCAAGCGAAATCAGCAGAAAAGACAGAGAGAAGAATCATCCAAGGAGAAAACTGAGGAAAAATCAACCAAGCGTGCAAAGAAGGAAGACGACCACGCAGAGGATGCTAAATCTACTAAAACTGAATCACATAGCAAACATGATCAAGAGGATGAGAAATCATCTGTCAAGGAAGAGGCTACTTCACTAAATAATGCTGAAGAGACAATGGTACCAGATGAAGATGCAAATGATGACTATGAGATGGATGAAGATCCGGAAGAAGATCCAGAGGAAGAACCAGAAATGCAAGACACAGGTCTACAGGATGGCCAGGCTAAGGAGGCAAAGGTTCAGTCTTGTCTTTCTACCACTTAACTTTTTCTTTTTGTTGTGTTTCTGTGTACTTTGTTATGTGTGGAATCTGATGTTTATTGATCTCATTTAGCAAGAACATTGTCGGTAAATATTAGTTGCTCTAGGTATTTTAGTTTCTTATATATTTCAATCAGAATCTCATATCATTGACTAAATTAGGAATATGAAGAAACACCGCCCTGCATCTGTTTTCAGGAATAATTTTGGATGTTCTGGTACAATTAAGACTCAATAGAGGACTGGGATAGTGTTATTTATGTAGAAGTTCTTCGCGAAGACAAGAAATACTTGTATATTTTGGTAATCTTATTAATAAAAGGCCTAGCTTCCGGTGAGCTAGTGGGATTCAAGCAACAACAACAACAACATACCCTGTGAAATCCCACAAGTGGGGTCTGGGGAGGGTAAAATGTACGCAGACCTTGCCACTACCTCATAGCGGTAGAGAGGCTGTTTCCTTGAAGCTAGTGTGATTCAAGCATGAATTGGAATTTTCTTCGATCCGGACTGGTGAATATTGACTTTTCTTATTAGCTTATTGGTGAAATAAACTTTATCAAGCAGCTTACTGGTGAAATAGAAGAGTTCATTGCTGAACATTGATCTATGTAATATGAAATTATAGTGCCACTAATAAATTTATATGTTTGTTTCCACATATTGAGGTGGACAATTAATAATTTGAACCCATTTTGATTGGTTTTGGAGCAAGGGTGTGTGGAAATGAAGCGACTAGATGTCATATAGTATTTACTGTAATCTTGTACGTTTCTGATTCTAGGAAAATGCCGAGGAAATGCAAACTGATGCTGATATCCGACGTGAACTGTCTGGAAATGGCAAGGATGAAGGAGCTTCTGAGATAAAGCCAAATCTGGAATCGGGCAGCAAAGAAGAGATGACAAAGGTGGAGAAAAATACTAGAACTACTCCGGGTGAGGTTAACAAAGAACTGTTGCAGGTAAGTTGCTGATTTCTCTCTTAATTTCTATTGATCTTTCTTTATGTTCTCAATCTGATGTCGTCTTCCTTTGGAACAGGCTTTTAGATTCTTTGACCGAAACCGAGCAGGATATGTTAGGGTAAACCAACTAAGCCTGTCCTCTCTTCTATCTTTCTCTTACTTGTCACATAGGTCATAGGGAACTCAATGGTGTATGTCTTTCTCAGGTTGAAGATATGAGATTAATCCTCCACAATTTGGGAAAATTCCTTTCTCACAGAGATGTCAAGGTTGGTTTATTTCGTATATCTGTAAGTATCTTTACTAGCTTACTTTGCATGTCTGCTGACAAAAATGCATGTCACCCAGGAACTTGTGCAGAGTGCACTTATAGAGAGCAACACCGGAAGAGATGACCGAATTCTCTACAAGAAGTTGGTCGATATGGACTTGTGAAGTTTGTTGCAGGATTAGCTAGTGGATTATATCAATTTTAGTGCTTCCTTTTTAATGAATTATTGAATGGTGAACAAATTATCCCGTGGGATAGACTTGAATTATCAAGGCTAGTGGCTAAATTGTCAAAACCAAACCATTACAGAATATTTGATACTTGTGAAAAGTATTTTTCATAGTGGGCATTCGGTTAATCAGTGTGCAATATGACTATCTTCAATATGACTACTACAGTCACAAGGCAGATGGAAGCTGTAGAATCTATCCGTGTACGACGATGTATTCGTCTGTTATATTACCCTCAACTTCTTCCCCTTCTTGTATTCTCCTGTTGTTTTGTTAGTTGGATTGGGTTGTGTGGTGGTATATTGTCTCGCAGTTTTGGAAATGAGACTCCTTAAAACTTATTTCTAAATTTCATTTCGAGTCTTGTTCCACTTTAACCCTTGAATTCCATTTTGACCTTTTGGGGGGATGGGGTGGGGGTAGGTGGTTGAGCAATCTTAGTCCAATTAGGGGAATTTTTTTCTCCGTGATCAATTTGTATGTATGTTCAGAAGATGCAGATCGCAGAAATGAGAATGTTAAGATGGATGTGTGGTCACACCAGGAGTGATAAGATTAGGAACGAGGTCATTCGGGAGAAGCTAGAGGTGGCTCCTGTAGCTGACAAGATGAGGGAAGCGAGACTGCGATGGTTCGGACATGTGCAGAGAAGGAGTACCGATGCCCCTGTGAGGTGTGAGAGGCTAGATTTGAGAGCTATACGGAGGGGTAGAGGTAGACCAAAGAAGTATTGGGGGGAGGCGATTAGACATGATATGGTGGAACTCGATCTCACCAAGGACATGACCTTAGATAGGAAGGAGTGGAGGTCGAGAATTAGAGTAGCAGGCTAATAGGGTAGATAGGAAGGAATGATTAATTGTCTGCCTTTTATATGTATTTATCTGCCTCTATATGTTAACTATCCTATATCTACGTATTATCATTTGTTCTTCTCTTTTTTGCATGTTTATCATATCTAGCGTATTCTGCTAATGGATTTTTGCGACGAGAGTTCCCAGGAAACAACCTCTCTACCTATGTGGTAGTGATAAGGTTTGTGTACATCTCACCCTCCCCAGATCCCACTTGTGAGATTTCACTGGGTATGTTGTTGTTGTTGATCAATTTGTATGTATATCAGATCCCATTCATTGTAGATATGTTCTTTAATGTCTACTCTTATCGATGAAGTCGTTTAGTTGAACATGAAATCGTCTTTAGTATACAGCTATATAAATCATTTACATCCATTCCGGTCTATTTGAGTTCATTTCAATCCAATACTCAACAATTTGTTGTTTTTTTACAGCAAAATTAGAAAGGAAAAAAAAAACATTGCAAGAAGCTGCAAAAAGTTAACACATTACAAAACTAAAGGACGATTCCGAAGTAATATTTGTTTCTCGAATTTACACACAGAAAGGTGAAAGATGACCTTAAACTTCTAAGTGCATAATTTGATACAGATCTTGCAGGATGACGAAAAAGGCTGTTATTTCCTGGTACTTGTTGCTCAGATATTCAGCTTTCGAAAATGGTTCAAAAACGTCGTTCTCATCGACCTGGTCATGTAAGCACTGCCAACTTTGTATGCATTTACACTAAAAATTTGTGCACTTACATTAGCCAATATCCAAACTGAGCACCGAGCGTTCTCTATCAACAAGCTGGCTCCTGTTTCAACTGGATTCCGCTTCTGCAGCCAAACATCATCGGCTGGGGAAACAGAGGGATCCATCAGCATCATGAAATGCAACAACATGCTCAATGAAATCCCACAAGTGGGGTCTGGGGAGGGTAAAATGTACGCAGACCTTACCACTACCTCAATAAAGATAGATAAATTGTTTCCGAAAGACCCTCAACTTAAATATATCAGCCCCAAAAGCAGAAAATACTAGATACAGCATCATGAAATGCATGGAGCAGTTCTAGTGACAAGGTAATTCTAGTGATACGTTGGAAGTTGAAAAAAGTAACGCGCTGGATCATGGCATTAGAATTGAACGTTGTGTCTAGAAAAGGGTGCGAAAAGCAAGATTACCTGAGCTGAACTAGGCGAAAGACTACTAGCGAGCTCCTCATTCAAGAAGACTGGAAGAGGTGGCATTTGGCTCATAATCCCTGGCATATTTTTCATGCTGAAATGACATAACAATAGTAGTATTAGATGAATGGCAGAACAATTAAAACTCAGCATAGTGGCAAATGGAAAAGGATAGTAGAATTACTTATTTAAAATCGCGATTAAATTGTTCTTCGTCTGGAAAAAGAGATCAACGTTGTCCTGCAACTGCTCATTTACATATTGACATCAGAAATGCAAAATAGAATGTTGTAAGAAGAGGAATATCTGTCAGTTGTTCCCAAAGACGCAACAGAAACAGAAACAAAAACAAAACAAAAGAGAGACAGATGATAATCCATGAAGATGTAATTAAATGATTCCATCTTCTTTATATTTACTTTTCCAAAGATTTTATGTACCTCCTTCAATTCCCGCATTAATTTTCCAACTTAGTTCTATAACTTTTACAGTAAAGAACAAGTATCATCATCCTCTTTGTACTCAAACTAAACGGACTACCAGAGCTAACACAGAAAGATCAGCAGATGACAACGTCACCAATCTTTTTTATGACCCATGCTATGCGCACTCTCAAGTTGTGGTAATTACCATTGCTGTTGAAGGATCAGACTCATTCAAAGTTAATGTGGATACAGACAAAAGTTGGATAGAGTCACAGGAATCAGCAACTTAAATGTGTCCCCTGGGTGTGTGTTTCTATACATATACAAGAGCAATTCAAATCATCTTAATTTCGTTTTAGATGAGTGATTCAGAAGAACTTATTACTAATGAGCCTTCTTTCTTGTTAGTGTTTTTACTGTATGTTAAGTAGCACCTGTTTGAGGTGCTTTTGTTTATAACATAAGGTAGTAAGAGCCATTTGAGGTGCTGAGTCGGGGTGCATAACTTAAGTTTACAGTTCCTTGAGTGTTCAGAAAATCCATATAGTCTCCTATGTCATTTAGATAACATTTGATTGATATGGTTTACTTGAACTGAGGGTCTTTCGGAAGTTGTCTCTCTACTTTCACAAGGTAGGGGTAAGGACACCCCACCCTCCCCGGACTTCACTTATGGGATTACATTGTTGCTGCCATCATCGCAACCTTCTCCAGACCTCACTTGTGAGATTAAACATTGGGTATGTTGTTGCTACATAACATTGATTACACCAAAAACAAGTGTCTCTCAAACAACTAGATATTTTAGGCTTTTATAGCTAGAGCACGTCCTCCAAAGCATCTCCCATTCTTTCCTCCTCTGGGCCAAATTTTCTAGGTGCCCCAAACATTTTCTTGCAACATATCGAAAATAAATCACTGGCTTTGGCATGACCATTCCACCTTGAACATGAAAAAAGATCTACACCAAACTTCTTTCCCTACCAATATAAAGAGATGGTTGACTGACTAACCATCCCATCTACACATTAAATATCTATGTCACAACTCTTCTTTCTTTTGTGGTTATCCAAACCAAGGACTCCTACCTCCAGGAGGGCTGTCGCTTCTATTTAATTTTTGGAGGGACTGCTGACCATTTGCTGGGCGTGACCGCCAGGGCATAGACTAATTTAACTGTGAATCTTTCACCTGTTTTCCTCGTCCATGCATATCAAGGCCTATACAATCAAAGCCCTGTATTATTGACATAGCCGACTTACTACTACCACCTTCCAGTCATCACAAGCTCTGGAAAGCTTCCTGTCCCAGTTGTGGTCATTCTCTGGGATCTTATTTTTATAATGGAATAAAGTTCTGTGGAGATGTTCTATCCAATCACAGGCCCCAGAAAAAGAGGCAAATCCGGATGTGTCAAAAAAAAACTCCGTCAATGCAACATACCTAATCAACAAACTATCCAAAATTTTACATTCCATTCGCAACTGTAGATCTAATATATTTTCGAACACCTCAAGCCTTACGATTTTATCCAGAGACTCACAACATGTGAGGTTGCAACTATTTCCGAGCACCACCACTGCTCTTTTGCAACCTACCTCCCTCTAACAGCAAGTGTTTGTCAATTTTTTCCTGCCACTTCCTCAACAAGCAGTATTGGACTTTGAAAGGTTTTTGACATCAATCCATCATTTATTCCCTTCTAAGTAGATGATTCCTTATCTCACAATTACCCTCGAGCATTATCCTCCAACCCATTGTGACATGGCCTTGTCATGTTTTCTAGACCTGTTTGACCAAGTGAAATTCCATCTTTTCGGAATCCGAAGCATGATTGGCACCAGATGTTTGACTCTTCTCATACCAGTATTGAGTTTCTATTCACCCATTTGTGCCTTGATAATTACTGACGAAGGCTTCTTCCTAATCCCATGCATATCCTCATCCACCATAGCTATCATTGACCCCTTGGTTCATCATCATTTGGAAAAAAAATACATAAATGTTACCCACAACTTCCTCATTCATCTTCATGCTTCTATGCATCCAAAATGACCATTCATGTCAAATTTTTGTATTAGGCAACACCCAGAGATCTCGGCCAACTCATTTTCCTGCATATGCTGGCAATGCCCTTTATAGGATTTGGCAACATCATCTGAAACCTCACCGGTTGATTATTACTCCATTTACACAAGCTTTTTCTCAATTCGATCAATTAAAACCATGACGATTCTATCTTGTGTTAACGAGTTCAAAAGATCTCTTGCCCCAGGGAAAAAAACTCCTCTCTTGAGATTTCCCTCTCTTTGTGCAGCTTTTCCTCATTAAACTATTTGATCACACATGTTCCCTTAGACAAGCTTATAATGCTGCGTGAAGGAAACTTATGTTAGAACTAATGGAATCAAAAATGATGCTGCAGATCACAAAATTGTCGCAGAGAAAGCAAGACTTGTCCAGCTCTTTCCTTGTCAGTATTGAGTCCTAGTGACAGAGCCAATCTTTGTATTCCCTGTTGGACTATGAACAGCAACAACAACATACCCAATGGAATACCACAAGTGGGGTCTGGGGAGGGTAAAATGTACGCAGACCTTACCACTACCTCAGAGGTAGAGAGGTTGTTTCCGGGAAATCCTCGTCTCAAAAACCCATAAACAAAATAAACTAGATACGGAAAAAAAAGGAAAAAGGAAAAATATCACCCCTAGTAAACTTTCGGCAAAACATTTTCCATTTCAAGAAAAATACTGAAGTCCTTCAACAAGAAGTTTGCATCTTTATTTCGAAAGTTTCATTCATTCAATAAACAAGAGCGTGAGACTCATACCTTGAACGTTGAGAGGTTAGCTGAAATTTTATTAAGGGCCTGATTATTTTCTTCCAATAGACGCCTTGTTCCAAGTAATGCTGGTAAGCAACACAAAAACCAGTTAGACAAACTCAAGAGACAACCAAAACACATAAGATTTTCCCAATAGTATTAGCAGAAGAATAAGATTGATCAGTAATTTCAGCAAGAGTTTTACCCGATTATGCTAAATGACATACTTCAGTTATTGCATGCATAAATTGGTCAAACAACATATGTAGGTAATGTGGGAGAACCATAAGGCACTGCACCACTCAACCTCTTGAGGTGCTTACTTACGTAAACTTATCGAATAGCTCTAGATTAGTCTGCATAATCCTGTCAAAAGCTAAGTTTGCCTATAATAATAGCTATCACAAAAGAGTCCAGATACCGTCTGATTACCCATGTGATCAGAGGTTCATGAAGGTTGCAGGGGCATTAGCCAACCCGAAAGACATAACCAGGAACTCATAATGGCCATAACGCGTTCGGAAGGCAGTCTTAGGAATATCTGCTGCCCTGATCATCAGCTGATGGTAGCCCGACCTTAGATCAATCTTAGAGAACACTGCGGCTCCCTGCGACTGATCAAACAGGGAGGCTTGAGCTCCAACGTAAGCCAATAGTGTTGGGTTCGAGTTCCAACAGACTAGAAAGTGCTGGGCTCAAGTCCCAATAGTGTTGGGTTCGAGTCCCAACGGATTAGAAAGCGCTAGGTTCGAGTCCCAGTAGTGTTGGGTTCGAGTCCCAACAGATATTTTGGACTAGTCCAGGCCTACGGGACAAGGCAGACCATTGGACACGTCTGACCTTATCCTGTGAGTATATCCAGGATGAATGCTTGGTTCAAGTCCGACTAGGTTTCGATTCGAGTCCAAGACAGGCAACGGGATATACAGAGCAGGTTGCAGAGGGTATCAAAACATTTTAAGAGTTGTATACTTGCATTCGAAACACGTAAAAGACCAAACCTTCACGCACTACCTCTATTTATCCTTATATATCCTATTTCCCTAAATTAGGTTACAAAAAAGTTGTGCAACCCACACAAACACTTGCAAATGTGGTCAAGTTGTAACACCCCAATTCTTCTTATTTTAAAGGCAAACAAAAACATGCAACAAAACCTCTTGCCATCTCCTTCACTTTATCAGGATAGTGATTTTCAAACTAAAAATTGTGAATGGTGCAAGAAAATTATGTACTAGTAGCAGACAAAGCATTTGAGGAACTTTTCGTGACTAAACAAATCTCAGGATTTTTTTTTTGATAACTGAGAAATCCATTTGTGGCCCGCCCTTTGGACCCTTTGGACCAACTACAGAAACCTCAGGATTCCATACATATTGTTTTTCGAAAGTTAATGTTTGGCAGAGTACTATAAGGACTTTCTTGAAAGTCCATATGTTTAAAAGGGCCTAAGTTGCACACAGCTTTCATAAAGGACTTCCATAATGTGATGCTCATGACAGTTATAAAAGACATCAAGGTCTTGAAAGTTCCTAAGGGAAAAAGAGATCTTGACAAAAAGACTTCCTTAAAAGAACTTATCATTTTCTTGTAAACAAATGCTAATGTAACTAAGAAAGATATGCTAAGACAACAATTAACTTGAAGAAACAAGGGATGTATGCAATAAACCAGCTTGAATTACTCGAGATTCGTGGGACAACTGGGTCCATGAAAGATGATCTCAGCATCAAAAGCATAACAGTGCAGTGGATAATGGACACAAAGGACGATTGCAGCATCAAAGGCACCAAAGGGCAATAAACAAGCAAAAAGTATTCAAGATTTGTTGGACAGCTGGACACAAAAGTACACAATAGATAGTGGACACAAAAGGGGATCCCATCATCAAATGCATAATGAAAGCGAGGCAAGAAATTGAACGGTGGCGTAATATTAAAAACTTGAGCATGATGTCAACTCTCAGGGAAGTATGATGGACGGCAAAAGAGATCAAGAATAGCCGCTTAAACCTTGTTATGGTTAAAGTCGCATTTAGAAATATTTTTGGTGTTAAGATTATGTATATGGTTACACTATGGAGTATGGAGCGGACTTCTGAGTTTATTGTCTGTCTAGAGTAAAAAATCTGGGAAGTTTGGGAGTACATTGATAATATGTTCATGTTATTATTAACAAAAGGATAAAGGAGTTCATAATCATGTGCTTAGAGCACTTGAGAGCTTCTCATGTTCAAATATAGGAACCAAGTAAAGAATGGAGAACTTTTTTAATTTGTAATAACAACAAAATGAAGTTTATCAAGCACAGTATAGGCGTATCAAATTAACACAGGCGTAATCAAAATTTCAAGAGAATGGGTGCACTATTACAAAAAGGTGGATCTCAGATATAAATTTGATCAATTTGAACTTTAGGTTCTTATTATTGAACTTGTTTAACTTTCTAAATCTCAACTAAAGAGGTGCACTCAATCATCATCGCATTATGTGATACTTCAAGTGTGGGTTCACATATTTATGTTTTAAGCATTTTACAAATAATATATATATATATATATATATATATATATATATAATATAACACTAATATGCATGATTTAGGAAGAGGAGCATGGGTTCAATTGAATCCGGTGACCCCCAATTAAGGGTTATATTTTCCTTGCTGCCAATCTAAAACATTTTAACAAAAAAGAATCATCCTAATCCCTTTCCTACAAAATACGCTTGTTGTTACTTTGACTCTCTTTCCCTAATTGAAGCTAAATAACGAATTGAATATATTGTCGTTAGATTTTATCACAACAAGAAAGAAGCTTAACAAAATGATATTTAAATATTTTCACTGTAGCAGATTGTTGTTCATCTGATACCAGAATAAATAATACATAACTATTAACCAGAAACATTATCTAGTTGCATTAGGTAAGCAATTATCTGTTACAAGATAATTTTAGAAACATCATTTAAGTCAATTTCAGGAAACAGCTATTTAATTTGAGAGATCATAGTACAACTCTGTTTTCTGGAAAAAAGGAAAATGGAGAAAAAGGTTCCTATTGATAAAAACAGATGAAACACTGAAACTAACCTCCAGATGGCAAAACATCACCATGGCCATGATGATTCATGGAGAGAGAATATGGAGCCAAGCCCATTAGTGAAGCAGATGCACTACTCTTTGAGGACATTTCTGCTAAGTTATCCTGAAGAAGCATGAAAAATGTAGTGGTTTTCTTTCTCTGTGATAAAATATGCATAAGGAAAGATGCATGTAGACAGAGACATACCAATAGACATACATAAAGATATAATTAGTGATTAAATCATGTCATACTGATGCAAGGACAGAACATATGAACTTTCCTAAAGTAATTGAGATCCTCAAAGTAAATTTACTAGTTCATTAATGATCCGAAATATAACCATTCAGAATTTTTCCTGCAGCAGAGGCAAAACTAATTGGCACATTCAACTAGATATGTAGACAATCCTATTGCTCCTTCCCATTAATAACAAAAAGGTGATGTCCTAGTAAGGAGAAGAAATGACAAAATCCACCCACCCCAACCATCACACCCATCAGCACAGTAGAGTTTCTACTATGTAACAGCATGAAGGTGTAATATCAAAGTCCCAAAAGATCCAGAAAGACAGGTAAGAACTTTTTTTTTAATGAAATAGTTCTAAAATAAAAAAAATCAGATAAGCTTTACTGTTTGAAACCTCAATCCAAACATCGAAATTCTTGGATTGTCAAAGGCAAGACAGGAAGGCCTTTCTTTGTCTAGCAACAATAGTATGACTATAATACTTAAAAAGTTTTTTTTGGTTAAATGATTAAGTTCTCTAATGTTGAACACACTCTAAAAATATAGGGAGCCGGGAGGAGGTCATTTCTTTTTTCAAAATTGATTGAGGTATGGTAACAGCTATTTTCAATAGCCATCGATTTCAGGTAATAATGATTACACCCTCTTCCTCTTCATTAACAAATTTAGTTACCTATCGAGAAAGACACTTAAATGCTTAATAGTTGGGCGTGAGTGAGTGACTATACTGATTCAACAGCTAGATAAATAGCTCAACGAGGACATTTAACATTTGATAAGACCCCTATTTAGTGGACTTCATTTTAGACAGAATATATTCATTAAATGCTTAAACGAATACATTCTTTAATAGTTGGGCGTGAGTGAGTAACTATACTGATTCAACAGTTGGATAAACTGCTCAACAAGGACATTAAACATTTGATAAGACCCCTATCTAGTGGACTTCATTTTAGACAGAATGTATCATTAACAGTCAGCACCAAGTAGGCGATAAAAATGCACAGTTACAAATATTCACTCACAATTAGTCTCGAAAGGGGATAGAAAACCTATAAGAATATCTAATCATGTGCATGTAACAAGTTACACCAAAGAGTACATGCATTTGTATTTGGGTTTTTACATGGATTCAGCTCTGTCTTAAAATACCTCTGGTTTCTCTCCTTCCAAATCACCTAAAAAAAGGGCAAGCTGGTATGTTATTAATATATGCTCCTGCTTTGTTTCTCACCTCCTTTCCTGTATAGATTAAAAGAGCTTCCTTCAGTCCTAGGCACAGAATATCGCTCATCTTTTTAAACTATGAACCCATCAACATTCAGAAACAAACTCCATAGCTGCCTAGACACTAGCTGTGTAGCAACAGATGGCTTGTATCTTTACCATAAATCTCACATGTAACACCTACCACACATTAAAATCTTATCTTCTGCAAAGTTGATTGTGTCAAACAAGCCCAAATGTTACAATCCAACAAAATCCAACCACCTTAAGAGGTGCTTTATTCCTCCAGAGAATCATCCAAGGCAAATTAATGAAGGAGATGGTTGATGAAGAGATAAACTTATAAGAAATGAACCCATACTCTGAGCTGTCAACCACTTATTTCTCCACTGTTCTACCGCTGTTGGAATCTGGAATTTCTTTCTTTATTTGGACTAACTTGGAGTATGCCCCAGTGCATCAAGGAAACCTACACTAGCTGAAATTTTTTGGAGAGTTGATAAACCCATCAAGAAGGTCTTGGAAACGATTCCTGCAGTCATTTTGTTGGTTGTTTGAAATGAAAGAAACCCCAGGTGTTTTGATGGGATATCAACTCCAGGACACTCCCTGAAAGCTAGATGCTTAGTTTTTTTGTATACTTGGAATTTTCTCACCCCTGATGGCATTGACAGTTATTTGTACTTTATTAGCTCCATGGTACTAGTATAGCTTTTTGTAATGGAAGCTAACATGTTTTTCTTCGAAACCCTCCTGGCTTTTGATTTTCTACTAGGCACCTTCCAGTTGCCTTTATTTTAATGACAACAGCTTACTCGGTCAAAAAAAAAAATAACACCATACTCTGAGCTGCAATGAACTTCCCATCCTTTTCGTGTTTCCACCTCAGGGTATCCCTCCTTTCTAGTAGAACATTTGTGCCTTCCAATTTCCAGGAAGCTAGGCCATCTTCTCAACTTCCCGATCCTCACAATTCCATCTGAAAGTTATTTCCCAGCATGATCTGTTTTATACTTTACAATGCTAGCATGAATTTTCCTGGTAAAACTGAACTCTTGCGGAGATTCAACTTTAAGGCGAATGTGTCCTATTCATGTTCATGCCAGAACTTTAGTTGAATAACTCTGTTTCCTCCCCCAGCTTCCTCACATTCTTCCATAATACAACTCATGTGAATATTACTGGTTATTACACCAAGGATCCATTTTACATATTTAACTATGATCGCCTGTTCTTAAAGATCATTGGAACCTGGCATTATCTCCACAGACAGTAATACAATAAACTCTTGCTTCATAGCTTCGCAATGTCAAACTTTTACCAATAACTCCTCCTTTATCTTAGTTACTTTGTTCCATTTCACTGCATGGAAAGTATTGTCCTCTATCTCCTTCACATAAAAATTCTCTCCAAATATTATCAAACTTTCTCTCGGTTTAGCTGGAAACAAAGATGTCACATTTAGGTAGATGAGCTAGTACTTGTTCAGAATAGTAAAATTACATTTGAAAGTATGCACATTTCTTTAAACTACCATGACTAAAGAATTTTCAAACATAAAAGTTACAGTCAGCAGTTCTAAAAACTCTCAGATTCAAGAATAATTGAATAAATAAAAAACTCACTATGTCTGATCAGTCTAGACTTCGAGGACTCAGATAAGTTAATCAAAGTAATTTGTAAAACCATAGAGGTAAAGGGAAGGAAGGAAAAGGATAAAAGGAAGTAAGGTAGATGATGGCACACCTTCCTATCTTTCACTTTCCTCCCCAAACTATAGTCTTCTTGTTTCCTTCGCTTTCTCTGACAAACAAAAACTAAAGCTGTAAGCAAGTCTTTCTAAACAAGCACCAGCTATGATGAAATGTTTCAGACTAAAGAGATGAAGGATAGAGATAGATTCAGTCAAGTGATTGAGAGATATTAAACAGCCTAGGTAGCTCACCGTGATCCACCTACATCTCAGTGCAACATCACGGACATTTTTATCGCGGAGTGTGGCTGCAATCTTAATGTATTTCATTATACGTGGTTCACTGGCATACCTATTATCAAAAAAGTTTGAAGGTCAAACTCATACATAAGGATATAAGTATATTTTTGTCACAAACAAGGATAGGCACAAAAATATCTCAGCATCTATATTCATTAACAGACGCAAAATAAATCTACCTACTTGATAAGTCCTTCATCCAGTTTGTACAGCTCCTCGACTGTCCATTCAACAGCAAGGCCCGTATCATGCTTGAGCCCTGGAACTGTATCTATAAGAAAAGAATCTGAACAACTTACATACTGACTAGTTCTTGGACTATTGCTACTAGGGTTATTGGTTGTCATCATTGTTGGATTCCCTGAATACACCATCCCTCCTCCTACACCACTATTATTTACATTGAAATTCATTCCAAGATGACTATAGTAATCACTCATCAACATCATCTGAGATGATGAGCTGCCAATTGCCCCTGATTGGAATGATAAAGCTTGCTGGTGAAACCCTGTATTAGACTCTGCAGCCATTACTTCACTAAAGCATTTAACTTTATTCAAGTACTTCCAAAAAGATTCACTAAACTCCTGAATCCACCCAGAGCTACATAACAGTAGGAAAAAGCAGCAGCTTCAAAAACCCAAAATTCATCTGGATTTCATCACTGTTCCAGGAGAGTAAAAGGGTTGCAATACACAAAACTATACACTTATACAGTACCAAGAAAGTTCACTAAACTCCTCAATCCACTCAGAGCTACACAACAACAGAAGAAAAAAGCAAAAAACCACTACAATCAGAGCTTCAGAAACCCAAACAAAAAAAGCCCAAAATCTATCTGGGTTTCATCACTGTTCCAGGAGAGTAAAAGGGGTTGCAACACACAAACTTACACAATACCAAGACAATTCACTAAACTCCAGAGCTACACAACAATAACTAAAAAGCAAAAACTACAATCAGAACTTCAAAAAGATTCAAACTTTATCTGGGGTTCACTGATTTCCCAGTAAAGTAAAAAGGGGTTAGCAAAAACACTAAATTATACAGTACCAAGACAACACATTTCACCAAGATTCCTTAACCAAGATGAAAACCCCCTTCAAAACTAAAACCCCACTAGGGAATTTGTGGCCTTTGTTGATTAAATTACATTGCTTCACAAGATTACCCTTGAAATGAAACTCAGATATTTAGTGAAAGAATAAAAACCCAACATCAAAGAATCAAGAAATAGTATACTTAGTGGAGGTACAGAGTGAGAGAACTGACAGAAAAGAAAAAAGAAAAAAAAAGCAGAAATTTTGTTGAAGTTTTTTTCTTTATCTAGTCTTAGCTTTCTCTTTTATTATACCAAAAAAAAAAATATTGAAAATTTTGGACCAATAATTTTACGTATATTATAAAGTTGAGACCTAGGATTTGACGTTTTATCTATTATCAAGACAGGAAATAAAATGTCGACAACTTTTTAGGCCTAATCTGAGTAATAAAAATAACTGTATCCAGTGAAATTTTACAAATGGGGTTTAGAGAAGGTGAGATGTACGCAGACCTTACTACTATTACATAGATAGAGAGGCCTAATCTGAGTAATAAAATAAAAAACTTAAAGGAAATTGTATATATTAGAATTTATTTAATAAATATAATAAAATTATTTTTTCTAAAAAAAAAACTAATTTACAACTAATCTAGAAAAAATTGTAGCTTTTGGAAAAAAAAACAATTTTTTTAGGAAAAGAATAGCTATCTTAAAGTATATTTAATAAATAGAGTAAAAAGAACATTCTAAAAAAATATGTAAGAAACTTCACTTGCTTTCGAGGTGATGTAAAAGCCTTTTGAAGGGTACGTATGGTATAATAGATATTAAATCGTTTTTTTATAGCGTAGTTTTGATATTATAGTATTTGGCATGGTATATAATATATATTTGAAATTATTTTTGTGTTATACGTTACTGAAGATATATGTAAATATCGACATATCGTATTGAAGTATATTGTTACATAAATAATTAAAATATATTATTATAATGTTAACAAATATACAATTTTGTATTAGTACAAAACTAATATTTGAAACTTTTACTACTATGTCTTCATTAACATTTTGGTTGTAATTTCTTTTGAATATATATTTTCACATGTGCCAGATGTTAGTATGATGTTCTTGAATTATTTTTTTAAAATTCAAAATCATATTTTGTATTATATATAAGTATTTATAAATCCAAATTGAACAAATTGTGATTCTCAATTTATCATATTACAAAAATATCGAACCATATCAATTAATTTGGTATAATAATGATACGATATTTTTAATAGTCAAAATTATCCAATCAAAATTTCAAATACCGTAGCGTATGGTGCCCATTTCTACTAGTTTCCAAAAAAATTGACACCAAAATATTGCTAAAAATATTTATTTTTCTTAATTAAAATCCATAAAATTTAAAAAATAAATGATCCTAGGTCACAAAAACAAAGATAAAGATGAGGAAAAAACATACATATATATAAAGTCAAGCAAGTTATAGATAAGAGAGCACAAGAAATGCCCTCTTTTTTAGTAAGTTTTGGATGTGCATATAGGCTTGAGAGGAAGTTTGTTTGATGTTAAGTCAACAAAGAGTGTCAAAGTAAGGTAAAAGACTTGATTGAGTGTAAAGATGAAATTCGTGTCGATTTTAGATATTTCTGAATATGTTAGTAGCTATTATGTAATGATAATTGCATCTTAATCTCAAATGAATTACGACCATCACCACCAACAACATATTCAGTGTAATCCCACAAGTGATGTCTAGGAAGGGTAGAATGTACGCAGACCTTATCACTAATTCACAAGGTAGAGAAGTCGTTTCCTGAGAACTCTCATCTCAAAAACCTATAAGCAGAATAAACTAGATATAAAGAAAAGGGAAAGAAAAGGAAATAGAAAGAACGACTAATAACGAAAAACTCATGATAATATGTAAATACGATAAAATCAACATATATGTGACGGATAATAATAATACCGAAATGAAAACACGACCAATCCTACTACCCCACTATACCTTAAGGTTAGACATCTATCTAACTTTACTAACCTATTAGTTTGCTACTCTAATTCACGACTTCCACTCCTTTTAATATAATATCATGTCCTCGTTGAGATCAAGTTTCACCATATCTTGTCTGATCACCTCCCCCCTCAAATAAATTATGATCGATTATATAAAACCTCATTTCAGCATTTAAATTCATATGATATCACTATATTACGAAAATTCATTATGAAACACCAAATTTTATATTGGTTGTCGGTATACACAACTCTCTTCCTCTATTAGGGCTTCAGGATTGAAGCATACAACGTAAGCAAATTCACATCAAAAGGAAATAAATTCGAAAAAACTCCTTCAAAACTTAAGCTTTGCCCTAGCTAATATTTGTATCAAATCAATGAATAACGATATGTATTTATACCTAATTAATATTTTTATTTTATCAAATATTTTAGTTATTATTGGTCAATGGAAAAAAAAAAAAACTAAATTGCTGCTTATATTGTATATGATTTTGCAGTATGACATTCTTACTTTTCCCAAAGAAATATTTTTAAAAAATTATTCTAGTGATCATAAAACTCACAAAAAGTAAAATATGTTACCGTAAATTTAACCACAGTATAAATGTCATTTTAGTCATTTTTTGGTGAATATAATTTAGTATAAATACCATATTCGAATGAAATTGTATCAACAAAAATCATGATCAATACTATAGAGGTAAATCCTAATGGAGTTTTCAATAAAAAATATACTCTAAAAAAAGGTTAAAATGTAATCCACAATTATGAAAACAATTAAGAAAAAAAAAATATATATATATATATAGTGAAATTTGTACATATATCATCAAATTTTAATAAAATTATTTTTATTGCAAGGTAAATCATAAGGGCCCGTTTGGTTTGCTTCATATAAGTTAATATAAAATATAATGTTGTACATGTATTAAATTTATTTATTTGTGTTTTTTTCATAGACTGCATTAGTTATAGAACGTGTGATTATTTTATTTGGATGTCCTAAAAAAAACATTTGCCTAATTTATGTGGAATATTATATAAAATAAGAATATGAAAATTAGAAATAAATAAATTAAAGTTATTAAGGATAAAAAATAACCATCATGTATGGAGTAAATAATAACTATGCCCTAATTTCAAATAAATTGAGGTCGGCTTTATGAATTTTTTTAATTAAAACATATCTCAAGATACACATATTATATCATTATTTTTAATATAACAAACTAAATAGTTAATAATAAATATTTTCTACATTTCAATTTTTGTGTAATACTTTGCTAGATATTTATCAACATGTTTACAGAAAATCAACACATGCATGTCATGTGTATAATATATATATATATATATATATATATATATATATATATATATATATATATATATATATATATATATATATATATATATATATATATATTATGATAACTGAATTTATAAATTATGGTCAACGAATAATACGAGCAGAAAGGTACATCGACCACCGAAAGTATCCTTAGAAACCAATCGTGTTTCGATAAAAAATCTCACTATCATATTCGTCTAGAAGAATGCAACTCAGTGGAGCTATTCTAACAAATGGAGTTAAATCCGTTGGTAGAGGACTCTTTACGTCGAAACTCATCGTCAAGAGGAAAACAACCAAGAATATATAGATACGTTTGATTATAAACCATATCATTATAAAAAAAAAATATTTAGAAGTATTACCAATCTCCACGTAACTTGCTTCTAAACTAATAACTTCAAAGTTTCGAAATTCGTAGAATATTTAGTTAGCGTTTATCACGAACTTAAATCAAATTTTAAAAGTGTATTTTTAAATAGTTACGTGACTGTATAACTTGATTAGATTTTAAAAATTTGTCGATTTTAAATTCCACCTTAACATGTAATTTTTTTTAATGTTTTTCTCAAATAAAATACATAACCATATTTAAATTTAAAATTTTAAAGTCACAATTTTAAAATTTTAAATAATAAAATTTTAACTTCAAAATTTATCAATAAGAGTTTAAAGATTTCCACATCACTAACATAGAAAAGATTTTCTTTTTTTTTTCTGTGGACCAATCAATTTTCCCCTCAAAAGATTGCCAATTTTTGAGAATATTCGTATAGAATCTTCAAAACTTTTAAAACACACTTTTAACTATTATTTTATTTTTTTAACTTGCACCGAGTGTCCGAGTCTCTTTGAGCACGACTAATCTCGAGGGTAAACAGGCCCTCGGTAAGGAATTTCCTATAAGTGCAAAAGTTTAACTATTATTGAATTATTTGATTGCTAGTTAGGAAATAAATTTTATTTATTTTATTTAAAAGTAATATAATTAGTATCATTTTTCATTACATTTTAGTTGCTAAATAGAAAATTTAATATATTTCAAGTGGTGCTTAATTATCAATTTACAAACCTCTTCATCTTAATGTATGTAATGGTATTTAATTGAGCATAAAAATTAAGATAATTCTTTTTTTGAAATTTATGGTATAAAATAAGTCATAGATACTAATATATCTATAAGTCATCTGATTAAGAGTAAAATGAATATTATGAGATTAAATTGATACTAAAAATATAAATGTGTTATTATTTAGACCGACTAAAAAATGAAAGAGCATCTCATAAATTATAACAAAGAAAGTAGTTATAAAGTTATGAATTAATTTATCAATATTTTATGCATGATTAAAGATGAGATAACTAATATAGTATTAAATAATATTGTATAATTAAATCATACGTAACTAGTCCTTGAATAATCTTTCTCTCTGTACTAAGTTACTAATTGCCTACACAACTTTAACCAACAACTAAACGACTTTTAAAAGTTGCGAAGTATGAATATGATCTTTTGACCTTTAATTAAAGGTGTTGAATTCGAATCCTTACAATTTATATAAGCTCTTCTTTTATCATAAATTTTTAAGTTGAAAATCGAAAATCTAAAGTATCTGAAATTGTGATTTTTGAAACTTAAAGTTAATTGTGTTTAACATGCATTTTACTTGAAAAAAAATTTGAAGAATGTGGGTAAAAATTCAAAAATTAGTCTAAATCGATTTTTCGACCTCAAATTTTTTTCAAAGAAACAAAGTCGCAGAACCTAATTCAGAATCTACGACCAAACAACTATTTGAAGATAAATTTTTAAAATTCATTTTAAAATCTATAATCAAATTCCAGCTAAGGAAACTCTAAGAAACATTTCACTCTCTTTAATAAACTTTACTTGACACAAATTTAAATTAATCAACTCGATATAAATATCGGACTCGTTTAGTGTGCCGAATAAAGATAAACAGACACGGAATAAAAAAAATACTGAAGGGATAAAATTTTGATATCTTGTTTGGTTGTCAAGTTTGATATAACTTATCTCACTATTTATACCATCATAACAACAACAACATACCCAGTTAAATCCCACAAGTGGGGTTTGGGGAGGGTAGAAATGTACGCAGACCTTCCCACTACCTCGTAAGAAGTAGAGAGGTTGATTCCTGGGGACCCTCGACTCAACAATCCATAAGCAGAATAAACTAGACATAGCAAAGAGAAGGAAAGAAAATAAAAGGGAAAAATAAAACTAGAATTTGTACCATAATAATAAGCTAACTTATCGCAAAATAACAAATTCCATGATAAGTAATTCCTAACCGAACGACAAGAAGTATACTATGTAGAGAAGAAAGTAGTATGCTACTTGTTAGCCTTGTGGGGTTCTTAACTTTGAAGGTCTTTTTTGCTTCTACTATTGCTAGCTGGCTCTAAACCAATAGGATAAAAGAATAAGATGAGCAATGGGAAGTGTGCAAATAAATAAATAAAATAATTAAAAGATACTTTTTGGTTTTGTTGTATTGTGTGGCCAAATCTTGAATTGCAGCAACAGAAAGTGGGAGTCCCAATAAGCAGGTTGATCCAATAATTGTTGACAGATATTGAGTCTTTTCTTCTTTGTGACTTTTTCCTATTTTCACTTTTGTTGTTGTTTGAGGAATAAATAGTAAATTTTTTAACTATAGAGTAATAGAACTAACATGTTCATGAGGAAACTGACTTAGATGAGCACTTAGGTTCTTTTGTGGATTGGGGTTGGGACGGAGAGAGTTGATTCGATGTGATTTTATAAGTAAAATTTGAAAAATATAGAATATGTGTGAGATGTAGAAGTTAGAAACAATCTTTCTATTTTTATGAGACGGTGGTAAAGTCTATGTACATTTTATTCTTATCAGACCTCACTTATAGAATTTCATTGGATATATTGTTATTGTGTGAGATATAGAAAGTGTTTCTGATAGACTCTCTACTCAAGAAAAGTATTTTAAAAAGTGAGTTTAAAAAATGTAAGATTGAACAAGCTTTGATGGAAATATTTAATAATTATTAAAATATCAATTATAAAAATAATAATTCATTCGATATGGTTTTATAAGTGAGATTTGAAAAATCTAAAATTCGTGTAAGATACAAAAGTAGGAAACAGTCTCTCTATTTCTATGAGATAGTGATAAGGTCTGTGTACATTTTTTTACCCTCTTCAAACACGCTTGTCGGATTTCACTGGGTATGTTATTGTTGTTGTTGTTGTATGTGTGAAATACAGAAGGTGTTTTTGATAGACTCTCGACTCAAGAAAAATATTTTAAAAAGTAAGTTAAAAAAATAAGATTGAAATAAACTCTGAAGGAAATACTAAAAAAAAATTAACAACGAAAAAGTCGTTACAAGTTATACTACATAAACTGAATAGACATGATATATGTGTGTATTGTTGAATCTTGTAGGCAGAAGAACTTATTTTTTTTGAGTTCTCTTAATTGAATTTCTGGCTTTAATATTTAATTTTCTAGACCAATGAAATAACACAATGTTATATTAAACCTCAGGTCGATTGAATATGTGTTGAGATAATTAAAACCACCTAATTTTTAAATAGATATTTTGAGTTTGGGTATGTCGTGGAATTTTTTTGAAGGACAAGAATGAATAGGAATATTCTTTTGAATGTTTTTAGCTTTCACTTTGCATGAGTTTAATTAATTGAACAAGTTGACTTCAAAAATGTACGAGGGAATATAAAAAATATATATTTCACATGATAAAGTTTAATTTTAATAAAATAAAAAATAAGTTGGATTACCTTTATAGTACAAAAAAACTTCTTATTTTAAGTTATTTATTTTTATAATAATAGTTGCATATTGCCATGGACTTTAATATGTAACTTGTTTAGTGTGTGAGGCTAAATGTGCACTTGGACTCTTTATTTTCCAAGTGAAATGAATCCTTCAAATCTTTACTTACCAAGTATATACTTATTTATTTTTTTACAATCATATATTAGTTTTCAATAGATTAGAATCATTCATACTTTTTACAAAATATATAATTATTTTAAAATGTTCACTTAAAATTTTAAATGAGTGTAACATTCTATTAGTAAGATGGGAAAAATAATTGAACTCGATGTGATTTTGGTGGAATTTTGAAAGAGCACTGATAAGATAGGAATGAAGTGATGACTAGGTTGTATAATGTTAATTTTTAAGACAGTTAAAATGTGCGATGAATAGAGGTGAAGTACAGTCATTGAATTGTACAAAAACAAGGGTGATATTCAAAATGTAACAATTGCAGGGGTATCAAATTGTTAAGCCAAATTATGAAGATATGGGAAAGAGTGATGGGATAAAGATGAGGAGAGAAGTGTCTATTTCAGAAAATTAGTTTGGATTTATACTGGCGATCAATTACTGAAGTAATCCATTCCATGAAGAGATTAACGTATAAATATAGGGAAAGAAAATGGACCTTCATATGATGTTCATTGATATTGAGACAAAGTTCTGATGGATGTCCTTTAGAGTTATCTGCAAACTAAAGGTGTCCTAATGGTGTATATTAGGGCAAAAAAGACGTGTATAATGGAACCAAGACTCGGGACGAAATGATGAGAGGAGACTTGAAGCATTTTCTTATTGAGATAGGGCTACATGAGGGGTCTAGTGTTGAGCTATTTTTCTTTTCATGCGGTGATGAATAAGTAGACACAGTCATTTAGTAAGAGGTTCCATGATGTATGTTATTTGCGGATAATATAGTACTTGGACATAAGACAAAGTTAATGATAGTTGGAGGTTTAAAGACAAACTTTGGAGTCCAATGAGTTCAAATAAACAAGATCAAAACAGAATACTTGGAGTGCAAATTCAGTATTGCGACGAATGAAGAGGGCATAGAGGCGAGTTTGGTCATTTAACCTATTCCCAAGAGAGAAAGATTTAAATATCTTAGGTCCGTCATTCAAAATAATAGAGACATCAATGATGATGTCACTTATCGCACTGAGGCAACATGGATGAAATAGAGGCTTGCCTCTGGAGTTCTGTGTGATAAAAGTGTACCACCTAAACTTAAAGACAAGTTCTAGAGAGTAGTGGTAGACTGTCTTAGTAATATTGATTAGAGTGTTAACCAGTCAAAAATTCACATATTTAGAAGATATATGTTGCGGAGATAAGGATGTCGAGATCGATGTGGGCATATTATATGTGACAAGATTAAGAATGAGTTTATTCAGGAGAAGGTGAGAGTGGCCTCTTTGACAGGTAAGATGAAGAAAGTGAGACTGAGATGGTTTAGACGTGTGCAGAGGAGGTGCGTCGACGCCTCGTTAATTAGGAGGTATGAGAGGTCGGACTTGGGGGTATGCAAAGGGGCAGGGGTAGACCACAAAATTATTAGAAAAAAGTGATTTGACAGAATATGACGCAGATTCGTATTACTCGACATGACCTTAGATAAAAAAGAGTGGAGGTCGCATATTAGGATAGAAGAGTAGTAGGGGTAGAATGTTAAAGATTTAGGGTTTGTCATAGGACTAGTCACAGCGTTATAGTTGTATTATTATTGCTTTTCGATATCACATTATTTTGCTACTGTTATTATTTTTCGTGAAAAATACTCTCTCTTTAAGCTGCCATGTTATATGCATTATTTTTTCTTCTTTTACATGTGGCCGGGGTGATACAATTAAGTCCGGGTCTATGAAAAATAATCTCCCTATGTGCATGAAGCAGTGGTCAGGTTTGTTTAAACTTTACTCTTCCCAACCTCCACTTTTTGAGATTCACATGATATGTTGTTATTGTTGTTAATGTTTTATTGTAATCTTATTTATCATTATTGTCAATCATTGTATATTATCACCATCACTTGCCTCACAACTATCGTGGACAATTATCATCAAGTCACTAAGTTTTTTTTTTTAATTAAGATTGAAATGTCTAAATCCAAATATTTATCTCAATGTTAAGATGTGCATAAAGATTTAGATATTTGAATCTGAATACATATCTAAATGTCAAGATATTGCACTAAGATTTGAACGTTGAATAGTTAAGACAATTTGTTTTCTCCATATATAAATTTTAAAAATAATATAAATTTAAATGCTAAATATAAATTTTAAATAAATTACTAACTGATCTAACATTATAGCAATAAAATATTTTAAATTTTTATATGACAATCGGTGATGGTAATGACTAATGATTATGATTTTATGAGTTAATTTGAAATGATGTTGGCTAATGATGATTGTTGTGAGTAGCATCTTATGGTATAATGATTGACAATAATATTTAGTTGTAAGTGGTGACGGTGACGATTGATAACCGATAGCGAAATGATACTAATGGTTAATGATGATAACGATTAGTGGCATAAAATGATGACTAATGATGATAACTATCGCTCATGATTAGTTAATGTGATAATGATTTATGGTGATGTTTGAAAATGACGGCTAACGGTGATGATGATTGATTTTGGTGATTGATGGTAGAGGTGATTATGGTTGGACTGAGGATGATGGTTGTGGATGATAGGTAATGGTGATTGACGAACGTGGTAGTTGTAGTTTAAATAATAGTGGGTAAAAATAGATGAAGTAGTGTTGAACTGTTATCGTTGTACAAATTATTTAACAGACATCTTAATGACATCAAAACCTTATTATAGATCTTAATCGTTTAAATCCATTAAGTGGTTGTAAAGTAAAAGAAATAAATGCACTCAATGATTAAGATCTAGACCTTAAAAACAAACAGATTTGATATTTTACATGATTAAGATCAAGACCTTCATTAACGGCAAATAATGAAACATAAGTATAATTCATTATTAATCTCCTATACCACCAGTCCTCACTTCACAATCATCTTAAAAAATTACCACTAAGTATCAACCACACCGCTAATGCTAATCACTATTGTCGTCCAATTTCTTCCTTTGTCTATACTAAGTAAATTTCTTGGATATTCATTTAATTTTTGGAAAGTTACTCAAAATTTGTTCAACTAGGAGAGAAGGAGATTTTTAAAGTGTTCAGTATTTTTTTTTAAGAAGATAGTGATAGTTGAGTGATAGTTTATCTTATGAAACAAAAATAATATTTAGAAACAATTCTCATAACTTTAATGGTCATTTAGGTTCTGTTTTGAAAGCGTAATAGAAATTGGTGTAATTACTAAGGTAATAATTATCAACTTATTAATTACACAATCTAGTAATTACAATGTGATGTTATTTGCCAATATGTAATTACACTGTAATTAAAAGTGCACTTTTTGATTATACAGTGAAATCATAAAATTATATTAAATCTTAAAAAGAAAAATTAATTATCTAAGATTAAAATTTATATTAGACAAATAAGGAAAATTATAAATAATATTAAATATCATACGCTCACACACATACACAATATTATTAAAAAAATAATTGATTTATATTTTTCAAATTAGTGTATTTTAATTATATTGATAAAAGTCGAAGTATAAAATTTCAATGAACATCCTATAATGCATGTTTGGTAAAAATATTAATATTAAAAAAAACGTAAGATTATTACCTTATTCAACGATGAATTTTACTTTTATTTAAAAAGTAGAATACTAACACAATTATGTAATAAAAAATAAATTAGAATAAATAGAAAAATAGATAATATAAAAAATTACACGGAATCACATGAAGAAATAAATGCTGAGAATGAGAAAAAAATGAAGTATAAATAATAAATAATCTTTTTTTTAAAACTAGAATAATAAAATGATTTTTAAAAGTAAAAATAAAAATAAATCAAAAGAAACAAATAAAATTTGAAATAAAAGGAAGAAATGATTTTTAAAAAATTTCATGTAATTAATTGTGTAATTACACTCAATTCCTTACATTTTCTTGAGAAACGAGGAGAGTAATTACATTAATAGCCAGTTTGGGTTGATTTTTTTTTTACTCATAAGCCAAAGGTAATAAGTTAGAAATACTTTTTGCTTATTTTTATTATTATTTTATCTTGAAAGAATACTTATAAACACTTTTTAACTTTATCTATAAACATTTATTGATTTTTGGTCCTTAACGATTCAGTTTCGAGTTTATCAAATAAGAAAAATATTCATAAAATAAATATATGATCTCTCTAACAATTTGAAGCGATACAATGAGATAATGCTCACTGTACAACAAGCAAATCAATAGTGAATGACATAATGCTTTAAAAAATATTTGACTTTATATTTTAATTTACTCAATTGACAGAAGGTTTATACATTGAAAACCAAGCAAATACATGACTTACAACTATCGATATAGGGTCTAATGATGTCAAATTATTAATATTTAATATTCACGAAGGGATAAAGCAGTTGATTACCATAACTTAATGGGTTATCGATTTACCCAATACTAAAAATCAAAATCGAATCGATAACTCGATAATTTTATTTGTAAAATCATTGCAAATTCTTAAACCTAATAACCAATAACAATAAACCAATAACATTTTGTTGGTTCAATTTATCGATCGATTCGAGTTTTGCACACCCCTACTCGACCTTCAATTAAGTGTGATACAGTCTCATCAATCTACCACAATCCATATTAGTATTCATATCAAATAATATGTATTTAACCTAAACGTATCGTAATTTGATTGTCTAAATAAAAATTATAAAAAATAAATATATTTTTTCATAAGCAAATTCATGGTGCTTTTGTTAAATGGTCCTTTCCCCCAATTCTTCTCCAAGTTCCCTTGCAAACAAAAAGCCCTGATCCCCTCGTACCACCGCCCAGCGGCCACTGCGCTGCCGTATCTCCGCCCGCCATTTTCTCCGGCAAATAAACTAATCTCTCAGTTCCTCTCACTCTTCGTCTTCTCACGTACGCTTTCTCACTCTATGTTTCCGCTTTTTTAGTTTTCTCTCTCTAAAACATCCTTATGCTCGAGCTTGAATAGCAACAGATATGCATTCGTCTTGTGGTTATAGTTTCTGTTTTCAGTGTGGCTACTAGTATAACCCTAGCTATGGGACTTGAAATGGCTGTTGGTGAATTTGTGTAAAGCTCTTTAATTTGTAGTGTGTGTTAGGGTATCTGGTATGCCTTACCGAATGAATATGATTTGTGAGATTTTGGAAACCTCCTTAATTGGAAGTGTTGGAAAGAAATAAGCTCTAGTGGAACTGATTGAACATGTAGGACTCCAGCTAGTTTGAGATGAGGTGTGGTTGATTGATTGATGAGCTATGTTAAACAAAGCTCAATTAGTGCCCTTCCTCTCTGCCTCTATCTCACTGTATGTTTCCGCTTATAGTTTTCTCTCTCTATAATGGCCAGCATCTTCATGTAAGTTTTGAACATAGGTGCTATAATCCTAGCTAATGGACTTGAAATGGGTGTTGGTGAACTTGTGTGAAGCTCTTTAATTTGTAGTGTTTGTTAGGAGATCTGGTATGCCCTTCCTAATGAGAATGATGTGTAAGATTTTGGAAACCTCCTTACGTGGAAGTGTTGGAAAGAAATAAGCTCTAGTGCAACTGATTGGACCCGTAGGACTCCAACTAGTTCGAGATGTGGTGTGATTGATTGATTGATGAGATACTGTAAAAAAAGGTAAGTAGTTTGAAATCCTAACATTGGACTTCAATGGTGCTCTAAAGTTTAAACACAGTTCAGGTTGTTATTTCTCTACTTCATGTTGCATCTGCAAGTTGTTACTCTAATGGTTCTCATTTTATTATCTTGTTAATGTAACATGAAAGTAGTAATTGATTTGCTTGAGCCGAGGGTCTTTCCAAAACAACCTCTTTAACACGATGAGGTAGTGGTAAGATCTTCGTACAATCTACCCTCCCAGACCTTATCTTTGTGGGATTTCACTAGGCATGCCATTGTTGTTGTTACTAGTGGAACAAAATGGTCCCCAACAGTGCACCTATGGTGTGACCAACTTGTCAATAAAGTGTTTGCAAACTTGGGAGATCGTAATTCAAAATTCAATAGAGATAAACACCGCTATTAATTTCTTCCCATTTGCCCAAGCTTCAATCGACAGAGTTATCAATACTTGTGTTGGTAAAGTTATCATTTACGTGATAGATTAGTCGATGTGTGTGCAAGTTAACCCGAACATCATCATTATAAAATAGGGGTGGAATGACCTGGGACCCCTGTATTTGGCTCCATTTGTCACCTGGATCCTTCTACTCACGACTTTGTATATTGAACACTTAAAGTTATTAAAACACATTATTTTAAATCCCTCCAATCATGTGTATCTCTCAATTGCGTGGATGTGGATAACACATCATTGTTCACATCAGATATAAATTGCCTAATCATTTTCATTATTACAAATACTATTTTTTAGAGAGAATCTCAAACTCATCTCCAAAAATATTTCTTTTTTGATTTCTTCAATTAAAGAAAATAATTTTTAGTCTTTCCGAAACTTCCATGTTTTCTTCTTTTCCAAGCTTTTTCATCTATTTTGGTATTTAGATCATATCTTATTTTCTTTGTTTTTTTCTTTCTTTATAATACTTTTTCTGTTGAAGAGGAATTAGGGACAAGCAAAGCCTTGTTAAGGTATTTTATTATAAATTTTGGTACCTAATGGTGGTGAGGAAGTGGCTAAAATGAAGGAGGAGGGAAAGAAGAGAAAGGGACCAAAATATGGGTCACTACAAAAACAATCATCCAAAATACTCTAGATTAAATTGTATTTAATTTTGAAAGCATCAGACATATGCTTTTTCAAAAACCCATGAGTTTTCTTTACCGAGGTTGGGGTACCCTCTCTCAAAAAGGCTACAAGTGTTACCGATCCTTCTCAACGACAATTTCACCTTTCTCGATATGTCACTTTTTTCGAATTTACTATGGAGCTCGGGGCTTTGAGATTTCATGTGATGGTGGGCCATTATGTTCCTTTGTCTCACCTTAGAGGGGAGGGTGTAACTATTGAGTAGTTTATATGAGACATCAGAATTCTTCGATTTAATAGAGTCAACAAGATTTGAGTGATCAAAGTGATCAACTTAAGGGGAAGTTTCGCAGGTTTGTGAAGACATATACTCATCACTTGGGGGTTGTTTGGTTTGCATACAAGTTATGCCGGGATTAGTTGTGTTGGGATAGTTATGCATGTTTTTATTGTTTGTTTGGTTTGTCATATTCAAGTCATAATTTCTAAGAATAAGTTGTTTGTTTACAAAAATACTCTCCACTTTTTTTTCATTTTCTTTGCAAGCTTTAGTTATCCATCCTTAAAAATAAAATTTTCATCTTATTTAGCTGATATATTTGTGTATGCATTTTTATGATTATGCTGTGTGTTTTTAAAAATAAAATTTTCATCTTATGTAGCTTAAGAATAAAACTTCCATCTTATTTAGCTTAAAAATAAAACTTTCATTTTAAGGTTATTAAAGTAAAGGGAATTGTATTATTTGTATCACTTCATCTAAACATTATCACTCCTATATTATAAAATATAAAAATTATCTACATTTCAGTTGATATATAAAATACAAATTTTAAGTGATTAATAACCTATTAATTACAAATATGTAATTTTAATAGTGGAGTGAACATTTTAAGAGAAATCATAATATAAAGAAACATAGGAATTAGTCAAATAATTTCAACTTATAATATATTTATAAATAAAAAATTGATTTATATAATAATTTTTTTTTATAGAAAAATATATTATCATAAAAACAACGGCTAATTAAGGTTGTATATGTTATCCATCACACCGGACAACCCCTTAGTGTTCGGAGTTTAGCCAACTGATTTAGTGTCTCCCTCTCTCCCTACTTCAAATCCAGGCTCTTCTTCTGACTTAGGTTCTCTAGCTTCTATTCTTGGGGTACACAATCCACCCGTCTTTGTTTTCTTGTTCATAGGTTTGTATCAAAATCTACCTCCATTTCACAAACAAGAATGTCTCGCTCTTTTTCCCAAATGTGAATAAACTCCTTTTTTCCCAATCATTCCAAAGATCTCAAACGATAGATTATGGAAAAAGATGAAAAAGAAGTTTGTGTGTGTGGTAGTGGGGGTTGGGGAGGGAGGGAAATCATAAGGAAGATGATGAAGTAGATACAATAGATTTATGGAGATTATTTTTCTTTTCTTTTAATTGTCATATTTTTCTTTTTAATTTCAATATCTCCTTAAATTAAAATTATTGTCTTCACTTGCTTTTAAACGTGTGTAACCACACATTACATCAGCTTCAGAGGGGTTTGAATTAATGTGTTTTAAGAACTTTAAGTGTTTAGTTGGCAAAATCATAAGTAGAAGGTCTAGATGTATAAGGGTTTCTCAAGTCATTCCGCCTAAATTAGGGGTCCAAATAGAAGGAATTGATGTAAGAACTAGTACAATTGACCTGATCTGGTGCAAATTTGAGGGTCAGTTAATTGGTTAATTCATGTGCATATAATATTCAACAACATATCCAATGAAATTTCACGAGTGGGACCTAGAGCAAGTAGAGTGTAAATGGACCTCACCCCTATCATGTAGAGGTAGAGATGCTATTTTTAGAGGACCCTTGCTCGAGTACAACAAATCAAAGTAGGTATGAAATGAAAAAAAATCGTGAAGAAAACATAACAACTAATAATATGCATATAATATAAAGATAATATTAGATAAAGAACATTATAGTTGCATGAATTGAATTCGAGAGAGATAAAAGAGATCAGTAAAGAAGCAAACTTCTGACTTTAAACAACAAAGTTAAACTTCTATTATGCTCATGTAAAAAATAGTGTAATGAACCCTCGAGAATTACTTTCCCATTCTATTAAGTGAAATTTCTTTTCCTCCTTCCCTTCCCATAAGAGAATTTTCATTGTATTCTCCAATTTGTTAATAACTCTTATAGCCCTACAAAAGAGAAATGCATAATATGTTTAATGTGGATTTTTTTTTTGTGTGTGTGTGACAGCTTAAGTTGTGCAGGATTCTGAAACTACAATCTTAATCTATATAAATGTGAAGTATTTACCTCAATTTTGACAGTGGGGTCATTTGGTGGGATGTATTAGAGAAAATAATACATCTTTTAGCTTTAGTATTACTAATCCCTTGTTTGGTACACTTTTTTACCTATGTATAACTAATACAAGTATTAGTTTGTATTGGTTACACATCCTATTCGGTATTATCCTATGTATAACTATTACATAGCAAACAATGGTATTCAATACCAAGCCTATTAACATGCATTAGCATGGTTAAAGACAACATTGCCCTTGAAGTCCCTCAAAGATAAAGAATGTGGAAAGTATATTTCTTAGCTGGGAGGAGACAAGTGTCCTTGCAAAAGACAGAAATAGATGGAGAATTGGTGGGCAATTTGGAAAGAGAGAAACTCCAGATGTTTTGAAGGCATAGAACATAGTATGCAGGATGTTAAACTAAACTGCATTTTGTTGTTATGTTTTTGGTGTAATCAACTTTACTCAAATGACACTGTCTCTATAGTTGATGTTTTAGACTCAGTATAGATATAGAGCAGTGGATTTGGGGTACATATGTATCTAAGGTTTGAGTACAATCTATGTGCTCTTTTGATATAATACAAAGTTACCAAGTTCAAAAAAGAAAAATGATTCTTTTTAAAATTATGCAATGCATGTTATTTTTAATATTAATACACCACACCAAACAGTCGATAAGAAATAATCTTAGCATAACTAATCCCTGCATTACTAATTCTTGCATTTCTATTACTCTCTCCAATACTATTCTTATACACACTAGCAAACAACCCTCATGGGATGTAAGATGTTTGTTCCTAGATAAAAAATGGATTTTTTTTGCCTTTAATCAATTTCAATCAGATTTAGAAATGTAGATGGAAGCAAAGTTGGAAATACGTCAGGAAGAATGTTCATTTTGTCCACACCAAGATAAGTTGATCAAGATGAAGAGTTTTTGTTGTGCGTCCTCACTAATTGAGCATAAGGATCCGTTCGCATTTGTTTTAGGGTTTTCACTTGCAGAAAAAGATAGTTGACTTTTGTTGGGATCTTTCCCCGTACGCGCGTCAACAGGTGCCCTTGCTTATCCCTTTCGTCATTAAGATGGAGTTGCTGTTCAGTGTACCCACCTACTCACTCGCAGAAGAGAAGAATAGATCCATTAGCGGGGTAACTAAACGTGGTTTGGCAAGGTTACGATCTGTTGACTTGGAAAAGCAACCTGGATCCACTTTCCTCCAAGTGCCATACCGATTGAGAAGGAGATAAAGTGGAAAACACCCAAGATGTATGATGCCGAACTGACATCCTTGTTTGGAATACAATTTTTTTGAAAGGGACCGGATAAGCACTCGCTATTTGCTAGTATTAGAGGCTCGAAAAACAATAGCTTGAACCGCTTGGACTCTTTGCACCCAAATAAATAGTAGACAACAACAACAACGAAAAAAAGATGCGAAACTTATCGAGTTACAGTCATACATGTAATTTTACTCCTTTTACTTTCGCTATGACTCCTCCCTCCTGTAATTGTCTCTCCGGACTGTATCTATTGTTTCCCTTTTGCACAAAATATTTTCCAATGTACTTTTCAGTTGTATGATTGATAGTGGAATCCTTTCAAACAGATAAAAAAAGTCGATTATAACAACGATTTCATCTATTTTCAGTAGTTACCATTAAATTGCAGAAGTAAAAGATAATGATATATTGGTGAGTATTATGTTAGTGGGAGCCCCTTTTTTCTGTATTAATTTGTGTTTTTTCACTTCTCAAGGGTCAATCTGACCAACTTTGTGTGAGTCACATTTAATTTTTCTTTGAGAATATGTTTTGGACTCGGAAACTTTCTGGATATTATTATAAGTTGCATACAGTTGCATTTCAAAATGGAAATAATATGAATTAGTTTAACTCTAGGAAACTGAAAGTAATTATAACCCTACAGCAGAGGTAATGTCCTCTTAAGTGGATCTGTATTTCCTTTGTCATTGCATTATATTATGATAGAAGACCTTCTTAATCTTTTCCTGTAACTTCTCTCTTTCTTAACAACAACAACAACAACAACAACAACATACCCAGTGGAATCCCACAAGTGGGGTCTAGGGAGGGTAGAATGTACGCATATCTTACCACTACCTCGTAAGGTAAAGAGGCTGTTTCGTGGGAACCCTCGTCTCAACAACCCAAAAGCAGAATAAACTATATATAGAAAAAGGAAAGGACAGGAAAAGCACATGATAGTATGCAAATACTATAAATTTATCATAACAAAACGGAAAATGACAACACAAAATATAAAGGCAATGTATATACGCTAAAAGTAAACAAATATAATGGAACTTCTCTCTTTCTTAAATTTGAAATAAATCGTTTTTGTGATACAAAAACTACAAGTACATAAATTTGAAATGAAATATGACACGCCAACCAAATAGATTACAGCAAAATAATTATGCCAACCAAATAGATTAAAGCAACATAATTATCTCAAAGAAGCAGCACTAGAGGATCACGGTTTTTATTTCTTCAAATAATTTTTGCAGTGAAATCGCATCCCCAGCTTGGCTGCTGCAGGAAATGCAGTCTTCAAGCCCACAGACATCAGTTATGAGTTCAGCAACTAGAGAATCAACTACAGGCTCTTCAATTCCAAATACAGAGTCAACTCAGGAAGCTGTCCAAGGGAAATTTATTCCCCCTCCTGGATATAGTGTTGATCGGTCTTCTTTCTCTTATATGAATGCTAATGTCCCTTCTGGAGGCTCTCAGCAGTCATCTTCAAGTCCTGTTAGTCAATCTTTACATTTTATGTTTTTGGCGATACAGTGGTTCATATGGAGAGACTTCGAACAACTTGGCTTTTGTTGCAGGTCATTCCATCAACTTCTGCAGGTTCTTCAGCCTCACTTCAACCTCCCATCCCTGGCCAGGCTGCAAATGTTGGCTCTTCATTTTCATACAATATTTCACAGACTGATAACAATTTCTCCCGTGGCCTACAGTTCTCGTCTAGCACCTTGAGGGTTAGTTTCCTTTGATTGATGAAAGTAATATGATATCATACATTTTGGTTAATATGTATTATCAAAATGGGTTACATGTAGTCGGTGGGTACTTTGGGGAAGTTTCCACATCTATATGTCATACAATTATCACTGTTTTCTAATGTGTGGCCAGTTTGTGTAACATATGGTATATTAGACCAGTTAAATATCCAATGGGAGAACTAACATTGGATTTGCTCGCGAAAAGCCTGAAGCTGAAGTGGAATCTTTCATCCTGTAGGTTTGCAATTATCAGAGTTAAGAGTGAGTGAAGTTAGCTGAAATCATAGCATGTAGGATTGTGAAGAACATGCTCTGCACTTTAGGATGTGTGGTTTAAGTCCATACAGGAGAACAATATTTGAAAGGTATGCTAGGGCTGGAACAGTGGTAAATAGGATTGTGAAGAACATGCTCTGCACTTTAGGATGTGTGGTTTAAGTGCATACAGGAGAACAATATTTGAAAGGTATGCTAGGGCTGGAACAGTGGTAAATACCGGAGAGGAAATCTTTTTTTCGGAAAAAAGGAAATGAATAACTGACACGTTTTAGGCATTGCTCCTAGACACCCTTTGCATTGTACCTGGGGTTTCATTTGATTAGAATTGCATCCTACAATTCAGGAAGAGCATAACTACTGTCATTGTCAAATATCAAATTACATAGAAACTTTACAAGGACATTTGCAGATTTCTAATTTACGAAAAAGGTGCTTATTGGTCAGAATGCTAGAAGTCCTTGTAAACTTTATGCTTTTACCATTTTGGTGCTATATGGTATTAGTAAGTTCATTTATGTAATTTCTCATATTTAGCTTCTAAAGCAGTTGGCAGCTCTTTTCAATCCACTCTTAAGACAATATGTTGCTTTCTTTCGGAGTGTCCTTTTGTGTAGTGTTATATGAAGGGATGCTTTGAAATATCTTTTACTCTTTTCTCCTCTTATCCACTGCGGTTAGAAAGTGTGAGGGCTGCACTTTTTTATTTGGGATATTGCATTATTGAAGTCTTAATCTTCTTTAGGAAGTCTTAGTCATCATTTGTGGTAATTGACCGTTGTACTAATTATGAAAATTGTATTCATGATGGATTTTCTTAGGATTCTCCCATGTTTTTGAGAGTGTGCTATCTTTTTTTTGTAAAGTTTTCTTTTTGCTGGTTGCGCGTGTCTAACAAGACCTATTGTTTCTGTCAGCCTGCTGCTCCTGATCATTCTGCAGATGTAAAGAATGCATCTCCTGCAGCATCACTACAGCCTCCTCTTCCTCTGGCGCCCACAAGGTTGAGCTCATTCACACCCGGAACTGCAGCAGCTGCAGGCCCCTTGTTAAGTGGTTCAAACTTATCTTTCAATGGTAGTCCTCAGATGGTGCAGACAGATCAAACAATGAAACCAGTATGTTACTAAAATGCGTCTCTTGAGGTTTAAAGCATTACTTTTGCCTGTTGAAGACTGGTTTAATATATATAAACTGAATGCAGAGCATTTTCTATTGTGAACAATTGAAACGATTGATCATGACTTCACAACTGATAGGTCTTATTCTAGTTGCAGATTAGAAGGGGAGACGTTGCACAGGAAACAGGAGGAATGACTTCTGCAACTTCCATTATGCAGTCTGTTTCACAGGCTGGTCATATGAGTTCTGGTTCTTTGGCAACTGCATTTCCATCTTCTCATATGGGCTCTCCAAATATAATTAGAATGCCCCACACACCTCAATTTCAGGTTCCAGTAGGAGTTCCTAGAAGTCCTGTTACGCCCGGTCCTCCTGGTCTTGGTCCAGCTATTCCTTCATCTTCCAATCTTACTGCCACAGCCTCGTCTGGAGGTCCTTCTCTACCCTTAAGGCCCAATGTGCCTCCTGCTCATGTTCTGGCCAATCCGTCTGTTCAGCAACAAACATATTCTCCCTATCTTTCTCCAACTCCTATGGCTCCATCTCACCAGGGACCTTGGTTGCAGCCTCCACCTGTCACTACCATGCTAAGACCACCATTCCCATCATATCCTGCAGGTTTTGCTGTTCCCTTTCCTTTGTCAGATACTGGTGCGCCTCTCTCTTCAGTGACATTGCCTGATACTCGACCTCCTGGTGTTGCTCCAGTGGCAGTTCCACCTGGAGTGCCGACTACTGCTAGCCAGTCAACCCATGCTTCAGGGTTGCAGCCAGAGTTACCTCCTGGAGTTGGTATGCATATAGTCCCTACTAAGAAGAATTTTTTCTCTCAATATCCTTGCTATTTATCCAATCTTTAGTTCACAGCATTTGACATTTTATTTCTTTTTCCCCCCTTTCAGACAGCGGTAAGCATGTAAATGATGCTGACACAAAACATGGAGCTTCAACCAGTGAACAACTGGAGACCTGGACTGCTCACCGGACTGAAACAGGAGCAATATACTACTATAATTCTTTGACAGGAGAATCTACTTATGAGAAACCTGCTGGCTTCAGGGGAGAGGTAGGTATATACCAACTCTGTCTTTGAGTTTTAAGCAGGTGCATAATTTATAGGTGTGGTCTTCATTTCAAAATGGTTAATGGCAATCTAGTACAACAATTCTCACAAGATAATAGGTCAGGCCTATGTATAAATGCTTTCACTAGCACAGAGTTCTTCAATTTTTAATTTTTCTTTATTGAAGAGCCCATAGCTCTTCTAAATCTTCTCCGTCTCATGAGCAGGTGATCCACATCTTGTGCGAATCTCTTGCACATGAAGCACTAACACATGAAATTCTCCTCTGCCGCAAATTTTGACCCGTTAAAATCACCCCCTCGCTGCTAGACAGGTTAAGGAACACATCTTCTAGGTAATGCAGGAATCTATACCTAGAGATAAGGAAAATTCACCTCATCCCTACTTAGTAGCTTTTCATAATAGGACTTTAGAAAGAAGATGTCACTATTACCCTCTACTTACCTCCGAAAATCAACGCTGAACGTGAGATATTTTGTTTGTGGAGCAACTTCATTGAACTCTGGAACTCTTCAATCTCCTAGTCTTGCTAGTTCCTCCTAAACCTCAAACCCCAATGAACTTCTCCATTTTTAGTTTGTTGACTTCTTTGGTGATGACAGTCAGTTTAGAATAAGAGGTGGAGCTTTCAGTGAGCTGATCATTTTTGGGCTTGTTTATGGTTAATTTGGCTACAGGGTTGTGCTAGAAATTTTAATTGCATCTTGTATAGTAACATTACTAGCAATTTTTTTTTTGAAATTAATGATGTTGTATTCCTCAGCATTTCGGGTATGCTGGCGACCTCCAAAAAATTAGTACACAGCAAGATCAGGAAGGCTAATTACAAGGATCCTAGCATATCTACTAGTTGCTCTACCTCCTCTATACATTCCTGTTTACACCAAAAAAACAAAAAACAAATATGCAATACAATTTTCTTTAACTGTTTGTATGGAGTTTAATTTGTTCTCATAGCATTTCCCATTCCTTTCCTTCCATATTGACCACCATATGCAAGCTGGCATCATTCTCCACCACTTCTTCTGACTTTTACTTCCTCCTCTCCTGATCCAGCACAGCAACTCAGTACGTCAGCAGTATGCTCTGGCATCGTCCAGCTGTTACCAGTGAGGCTCAAAAACAGAGAGACCATAGTTGATGTGTGACTCTGCAATGTAATGATTGTTGGTCTCATTTGTTTCATTGCATAGAAAACACCTTGATACTAGTTGTGCACCTTTCCTCTGCAGTACCTCCTGAGTCAGACATGCCCTCTTAGCAACCAGCCAAACAAAACATTTGATCTTAGTTGGTGCTTCATTACTAGCAAAAATTTAACTACAATGATCTGTCTGTGACATAGTTTGCCACTATTTCCCCCTCTATCTATTAAAGCTTATTGTTTTCATTATTCACACACTTTACTTATCCATGCATGTCAATTATCTTTCATAACACATGACAATGGTGTTTCCCCCTTCTGGTGCAGCCTGGCAAAGTAGCTGTGCAGCCAACTCCTGTTTCATGGTAAATTTCAATAGTATAAAAACTTTTGACTTGTACTGTTGTATTTTGTGCTTCTAAATAAAGTCATGATATTGTATTAAATGAAGTAGCATGGTGAGTGAAGATTCATATAGTATAGACGACCCAACTTTTTTGGGACCGAGGGTAGTTGTTATTCATGTGAGTGCACCCTCATATCTAATGGCTCATTCTTCATGGTCTGACTGCTTACGTAAATATTTGCATACATGTGATGTTCTTCAAGCGCACCAGCAAAAAATGGTGACGTATTTGAGCACACATATCGATAATATAAATATTTTACTGGAAGTTTATATGCTAGTGCTGGGAGGTTCATTAAATTGTCCCTTTTTTAATCTGCTTATGTTGGTGAACACTTTTGAGCTTGATCAATAATAAAGGATCCATAGCCTTTGTAGCCTATAGAAATAGACTACCGATCAACTGTAAATGAATGATAGTGGATTATATGGAGACAAGAATCTGCTAAAAATGTGCGACTTGCATTCTCAGATTTTTAGGTTTCCTGATTTATGAGCGTCTGTTCGTGATGCTTCTCCTTTGTTTCTTTCCCGTGCCATGCATAAAGTAAGTATTCTAGTTACAGAAAGAACATTTAAATTTGAAATCCAATGAAATAAAATTAAAAATAATGGACCATTCAGCCTGGGTTCAACTAAGCAAAGAGAATGTTCAGCAGAAAGACAATCTTCTCAAAACCAAAGAATGGTAAAGTACAAGCCCCAAAGAAGATCAGTATAGCTAGTTATAAATAGCTTTTGTCCTTGTTATTCAAAGCACAATGTTAAACTTCATAATTTGGCAAGATACTAGAGCGAGTCTTAAGCAAGTGTACCTCTTGGAGTGAGATTTAGCTTTTATCTGTTCTTCTCTGAGATCGACATCAGTAATTAGCAGATACGTCAAACTTCATTACTTTCCTTTCTAATTACGTGAACACTCTTTATAATTGGATATGAAGTCGGTTTCTTCATCTACTCAAAACTGGTATGGGTGTCTCTAAATAGGTTAGAAGGAAGGATTACATTGAGTTGAATTCTCTCCGAGTCTCTGTCATAGAACTTATTAACAGTGTCACTGTCGAGAAGATTTGGTTGACAGTGTAAGCCTAGGCTGTCTTGTGAAGGGGCCAGGAATATTTGCTCGTGACATCAGTAAGGAGTATACTTCTCTTGGTCATTCATGCCAGTCTTGTGTCAGAATACTACCCTGTTCTTCTTGTCAAAGTAGAATTGTTCCTTGGGAGTATCACCGCTCATGTTTCATTGTGTAAATCTGTTGCATGATGAGTTTATTGCTTGATCTTCTTGGTCTTTTTCCTTCTCGTTGTCTCAGTTTGTGTTGGATGGGAGCTTCTTTTTCATAAGCAAATGTTAGTTGATCTGCATTGGTTCTTATTTGCAAGCATCTTTGATACTGAAGCAAGCTTTACCAGCTCAATTAACCATTCCAACTTCTTCACTTACGATCAGGGAAAGGTTGGCTGGTACAGATTGGGCATTGGTTGCTACTAATGATGGACAAAAGTATTACTATAACACAAAAACAAAGGTACAGTCGATTAGCTTTTTTTTTTCCTATAAAAATCTTTTATTTTATTAGAGGTTTACACTCCATTCATTTGTTTCATTTGGCATGCATTTTTTTTGCTTAGAATGGTCTGAGGTCTAATTTTTATTTTATTTTTTCAATGAAGTAAGTTTGGTTTGAGGTCTAAATTAGTCTATCAAATCTATTTTTTCAATGAAGCAAGTTTGGTTTGAGGTCTAAATTAGTCTATCAAATCTTGTTTAGTGTTCTTTTCTCTCTTATGGAAGTATTATCTACAAATTACTTTTGCAAGCTTAGTCTCAGATGAAATCTATTTGTTTGTTTCAAATAAATTCAAACCATGTATTTCTTACTTCAAATGATATAAGAAAGTAGCCCCCTGGGCCTGGGCTTTGGTGTAATGGTAAAAGCACATATGTGCGGATTAGCTGCATGTCAGGAGTAGGAACCCTGCATTAATAGCCTTGTATTTTTTTTTTTTTGACAAAGAATAGCCTTGTATTTAAGTGCAACGGGGTAGAGGGACAGACGGGGATTTCTCCATTATAAAAGATCTTTTGAAGGGATGAAGAATGACTATCTATATTTGAGGAATGACCTCCCATTCCTAGTTTCTTGTTGGTGCACTAATGAAGCTCCAGTTGTAGAGATTGGCTGTGGTACATAGAAAATCATATGTGTTCTAGATTTTCTGATATACTATTTGTATACCGGAGATTTCCTATTGTTAATAACAAAAATTATTTTATCAAAAAAAGAGAACAAAATATATAGGTCATTGATGATAGTGAGTTGTACATTCTAGCGCTGATTACTTGGTGAATCAGTTGAAAGATTGTCAATGTAGCAGTTACTTTTCCTAATGTCCATTCTCCTTGTATGCCTTTGTACTCAGTTAAGCAGCTGGCAAATTCCTAGTGAGGTGACAGAGATGAAAAAGAAGCATGATGCTGATGCTTTGCAGGCTCAATCACCATCAACACCGAATGTTAATGAGTCTACTGAAAAAGGATCAGCTCCTGTTAGTTTAAGCATTCCTGCTGTTAGTACTGGTGGTCGTGATGCAACAACACTAAGACCTTCATTAGTTCCAGGATCTTCTGCACTGGATCTTGTAAAAAAGAAGTTAATGGATTCTGGTGCTCCGCCTGCTGTTTCTTCACCAGCCCCAGCCTCACCGGGAGTAATATCATCTGAAGTAAATGGATCAAAAGCACTTGAATCTGCAAACAGAGTTCCACAGAAAGAAAATAGCAAAGAGAAGTCAAAAGAAGCTAATGACAATGGCAATTTGTCTGAGTCCTCTTCAGATTCAGAGGATGATGAAAGTGTACCAACCAAAGAGGACTGTATCAACCAATTCAAGGTCTCTTTTGGCGATTTTGCTACTTCCATGATTTTATGGCCTATATAGGTTTTATGCATACATGAGTACATTCATCTCTTTACTTTGGTTCTGTTTTAATTTGTAGTTTATTTTGACTTTTTACCCAAACAATTTATTTTGATATTAGTATGTTCTAGGTAATGGTTTCTAACTTGCTGTTAGGAAGAACATAAGACTTGGCCCATGCCATTTCACCTACATCCTGGTGCTAGCACTAAAAACCTTTGTCTTCTAGGACTTTTGCTATGACCCCTGCATCAATGTTCCTTCGAACGCATTCTTTGCCGTGGTGTGGAAGTGATTAAATTTACACCTCCTTTTAGATATAGCTTAGTTTCTTGAATTATTAGCGTCACCCCACCACGAATTACTAAATTCTTTCTTGATCAACTTAATCTTCCAAGGTTTATAATTCCTACTTTCTGTTTACTCCCTTGCTTTTTGTAAAGACCCCACAAAAATTCTGTGTATGACCTTTCTGGAAATCTGAGAAACATTTACAGGAGTCCATATTGTACTTCCACTGTTTGTTTATTTCCCGTGTGCAGTTCTCTTGCCATGGGTTTCTCTTTTTGTGTTGTTACTTTTTTGTTTCAATCAATTTGTAGGATTATATGTGGTGTAGTGAACATCATGCAGACTTCCTGTCTGTTGTGGTCCACTCTTTCTTTTGTCCTATCCTCTCATTTCGACTCAGTGCAGTTTGATATATGAGCTATTAGTTCTTTGTAGCAAAAGCTTGTTACGTAATAGCTGTGTAATGTTTCTGGCTTCCTAAATGAACTGCTTCTGTTCCTTTATCAGTGACAAAGCAATTAGAATGTTCACCATGTTTGGAGACACATACCCAACAGTAGAGACTGATAATTGATAAGATGGGAGTGCTGGACGGTACCTAATGAGAGACTGGTAATTAAGAAATCTGAATTTTAATTTTAAGCCTAGCTCTACTTGGAAAATGGAGATCTCATAGTGAAGAGAATAGAATTACAGTGTGTAAATTTGGTGCGCAATGACTTAGCAGCAGCATATGGATCTTAATGCGTCGGCCTCTCTCCATCCTGCCCATGGGGCTGCAATGTGGTGGTGCAGTGTGAGAAACATCTGGGAAGTGGTGAGAGAAATTACATGCTTTCATATCTTGATGGTAGGAGATGGAACTAACAATTTGTTTTGGGAAGACGGTAGGTAGAAAGGCTTCCAATGGTGTACAGCCCGATACAAGATAAACTTTTGACTGTCATGAATATGTTTGTATTTTATGATTGTATAAGTAGCTGTACTTTTTTTTTCCCGAGAAGGTAACAAGTTATATTCTATTCCAAAACAAAAGTCAGAACCTGCTACAACCTATGACAGGTTCCTAATTACAATTGTGGAAAGAAACAGGAAGATCTTCAGCCCTATATCAAAATTTACAAGGAACCTAAAACATCTTTAACTGCTTCTAGATCTTCCATGTACTCCTGTTTACACCAAAAATGAAATAAAACTAAACAGTTCATCTTAATTTTCTGAATGGGATTACTCTTGTCGTGGAAGCATCTGAGATTTCTTTCTTTCCATACTGACCACCAAATGCAAGCAGGGATGATTTTCCTTCTCTCCTTATGCCCAGTGATGCTTGCATAACTGCTCCAAATCCTCAAATTATGGATAACTCTCCTCGGCATAACCCAGTTCATGCCCTTCAGATAGATGAAAATATTCCACAAAATGTTCGTTACCCTACAGTGAAGGAAGAGATGTGTGACAGTCTCTACTTCTTCACCACAGAGGAAGCACCTAGGACTCAATTGAATATTTCTCTTCATAAGGTTTTCCTGGGTCAAAACTGCCTGCTTTGCCAGCAGCCAAGTAAAACAAGACACTTTGTAAGGGATTTTAGTTTTCCATATCAGCTTCCATGGCCACCCATTTCTCTGACTGTTACAAAGGTTAAACTTCTTATAAGCTCTTTTGACACTGAAACTGTCTTGAGTGTGATCTTGCCATTCCAAACTATCCTGTGCACCAGTAGTTCCTTTGAATTGCCCCAAGACCTTGTGAAAGTCTACCAACCTCAGAATCTCCCAATCATTCAGAGATCTTCTAAATCTCAGATTCCACCCTTGGTTTGACCATATTCTCTGCCACAGTGGCCCTTTGCTGTTGGTTTAGGGTGAAAATATCCGGGAACAAGGCTTTTAACGATCCTTGTTCTAGCCATCTATCTTCCCGAAAAGAGGTCCTCCTACCATCACCTAATTTAATACTGCAGTTTCTTCTGAGCTTTGGCCAAAGGTTCCTGATGGCTCTCCAGAGGCTTGATCCATAAGTGCTGGTGACCGTACTAGTTATCCAGTACTTCACTCTTTAGGGGGTTGCACAAGCTGGAAAATTGTCTCATACCCTTCTGTGGTTCTCTCTCTCTCTTTTTTTTTGGGGGGGGGGGGGGGGAGGATAAGATATCCTTCTGTATTATTTTTGAGTAGTATATCCTTCTGTAGTTCATTATATTTGGGGGCTTGTCTTTGAACACTATCCAGTGGTTCCTTTATTGTTGTTCGGTTAGCTTGTTTGCTGTAAGTACTCTAACAATATTGTTTGGGCATAACATCATTTTTTCCCTTGCTTTTAGTTGAATCTTTGCTTGGCGACTCTTGCTCGTTTTGGTCTAAATGTATCCATGTGTGTTAAAATTTCCAGGAGATGCTGAAGGAACGTGGAGTGGCACCATTCTCAAAGTGGGAGAAGGAATTACCAAAGATAGTGTTTGATCCGCGCTTTAAGGTTCGTTGAAACTAAAGACTTTATGTGGGACTTAGTGGCCTTTTCTTCACCTCCTATAAGACAGGTTTATCTCTACAAATCGTATATCTCCTAGACTGCATGCGCTTATTTTTGTGAATTTAATTGTCTGTAGTTTGCTGCATCTGCCAACTGAGTGTTCTTTTAGCAATGTATGAGTTTCATCCTCAAGGAATGCAGTGCTTTTTTGGGTGTATGTGGTAACTGTAACGGGATTTCCATGCTTAGGTACTGGGTGGTTCAGACTTTGGTTTATTATCCATTTAACTAAGGTCCTTTTTTTTCTGTCAAAAGCTATTTGTCATTCAAAGTAAGCAGAATTTTAAAGATACAAACCAAATTTTAAAAGTGAGATTAGAAGAGTTGTATATGCCAAGGACAACATATCTCTAGGAAGCAGCAAGTTGCATGAAAAAGTAATTTCATGTTTTGGAGCAGTAAACTAAGCACATTCTTTTGGTGTGTCTTAAGATCTGTTTAATAGGAATACAGATGTTACCTTCCTCAAGAAAATGTTTTGGAGCAATAATGAGTCTGTTAGAGAAGTGCTTATCATTGAGCCTTCCAAGCATTCAAATGGTCCATCTCATGTTAGCATCAACATGGTCTTGGTCTTGGTCATCCTCTTGTTCAGGAACCTTTCTCTACGAAAGTGTACTTCTAACACAGATCTCAAATAATCAACATGCCATCCATGGCGTTACTTTACACTAAGATGTCATCTAAGTAAACAACCACAAACTTGCCAATAAAAGGTTTTATCAAATGATTCATCAAGCGTTTGAAAGTACTACAAGTGGTAGTGAGACCATAAGGCATCACCAACCATTCATATAGACCATATTTGGTCTTGAATGTTGTTTTCCACTCATCTCCGGGTTTCATCTGGATTTAATGGTAACCACTCTTAAGATCTATCTTAGAAAAGATATATGAACCATTCAACTCATCAAGCATGTCATCTAAACAATGTATGAGATAGTGATATTTTACCGTAATCCTGTTAATGGAACGACAATCAGCTCACATATGCCAAGTCCCATCCTTCTTTGGAACTAATATGACCAGAACCATACGTGGGTTCATGTTTTCGCTCACAACTCTGTCGTGATATTTTACTGTAATCTTGTTGATGGAACGACAATCAGCACACGTGTGCCAAGTCCCATCCTTCTTTGGAACTAATATGACCAGAACCACATTTGGGTTCATGTTTTCTCTCACAACTCCTTTGTCGAAGAGCTCCTCAACTCGCCTTTGAAGTTTCTGACTTTGTTTGAGAACCAGGTACAAAGTCAACTTGGTGTTCAACCCCCCTAAGGGATGTCAATCACCATGGGAGCTCTTCGAGGGAACACATCCACATAGACTTGCAAAAGATTAGAAAGAGGCCTAGGCAAGGAAGATGTTAATTCATTAGGATGTAAAGAGTAGTCCCTATGCATGATAAGAACCAGCGGACCTTGCTCCTCAATCTCCTTATAACTTGATAAGTGGACCACCTTATCCCTCTCCTTAGGCTCCCTCTTTCTCTCACTTCTCTCCTTGGGACTCTTCACACTCTTTCCTATTTGCCCAACCTTGCCTTTCTCCCTAATCTCCTTCATCTTTTGATATCTCTCACTAACTCAGCTCTGATACCAATTTGATCCAAGAAAAAAATAACAACGAAACCTTAAACTAAGAACAAGAAAACAAATTTAGATAGATTGACACAAGAATGAAATTAATTTGAAAACCATAGCTCTTTGGTAGCTGAAACGTTCAATTAATGGAATCCAAACAAGCACCTAATCTCTTAAGTAAACCTCAAGGGAATTGATTCACCTCTCTAACAAGTAGCAACAAGAGCTTTACCAAAGCATTTCACAATGAGAACAATATCAATAATAACCAAAAACTAGGTCTGGGTGAGCTATTCTCTGATATTCATAGTTAAGGCTAACTATTACATAAATGTCCAAAAGTGGCACTTCAAAAATTGCCAAAATACCCCAAAAATGTGCTGCCAGGCATGACTTGCAGTGGACATGCAATCGTATGTGATCTTTTGCAGTCCGCACGTTGCTTTTAGCGTAGAGTGGTTGCACATTCAGGCTTGAATCTGACAGTTTACTGCTCCTGAGTTGCGATCTGATGTTCGGTCGTATGTGTATTATGCGGTCTGCATGGCTCCTCTGCTCCTGCTATATCCTGAGTTATAGTGAAGATACAGTCCGTATGTTGATTAGTGGACCGTACTCTGCTTCTCATGTTGAGTCTGAACTCCCTGCATCCATTTTGTCTTCCAAGGGGATCTTCATGATGTGGAATCCCTTGAATGGCATCAAAATTTGTTCAAGTGCCTTTATCTTCATGACAATCCTTGTAGTGCTTGGAGATCCCAAGCTTGACACTTGTGAATGGCCTTGAGGCAACTTGGCTTGCATCATTCCGCTTGATTGATATGGCAGATGAGCTTTTTGTTTCATAGAAAAGGAGATCTTCACTCATACCTTCTACTAATGTAGGACAACCCCAACATTAGATAAACTAAGAATAGGATGCGACAGGCTTTGATGCGGTGATACTATGTTAAGAAAATGGATATTGGGCCTAATTCAAACTCAAAGCTAGCTCACAAGATGGGGTTTATCAAATACCACATATGGAGACCACAACCCATACCCCCAATCCATGTTGATCATTCTAACAAAAACTGCATTATTGACATTGATTATCTGCAAGGTAATTACTCTGAGATCACTTCACTTGTTCCAAGAGTAACTAATGGTCTATTCATGAGAAATGATAGTAATATGTATATCTCTTTCCAGGTTCAGAGCTTACCATATCTGCATAATCATATTACCAATTGTTTTTTCCATCTCTTGTTTGTGGTGCTTTCTTCATTACTTTCCTAAATAGTGGGTCTCCCTGTCCAGGCTATTCAAAGTTACAGTGCTAGAAAGGCTCTGTTTGAGCATTATGTCAAGACACGCGCAGATGAAGAAAGAAAGGAGAAGCGGGCAGCGCAGAAGGCTGCAGTTGAGGGCTTCAAGCAATTACTAGAAGAAGCAAAGGAGGTTTATCTTGTTACTAAGCTCTCTTTAGTTCTTTTCAAATGTAATCTCACAATATTCTTCTACTACTTCTTCCTTCACAGTGGAATATCTAATTTTTACTTGGCATGATTAAAATTTAATTTGCTTAAGGTAGTTAAATGTCTATCTCTACTTGGCTTGAATATAACTGTAGGGGGTCGTTTGGTTCGAAGACGAGCTATGTTGGGATCAAATATACTGGGGTTGGGATTAGTTATACTAGGATTAGGCATCCTGGTATTATTTCTTATTGACTGTTTTTGTTGTATTAGAAATAACATTCCTTGCACGATTTTAAAGAAGTTTGCTTAAAAAATACCCTCATCTTATTTAGTAGAAAAAGGGTTGAGGGATCTCATGGGTATTTTTGTCATTTCATTATTTTATCCTGTAAAAGTTAATCCCAGTACTATTATTCCATCCTCTGGCAAAGATAACTTATCCAGGTACCAATTACTAATTTTAACTTAATTAGGATTAGTAATCCAACAAGGGATAAGACAGTACTTAGTATTTATACGCTTGTCCAGCATACCAAATGACCCCTAGTAGTTTAGGTTAAATGGGAAATTGGGACGAAACAAGTATATTTGAAAGCATTATAAACAGTTTGGAAAGTAATGTATCATATGGCTTTCCATGGAGTGTAAGTTCCGGGCGAAGGGAATAAATTGTTTCCGATTAAAATTGACCTTTTTATTTGAACATGAAAATTTTACGGCTTACACTGCTTGCTGAACTTATGTCCAGGATATCAACGAGGATACTGATTATCAATCATTCAAAAAGAAATGGGGTCATGATTCACGCTTTGAGTCATTAGATCGAAAGGAGAGGGAAGTGCTTCTGAATGAGAGGTATTAGTCACTGTTCATTATTGGTTTAAGTTTTACTTGTTCTAACGTCACTTATTTCCTAATATTTTCTCATCTTAGCCTTAGTAAATGACACTTGATTTCTGATGCACTATTTTTGTACTCGCGGCACTATTTTTATACTCTCCTCCCCCTAGTTTAAAAGAACTTGGCGTTCGTTCCTTTTTTTGTCAAATCGTAGAATACTTGAATCTAATTTGTTAAATGGACGTCTTCCGGATTATAAACTGGTACTACATTATATTATTGTAATTTTAGCGAATCCTTAGCAGCTTTGAAATGCCAGTCAGAACTTCCTGCTCCGTTCCACTTGAAGTGCAGAATTTAAAAAGTTGAATCCCATATATACCGTGATATATATGCAAACCAATGTTTCAAAAGCTGCATGAGTCCCAGGTCAAAGCGCACTGAAAACACACTGAGGTATACTGATGGGGAGCAAGTATCGTGGAGCATATGTCTAAACCATCTGGGCATTTGCTAAAGTGTAGATTTCAACATTCTGAGCATTCGTAACGGCGTAAGCCAAGAGAACTGTTGGATATAATCTTTTAATACATAAATTCCGAAAAGTTAACTCATACAAAATTTTCAAACTAAAGAAATTCAAAAGTCAAAGGTCTTCTCTAATTATTTACCCAAGGCAGCATTTTCGTATGCTCTTACTTTTGTTGCAATGGTTTATATCCCGGAGTGGCTGATCTATTACCGAACCTACATAAATAACCTAAAGGCTTGGATGGTGTATGACTTTGTTGTTTGTTAGTAACAAATACTCGTTGGTCCTTTGTCTGCGATGTACAACTACAAAGCAATAGTTGTCCCACTCCCCTATCTACTTCCACACCTGCCGTCATTACTTTTTGTTATCTTTAATTAATTTATTTTTTTCAAGTTATTTTTTTTATTTTAGATTTTTTTTTTAAGTTCATGAGTATTTATGACTTTTCAAGTTTTAGGTTTTCAAATACTTTCTGTTTCCTCAAGTTTCTAATGCCTAAACCACCTTGTTTATTTGAAAGAACTACAGTCTTCCATTTGACCAAGTGAAATCCTTTGCTCTCCTTCTCTCCATTCCTCTTTGTGAAGTCTTTTTATGAGAAACTTTTGGTTAGGGAGGAGGTTGAGTTCCCATGTAATGCAATATGGACTCCCAAGTGTGCCAAGGTGTGTTTTTACACTTGACTAGAAACTAGCGGGGTGATTTTGATAGCAGAAATCTCATAAAGCGGAAGGTTGTTTCCATTAGTTGGTGCTACATGTGCAAGGAGGTGGGTAAGGACATGGATCACCTTCTTCTGCATTGTGGGCTTACTCAGGATTCACTGGACTTCATAGCTTGAACAATCTGCCCTTTTCCTTTTCCCTATTCTGAGGCAGCACCGACGAATCAATCCATTGAAGTTCCTACTATGAGATTATGGTGGGATAACTTCAGATGGTTTCACACTTATTGAGTAATGTCAAGAACTATGAAAGATTTGATGCTAAGTTGGAAGAGCAGGAAGAGGAAAAGACGAAGGACTTCGAATGTGGTTCCAATTGCATTAATCTGAGTAGTTTGTAGAGAGAAATAGGAAAGCTTTTGAAGGTGTAGAGTTGGGTTTCTTGTAGTTGAGTAGTCTCCGCTCCCTTATTTTCTTCTGGCGTAAACAGAAAGCTTCTTGTATATCGAGAATGAGGTGGAGTTTGTAGAGTATCAATTTTTTGGGTAGTTGCACAGACACTAGTTCCTAACTAGTTGAAAAAGGATCCTGACAAGCATTAGATCTAATGTAAATGTAACAATGGCAATTTGCCCTTAATCCCTATTAGTTGTCTTTGACTTCCCGCATTTTTTGCTTCATTCTAGTTTTAATTAAGTCTGCATTAGTTCCAAGAGCGTGCATATCCTGTGTACAAGTTTCTCGGAGGAGATCAAAATGATTGTTGTTTCTTTCATCAATGTCAAACATGTGTGACTTATGAAGCGACAAATAAGGTTGCATTGGCCAAAATGGATTTGTCATTCAATTCTAATGCATTGTATTTTAGACTGTCGATCCAATACATTCTGATGCTTGTCTCCTGCAAAAGTTTTTTTTTTAAATGTGGCTTGTGAGGTACAATTATTAGGAAATGATCAAGTTAGGCCTATAGCTATGAGTGCTACAGACAGTCTAACGAGAGGAATGGTGATTGACACATGAGCTCCTATAAGTGTAGCATTCAGATTACTTCGCCTAGAAGCACGGCACTTGTATTGCTCTCCCGCAACCCTATTTTTGCGGTTTAGGGTGCTCATATTTCGCTCGCCGTTACTACGGGAATCACTGCTGCCTTCTTTTTCCCTAAGCTACTAAGATGTTTTAGTTCGCTAGGCTGTCTCTTGCCTGCCATGGATTTTTTTTGGGGGGTGGGGGCTTGCACCATCTTTGTGAGTGTTCCACCTTTCTTTTCCCAAGAAGAGAACTTCTTTGTGCAAGTTTTGTGTTGTGGCTATGCTCAGTTGCTGGAGGACTACATTCTCTTATCTTATTCTTTTGCTGGCCTGGATTTGTTTTTTGTCCTTTTGGTTCGTGGCAATTCTAGGATGATTTTTAGTATTTCTGTTTTTTTTTATAATGATCCGGTTGTTTAGGCAAGATTATACGTACTGTGCAGGGTGCTTCAGCTTAGGAAAGCAGCTCAAGAAAAAGCACATGCTGTACGTGCTGCTGCTATATCTCAGTTCAAGTCCATGCTTCGAGAACAAGGAGATATTACTTTAAATACGCGGTGGTCAAAGGTAGGTTTATATGTTGAGATGTTATGATAAGAAAATTTCAATATTAAGTAGTTCCTTTGGAAATATTTTTACTTGCTTGCAAATTGATTGCTTAGTCTGCATAGGCATGCCTAGTTAAGATTGAAACTTATAATGTTTATTGCTTAATTCTATATAGAGTAGTATGTGGCACCTGCAACTTGGTTTTCTCGAGTTCTTTTACATTTTAACTTACCTTTTAATTTCCTCAACAAACCTCCTTTCATGTTCTTAATATGGTGGAACATTCTGCAAAACTCATGGCATGTTATACTCCAATTCGTCTCAAAGTCTAGCATGTCATCAAATTTATCAATAATTCCTTAACTTTGTGACTTAAGACAAGAATCTCGTTATTTTAAATTAAGTGGCACAGGTTTATGTTGGCAAGTGCCAAAATAATTGACTTCCCTAAGACATAATATCTCATCATTTGTTTTATGAAATAATAAGTTTAGTGGATCACACTTTTCAGTTCCCAACATACTTTATTGTTTTTTAACGAATTTTATATTTTAAGCCCAGTTAAATATACTCTCCGAAATCAATGTTTTTTCCCCTTAAGAAGTAAATAAAAGTAGCATCAACTAAATAAAAGTAGCATCAACTTGAAAGAACAAGTGTAACGGAATGATATAATTAAAAATCTTGCTATCTGGAACTTAAATAGTAGTCAAACATCAAATTGTATCCATTTGAATTAGATGAAGAGTATCATGTCTGCAAATCAAGAAGATAGAAATGATTTGTTCTTGGTACATTGTTTTATTTTCTCAATCAGTCCCCCATTGTCTCTCCTTAAAACCAATGGAAGTTGTGCTAAGGTTTCCAATATTCATAGGGTTCTTGCAGATTTGCCCTTTTCTTAAAATGCTCATGGAGGATAAAACTACTTGCCCTTGTTTTATATTGTCTATAAAGTTTACTTTAAGCTTTTTTCCCCTAAGTTGCAATTTTCTGCTGATATTAGGTGAAGGATAGCTTAAGAAGTGATCCTCGGTATAAGTCTGTTAAGCATGAAGACAGAGAGGCTTTATTCAATGAGTATCTATCGGAACTGAAGGCTGCTGAACAGGAAGTTGCACGAATTGCAAAAGCAAAACATGATGAAGAGGTGAGAATACTCTTCTTTTCCAATGAATACAACATTACCATTCTCCGAAAGAAAAGAAAAACTGTTTTCCAATTTTGGCACCTGTGGTTTTCTTTGTTTAAGCGTTTCTTCTTTCGACTTGCCTTTTGTTATGTTATTGTATGAACATTGATCAGAATAATCCAAATGCATTATCATTTTGGGTTTGTGTACGCTCTCTCTCTCTCTCTCTCTCTGTCATTTATATATATATAAAGAGGGGGGAGTCGGATACCTCTTTTCTAAGATAAAGTTTTAACTCCTACAATTTGACTATAATACGCAACTGATTCCTTGACTTTAACCTTGAGTTAATACCTAAATTTTGACTATATAGGGGTTGGAACTTTTAATGGCCATTTGTAGAGCAGACTAACTATTAAAACCCTAATTTCTTAATTGTCTGTCTTATGTTATTTCCCATGAATCCAAATGCACCGTGTTCCTTAAGAAATTGCTGGAATCCAATTTGAATCTATCATTGAAAGAAAATGGATTTGTGCCTAACTCAAACCCTAAAAGCTAGTTCATCAGAGGTGAGAATTGCTCAAAACCATTTGAGGAGACAACTCATACCCTCAACCAATATGAAACTCTTTAACACTTCTTAACATGCTGCATAGCTCACCTCTTTCCGTAGTTTAATTATTTTCATTTGTCTTTATTCAACAGTTATCTTTTATCTCTGCCGATTCAAGCCACTGTTTGTGCCTCCAACTAAGGGCTCCCGCTCATTCTCTCTATTAGTTGTTTGTGGTAGAAAACTAAAAATTGATGCTTTGTGATTTTAATTAATTTTACTTATTTGAATTTATACGTGTGTATATGGACCGGTAATCTCAAGTTTTGGAACAAATTTGTATGTGGTACACAAGGTTCTGAAGATGTAATGGTTTTCTGCTTTTGAATTTTTAGGATAAATTGAAGGAAAGAGAACGGGCTCTGCGAAAACGCAAAGAAAGAGAAGAACAAGAAGTGGAGAGGGTGCGGTTGAAAGCTCGTAGAAAGGAAGCTGTTGAATCTTATCAAGCCTTGCTGGTTGAAATAATTAAGGATCCTCAGGTATTATCTTGTATAGACCCCAAAACTGCTACCAGGAAATGTCTTAGAACATATGTCATGGGTCATATTCCGTTACTTGATTAGACAGTTAGTCTGGGTAGTTCAAGAACCTTGAAACAAAAATTTTGCTTCATCTGAATAAGCTTGTCAACAGTTGCCTGCCTTTATCTTAATTAAGAAACAAAATTCAAAAGAATTTTGTTTGGTACAAAGTCCATCCATATTTACTCGGTGTGTTTGCCTTCCTAATTTTAACTGTGTTGTAAGTAGCATTGCTCCTTTGTGGTCATCATTCATGTAGTTATTTATTCTTGGGTTTTGGCTTTACATCTACAATTGAAGTCTGGAAGAATTGTGTTTACTATGCGGTAAACTGTTGAAAAGGTCACTCCATTTTATTCTCTAGATGTCTATTTTCAAATTGTTGAGATATCCTTCTGCCTTGCACCCAAGGCATCTTGGACAGAGTCAAAACCTAAATTAGAGAAGGATCCCCAAGGACGTGCAGCTAATCCTCATTTGGATCAGTCTGACTTGGAAAAGCTCTTCCGGGAACATGTGAAGGTATTGTATGAGGTAAGATGACTATTGTTGTTCCTTTTTAAGTTAATGCTATCCTTATCATCTGTTTTTTTAGGGGGAAGCTGATACTTGCTAGAGTTGCTAATATTATCTAATCTGAGTTACTTGTATTAGGTTGTTCAATTTCATAGAATTTGTTGTTTTATTTTTACTCGTTATCTCATAGGATCATAAAGCTCTTTTCTGTTCATATAATGATCGCACAAAAATAGAGCTGTTTGGAAGCTTGCATCATAAATCAGGGATCATGTTCTGTTTAGCAGGTTTTGTTCTGGTTATTGTTGGGATTTCATCCCACCCATGTTTGTCTTAAATTAGAATGTTAGGTAAGGCACAAGTTCACAACAAATTTACAAAATATAAGCATTGAAGAAATGCGGTTATTACGATTGACAGGCAGATTTACAAGATTAGACAAATACTTCTTTTAATGAAGTAATAAGATATTATTGATGAAGGGCAGAAACAACAGCAGTATAGAACTATTATACCAAAAAGTAGGGTTCTCTTGAACTCTCGAAGAGAAAACTAGTTTGTAGTTAAAAGTCACCTCATAGAGTTGAGCGATGAAGTTGGCCCAAATATGATCAAATCCAAATTGAGCTGCTGGTTAGTAAGAATCCATTTGGATAATATTTGGATGAAGTTGAAAAGAAATTGTGTTTTGAGGATTTATTGAGGTTATTCTGTGGCTAAAAATGGTCTGGATGGTAGATTAAACAATGCACACTCCAACTTGCTTAGGTGTGCCGAGATGATACTCTTGAATTTGAACACTAGATATTGTCACTAATCACAAGTAATAACTTTGTTGATGCAACAACTGCAACACGTCAATCTCCTGTTAGTTTGGGTCACAATATTTCTGTACACTACCCATTTGCTCTCTGGAGATGAACATATGTGAACGCAGTAAGAAATGGAGATTAAACTCAGGTTTCCCAGCTCTAAAGCAGCATTCATCATCCTTCCAACCTCCTTAGTCGTTACACTTTGATAATCTAAGTAATTACTCATTACACATAGTTAAAACATTTTAATTTACCAAATACTACCCATTTCAGCCTCAGAACTGCTCTTGCTCCTAGTAGCTGCTATGAGTGTTTTACGTCAGTCTAAGAACTTACACCTCATCTCGTCTTTTCTCATAATAATAATAATAATTTCACTTCCTAGAGATGTCTCCTTGAAAGGAGGGAATAAAACCTTCTAAGATGATAATAAGTTTCTTCAAAGTCCTCACACAAACATTTTTGCTCTGCCCTCTTTTTTCTTTTTTTGATGTATTCCAAATCTTATTTGATTTTGACTGTTTCATTGTTTATTAAGAATATGGTATACTCTTCTTTATTCTCATATAATATATTTTGGTTTCCCAGCGGTGTGCACAAGAGTTTAGAGCTTTATTAGCCGAGGTTATAACTGTTGAAGCTTGTTCACGAGAGACAGAAGATGGTAAAACAGTTGCAAATTCTTGGTCAACAGCCAAACAACTACTCAAAGATGATCTCAGGTATTCAAAAATGGCAAGAAAGGATAGGGAATCCTTATGGCGCCGATATGTTGAAGACATTCAACGAAGGCAAAAGTCAACGCTCGACGAAGCAGACAAGGCAAGAAGTAAAGGATCTTCTGATTCAAGGAGGAGATAAATCAAGAACAAGAGCTATAGCAATCCTCAACTATTTCTACCTTTTTCTCGACCTTTCGACTAACGATCAAGAGTAGCAATCCTCGAAGCGTTTAGCTTGATCCCAGAAAGCAGAGAGAAGATAGATTTCTCAGGACACTATCTTTTAGGAGGCTAGGAAGCAGAGTACTTTCTACCATTAGCAGCTCATTTATTAATTTAAAACCAGTTTTCAGAACTTTGTCAAAACTGATCATTCCTTGTGTAAACTTTTCATATATTTAGGTGATCATGTTGTAGTTTTAATTTCTACTAAATCCATGTTTGTTAGAAGTTGAGATCACAGATTTCTCAACAAGAAATGGAATGCAAGGTAAGGTTGCGTACAATGGACCTTTGTGGTTGGGCCTTTCTTCGGATCCTATGCATGGCGGAAATTTTAGTGTACCGAGCTTGCTAAGAAATGGAATACATGTTCAATCAACGTCTTCCATTTGCTTTGGTGTACTTTTTATATTGAATTGAATCCCAAAGAAGAGAAAATGTTTTCTGTTAGAATGATCTCACTTGTTCAGTGTTTTATATGTGCTGTGTCAATTTAAAAATTGTATATAAATAGTAGTTGCTAAAATAGATAGAATATTCATATAAACAAAATTAAAATAAATATTATTAGTTTGATGTAATAGTTGAATCTGAATCAATAAAGATGAAAAAATCAATTTAATTACTTATAAAATAGATATGTTTATAGTTTATAAATACATAAAGTAATAATTTAGAGTTGAATAGTTAAAAGTTAGGTAATTAATTAAAATTTAATGTGAAAAAAAGAATTCCTGAATATAAAATAAGTTTGTTTAATACGTTTAAAGTAATTTTACTGAATTTCTTTTTAAACTTGGTTATATTATATAACACAATATTTAATAATTAAATTTTTAATTAATTAGTCTTAAGTATTAGAATGATAATAATAATTTTATTTTCTTTTTCTTTCCTTCTAGTCTAGACAGTTATTTATATAAAATAATTCTAAATCAAAATTGAATTCTAAATATAAAGAAATTTTAATCCAAAAGTGAATCTTGAAATTAAATACATAAAAGATAAAATAATAAATTAAGAATAATAGTGAAAAGACAATCTTATCTAAAGCCAAGTATATTAATATAGTATAGATTGTAAAATATACTTATTTAGACTAGATCTAGTTCTATGAGGTAGTGGTAAAGTCTGTATACATTCTACCCTCCCCAAACTCCACTTGTGGAATTCCACTAGATATGTTGTTGTTAGATTAGATCTAGTAAATATACTCTACCTTTAATATGCATTGTTTTTCTTTTTTTATTAGATAGTCTGTTTACCAACTATATACTCGGAAACACCCAGTGCTGACCACACTGAGAGACACGAAAGCCTCTTAGTCTTTTATTTTAGCCTGCCGTTCGCTTTCCCTTCTGACTATGCTTTCCGGGGCTTTTCATAGCTTTACCAAGAAAGACTATCCGTTTCAGTGTACAGTATGGATAAGCTCTAGCGTGCATACGATGCAATTATAAACACAAGTCTTGTTGAAACAAAAGATTACATCACACTACTTATTGTCATGACAATAGGATTGTATTACAAAATTTTGAATTTGAGAACTCTTTGCGCGATTAATTCTATCCAGAACATGGCTTAGGGCCAATATATATAAGCCGCAACAACTAAGCTAACAACAGCAAACGCTAGTCTACCTTGTTACCTTGTTGGAATAAAATCAACAGATTGATGTTACTGATCCGGGATGGTTGGTTCTTTTTCGGGATCTTTCTCTTTCTCCTTTTCTTTCTCCTCTTCCTCCTCCTCTCCCTCTCCCTCCTCCTCTTCCTCTTCCTCTTTCTCTTTTTCTTCTTCCTCCTCCTCTTCTGGAGGATCACCTGGCATAGGAAGTGGCATCGGAGTTTTCATGGGACTGAATTGAGGAAAGATATCTGGTCTTCGTCCGGGCTTGGGTCTTTCCCATTCCTGCCAATAAACATGTTTCATCAAAATGCCTAGCAGCTTTGATGACATTATTATAGAAAGCAAAGGCGGTGCCTGATCAAATTCTACAATTCCTATGCAGTATCAATTATCACAATGGAAGAAGGTTATCAAGGACATCAAAATTTCGAGAATGACAATGCCAAGGGCTTTTAGAAGCTCCTAGAAACTAACACTTAATGAAAGGATCAAAATTGTATTGCATCTTTATATCTTTGGAACCAGATTCCTTGACATACCAAGGGTAGCTACTTGAGAGAGACAGTACACCTCTTAATTGGAGTATGAGAGACTTCAATCAATTCATGTCTCCCCCTCTCCCAATACAACTAAAACCTAGCAGCTTTGATGACATTATTCTAGAAAGCAAAATGCAGTACCTGATCAAATTCTACAATTCGTATGCAGTATCATGATGAAAAAAAGGTTATTAAGTATATCCAAATTTCGAGAATGACAATGCCAAGGACTTTTAGAAGCTCCTAGAAATTAACAATGAATGAAAGGATCAAAATTGTATTGCATCTGTATATCTTTGGTAGCAGGTTCCTGACATACCAAGCTTAGCTACTTGAGAGAGACACTAAAATTGATGAGTGACTTCAATCAATTCATGTCTCCCCTCTCTCCCAAGACAACTAAAACTTTACTCGTTGGATATCATTCCAAGTACTAAAACTGGAAAGGGGAAAGAGGGGAGGCTCAGACTACAACAACCAATACTTAACTTTCTGCGAGTTTTCGTAGGGCAAATGTCACTTCTTATGGACCCAAACCTAGGTGAGGATGGTCTGGAGATATGCCATTTGCTATATGCAAATGACACCATTGTTTTTTGTGAAGCTACTGTGGAACAAGTTACCTATGTCAGAGCCATGTTGGTGGTATTTGAAGCTGTTTCTGGTCTAAAGGTGAACTGGAGGAAAAATAGCATCTTCCCATTAAAGAAGTAACAGATATACAGTCTTTGGCTGGTGCATTGGAATGCGAAGTGGGCCATTTGCCTACTGTGTACTTGGGTATGCCACTTGGCAGGAAGTACAAAGAAGTGGAGATATGGGACAGCATTATAAGAAGGTCTGAAAAGAGACTAACACACTGGAAAGCACAATTTTTGTCTATAGGGGGAAGAGTCACACTACTTAACTCAGTGTTGGACTATTTAGCTACATATGTGATGTCCTTGTTTCCCATTCCTTCTAGTGTGGTGAAGAAGCTAAATAGACTAAGAAGGAACTTTTTGCGGAAAGGCAACAAAGAGAGGGGGGGATATAATCTGGTTGAATGGGAGGTCACTCAATTACGAAAAGGACAAGGAGGACCAGGAATAAAGAATCTAAAAATTCAAAACAGGTGCCTTTTGATGAAATGGCTTTGGAGGTTTTGTGATAAAGAAACTTCCCTCTGGAAGGAAGTGAATGTTCACAAGTTTGGTCAGAACAGTCCTTGGTGCTCCAATGAAGTGAACTGCACTTATGGGATGGGTGTATGGAAGGCTATTAGAGGTCTATGGTCTAAGCTCCCGGAGAATTCTAAGATCAGAGTTGGTAATGGTTACAATGTTAGGTTTTGGAAGGATAACTGGATAGGGGAAGTACCACTGCAAGTTAAATTTCTAGATCTCATGTTACTATCAAGTAAATCTTAAAAGTGTTGTGTCTGAGTGTTGGTCCCTCCAAGGTTGGGATCTTAACTTCAGAAGGCACTTAAATGACTCGGAGGTGGAAAGAGTAGTTGATTTGCTAAAAGAGGTGGACACTTTTGGTGGGACAACAATGGAGCCTGATAGACTTAGATGGAGACACAACTCAGAAGGAAGTTTCACAGTAAATAAGTTATACCAGAGGGAGAACAACATTATGCAGGAGGAAGAACTGAAATTATGGAGAAATATCTGTAAGAACATAGCTCCCACAAAAGTGCAATGCTTTACATGGCTAGTGGGTAAAAAAGCATGCCTTACACATGAAGTGTTACAAAAGAATGGGAGAGTTGTGGTGACTATATGTTTTTTGTGCAACGAGACTGGGGAGACAAACAATCACCTGTTTCTACAATGCAAATTCACTGCGCAACTGTGGAATCTGTTTTTCAGTCTCACAAAGACAGTGTGGACAATGCCTGAACACACAGTTGACTTAATGAGTTGTTCGATGAAAAGAGGGGGAATTAAAAGTCAGAAAAAATGGTGGAGGATAATACCTTCTTGCATATGGTGGTCAGTCTGGAGGGAGAGGAATGGAAGGTGTTTCAAAGACAAGATCAAATCAGTCCATTATGTGAAATGGAATTGTTTGGTGACCTTATTTTTTTGGTGTAAACATAATTGTATAGAGGAATTTGGGGAGTTAGTAGAATTTCTAGGAGCTCTGTAAAGCTAGAGTCTATTACTTTGTAATATGGTTTTGATGGTGGCCAGCATTCCCAATGCTGAAGAATACAACAGTGCTAATTCTCAAAAAAAAGATTTTAGAAAGACAATTCTGTCGCCACCGCTTCCTGATGAATGATTAACAGGAAAAGATTGTTTGGGCTCCAGAAGTTGGTTATGTAGGGCGGCAACAACCTTTCTTCTTGGTCATTTCAACAGGCCAAATAGTGGACAAATACTATTCCAGAGATTGCAAGAACAACCACTCCTCTCAAAAGCTGACCAATTAAACAAAGGGACTAACTTTATTATGAGGCTAGGAACTTCAGGTTGGCATGAAATTTACTACACTTTGGATACCATTTCGGAAATTCCATCCTCTTCTTCACAGTATAAAACTGAAATTGGTAGCTTGACAGTTAAGAGTGTAAATGCACAATTTAATCCATCCATATAGCAACAATCATTCACACCTAAATAACCAATAACTGTATCTAGATTAAACTTATTAGCTCAAAATGGTCGTGATAAGAGGAACGGGAAAATCAAACACTCACCAACATGATGAAAATTCAAGTGGCCAATCAATTGAGCTACTAACATTCCCCAAACTTATTACCTTTATCTTCTAATCATAGGTTTTAACAAACCAAATTGCAATCTCCTTTGCTAATATCTGATCAGATTTGGCACTTTTGAGTTCATTAGCGCAGCTCAATTCATCCAAATAGCAACAACAGCTCATACTTAAACAACCAAAAACCATATCTGGATTTTCAACAAGTTATATTTTCAACTTCTACATGATAGATTTTACTCTTAGCACACACTAATCTACACTTCAGAGTAGCTAATAGAAGAACACAGCTACAACTAAAGTAAATAACCAGGGAACAAAAACGAGTTTTCGAAGCTTACAATAGGGAAGTCGAGCGGAGAGCGTTTAGTCTTCTTCTCTTCTTCCGGCGCCATACGAACCATATGTGAACACCTTCTAGAATAACACAGAGACATCGGTCTCAGAAACGGCATAAAAGCAACTGTTAGTGGCGGCTGAGAGAACGAGCAGGTGGGAAGTACACTGCACGAAGGTGTAGACGACGACGACGATGATGACGAGGGTGAACCGGAGCGGTTTAACATCGCCGCCGTACATGGCGGCGGAGAAGATAACGCCGGAAGGAGAGACGATAACGCCATTGGAGTTGCGGCAGAGAGGGCCTTTCACGTTTCTTCAGCTACTTTGGGATATTGGGGGGTGAAAAGCGTATTGGGCTTTCTGAGGCCTAGATTCTAGGCCCATATAGTTAACGGGCTAATCACCTACCTTGTCCTAAGTTTTTCGATATTGTTATTTCTATCATTTTTTATTTTTACGTATATATATTAAGCTTTTTGATATTATTATTTCTATCATTTTTTATTTTTATGTATATATATTTGACGTACGTAGATATATGTATCTCGAATTTGCATCTGGTTATGTGCATTTAAATATAAAATGTAACGGAAACACGTCAATTTAGAAGCAAATCATGTGTTCTTTTCTAATTTTCTTCTAAAAGAAATATTTATTTGGAACTAATATAATGTATCTGTAAGTTACAAAGTGTTTACTCATCATTAGAAAAATGCATCTCGATTGAATTTTTTAAAGTGTCAAATCACTAGATTTACAGTGATTTTTTTTTTAATATTTTTATGATGTATCGGTGTTTTTCTAATTTCATGTATCTGTTTGTATCTAGTATATCTATATTCAGTATCAAATCTATTTTGTATTTTCAATATCAATTTGTTGTATTTATTTTCAATTTCATATAAATTTAATGTATTCAATATCAATTTCATATCAGGTATATATCTGATATCAAATATGCATTGATACATTTATCAAATAACCAAGTATCCTATGTATTTATGCCTATGTAGAAGAAAAAGAAAACAAAATACATAAATACGCGTATGCCTAGAATCGTCTTTAACTATTTATAAACTTGGAAAAAAGCTTGATGCATACCCTAAACTAATTTGAAAATCTAACATTGATTGCAATATTTTTATTGGCTTGATGCATACCCTAAACTAATTTGAAAATCTAACATTGATTGCAATATTTTCGCAATAATTTCAAAAATATTGCTAAAAATATTTGTAAAGAAAAATCAACCTAATGAAATGAACAACAATGTCATTGTGAAGAAGTGGAAACAAGCAATCAAGCATCAAGAGTTCCCTTGTATTACTTTGGTGAAGTGTGCGATTTAATACTATCAAAGTCAAAATCCATTAAATTCATGACTTAAGCTTCAAGTGGTAAGTCACTTAATGAATTTTATTCATCAAAAAATTTAAAAGTGTTATAAAAGTATAAAATAATACAAAAAATAAAGTAGGGGAGAAGAGAGAGGATTTCTTATTTCTCTTGAATCATATTCAGATGTATCATATGTATTTTACAATGAAGGAAGCCTTATATTTATAAGGAAAAAATTGACTTAGTTTCTAAGTAAGAAACTGACTTGGTCTCCAAGTAGGATTACTAACTCCTAAAGGAATCTATATAATAGACATTCACTATAATTCAAATATGTTTATAACACTCCCCCTTGAATGTCTATTTGATAGATTATGTACCTTGGTAAAACCTTACTAAATAAAACCTCATGGGAAAAAATTCTAGTGAAAGAAAAAGAGTACACGTATCTAATAATACGCAGTTTGGATGCCTCATTAAAAACCTTACAAGGCAAACCCAATGGGACAGAATCTTGAGAGGAAAAAAGAGTACATCGCGTATTAATTCCCCCTAATGAGAATATCAGTCTAAAGACTTGAACCTTCGCATCTCAATCTTGTGTACCATTTTCTTGAAAGTTGCAGTTGGTAGAGATTTGGTGAACAAATCAACCACATTGTCACTTGAACGAATCTGTTGCACATTTATATCACCATTTTTTTTGGAGCTCATGTATGTAGAAAAGCTTTGGTGAAATGTGTTTTGTTCTATCTCCTTTTATGAATCCTCCCTTTAGGATCAAAGAGTTTTGCAAGTTCCTCACTTCAACTTATTTCAGCAAAATAATTTATTGCCTTTTGAAAACTCTTCCAGAGTGTCAACTCAAGTTGATCAACTTGCATAACAATATGAAAGATTCTTGATTAATTTTAATCAGTATGAGGATTATAAGCAAGTTTATCAAGAACTTGTATATGCTTCTTACATTTTAAATCCTTCAAATACTTTCATATCAATTTTGTCCAATGACAATATTTAATATTAAATGCATGATATTTTTTAGTGTCTAGATTGCAAGTCAAATAAGCTTTACGCTTACCAAGATGTATCATTCCACTTGATAATTAGAGCATGTTTTAATATACCATGGAATTTAAATCCTCATAATCTTTTACAATATTGAACTATATTGTATCATCGATAAAATATTCTTTTTGTCAGTTTGCAATGCGACATAACTTGTTGAGATCTCATCACTTCATTATTTTCGGGTTTTTACCCCTCTCATGATGTTTCATGAAGTGTTATGTCATAAGCTCTTCAAGAGCACATTGCCTCTTCATTATGAGCATTTGCTTCTTGCCTTTTAAAAAATTATCTTATTTGGAATCGATTGCATGTTTCATGCATGTCATAGATTTTGTCCTTTAGGGACATTCAATAAGAGCATTTCAACTCTTAGTTTATTATTATTTCCCCCTAATGTTAGACAAACTAACATATATTCCAATCTATCTTGGAGAATCCATCTTTTATGCATCATGGTATATTTATCAATTATATACCACATATCATAATTGTTAGATGAAAATTATATGGTCCCTAGCCATAAATCAATTGAGGAGGAAATTGATCATAATGTATTAGTCAGATGCATATTTTTGTCTATAATTTATCACATTTCATACCATCAAGCTTTGTTCTCGTAAGCAATGATTGACAATTTATCTAAGACATTTAGTGTCAATCAACTTGGATATATTTATCAATATTATCAAGATGTATTGTGTTGATTACGTATTCTGAAAGTTGAACTCTTGACTCAATTATATTGCACAAACAATTTTGCGAATGTCAAATTTTAAGTTGATAATACACGCATATGTGATCATCTTATGGATGCATTTATTTCACATATTACATGATCATGAATGGGCCCGTATCCACCTTTCATACTTTCAGAATTTAGAGAATTTAGTCCCAACATTAGTTGATCCAATCAACTTATCGTGAGAACAAACAATCTTGAAGAATCTTTTATTTCTTTAATATATATCTAATAAGTAAACTCCAAGTTTACCATGCACATGCCTTTTTGCTTCAGTAAATTTCTGATTTACTATTACATGAGCAGATTTCAAATTTATTACTCAGGGAGTAATTTTCATATTTATTTCTTCTCAATTACGCTATCTCTCTTCTGGAGATGAGTCATGATCTTATCACAATAAAGTGCACATTTATATTGAGAAGTTTTATTAAGTACTATCACATTCACTTTAGAGAATGGATCTGTATCTGTAACATTTATCAAAAAGTTCTCATTCTTCAAAAATGAAACACAATCATCTTAGCAAATCAATTTTTGATAGCTTAGTACGTCATCTCATGTTCCTGTGCATTATTTAATCACGTGTCTTCGTTCAGACATTATACACTGCTACCACATTCACTTTAAGGAATGAAACATTTTAATGGAATATATTTTATGAATTTTCACCAAAAGCACATTATTTTGCTTTAGGATGTATGACCATCTTCAAGTGGTCGTATCTTTCGTTTGAGCTTTTCCACAAAATAAGTGGATCATTAACTGTGAGATATTCATATTTTAAAATTTCATCAAGATAATGATGCAAGAATATCATAACTTTAGCACGGTCTTATTTTAATGTTTTATTTCATCTTTAATGATGTCTTCAAGACACATAACATCCAACACCCCATAAAGGGTAGTTATTGCCCAAACTTTGAAGGGCAACAAACTCAAATTTTATAAGATTATTCATGTTAATAAATAAATATTACCTTGGCCTTAAAACTTTACCTCCACTCTTTAAGATTGTAGAGTCTCGTGTTGATAACGTGTTATGAAAGTATAAAATGATACAAAGAATAAAGTAGGGAGAAGAGGGAGGATTTCTTATTTCTCTTGAATCATTTTCAGATATATTTTACAATGAAGGATTCCCTTATATTTATAGAAAAAAAACTGACTTGGTCTCCAAGTAGGATTCCTAACTCTTAAAGGAATCTATATAACAGACATTCAGTATAATACAAATATATTTATAACAAAAAGAAAATATTCTTATTTTGCCAATAGTAATGGTGTGTTGTATCTTTATTAACAATACTCTTAATTGAAGAATCTTTAACCATCAAAGTAGATTTTTAAAAAAATTAATGAACTTTAGTTAAAGAGAGAGGGAGTGAGTTGATTTGAATTGAGTAAAAAAATCAGAGTGAATTAAATTGGCAAGGCTAATGTTAAGGAGTGATATATCTTAATATATCTCACTCTAAATTCGATACATAATTATCAAATAGTACGGTGATTTGTATTTATTTAAAACCATAGATGAGTTTAGTAGATATAGTATGGATGAATATCTAATTATGTAGTTTCTACAAGTTTAACTTCAAAAGTCAAATTTTTTAATGTCTAAAATAACAAATATTTTATGTTTAATACATACATACATTTAATGTTTTCATATATATATTTATACAACGATTTCTACTTTGAAATAATACATACATATACATATAGTTGATCACACGTGCATCTAACTTCTGAATTCTAATTTGTAAACACATTTATACATATACATTTTGTTGCGTCTACGATTACAAACAAATATAGTATTTATGCGATTTTAATTAGGATAAATTTTTATGCGCGCAAATACAATATATTTTTCTATATTATGAAAGAAAAATGCTAATAACACTATCTATCTCATATTTTTATTTCAATTCAATTCTACCTAAAAAAAAATTGGCATGTCTTTGTCTATATTTATTTATTCTTAAAAACATCATAAGTTTGTGAATAGTGATTATCCTTTAATCCTTTGTTTTTAGTTGGTTGATTTAGATTTGTAATTAAACATCAATCAAATCATTAGCTCAATGGTTAATTTGAGAGATGACTAAGAATTCAATAAATATATAGAAATATAGAAAGGTATTTATTATTTATTAAGTAACTTATGAGAGCTTATCATTAATTATAATTTTTTTTATACCATTGTAATTTAATTTAGAAACTCAACAAATAATTAAATTAGTAATATTTTCAATTTAGAAGGATAGAGGGAGATAACTAAAAAAATAAATAAATTGTGTGTGTGATTAAAACATAAATCACATCTTTATCATATTTTTTTTCATTCAATTGGTAAAGCTCAATATGAGAATTGAATATCATTCCACATTAGAATTTTATATTACTATTAAATAATTAACTCTAACAAAATACTTCTGTTAAAAGTTAAAAGATTCTCAATAGTTCCATTTGATTTGTTTTCCCTCTAAATTACTTTGATCATATTTTTTGTTCCTTTTTTTCCTCTCTAACTTTGATCATGTATAACGTGTCGATTAATTTAAACTTGAATTTATATTGCATAAAACGTAAAGTTTACTGAAACAGTATTACAAATTATTTTATATTCAAAATTTGAACCTGAATTTTTTAACAACGAAATTAAGATTAATTATATAAAGTAAATATTTAATTATAATATTATCTTTTTCTTTTCTAGAAAGAAAAAAAATATAATTACACTAAACTTACTTTTTAAAATTGAGACACAAAGCATATGGACTTAATTGATTAAATATATGATTAAACTTCACCTTTTTCTTTCTAGAAAGTGATAAAATGATTAGAGAGGGTGTCCCACTTTTCAAAATTGAAGAGAAAAAGTTACAATAAAATATTTTTTAAAAATTATAAATAGGACCAAATATGTTAAGTGGGTAAATTCAAAATAGTTTGTTTAATATGTATTAAATAATTATGATTTTTTAAATTTGGTAAAGTTAATTTTATTAAATATTTATCAAATTTTATTAGTAAGATTTTACTAGTGTGGGCAAAAAAAGAAATTAGCGATAATTCATATTTAGAGGTATAATTTTTATTATTTTTATTTGATTTTATAGTTTGACGTGGCTTTCTAGGTGTAATTTCTGTTACTTTTTAATATTATCTTGGTGTCTAGTGGTGAAGCCATATTAGAATTAGAGGGTTCATCCGAACTCCCTTCAATGAAAAATTATACTATATAATAGATGTCGACCTCCCTTTGATTATTTTGTATATCTACTTCTTAAAATTTTGAATCTCCTTAACGAAAATTCTGGCTTTATCACTGTTGGTGTCTAGTATAATTTCTTGTGTTGTATAAATAGCGAAAAAAATTATTCCTAGAGTCGAGACTAAGAGGAATGTATAAACCAATCCTTCCATAGATTCGTATTTTTTAAAAAGGATTTGATGAGACTCTCTTAAAGATACTTAGATGAATGTATGAATAAATTTGGAGAGAGCAAGGTGAAAGTGACTTTCATGGTAAACAAAGATGTGCTAACTGAAACTAAAACAGTCCGTACATAAAAAAAACGAGAATATAGATGCTCAGTAAAAAAATACGAGAAGTTGATGGTAATAGACCCACGAAGAGACAAAGTCTAAGGAAGAATTAAAGGAGACAATCAAACAAAAATTATCCTCTTTTAATTCACCGAAGACATAATCTAGGTTATAAGATAGACAAACGATCTCCTTTTTAAAGAACAAGATATTTCTAGCTTAAAACACCTTACCTACTCCGCTTTGCCTTATTATTGTTTTATTATTATCATGCTATTATTTGACTTTTAAATTTTAATAATATTACTTATTATTTTAGTTATTTTACTATTTTCGTCGTTCATATATTTTTACTCTGATATTTTTACGATAACTTTGATTTCTAACTTCGAGATCCATTTATAAAATCACACTAGATCTGTACTAATTTGATGTTGATGAGACTCTTTTTATGTTTAAGGTTTAATTTTTTTTTTCTTTTTACTATTTTTGTCAACTTTATTGAAAAATTATTTAATACTATTTTTGTCGTTCATATATTTTTACTCAAATAATTTTACCACATTTTTCTCACTCTGATTTCTAACTTCAAGATCCACTTATGAAATCACACTAGATCTGTACTAATTTGTTATTGATAAGACCCTTTTTATGTTGGCCAAACACATATGTAACCTCTTAAACTTGGCTCTAAATTTCATTTTGCACTCCAACTCAATCTTGTTCCGTTTTAATCCTTCAACTCCAATTTTCATATTCCATTTTTACACTTATATCCAAGGAACCAACAAATGGGGAGAGTGTACTTCACATGATGCCAAGTTTAAAGGGTTACATATGTGTTTGGCGTTAGGTCTTCCTCCACTAGCAGGTTTTTTCGGAAAACTCTATTTATTCTGGTGTGGATGGCAGGTCACATCTATTACCTCTCGAATATTGGATTGGGAGATTTAAACCTCTCAATCCTTTTACCGCAGTTGTATGTACTTGCATTTCTTTTCTGCTGTTAGCATGCTTTGATGGCATAGAATCAATAGTTGACACGCCATACTGCCCCAAACTTGGATTGCTGACCTAATCCAAAATTCTTTTATTTATTTATCATTTTTTATTATCTGTTCTTTTTTTCTCTCTAATCATTTTATGTTTAATGTTTATATTTTTTTTCTTTTTAGTATTTTTGTCAAGTTTATTAAAAAAAATTATTTAAATTAAATATTAATTGGATATTTAAGGAACAATTTTAATTTTTGAAACCCACCCTTCATAAACATAAAAGGACCAATTTTGTCATTTTCTCGTGATTTTGAAAACGCCATTTCTCCTTCTTCTTCACCTTCTCAAATTTCCCCTTTTTTTTTTCACCTTCTGCATTTCGCCATTTTTTTCTGAAGAAAAATCATCGAAAAAAAAAAATTTTGTTTCGAAAATTGAGTTGAAAGAAGCCATTGTTTGTTAAATATACTTCATATATATTTTTTTAATTTTTTTTCGATTTTATCTTGCATTAATCCCTAAAATTTACAGCGTTTATGCATTGTAAGTTTTTCACCTGAATCCATTTTTTTTTGGGTTTTGTGTAATGTATTTCACTTGGAAGTTCGAAGATTGACTGTAAATCCTGGCAGGAAGGAAGAAAAACGAAGGGTTTATTGATTTTTTGTGGAATGTGCTGTGAATCGAGAAGTGGGTTTTGTTTGATTTGTTTTCTGGTTAGGGCAAATTGATGCCTGGTGTTGAATCTATCGATGACAACCACCAAACGTGCTTATAAGCTACGTATCCTTTTTTGGTTTATTTTTTGGGTTTATATTGTTAGTTTATTTGCTTAAATTTTGTTGTTAGGCTTGTAATTGATCAGGTAGGGAAACAATTTCTTTGTAAAAGTTGAAAGTTGTGCAATGTGGTGAATGATATACTTTGAGTGGGCTGGATGTAGACAATTGATAGTTGGGAGAATCAATAGTTTTGACTAGGATCTTGTTGTTTTTTGTTTGTATTGGAAAAAAGGGGGAAAGAAATGAGTGTGAGCTGGGATGTACCGAAAATAGTCTCTCTACCTCACAAAGGTAGGGGTAAGGCGTGTGTACGTCCTACCTCCATAGACCCCAACTTTTGGGATCATTGTTTTTGTAGCATTGAATGTTAAATTAGAGAACCCAGACTATGATTTGTAGACCTTGATGATACTTTGTTATAGAGGAATTTGTAGCACATTCTTTAAGTGTGAACTGCTTAAAGATTGGGAGGAAGTCATCCAGGGTTCTTGTAACTGGCGGAGAAGATCATAAAGTTAATCTCTGGTCCATTGGCAAACCTGATGCCATATTGGTTAGTATCTCCTATTTGTTTCTCTTTTCACTGTACTTTCATTTCCTTTGTTATGTATGTGTTCATTGAGATCAAAATGTCTTTAACCTCTAACCATAAAGGAGGATATATGAGTACACTGGCGAATATCTGAATCATTAAATTTGATTTATACTTTCAAGCAGCAAAATCCATAGTCCCTTTTTGGATGGTCACAGTGGAACATTCTCCTTTATCGAGGCCATTGTTTGGGGCTCAGCCTTTACGTTATCATTTTCTCTGTTTGCAAAGATGCAATTTTAGCGGCAGCATTGTTTTTTTTTTTTAACGCATTGTCTTGTGTCTGTATTCTTGTGTAGAGCTTGTCAGGTCATTCAAGCGGAATTGATTCAGTAAGCTTTGATTCTTCAGAAGTTCTGGTAGCTGCAGGAGCAGCAAGTGGTACTATCAAGCTTTGGGATTTAGAGGAGGCCAAGAGTAGGCTTTTTCATAACTTTATTCTTTGTGAAGATTCATTTTTTGTTGTTTATTGTAAAGTTTATGTATTCTCTCTGTTTATTGATCTATGTTTATCAGTTGTTCGGACTCTCACTGGACATAGATCCAATTGTATATCATTGGACTTCCATCCCTTTGGTGAGTTCTTTGCATCTGGGTCTCTGGACACGAATCTAAAGATATGGGATATTAGACGCAAAGGGTGCATTCACACATACAAAGGTCACACTCGTGGTGTCAATACCATCAGGTTCACGCCAGATGGCCGCTGGGTTGTATCTGGTGGAGAAGACAGTAGTGTAAAGGTCGGACTGCTCTCTTTTAGTTTTTCTTTCCTTGTTCAGGTATATATTTTGGAACTAACACAGGGAAGTGCCTTCTCATGGTTGGGTGAGCATATCGGACTTTACTAGCTTATACTTTGGATGATATCCAAACCACATAGCTCAAAACTAAAAATAAAGGACAGATGATTATTTGTATACATCAACTTAATGAAACATTCATTTATGATGATGACTTCAAACTTACTGCATCTTACAGAAGCTACTTTGTTATAGCTTATTCCATTACTAGGCTAAACATGGTCATGAGATGATGGCAGGATGGATTCTTTAATCTTGGTACTTAGCACATTCTTATGACCATGATGAAAACCACTATTGGTAAAATAAATTGTATTGTACATAAAGTAACAGCAATGCACAGCTGCTATTTTAAGTGGTTTCTTTTCTCCACACGCCTCTTTCTAGGATATCATTGTTTTGCTTGATATCAAGCAGCTGTATCAGCTTGTATTCTCCTTACGTCTGATTATCCTGATAATAGATTCAGTGTTGTGGCAGATATGGGATTTGACTGCAGGAAAGCTTTTACATGATTTCAAATGTCATGAAGGAAAAATACAGTGCATAGACTTTCATCCTCATGAGTTCTTACTAGCGACAGGTTAGATAAAGCTTTCACATACTGCTACATTGTTCTTCTTAAGTGAAGGTCATATTTTTTGTTGTATTTTACATCCTCCTATAACTTTTATTGAATTTCTGAAATGAGTTCGCTGATATATTCTATGATCTATGTAGAATTTGAATCTAGTGGCAACCTAAAACTTTATCATGATGATATTCTTAGTATAGATAAGATAACCAAACACTTGGATGAAGAAATGACATATTGAGAAGAGTATACTCATTTTCTTGACTTGTGACCAGATCTAATGAGTTCTGCTATTGGTTCTTCAAGCTCCCAATAATTTTATCGGCCGTTATTATTTTCAATCTTATTTTCATATTTTTTGTTCTTACATCCAGTATAAGTGCTTTTCTCTCCAATCAGATCTGTGATTCCATCTTGGGGATCTATAGAACTGCTTTTTCTACTTATATATAATAAGAATTTGTTTTTTCATGCAAGTGCTTACATTAAAAGTATATAGAAATGCTTAGTCTCATTTTGGGGCATTTCTTTAGGAGAGTTGGTACCTGGTGAAATAAAGTTTTTGTATAAATATGGCATGTTCCATGAAACAATACTCTCTTGTTTCCTCATAGTTGAGCTTTCCTTACAACAACAACAACAACATACCCAGTGAAATCCCACAAGTGGGGTCTGGGGAGGGTAAGATGTACGCAGACCTTACCACTACCACATAGGTAGAGATAGTTGAGCTTTCCTTCTCTAACCAAAATAAAGGAAATCTAAACATCAGTGCCCTATCCCCTAGTATGGAAACTAATGATTGATTTTAATTCAACATGGAGGTTTCCTGAAGTGTTTCTTGTGAAAATATTCTAAGAACCCCATATTAAAATGATCAATATTTTTGTGTTGAATTGAGTTTTAGCTTTTTTCATGATTCAAATTTGCAGTTGGGAAAGTGGGAGGGGAAACCAAATAGGAGGGCACTGTATTTAGGTATTGAGAAACGATGAGGTTCTAACTAATTGAAGGCTTGAAGCCTGCATCCTCAGTTGCTGGTGCTGATTACCCAACTGAATCCAGGGGGTTGCTGGGGTCAGTGGGTGTGAGGATCGACGAAAGGGCTCAAATTAATTATAAAAGAAAGGCAGAGAGTTGGGTGCATTGTGTCTTATCACCAAATCTATCAGATGTCTTACTATTTGTTATTGGTTTTTGCCTTATCAGGTTCTGCTGACAAGACGGTTAAATTCTGGGACCTTGAATCTTTTGAACTCATAGGTTCTGCTGGACCTGAGGTTTGTTGTAGTCATCTTCATTGGGTTCTTCTCTTTGATCTCCGTTGTATTTCTCATGTATCTTGGCAACTGTATGAATTGGCAATATAGTAAAAAGAACTCTTTTTATCTGAAATCTAGACAACAGGAGTGCGTTCCATGGCCTTTAATACTGATGGAAGAACACTTCTTTGTGGTTTACATGAGAATTTGAAGGTAGACATGCATTTTCTGTTTTGAGAAATAGTTTTGTCCAATATATTGTTGCACTTAGTCCATCTCCTAAAGAAAATAGTCCTTCTTTGTAGGTTTTATCATGGGAACCAATTCGGTATCATGATACAGTAGATGTTGGATGGTCTACATTGTCTGATCTTAGTATTCATGAAGGAAAACTTCTTGGATGTTCTTATAATCAAAGTTGTGTTGGAGTGTGGGTTGTCGATATTTCGGTAATAGTCACCTTTTTCCATTAAAGTTGTCTCTTTGACGTTTTTCTTCTTCCAAGATTTTTAAGTAATGTCACACTTAGTCATGCTTGTCTCTTTGCAGTGTCTCGAACCATACACAATGAATAGTACTACACAATTAAATGGCCACTCAACAGTGAAATCCAATTTAAGAGTAAATCTATCCACTCCGACTGAGGATGCTACAGATTCAAGTTGTGGGAAACAATTAATTTCACAAAATTCTGATCTTGTGAAAGAGTCCAAGTCTTTCAGAAGACTTTCTTTGTCACAAAATATGGTTCCTCAGAGGGATTCTGCTACTCTTGCTAGTATGCTACTCTTCCGTTTTAATATGTTTCCCTGGCCTTAACATTATTAGCTTGGCACCTTATCTTAAGTTCTTACTCTGCTTCTTTAATTCCCCATTTACTAAATATTTTTTTAGCCTCTAGCCTTAGATTATCTTCTTTTTTTGAAGTTTGGCTGCCAGAGTATTTTCTTACATCCCACTTATCTTCTGAATGAAGCTATCGCAGATACTCCTGGCACCACTCAAAAAGTAAATCTCAGTGCTGGTACAAAGGCACCTCCAATCAGCTCAAGAGCAGTTCCTAATACAACCGGTGTAAAGAGGACTTCAGCAAAAACCCAGTCAGCAGAAAATGCCTCTATTATCAATAAGTCAGAGATAATACCTGTTCTTGTCCCAAGAAATAATGATAGAATAGAGCTGGCATCCGAATACAGGAAAGGAGGAGTTGCAGGAAGGGAAATGCCACAGAGATTGCAGCCAAAAGTATCTGATTGGAAGTCTCCTCCCAGTGAAGATCTTGGGAGGCCAACTGCTGCAGCGCAGTCTGAAATTGAAGTACCTAAGGCTATTGAAATTAGTAGTCCTGCAGATGGGAACACTTTTCCTTCTGTTAAATGCTCAATATTTGGAACTGCTGCAACTGATAGAAATGTGAATGATGACAAGAATTTAGTTTCCACAAAACTAGATATAAATACAGCACCTGAGTCACTTTCCAGACACCAAATTGAAAATTGTGCGTATTCCTTGTGTCCTTTTTCTTGTATGTTGTCTTAAACTTTTTTCTGTCTCTATATTTATTTGTTGTGGGTTCTTTTTAAACATTGCTTGGTACATTTTTTGATCAAGAAGCATTTTAAGGTATATTGTGCCGTGCAGTATCAATGATGTATGTGCCCTCTAAATAGATCTAGAATTTTAGCACCCTTTTTGTGTTAAGTTGCGTAGATATACTTCTAAGCGGATGCTATATTTCTTTGATAAAAAAGAAGCCCGGTGTTTCTCTTCCTGTTTGGTTCTCAGTGGTTGTTTGAAGTGATAGGATACCTGTAAATTTCATTTACTTATGGAGCCGATGGAATGGTATAAAGGATGTAGAGGAAATAAATATCTTCTATGGTGTTTGTATGATATATCTACTGATATACGTGTGTGTTTGTGCGTCTTGCTTTTTCATGCTAAATTTCTATTGCCTGGATTTTATTAATACTTTTATACTTATGTGTCGAGGAAGTAATACTTAACTAATTATGTTCTCTTTGCCAATCATTTCAATAACCCTCCTTTAGCAAAAGACAGTTCTTTGTTTGGGTTTCATATTTGCTCACTAGTTCAACTGACCATCACCATAATTGCTGTGGAAGGGAAATAGCTTATTTGGTTAATCCATTACTTTATTCATTTCTGTAAATTACTACTGTCTTCTACTCAGTATAATTTCTTAAAAGACCTGTTCTGTGTTCACCAATAATTGTGTTTGTATTTTGCCTTTGCTTTAGAATAATTTGAACTAATTATATTGTTAAATTTTACCCTTTGTACCAGATGAAGCCCGTGGAAATATTATTAACAGGAAACCTTATTCCATGCAAGGTCAACAAAGAGGTAGAATTTTTTTTACTGCTATTGGTGCACTTCTAAATTATGGTTGTCTCATGCATTGATTTTGGAAAATTAGGTAGGATGCGATCTAGTATTGGAAACTGGGAAAAGAGAGATAAAGTTCCTAGTTATGAGGTTCATGCTCCCTGCACTGTTGGGGCGGTACCTGCTCCGGATGTGGTTCCCACTAATATGGTATGAGTCAAATCTGAGTTTATTCTTTATTTATTATTCCAAGTGTTATTACATTTTGAGATTTCCCTATTTAACAATATTAACCATTTGTTGCTCATTTTAATGGTGATTATTTAGAGAATGTAGAAGCATTTTAGTATTTTCAGTGTGTGATTTGTTACCGCATATTTCAGCAAATTGTGGGATTTTTTCAAGTTAAATTAGCTCTTTACAGTCTTGGAAAAGGATAACTGAGGAACTGGGGAGAATGGGGTTTCCATTGACAGTTAGAGGTGCGCTTAAGCCTAGCTGAGTCCAAACTCTGCCAGGCTTGGCAAAATTATTCTAGACTAAGCATAAAACCTGAAGGTTTCCTGTGATAAAGTCACAAATAAACAAGGCTGCAAAATAACCAACCTAACTTTCAATCATCAGAAACCCAACAACAACAACAACATCAACATCATACCAAGTGGAATTCCACAAGTGGGGTCTGGGGAGGGTAAAATGTACGCAGACCTTACCACTACGTCATAGAGATAGAGAGGTTGTTTCCGGAAAACCCTCGTCTCAAAAATCACCATTCATCAGAAACCCGATTTCTAATTTATCCAACCCAAAGAGTAAAAGAGGACATGTTCATTCAAACTCAGGAATCATCAGGGCGTGTGTGGGGAAGCTAGTATGCCACTACTGAGAGAAAAGGAAACTAAAATCCTCATCGGAACTTCCCTTTCTCCATGTTCTGTTTGATCTCTATCACCATTATTGATGGTAGCTCAATTGCTGATAAATTTCCTAATTATTAGAGTAGAATATTGGACATGCATTGCAATGTAATTCATTGTTGTAGTAGTTGTGGGACTTCATAGACAGACATTCACTTCTATGGTAGTCAATGCATTAGGACATGTGATAGCTGGAACATTGAACCGTTAATACCTACAAAAGTTTTCATGTAATCTCGTGATTTAGTTGTTTGTTCATGAATTTCATAGGATAAAAGTCATTTATGTGAAAGTAATATAATTTCTGTCTTCCCGATGCAGAATTTAACTCATTGTGATTCAAAAATCGTACATGAAAAGAGAGAAGACCCCTTATCAGCTGTAAGTGAGGTGGTTTCTGCTGCCGATGAAGATATCATTGCTGATTTGATGGAACAACACAAAGAATTTGTTGGCTCGATGCAATCTCGTTTGGCTAAGTTACAGGTAGCAGCTTTGGAAAACTCACTAATGGTTATTTCATTTTTTTGAGAATATTTCATTGCTCTAATTTGAGCTTGGCAACATAACGCTTTCACAGTCTTGTAACTATATGTGTCTTGAGTCCCTTTGAACGATTTGCATTATCATGAGATGATAACCTACTCGGAATGTTTAGCCAACTCATTTGCAGATTTTCTTGCTAATGGGGTAAGACAAGGGCAGAGTGGTCAGATGAACATCCTTTGTCGAAAAAAAATTCCGAATATATAGGTTAATATAGATATTCTGATATATATCAATCGTTGAACACCCTTGATACAAAAATCACCCATCCATGTTCTAAAAGTATGAATACCCTTGACGAATATGCTGACTCCGCTACTGGGGTAAGACATGCAGATTGGGTTGCGGGGAGGGGGGGGGGGGGGGATTCAGTCATCTGATCTATCGGTCTTCAAGAGTTTGTTTATTCATGTTGAGTTTTTGATCTTCTGTAGGTTGTCTACCAGTACTGGCTAAGACATGATATTAAAGGGGCAGTAAGTGTAGTGGAGAAGATGGGTGATCATGCTGTAAGTCTTTGTTTGTGTGCCCTATATTTAATTTTGACACGTACCTTTTTAACACCATAAGGTTTCTATTTTCTGGCTTGCACAGGTGCTCTCTGAGTTAGTGAGCTTCTTGGCCGAGAAAAATGACATTATCACTTTAGAAAATTGCACATGCCTTTTACCACTTCTCACGGGGCTGCTTGAGAGCAAGTTGGATAGGTAGAACAAATTGAGCTTTGTTTTCCTTTTCTTAGCCAACACTGTTCAAAAGATTCAACGGCTGACATGTTTTCTTCTTGGTGGACTTCTTTTAGACATCAAGATATTTCATTGAATATGCTGCTCAAGCTTGTTAAAGTATTTGGTTCACTGATTTATACTTCATTGTCTACTCCAACATCAGTTGGTGTTGATATTGAGGCAGAGAAAAGGTATTATTACATGTTTTCTTTTACTTCTTATTAATTATTATGTCTTTTTTAGTTCAAGTTTGAAAGGTTTTATTGCTTATTGACAACAAAAGGATGGAGCGTTACAATCTCTGTTATATTGAGCTTGAAAAAGTCAAGAGTTGCCTGCCTGCTCTTTCGAGGTATGTGAAAGCATCTTAAGCAATCATGTTTTGGTCCATGAAGAATTTAAATTGCTGACATTTCTCCATTTCTACATCTTTTACTTTTGTTTTTGTCATTTAGAAGAGGAGGAACAGTTGCCAAATCTGCTCTTGAGCTGAATCTACTACTTCAAGAAGTTTCATGAGTTTACTGCTATTGCACGGAATATCGAAAGTAACAATGATGTTGCTGAACTTGCGGGAATTTTCAGATCTGTAGATGCCTTCACTGCATGCTTTTGTACCTTGCAGAGCTAGCATCTTCTACGCAGATGCAACACTGACTACTAATTTTTTTGCGTTTACACTTATCATCGATAGTTAAAGGACATCATGGTCACTGATGTGATTCCTATAAGCCAATCCCAACTTGTTTGGGACTGAGGCGTGTTGTTGTATTGAAAGTTAAGGACAACATGCTCTAAGTTGCAATCATACCTAACCCCAAAATACATATTATTCTTTGTAATTGTAGGTTTTATTGTGTGAAATCATGTATCAATTGTGGTAAAATTAGTGTATTATGCAAGGGTGTTTAAAGCTATAGCTGACTCAATTAGTTTGAGATTGAGGCAGTGCTGATTGATATATCTAATTGTGTCTATACCTTGTGGTATCTTGACATTCTTGTACCTTCCTTGTTATGTTCTCCCCCCATTTTATTTCATTTCATGTGTCTTAATTTGACTGGATATCGTATAAATAGTCAGAAAGACTTTTGGATTCTGAACTAAAAATGTGTGTAATATACTTAAATATCCTTTGAATTATGGTCTTTAGTGGAATATTGTGATTAAAAGTTGCTAAATATTAAAAATGATACGTGGTCGTTTTTAAACAGTCTATAACCTGTTGACAGTAATTATCTTTTCTGTTATATGCAAATTTGATTAAAGGAAAATTCTCAAGAACTGTAGTTAAACTATTCATGAACATTTTTTTTAACCTTATTCTAGTTTTGTGCAATTCATTTGACATTGTTTCTATTTTACTCTTTTTTTTAAAAAAAAAACACATATGCTAAGTTACTTGTTTTGAATTTATCTATTAGTTATCCAAAAGAAGAAAAATACACCTTGATTGAATATTGGGATTTTAAAAAAGAACTTACAGTCTGGCTCTTTATGTAATTCAAAAGAAAGAAATGGTAACTGGCTTCATAAAAAAGAAAGACGTTCAAAGTTCTCAAGTTCAAGTCCACAAAATGAAAAAAGTTATGATTAGGAAGTGCTTTTTCTAAGTTTCAGACAAAGAAGGGGATCTTCGTATGAATAGCAGGACATATTTACTGTTTATTTTTTTTAGCCGATATATGTATATACATGATCACACATATATAGGTAGAAAAGAACTCATACATAACATCTTATTAATGATGTTTAATTCTTTTGTATACATTTGCCACAAATGATAAGTTAATTTTATACTTAAAACATAACCATTTGAGAGGAAAGCACTGAGAAGTTTGGTGCTGACCATTCTACATGAATCCTCAGGCAATAGGCTTCAATACATACATCTTGCATGCATGAGAGTTCACTGTAGCTGTCAAATTACCCACAAATTTTGTGTCCAATGTCTTGTGCTGCATCAGAATATGCCAAATTATTTCCATGATTAGTAAAGTGGTGAACAATCAGTGAGTGAGTACTGGTAAAGACTTTTATTTTTGTAACTTCTTAAAATGGTCAATGATTGACTACTTTATCGATGTATCTGGCTGAGTATTACATCGAGGTATCTATTTCCCAGTTTTAGATTTCTGTCGTTCAGTGTCTTATGATCTTATTGTTGTTTCTATTTGTTTGTCTTCCTTAAACAGTCTCTCTACCTTCTTAAGATCTACGTACACTATACCCTCTCCAGACAACACTTGTGGGAACACACTGGGTTTGTTGTTGTTTAAAGGATCACTGTACTACTAGACCAAAGTTATGGTGTGTCCATACTCAAATATAAAAGTTGAACAACATTTTTGCGCTATACCACTAGACCAAAGCCTTGGGAGCTCATTCTTCATGAAGTCTTCCAAAAGACAGAAGATGAATTGTTAAGATGGACATACCTCCCAAAGGTCTCTTGCCATTACAACGCTGTTAGGAGGGATTCCGATATCATCCCAGTTTGCTGTAATTTCGTATCTCCGAGGACCACGGTTGAGAAGCACTAAAGCTACTCTATAGCCTGATAGAGGCCCTGCCCAGATCTGGTCGTAATAGAATGTAAAATGATTATCATCTGCAATCTGCATTATGGGCAGGGTAAACAAGTTCTATTTTGTATAAATTTTTGTTACCTCAATATCACCTTCCATTCTAACCTTTTTGCCCTGGATGCCTAATTCATCTGTTCAACGCAACGAATGAGTGTTAATACTCTTGAAGTCATCTAGCTCATATTTGATAATTGCGTATAAATTATAACAAAATGACTAGTTGCAATTAACATGTTGTGGAGTTCACAACCTTGATCTACCGCGATCACCTCCTTGTTGGCAAGAATTTCCATGGTATCGTGTGTTAAATTTCTCACATCACAACCAATGATAAGGGGAGCCTAGAATTGACATAGAATGGATCATACATTCTGGCATTAAGCCCCAAGAAGCAGAAATAGCGTTGATATAAAAGTGAAATATATATATAAGAAAGATGTACCTTTGAAATTGCCCAGATACTAAAGTGGACGATGTATTCATCCTTTGTCATCCCTCCATTTCCAACCTCAAGCATGTCGGGATCTGTTCGGAATGTGTGAAGACAATATAACTAAGTAATTGAAATGTGTATGGTCACACATTCTAACACAGTATCATCCCAGGAAAAATGATCAGGCCCACGCGTGAAAGGGCGTGTTGAGACATAATATAATTAAGTAATTAGAAGTCTACTTTCTCTCTCGAATAGCAAAGGCTTTAAATGAGATGGTTACATTTTTCAACGGTGACAAATATAGAATTTTAAGAAAAATCAAAACACATATAAAAACTAACCATTCCAGCCACCAGGCCTTGCATAATCTGCATAAACTTCATTCTGGTCTGCTCTAGAAATCATGCTGTCAAAAGAAGGAAAGATTAATACAAGATCAAGTCATGAAATATATCCATTAAAAGACCTACTGAACTACTTCATCCATTTCAATTTATTTGTCTTACTTGCCACTTCCCTTTTTTGGCAACTCTTTAATCCTAACGTTCCACGAGACATGTTTAAAACCACAAAATTAAAGGACATTTTGGTACATTCTACATATCTTTGGTTTAAGACTACAAGATTTAAACGTCTTCTTTATTTTTTACACTCCTTGTCAAGTCAAAAACATACAAACAAATTGAAAAGAAAGGGGTATTACCTTTCCCATGTATCAGTGATATCGTTCGTTGTTCTCCAGCTATTACCTAATTTGCCACCCCACAATGCCGGATGCAAATCGCCCCTGTTTGAGATAAATTGGTGCAAGGGATCATTAACAATAATGTGAACATAAGAGCAGGAAACTTCATAAGACCTTATTAGGGTAGAAGTTGTCACCATTCACAAAGATTAAAGAAGATAGGCCTTTCAACTTTCATTAGAGCTCTCGTCATAACGGGGTATCTGTAGAAGAAAGGAATTCCGTCAAGAAAAGAAGTTCGATAGACAACTAGAATTTCATGAGTTGATCAGCAACCAAATATTTACCGGACAGTTGGCTTTGTTCCATCATGGTTGCAATTATCATACTTCAAATAATCAATACCCTGAACGAAAATGTCGTTATCAACAACTATGTTTGAATTATTATATGATTAACTATCAAGATCAATCAGGAAACTTATACTTACCCATGCTGCAAAAGTTTTTGCATCTTGTTCCTCGTGACCGAGTGAACCAGGCATTTGTTTGCTGCAAGTATAATACCTGCAGAATCCTTAAACGTGAATTTTAAGGTCATTGATACATCTTTTCAAAACAAATTTCACTAGCAAGTTCAAGTTACCCTGCATCTGAGTAGATTCCGAGCTTAAGACCTTTACTATGAACATAGTCAGCTAGAGCTTTCATTCCAGAAGGAAATGTTGAGTTCTTAGCTACAAAATTCCCCTAGAATTTGGATTTCATATAAATAATAAGATCATATTAGCAAGGAAGATAATGTACATAAACATAGTTTCCTGTTGAGACAAAAGTACCTGATCATCGCGTTGAGGTTCAGCCCAGCAATCATCTAAAAAGGTAAAGTGTCAAACACATGATATTAGTAACTATATCAGTTCCTGTGATGTTGATAACTAAAGAACGGCAGTTGCAAACAGGATAATCAATGCAGAGGTGGATCGAGCATATAAGCGTTGGTGCTAGTGTTGAGATCACAAGAGATTCACAAACTGTCTCTAAATTCTACATCAATCTTTTCGTCAAAGACATACCTATATTGACATAATAATAACCGAGCTTATCAAGACCAGTAGAAACCAGGGCATCGGCTGTCAATCAAAAGAATGTTTAATAATATACAGCTGAATATGAATGTGTGATTGTTAAGCCAAGGACTAGATCAAGTAAACCAGACAAAAGCATATACACTTACCAGTTTCTCTTATGACTTTTTCATCAATGTTGCAGGCAAAATGATTCCAACTACTCCACCTGAAACAAAATCTTGCTATTGTTAGCTAAAATCGCCAAAGCCTAAACAGATTACAGATTACACACAGAACACACACACACATTCTAGTTAATCTGTACAAATCAACAACAACATATACGGTATAATTCACAAGTCGAGACAAAGGAAGTTAGTGTGTATGCAAATCTTACCCCCTACTCAATGTGTAGAGAGGTTGTTTCCTGTAGAATTTTGACTCAAGGAAAGCAATTCAAAGCAGTTTAAGACAAAGAACATGAAAATACAGAAGTCATAACTAATAATATGGAAAGCATAATATAGCAACATAAAAACAACTAAATAAAACAACAAATATTAATAGAAAACAAAGAAGTACGAGAGTAATGCTAACAAAATTGGTATGAAATGAAACGAAGGTACGGTGTTCCAAACTACCACCAACCTTATCTTGCAGAAAATAAGCCAATGCTCAACTAACTACTAACCATCTACCCTAATCCGTAACATTCAAATTTTCCTATCTAAGGTCATGTCCTCAGTAAGCTAATACGTCAATCTATACAAATCAATTAGAGCTAAATCCATCACAATACATAACAAAACACAAGACGGATCTAGGATTTTCTGCAAATTTATGCTGCTCATCACTCTACTCTCTACTACAAGTTCAACTGAATCAAACATTTTAGACATAAAAAAGTTTAAAAAAATCACTAAAATTTCAAAGAAATTCATTTTCAGCTGCAAATACATCAAATCTAAAATTTAAATATTAAATCCACCTCTAATCAAACTGTATACAATACATGCCACGCCATTACACTACATACTTAAACATGAAAATCAAATATTAAAACATAAGAAACAACTAAAAATCTGAAAATTCAACTTCGGTTTACGGATTGATTAATTTACCCCATAGGAGGAGTTGAGCCAAGTCCATTACTAAGCAAACTACGTCGTTTTACAAGTGAATTTTCTTTCTCCTTCTGCTGCTTCGGTTCCGGCCACCGCATTCCTGTCGCCGTCCGGCGGGAGTAACCGCCATACACGGCGGATATCAGTAGACATAATGTAAGTATTAGCTTGGTACTTACTCTTATCTCCATTACTACACAAAATGTAAGTTCATTCACTATTAGCTATTTATAGATATTTTTTTTCCTCTAAGTGCTAAAAGTAGTAAATTTTGGTCATAATTGGTGAATTGTGTTACTATGGTAAGTTGCGCGGATTCTTTCCTTTCGTGTTACTTCTTAGTTATGGTAAGTTGCGTAGATTTTTTCCACTTTTAGATATTTATGTTGTTCGAAAAAAAAAAACTTTTAAAACTTATGATCTAAAATTATTTTTAAATATTTATGTGACTGAAAATTATTTTATTTAAGGGTTTGAAAATTTTAAGGTAAATTATTTCTAAGTAAGATTGATGTTCTTTTTTGGACAGGCTAAAAAGGAAAGGAAGGTGACATCTTTTTTTAGACGGACCAAAAAGGAAACTATGTCACATAAAATGGAATAAAGATATTACTGATTTTTAGCAAATTTTATAGGATATTGATGCTTTTAAAGAGTCCGAGCAATATCTAGTTTCCTTTTCAAACTATGAATAACATTTTAAGATATATAAGTATATTTTTTCATGATATGAAAAGTATTACTCCTTTCGTTTTAAAAATAATGATTTCCTCAACCCCTTTTTTTAAAACACATCTTGATACGTCTGACACAACTTTAATTTATCACTATAAAATAGAAGTTTTTATATTTTCTTAAATTCCGTATCAATTCAAAATCAGGTTATTCTTTATCGATAATACTTAAACATCTAAATTTCACATTAACTCTAAAAAAAATTACAATATGATAACCGAAAAAGAACGGAGAGAATATAATATTTTGTATTATTATCCAATGGATGGAGAGAATGAAGACAAATTCACGTTGAAAGAAAATATCTTGTCTTTTTTAAGCTTAAAAGTGGTGGAAATAATACTTTTTGAACCGGTAGCCGGTTAAAGGTGATGTGACGTTATGGGGTCAGTCAAACACAGCACTTAGCATGTGTATTGGAATTTATTTTGTCATTTACTAATATTTGTGCTACTTTTTATATAATAAGTTTGAGATGGAATAAAATAAAAAGATGCTATATAAAAAAGAAATTTTCGCGTCTAGTCGCTCAAAAATTTCTTAATTATACTTTATAGTTATAATTTAGGTAATTACATTTTGTAACTATAGTTATTGTAACGTTTGTATAATTCACGCAGCATTCGTATACATTTGTATAATTCGCTATATAATTTGCGGACAACGTTTATGTAATTTGTTATACAATTTACAATGTTCGTATATTTCGCTATACAATTTGATTCGCGCACAACTTTTGTGTAATCGCGCAAATTATACAAAACTTAATCTGTAATTATAGATAGATATTTATTGTGAGCCGTAATTAATTCAAACTATAGCTGTATTAGTTAAATTTCATTAACAAAATAAAAAAAACAATTTAACTTTGTTCATATTATGCCGGGACAACCCCAATAGTGTAAAAAGAAACCAAAACGGACCTACTCAACAAGATAAGGAATAAAAATACTAAGCAATGATATAATTACACCAAATCAATTCTTATAAAGTGACATCTATACGTAACAACAGATTTAACAATATAATAATAAAAGAAAATAAGAGTAGAAATAAATATTATATTCAAAGTAATGTAGTAAATTGAGAATTAGTGAGTTAGAGTTAACTCCATACAAAGAAGAAGAAGAACAGTAAAGAAGAAGAAGAGAGAACAGTGAAAAAGAAAATTGTTGAGAGTAATAGTTCCTCTACTGATTTCTATTTCAGAAAAGTAGTCTTAACTTACCGTTAATGATCTATATATATAGTTATATATCAAGAAGTCCTTCTACACTCTATGAACAAGTTAGTTATTAGTCCAACTAACGGAATTAACTTCTTCCTCTTTTAATTAGCACTGGGATTTGCACCAAGAACTCCAGCTGCAGACACAATTGACTTCTGACCTTCATCACTGACTACTAATGCATAAGTTTGATTAACAGATGGCAATAGACTCATCATGAGAATTTGACCCCTAGCTTGTCCATATGAGTCATTTAGCCCCATAAGAAACTGAATAGTTTCAACTTTTGCAAATGTAACACGAAACTCTTGGACTTCTCACAATCACAACCAGGAGCTGGGACTAGAGCTTTAAACTCATCCCATAGATTCTTAAGCCTTGAGAAATAAACTGAACCATCAACCTTATTGAATTTTTCAAACAAATCTTGCCACACCAGTTGAGCTACAGAAGCATACATAACTCCACCTAGAAGACTTTTAGACACCGAGTTCAATAGCCAAGAAAGCACAACAACATTTACCCTCTCCCAGTGATTTCACATTGATTCTGGGAACTTGTATTTGCTACATGATCCATCCACAAGTCCGAACTTATTTCTCTCTAACAAGGCAACACGAATTGATTTGAACCAAATTGAGAAATTCTCAATACCTGTTAACTGGAAAGAGATGATTTGAATCCCACTAACATCTGAAGGTGATAGGAACAACGGATGATTGTAGTCAATCCCGATTCCTGAAGATTGACCAAGTTGTGAAGTAGTTATATTCCCTGTATTTGTACCCAAATCTTGTGAGACACCATTAGCACGTCCAGTCTCCATTATTTAAGAGATTTGTAGTGAAAGCAAGAATTCAATCAATTCTTTCAAGACTGAAGAAGAACAGATTCACAAATTCAACCAGAGATAGAAGAGATAGGCTGAATTGGTGTTTTTAAGAAGACACTCAAAACCTTTAGACTCTGATACCATGTAGTAAACTGAGAATTAGTGAGTTAGAGCTAGTTCCATACAAAGAAGAAGAAGAACAGTGAAGAAGAAGAAGAAGAGAGAATAGTGAAGAAGAAGATTGTAGAGAATAATAGTTCCTCTACAGATTTCTATTTCAGAAAAGTAGTCTTAACTCATTGTTGATAATCTATATATATAGTTATAGGTCAAAAAGTCCTTCTACACTCTATGAACAAGTTAGTTATTAGTCCAACTAACTTAACTAACTTTTAACAGCTTTTAACTAAATAACTTCTTCTTCTTTTACTTTAACATTACAATATGACACAATGCCACATGTAACAACCATCCAAACAAGTTGCAAGACAAATCAAAGCGAGTAACATTTTTCCTTTATAGTTATATAGACAAATCAATTTTTCACGAGGATTTTTCAAAAAGAGCAAACATTTGAAACATAATAAGGCAAAAATAGCTATGCATTATTAAAATTATGATTCATAGCTACATAGTATAGAAGAGAAGTGAGCGAGATCGAGAAAGGGAGGAAAGAGGCGAGCGAGATCGAAAAAGGAAACAGAGAGAAGAGAGGTGTGCGAGATCGAAAGAGGGAGGAGAGAGGCGAGCGAGACACTGCAGAGAGTGGAGAGAGGTGAATTGTATATATGTGTGTGCACGCGCGCGCGCGTGTCAAATTGAATATGTATATTTGTCAAATAATTATATGTACACAGCTGGTATACATATGTATTTGTATATCTGACAAGAAATTGCAGAGAGAGAAGAGAGGAGGGAAAATAGCATCAAAACTCTAATTATAGCTAGAAATTGTAATTTTTTTAAATTATAGTGGTATAATGAAAATACATACCATATGTGCCTAGTTACGTAATTCATGTACAACAAATATAAGCTTAATAGATACAATAACATCCTGTATAATCCTAAGAGTAAAATTTAGGAAGGGTAATATATACGTACTCTTACTCCTACATCGAAAATATAGAAAAATTGTTTTCTATAAACCATCAACTCAAGTAAAACATATCCAAAAATCCAACATATAAAGCAAATATAGTAGTGAAAATTCATGTTGAAAACAAACAAAGACGAGAACAATAGTAACAAGTGATATAATAACCGAATCCAAAAAGACACTAATTTCGAAGAATAAGATAATAAGATAGTAAATTCAAAACCCCTTGCCAGCGAAAGCAAAGGATTTGCTTTTTGGATCGAGCTCGTCACGCCAAGCTTGCTAACCGCAGGTTACCTCTTCTATGTAATTTGCGAGCTATTGCATAGGAACGAGGGTTTACCCTATGCGCACCCAAAGGGTAGGAGCTATGGGCTCCCCTTGTCATAAAAAAAAAAAAGAGAGAGAGAGTAAAAGAAACAACATCGACAAGGAAACTAAACAAGATACGACTACATACTAACCTTTTATCTTAATACTCAAATAAATAGAGTATAGGAATAGATAATACTGTAGCAATTTTCACTAACATCCAAAATGAAAGAACCATTAGAACAATGGTAAATCAGTTGCCAATGGGACTCTTTCCAGTGTACTACATTGGAAATTTAACAAGAAAGTTCAAAGTAAATGCCCCCTTGCATAATAACATAAAAGGTATTGCTGCACCAAAGGATAATTATTTCAAATCTAGTGTTTGAAGCAGATATGAAATTTAACATGGAATATACTGTAATCCTTGGTGACAAAATCAGCATATGAATGCATTATCAAGACCAGAAAGCATAAACGGAAATCAGTCTGAGCTCAGTTGGGGGGTTGGCTCAAGAACAGTAAGTCATGTGACACGACGATTACTTCACGATGCAAATCTTGATAACAGATGCTGCACCAATACGATGAAGTGCCACGACAGCATCACCAGGTTTGCATAGCCCTTTAGCTGTGGCTGATTTAAGGGAAGCCTCAAGGATTACCTCAGTTGATTCAGAATCAGTGGCCTTTGCAGAACCTTCAGCAAGAATTGGAATCAAGCCTCTATATACCAAACTGTGCCTAGCTGGGGTCTCATCACTGACAGACCAATCAAAAGAGTCTGTAGTCAAAACAGGCACGACTACTGACAGAATAGGAACAGCAGGCCTATACTTGGCAACCAGCTTTGCTGTACTCCCGCCACGTGTCAGGACAACAATGAGTTTTGCTTTAGCTTTGTTAGCTGTGCGGACAGCTGATGATGCAAGACTCTCCAATGGGCTCATTGGCAGTGGGGTACACCTGATCATTTCCTTGAAGATAGCCTCATTGTCAAGTGAAGACTCTGCCTCAATGCAAATTCGTGCCATGATTTTCACCGCCAGCTCAGGATAAGCACCAGCTGCACTCTCCCCACTTAACATAACACAGTCAGTGCCATCCAAGACGGCATTAGCCACATCAGTAGCCTCAGCACGGGTGGGTCGTGGAGACTTGATCATCGATTCAAGCATCTGAGTGGCAGTTACCACAGCTTTACCAGCAAGATTACACTTGTATATCATCATTTTCTGGGCCAAGAAAATCTTCTCAACTGGAATTTCCATTCCGAGATCACCTCGAGCAACCATAAAAGAATCTGTCTCACGAAGGATTTCATCAAAGTTGATTACCCCTTCTTGATTCTCAACCTTCAAGACAATTTCAGAAGATCAAAACATCAGTGCATACCAAACTAGATAACAGTCAAATGTTTGTACAATGGACATTCGACTTCCCTCATTGAATAACTCACAATCCCAAAAATCTTCCCACATTCCCCCAAAAAATCCAAAACAGAGAGGGGGTGATGAATGAAAAAGACATGTTTGGGAATTAGTTGATAAAATGTAATGCTAGAAAACACCAATCCATAGCCAAGTATTAAGCTCTTCTCTCCTAAGCAATTCTTATGCTTCAAAACTCAATCATACTAAACTATACAGACCAAATTACTCTGCATACCTTTGACATTAGTTGAATACGCTTGGCATGTGGCCCAAGAACCTTGCGAACATTGACAAGATCTGAACCCTTTCGCACAAATGAAAGAGCAATCATATCAATGTTGTTAGGAACACCCCACTCTAGTATATCTTCTTTATCCTTCTCTGTAAGTGTTGGAAGGTCCACAACCACACCTGGAAGGTTTACATTCTTCCTCTCTCCTAAGGTGGCAGTATTCTCGCAGCGACATCTCACCGTTCCAGACGCTGGATCACATGACAAAACAGTAAGAGTTATTGTACCATCTGCACACAAGATAGTATTGCCAGGTTTCAAGTCCACTGCCAACTTCTTATAGCTCATTGAGATCATTTCTTCATTTCCTTTTATGGTATAGTCTGTGGATACAGTGATTTCTTGACCTTCCTTAAGCTGAATTGGTTTTCCATCCTTCAAGAAACCAGTGCGAATCTCAGGCCCCTGCATTAAAAAAGCATGTTAGTCCAACATCAAGGAAGCAAACTGAAGCTGCGGAATAGTCACACGAACAGAATAAACAGAAGGTCTTAACCAGTATTCTTGACTTGTTATGATAGCAGCATTCAAAGATCAAATTCATTAACCATTGAGAATCAGAAACGGAAATAGAGGATAAAAATGTCGTTTGATTCAATAATTCCACCTGTTCAATTCGACTAGCCAAGCCTTATATATTACCAGAACGCCACAATAAATAGAAGATCAAAGTCTTTATTAAAATATCTGGCAAAATGAAGAGAAAGCTAAGAAAGTTTGATGGGAAAGCAACTTTGCTGGGAGGCTGCAGTTGCTCATAATCGGAACACAGAGCCAAGTAAGAAAACCATAAGAACATCATATTAATGTGAGAAAAGGCTCCATACTGATAAACAGAGGCAATTGGACCTTAGAATGTGTTAATCAGTCAACAATTTGATACACCTTATATTGCACGATTTCAAGTTTGGAATGTACCGAACCACAATAGCTTACTCACTTTCCAACAAATATTATTATTGGACTTATTAATTAGTGGTTAACAAAGACTAACAGCATCAAAATATTGCACCTCTCTGCTGCTAAAGAAAGGGCATTGCTTACGACCACATAAAACAAGATCATAATGCCCTTCTAAACTATGTAAAAGTGTGGTCCTTCAAAGTTGAACTGTGAGATAATAAAAGAGTTGGGACTTTCATCCTCCATCTCAGGAATATATAATAACCAGAAAAGAGAACTGATTCATATCCATGGAAGCTCTCTCTCAACTACATCAATTTCGCATAAAAGGCTAATCTTCTAGTTTGAGAAACTCAATTCTAAATGTAGCATCCTTGACAGCGAAATTCTAAACAGACGATGTGTATAGCGTGAATCGGGTTTCACTATACTCTTATTGTACCCTAAATTAGCCGAGTGCGCCTGGTTGAGGTAAACCTCAAGCAAATACCACACTGAAATAACGACCAGCTCAAAATTACAAATAATCTGCACAAGAACTAAGTTGAAATACAAAAAAAATGGTAACAGATAAACCAAAATATGCTTTAAAATCAAACCTTGGTATCAAGCATGACAGCACACAGGATTTGAGTATTCTGCATAGCAATCTTAAGATTATTCAATGTCTCCTGATGATATTCGTGGGTCCCATGAGAAAAGTTAAACCTGGCAACGTTCATGCCAGCACGAAGAAGCTTCTCCAGCATTGGCACTGATCTAGAAGATGGCCCTAAAGTGCAAACAATCTTTGTCTTTGGGATACGGCCATCATTTGGGAGATCCTTCATGATTCCAGCTATGTCTATGTTGGCCATTTCTTCTATATATCTGCTCCAAAGGACAAAACCACTCTTTTTCAGAAGCCCATATAACCAGCTGATTATAGAAAACTCCCTCTCGTTTTTATAAGCAAGCAAACATTCATCAATATGTACCAAGAAAGTGCTAGTATGTACAACAAAAAATGGGACCTTGATTCCTTTAGATCTGAGTAGCAAATTAAACAAAACTAATTTGGCAATTAGAACCACATACATTACTGTTGCACAAAGGCGGGGTACTGATTTAAGACAAAGATGAACTTCCATATATCCTTTTTAACAGCATGGAAAATATGTCGTATTCTACAGAAGACAATCAACAAGCAGCTCTTGAAAAATATTCAGATAGATAGGAACACCTATATCGACTGTACATACAAGCTATGTTGCTTGGACTCTCCAAAAATGTTACCGCACTGGTGTCAGATCCTCCAAAAAGAACACCACTTTTGGAAGATTCACTATGCACCCAGCAGCTTTTTTTAAGAGTGGGAGCAACATAGCATACAAATGGAATATGGACAACAAATATGTGGATTCCGGGACCATTCTTTCAACTATATGTTCTTTTCACAATGCTATGATTCAAGAAATTAATGTGCTTCCAACTTAATAGCATGGGTAAAAAAGAATTTGGAAGGATCTTAATCAAGACTTCACACATCTGCCTTCAACGAAAAAGGTTACACCAAAACACTTCCTCTGAGAACAAATATAGAAGTGAAGTCTTGAACTTTCAATAAAGGAAACAAGAAAAGGGGATCGAAGAAACATGAAACATTATCAATGATGCCAGAGGGTGAAATCAAACACAAAGAACTTGTGTCATTTCTCAACCTGGGACTTCAGATCAACAAAAAGAACACTAAATACCCAAATGACACAAAACAAGAAAAAATCACCAAAAAGAAAACTTTACAACAAACCAATGATGTGCACAAGGCCTAGAAGCTTAACGGAGCAGAAAAAGAGCTTATAAGTTACCACAGAAGCTGCAGATCAACAAAAAAATCAAATACCCCAATGACCAAAAAAAAGAAAAAAAAACAAAAAGAGAACTTTACAACAACCCAATGATTTACACAAGTTCTAGAAGGATAACGAAGGCGAAAAAGAGCTCACCAGTTATAAGAGAAGGTGCAGATCAACAAAAAGCACACTAAATCAAATACCCCAATGACCAAAAACAATAAACAAAAATCACCAAAAAAGAAACTTTACAACAAACCAATGATTTATATAGCTCTTAAAGCATAACATAGAAAAAAATGGTTCTCACAAATCACCAGAGAAGCTACAGATCAACAAAAAGAACACTAAATCAAATACTCAAATAACCAAAACCAAGAACAAATCACCAAAAAATGAAACTTTACAACAAACCAATGATTTGCACAAGTTTTAAAAGCAATAAAGCATAACACAGCTTAGAAAAAGGGGTTCTCACCACTCACAAAAGGAGCTATAGATCAACAAACAGAAGGCTAAATCAAATACCCAAAATGCCAAAAACAAGAATCACCAAAAAAAAAAAAAGAAACTTTACAACAAACCAATGATTTGTACAGGTCTTAGAACCATAACATAGCAACGCTAAATGGGTTCTCACCAGTAACCAGAGAAGCTACAGGTCAACAAAAAGAACATTAAATCAAATACCCAAAATGCCAAAAACAAGAATCACCAAAAAATGAAACTTTACAACTAACCAATGATCTGCACAAGTGTTAGAAGCATAACATATCAAAAAAAAGGGGGGGGGGGGGGGGGGGAAGGGTGGAGGGGGGGTGTCCTCACCAATAACCACAGAAGCTACAGATCAAGCTAGAGCAAGCCTTCAAGAATTTGGTGCTACTTATTTTCTTGTGTGCTTTACCAGATTCAACTAAATGGGGCTGTGGAACTATTAAATACAAAGGCTTAAACCTAAAGGGGGGGGGGGGGGGGGGTCCTCACCAATACCCACAGAAGCTACAGATCAAGCTAGAGCAAGCCTTCAAGAATTTGGTGCTACTTATTTTCTTGTGTGCTTTACCAGATTCAACTAAATGGGGCTGTGGAACTATTAAATACAAAGGCTTAAACCTAAAGGGGGGGGGAGGGGGGAGGCGGGGTGTCCTCACCAATAACCACAGAAGCTACAGATCAAGCTAGAGCAAGAATTTGGTGCTACTTATTTTCTTGTGTGCTTTACTAGATTCAACTAACAGCTTGTTTGGATGGTGGTTTTTGATGGTATGGTATGGTATAGTTAGTAAGAGAACCATGTTTGTTTTGATTGTTTCATTAATTATATGGTATGGTATGGTTTAGTTTGATGGTTCTGTAACCATGAAAATCCTCACTTTTTGAAACCACCAATTTGGTGGTATCCCATGGTTTCCTTATTTTTTTTCCAATTATACCCTTATTTAAATCTAAATAGTTCTAATTTATCCTTTATTTTTTATTAAACTTTACCCTAATATATATATTGTTTTTGTATTACTTATTTTTCTCCGCATCTACTTTTGAAACTTTTTTTCGTCTCCCGTTTTTTCTTTCACTTTTTTTTTGAGTTTTTTTTAAGTTCTTACCTTTTTTTATTTTCTTACGTTGTTTATATGGTTTGGAGATAAATTAGCTTGTATGTTTTCCCACTTGATTCTATGTATTTATTTTTTTTAAAAAAAAAACTAAAAAAATATTGATAAATTTAATATTTATACTAATTAAGGACATTTTTGTAAATTTATAAGTTACGATACAATACCATACAGTCAAATCAAACAACAAATTATCATTAAACTGTAGCAACCCATACAGTCTATCCAAACATTGTATGGTATTGTACTGTACAATACCATACCATACCATACAGTACCATACATTATGAAACCATAACAAACCACCATCCAAACAAGCTGTAAATGGGGCTGTGGAACTATTAAATACAAAGGCTTAAACCTAAACTTCTCCTCATTTTTCACCTAAATCTAAACGACAAGTTACACCTCAACTGCTCAAATTTAATCTCATTAAACACTTTTATCCTACTTGACACTCTTCGATACGATTTTTTTAATTTTTCAATCAAAAATAAAAATTAATTTTTGGACCGCAACTATTTATTTTTGGCTGAAAAATTAAAAAAACCGTACCGAAGAGTGTCAAGTAGGATAAAAATATTTAACGAGATTAAATTTAAACAGTTGAGATATTTATTAGGAACTTATTTTAGTTTAGATGTTTAAATAAAAAATAAAAATAAATTTAAGTGTTTGTTCATGTATTTAGCCAAAATACAATATTCCATAGTTGCTTTCTTTTATAGAAAAAGTGCAAAGTACAAAGAGGGGACAAAGGAAAAAAAATGCGTGTTAAACGGTGGGCTGCTCTATACAAATGACCAATGCTGACTGTCACCTGCAAAATGCACTTTTCAATTAATATGTCTTGTTTTAATTTATTTGTCTTAATTTAATATATATTATTTAACATTATAAGATTTTTGAAAAAAATAAAATTTATATTTAAAATTAATAATATATGCAATGTACAATAATAACATATTTCACAAAATAGAATTTAAATAGAGAAAATCTATTAAATCATCCTGAAAATAACCATAACAAGATGAAAATTTAATATTAGTGTACAAAAAATATAATGAGTAAATAATCAAATTCAAAGGACAATAAACTATTAAAGTAATAATGTATTGTTTCCTCCGTTTAAAAAAAAATAATTTTGTTTTCTTTTTAATCTGTTTCACAAAAATATGATTTTTTTTCTTTTTTGACAATATTTTTTATTTTAACTTTTTGTGTGGCATGTTTAAGGCCACAAAATTAAATGACAATTTGATACATTTGAAGAAACATTAATTTAAAATCATGTAACTGTAAAGTCATCTTTGTTTTTTAAAATCCTTACCAAATCAAATTGGATTACTTTTTAAAACAGGTGGAGTATTTTATCGTCTACCAGTTTTATGAATTTTTATTTTTATTCAAAGAGAAGTATTAAAAATATCTCTGAACTTGACGCAAGTTATTAGTTTTATTCTTGAATTATTGATGGTCTTAAAAACACATATCTATTTAACTAATCAAAGTAAAATACACCCCCGACCTACCACAAATATCAAAAACACCTCTTAACCTGACAAGATCAGGGGTGTATTTAAATTTAATTAGTTAAGTAAAAAGATATTTTTAATATTATCAATATTGCAAAACAAAATTAATAATTTGTGCCAGATTTAAGAGTGATTTTAATACGGTTCTCTTTTATTAGTTATAATGAAAATTAAAAATTGGTAAATAATTTGACTTTTTTAATTAGTGGTCCCTACATTAAGAAAAAGTAATGGAATATTATGGAATTAAATTTAAAAGATACTTTATGTACAATTGATAGTTATTTTGGCCCATGGATACTATATGTGGCCACTTGTTATTGACTCCATCACTTTCATTGAGCTCATCAAAAAATATCAAAGTACCCGCGAAATTTTCGCACACAGGCATTCAAAAATATTTTAATTATACTTTGTTGTTGTAGTTTGAATAGTTACATTAGTTATAATAATATTTGTATACGTTTGTATAATTCGCTGTACAATTTACAGTTTTCATATAACATTTGTATATTTCACTATACAACTCATGCACAATATTTGTATAATTCACAATACAATTCACAGTGTTTGTATATTTTGCTATACAATTTGACTCACGTACAACGTTTGTATAATCGCACACAATGTTTGTATAAATCGCATGAATTATGCAAAATTCAAAGTATAATTTCAGTTAGATGTTTGCAGCAAGTCGTAATTAATTTAAATTATAGCTATATTAACTAATTAACTGATATTTATTCGCTTATCCGCATGATTTTTTCAATTCATTTTGATATATATAACGTGACACTAATAAATTAGTGAATATTAAAAATTTGAGCTATATACTTTTTCAAGTACGCACACATTCAAGTTCAAAGAGTTTTTGGTAAGGCTGCATATCGATCGATTCGATTTGATTTTGAAATTTATCGATTTGTGGATATGTTAAACTGTTATAGAATCAATAAAAATTTAGTTTATTGGTTCGGTTATCGATTTAATCGTTAATATTTGACACCAAATTTTCTCTATTGAAAGTTACATAGAAATAAGATTACAGATCAAATGAACCAAAACACATGAGTTGACATATTACTTTTTTTATAAAACAAACAATGTCATATTACAGAATAATTGAGAGTTTGAAACGATAAAAACTAAAAGTATGAAATTGACAAGGACTTTATATACCTAATGGTACAAATATAATTATTTAATTTACTATAGTGTTATCGATTAACCTATTAAGAAAAAAATCTAAAACTGTTAAGATTCAATACCCAATAATAAAAGAAATTTAAACCGTTGCCCAAATTGCTAAATCAATAACCCATTATCGATAAACCAATAATTTTTTTTCAATTTAAATAATCGATTTCGATTCGATTTTGAACCACCCATAAATTGTGATTACTAGGTGCACCTTTGTAAGTTAGATCAAGTATTCAAATCTCATGTTGATTTTATACTAATATTTTTTAAAAGGAAAATAAAATTTTGAGATTTAATACTACAATGAACTCATATAATTTAGCTTTACCAAACATGCATAAATATAATGCACTAGAGTAAAAAAAAAAAATTAAAAAATAAGAAATAAGTGACCATGGAGCCCACAATAGATTTTCCTTCAACTACAGTATATAATATATGCTTATGGATTTTTATGACGAGGGTTTCTAGAAAATAGTCTCTTTATCTCTATAAGGTAGTAGTAATGTCTGCGTACATTATACCCTCTCCAAACTCACTTATGTGATTTCACTGGGTATGTTATTGTTGTTGTTATAGTATATAATATATCAATTATTTTATTAAAAAAAAATATATATAAATTATTTTACTCAAAAGTATAGTATTGACTCCTCCATCCTCCAAAAGGCATAATCTTTTATTTTTCCTTTTCTTATTATATAGTTTAGTCACATTTTGTTTTATATAATACAATTCTTTTTGGTTTTATCTTTTCATTAATGTCTAATTTCTTGCTTTTTGCAAGATAAGATTTGCCACTAAAAAAGATTAGGTTCATAGATAGGATGATAAAAGTGCATAAATTTTCTAGAATTTAAATAAAAAAGTACAATTTTATTATGATCTAATGATAAAGTATCAAATCTATAAAAAAAATTGATAAATAATTTATTAATAATATAAAATGCTATTAAGTCTGAAGGATAAAGTATCGAATCAATAAATTTAGGTGATATAATATAATCATATCAAGTTTTGATGGTGAAGTATCAAATATACAAATTCAATTTTATGTAGTTTGAGTCGTAAAGTATGAAACCTATAAACTAAAGTTGATTGTACAAATAATTTACGCTTTTAAAAATCAAAAAAGAAAATTTTGTTGTGTTTTATACGAAAATTTCCTTGTGTTTTTTAAATTTATAGCTTACAAAAAACACTAGAAATACAATTAATAAGAAGATATAATGATTGACAAATTCTTCCTCAAGATCTCCAAAGAAAAATTCAAATTTACTTTTAGATAAATCGAAATTAGTCTTAATATATTCCGTCCTTGTCAAGTTCTTTAGTTTGTAATAAAATGGTAATATGAAAAATAACACTTGTAATTCAAAAAGGGAAGCTATTTACAAGTAGCTACCCTCTGTTTATAACTATTCTCGCGTGTTTGATATCATGAGGGTATGTATGTAGTCTAATGGTATTATGAAGGAAGAGGAAGACTTCAATGAAATTGTTTGATTCCATCAAAGTGTATAGTACTCGTATAGCATCAAAGATGAAGAAGTAGTGTTTCAGTGAAAATATTACTCATTTACTCGTTGATACCATTAAAGTATATATTATATGTGGGTATAAAGGTGGAGTACACAATGCTTTAATGAAAAAACTGCTCTAGAATTTAGAGTTTTAATAAATAAGATTACGATTTTAATATTTTTTTCTTTATTGTTTCTTATTTATTTCTTAAAAAAAAGAGTCTAATCCTATATGATATCAATAGGGTATTAATGAAATAATGAAGTATCTTAGAGAATTAAGTTCAATCCTATATAATACCGTTATGATACTAATATACCGACAAAGTATTACAGAATAGTGATGTTGATGTTATGCGCAAAATAAGAAAGGAGAAAGTAGGGTAAGCGGGTAAACAATTTAAGATTGGATCCATTTTTGATAAATAGTTTTATAATTGAGTTTATTTTTACATAGTTTTTCTACGATAATATTAGGAATATGTTCGAATTCTTATTAATAAAAGGTAAAATTAAATCATTTCGCATAGTTTAGACGTAAATGTATATCTTTCCATTTAATTGATACTTATGCTAGGATTTTTGTTATATTCTCTTTGTTTAAAAAAGAATGACATATTTTCTGTTTTAGTCATTTAAAAAAGAATGACTTTTTTTCTTTTTTGGCAATATTTTAATTTCAATTTTCTACGTGGCATGTATAAGGACACAAGATTAAATAATATTTTCATACATTTGACATAACTTTAATTTATAATCACAAAATTAAAAAAAAGTATTATTTATTTTCTTAAACTTCATATTAAGTCAAATTAGTTTTCTTTTTTTAAACGGAAGAAGTATTAAAATTGCTGCATGCCCAAATTGACCCCTATGCTCCCTCAAAATGACAAAAAAGTCATTTTCATAGAATATTTATTATTGTTTTTAGAAATAATACTATTATTATTTTTGTTTGCAATATAACATTTGCCCCTTGAAAAAGTTTAAAATTCACATTTTGATGACAAAGTCCTACCCTACCATGTGGTGATAAAATATCAAACACACATCTATATGAAGGATAGTTTTGTTGAAGCATTAGAGGAAAAATTATATTTTTTTAAGAGGAGAAATTTCTATCGTGTGGATCTTTTACTTTGACGAAATTTTTCTTTCATGAAATTTCTAGTTAGATGACAAATCTAATCTGTGAACAAGTGATTTTTCCTCTTATGAAAGCCGCCATGTCGCTTTCAAATGACAATTAGATGACAAAATACAACCTCACAGGAGATATATGGATGGGGAAGTATCAAAACCTAAAACTTCAACCCTACTATGTTTGGATGGTATAGTGTCAACATTTTAATTTTTTTTAAAAAAAAAATTATTTGGTGTCAGATACCCACATTAACGTAACATCCGATTAAATGTTTTCTAACAAAGGTAGTACCATACTTGGCTAGGCAATGAGCACATAGCAGAGTATTCTTTCGCTTGGAGGGTTTTCTTGACCTAATAGTTTATGCATGATGTATAAACATGCCTTTTAACTTAGCCTCAGTCGACATCTAAGCCCTCTAATTATGAGGGTGCATAAATAGATACTTAAACTTGTATAAAATTGAACAAGTGAAACACACGTGTTCTACGTGACATAATATACCTATGATGCTAAAATAGGTTGGTACTACTACTAGCAAAGCATATAAGCTACAGCCAATAAATAGTGTTCACAGTTAGCTGGGAAAATGATTACACAAAAACCATTTCTTCTCCAAACACATCTCCACAAAATTTTAGTGTCCCATAAACACAAAACTAATACATGAGAGTTCACCAAATGAGCATGAAAACAGAGATAACTGAGAGACATTCAGACAGAAATATGTTCAATTTCAGATTAAGGGGGTTAATGATGATTCCAGTAATTTGTTATCTTAATTACATAAACATTGTCGCGGAATTTACTTTGATGCTGCATCATGCGAGTACTTCCCATGTCAAAATCCAAAATCTGCTGATGTTGTCATTGCTGGTTTATCGGATCAGATGCGTTTTGGAGGAGCATATGGGATATGTTCATCCTCACAAAGATTCTGCAGAAAAACAGAAGAAAATAACTAAGCAAAATAAAGAGCAACTTAACTAGCATATTAAACGTTGCAGGATGAGAAATTTGCGACCTTAAATGAAAAAATCTCGTCTACAAAGCTAACTTGATTATAATTTGGCAAATACTTGAGGAGTTGAGCTCCCAACGTGCCACTAATATCGTTAGCTAACTCTAAGATGCTTTGACAAAGGCAGATATTCAAGCTCATCGGAATGGAAAAAAGACAAAAGAATTCAGTTATAGCTTTGTCAATTGCTCACACCCACAAGGTATCAAGACACTGTCTTGTCGAACCTGAGATTCGACAAGTCCAAGTAAGCCAACAGAGAGAGAGATAAAGGTATTTCAAATACAAACGACCCAGGATGCCCGGCAAGGAATAGTTAATACTGCATAATATAATACAGGAATGACAAGACAATTATAAGTAAAAGAATACAACGACATGGCTAACTAGTCCAAAACTTGAAACTTTAGCACATCTGAAGAAAGACAAAAAGACTTTGTAGTAGCAACCATCTCAGATCACTAACCTGCAGATCTTCTGGAAGTGCCTCAGATACAGCAAGTGTGTAACAACCAGGGACATACCGTGCTGCAAATATTAGGGGGAAAAATTCAAGTTAACAATATGCCACATTATATAACACGAAATAAACAATAATATGGATAAAGATGAAAGGGTATTTCCCAACATATAGGCACAAAACACTAGCTAATACAGATACAGATGAACGGGTATTTCCCTACACATAGGCACAAATTGAATTGACCAGAAAAGAATAAAAGCATCACCGCTTAGCATTTTTACCTACTCAATTCAATTTGCAATCAAATGCATCAAATGTTTTGTCAAAAGCTTAATTTCATAAGTAGTCATTAGTTATATATAAAATCAGTCTGAACCTGGAATCAGCACCTCAGGAAGGTTAGTGCTAAACCTAGGTGGTCCAGAACTATTAGAGTATGTATAAAGAGAAGTCAGAACACCAGATCCCTTCCTTTTATTTCAGAGAATCAGTTCTTTCCTAGAACAGTCTCCTATTTTTGTGTACTTCATTTAGAGAGACACTTCAGATCCGGCAGGCACTCCGCTCATTGCACTAAAATTTCCTAGTCATTCTCGCAGAAGATACGACATGAACTTAGGCATAACATTAGCAATCTTTGCATTTTGTCAGTCTTAGGCATATACTTGTATCCAAGATTTTTCTTGTCCAATCTAGACCACTGTCCTTTAATGCCTAGCCTGTTGAAATTCTACCATGCATAGTTTATAAATGTTACACAGCCTAACCAAAGTTTCTAATGGTGATGCACTACAGGCTAGTCAGGATTAGACAACAGTTAGCCTTACTCGGAAACGTATGGCTTCTTAATGATGAGCTCTAAATCATTTGGAAAGAAAAAATGCATACTCCTATAAAATATATAGGTACAATTATACAAGTTTCTAGTCACCAATGTGTGTACTCAGTTATGAGGAAAACAAAAAAAATATTAACGAGAAGCCCTCTGATAATCACTTCCCTGATTTTTATAAACCCTGTAAGTCTAAATTCAATAAATTGAGATATATCTAATGATCTAAGTAACAGATCAACACACCCCGTTAAGAGTCACAAACCCACTATCTAAATGATGTCTGGCAGTATCCCTTTCAAAAAAATTGCAATCATTTTCTAAAAGCTAATGTCAAAGAGGAATGTGAATTTAAAATTTCACCCTTTAATCTTGGAGCACTATGCTGCTAATATTAACGGTGCACATGCAGAAAGTGGCAAAGGAAACATCCATCAGGTATTCCCGCTTAGACACAATTATATTACCATCTACCCTTGGCCTCTTAATAAATTCCAAAGACTTGCAAAAAAGCTGATGACTAAATAGAATTAGAAGTTTTGAACTCAAAATATATACCAAATGAGTAATCAAACTTCATCAAAATTATAAGAATGTAAGAGAGACCAATCAAATAAAAAATTACATAAATGTAAGAGAGATTTCACATACCAATTCGAAGCCATCGAGCTGCCCAACTCCTAGTTGGATCCATGACAGAGATTACACTGCGACACAATAGCTTCCAAATTACTAACAAAAAAATTTATTGGTCTAAAACAAAGTATAACAATGAAGGAAGAAAAAAGATATATTACATAAATAATCAACTACACATAAACATACCCTGTAAAATTTGGAGTCGTGCAGTCCACTACGCGCTCATGATCTTCATCCATCTTGAAGAAGGGACAGTTCTCGCATCCTGATTCCCTAAACTGCAATTTACCAGTTAATCACCCATCAAAACCTAAACCCAATACAAGTATATCCCCTCCAAAAGAAAAATTTATTTACTCATTTTCTTTAGCCTATTCCAAACCCAGATACAAAATTATAAAAATCATCCAACTATAATGAACCAGAATTTATTAGTCCTTAATGTGGTGGATATTGATACAAATGATCCATATAGCCAACTTCAAAATGAAAACTTAGTTATTGATCATTAATCAATTAGATAAAACATTGAAGAAGAGACAGTTCTCTCATCCTGAGTCACTAAACTGCAATTTACCAGTTAATCACATAAAAAAGCATAAACCCCAGTACCAGTATATACAAAATATTCTCTTATTCTCTTTCCCCCCCTTAATGTTAAAGACAAGGGAAAAACATAGCCTATTCCAAACCCGGATACAAAAATATAAACCTTAATTGATACAAATGATCCATATAGTCAACCTCAGAATGAAACTTAATTAATTGATTATTAATCTATGAAATATAACCTTACAGAAGGGACATTCTTATCCCCTAAAATGCAATTTACCAGTTAATCACCCATCAAAAATATAAACCCCACTACAAGTACATCCAACCAAAAAAAACCTATTTGTAAATCTTAGTACCTCAGCTTATCGACTAATTGAACTTTCACTTGTTGGTGAGGTTTTGATTTCCCACCTTGTAATCCCGCACCGCCCACCCCCAATTTGAAGAAAGCAGAAGCAAAAAAGAAAAAGCTATTTTACTCCCTTTTTTACCTTAAAAATGTTAAAGACTCCGGCTTTTGAGATAAAAACACATTCTATTCCAAACCCAGATACAAAAACATAAAAAATCAATCAAAATACAATGAACCCTAAATCATTAGTCCTTAAATGTGACAAAGTTGATACAAACGATGCATTCAGCCTATCCAACATTGTAACACAGTAAAAGGGTAGTCCAGTATACTAAAGCTCCCGCTACGCACGTAGTTCAAGAAAGAGACGGACCACAAAGATCTACCATACACATTTTTAACACACATTTCTGTAAGTGACTGTTTTCACGACTTGAACCAGTAACCTTAACAAAAAGGCTTTAAGAGCAAAAACAAATTAATGGGTATTGAAGAACTCCCAAAAGGGTTTATTCAAAAAGGGGATTTTAAACCTGGTCATAAGTTTTGACAAGACGGCAACGGAGACAAGCCCTCAATTCATGGCCAAAACTGGTCGGAATTTGTGCAGGTTGGCTTCCCATTCTTGATTTTTCCTCTACTCTTTCACTACCACTCACTGTGTTTGCTCCGATCGCTGTTGGGTTCCAAAAGATTTTGAGAAGTTCGATTTTCTCTTCTGGAGTTCACTGGATTTTTCTTCTCTATCGCTCTTTTTGGGGAAAATTGCATAAACCCCATAGGGTAAATTATATGCCAATATATTTGGATTGTTTTTAAATTTAAAATTAAAAAATAAGGGTGTATAAGGAAAACTTACTTGGCAAGTATTTTTTAAAAAAATAATTATTGATTTTAGTAATTTTTTTTATTTATTATTTATAGCAATATATGGTAATATTATAATAAATTTATACTTATAAGTATTTAAAACTATGTTATATTTGTTTGGTAAGAAATTGACACTATGTATCAAAGTGTGTGATAAATGTATTATTCATTAATAAAATTTGTATTATATATATATTTTATAAATAGTTTTATGTAATATAATTAAAACTGTATTATAAGTGTTCAACAAAAAAAATATTATTACTATATAAATGGTAAATATTTTTTTAATGAAGTGATGTAAATTTTGTTATTTATTGAAAATAAAAGATACAATAAATGAAGGGTTTTTTTCTTTCTTCTATAAAGACTATAAAATGTAATGAAATTATTTTGGTATGTAATTTTTTGGAATCAATACATAGGTGGATTACTAAAATGTTTGACAAATGGTGGTGGAGTATAAAGGTTACATTGGAGAAAAATAAGGGTGATATTAAAAACAGTAACACTTATAGAATTATCAAATTGTTATGTCACATTATGAAGGTTTGGAAGAGAGTGGTGAAGATGAAGGTGTTGGTAGGGTATCCATTCACAAAAATCAATTTGGATTTAAGTTGGGACGATCAACTACTGAAAATCATTCATCTTGTGCGTAGATTGGTGGAGAAATATATGGAAAGGAAGAGGGAACTACATATGGTGTTCATTAAACTTAAAAAGGCCTATGACAAACTCCCGGGAAATGTTTTCTTGAGATGTTTAGAGGTTAAAAGTGTCTCCATGGTTCCTATTAAGGCGATAAAGGACATATATTATAGAGTCAAGATTCGATTAAGACGGTAGAAGGAGACTCTGAGCATTTTCAATTGAGATGGGGGTACATCAGGGATCAATTTTTAATCCTTTCCTATTTGCATTGGTAATGAAAGAGTTGGCACGATTATTCAAGAGGACATTCTATAATGTATGCTTTTTGTGGATGACATAGTATCCATTGATTAGACACATAATAGAGTTAGTGTTAGGTTTGAGGTTTGGAGACAAACTTTAGAGTCAAAGGGTTCAGGTTGAGCAAGATCAAAACGAAATATTTAGTTAGTAAATTTAGTGTTGCATTGGATGAAGCAAACATGGAAGTACGACTTGCCACGCAGACTTTCCCCAAGAGAGAAAATTTTTAAGTATCTTTAATCCGTAATTCAGGATAGTGGGAACATCAACGATGATGATGACACACATCATATTAGATCAACATGCATGAAATAAAAGTTTGTCCTAAGTAAGTTCTACAGAGCGGTGACTAGACTGTCCTCATTGTATGAAGTATCAAGAACTCCTAGAAGACTCATATTGCAGAGATAAGGATATTGAGATAGATGTATGGGCATACCAGAAGCGATAAGATGAGGAATGAGGTTATCGGTGACCAAGTGGAAGTGACCATCTTGATGAACAAGATAAGAAAAACGAGACTGCGATGATTTGAACATGTGAAAAAAAGGTGCACTTATGCTACAATGAGGGTATGCGAGAGGCTGGTTCTAGGAGTTACGCTAAGGGTAAGAGGTAGGCCAAAAAATATTGAGAAAAGACGATTACACAAATCATAACACAACTTTAGGAAACAGTCTTTTTACTTCTATGAAGTAGTGATAAAGTGTATATACACTCTAGCTTCTCCAGATCTAACTTAGTAAAATTTCACCTTAGTAGTAGTAGTTGTCGTTGTTGTAATACATATAGATTGAGTGAAAATAAGATGAGATTTCATCTATAAGTACTTTTGAATACAAAGTATTTTTTATTAAAAAATATTTTATCTCTTAATATAAAACTTTTTCATATGAATTTAAATTTAGTCGAGCCCTCAACCTAGCCCAACTATACCCCTAAACCTAATCAAGGGTTATGGATGTATTAATTATTAAGTTTGGTGGATATCCTTAGCATTCTATTTTATATAGGAATCTTGATTCTTGAATATACAATAGAATACACCTAAACCTTTTTGTCCCATTTGTTCTCTTTTTCTCCTGTGAACTCTCACATCAACAATGGCTATAACCTATCAATCTCCCATGAAACTCACCTTCACCACTTCCTCCAATGGCTTCTCAAATCCTCCATCTCTTTATCCCATCAATACCCATTTCTCATTCGGATTCAATCTCTCAGCCGTTTCCTCTAAAACTCAAACCCGTATCACAGTACCCGAACCCGAACCCGTTTTCGCCTCCGTCAAGTCGTTTGCTCCGGCCACCGTGGCTAATCTTGGTCCGGGGTTCGATTTCCTCGGATGCGCAGTTGATGGGTTAGGAGATTTTGTCACTCTTCGGGTTGACTCAGGTGTTAAAGCTGGGGAAGTTTCGATTTCTGATATCTCCGGTGCCGGAAATAAGCTTAGCAAAGATCCTTTATCGAATTGTGCTGGAATAGCTGCTATTTCTGTTATGAAGATGTTGAATATACAGTCTGTTGGTTTATCGATTTCGCTTGAAAAAGGGTTGCCGTTGGGTAGTGGACTTGGGTCTAGTGCCGCCAGTGCTGCTGCTGCTGCGGTGGCTGTGAACGAGCTTTTTGGACGGAAGTTGAAGGTTTCTGATCTTGTTCTTGCTGGGTTGGAATCGGAAACGAAGGTTTCGGGATATCATGCTGATAATATAGCACCCTCGATTATGGGTGGTTTTGTTTTGGTAAGAAGTTATGATCCATTGGAATTGATTCCATTGAAGTTTCCATATGAAAAAGATTTGTTTTTTGTGCTTGTGAATCCGGAATTCGAAGCTCCAACGAAGAAGATGAGGGCGGCATTGCCACCGGAGGTGACAATGTCGCATCATATATGGAACTGTAGTCAGGCGGGGGCGTTGGTGGCTGCAATATTGCAGGGGGATTCGAGGGGCTTAGGGAAGGCGTTGTCGTCTGATAAGATTGTGGAGCCGAGGAGAGGGCCATTGATTCCAGGGATGGAGGGAGTGAAGAAGGCGGCGTTGAAGTCTGGGGCATTTGGTTGCACGATAAGTGGAGCTGGACCGACTTTGGTAGCAGTGACGGATGATGAAGAGAGAGGGAGAGAGATAGGGGAGAGAATGGTGGAGGCATTTATGAAGGAAGGGAACTTAAAGGCTTTGGCCGTGGTGAAGAAGCTCGACCGGGTTGGTGCCCGTCTTGTTAGTAGCAATCCAAGATGATTGATCGATTGATCATTCAATCAACTATGCCTCCATTCCAAATGAGTTTGGTATCAGTTGTATGAATCCTATATATATCATTTCAATATCTGAATTCATCATGATATGTGGGATGATATGTAGGAATGTGTCTGCAATTAATTGCCAAAGCTTCTTTCACTTTGTATTTTCCAAACCTGTTTTGAAATGTTTTTCTTGAGCTAAGGGCCCATCAGAAATGGTAGGGGTAACGTCTGCACACAGTCTATGCTCAGTAGATCTCACTCGCGGAGTGAGATTACACTAGATGTGTCGTCATTGTAATTGTCAATGCCTTATGTTTTGGTCATTGAGAATTCAGCTAATTACCGAGCTAATAAAACAGTTAAAAGTTGCCTTTTTGACATGGCTGGTTTGTTAATTGGTTGGCATTCTTGATTTGCCTTTCTGGAGAACATTTTGTTCAATATTTATGTTACAATATGTTGAATGTTGCTTGCACTTTTGAAATTCACTTATTCTTCTTCATATTTGGACGTCTAATCCAGTTAGTTTGCTTTCCTTTCGAAAGTTGCTATGATCTTGCAATACTGTTCATATCACGAGGATTGATCTTTCCATGGCTTATTACTTATGTTATATAGTTTCTTGATTCTTCAACTTGCTGATTATAGCTGCCAGAACCAGTCTACTCACGGGCTATACGCTACCAAGGTAATTATACAAGATAGATGTGATCGATCCACCACTTAGAATCATGTACGGCTGTGGAAACACGTATATACAGAAAGCAAGTCACAAAGCGTGCTTTAATGAATTGAAGCACTGCTTCAGTGCATTGCAGAGCTATGTAGTAAATCTGCAGCAGATCAACAAATGATTTTGTGGTTTTCCCTGCTTTTTGCTACCTGTAAAACACCATCTTGGTTGTTTCTTTCTTCCTTTTCATTTGTCCTGTAAAAAAAGAGATCCAAAGCCACCGTCCCAACGAAATTTAATTCTCTATATTTCCTTACCACTGGTTTGATACACACAATTTAACATAAAGAATCTGGATTTTTCCCTTTCTTTACCATTTCCTGCGATGTTTACACACTGTTCTTTATTTGGTCTCATGTAACAAAGACTAGTTTTTTATTCAACTTTGCTCTGGTTCTGTAGTCCCATAGTTTTTTCCCCTTCTTAACAAAAATCTGCATTCTGCAACACTAACATTTTAATTTGAAGAATAAAAAAGGGACAAAGGCAGCCGGTGCACAAAGCATCCGGCATTAGCAGGATATGGGGAAGGGCTGCACTCCAAAGGGATGTGATGTAGACAGTGTATCTAATGCAGGCATTAGTATCTGCTTTCACGGCTCGAACCCATGACCTACAGTTCACATGGAGACAACAATCCCTTTTATTTGAAGTATAAGAAACCATGCTTAGAATCTCTTCATTATAAGTTCTTCCCACCTCAACTGTGATTTTACTTGTACATGTTCAGTCTATCCTTTCTCTTTCTCATCTGTTCTGAAACAACACATCTCCTGTAAAAATCTTAAGTAGATGTGTCTTCTACTGTGTGTATATATATATATATATGTTGGGATCATTAGTCCCCATTTTGCCAAATTTGACAGCTGCCACAACAGGAAAATGTACTCGCATGTATTTATACTAAATCAATAAATGCATGATACGTGTATTAAATAAACTTTATCAATCAACTATCAATGTTTTCTATTACAGTACTGAAGGAAAAAAAAAAAAAGGAGTATTTCAATATTTTAGAAATTTTCTTCCATGCAATTAATCTTTCTTTGGGTTGAGTGCTTCAGCACTGAAGGCTTAAATTTCTGAATGCATAGCATGTTTCTTATTATGTTTTCCTGGTGAAAATGAAAGAGAAGGTAGATGGAAGGGGGAAATAGGTGATTTTGATTCCCCTTTCTTCTGAGAAAGCGGTACTTCTAGATACTGTATTTGAGACTCTTGTTCAAATTCCTTATGATATATAGTGGTTTCCTCTTGTTTGCTTTCTTGTTGATGCCCATACCTAACTAATTCAATTCACTAAAACTAAATTGGCCACACACTATAAGCTAGTTATTAACTAATTCAATTCAGTAAGACTAAATAGGCCACACACTGTAAGCTAGTTATTAGTTCTACCTTCTACATTGGAGGAGCAATGGTTTCATTGTACAAGAACAAGGGTGATATTCAAAACTGTAATAATTACAAGGGTATCAAGTTGTTAAGCCAGACTATGAAGATTGGGGAAAGAGTGGTGGAGATGAGGGTGAGAAGTGTAGTGTCTATTTCAGAGAATCAGTTTGGATTCATGCCGGAGCGGTCGACTATTGAGGCAATTCATCTTGTTCGAAGATTAGTGGAGAAATATAGAGAAAGAAAGAAGGACCTTCATATGATGTTCATTGATCTCGAGAACGCTTATGACAAAGTTTCAAAAAATGCCCTATGGAGGTGTCTGGAGGTGAAAAGGGTCCCAATGGTATATGTTAGGGTTGTAAAGGACAAGTATGACGAAGCCAAAACTCGGGTAAGAACGGTGGGAGGAAACTCAGAATATTTTCCTGTTGAGGTGGGACTTCATCAAGGATCTGTGTTGAGCTCCTTTCTGTTAGCCTTGGTGATGGATAAACTGACACAGTCTATTCAGGAGTATGTTACATGGTGTATGTTATTTGCAGATGACATAGTACTGATTGATGAGACTCGAGCTAAAGTTAATGATAGATTGAAAGTTTGGAGACACATTTTTGAAACCAGATGGTTCAAACTGGGTAGGACTAAAACAAAATACTTGGAATGCAAATTCAGTGTTGCGAGGGATGAAGCAGACATTAATGTGATGTATGTCACTCAACCTATTCCTAAGAGAGAAAACTTTAAATATCTTGGGTCCATCATCCAAAGTAGTGGCGATATCGAAAATAATACACATCGTATTGGGGCAGTATGGACGAAATGGAGGCTTGCCTCTGGAGTATTGTGTGATAAGAAGATACCACCTAAACTCAAAGGTAAGTTTTACAGAATGATGGTTAGACCGTCTTTGCTGTATGGGGTGGAGTGTTGGCCAATCAAGAATGCACATGTTTAGAAGATGCAGGTCGCGAAAATAAGGATGTTTGAGATGGATGTATGAACATACCAGGAGTGATAATATCAGGAATGAGACCATTCCGGAGAAGCTAGAGGTGGCCCCTGTAGCTGACAAGATAAGAGAAGCGAGATTGCGATAGTTTGGACATGTGCAGAGAAGAAGTACCGATACTCCTGTTAGGAGGTGCGAGAAGTTGGATTTAGGAGTTACACTGAGGAGTAGAGGTAGACCGAAGAAGTATTGAGGGAAGTGATCAGACAAAATATGGCGAAACTTGATCTCACCGAGGACATGACTTTAGATAGAAAGGAGGGGAAGTCGCGAATTAAAGTAGCAGGCTAATAGGTTGTTAAGGTTAGGTTGATATGTGCCTTGGGGTATAGTAGTGTAGTAGGATTAGTTGTATTTTTATATCATGTATAGTCATTATCTATCTTATATATGTTGATTTTATCGTATTTACACAATATCATGTGTTTTTCGTTATTAGTCATTCTTTTGGGTTTCCTTTTCTTTTCCTTGCCTTTTTTCATATCTAGTTTATTCTGCATATGAGTTTTTGAGATGAGGGTTCCCAAAAAATAACTTCTCTACCTTCGTGAGGTAGTGGTAACGTCTACATATATTCTACCTTCTCCAGACCCCACTTGTAAAATTCTACTGCGTATGTTGTTTTTGTTTGTCTTCTGCATTGGCCTTACAACTTTTTGTTTTTGTTTATATTTGCCTACTAACATTGACAATATATTTAAAGAGGTGCAAAAAACCATCTTATACTATAGTACCTCAAGTTTAAATGGGTCGAGTTATAATTGGTTTGTTGACTTGATCCAACGGGTAGAACTCAAAATGACTCATCAAACTATTCAAAATGAATTAAAATAGTGTAAACCAACATGAAACCTCAAACACACCCAATCAAACTTGGAGATTGGCAATTATGTAACCATGAAGAATTTAAGTTGGTAATACAACATTAAGTTTCACATTGTTTTAGAAAAAAGAAAAATAAACAAAGGTGGGGGAGAGATCATATTGTGCGATTCAGATTATAATCCATTATTTAATTTGTTTTGGTTCAAATAAACTTTAAGCAAGTTGATCATCATCTATCTATTGATTTTAGAAGAATTTTCATAACTATTGATATTATAGGGTCTAATTATCATACCCAGTGATACTCATATTTATCAAATCTAGCAATACTCCTCATTTCTCGGTTGCCTCTCTCTTTCTCTCGTCCCTCTTTCTATGTGTACTTGTGATTCACAATTTCAATTTTCAGTATAATATAAGTATATGACATGTGGTCAAGATCTCTATATCTTTTATTGATAATCTTAGAGATTCTGTTTATATAAAGATGGTTAAGGGGGTAATAAGATCCTACCTGATTAAGTTAAGATGTGTAGCTGAAATTTCAGTCATAGTGCAGGAGTTACTGCTGCATTATTTCCTTTGTTTATGTTGTTGAACTCATGTGGACACAACATTAATGCGAGTGGGGGGATTCGGTCAATCCACATTGAATACTTTGACAAAAATATAGGGGAAAAAATTGAGATTTTGATATCTCAAAATAAAAGATAAAAAAGATTTAAGAGATGAAAATACCTGCAATCTTTTTTAGCTTTTGCTCTTGGTCAACAATCGCTATTTATAAATATTTCTTTCTCATAAAAAAAAAGGAATTTTTTCTAAATTAATCATTACCATGTTGATTTTTTGACAATTAATTTGTGTACTTAACGCCCATCTTATGTAACGAAAACCCGATTTTTTTTTTAGCATATATGTAAGTTTTCATGTAATATCTCTCAAAATTTAGAATATTTTTATCACTCTACTTTACAATTTTAATTTTTTTAAATTAAATTCTAGCACTCACATTTATATTGTATCGAATATCCACACTCGAGTCGAGTCCGAATAACTTAGGTTACTATAGCAAAAAACAAACTTAGACAAAAACTTAGGGACTAAAGTGTCAATACTTTTGAGACACACCAAAGACTTTTCCTTTTAGCCTTTCTATATTTTTCAGGCGTCAACAAAGACAAGCAATTTCTTTAAGAAAATATGGGACAAGTGCAGAGTGAATCCATTGATAATCAATCGAAATCTACCTCTGCTGATGATTCTACGACCCCCTCTCTCGATTCTTTGATTTCTGGTAACTACTCAATTCTCCTCTCTTTTTTTTTTTTGAATTTCAAGAATCTTATGTTTAGTAATTTCACTATAAGGAGTTAAAAGCTCTTAACCTTTTTTCATTCTAATTGGGTTTGGAAAAGAGTTGAGGAGGCTGGTGGTGGTGGGGTTGTGTTAATATATGTGTGAAGGTCGTTTGGGCTGACTTTATGAATCATCTGTTTAGTTTAGAGGTTCATTTCACTCCACTGTTCTCAATAATTTGTAATTATGGATCTAGAATTAGAATTCTTTAAATCTGAGACCTATGTAGGGTGATAGTAACAATTTTAACCTTAATCCTAACTAGGTGGCATTGTTTCATTGTGTTAGACTATATGGGGTTGTTAGATAGCTGGTTTAGATGTGAGTTATGCATGTTTTAGATTCTGCATAGTTTATACTATGTTTGGTATCTGCTTAGGAGGTAAATTATTCATATATATAATTAATATGGTGTTTGTTTTGAAATTTAGGAACCTACATAACTCATGTATAAGTTATGGGGGAAGCTATGTATCATTCTAGTCGAGATAGATGGTGGAATAATTAATATATGAAAAACTATTTCTACACAACTAATCGAATACCCGCATAAATTATACATAGATTTACTCATTACTAATTCCTATATTACTAAAACTTGCATAACTCTAGCAAACTACTAAACGAACGCTATATGTATAGGTAACATTTCCTCTAAGATGTACAATTAGATAATGTTTTTACCTTTTTGACTAAGAAAAAAAGGGTGTAGTAGTACTCTGTGTCCATAGTAGTGAGGCAAATAGGGAAAAGGGGCAATTTCTTGCATATGCATTTTCCTATGTGTTGGTACTACCAGATAAAACCAAATAAACAATAAACATGTGCATATTGGGGTTTCGATATTTTGATTGCATAAAATGTTTTTGTTTATTGTTAGGATGGTGTGGGGGAGTCTGATAAGGGGAAGGTATTCTTCAAATGCAGTTTTATAGATACCCGTCGTTAAGTGTTCCACATTGGTTGAGGGATCAAGGATGGGTTGTTTGTCTCATTATATAGTTATGAGCAATCATCTTATGAGCTAACTTTTCGGGTTTGAGTTAAATCTCAAATCTGTTTTTCATAACATGGTATCTGCGTTAGACTCATTCTTATTATTGTGTTTCCTACTGTTTGGGCCCTGTGTTATGTTATCCACTCTCCAAATGCCAGGCCTGGGCATGCAGGGAAGGAGGTTATGTGTCTCATATTGGTCGAGGAGCTTGTTTCCTTTATGTTATCTTGGCAATACTCGCTTTATGAGTTAACTTTTGGAGTTGAGTTAGTTTCGAACTCCACTTTAAACCTCCATTAAGGAGTCTTTGTTTTTTATTTCACTTTTATAAATGTATGTTTCGTCTAATGATACGTAATGTTATAGCTGACCTCAACTATTTTGGGATTGAGGTAAGTTGATTGATTGGAAATGTTCTTACTATTTGCTGTTTGGAAAACTCATAGAAATTTTGTTCTACTTCCCATGTGATCAGCTATCAGCCTATCACTGCTTTTTTGCATGTACCATTTTCTATGACAATATTCTTTATCGGTAAAAAGTACTTCCTCTATCCCAATTTATGCGACACTCATCCCCTTTTAGTCAATCCCAAAAAAGAATAACATCTTTCCATATTTAGTAACAATTTGGCTCTTAACTTCTCATATTGCCCTTAATGAAATGATTTATAACAACATAAATTACTATGGCTTATTTTAGGCCACAAATTTCAAAAGTCTAATATTTTTCTTGTACTTTGCAACCAATGTAACACCTTCACATGAATTAAAATGGAGGGAGTAGTAACTTTCTCTACTGTTAGCTCTATAGAAGAGTTTATTGTTGTCCAAATTCCTCTGACACATTTTATTTAGATCCAGCAAGTATATCTATTCATTTAACATCAATGTGCATATTAATTTATAGTGAAAGTATCCTAAATAGCCATTGACAAGCAATTTCAAAGTGCTTCATCAAAGACATTGAAAGTCACCTCTGCTGATGATTCTCCGCCGTTCTCTCCCCATTCTTTGATTTTCGTAACTCCTCAATCCTCAGTTTTACTATGTTTACTTCTCTCTCTTTCTTGATTTTGCAAAAACAATCTGCTCCTTCAAGAATCCAGAATCAAGGACTTGTATGGCTTAATAAACTGCACTAAGTCCTTCACTTTTTCCTCAATGGGATTGGAGAAGAGTTGAGGCTGGTGGTGGGTATGTGCAAATGTATAGTGAAGTTAGTAGATGGATGCATCTAGTGCTTTCCGCTCGAGCTACATATGTATGTAACACTTGCAATAACAATAGCTTAACCTCAATCCCAAACTAGTTGCGTGACTTATGAATCCTCTCTATCTATTAAGTCTTGTTCTGTCCATTTCACTCCAATACTTGATAGTTTGTAATTAGGGGTCCAAAACTTCAGATTCTCTAAATCTTCCACCTATGGCTAGGCTTTATCTTTAACCAAATTGACCTAATATGAGGGCACTAAGTACCTATAACTAACTAACCTTAACGCCCGTTAGTTGGTATTCCTACTTTGTCACTATTATCTGTTCTTTGAATACATTTGTATAGTTCAAATTTAAATATACATGGACTTAAAATGTAGATTCACCTATGGTGGTTTGGAAAGAGAGTGAAGGGGCTGGTTTGTTGCATATGTGGTTGGTTTCAATCTTTTGATTGTGTGAAAGATAATCTTGAAATGCAGTTTTCCTTTTATCCATTTAGGAATCTTTTTTTGAAATTGGTAACTTCGTATATTTCTATAAATGATCAAGATCAAACAGTACATTGATTGAACTTGCACCATATTTACCAATCCATTTAGGAATCTCGAGTTTCATTTTTTGGTTATGTAATGTATATTTTTCATATATTGATACCTAACAGTATCGCAGAGCTCAACTAGTTTGGGTTTGAGATGAAATTGATGGATTGCAACTAGGAAGGAGTGGAGGTCGCGAATTAGAGTAGCAGGCTAATAAGTTAGTAGGGTTAAGTTGATGTCTGCCGTGGGGTATAGTAAGGTAGTTGGTTTAGTCGTGTTGCCATTATCCATCTTATATATGTTAATTTTATTGTATTTGCATACCATCATGTGTTTTTTGTTATTAGTCGCTCTTTCTGTTTTCTTTTCTTTTCCTTTCCTGTCTTTCATATCTAGTTTATTCTGCTTATGGGTTTTTGAGACGAGGGCTCCCAAGAAACAGCCTCTCCACCTCTATGAGGTAGTGGTAAGGTCTGCGTACATTCTACCTTCCCCAGACTCCACTTGCGGGATTCCACTGGGTATGTTGTTGTTGTTGCTGATTGGAAAATTAATAAGGCTCTGATTCCACTTCCCATGTGATTTATCTATCACTGTGCATTTTCATGTATTGTTTTCTCACTGCAGTCTGATTTTGTAACTTCCTCTACCACTTGCTCTATGTCTCTACAGCTGCTTGTAACTGTGCTTGTTCTCTTTCTAATTTTTCTATAACATCAAGGTGTGTATCAGATCTCTAGTAAATGTATGCCTATTAGCTATTCCCAAAGACTTGAGCGCCATGTAATATTACTGGTTGAGTACTGCCTAATGATGTTTGAACCATATTATAAATTTTAAAAGACTCCTAAAACTTATCACAAGTTTTCTTCCTTTCATCTTGTAGAAGCTGCAGCATATGGTGAAGGTGGTGAGAATGAGGTTGGTTCAGTTTTTTCGGATCATAAACTTGGTCAATAAAAGTTGAAATTTTGTTGCTTATCTATGCTCAAGAAACTGAAACTCTACTTTTAGTCCATTGACGAGAAAGCCCAGAAAGCCCTAGAATGCCCTTGCATTGCTCATTTGCGTGTTGGCCCCTGCGGCAACCAGTTCTCAGACGCTTTCCTATGTTTCCTTAAGAGCAAGGCTGAAGAAAAGGTAACTGCATTTATATGCTCCTTGTTCTTTTTGTGATACTATATTAGTGGTCTATCTTGCTCATCTCCTGTGGAGAGATGTCACGTCTTATTTCATCTGATTTTATTTTTTCGAGCTGATATTCCTGTATGAACTTCAGCTTATTAAGTGCCCACATAAGTTGTAACATGGTAACCATTGGTTAGAGAGGTTGTTTCCGATAGCCTCTCCAAAGTTGATGTCCGAAATTTGGTTCCTTGAGGTAAATTGACTTTGATGTAACACAACAAACAAGATCATAAAGCTATGTCATCTTCCATTCATTCATATACCGCACTGAAAAGAAAAGATTGTCTTTTGAACTGAATGATGAAAAATGTATTTCTGTTTATCCTTTTCGCCCTTCTTACTAGCATGTGAAAATTCTTATCTCTCACTGTAGGGCTCTGACTGCGTTAGTCCCTTTGTCGCTCTTCAAAGCTGCATCAAGGCAAATCCTAATGCATTTTCAAAGGACATCCTGGAAGAGGATGACAATGATGTCAAGAAACAAGATGAAGTCAAGACGGAGGAAACGCCAAAACAAGAATACAGAATCATCCCTCCTATTTGGTCTGTAGAATCAAAGAAGACAAAGCGTACTAAGCTCTAGAAGGCTTATCGTTATCTTTCGTTTTTTAGTCCTTCCATTCTAGGAAGCTGTGGTGGTATAATACTAATTACTACTACACTAACTAGCAAGAGTATTGCCAGAAATTTTTTTTCCCTTTGTGTTTTCCATGATCAAACTTTTGAAGTTTGTTAGCATGGGACTGTAGAGACTAGGCCATAGCTTCTAGGGAAAGTTTAGATTGGTTCAAATTTTCATGCTATACCAGCTTTTCAGTGTTATGGATTGTTATTTCATGGAAAATTTCATTCCCAAGTTTCTTTCTTTAACTTCAGAGTTGTAAATTAAGAGGTCCAGGGATTAAAGGCGGATCCTGAATTTGAAGTTTGTGGGTTCTAAAGTTTACTATGTGGACAAATTCGGTGAATTTCTCAACACGCATACAAGGTTTGAATTAAAATTATCAAATTTTTCAAACTTGTACATTCCGCGCTATATCCATCCCTAACGGGGAAGGTCCTTAAATTTTGATAAGGGATAATAGATAAACACATCTTTTTAACTTGGACTTTGCTGACATTCATGCCCTCTAACTTTGAATGTACACAAATAAAAATTTAATTTTGTATAAAGTTGAATTAGTAGATATGCATATTATATGCGGCTATTTGATGAGATATACTTGAACTGATTTGAAATTTCTTTTGCAATTTAAATGCAAACTCTATTTTCTGAAGTGTTGGCTTGATGAGATTCTACGTATCAGTGCAAAAGAATTAGAGAAACATTTTCTTACCGATTAAGCTGAACTATTAAGGACCAAAAAACCGATAGCAAATATCTTATTGATTTGGTTACCGATTTAGTGTAGGTACAAACCAACACCAATAATACAGACCAACTTATAATATACAGAAACTTAGTACAATTAATTTGCTTGCTACTCTTAATCACACAGATAATTTGCATACTGCTGTTAATCTAAATCCATAATAGGATGTTAGGACTTGTATTAGTTGAAAATGAAAATTTAGAGTGTCATGCAGCTTGCAAGTGTGTAAGAAAAGCCACAAAAATGAAATGGTTCACCTTCTTTAAACCATACTAAAGAAAGGCCTCATTTTCCCCTATATAAACTCATCAAAGTATGAACATGGTGGTACCAAGAAGTTGTAAAACATGGAAATATTGGAGGATAAAAATGTAGTAGTAGAAGAAAGCAGCAATTACAAGGGAAAAGTATGTGTGACAGGTGCATCTGGTTTTGTAGCTTCATGGCTTATCAAACGCCTTCTCTCGTCTGGTTACAATGTCATTGGCACAGTGAGAGATCCAGGTACATGAAACTACTATGTCATCGATATGCACTTCGTGACAACTTCAGACCTTGCATGTTTGAAGTTTCATATCGCTGAAATTTGGTCATTTTTGCCTGCACTGCACTTATGGCTAAAATTGTTCTGAGTGGGTTGACCTGCAAAAGATTTTTAAAAAAGGATAGAAGTTAAATAGCAGTGTCCAAATATAAGGTACCCCATGCAATTTTTAGCTCATCTTTCCTAATGCATTCAATGGCGGAGCCAAGAATTCTAATAAGAGGACTCAAAAAAATGAAAAGAAGTTCTGAAACAAGGAATCAAGCCTATGACTAAAAGGAACTTTCTGAACCACATTTGCCACTACACTAAAGTTCCCCTAATGTCAAGGGGATTCAACAGTGTATGCACACGCGCACACACACACACACACAGACTTCTACGTTTTATCTTATTTGCCTATAATTTTGCAACATAGAGGACTCAACCAAACCCCCTTCGTGGAGGGTTCAAACTTCAGCTCCATCGATTGCCTCCCTTTTCCTTTCCCTTTTCCCCGTCGCCTGATATAATTGAAAAATTGAACTCCCTTCATTACATGTAGCTCTGCCCCTGCATAGATTTGCTGATGTCTCCCACTGATATGAATAAGGGCATGAGTTGCTTGCATATTTTTTCTAGATAAACCAAGTATCAGAGAAGGAAAAAAACAAGCAAAATGTGTTGGTTTATATCGGATAGTTACACAACCATATTGCATACGTACACATAAATCAATATAGCTACTAGTAATGGAGATTCATCCACTCAAATCTGTTTCATGGCAATGAACTTTTATGTCATTATCAGGGAACCAGAAGAAAGTAGGACATCTATGGAAGCTACAAGGAGCAAAAGAGAGACTTCATCTGGTGAAGGCTAACCTTACTGATGAAGGCAGCTTTGACGATGCTATTATGGGCTGTGAAGGCGTTTTCCATACTGCCTCACCTGTCTTGGGAAAGGCTACTTTTGATGTCACGGTATCCAAAATATTTCTGTTTGTTTCATTTTGTATGACAATGTTTGTTTAAACACGCTAGCTGTAGTAAGTCTGACATTTCAAAACTTCTCAAACTGAAAAAAGTACCTGCAGAGCGCAGTCTTCCTGCAGCCTAGAAGTAGACTATTTCGAGTCTGATCTTATAGTACCATATAAATTGAAGGAGGGAATCACCTTCAAGTAACTAATTGTGCATGCTGCAGGTTGAAATCTTGAATCCTGCAGTTGATGGTACCTTAAATGTGCTACGATCCTGCAAGAAAAATCCAACACTGAGACGTGTGGTTTTGACCTCATCTTCTTCAACGGTAAGGGTAAGAGATAACATTGACCCCAACATACCCTTGGATGAATCATCTTGGAGCTCTGTTGAATTCTGCAAAAAGTTTGAGGTAAACACATATATTCTGCTTACATTCCATTTAATATCATGGTATTGACTGAGCAAGAAGTTAAGAAAAATATTCAGGTGGTTATTGAAATATAGTTTGCCAGAGAACATATCACCTCCTTAAACTTCGAAATGAAAATATTTTCTTGAAATTGGATCCTTGAAAGTAGTGCCAACACTCGACACGTCCCAAAATAAGAAAAATGTCATATCAATTCGGATGGAAAGTATAAACAATAATCTCATCTTACCATGTGCATGCAAGATTTGGTATGTACTATCAAAGACACTGGCTGAGAAGGCTGCTTGGGAATTCTGTGAGCAAAACAACATTGATCTTGTAACACTACTTCCCTCTTTCATCATTGGGCCAAGTTTGCCTCCAGATTTGTGTTCAACAGCAGATGATGTCCTTGGTTTGCTTAAAGGAAGGACAGATAAGTTTGACTTCCATGGAAGGATGGGTTATGTTCACATAGATGACGTAGCTCTGTCCCATATACTTGTGTATGAGCATCCAAGTGCTCATGGTAGGTACCTTTGCAGCTCAAAGGTTCTCGACAACAATCAACTTGCCTCAGTTCTATCAGAGCGCTATCCATCTTTACCTATTCCTAAAAGGTTAGTAGAATCCCGAGAAGAGGGAGATCTATTCTATAAGTTGTGGGTGCATTTGAATCTATTGTCTCAAACTCAAGTTACACTATGTTGCTCGGACGCTTCAAAAATGCCAATATGTGTGTGTTAGATACTCCAAAAGTTTTGCATTTTGGAGAATCTGACATGGTTGCGATAACAATTTTGGAGAGTCCAAGCACCATAAACGTTACATATGTGTAGTGGCAAATTGTATCAGGATTTGTCATTTGAAAATTGTTCACTAAAATGTCACTATATATAATATTTTAGTGAAACATTTGTTAGCTCCACTTAAAAATTACTCACTCTGTTTCAAAAAGAATGACGTAGTTTGAGTTGGCATGAAGAATAAGAAAATAAGGAAGACCTTGTGATTTTAGGGTTGTAAATCAAAGTTGTGTCAAATGTTCCAAAATGCCCTTTAATCTTGTGGCCTTAAACATGTCACTTGTAAAGTTGAAATAAAAATGTTACTAAAAAGAGAAATTAGGTCATTCTTTTTTAAACAGACTAAAAAAGAAAGGAGGTCATTTTTTTTCAACGGAGGGAGTATACAAACTGAGCATTGATTTAGATTTTAGAACATGAAGTAACACCTTAAAACCCCACAGCTGAAGTCTCAACTCGAAGTACAAGCCAAGTTCTATTAATAGATAGATAACACATGCACAAGATCCTGCATACATCACTGTATATATAGAAGTTAGAAGAGAACACTTTGTAATTATGCATGTTCTGTATGTGTAAGCAAGTATAGTAAGAGCCTAAGAGGTGCTCTCTGCTGCTTAAAGATCTTGGATCTGTATCCATTATTTCTGCTTAAAACAAACAATACAAACTAGAAAGCAAGGTAGTATCATTTTGATGGAGATTCACATTCGCCAACTGCTATTTCAGGTTTAAGGAACTGGATCGACCTTCCTATGAATTCAACACGTTGAAGCTGGAGGGCTTAGGAATAAAATTCAAGTCCATTGAAGAGATGTTTGATGATTGTGTTGCATACTTCAAAGAGAGACGCCTTATTTCTTCCATCTAAGAAGCAATTTTTCTGCATAAAAGCTCTACTATGAACCTTAGATGTTTTATTTTTCAATATCTGACTTGTGTTCCGATCCTTCATCATCTATACCAATGATTACCTTGTCACTATATTAGTAAAAATGGAACTTGTCCCAGCATTAAGGCATGACAGCCAATGTAGTAAAATGCTGTTACCTAAAACCAAAAAATAAGTTAAAGTGACAAATACCTCAACTATTTCATACAATTTTACACAGCACAAATACATATTCTGGTATCTGGACTATTTCACTGGTATCACCGTCCATAAATTTTATGCCCGTGCTTGATACGGGCAATATAAGCAAAGCTCAAGGAGGCAGACTTTAGCAAACTATGTATCCTATATATACATTAAATGTGCAGAGGTGTAAAAGGCTCAGGCGATCAAACAATCAATGGAGCTAAAGCAGTATCCCATCGAAACAAGCTGAAAAAGACACAGGCGACAGAAACCTATTAAATACAAGCATAATAAACCCGAGGCCCTTGCCACTCATAGAATAACTTAAGTATCAGGATGTGTAGTCGTGTACCCCCTTTATAAGTAATTTCTGTTTCATTTGAAAAAATACAGTTAATTTAATGATTATGTAGCAAGAAACTCTTCTGACCCTTGTTCGAGTAACCAACAAAGGGATCTTTCAGGTGATGAAAATGAACAAAGATCCATGGAGACTAGTAAGATCTAATTTTCCAAGATAATGAATTTATAGATGTCTTGTTGACAAGATTGGTACTTTCAACTCATGCACCAAGTAAAACATAAAAAGCTCCAGATTACATTTTATGTTTCAAGAACGGTATGCTATGGGCATAAACATTGATTTACGAAGTCTCTGCTCACATAAAATGGAACATAGAACAGAAGAAAGTGATTTGCTGAAATATGAAAAAGGAAAGGTTGATATACTTATTACTACTAATTGCATCAATCAACAGACAAACAAGATTATTATATATATTGATACTGGCAGCAACCTTGGACGCTCTTCAGTCACTTGAAATTTGTTTAAGGTGATTGGTTGATCGCATAATTCCTCATTGGACTAGATTGCACTAGTTACTGTTTCCTAAAAAAGAACAATATGAGAAGGACAGGCAAATTTTATATATATATATATATATATATATATATTTCTTTTTACCTCTTGGGATATATTTATCAATGTTCTTATAGTAATGGCTGGAAAATAATGTCCTTTCTTCTCTTTCGGGTATATGTAGCATCATAAAGCTTAGTATTTTTATTTTTTTTTAGATAAGTACTTGTGTGTTTTGATGACAATGGAACCCGCAACCACTACCCTTTAGGTGCGCACAGGGTAAACGTCGGTCCTATGCAATAGCTCGCAAACTACATAGCAGAGGTAAATTGGATTAGGCAAGCCTTGTGCGACAAGCTTGACCAGAAGGCCAACTCCCTGCTGCAAGGAGGTTTGAACTTGAGACCTCTATTATGGAAGTCCCAAGCCAAACCGTCTGAGTCACCCTGAGGATTAAGTACTTTGTGTTTTACGACATGTTATTAGTGGGTACCACCCAGTGTTTTGGACGGCGAAAAGCGACAAAAGGCGACAAGGCTCTGCCTCGCCGAGCGGCGAGACGAGGGGCGAGGCGCTCGCCTTTTTGAATTGAGGCACCAATTTATATCAAAATCTTAATAATTGCACATATAAATATGATTACAAAGATAATTTTTTAAAAAAAATGGGAACTGGCAGTATTTAATAGAGAAGAGAAGAAAAGAAATTGAGCAAACAGAGAAAGAGAACTGGAAGTCTGAAACTGAAGAAAACAGAGAAAGAGAAGGAAAAAAAAGAAAGAATGAAGAAGAGAAGAAGAAGAAGAAGAAGAAAGAAGAAAGGAAGAAAAGAGACGCGACTTGCCTGAAGAGCTGGAGAATGAACTGAAGAATAGAGTTGGAGCTTGTTGGTGTTGCGTCACGACTCGCGTCGCCTAAAGGCCCTAAACTAAAGAACAGGTCAGTCGCTGGAATTGAAGAACAGGTGAGTCGCGTCGCCGGAACTGAAAAACAGAGTCGCCTGAACTGAAAAAGTGTCGCGTCCTCTTGCGTCGTGAGGAAGAGAGTCGTAAATTGCGAGAGAAGAGTGAAGTCGCTAAAGGCTAAACCCTAATAATTTTTTTTTAAATCATTTAACCAAGTCGTTTTTAAAAAAATATCAAAAGGCGAGGCCTCTGCGCCTCGCCTCGCCTTAGCGCCTCTCACCTTTGTATCGCCTTACGTCGCCTTTTGAACCAGTGCCTTGCCTCACCTGTAAATGGCGACAAGCCATCGCCTTGCCTCGCCTCTCGCCTTAGGCGCTGAGGCGAGCGCCTTTCACAACACTGGTACCACCACAGATGCTAACAGAAAGCTTGGTATTGCTTAGCATTTATGGCTGTAGAAAGAAAGCAACGCATACAAAATCTAAATATAAAATGTCATAAATCATCATTAGTTGTCTTTAGCAAAGTCCAAAACCAAAATTATCAATGCTTTTAGTTTTGTAAACCTCAAAAATGAGCGATCAGGAATCAGCTAAGTTTACGACCGCTCAAGATATTAGAGAAAAATCATTTCATGAATGCAACACATAGAAATAGTTGCAATTATAATACACACAACAACTAGCTAAAATAGAAAAGAATGAACCACAGGCTTTTCGAGTAGGTGATGATTGCAAAACTCACTTTTATCATAAGTTGAACTGACTACATTTATAAACTACCAAGAAATATAATATTAGAATTTCCCACTTGAACACAACACTAGATCAAATCATACAATAAAGGACAACAAAAGGAAAAAGAACACATTGTTCTATTCACTGCCTAGTAAGAACAAAAATGGAAACACTTCATCCAAATTTACCACAGAAAAATAACATTTGATTGTAAGCCTATGCGTCAATTACTTACGCGAACTTCTAGCTGGAAAAATCTCTTTGAAGAGCCAAGATCTCACTTTCTCTACTTCTTTTTCATCTCAGCATTTTGCACTTTGATCAGGCAAAGCTTCATAAATAGGCAATGCCAATGAATCACTAAACTTCAAATGAAAAGCTCTAACACCATTCAATTTCTTAGGAACAAACTCAATAATTCCATCAATGGCAGCTAAAGCATTCTCCATAACTTCACCACTCTCCATCCCTCCTCTCCCAATCTTCAAAACACTACATGTCCCACTCCCTAAACACAACAAAGTCGACGAACACGCTCTTTCTATCTCCTCTTTCCAACTACTGTTCCCCCTCAAATCAACTGGAACAGGTACTTTCCTCTTCTTCTTGTAAAATTGCTTCCCTAATAAGCCCGGAAGAAAATGTATCACTCTTTTATCAGCCAAAAACAGGTCATATGAACCATACAAATCCTGCTTCGAATCAAAAGATTTGTACTCAGACTTCAACTTGGAAAACTTCAAAACTTTCGTAATTGGAATTTCTTCAGATTTAAGCTTTTTCTGCACTGTTTCAACATCAAGTTTGGTTTTTGAGTTTTGGGGTTTTCTGGGTCTGTCGTCAATGATGAGACAAATATTGGAGAAGGATTCAAGTGGGTGGAAAAGGGGGTTTGGGAGGGTGATTTTGTGAGGGGTCGTGAGTTCTTTTGGTGGGATTTTCTTGAGAGTTAATTGAAGGTGGATGAAATTATCATCTACTTCTTCTTCATCATCTTCTTCTTCCTCTGACAGCGAATTGAGGTTTTGGGGTTGATGGGTTTTCTTGGACTGAAGTTTCTTCCACTTGAGAAGAGCGTTTACTGCTTTGCGAACTTGGTCTTCATTGATTTTCGCCATTGTTGTGGAAGCCATTGTAGCTGAGTTGAAGAATATTGTTGGTATTATGGAATGGTGACGGCGGCGACTGTGAATAAAAGTTTTAATTGCATTTTTGGTTCATAAGGTTTGGAAAAGGTGACAATATTGCCCCTATTATTTACTATAAATTTTCTACTTTTGTGATTTTTCGATGTGATGCATCGAAGCCCGACTAGAATTCACATCGTGTACGATGTTATTGAAACTCTTTCTATTAAGATTTTAAATTCTTGGCCGATTATTAAAAATTTATTAAGTTGATGTTAAATTTATGGACATACGAGGGATAACCTTGCAAACTGAACCATCTTAGTAGTTAGAAAGCATCAAAATTGTATATATGATTGAATAAGGATAAGCTTATTAGTTTTGCTTTTTTAGAAAAAGAAAATAATGACGATTTAGATAACTTTTTAAGGAGAGGTTCGTGAGATAAATATGTCTATTAAGATACGAATCGCGTCCATTTGAACAAAAAGACTCCATTAAACTTCATGTGCTCAATATTCTAAATTAGTATGACGTTCATTTAATTTTACAACATTTTGATTGCTTTAAATTATTTTTATATCAATCTATTAAAAGATATTCGACTAATTTTCATTCTAGATTCAAATCAATTTAACTAATCAAATCACAAGCAATGCTTTAAGCTTAATTAATTGAATTGCATTTAGAATTAATGTAATATATGGCCTAAAGTTAATTTTACTAACTTCATGTCTATTGGACTCGATGATGAATTGTATTTGCTCGAGACTCGATTCAATTTAATTTTCTTTTATTTAACTAGATTGATCCAATTCGATTATATTTAAACCTTGTTTTATTTCAACTAAATTCTGATAAAAATATTGATTCAAGTTATCGCGATTAATCCGCTTACATTATCATATATAATCATCAATCTAAAAATTAAATTTATCAATTTGGACACAAAAGGGTTCTTATACGACATCGTTTGGGTCATCCTCTTGCTTTTCCTTTTCTTCTTCACACTTCTCAAATTTTACTCAAAACGCCGTAATCAAGTTACAGACATGAGTTTCGGAGCCCTAAGATCCATCATCCGACCCGTCTCTCGAGCACTCTTATCGACCCGAACCGTATCCGCCTTCGCTCCGATCAACTCTCCGGCGACTAACATCTCGCTGGCACCGGAGCTCCGTCAACTATTCAACACTCTCCGACCTAGGCTTCCATGGATTCCACCGTCCAGTGCTTTCCACAGCTTAACTGACACTCGATTCCCAAAGAGAAGACACAGTAACAAGCCTAAGCGTAAAAGAGCTAGCTTGAGACCTCCAGGTTAATCTTCATTTCCGGTTATAATCATATTTTATGGAGTAGGTGATTTGCAATCTAGGGTTTAAGGTTTTATGACATTTTCAGATTTGTGCATTACATTATGCAAATTGTGATGTTTTTAGGTGCTTTTGGTACACAGGAATATCTTTTATTTAGAAAGCATTTTAGCTTGGGAAATCATTTTCTGGTGTTTAGTTGGAATTGTAATCCTACAAGGTGGAGGGTTGGACATGTGAATAGTGTTTGATGATAAGTTTGGGCTATAGATTTTGAATTTGAAACTTAACTTTGAAATTTGAACTTTTGAAGTTGTGATTTTTGGAATTCGAAGTTGTGTAACATGTATTTTACTTGGAAAAGTTGAAGTTTTTTGAGGAGAAATCACCAAAAAGAGAAAAAAAACTAATCTTGAAGATTAGATGAAAATTTCTGATAAAGTTTCATAGCCAAAAAGATATTTGGAAATAATTTCAAAATGTATGGCCAAATGCTAGCTAAAAATTCACAACAATGTTGTAACTGTTGATTGATATAGAGTAAGAGTTGGTATTGTAAAGAAAAAAGACTGTCATAATTGATGGAAGTAATTTTACCTTCTTTTGGTGGAAAACTTTTTCTTGGAGAGAATTTTTTTCAACAATTCATGCTAATCTCACACTAGAAAAGGAAAATATTATCCCTAAAAGTATATTCTGCCATACTAAACACTCTGGGTATGTTTAGGATGTTTACCGGCTCTTGGATTATGACAGGATGAAAAGAAGTTATAAATTTTTTTTTCTTTTGGAATTTAGGTCCGTATGCATGGGTACTATATACCCCTGGTGAACCTATAAGTCCAAACAATCCCAACAAAGGAAGTGTCAAGCGAAGAAATGAGAAAAAGAGAATTGGGCAGCGAAAGGCGTTTATATTGGTATGTTGCAACGACATTTGATTTCATTTATCCTTTTCTATGATGAATCGACATTTGATTTCATTTATCCTTTTCTACGATGAATCCTCTTTTTGTTCTTGAGAAGAATGTGTTCTTTCTTGATAGTAGATAATTGGAATATTTTAAGGTGTACTGGTGTAGATTTAAGCTAAAGTGGTTTATTGAAAACTTAAAAGGTCAGGACTTGCAGTCTTCTTAATGGGCTATTAGAAACTGGATGCTAGAATCGAAGTTAATATGCAAAAGGCCATGCAGATGCTATTTTTGACTCAGGATGGTTGGCATTCTGATGTGATACTGTGATGATATTGCTATTCAAATTATCTTTACAGCTTTAATGATCAGATCTAAATCTTTGTAAAGTGTGGTTCCTGTACCAATATTGTCCTGTTCTTTTTTGTTTTTGAGAATTAAAATAAAAAAATCAATCAAGTTTATTGTCCTGTTCTTTTCTTTTCCAAATTTTACATATTATTTCATCTGCCTTAAACTCAACTGATTTCCTCTATTCTCTACTGATCTCCTCTATTCTTACTTGACACAGTATCCACATTTCTCCTGTCATTTCTCACAAGTAAATTCTGTTGATTGAAACTAGAACAATGCTCTCGGGCACTTTTATTGAGACATAAAGTGCCTGAGAGTCTTTCTCACAAGTAAATTCTGTTGATTGAAATACATTCCATGCCCACTCTAGCCTCATTGACTCTTCGTGAAAGCTTTTGTAAAGCAGATGATCCATGGTTTGTTTGGTGTTCGATGCACTACATTTTGTTTGTTGCATATCTCTTATCTGAATGTTTCTTAAGATTCCAGTGTCTACAATGATACACACCCAACAAAATATTAGTGTCATTTTGGAGCAGGGTGGAGCTAGTGTAGGAAAACAGTCGTACAAGAAAGTGAAAAATTTAATACATTAAAGGATCTCTTGCTGCATGTTGATCATGAAAGCTAGAAGAGTTTTCTTTGCAAGTGTATATTTTGAGTTGAAATCAAGTGCTCGTTCCTTAGTGCATTTCTTGGTGGCCATGCTTTCTATGTTTCATGACTGATACAATAAAATGAGACTATCCAACTGACCAACTTTGCCTTGTCTTGGTTGCCTGAATCCCAAAGCTAAAGTGAAATTCACGTAGCCAAAAATAAATAGACAGTACACAACCATTCACAGGTTTATTCAATAAACAATAGCAAAGCAAAATTGTAAACACACTGAAGAGGCGAATCAATCCCTGGATCTCTCTGCTAAAAGCCAAGACTTGGAGACATTTAAGTATCCTACCAATTGTTGTTTTGTGTTTTCAAGCATATAGCCAGTTAGGAAGAAAACCAACCACAAGAATGCCTTCATTCTTTATCAATGCACTATCTATTTAGTAGATTTATGTAGCACTCTCTCCTTGTCCTGGAAATATCTACCTGTGTATTAATGGGGGCCTGTTTTCACGTTCTGATGATCTATCTTCTCATACAAATGTATTAATGGGGTCTACGTTCATGTTGTGAGGATCTGTCTTCTTATATGTAATTTCTTTCCTTACTGTCGACTCACTGAATATTCTTGGTTGGGATTAAGCATTGTAGTTGGCAATTTAAGGTTCAGTATTGTTTGAATCATTGTACATGTCATTCTTCATATAACCATTCAGAGACCGAAGAACTTTCAAAGACTTCGGCAATTCACTCCATTTCTTGAATTAATACATTTGAGTTTGCTTCCCATGATCCCTTAAGCAGTTCTTTGCTCTAAATTCGGGGTGTTATTCACGTGCAGGCTGAGAAGAAGAAGCGTAAAGCTCAGTTACAGGAGGCAAACCGGAAGAAAATGATAAAGCGAGTAGAGCGTAAGATGGCTGCTGTTGCTAGGGAAAGAGCATGGGCAGAAAGACTGGTAGAACTGAAGAAGATTGAGGAAGAAAAGAAGGCAGCCATGGCTTGATTTAAGTTTCTCTCTTGTTTTTTGAGAGTGAAAAACTTTCAATTCCTTCAATACATGTTGTGTTTTTCTTAAGGTTGATGTTTAAGTATCCTTGTCCTTTTGCTTTGTTAGTCTTTTTTTCTTCTGAAATAATTTAGATTTATAAGTCGAAAGGTAAGTTGCATAAACTATCTACAAACAAAAAGGCAACCTTTTTTGAAAGGGGGCATGATGTTTTCCATACCAGTGTAATATCACAAGTGACGCATGAGAAAAGCAAGATATACATCGATCTCTTGCCTGAATTCGATTCCCTTAAATGATGGTTGAAGAATTGGCTCAAAACATTGTAAATATATATTGTTTTTTTGTAAATAACTTATACTAGAATGAGAAAATCGAAGGATAATAACAATCATATCTAAATATTCACTGATATATGAAGGAATTAAGGAATCGTTTGGTAAGAAGTATTAAGGAAAAATATACTATATTAGCTTTGGTATTACTTAATTCTTGTTTGGTGGTGTCCTCAATTCAAGTATAACTAATGCGTGTATTAGTGATACATTATATTCAGTAATATTCTTATACACAATAAATCATAACATTAACAATATGGGGTCCTAATCCTACTTCTAATACATCCTAGTTATTCAACACAATAACTCCAATTGATGATATAAAATAAAAAAAAATTAAGCGGATAAGCAAATATATACTAATTAATTAGTTAACATAACTATAACTTGAATTAATTACGGTTCGCGACAAATATCTAGCTGTAATTACAGTTTGATTTTTGTATAATTCGCGCAATTTATACAAACACTGTGCGGGATTATACAAAAGTTGTGTGCAAATCAAATTGTATAGCGAAATATACAAACACTATGAATTGTATAACGATTACACAAACGTTGTGCACGAATTGTATAGCAAAATATACGTATGCTATACAAAAATTGCGAATTGTATATCGAATTATACAAACGTATGCAAACACAGCTATAACTATAGTTACGAAATGTAATTACCTAAACTATAGCTATGAAATGTAATTAAGATATTTTTAAATGACTATATACGAAAATTCCTCACAAAATAATATCAACATAACTAATCTCAAAATTACTAAACAACTCCTTAGGAATGTGTATGATTTTCATTAGGTGAGTACTACTTTGTATCTTAGAAAAAATTGTGTGATATCTGGATGAGGCCTATCATTGGGCTTTTCAAAGAAGGCCAATCTTATTGGGCTTTTCAAAAAAGGCCCACAATAGCTCTATTTGGGCTTTTCAAAGAAGGCCAATCTTATTGGGCTTTTCAAAAAAGGCCCACAATAGCTCTAATTGGGCTTCCCGAAAAAAAGCCCTATATTTCAACCTCCTTATAAAAAGAAAAACCCTAGTTTCTCTTAAAGCAGAGTCGCGGCCATCAGAGTTCCCTATTGTGCTCACTGCGCAGAGGTTGCAGCAACAACAACTCATCAAACCGAAAATGGTGAGCAACAATTATGAATTTGTTCATAAAATCTCGGATTTATGCTTAATGTAAGTGTATAATTTCTCTAATTTGTATGTATTTGCAGACTTTCAAGAGGAGAAATGGAGGTCGTAACAAGCATGGACGTGGCCATGTTAAATTCATCCGTTGCTCCAACTGCGGCAAGTGCTGTCCAAAGGTATCTTGTTTTTTCCTCCTTTTAGATAGTAATTATGCCTAATTCTATATTTGAATGGTTACTTCATATGGATGATATTAACTATTCTCGATTCAGACCTAGTTGTAAATTATATGTTATCATTCTGTTATATTTGGTTTCCTAATGATTTCATTAGTGATATCAAGCAGATGCAAGTTTTTAATAGAAGAACAAGAAATAGAAATAGAGGCATTGTCAATTGTGGCAGCTAAGAGCTAGGCAATGATGCCTATAGTTGCTATTAGGATAAATATGTTTCACATGATGGTGGCTTTATTTGTTGGAATGAGATTTATTTTGTTGTAGGTTTGGGTGTTTGTTTTTGACCATTTGTTAGTGTTTTAGATTTGTTATTTATGAGATCTTTAGTTTTGTCGATTGAGCTGTTAATTTTGGTTGCGGAATAGTATAAGCTTGCTGATTGACGTTGTATGGTTGTTCCTTGATTTTGAGTTTTAGTCTTCTTGTGGATACAGTGGTTTGTGTTTTTCTAATTGTTCAGAATCAAGCAATTAGGTAAAGTCTTATTTTTCGAATGATTTGTACAACTGTAACTTCTTGTTGGAGCTAAGGTCCAGTGTAGTTGCTACACTTTATCCATTCAACACTTGTTAACCTACATGGTAATAAAATTATTTGTTTCATCCCGTTTTTATAATATTGTACTTTGCTCCTTGATGTAGAGTGCTTCTCTAATTGTAAAAATTATGTTATTAGTTAAACTCATGAGGTGTATTGTTCATCCTCCTAAATCGTGGATTATGTGTGGGGGGGGGGCATGTGTTTCCTAATTCGGCGTTAATTTAAGATGCCAACTTTTGCAATAATATTGGAACTATAGACTGATAGGACACTTGTCAAATTTGTTTCAGGACAAGGCAATCAAGAGATTCCTTGTGAGGAACATTGTTGAACAAGCAGCAGTGAGGGATGTTCAGGAAGCTTGTGCTTTCGAATGTGAGTTTTTTAAAGCAACAATACTTGTGTATTTACATGTGTATTTTTAAAGAACTAACACAAATATGTTGTATTTGTAGTGTACACTCTTCCCAAGCTGTACTTGAAGATGCAATATTGTGTCTCATGTGCCATTCACTCCAAGGTTGTTAGGGTCCGCTCCCGTACTGATAGGAGGGTCCGTGAGCCTCCACAGCGTTTCAGACGCCCAAGGGTACTGAATTATACTTGTGTTATCTTTAAATCTTTTATGCAATTTTTCGTTATTGGGATCAAACTGTGGGTGTGTGGAAGTCTTATCACCTTATTTTTAGAAGTGACTCTACTGTTCTAACCTCGTATTTGTTGCTCACATCTATTCTGCAAAACATGCTATGAAATGTCCATTAATACCTATGTCAACTACTTCAATGTGTTTTTGAGTCCATCGAGAAAGGTGTTTCTTCGATCTTTCTGGAAAGTGTTGTCCGCTTGTAGATTTGCTTGCAAGGTTTTTTTCAGAGAAAATGACAAGTCTCTGAATATGTAGATCGATGTGCTTACGATGGTATGGTTTCTATTTCAGGATGATCTTCCTAAAGCTGGTCAAGCTCCACGCCCAGCCGGTGGGGCTCCTCCTGTTGCTGCCCGTGCTTAAGTGCCTGTTTTTGATAAACTGCTATTAGGCCTTTCGATTTTTGTTTAATTTGAGCAAATCTATGGTATTTTGAGATGTCTTCTTGAAGTGGATTTTTTATTTAGTTTTACTTTGGACACCATTTAATTTGTGCATGCAAATTTCAAGAAAACAAACCAGTGGTTCTATCTTATTGCTTATATAGCCATGACAATTAATCTCTATGGTTTACTTATTTTTCTTTTATGTTTGGCGATCTTTAAGGAGCATTAAAGTCAATAGTAATGGTCCTTGTGAACAAAATTTAGTGAAGGCTAAAGATAATTCTTGGATCCAACTCAATTCAAATTCGCTTAGATTAAAACATGTTGAGTAATGAGGTATATGGCGGGTTAAGATTCTATCTGATCTAACTTTTATTAAGTTTTATTTATTTTATTTGTTTTTTTAAAATATTTTAATACTTAATTAAATTATATTATTTTTTATTTTGCATATATAAAACATATCAAATAAATATAAAAAAAAGTATTTTAAAATAATATTGACAAGATTTCTTTCGAAACAATTTGGGTTGCATATCAATCTAATTTTAAATGATATGAGTTGAACTAATGAATGAACGAGTAATCAATCCGTCCAAACTTCAATGGGTTGGATTTAATTTTATCATCCCTAGTTATGATATTCGTGACAAAGAACTAGCTGATGAGAACGAGGAAGATTATATTTATCATATAAAAACAGTATAATTTTTTTTCATTGAAGGGAGTTCAAATAAACACCCTAATTATTCCAACATTGATAATAGCATGGACGTATTTCACTGCGAAATAAGAGCGAAAAACAAAACACTTAGATATAAGTTCACGATAGTAATTGTCTTATATAACTATTTATATGAAGAAGATATAATAAGGTGCTGGATATGAAGATATTATCGTAACTTACCCATAATTTTTTTTAGAGAGTTCCTATGTTTAGTACTAGTTAAAAAAAAAAAAATATTCGTTATAAGAAAAGAACAATGTATTTCCTTATCATCGATTTAAAAAAGAATGATAATTTGATACAAAATCTATTTATATGTATTTTCTTGTTTTATTTTTAGCATTAATTATTTGTTCATCAAATCATTTCACAAATGCTAAAATTATACTTCAATTAACTATTATACAAATCTACCTAGGGGTGGGCATTCAGTTTGATTTTAGTTCGATTCTTCGATTTCGATTTTGAAAATATTTGCATCACATATTGAATCGGTTATTTCAAGTTCGATTTGATTTTATTCGGTGAGAACTAAAGAAAAATAAAATGAGGACAAAATCAAAGTGTCTTAAGTGATGATGTGCCCTTAAATTTCTATTGAAAATTAATATTTCAAGTTAATTATACGAATTATAAATTTATTGCTACTTTGACTTGCCTAATAAATGATTTAATTACTAATTGATTTATATATATATATATAATCTTTTTAATAAAAGTTCGATTCTTCAGTGCATTTAAGTTTTCAGACCCCTATACCGAACACTGAATTGAAGAACTAAACCTTTGAAAAAAATAATACTGACACCAACCAAAAAACCGAAGAAGTGAATTAGTTTGGTTCAGTTCGATTTTTTGATTTTTCGATATTTATATCCACCCATATATCTACCAAACTGCCGTTAATAGTGGACAATCGTGAGCCGTTCAAAAGAGTAAACACTTCCTAATCCAACGGTGTAAAATCAAAACACGTCATCAATCCAAGTCATTTTTTTTTTCAACCCCGCCAAAATCTCATAAAAATTCAAAAAAATGGCGCTAAATTTCAAAAATAAAATGAAAACCAATTTTTTCCCCATTTTCCCTCCTTTGTTTCTTCTTTAAACCCTCCAAATCCCCACAAAATTTGTTCATCAAAAAATTTTTCCTTCTGATTTTCAAATTTTGAAGTTTTTCTCTGTTAAGGGGTTGTAATAAAGTTTCTGAAAAACAAAAAAAATGGCTGGTGGTGGAGCTTCGAGTAAGTCTTCGAATGGTGGTGGACCTACTAGAGTGAGGAAGAGGGTGGAAGTTGAATCTGCTTCTGCTTCTAGTCTTAAGCGTGCTAAGGATGGAAGTGCATTTGCTCGTTGGTATGTATTTTTTTTTCTGTTTGATTTACACCATTGTGTTCCTATTCAGTGTATTAGCTTGGGGTGTGTATCTACTGTTCGTTTGTCACAATGGGTGTAGAGTAGTTTAAGTGTGCGTGTTGGAATTGCGAATTTGTGAACTGGGTTGCTGTTGGATTCTGTTATTTGGTGTTCCATATAGTTGGGTAACATCTAATGCTTGTAGCTTAAGGCTGTATCTGATGATTCATGAATTGGGTTTTTGTTTTTCTTCCTTTTTCACTTTTGTAATAAGTAGAAATGTGTTTTTGATTGATGAAAGTTCATGTGAAAACCTGGTGTAGTTCTGGGTTGTGTTTGTTCAGTGCTATTTGTGTGGTTGTGCCTTGGATGAACAAAAGAAATGTGGGGGGATTTCTTTTTCTTGTTGTTTGTAATTTGCTTAAGATTCTTGAGCTGGTTTGCTGTTTTCTTTCCTTTTTTTGCGTGATAAGTAGAGTTGTGTCATAGTGTTGAGTGCTTATATAAATTTTGCAATAAATAGAGTTTGATATGTGATTTTCTGGTTAAAAAAAGTTACTGAAGATGGTGTATGACTGAATTGTTGAATGATATGGGGTTGCTGTTTCTTCCATTGTAGGAAGATAAATAGAGTTTGTATCATGGTTGAGTTTATGTATTTGTTGGAATAGCTGGAGATACACAATTTTTGGGTAAATGCATTGGGATGTTTGTCTATGTAAGTTGCTCGGACTCTCCAAAGATGCTGCTGCACCCATGTTGGATCCTTCAAAATACACTATCTTTGGAGGATTCAACATGTACCCATCAATATCTTTGAAGAGTTAGAGCAACAGAGTTGCTTACTAGCTGAAAGCTACTAGTTACCTTTCATGAAATAGGTTCTGTGCTGTGCATTTTTGGTTCAGTGGTCATTTTTTGTATAAGTTAGACTGAAGAACACTTAAGGGATTTCACTTTTCTGTTGACTACTGTGAATCATATTGAATTTTTTCTTTCATTATTGCAGTGAAGAATGCAACAAAGATGTTCCCATAGCATTGATTAGCTTCCACAATTGTAGCCTTGATGCAAAAATCAAGATGAACTTGGGTACTTATATTTTAGCCTTTTTAATCTCTTTTCACTTGTTGTGAATTTGGGCTATGGACATTTTGTTAATGGGCAATTTGTTGTGTAGAGGCTCAAGTTGTGGAAAATCAGACTGAAGTGAAGAAACCAGCAGCAAAGTAATTTTCTGGTACTTTTGTTATTGTTGTTTCATGCTTGTTCATTGTCTTTAGTTCTAACATGTTATGTAACATTGTATAGGAGTAAGGAGAAATCAACAGAGCCAAAGCCTAAAAAGGAAAAGAAACCCAAGAATCCAAATGCTCCAAAGCGCCCTCCTACTGCTTTCTTTGTGTTTATGTAAGCACTCAAATCTTTGTGTATTCCACTTTTGTGTTCATTTCTTGTTTGTTCATGTAAAGATATGATTGAAATCTTTAGTAAGTTTCTTAGGTCTGTGTCGATGTGTTGAAATGTTGAAAAAAATCTGGCAGGGATGAGTTCAGACAGACGTTTAAGGCTGCAAATCCTGATTGCAAGAGTGTCTCCACGGTAATGTTGAATGTAACTGTTGTCTTATTGTTTTATTTCCTTTGTATAATTGCTAATCACTTTATACTTTGATCCCATCTAGGTTGCTAAGGAGGGTGGTGAGAAATGGAAGTCCATGTCTGATGAGGTAAGTGGCATGAGTTTATGGTTTAATACGTGTTCATTGTGGTGTTCTAGATGTGGTAATTCTTACTCATGTGATTCTAATTGTTTCACAGGAGAAAAAGCCATATCAGGAGAAGGCAGCAGAGCTCAAAGCGGCGTATGAAAAGGCGTTGAAGTCCAGCACTGATGCTGATAATGCCATTGTGGGCTCTTGTCTTTATGCTAATCTGAAGTTATCTACTGTTATGTTCACTTTTTGATTTTAACATCTAAATTAATGATTTCAGGATGGCGATGAGGAGGAGCCCGAGAAGGAAAAGAAAGCTGTAGATGAGGAAGTGAAGGAAGAGATAGAAGATGATGAGGAATAGAGCTGTTAGTTTTTGAACTGGTGTAACTATCTTCAAGATTCTCTAGTTGACTAGTTTTGAACTAATGTAAATTTTTGATCAATTGTTGACTTAGTTCTACTTGGAAGAAGTAATATATGGAAATTTATGGTTTGTGATCAACTGTGCAATGAGGATCCTTGTCAAATTAATTTATTCATTTCATATTGAATATATGTGAAGTAACACTGACTAACAAAGTGAGATGATAGAGTTGTACAAGTAGTACTAGAATTCAATAAGAAAAAAAACTTTGGTTTGTTTGTTAACAAACATAAATTCCTATGAATGGTGTCAGCAGTTACTGGCCCAACTTGTCTTGTTTCTTTCCCTTACAAGGTAGCAAAGGCTTGCCACACAAGCACAGATTGTGGGCATAGGCAGCTGCAGGGAAGATGTTGTATGGTCTGCCTTGTGGGATTTCTCCACATAATCTGTTGGCTCTGAAGTTTGCATGTCTCAATGCTTCAATCCCCAACAAACTATCTGGTATTTTCCCTGAAAGTCTGTTGATCGACAAGTCTAACCATTGCAACTTTATGAGTGATCCTAGACCTGTAGGGATTGTACCACTAATCTGGTTTCTTGATATATCCAACCTCTCAAGCTTATCAAGATTGGAGATTGATGTTGGGATTTGACCTGCAATCTTGTTGCTTCCTAAGTTGAGGACTTTGAGGTTTAAACCACTGATGAATGCTGGGATGTTCCCAGAAAGTTGGTTGTTTGAGACGTCGATTGCTTCCAAGAATTTGCTTGTCTTGTTGCTTAACATCCTTGAAAGAGACCCGAAAAGCTGGTTTGAATGAAGGTCAAGGGATGAAATCCCATCAGGCAATTTGATCCCAGCAACATCAGATTTTAACTGGTTGTTTGACATCTTTGCCTTTTGCAAGCTTGACATTCTTGCAAAGAAACTTGATATCCCACCTGTGAAGGCGTTATCCGACAAGTCTATGGAGTTCAAGGAATCAGGGCTTGTGAAATTCGGAAGCGTTCCACGAAGCTTACAGCCTGCTAAGTTGACATCAGAAAGCTCTCTAGTTCTAATCCATTCAGGTACTATTCCAAGATTGAAATGGTTGTAAGACAAATCTATTGATAGAAGTGAAGGAATGCCTTTAGAGAAAGCAACAGGCAAAGGATCTAAAAGTTCATTTCTAGACAAGCTAAGGTTCCAAAGATTTGGTAATCCTGCAATAGACTCAGGGATTTGGCCTGTCAACTTGTTGAAACTTAATGACAAAGAAGTAAGTGCCTTTAACTTCCCAATTTGGCTAGGAATTCTCCCTGTTATTCGATTATGATCCATCGACAAAAACGAAAGCTTGAACAGATTACACAAGGAAATTGGAATCTGCCCTGACAATTGGTTACTTGAAAGGTCAATGTATGTCAAATTTTGAAGCTGTCCTAGAAAATCTGGAACAACCCCAGATAGTAAATTGTGGCTCAGATCCAAAGACTGCAATTCAACAAGATTCTTGAAACCAATTGGGATAGGCCCTCTTAGTATATTCCCTGCTAAACTCATCTGCTGCAGATTCTTGAAATTTCCTAATGTAGAAGGAATCTGTCCTGACAAATGATTCCCACCAAGTGAAAGTGTCTGAAGTGATGACAAGTGAGATAAACCAGAAGGTATATCCCCTTGTAGAGAATTACCATCCAAGATAAGTTGCTTCAATCTTGAAAGTTTTGAAAAACTCTCAGGAATTGCACCAGATATATGTTTCATTCCACTTATAATCAATGTCTCCAAGAAATGCAAATCACCAAGAGTTGGTGACAAAATCCCCTTCATGTAAACACTACTGTCCCTCTCAGAAGGTGTCTGTAAGACCAACCTATTCACCCTCCCTGTTGATGGATCACATTCTACACCTTCCCAACCTCCTCCACAACAATCTTTACCTGTCCATGAAGACAGAAAATCAGTAGTATCCTTAAAAATCTTATCTTTGAAGCCAATAAGAGCAAGCCTATCAGTTTCAGCACAAATTTGCTCTGGTGCTGCTTGTGGTTCTTGGGCTAGTGACAGTAAGTGAAAGAATGACAAAATGAACAAAATCTTGAAAACCAACATCAGAAAATGCATTTTGGGAAGTGGGGTTTGATCTGTTTGGAGAGTTTTTTTTAGTAGTGTCAGGAAAAAATATTCTTGAATTGGAAGAAACAAAAGGGTATATATTTTATGATAAAAGATTTGAAAAGGAAGAAGGATGGGTGTTTTCTTGTTTATTCATCACTTAGGCAAGAAGGTACAATGATGGAAAAAGATATTGGGAAAAATCTGAGGCAGAAAAGAATGATTTGGTCTGAACAATTGTTTTGCTTATTTATAGGAAGAAAAAAACCTTGAAAACAGCAACTGTCATTTAAGGTAAAAAGATTGTTTTTTTTTTAAATCGTTATAGAGTCGTAAGTAATACTTCATTCTTTTATTCTCGTAGATAAAAATAAACAAAAATGTGTCCTTTAAAGTTTTCAAAGCTTACTGTGGTATAATTTACATCAATCCAACAATCAGCGACAGAGTCGGAATTTTGTCTAAAAGGTGTCACAACTTTATGCGAGGATTTTTTCCCGAAAATCTCCAAAGAAGTAAACTCACGTAGAAGTAAGAGGTGTCATATGCAATATATATACATAACAAAAATATTTTTACCTAACTAAACAATATAGTTTTTCTGACGAAGGGGTGTCTTTCGCCAAGATATAACAATCTAACAACGTTATATAACTCAAATACTTAGTTAATGATCATTTTACCTCACAACGTGAAATTTTGCGAACAAATTCAAATTTATTTGAAATTTAATACAGATATCGATTATCGAGTTTGAAATTTTGTTTTGTCTTATGAATTTAAGAGGATTCACATGTTGTAAAAAAAAAATTTGTAAATTTTGACCGTTTGTTAAGGCTCACTCTCACGAGTATCTTACAGCACATTGGAACGTTGGAGCGCACTAAATAGGTTTAAAATTCTTTCCCACTCTTTGGGGAACATTCCACTAAGGTTTTTGGATTTTTCTAGTCCCCAATTTCACCTTTCCGATAACGGAGGCGGAGTTACAGTTCTATTTATGAACTCGATTAAAATTATGAAATTTTACTTAAATCTTATGTTTGTGTTAAAAATTTATTTAATAATTTTAGAACGTGATAAATCGTCTTTTGTAAAATTCAGAATTCACACTGACTCAGCTTTTATACTCGTAAGAGTTAGATTATGGTAATTGAAGGTCCTATGTGAAAATGATATAAACCTAAAATTATATTGAAGTAAATTGTCGTTTAAACCTAAAATCACTTAATATGTTTAGTAATTTATAAATCATTTTTTGTAAAATTCAGAATTCATGAATTTATTATTCTAGCTCAAATTTTATCTCTGTAAGAGTTAGATTATAGTAATCGAAGGTCGTATGTGAAAACGATGTAAATCTAAAATCATATTATACTTAATATGTACAGTAACTTATATATCATTTTTCGTAAAATTCAGAATTCTTGAATTCAAAGCAAATTTTGTGGAGTAGATCGGGTCGGAGCTACAATTTTATTTATGAACTCGATAAAATTATGTAATTTTAACATAAATCTTGTATTTATGCTAAAAAATTACGTAATAATAATTTATTCAGAACGTAATAAGTCTTTTTTTTTTTTGTAAAATTCAGACTTCACAGATTTAAAGTTCTAACTCAGCTATTATGCGTGAAAGAGTTAAATTATAGTAATCGAAGGTCTTATATAAAAACGATGAAAGACCTAAAATCATATTGAAGGAAGTTGTCGTTTAAACCTAAAATCACTTAATATGTATAGTAATTTATAAATCTTTTTTTTTTTTTTTGAAAAATTCAGAATTCATTAACTCTTGCATTTAATTTAAAAAAATAATTTTTGCCACAGCTGTGAAATTTGGCCTACCATAAATATAAATAATAAACTAAAAACATAAGAAATTTGATTGACAATTTATTAGGTGAAGCAAATTTAATGGAGTTAATTTCTTGAATATTCTTATAAAAATTATTTCATAAAGTAATTTTTTAATTTATTAATTCACCTTAAATGGAATTAATGTCTTGGATTGTCATCCAAGTTAGAGAAATAATTATTTACTAAAATTATTTTTATATTTTTTTATGATAATAAATTCATCCAAATCTATATATGTAATTTCAAAAAAAGAGAGGAAAATTTACGCTGATAAGCAAACATATATTAGTTAATTAGCTAATACATCTATAGTTTGAATTAATTATGGCTCATGGCAAACATCTAGTTGTAATTACAATTTGAGTTTTGTATAATTTGTGCGATTTATACAAACATCGTGTGCGATTATACAAAAGTTGTGCGCGAATCAAATTGTATAGCGAAATATACAAACATTGAATTGTATAGCGAAATAAACGAATGTTATACAAAAACTGCGATTTGTATAGCGAATTATACAAATGCATACAAACGCTGCTATAACTACAGTTATGAAATATAATTATCTAAACTATAATTATGAAGCCATAATTAAGCTTTATATGTTTGTCATTTATGAAATTTGCTCAATTAAAAATGAGTCTTGTTTCATCATTGATGTGGAACAAAATATAATGAATATGGTAAATATAAAATAGAAATAAAGTCAATTATATACCTTACTTGAGGATTAAAATCTCCTTAATTAAAATATTGTAAAATATAATCAATGTTTATGATATTAACATCATTTGATTTTTTGAGTAACTATGAGGAAATACTATTTTTTTTTCTTATTGTTAATTTAATTATTTCTCTTTTGCATAAAAATTATAATTTCTAAAGGAAAATTACCATAAAAGATTCTCAAAATTTGTGGTTAATTTTCTATAAATGTTATCTTTGTAAATTATTTGAGTAAATTGAATTATAATTAGTAATTTTACTTTGTGTTTTTGTTTTATTTTATTTATTTGTATAGAGTATTATATATATATTTTTTTTCATAAAACAATGCTTAGCTTGAAAGTGTAAAAGTGAACTAAAAGAAATATTCCCTTTACCAAATTGAAGTATTTAATTAGTTGATTGTTTTTTTTTTTTAAAAAAATAATCTTTTCTTTATGTGTTTTTTCCTCATTAATTTTTAAATAATGTCAATTGATTTACAGAATGGAAAGTAATCTCACAAAGAGATGTGGTCCTTTGTGTGTGCTTTAAGAGAAAAATTATTATAGAATATTAAATTCGATTTGGGTGGAATCTCTCATATTTTGATATAATTCGCTATATAATTCACAATTTTTTTATTATTCAGTTCGATCCGCCCAACTGCCACCTCAAGGAAACTAAATTGATATTATATGATTTATGAGCATTATTCATTCATGTATGAAATAAAATTTATACTAGCTTTTTAAAATATATATATATATATATATATATATATATATATATATATATATATATATATATATATATATATATAAAATAAATGTCAATAAGTGGAGTTTTAGTTGGGGTTTTTTTATTAGAGAATATTAGTCTTGGATGACTTTGTTATCAAGAGAAATATTTTATTGAATAATTTTCATAACTTGAATAATTGTTCAAGAAAGTAATTTCTATATATAGAAGTAATACTAAATATAAATGGAACCCATAAATTTTATGGTCTTTACAAGTAAATGATTATAAATAAACATGTTGAAGATAACTTGCTTAAAATTATTTTCACATTTATTAGTAAAAAATTATTACTACGCATCATAATTGAATGACTGATTATTCAACGAACGAGAGCTATGTAGTTAACGTCTACATTATTATTACATTTCGAAATAACAATTTTCCTAACAAAAGTAGTTTTTAATTTGTCCGCTTCAATAATTTCTAGATCAAATATACAAGGAACTACATAAAAAATGATAAAATCTTTTAGTATAATTGATTAAATTTGACACAATGATAATTTTAAGAAATCATACAATATAAATTAAAGAGAGTATTATTTATGGTTTCACCTTATTTTATTTTTAATATATGAGGGATATTCTTAGAAAAAAAATTATTTGATTTAATCCATGAACCCTACTACTTGACAAAGGCATGTGATTTCTTTATTAATTGGTTGAATTGTTGTTGTACATAATGAAATGATTATCCACTTTCCTATTTTGGAAGTTTATATGCAACTAGATTAAGTGCTCCAATCAAAGAAATTAAACTAGAGATTAATGGTATTTAAAGGGGAAAAAAACAAAATTTTGAGTTTCTTATATTAAATTATCGATTAGTCGTGTCATTATATATTGTGCTGTTATTGATTATGATTTATTTTTTGCTATTTGTATTATATTTATAAGATGAGGTAGTGGTAAGGTCTACGTATATTATACCTTCCCCAGACCTCACTTGTGGAATTCCAATGAGTATCTTATTGTTGTATTATATTTATAAGTTTTCAGTTGCTTTTCACTATAGCCGTTTTTGTATCTAGTATTTTCTACTTTTGGAGTTAATGTATATATATACACCATCACAAAATTTTACTTCTATCACATATGATCCAAAGTTTGTTAAGTTGATTTGATATTTCTCTAGCTTCAAAAGATTATATTTCTGTTCTCCTTTCCTTTTCTTTTTGTCATATCTAGTTTATTCTGCTTATGTGTTTTGAGACGAGGGTTCTCAGAAAATAACATATTTACTTTTATGAGTTAGTGGTAAGGTTTGCGTACATTTTACCCTCCCCAGACTCCACTTATGAATTTCACTGGATATGTTATTGTTCTTGTTTAAAAGATTATATTTGCTATAATTTTGTACTTACACATTCCCTCTTTCTATATTCTTTGTAATATTAATTGTTGTAAAAACTATTAAAATATGATCACAAAAATCCTTTTCAAGCTTTACTAAATAATTTTCATAACAATCTAACAATAAAAATTCATTTAGATTAAGCCTAACGTATATCTCGTTACACAAATTTACTACTATCTTCATGCCAATTCGCGTGAGAATAATTTTTAAAGTGAAACTAATTTGATTAAAATAATTTATTTTAAAAATAATTTCAATTTTTTTTTAAAAAAAATTGAGAAGTAAAATGTGTCAAATACTAAATAATATTATAGAGAACAATTTTTCCAAATTTAAGAAATTAAGAGACGTTAGAAAACACTTATTAAACATACTAAAAGAAATGATATTAATTAGGACCATATTATATTGGATTTCATTTGTTATAATTAAAAAGATGATTATGACTTATAAGCATTTTAGTGAACTAATGACTAATTAATAATATCTTTAAATTTGTCTTATAAAGGTCTTAACCTTTTTCTTGAATCTTTGAAACTTTATTTGTGAGTTGGACAACACCAATATTTACTAATCTATTGATAATATTTTTTATTTCGACTTATGTGATATCGTTATTTAATTTTTTTTATCGCTATTTTTTTTATAATGAGTTTTTTTATTATAAAAATAATTTACTGACTCTGATATAATAAGATAAAAATTTAGTAATCATCGATAAAATTACACTATTATATCAATCACATCATCAAGCCAAGACAACTTCAATTTAAAGTTTCTTGATTGCCAACATTCACCATTAATAATTGAAAAGTTAATGATAATGTTAAAAAAAAATTATGATGAAAAGTGTGCATTTGGTATATTGATCCAAACGTTTTGGATTTTTGGTTGAAATTTTTTTTTTTAAAAAAGTGAATTATGAATTTCGAATTGAATATCAAATTTAGTACTATACGGAAAAAATTAAAATTTATATGCCTTATATTTGGTTCTATCTATATCATATTTGTCCAACGCTAATAAATTCACTTTTCAAGATTCAATAAATTATGAATTAAGGATGTTCATTATTATGATCTGTCTCGAAGACTCAAATGTCAAAATTAAAAATTTACAAATTGATTAATCGAAAATTGAACTAAGAAGTCCAATTCAATATGAATTTATTAGAATTGGATTTGGATTGTAATTTCTTCGAGAGTAAATTTCTCAAAAATCATTCAAGGTGGCTTCGCTTTCAAGCTGTCAATAAAATCGTGCTAATATGTGATCATGAAAATTCATAAATTGAATGATTTTATTAATACAAAAAAGTCAAGTGATATTTTTTTTTTTTTACATATTTGAAGATTATTTTCGAAATTTATTCATATATACAATACAAATACAAATTTAGGATCTAAATCTTTTGAATTCAAATTTAGAATTCTATCACATTACACCTAAATTATTGAATTTCAAATTTATTATTTATACTTACATCATAATTCTTTAATTATAAATTAATATAATCTGATATAGATTATGGGTGCAATATCTCATTTTAGTTTTGAAAACACTTGTTGCTCATATGTCCCACATGTGAGACCTTGAGGTGGTAGTTGGACGGATCGAATTGAATTTGGATGGATTATAAAGGTTAAGATTTGATTCAGTTCAATGTAAATTTGCTCGGGTCAAACCGAATTGGGTAATGGAGTATGGAAGGGTCAAGACCCAATTCAATCAATTTTTTTTATGAAATTTTACTTATTTTATTTGTTGTTTTATAATATTTTAGTACCTAATAAACTTATATTTTTCTTTATTATGGCTATATAACATATCAATTTTTTTTAAAAGAGTTTTTTAAAAATATTTTGACAATATTTCTGTCGAATTAATTTGAGTTATATATTGACCCAATTTTTAGTGAGTTGAAATGAATTGAATTGAGATAGATTGAGATAATAAATAGACGGATTGGACAGATTGAATTCGATTTTGCCAGTGTTGCATCCTACCTAAATCTTGGGTCCCCATTTTAGTACAACGAAAGCATGAAAATAAATTAATACGAATTCGGTGAGAAAAGAAAAAAAAGTGTATTTATACAAAATATATAGAAAGCGTTTCATTATTTTAGTGAGAATTTACTTTAGATCATACGTTTTTTTAGTGAGTTGATTGTTGAAAAATCATGTTTTATAACATAATTTTTTCATTAATTAGCGATGCAAAAAAACTTTTGTTTTGTAGTAGACATAGAAGCCTTAAGTGTTCAAAATAAACTTATATACGGAAAAAAGTAATGTATATCATAATAATTAATAACTTAAAATATTTAAAAGACATATAATGAATTTCACCAAACAAAAGACTTGATTTAACTCTCTAAATTTTAACAGCGCCACATAAAATTAGAAATGAGAAAATATATACAAAATATAAACTAAAGTTATTACGTTCGAATGAATAGATATACAACTCCTCCAACGAATTATCTACGCAATATATATTTCAATAACTAAAGGAAAACATTGGAACAACAGTAAAAATATCTTCGTGTGATTTACATATCACTAACTTAAATTGTAGATATTAGAATAGTCTATTTACGTTAGTATTTTTCATTAGTAGTCGCTCTTCCTATTCCTTTCTTTCCCTTTCTTTTTTTGTCATATCTAGTTTATTCTACGTATGGGTTGTTGAGACCAGGGGTCCCATAAAACCACCTCTCTACTTTTATAAGGTAAGTGGTTAGGACTGCGTACATTCTACCTTCCCCAGACCCCACCTGTGAAATTCCACTGAATATATTATTGTTATTGTTATTATAGAATAGTCTATTTACGTTAGAAAGATGCAACTCTTCTCCGAACCCGCAAAACTCAAAACAACTCATTGCTCATGTGTGCCACACATGTGTGAGACCTAGAAATTCACAAAAAGAGATTGATGTATGTTGCCTAATCTTAGGGGTCCCCCAAACCTTTGTACAACAAAAACATGAAAATCTTATTTTTGCCCAAAAACAACCTTTTTTAAAAATCCTTAAAAATAGGAATTATTTTGTTTTTTCCCTTCTAGAAAAAAAAAAAGTTTCTTTTTATCTTTTTTTTTTTCACTTTTTTGATAAGTATTAATTTTTTTTTAATTTATTTATATATATATATATATATATATATATATATATATATATATATATATATATATATATATATATATATATATATATATATATGACAAGATGGACACCAAATTTATATAATGTAAGATAGATTGATGAATTAGGTAGCGTTGAATGCGGAGAGATAAGTTAATTGTCAATGCTTTCTTTACTTTCTTACAAATTTATAGTTGGAAAACAAAGGGATAGGTTTATATTGGTATTGCGATTAATTCGAATTTATATCGTGTGAGTAAGATTCATTAAAGGGGAGAACGTTTTCTGTTTTTTCGTTTTCAAGAATCGAATTCAGTCTTTATGTAAGGGTGGAAGAATTCTCATATTCATCTCACCACAATCACAAGCATAATCAGAATTATAAGTTTGGAGGGTTTTAAAGAAGAAAAAAAAATCACAAAGCATATTTTTCTAATATAAATGCAGGGTTTACGAAAAAGCTATTAGGTACGTTTGAACTCAAAAACTCTCACTTAGCTCCGCCTCTGACCACAAACATTCCTAAAATATATAAACGAGAATTAACTTAAATAGTCGTTCATCAGACTGATTAAATAAAAAAATAGACGATGTATAAATAAGTATATGTATAATCATGTATATGTGAGTAATTTATGTATATCCGTTAGAAAAAAAAATGAATGGTAAATTTGTCTAAATAGATGATATATATGTATAGGTACGTGTATAATCATGTATAAGTGGGTAATTTATGTATATCGGTTAGAAAAAATAAATAAATAGTAAATTTGTGTGACTATTCGTGTAAGGGCCTATAACAGATTCCCGTGAATTGATCAATAACTTTTGCTCATATATACCATGAAGTTGTCATAAACAATATATTAAATATCTATAAATATTTCTTCGTGGAATTGAGTATATATTATTATATATCTAACTTGAGATCGTTGGGGAAACTTATAAATAACAATAATTAGATATTCATATGTAGTGTCGTGTTCACTATTAAAAAACGTTAAAAAATCAAAGAACAAAAATAATAAATCAACACTATTAATTAAAAAAGATTTAAAAAAGATTAATACGGCTTGCACAAAAATGCGTGAGTATTAATTAAAAAAAGATTTATTTTGAAGAAAACCGATAGAATTTCTCGATATTTATTTTATTTTACGAAAATTGATGGGCTCCCTCGTTTTTTTAAATGCAAAATGAAATGTACATGGATGGGAGTTGGAGTTGGCGGCTCTCCTAGGGTTCCCTCATCTGAGATCTCCGGGGAAGAGGATCAAGTTGGCCCTTATGAACAGCTTGATGCACTATCTCACTTCGACCCTTTCAGGGAAATGCGGCAAAAGGAAAGGAAGAAAAATCCATGGACTGACCCCATCATCTCTACCCCGTAGGAACTATGAGATCACTCCAAGGACGCCTTCAGCATCCAGAGTATAAATAAAAAACAATGAACCATTACATCAAAAAATATGTATGGTCTAGTGATTGAATCGCTCAATATTTAAATTAAATACTTTGCTCCGTTTATATATATATATATATCCAAAAAACCAACTCACCATAGTCAAATTTACTGGCTTTTATGCAAAAAATTCTATATCAGTTTGTTGATTTTGACCCTCGATTTTTGATCAATTTTTTAATAATGAGTTAAGCTTTTGATATTGTTGTAAGATTGTTAAGTTCAAAGTTGGTGGATTGAGAAAACTTGTTTGTGTTTTACATGTTTTTTGTCAAATGAGTTTATAAATGTACTTTTTTTTGGTCAATACAATGATTTTATCAAGTGACTTCTTGTTATAAAGATACATGATTTTCCAAGCACATGGTTTAACATGAATATAGTGTCTCCAACAATTAATATTAACTATTGAAAAAGTTCAAGGTGTGAATAAAGTAGTAGAGTGAAATAAATTTCGAAACTCAAAATATAAAGAATTCAAATGCGCGAAAAAATTCAAGAATATTTTAACATAATAACTACTATGATAAAGGAAAACGCTTACTCTAAAGGGGGCAATTCTTCAACATAAGCAATTCTCTTTCTTGTGGTCTTCATGGAAAATTTGAAATTAGCTCAAGTGAAGAGGCCTTCAATGAAAGATCACAAGTTTTATTTTCGACATTGTAACTCTTTTCGCATCTCATTTATGACGACAATATATACAAATTATTGGCCTTACATGTACAATAAATTTTTTGATGAAAAGGGTTGAACCAAACTCCCTCATACCCATAGTGTGGCTCATGAATCTGTTCGGCCATAAAATTTTAAAAAGTTTCTTGATTCAATTTCAAACATCAAAAAGTTATTTTCCTTCCAAATTATTCAGAAAAATTTCAAAAAATAACCCCAAATTTCAAATATCATTTTCACTCTAAAAATATATTTTTCTTTTTCAAATTTCGCAATTTTCATGATCAAATGAACGCTTGCTTGAACATATAACCTTGCGGATTTCAAGTGAATTTCCAAATATGCCCCTTGTCATCAAACCTAGCTAGGGAAATTATTAACATAACAAATTTTGATCTCCTCATGAGAAGGAAATTAAAATTTGAAGTTTACAAATCCTTACAATGTTTTAATTTCATAAACACAATTTTAATTTTAATATATAAATTTCATATATATATATATATATATATATATATATATATATATATATATATATATATATATATGTAGAATATACAAAATTTTAAAAAAGAGGAAAAAGGAAGGGCCCAACCGGGTTCGAACCGGTGACCTCTTGATCTGCAGTCAAATGCTCTACCACTGAGCTATGGACCCTTTTGATGTTAGAACATTTCAGCTGTTTTAATTTATATGACATTTATTGTTTAGTTAATCCTTAAAAGAATGACGTATTTCTTTATTTACAAAATATTTAACGTTACTATCGATATTTTACTCATCTAACCCAATAATCACAAAGGTGGGTTTTTGGGTGTTGCCCTCGATATCATCTTCGTTGAGTTTTACTTGATCTGTATTTTGATTTATATAATTGATATCCATTATCAATCTATGAATATTAACCTATCTCGAGATTCATTTTGTATAATTTTTTTTTTTAAAAAAAAGACTTCTCTCTTTATAAGGATAGTCATTATCTTCACAACAACACTTTCTAGGAATTAATTTCTTTCTTTTTTTAATTTCCCAAACGATATTCGATATTTATTTTGAAATTTAACTAATTCAACTTCGTATTTTAAAATATTAATCTAGAATAAAATATTTCATACTCAGAATTCAAATTCGAAATCTCATAAATGGCTTTTGTTTAAAAATTAGGACCATCAAATAGTAGGGGTCCAATATATACTAAGCTATCTATAGAAAAAATAATTGAACAAAACCCAATATTCCCTTACTTTTCATATGCACTTTGGGCCACTCAATTTGATGGATCCACTTGATTTTTTTCTTTTTTTGAAAAAAAAATAATTTAAAATGATAAAAATACATTATTTTGAATTTTCGAATTTCATATCTGAACTATTAAATGTGAGAATTTTCTTTAGTGAACGATCACCAATTATTTATTATAACATACTTTAACTATCAGTTGTTTCTAAAACACACATGAACAATGTTTATGTTATTTATATATATTTATTTAACATATCCATGTTTTTTTTTAAAAAAATATGGATAAGCTTTTTATTTTATTTATTATTTTATAAGAAAAGTTGGATCATTTTGTGAAAAAAAAAAAAAGGATCAGATTCTTCAAATATTTCCACAAGGAAAATTTCTTTTTCTTAGAAAGATTCCAAATTATAGAAAGGACAAAATACAAATATATATTTTTTATTTTAAAAAAAATAATTATTTTATTTTTTATTCTTATAGCTAACTAATTAAAGTACCTCAATTTCTGAAGTGAAAACGGAAAATATTGTCCTTTTTATACGATTTTTTTTTAATTTAAAAAAAAATTATTACTAATATCTAACTAAATAATTTGTAGCTAATATTTTTCTTTTAATATTCCATAATTATATAAGATAAACAATATTTTTTTTTATTTAACGACAAAATTAATAATATGTCACTAATTTTTATCTATTGCGATTGACGGTAAAATTAAAGATGAGATGCACATTATATCTTACGCGAATTCGTGTGAAAATTAAAATAATATATAAAATTTTATAAAAATAAATTTAGAATCAAATATTGAGGCTTCTTTAGATTAAATCCCATGAACAAATTAATGCAAGCTTAAAATTCAAAAGATACTATACCTTAATAATTGGATTAAAGTCATTATATTATTAACAAATTAATTAACCACAATTTGAGAATTAATCATGAAAAGAAGTCATTAGTGTACATGGATTTAATTGTTTTCATATAACTAACTCAAGTGATAAAAGAGGTAATAAAGATTAATCTACCATTAATTTGAAATTAAACTAGAAATAATAGAATTTAAAATAAAATAAATGTAGAAAGCACTTCATTAACTTGTCATTAAAACATCACTTTTCTTGACAAAATCTTATAAATAATTAATTATGCAAAGAAACCACTAATGCATGATTTTCTTTCTTAACATATCCAACTCATGTGACAAATTAATAAAGATTAATCTAGCTTTATAACTTGAAATTAAACTAGAAATTAATCAAAACACCTTCCTTAACTTGTCATTAACCCTCCTTACAACATAAAAAATCTAGCTAGAGATGACCTAAACTTGTCATCAACCTAGCTTAGTTATAAAAAAACATCAAAATTCTTGAAAAATAGAGTAAAATAGAGAATTAAAAAAAAGATTAATCTACCATTAAGTTGAAATTAAACTAGGACAAAGCCTGATACACTAAACCTCCCGCTATACGTAGAATCCGAAAAAGAACTCAACCACGAGGACATATTGTATGCAGTCTTACCTTACATTTGTGCGAGAATTCTAGAGAAAAACAATAATATACAAAACACTTCCTTAACTTGTCAATAACCCTCCTTACAACATTTTGACTCTAGCTAGAGATGACTTAAACTTGTCATCAACCTATCTACTTATCAAAAAACATCAATTTTTTTTGAAAAATAAAGTAAAATAGAGATTAATCTACCATTAAGTTGAAACTAAACAAGAAATAGACAAAATAATAAATTATACAAAACACTTAACTTTGTCATTAGTCCTCCTTACAACATTTTCAAGCTAAGCTAGAGAAACATTAAACTATTCAACAACTAACCATCTATAAAAACATCAAAATTCTTGATAAAATCTTATAAATTTTTTTTTTTGGGGGGGTGGGGGGGGGGGTGAAGGATGATAAATTTTACAAGCAAAAAAAACCAAAGTTGCCATTATCAAAGTTAAGTGCATAACTTAAAGGATCATAGTGGAAACTCAACTTGTTGTTCTTCTTCTTATTCAAGAATTGACCTTTGAATTTCAAGAAAATGTTCCTCAACTTCTTTTTCCTATACAAAAAAACCAATCTTGAGTTGCAGCACATCTCAACTACAAACCCCATATCCATAAAAATGATATTTTTTTTTTTTGAAAAATTCAAGAAAAGGTTATGTGTATGATGGAGTATAAAAGAAGATATAAATAGTGAGAATTTTGTTGTTTGGATGTTAAGGGGTTGTTTGGGTTAGAGTGTAAGAGATGTAGCAGAGTACTGAGACAGAGCAGCAGCTGTTTTGAGTGACTGGCTTTTGTCAAATGTCTATCAAATGGTATGCTAAGAAAAGTGGTTTTGGTTTTTTTGGAATTGGGGTTATTTGGCTTGTAAGAAAGGTTCTTTCTTTTTATTTATTGCCTTTTATGAAAAAGGGTTTAGATATCTTTCGTGTATCTTGATTAATTTTTTGAGCTACGTGTTTCATTCATTTTTATTTGTTTCTATTTCAGAATGTCTAATAAGATTTGCCAATAATAATGACAGACTGAATGAAATTTCACAAAGTAAGATTTGAGAACAGAGGCAGAGCTAATTAAGTAGGGGTTCGTGGGTTTGGAGGAACCCCATAGCTTTTTCGTAGACAGTATAACTTATATTAAAAAATATATACTTTGCAATTTTTTTGTGATAAAGTGTATCACGCCACATGGAGATCTTTCCATTGATAGATCAGAGGGTCCTCCCTTGAACAGACCTTATCACTATCTCTTAGAGATAGAAAGACTATTTTCGAAAGATTTTTGTGTTCAAATATTTCTGTTCAAGTAAAAGAAGAAAACAATAGATACAGAATAATGGTTAAAATGACCAATAATGCTTTTTCAATTTATAAAATCAGGAATAGTTTATCATTTTATGTCTATCTCACCCGTGGTATTAAATAGTACTCGTTTTTCAATATTTAGATGATTTATATTTAGGAAGAGTAATTTGATAAAATATCTTCATTATTTATTTTTTTTTAATTCATGTGTCGTGTCAAGTCAATAATAACAACTATTATTAGACAGAAAAAGTATGTGTTTGTTTTACAAAAATATAGATATTGAGTTATTTTATATTTGAGCATGAAACTTCATCATTTTTAATATATTTCAATAATTACTAAGACATATTATTAAAATTGTTATCTCAAGTTATTTATTAATTTATAAAATAAGATAAACTTAATTATCATTTTCTATGTTATCCTTATCATTAATTCTTTTTAAAAGTATAAACGAACTTGTAAATTTTTTTAAAACAAGTTAATAATTGAGGAATATATTAATAAAATAATTCTTCGAAATAAGAGTATTGTATACATATATCCACCTTCTCCAAAACTTATTTATGAAATTTCACTGATAATATTATTAGTATCGGTATGTATAATGATAAATTAAGGAATAAAGTAATTAAGTAATTTGTGTTATAATTTATCAAATTGCATTGTAGGTTTAAATTATTTTTTGTACATGTTAATATATTTATAACTACATTAAATCCTTTTAAAATTTACATTTTTTTAAAATAATTTATAATAGGAATATGAAACTTTTGATAAGAAAATAGTGAATAGTCACTAATCATAATGACATCTAGCCCCCAAAACATTTTTGCTTTATTGAAAATTGCAAGAACCTTACATGTTATGAGTTGTTAGTATCAATTATTATGTCCTTGATTAAATTGTGGGATATGTTTTTATCATAGAAGTGTTTAAATAAAATTTATAATTCAAAAATTAATACTTAATACAAGTACTAATAATCACTATTACTCGATTTCAAATCAGTGAAAATCGACTATATAAATCTTTACTAATCATATAAATTTAATTAAATATATTCATCTCAACCAAATCTATTCTAAGTTAGGGATTGACTTTGAATTATCAAATATTCTTGACAGATTATTTTTTGTTGAAGTTTTGGTGAAGTTTCATCATGTCATTTGGCCCCAAAAAAAATTTCAAGAATACTTGACTATTTCTTAAAAATATAATTTATTTGTATTATCATTATATAGTGAACACGTTCTGTTAAAAAATAACGTTGTAACATAGTTGGTATCAATCAAGGGCAACAAAATAGCAATATGAGCAAGATCAATATCAGGAGTGGCTCAAGCACATTAGTGGTCTAAGGCGGAAATCGAAGGGAGGCCTTAAATTTAAAAAAAAATAATATATTTTCCTACAAATTTTATTCTTCTATCTCTTTGAGATGCAGAATTATTTTAAAAAAATTATAATTGATTTCATTCCGTAATTCTTTTCAATTAATCATATAATCATACTTCATATATTCCAGAATTTTTTCTGAAAAAAAAAATAATCTATAACCTATTATTACTAAAATAAAAGTTGAGACCCCTCAAATTTGGGGACATAAGGCGCTTGCTTTTTTTCTAACACTGTCGAGCCACCGCTGATCAATACATTAATCACATACTCAAACTTATCATTGATTCAGTTGTAAAATAATCCATTAAAAGCAAATTATTCATTTTTCTCAATCTTGTCATTTAAATTATAATTTAATTTTGTTAGGAAAGAGGCAAATACATAGTAATTGGAATAAATAAATGATGAATGCTTTTGATAAAAATATAAAAATTTGAATAATTTTAAAATTAAGTAAAACTTTTCAAATACTATCCTATATTTCCAAATACTAGATTTTATAGACCTCGAAAACTTAAGATATTTACCAAATATATTTATCAAGTTATATGATTAAACACCACAACAACAACATACCCAGTGAAATCTCACAACTGAGGTCTCAGGAGGATAAAATGTACGCAGACCTTACCATTGCCTCATAGAGACTGTTTCCAAAAAATCTTCATCTCAAAAATCAAGTCCTATATATCATCAAACACTAATTCTCATATTATTTTTTTTTGTAAAAAAAAAAACTTTTGGAGCCTTATTATACCTAATTATATACTTTGAAACTAGTCATTTTCAAAACTAGTGAATAGGGGTGGGGGGGGAGGGGGGGGGTTATGGCCACATGGTCTTTGGTCAAGATTACAATAATATGGCAAAATATACAAACTAAATATTGATGTTTGATTAGATTGGCTACTATATACATGTGGATTCTGTTTTTGATACAATTGACATAGATAGATTCTTTATAGGTTCCTTACAACACTTTTAAGGTTTGTAAATTAAATACTATTTAGGTCACATAAAATTTGTACTTTAAACCCTTGAGATTTCTCACCTTGACATTAAGGTCTCTTAAGATGTTGAAAATTACAAACAACTCCCTCAAACAAGAAAGACAAAGAGGAAAACAACAACAACAACGTACCCAGTGGAATCCCACAAGTGGGGTCTGGGGAGGGTAGAATGTATGCAGAACTTACCACTACCTCACAGAAGTAGAGAGGTTGTTTCCTGGGAACCCTCGTCTCAACAACTCATAAGTAGAATAAACTAGATATGACAAAAAGGAAAAGAATAGGAAGAACGACTACTAATGAAAAGCACATGATATTATGTAAATACGATAAATTTAACTCATATAATACAAGCAAAGAGGAAAACAAATTCTAAATTAATTGCTTCGTATGTTTCAATTTGTTTGACTTGATTCGAAGTACATAAATTAAAAGGTTTATTGTCCTTATAGGTGTACTCAATTTTGGAAGGAGGCTCCTTGACAATGTTATTGAGTTTATGAGCTGTATTTGAACTTTGTGTTATTTTTTAGTGCTTCGCTATATTCAGATATATTTATATTTCGACATGATTTTTTTGAGATTATGTGTTCTTTAGTTATCTATTTTGTTCCACTTAATGGGTAGTAATTCAACGTGAGTTATGTTGCAAATCTCGATTTGATTTATATAAATATTCGTTTTGTTTCAATTTATATGATACACGTTAATTTGAATGGAATATGAAAAAGAAGAATTAAAACTTATGGTTCAAAATAAGTCTTAAATATTTCATTTCGCTAGGCGTAGATGAAAAGTTTAAAATTAAATTATTTTTAAATATAGAAAGATGTAATTCTATTTTAGATAGATTTTTTTTTTAAAAAATGAAGTATATCATATAAATTGATACATAATAAATATACCACCCGACTAGTTATACCCCCTTTAAGACCCGACTAGGTCAGATTCACCAAAAAAAATTAACTTTTAATGGTAAAATCATATATATCAAAGATGAATGTATATTAAGATAACACTTATCAATTATTGTATTTAAACTCTGAATTGATGATTTATCGAAACTAGTTTCTCCACCCCATAAATACAATAATAAAAATCTATGTATTGTTTATATTCTTTGATTTAATATTTGCATAAATCACATTCAAATCATTTTATCCTTATTGTTGATCTAAGTGTTAAATATATACTCCCTCCATTCACTTTTACTTATCAATATTTTTCACTTATCGAGGTCAAACCATATGAACTTTGACCAATATTTTTAAGATGTATTTTTCATCATATTAATATACGAAACACTGCAACTTATAATATTTTTTCGTATATTTTTCAACTATCTAAAAATTTGAGACATCAAATACTAAATTTACTTTCGAAATTTAGTTAAATTGATCTCGAAAAGCGAACAGAACGAATGACCTGAACCCTCTTTTTCCGGTAAGAGCTATCTAACCATTGTTATCTTGCTATAACCTAGTCTTACTCGCTCTTACCTCCCCAACTATTTTCTTTTTTGAGAATACCTGCCTTGTTGTCTCGTCTTTCAATACTGAAACTGAATAAAAAATATGACTTTCGACTTGTTCTTTGTCCAAAGCCCGAACCCCAACAATCCCTACATTTGTATATAGAGAAAGAGGGTCAAATACACCAATCCCAATAGTTAACTAGGGAAGTAAGTTAATTATAGTTCTCTTGATAGTGACAAAATTGACAAAAGAAGTTTAATTTTTGGGACCAATCTAAACATAAAGAATAATAGATAAGGTAAAAATGACAAGTTGTATTTATTAAAGGTGTAGTGTAGGCCTTGGAGGGCTAAAATTCCATATAACAATAAATGAGAACAGAACACAACTGTGAGGAATGTGAAATGTCCAAAAAAAAAAAAAGGCATTAATCCTTTTAATTAAGAGAGAGAAAAAATAGAGAGTAAATTTTTTTTTAAAAAAATATATTGAAATTTATATTATTGGATAAATGATAGATAATTGTCTAATTATAAATTTATTTTATTAAAAATAAAATAAGTATTTTGAAATTAAACTATGATTAGATATAAATTAATATGTTTTTTTAATAGATTGAAAAAAATCAAATTGTAAAATCAACTGAATAATATTCTCTTATAGAACATAAAAAATCTCAAACAAATGATTTAAACGACATAGAAATTTTATAAAAATAATTAATTAACTTTTAAACTTCAAACAGCATTTTATTAACATTAAATGAATTACTTTTTTACATAATTATTAAATGAAAAAAGCATTAAAAATACCTTTAAAATTGACACGAATTTTTAATTCTCTCGATTTTTTATTAAGATTCTCATACTCCTATAAGATTACGAGGTCATTTGCTATGCGTGTGGCGAACCAGAAGTATATATAATAAAGAGGTATTTACAAAGTTGTCAACAGTTTAAAAATAAAACTAATAATTTACACTAAATTTAAACGTATTTATCATATTTTTCTTTTTTAAATATACGATATAATTAAAATATAAAAATAAATAAATTAAAATAGCTAAATATATATATTTATATATATATTAGGGAGGGGTAGGTGCATGCGTGGGGGCAGAGATAACGTCGGACAACCCTCTGTGCTAAGCAATTCATCTTATCACGTCCCTTCACTTTAATTTTTTTTAAAAAAGATATAAATAAATTATTCGATATTTATATTAAAATTCGATTAAGGTCGTATTGTATATTATTATAAAATTTTCTTAATCCTCAAATTTTTTCATGGAAAAAATTATTATAATTTGTATTAACGTCTCTTTCACTTTTTTATTATAACAAAATGGTTAGCAATTATTCTCGTTATTTTGAAAAGAATGATCTAGTTTGACTTGGCACGAAATTTAAGAGAATAGTTGATTTGTAGTTGTAAATTAAAGTTATGTCAAATATACTAAAATGTCTTTTAATCTTATGACCTTAAACATACCACGTAAAAAATTTAAATTAAAATATTGTTTAAAAATTTTTTTTTTTTAAAATAGACTAAAATAAAAAATAGCTCAAGACTAATAATAATAATAACAATAAATTTATATATCCAAATATACATTTAATTTTAATATAGGAATAACTCTCTTCTTGACCATCAAACAATACCTAAAGGTTTATAGAGTTAAATAGAGGGGGGAAAGAGAGCAATGATTTGAACATCATGTGCTACATGATTAAGATCAATATAGCTATTCCGAGGAGGATAAGATATACGTAAACTTTATCATTATCTTACAGAGATAGAAAGACTATTTCTAAAAGATCATCGTCTCAAAAATTATCTAAATTTTGTATGTGTGTATTGGATCAAATTAATAATTTATATATCTTTAATTTAAAATTAAAAAAATTATTAAATTCGATCAAACATGTGAACAAACCTCTAACTCTAGCTCTATTTATGAATGAAATAGTACTATTATAATGCATATCATAGGAACTAACTCAAGAGTTCGATATGAATGGTAAATGGTTAGGATTCAAATTTTATTATCGTTTTAGATTCTGAATTCGAGTTCTTGAAAACAATAATAAAAAAAATTACTCTCTCTATCTTTATTTATATTATCCATTTTTTCTTTAATTTAACTTTTAAAAAAATTATTTTTTATTTTTAATGAAATAATTTATAAATACAAAAATATCAATAACTTATTTTAGACCACAAATTTTAAAAGAACAGAAGAGTGGAGTATTCGACAACGTAGATTTTCAAGTTATATTCATTTTGTGCCCTAGTTGCAAAGAAAGATTGTACAAAGTGTCTTATTAAGATATCATTAATTAATCTATAACGAATTTTATAAAGTTTTACAAGTTCGTAGCTTCATATAATTGAAATTTCAACTATATAAAACTTCAAACATGCATAAATGATATGCATTTGGAACAATGTGCATGACATAAGGCACATTAATAAAGATAGAAATGCCCCCTACCATGATTGTTACATTCTTAGGACACAAACCCGAGAACATCTATCAAAGGATCTTATTCGTTCCAAATAAGTCATTATTTTTCCTATATTTATTTCTCAAATAATAAATATCCTTTATTATCTTGGACCATAACGTGGGGTACTCATCAATTTTCCTAACTGTACATGTTTCATTTTAATATATAATCTCATAATATCATAATTTGACCTGACATTTTTCGACCAATGAAATTCGGATGAAACCCTTGGACACCACCTAGATCTGCGCCGGGTGGTAACAACAATTTCTTTTTTAATAATAAGAATGGTGTCCGAACCTACTTACCCGCGCCAAATCTATTCCACCATGTATGTAATAATAACTTCAAATAAATTATTGTCCAATTTGCTTACCAGCATCACATTACCTTTACCTTTTGCAGCATATAATCTGTCATTTTTCAATATCACAAATTTCACATGGTAAAAAAGTTTACCTGTAGATATCTAGAGTAACCTGATAAGTCCTTTTCACAGTGACGGTGTATATAACTTAAACTCGGAGTCTAATAAAGACGGGGGAGGGTTATCGGTTGCCACCACTAGCTGCAGCTAATCATCAAATTGCTAATCCCTGTCAATTGTTGATGAGCCCATGTTATGCAGAAACTTGTGTTCAGGTTCTCCCTGCATAGTGCACTTCTAGCTTTAGGATAAACAGTTGAGCATCATAGATAATGAAATACTGGTACAATAGGCGCTTAGTCAAGCCAAAAGTATTATTATGGATAGCATATAATCAGGATACTCATCTACTATGTCTTTGCAAGAGAAACCCTTTACTACAAACTATTATTACCAATCGGTCTACATGTAGGGTTGATGAGCTGTTGACGTTCCGCTTCCAGCATAATTGCCATAACTAGATAGCAGAGAAGCTGTATAAGAACTTGCATTAATTCTCTCATCTGCTGTTGGTAATGCGCCACCTGCATAACTCGCATAACTGGATGGCAGGGGAGCAGCTGTATAAGAATTTGCAGCAATTCCTTCATCAGCTGGATAATAATATGATCTCTGCTCATAGGATTGCTGGGGATATGTGGCTTGACTTGTAGGTTGATAATCATAAGATGTACTGAGATAAGCGTACTTATTAGGCAATCTTGCATAAGTAGCTCTCTCAACAAGAGCAGAGGGGACTAGTCTGCTTTGATTATTAGCAGCCGCTCTCTGAATAAAAACAGATGGGGGCTGCCTGCTAAGAACGTTAGCATGTTTGATAGATCCAATCGTTCCTCCAGTTACTCGTGGTCTTTTGAACTGCTGGTGTTTACCTGATCCAGAAGGTCTCTTCTTATCACTAGACCTGTCTTTGTCATTAGAAATGGCTTTCTCCAGCTGAGCAACCCTTCTCAGCAGTGGATCAAGAGGATATTCAGCTTCAAGCTTGTAATCTCGAATACACTGTACTATTGCCTTTACAGCTGCAAGTTCCTGCGCATTTGCACTATATTCTGTAAGCGAGTTTGCAAAATAAGTGATAAAATTGCCTCCCTCTCCTCTTTTGCTTTTTGCCTCTATCTTTGCTTCTGATAGACAAATTACAAGTAACAACTTGGACATAGTCATATTTTATTGTCGAACCTCAGAAAGAAGCAAATTCATATTAGTACATACAAGAATTATTTTTGATGACCGAGAAAATCGTTGGGATCCAACCCTTTGGGCCAACTGGAGCCTTCCAACCTCAGGATGATAGGCCCAGCCATCCACCCTTTTCTCCACATAAAAATACCATAGCTGAGCCAAACTTGGCTCAATACTGAACCGGTTACCAAAGACACAAGTCCCTCAAACTTAGCTAACTGAGCCCTTAGGGGCTTATACATTCAAGAACTGAAGTCCCCCTAAAACTAACATAAAAGCGTCAAGCTGGTCATTATTGGGTCAGCCATGACCTCTATGCTTCAGGTTCGCCTTTGCAGTTTCCAGAGAAATTCCACTTTTTTTTTTTACAACTCTAGATAATCTATGTTATTTTGCTTTTAAATCCTAAGGCAAGCTGCTTCATATAGTCTTATGCCAATCTTCATTGACCAGGCTTGCTACTTCATGAAAACTCTAAACTAAAAATCTAAAAAGACCTAAATTGTCTCCTCTTGCATTTCTTTCTAGAAAAGGATTCACATTGCATCGATGTTCACCTCCAGATTAAGCAATCAAGGACTAGGAATGAATTTGGGTTCACCCAGAGTATTTATAGGTAAAACTCCAACCCACTCTCCAAAGAAAAAATGCGATGGTTTTAGTCAAATGACAGTTGGGATGACCCAACTTCCATTTCTTCACATTCCCAACTTACTAGTACAAACGTCTAAATCATTTAGGCAGAATGGCCTAAATACCCCCCTAAATTTGCATCGGATTATCAACTTCCATTTTTCCCTTCTAACACTTCTACTTGATAAAAACATAATTAAGAAGCAGTACTTGACAGGAGAAAAAATAAAGTTTGCCCACGGGTAGAGGGGCACATCCATCATGCTTTGAACTGTACGTCACTGGTCCTTGGAGATTATTTGATTAACAACAAAAAAAAAACTGAGAACTCTATGCATTTTTTGAATAATTTGCATTAAAGAAATAGGGAACTGTTCCAAAATAATGAAACCAACATCACAAATATTTAAAAGTCTAATTTTGTGATTGTCTTTTCTGGTGTAAAGAGAAAATGGATACCCATTTGTATAGATAATTTGGCCAACATAATAGATATATGTAGATATATTTAAAAAAAAAATTACACAGATTTTTGTGATTTATTTCATTTTCCATCGATTAACAAAAAGTATGAAGGTAATATACATCAAGTTCATGGTAACTTAAGCTATTACTTTCTTCACACTCAATATTAGATATTACCTTTTTGTATTCGTAGGGCTACAATAGCCTTGAGTATGCACATCCCATATCCATATAATAAATTACAGGTGGACGAATACTTGTAATAATCAATGGCGTCATCTACCCATATCATCGATTATTGGAAGTTAATTGTGCTTGCATGTAACTCTATTGACAGAAATTTATGCTACCAAATGGTCAAATTTAACAAATGCGCAACAACCAAAGGATCAATTTGGCTAGCCGTACCTCTGCATTCCCTGAGTTACCTCCTTTCCCTTGTGCATTTCGTCTCAAGTCCTTCAAATAGCCTTTCAGGAGTGGGACAAGGGGAAATCTTTCGGTCAGCTCGAAAGAATGAATAAAACGAGAAGCATCAATTTGCTTCTCACTATGAATCAATGCTTCAACTACACCTGCAAAGAAATAATAATAGAATTTAACACAATAAACGGTTGCATACTTTTCTAATGAAGTAAGATGGTTGCATAATTTTGAGAAGCAGCATCCATTAGATGCTTCATTTGAACGATTCCTTAGTATACTATAAAGGTCCAAGATCATCCGGAGAAAAGGGCACCTCGAAAGAGATGATCTGGTCTCCAGATTGCATCAGGCCAGTTACAAAAACACCAACCTGGCATTTTGTGTGCTAAGCCAAGAGAACGGCAGAGCTCAGGTCCCTGCCTAATGTGAGCCACTGCAAGAATAAGCTTGCAGAGCTCTTCTTCATCAAACTCGGAAGCAAGCCTAAAAGTTGCAAGGAGCTGCAAAAATGCCTCAATTTCCAATGAAGCTTGACTGGAAGCATCAGTGCCTGCAGTAGCCAACTTAGGCTTCCATTCATCAGCAATGACCTTGGCTTGCTGCTTAATTTCAGGGTACAGAAGGTGATCAGCACCTGGTTTAGCCTTTGCCAACAAGGATGCCATGGCTTCCATACAAACAAGGCAAGCTCGGCGCAAGCTATGAATAGCACTTTTGCCTTTCTCATCTTGAGAGTTAGATTCATCATTAGAGTAGAAGAACTCAAGTGAAGCCAGTACCAAACGGCCTGGTTCAGTTGCACCATCAAGGGCAACAGAGAGTTCCTCAGAAATTGAGGTCATATTCTTTTTACTCTCTATAATATAATGCAGAAGCCCTTTCGCATCCATCTTCTCACATAATTGTGTCAGTTCTGGTAGAGGTTTGACCTTGCCAGAAGCATCATCAGCATTTTCAGCAGCTCTACCAGAGGATTTTACCTCTGAGTCAGTATGAAGTGCATTTGCTATACCAAGAGAACTGCTTACCTCAATGCGTTTGCTGTCCTCTGCATCTGTATGCTCGAGGGACGCCACTTGAGGATCTTCCCATGCTGCAGCAATTGCAGACACTGCAGCATCTTTAAGTTCTTGCAAGTGATCCCACAACTTCTGTTCCCTAGCAGCAATATCCGCCTCTCGTGAAGCAATCTGCAGATGAGCATCAGATTCTTGTTCTGTAAAGACCTTCTCTCTAATTTCCAGTTCCAAAGACTTGTTAACTACTGCGGCTTCCAGATTTCGGAAGTGTCCTTCAATATCCTTGATTAAACCCTTATCTATGGAGGCATTTTCGTGAGATTCAAGATCATTTAATGCCTTTCCCAATTGTTCAATAAGGGATGGAATGTTACTGATCATCATATGAAGATCCGTTTCAGCCATATTCACTCAAATATCTTCAATATCTGGAGATCAGAGTGCATTAAAAAATTGAATCAACACTTAGCATACAATAAAATAATTCCTCAAGATCTGGGCATCATCATGTAAACTCTCCACCCCAGTCCCAAGAAGAACAAAAAGAAAGAATCCTTTTTCCAGTCCACTAGGCAAATTGTGCAACAATTGAGACAAGACAGACAGACTCATCATGCAACCAAAATAGAGAAAAGGATAGAGCTAATGGCTAAATTACCATTAAGTTATATTGCTCGGACACTCAAAAAATGATGCTACACCACTGTTGGATCCAAAAGCACTACTTTTGGAGGTTCCGACACATAACTGGCAATATTTTTGAAGAACAAGAATAAAATAGTCATATGTCATTTTCGCAAGCTACAGCATTATTGGGCGAATAAGATGATATTTATTATACACCATGAAATGAAGTGAAATCCTAGATTCTTACAGTATAAAAAAATATTTAAGAACTCACACATAAGTTACTATTTTCAGAGGGTGTACCAGCTGAGAGCCTGGTGATAGTCAACTAAACAGGCGTTTCTCTTAATTTTAAAAAGGTGGTGGGGAAGGGGAGCATGAAAACCCCTTTTGATGCCGACCTTGTGTCTAGAAATTCCTAGAACCTTTCAGGACAACCATGGCGCATGACCTACTTGAGTGCTTTTCCTTCATTCAATAAAGGCAGAACCCATTACCATCCCCTTAAATTTGGCACCAACTTTTACTAGACACCACAAGTAGGCTTTGTCCATTTTAAACACCTGTGATTTGTTGGGTAAGAACAAGAAGTCAAATCAGATTGGTAGGGAAAACTTTTTGTTTTGAAATATTTTAGCTACAATGACAAATCAGTTTCGGATTGAAAGAAAACAGAGAGGGATGGGGTTCTGCAAAATAGATTTTATTGAAAGTGATTAAATCCCTTTTTAAAAATTATCTGGGCAAAAAAATGCCCTGTGTCATGACTCATTGGCCACTTTTTTAACTCAAAATACATTGTTTAAGAATTATTTTGGACATAAATGACAAATGTCCTCATATAATTCGACAGTTTACACATCATTTGCAAGTGTAATACACACAAATAACATATTTTTGCTGATTGTAAAAGAAGTTTCAAAATGACAGTGGTGGCTCCTACTACGAGTGTTTAGAAGGTAATATGCTTACTTGAGGTGTCTAAGTGAAAAGTCGTGACAACTTTAGGTGTCCGTTGATGGGTTCCGCCTTCACTATAACATAAGAGGCATTGCGCACCAGAATGATGTGTCTCATTGTATTGAGATGTATTGTACATCTTTTACTTAGCACAATCTTAGTCATATCTGCATAATTGTGACTAGTTCTAGGTCTAAAGATATGACACTCCTTCGTATGATTTCGGGTTTATCTCATACCTATAAGAACCTTCAATCATCATAATGCCTCACCCACAACTCATGTATCAGGGGAGGTCAACAATAGGATATTGCAAAGCCATCTCAAATGACCTTGTCATTTTCATCATCTATAGGTCCATAATTTTTCATTCAAGGCAATTTAGTTATTATCTAAAACTATATATCATTCCTTTCTGTTACTATTTGCTGTTTTATTTTTAGTATGCTTTGTCATGCTTTCTTTAGCATTCTTCACTCCCGTTATTTCTTTTCTCAAACTTCTCTGTAATGCTTTTCTCAACCTCACAGAGTATGTTGCTGTTGTTGTATCCCTAACACAAACATACAATTCAATAAACCAAAAACATAAATCAATCCTATTACTTTTCTCACAAAACCAACAAGCGTTTCTCCTACCATCCAATAGCAGATATCCAAAGAAGCTTACGAACCCTAACTATTTCCAGTTTTCCGCACAATAGAGATATAAACAGCAAAAAAAAAAAAAAAAGGTGATAAACCATTATATAACATGAAAAAATCATATAAAAAGAATGCAAATAGAAATTCTACAGTCTGACGGAACCTGTCGTCGAAGAGAGCCAAATCCGTAAGGTCGCCGGAGCACAGATGAGGAATCTTCGCTGGTTATAACTTTCAGAAGAAGAAACGAACCGCCAGTGAAGGTAGAAATATTTTCAATACAAAATTTATTATCTCGTAATTTGGGCCTAAAATTTGATTATTAATGGGTTATGGGCTTCATAATAAGCCCATTTCAGCTTGGTTCAAGCCCAATATAAAATAAGCCTTTTAAACATTCGACTTTTATCCTAACTTTCTAGATTTCGTCAACACACAAAATATTTAGTTTTTTCTTGGTAGCGATAATAACAATTCGTTGTGAATTTAAAGGTATACAATTCGTTGTTTTCGCTCCGTAATTTCTTCAATTAGTGATCTACTCTGATACCAATTGAAGGAAAATACAGGGCAAAATTAATGGATTGTGTACTCTTAAATTCGCAGCGGATTGTTGTTGTTGATACTAAGAGACTTTTTCACGTAAATATTTCTCTCACAGATTGTTGAAAAATTAGAAGACCCTTTTTCTCCTTTTTAGTAAGAGTGTTTTAGCATATAAAACTGTTTACTCATTTTTCAAAAGGGTTTTGAACAGGATTCCTCTCCTAAAAAAATAAGATTGAACAGTTAACAATTTTTTTTCTAAAATGATAAGATTGGACAGTTATAACTTAACTATTCTACCTTTATTTTAGAACCAAATTTATCCGGTAAGATTGAATCGAGTCGGTTCAGATAGGTGATCAACCATGCAAAATCTTGATTTTTTTTTTTGTTAAAAGTTTGAGGGAAGTGCATGAATATTTTAGGACTACCATTTAAAAGATAATTTAAATTTATAGACTATTTAATGTATAACTACCTTAAAATAGATCTTTAGACATGGAAGTTAGAATATTGAACCCTCAATTCCTTTTACGTGACATTCTTTCCTCTTGAATTTATCCCAAAAAGAATGTCACGTGATCATAATTGAAAATAATTTAACTTTAAAATTTCTCTTTTATCCTTAATGAAATGATTTTCAGCCACACAAATATCTAAAAATTATCGACGACAAGTTTCAAATTTTTTTTTTCTTAAATATCGTATCAAGTCAAAGAATGCCAGGTAAACTGAGATGGGAGAGTATTTTGTTGTATTTTTGTTTAATTTGGGGGTGAAGTGCACAAATAATTGCTTTTAGAACCACTATTTAAAATGTAGTCAAATTTACAAAATATGTTATAAATTAAGCACCTCAAATGGAAAACTTGTATGTGAAGTTTTTAATTTGTGAATTTGAATTTAGAAATTAAAGTTCAAAAACTTTATACCATAAGATTTGAAAAAAGGAAATTGTGAAACATCTTAAAATTCCCCAATTTTAGTTAAATTTTAAATAATTTTCTAAATATTTATATATATTTTAAACAATGTTATTAACTAATTGTCTAGGAAAGAGAAAAATGGGAGTTGAATTTACTCATAGGAGTTTGTGAAAGCCATTTAACAAAAGAAAGGGTTTGTATATTCGTAAGGATGATCGAGATGGTTGAGCATATAATTTTTTAAATGTGAGTTAAAATATCGAAAGTTAATTAATGCTTTTCAATCGAACTCATCCTGCAGGACTTAGCTAATGTAGTTTATCTCTTTTATGTAATTTTTGGACAATTATATTGGAGTAGAATACCAAAGAATAATAATTGTGTACCAACAACAATTTTTTTTTTTAAAAGTATTATGGAAAACAAATGTTTGGGGAAAACTTGAAAAAATTTGAAAAGTGATGTTTGGTCATAAAACTTGACAAATATATTTGAAGAATTTTCGAGCTTCTAAGTATTAGAAAAGGCTAGTATTTGAAAATTTAGAATAGTATTTGAAAAGTTTTAAATATTTAAAATTTACCCCAATTTTTTTTTTAAAATACTCATCCTTTATTTATTCTAACTAATATTTATCTACCTCCTCTGAAAAAGTTTGAATTATAATTTGAGTGAAAGATTGAGAACAAAGAACAATTTGCTTTTAATAAATCACAATTTCAACTGAATCGTTAAGAAGTTTGAATATGCGATTAATGTACTGATCTTGCAGATATTGTTATTTTGTTGTTTTTTATTGTTCTCAATTATAATATAAAGTTATTTTTTAACGAAACATGTTCATTATAGAATGATAGTACAAACTTATGGTATTTTAATAATATTTAGAACTTACAAGTATAAATTATATTTTTTTTGAAATAGTCAAATACTTAACTTTACCAAAACTTGTCAAGAATATTTAAGAATTTGGAGCCAAACGCTAGCTAATATTTTTTCTTGTAATTTAGACTTAAAACATTTTACATTATTTAATTCAGAAACTTTAAGTATAAATCAGGAAAGAAATAAAGTAGGTATATTTTTGTAAAATAAAGGAAAAAAGTAAAAGAAGAGAAAATAAAGCTGCTTAACTCTTATACAAAGCCCATTTTATCTTTTACTTTGTTTCTTTTTAAAAAAAAAAAATTCTTGAAAATAAGATTAATAATACAAAACAACAACATCCTCAGTGGAATCTCACAAGTGGGGTCTGGAAAGGATAGGACGTACGCATACCTTACCACTACCTCATAGAGATAGAGAGACTGTCTCCCGGGAACCCTCGTCACAAAAACCTTCCAATACTTCTTCGATCTATCTCTACCCCTCCGTGTACCTCATAAATCGAGCCTGTCGCACCTCCTAACAGAAGTATCCAGGATAAATAGTTTCATCTTATATATATAATAGATAATTCCACAAATTTACTATAAATTTTATTTTAATTCGCTATATCAACAACTAAATATTTTAAAATTTTAATTTTTAATCTCAAATTTTATATAGAAATAACTCAATAATCTCACTTTTTTTTATGGTAAAGTGGGTATATACTCTTATGGATCCTATTTTCTAAGCAAAGACAGGCTTTGCCTTTTATTGATTCCTTTCTTTTTCAAGAAAATTATGTTGAATTTTGTGGGGTCTCTTATTAAGGTTTAATTTCAAAATTCTTGGGTTGGAAAAAGAAGTTTTCATGTGATTCAATAGTAATATTTATAATATCATATACCTACCACATATAGGTCAAGATTCTTGTTCAATTGGTTTTAATGTACTTGTACTTTATTAATGACGATGGTGTCTGAATCGACTAGGTATGTACGTTTGGTTATTTTGAAAGGTACATGATATTTGTTGAAGAGTGAAAGAAGTTTTGGGGTTAGTTGGATGTGTGATATCTTTATGTGATTCTGAACGATTTTCTTGTTAATTATGAGCTAGTTTTACATGGGACCAAGGCATGAATCATCCTGCATTGATAATTAATGAGTTCCATATTAAATTCTTCATATTTTAAATGTCTAACTTTGAGCGTGAGATGGATATTGAAGAGTGAAGAAATACCACATAAATGGTTAATGGAATGAGATGATTTTTTATATGGTCATGAATAATACTTCCCTCGTGAGGTAGCTTTTAGGGTTAAATTAGGAGCAAAATCTATTTCTATATAATATCTCTCACTAACATAAATATCGAATAATTCTAGCCACCAATCTTGACTCTAAGGGGAGGGAGAGGGGGAGGGGGATGATGTCTTTTCACGATTCTCATCTCACTTCATTGACTATTAAGAAACACCGTTGTATTATTATAGCAACACGTCCTTTGATTTTAACACTTCCATAGAAGTTAATGTCTCTCTATTTGGATTTAACTATGATTAAAAAAGAATTTGAAGGGAAGTGCCCGTGCAAATTATAAGTTATAGATTTATGTTGTGAAAGTAGTCGGTAATATTTATATCAAAATAGGCTATACACACAACACTCCTAACATAAAATATTTTTTGAAATTTATATAATTACAAAATACTTCATGTATCAAATTGTTCGCCCTTATTAAAATAGAATTTGCAAATCCTACAAAATAATTAGGAGGTGTAGTATGTAAGCATTGCAATGTCAATTCTACAAGAGTGAAAAAGTAAATACCTTTACAAAAAGTGATTTGTGGAACAAACTTTCAACTTGTAAAAATTACTGATAACGATTATAATGGAGTTGTAACAGTTTTTTTATTTTTAATCAGAGATTTTGAATTTAAGTTTTCTTTTAAAGAAATTATCTATGATAAAAAGTATTTTATCCTCAATGTTGAACTTCTCAACACAAATTCAAATTTAATCATATTTTAGTACAGATATCAAATATCGAGCGAGAAAAAAATCAAATTTATAGCAAGTAATTGGTTCCACATGTCCACCATGGTGGTGGGTGGCTCCTCTCTTCTCATGATTTTAACACTTGCACTTTTTTCAATTTTCTCTCTATCTATATATAGGGAGGGACAAATAATTTGATTTTTGGGATTTTTTTAATTTGGTTAAGTTGTTAAGTCTATTTTAATCTTCAATTAATTTAAACGTACACTTTTAATCTTTGAGACTTTTAAATAATTAAAAATCTAACGTATTATTAAGTGCAAAATCATTCAATTATGTCATGTTATATTAAATTTATATTGTTATTTTATATTTGAGAATAATATAATTCTAATATGGACGAAAAATCACATGATTCCTATATCAAGAGTTTTTTTTAAAAAAAAATCATAGGTTAATTAGCATAGCCAAATATTACAAAAAAATCAATACTAGAATTTATCAATAAACGCAGGACTAAATGTTTTTTTTTTATTATCCTGCATAGTTAAAGTTGTCTCAATTTATTAATACCATTTAAACAAAATTCTGCATACGGCACTGACTCATTTAACCTCGAAAACTAATATGCATATGCAAGCAAGATTATTATTTATGAGGAGATATCATCCACCAATTAATCTTTTAGTAGGTAGATATTTATAAGTGATAGAATTAAATTTTTTACTTAGGAGATTTAGATAATAAAGAAAAAAGATATAACAAAACTAAGGAGATTCAACGTTTACTATAAGTACATAATAATATTTCCTTTAAGCGAAACTCTGATACTCCCCAAACTCCGCCCTAGTGGATATATATGGCATATATAAGTACTCTCCTAGCCACAAAATACCCGTCATCCTTACTAAAACTATCTATTTCAAAATAATTTTTTTTAGAAGTTCAAGACAAAATTAATTATTTTTTTCATTTTATTGATAGTAATAATTTTCCTTAAAGACTACAAACATCTTAATTATGACAAATAAATATAGTAAATATACAATGAAAAGAAAATTATATTCTACAATATAAATAAGAATAAAATAATCAAATATCCATAATTAATATTTTCTTAAAAGACATGTAATAAAATACATAGTATTTCCAGACCAAAGAAGTAGCAAAGAAAGTTATAATTAACGAAAAATGGCCTAACATACTCTTCAACTACGTGAATTGTTACAAAAATACCCTTCGTCTACCAATTTGTCCAAAAAGTCCCCCACGTTAATACATTGGGTCTTCTTTAACCTCACTTTTAACGTTTACCTTCTTAACGTGAGGGATTTTTTGGACAAATAGATAGACGAAGGATATTTTTATATCAATTCACATAGTTAAAGGGTATTTTTCGCCCTTTTCTCTATAATCAAATATATATAGTCATTCACTAATAAAGAAAGTAAGAAAGTAAGTAAAGGAATCTCTCAAAAAATTCAAAAAAAAAAAAAGATAGAAAAAAATCAATGTTGGACATTAGTACAATGAGAAAGCCCTATTGTTTTGTCAATATCATGTCCATTATGCCTTGTAGGGACATTGAATTATTTCTACTCAATTAATGAGAGAAAAAATTAATAAATTAAATAAATATTGTTGGGGGGGGGGGGGGGGGGTGAAGAAGAAGAAAAAAGGGTTCTCTTGGATCCTCTTGTTTTCTAAATCCCCTTTTTTCTTACCTACTTTTGACTCCAAACATGTGTTTCTATCAATATTTTGACTATCATTATTTAAAAATTACTTTTACTTAAATTCCCAAACTTTTTTTAAAAAATATTAAGAGGAGTTTAATTTCGATGTATTAATCAGGTCAGTTAAATGATATTTTAAAATCTAAAGATTGTAAATATAAAAATAAGACAGTAATTTTTGCTATAACGAACAAATAAGTTGATAGTGAAAAAAATGTTAACGTTTGTGTTGACAATAATTTATAATTAAAGTGAGTTATAACTATATATGTTGATTGTGTAAAAATATTGACATTTTTAGTACATATATAATATGAATAAGCTAGTAGCAATATAATTATACTACATGATTCTCCCCAAAAGATATTTTAATTGAGGAAATTAAAGTTAATCTATGGCTATAAAATAATGTTTACTAGAATCTCTATTTACTCCCTATAACAAGTAAAGGAGATACCTTTGGGATTATAATCATTAGGTACTATAAAGATTAGCCACATAAGTTTAATTAATTAAAAAAATATACTAATAATAAAACCAAATTCTTTACTTCATATCTTCAATCATAGTAATTTAAAAGAACTAATAGTTATATATAATGTTAAGAAACAACATCACTTTGCCCTCTCGAGATAACATATCACTCTGTTCAGACCTTATTTATAGAATTATACTGAACATGTCGTTGCTGTTGTAATATTATTAATGTTAAGAACAACATCTCTTTACCTTTTTGAGATTACACATCATTCTCTTCTGACCTCACTTATAGGATCATACTGAATATGTTATTGTTGCTGTAATACTATATAATGACAAGAAGCATCTCTTTACCTTATCGAGATAACTCATCACTCTCTTCAGACCTCACTTATAGGAGGATTATATTGAATATGTTGTTACTGTTGTAATGTAATACTATATAACGTACTTATATACTAACAAAATTTCACTCTACTTCACGTAGAATTACACCTCTCAAGAAAAATTAATAAAAAAATTACAAACATTAATCACTTTTTACATAATATAAGTTATATAAGCTAGCAAATATTGGGACCAAATCCCACAAATCCATTTGCTCCATCAAAAGAAATTTGGATGCCTTCTTGTTGGATGTTTCCTATTATAGAAAGACTTGATGGTGATGGTGCAAATGCAAAACAGAATGTACCCTTGTCATTCACTGGAATTAGAAAGTTCCTAGCTGGTAGGGTCAAGATTTGCCCACCCGAAAGGAAGAACGAAACCGTCGGTACCCGAACCGTCACGAACCCGTCTAGGTCGTAACATGTGTCGAATATAGACGCAGCCGGTGCACGTGGTAGGTTCGCGGTTTCTGCTAGGAATGCGTCCCGAAATGCCACGTATGCTTCCGAGGGCAATCGTGTCACGGCCGTCCCCGTGTCCATGACCACTCCACCGTCCCCGACCTCGGTGATCTTAAACATGTCTTCCGATATCGGTACCCGGACGCCTCCAACTCCGAGCCCTGATAACCCGATGTAGTAGAAACTCGGGGTGAGTGGATTTCGAATGAGCGGCACCCACGCCGCGCCGACGGGTAACACCCGCCGGCCGAACTCGAGCGACCCGGTCGAGTCGGTGCCCCGACTCACCAAGCAATAACTAAATGCCCCACCCGTTTGACCGCCGAGTTGGCCCACGAGTGACATGGACCCACCACCAAGGCCCAATAATCCAGCAGCAGCTGTAAACATGCCACTATTACTATGACCACATCCAATAGCAACATTTTTAACTATAGTGTGACCAATGGTTAAAGTCTCAATTGCCATCGTCCCTTTAGTATATGATCCATCACCATACATCACCTCATACTTACACCGACCCGAATGACAACCCGAATTCTCCACCCTATCGCAAACCGAGGACCCACAAGGGACCCCGGTAAACGACACGGAAAGAGACGGATCGAATACCGGGTCGGATTGGTGATAACATTGGGTACAGGGCTGACACTGTACCCAAACAATATCACTACCAGAATCAAGAACCATGTATTGGTTCTTAGCTGGACTACCAACACCAATCCTAACAAAATATTCTCCACTTCCTTGATCCATACCCGAAACAATATCCGACCCGAATTCCTCGACCCGATACCCGACACCACCATTCCGGATTCTGTGAATGATACTGGACACCCTTTTCAAATCTCTACCAATTCGAGCTTCGAAAAGTTTGCTGTTATTATATGGAAAATTGGGAATTTGTAGTTTGTCTCTGTGGATGAGTTTGAGCTTGAGCTTGAAGTTCAAATTTCCCTCTTCTTCTTCAATTTCATCTTCTTGATTTTGAAATGGGGTTTGGTTTTTTTGGTCTAATTGGGAAATGGCATCTTTGACATTGAAGATTTGATGAGTTGAGTTGTTGATTTCACTTGGAGTTGCAATGGTGGTAGGAGAGAAAATGAGCAAAAGGAGAAAGGGGACAAACATTTTTCTTGTGTGTGTGTGGTGAGAGGGAAGTTGAGGGTTTTTATTTGATTTCAAGGTTTTGGGATATGAATAGAAGATAAAAGGTTTTTTTTTGGGGGGGTGGGGGTGGGTTGGGTGTGGTGGGGGTGGGGGTGGGGGTGGGGGTGGGGTGTGGGGTGTGGTGGGGGTGGAGGGTGGGGGGTTAGGTGGAGAAGAAATTTGGCCCATTTTTGGAGGATGGGAGGAAACTTACGTAGGTATACTATATTAAGAAAATATTTATCATCTATAATAATAATAAATTTTTTTCGTCGAACACTTATAATACAATTTTGATACATATTACAGAAGAGAACTATTTATAAGATGTATATATTGTATAAGTTTTATTGATGAATAATAAATTTATCATACATATTGTGTCAATTTCTTACCAAATAACTATAATATATTTTTAAACACTTATAATACATTTATATTACATGCATAAGTCACTTTTGATGTAAGTGCGAATTTATCATGACGTTGATATGTATTTCTCTATAAATGATAGTAAATAAATAATATGGATAAAATGAGTAATTATTTTTTAAAATGTACTCGGCCAAGTAATTTTTTATATTTGCATTTCATTTTATTGTATGAATATCTTTTTCAATTTTATATTTGATTTGGATATCTATATTACGATTCAATTAAGTTTTGTTTGCCTCAAAAGTGAATTAACATTCATGACTCAAATATGAAAAAAAAAATTGACATTGATTACAAAAGTAAAATTAATTATAAATAAAATTCTAAAATTAATTAATATTCATAATTTAATACAAAATAAAATAAGTCATATTTTATCTCGAAATTATTATTTTTTTATCAAAATTATTTTGTTTAAGAAGGTGACAAAATGATTACCTCAAATGTGATGAGGTTTCTTGACTATATAGAGATTCTCCACACATGTTTATGTATTTCTCTCTCTATTAAAAGCTACTTTAAAAGTGAATAATAATAAGTACAAGACAAAAGACCAATTAGCTTAAGTTTAGAAAAATTAAAAAGAAAATTCATAAATCGTAAACATATAAAGTCTAATTATACTCCATCGCTATAGTTTGGGTAATTACATTTCACAACTATAGTTATAGCAGCGTTTGTATACTTCTTACAACATTTGTATAATTTGCAATTTTTTATAGCGTTCGTATATTTCGCTATACAATTCATGCATCGCGTTTGTATATTTCACTATACAATTCGTCCATTGTTTGTATATTTCGGTATACAATTTGATTTGCGGACAACATTTATATAATCGCGCACAATGTTTGTATAAATCGCACGAATTATACATAATTTAAACTGTAATTATAACTAAATATTTATCATGAGATCTATCTTAGCTAATTAAACTTTTCATCCAAAACTCACCCTTAAAAGAACATAAAATAGAATGATCTATTAAAATATATAATATCATTTACTTTTATTAATCTAAATTTTGAGAAATGAATATAAAATATTATATTATAGATATGTATCAATGAATTGATATAATATTCAAAAAGGGAAAAAGTTCCAACAAATGAAACTATTAATATAGAGATATTTGACCATAAGAAATGAAATTATCACTATTATGCACTTTCCATGGAATACTTAAAAGTATAAAGTTTTTGGCTAGCTAGCCTTCCCAATGTAACCAAAGCATTCACACACAAATAAATAAAAATAATGAGTTTCCATCATCCACAAGAAATCAAATTGCTATCCAACTAATAACTTAGGAGATGATGATGTCACTATAACAAATTCGAGTATTAGTGACGAATAATTTTATCAGGTAAGATTCAGATCTTGTCATTAAAAAAAAATTTAAGGTGAAAAATAATCTGTCAATCAATCATATCTGAATCAATGAATCACTAAATGTATATAGAGACGATTTAGTAATTCATAACTAAAAAGAGTACAATTAACCACGAAGATAATTATCGTCCCTAAATACATAGAATATATGACGAACTTGTTCTTCGTAAAAATTATAAAAAATTGTATTTAATAGTATATTTACGTCACTGAAGAGGTTATTAAGGCCGACACAATTGGTGTGTCAGTAGTTATTTTGTTTTAATTGGTGACGACGTCCTTTGTTTCTAACATTATATGCATTTTGTAGTTGAACAAATATTATTTCGTCATGAAATCATTTTCTCCATTTTAAGGAACTTATTTTTTTTCTAATAAAAAAATATATTTTGAAATTTTTGATTAGATGAATATGAAAAAATTAAAAAATATTTTCTGTGGAGATGATGTCACTACACCATATTCGAGTATTAGTGACGAATAATTTTGTCATGTAAAAATTCAGATTTCGTCGTAAAAAGATTTTGAGGCGAAAAACAATTCATCTATTAATCGTATTACTATATATAGAGACGACTTAGTGATTCATCGCTAAATAGAGTTCTATTAACCACAAAAATAATTATCGTCTCCTAATACATAATATTTATGACAAATTTATTTATCATAAAAATTATACTTAATAGCATATTTTCATCACTAAAGAGATTATTAAAGTCAATGAAATTGGTGCATGAATTACTATTTAGTTTAATTAGTGACCACATCATTTTCACTTTTAGCCATACTTTTTCCTCTTCAAATTAAATGGCATAGCAAATATATTTTGGAAGAATGGAGGGACCAATTATGGATAAAAGAGATGATGACCAAGTCTCAATTTCTTTTTATAAAGGTGCATTATATTATTCATCTTTTTTCCTTCACAATTATAGTTTTCCAATTTATTGTAGGCATGATAAGTGTTGTAAGTCCCCACTACTCAAAATGGCCATTCCTTTAACACCTTATTTGGATGGTTGTTATCCATTGTATTGTATTGTTAATTTAGATGAAATGTTCATGTTGATTGTTATTTAAATTTTATTATATCGTATTATTTAAATCGATCATTAAGCAAAGACGAAAAGTCTCATTTTGTGTACTGATTGATTTGGTATGATCGTATCGCTACCCTAATATTTTTTTCGTTATGTCTTTACTAATTATTATACAATAATCTTATTTGATCCTTCACTTTTTATAGTAATTCTATCTCATACCCTACTTTTCTAGTAGATTTATCATTCAAATTGTTGATGTGTAACATTATGTAACAATAGACGCAGAATACTACGATATGTTCAAATATTATATTCATTAAAACACTATAGTACTACAGCATACAACACAACACAATGCAACACAATATAATATGATACGATACATTATGAAACAACAAGTAACAATCATCCTCAAACAAGGTGTAACAGTATGAGATAAACTTGCCACTTCTCTTCAAAATTTTCACCGAACATATTGTTTTGGAAACAACTACTAACAAAAATGCAAGGTCAAACTGTATATCGTAAATCCTTATAGTCCGACCTTCTCTGAACCCTATGAATAGCAAAAGCTTTAGTGTACCACACTCTCCTTTTTTGCCTTTCACCCACTTCCTAAATTTTGATATTTTTGTTTTTACATATCCACACACTTTAGTTAGATATAAATATTTGAAGCTTGACAAAACCAAACTTGATCAATTTTGTACTATCCCTTCTTTATATGATACTTTTGATTTTTTCTACTTAGTTTTTTCTTTTTAATCAATTTGACTTGGAATAGTGAGTTGTTTGTAACCAAATACATAAAAAGGGAAAAAAGAATCAAAAAAGAGAAATGTTTAGTCAAATCAAACATCAAACTTATCAACCCTCTGTCCCTCCATATGTCTTATCTCTGTCTCTCTAGGTCTCACATTAAAGTGTTTCTTTAAAGAAAAAAAAAATACTCATGAAAGACATCTTTTTTGTAGTTTTAATATAAATTCCTCCCACTATAATATATAAGTCATTCAAATTAATATCTAATAAATGTTTGTTCAATGTCAATTAAGACTTTAAAAGAGGAAATGTATTGTCTCTTGGAATTGCTAATCATCTTAATAAATGTATGTAATTATAACCTAATGACAATAGAAGGTATATCATTTTCCTTTTTCTTTTTCTTTCTACTGCCTCTGGTCCTTTTTACGTGTCACCTTTTGTGATTGCACTTGCATTAAAAAAAAAAGTGACTTTACTGTTTTAGCCTTATTTAATGTACATTAATTGTTTGTTAGTTCTTCTAGTTGGTCATATATATATCTTTTCAAAGCTCATTAACTATCAAGGGTAAAATAGGAAGAACAATATCATTTATGCATTGATTTTGTGAAATGACATATATTAAGGATCATCTATTTATTGTAAGGACAACATATAAAACGGACCGGAGGGAGTAGTTGTTGGGTAATACCAACATCTTGCCTATGGAAAGGCCCATGACGGGGCTGAGGTTGCCGGGTTGGAGCCATGATCAAACATGACCCTTGCGTGGTGAACTTGTTTAAGAAATAAAGTTTACATCTTCATTATCAACTATAGTTTTTGATATAACAATAAGCGTTTGATCCTAATAATAGTATTTATTACTAAAGAAAAAAGAATAAATGATTGTGGGAGTCAAAGGTGTGAAAATTGTAGGCCATGATATGAGGCAAGCAAGAGTTAATAATTAAAGAACATGGGACATATATATATATATAGGTTAGACATATGGGTATATAGGGCCCTAGTGGTTGCAAAAGACTTTAAAAATAAAGTTGTCAACTAGTTATTCATGCAGATAAAGATGCATGTATAATTAAGTGAAATGGAAGTGACCTGCCAGTGGTACTAGATTGTTTTGTGGGAAAAAATGTTTGTTCACTCAATCAGTAGTTCCTTTGATGTATAATACTAAATCTTATGTTAGATTATAGACAAGGATCCTAGTACTTAGATTATATGTAGTATGCTAATGGTTCTTTTGGGGTATAATAACTTGGCTTCAAACAGATTATGATGTTTATATATTAGTTCGACCAATGACTATTTATGATTCCATAATTGAATCAATTCTATATCGATTTTTAAGGAATGTTATGGTAAAATTTCATCTGAAATGATGTGGTAGAAAGCAGCATGCGACTTGAAGGACACGATGCATTGTGAATTTGTACATCCATCATTTTTTGTAGGAATGAAAGTGCTCTTAGCTCGACATCGTTTGTTCTGTTTCACTAGAACTCTTCGTTTTTGTTGTTTTGGAATGTAAGTAGTCCATGATGAAGCTCAAGTAGAAAGTATAAATTCATTCTCAAGGCAAGGGTCTAGGGTTAATGTCAATCAATAAAAGAACAAAAACAACTTCGTAAATATATCTTAGGTATGAAAATTGAAAGAATCCAATTCGAGCAAATTTCAAATTAAAACTCCATTGGAATTAATCAAACATTTTCCTTCCAATTTTGAGAGTGTACATGACACCTCAAATTGATTCAATTGGCGACTAAACACTCAACTCATCCCCATTATGTCTTGCCCCATGGACCCAGACATTGACGTGACATAAATTCATAAGTTGCAGTGCTCAAATAACGTAGTAGAAACAAGTTAAGGCGCCTGTGCATACTCAAAAGTTGGAGTGCTTGTTCATCAACTGAAACCAAATTTGAATGTCTATGTTTATGTATTATTACTTCCTTTGTATGTGATGAGTGTATTCATCAAAATTTATCACTTCTAACAAGCACCTCAAGGACCATTTGATCAAGTGAATGAAAATAATATTAAGTAAAGTGTATTAGTAATGTTGATATCGATTTAATGTACTAAAAATAGCATGTATTGCATAATTCTAAAAATAGTTATTTACAAAAAGGGATACGGTGGAAATGATGTAGAAAAGGTTCCAAGAGGCAATTGTATTTAACAATGTTATTAGTATGCAATAAAACACCTTGCATTACAAACATTTCAATCCTTTAATGTTTGTAGTAATACACAAAGTTGTGCATGCATTACTTTTTGTAATACACTCTACCAAACAACCCTTTAATGGACTGCTAAGCTACACAAAGAGGAGGAACTCTAAAACAACAGTCCAATTACTGGAATGAGAGAAAAACCATCAACTGGAAAAGAGAGACTTATAAAAAGATGAAAAGAGTAACTTGTCAAGCTGATGGTTGAAATAATCAGATCTTTAATCTTTTTTCATATCCAAATGAATAGAACTAATTAAAAAAATTCTAACACAGCACCAGACCAACCCTACATCTACTCTAATAAATTACAGCTCAAGAAAGAACCATATTCTCGCGAAGACATGTTACAAGTTACCACATAATACACTATGAATATGCAATGAAGTTGTCACATTCAATGCTTTTAAGTTAGAAGCGGTGTAAACGCCCTGAACTCACCTTCGGTTTCCCTACCTAAAGTACAAGCAGAATCATCAGAAAATGTGTATGACCGACTTCATTTGTCGATCTAACGCATCACTGACTCTTTTACAAATGAACGTCCGCCAGATCTGCACCATGAAGAATGTGAAAAAGAAGTTTAAGTTATAGGTAATATCTGAAAAGCTGAAAGTAAACTAAGATACTGGGCATTGGTTGAGCTTTCAGGTGAACATACGAATATTCAAGATGGATGTTCATGAATCGAGCATTTTCTTTGCTTTGTGATAACGTTAGAGAGCCTTCAATAACTTGACCTTGCTCCACGTCCAAGGGATCATAGAAGTAAACCAACGTCTGCAAATTCATGTAAAAAAGTGCAAAACCATGAGCGCATGGACCAATTTCTCCAGAGAAGATTGATTAATAGTAGGAGATAACAATCAATCCATAATTTTGTTTCCAAAGAGAATTATGATCATTACTTTATCAAAATATTGAGGTATTCTATCTAAGAACCAATAGCAAGGATTACTTAAATAAACAGGTAATCTTCTAGATGAAAGAATGCAACAACAAAACTGTAACAAGTATGGTGTATAAGGATGTCCTAGCTCAAAGGTTTCATCCAAAGCAGAGTATTACGATGAGTGCAACGAGATAACAAAATCAATTATAACCATAGTATTATTTACATTATCATTAGCCATGTTGCAACAAAAGCTTAGAAAAAACATACATCTAGATTTAATATTGACATTGGAGTTCTCAGGTTATCAATGAAATTTCAAGAAAACATTTTCAGCTTTTAGCGCAAAAAAATAGGTGGCACAGAAGCTCCGAGGCTCTTACTACTATAGCAAACATATTTCTAACGGCCTCAGTACATATTTGCGGGTCCATCTATGACAAGTACAGTGAAAAATATATTTGTCCAACTCCTAGTGTAGATTTAACAAAATCAGCTACCAAAATTGGTTGCAGAGTATTGATTGTAATCAATTCACTCTTCTTTAAGCCTACCTTTCATTCTGATGCATGAAAAGCAAAGAATAGAATAGAGAGAGCATCCAAAGTTTTTTGGGGGGGAAGTATTTATAGAGAACCTGTTGCCAGTGTGTTGGGGGATCCTCTGGTGCAGTTGACAAGACAAGTGTATCGTTAGGATTGGGACGCTTCTTTCTTTGATTGCCTTCCATTATGTTACTGTTTGAAGGCTCAACAAAGGAGGGTGGCATACCATTATTAAAAGGAAATACTGCTGGGCCAGTAAACGCCACATCAAACCAGAAAGCAAAACCATGAAAAGGTGCTGGAAAAAAAAGGAGAGAATCAGGTCATACGACCACTGGTGAACATTAAAGAAGAAGATATCAACACTAAAAGAAGAAAAGCATGAATCATAACCCAGCCACAAACTTATATACATAAAAAACAGATGTTATAAAAGAAAACCATGAGTTTCGTGGATAACAGACTCCGACAAAATGTTTATTGTTGAGAGAGAGAGAAGTTGTACATCGCATCATCGACTCAAATTTAAATCTGGCTGTGATAGACTCTAGCTCCTTAGTTGTCACTGTATAACAGTCCACATGCTTCACCTGCCATTTAGTTGAAGGTAAATGAGTCCAAAATGAGAAAGGCTCGTGAGTACTACAACAGTGCATAAGATACAAGAGCCTGAGGAAATAATTGAGCATAAGGCACAGAAGCCCAGAACATTCTAAAGTTCCACATTCCTGACGATCTTGATATAAACATCACCATACTTGAGACTGCAAACACCCTAATTCTGCTAAAATAATAGTGAAGACACAAGAGCATCATGCAATTCACAAAACATCCATACCATGAGCACAAGCAAGATCCCTTACCTTCTTCACAATCCCTATAACCTTACATTATCCTGTAGTTCTGAAAGACATACTATTCAGGCAAATGGACAAGCCCCAAAGGAATGGAAAAAGATTTTTGATTCCTCTTGGGGATTCACCACCATAAGAATAGATGTCAATGTTTATTTTTTTGTGAAATTAGTAACGTTAGATGTCAATGTTTATTCAGAGAAAATAATTTGCATGAATCGATAATTGCTTCTTTAATCCCTGATATTTAGTATATAGTCCTACAGCTCTGCACGCTACATGATGCATGGCTATCCAACAGAACATGGACAACATGGTTGAGCGACAGACTGACCATTCTTCATACAGCTCTGCACGCTACATGATGCATTTTTAGGTTTCATAAAGAGGCTATAAATCGTTTCATATAGTTCCCCTTAATAGGAAGGCATTCAATTCCAATGATATATTTCATCCCCTTCTCCCCCAACCCCATCCCACCCACCCCTTAACTGGCCAGTACTGGTATAACACCTCCGAGGCTCAATCAGCAGCAACGGGATTTTCAATTTTCCAGATATAAACTCACCCACGTAGTCCTACTTATCCAGACTATATGTTGGTTACGTACTTGTATCTGCATAATCCAATGATCTGCATATAAACTCAAATTATACAATTTTCTATCATAAAGCTCCTTTACCAGGAAGGCATCCCCTTGTTTGGATTAAGACATAGTTTCTGTTGTTGTCATTTGACACAGATAATAATTTGCAACTTGAAACCCAAAAAGTAATTGAATTTGGCAGTACTAACCTCTTGTGGCCATGTTAAAACATTTTCAACAGTAATTGTCTCTACCGATGGCTCTTCAAATGCACACTGCTTTGCTAACGGCATTATAGCAGACACTACAAAAAAGAAAAAAAAGGGAACTCCAACTGAAATCTAAAGAGGAAACACAATCAAAAATAGATAATCAGAAGCATTAGCATTTAGCAACCAAACTTCGATCTTTTAGGAGTCATTTGGTGTGAGTTATAAGGTATAAGAATCCCAAGATAAAATTTAGGATTATTTTATATCATGTTTGGTTGGAGTATTTATCCCACCATTTTTGCCATGGTGATGGGATAAATTACCCCATATACATGATGGAATAACTTATTCTGGGATAATTAATCATGGGATAACTTGTTCCCAACCAAACGACCCGTAGGGTTGTTTGCTCCACTCACACAGAATTCAAGGTCCATGGTCACTATACCCACTTAGTGGAATTTCACTTGGTATGTTGTTGTCGTTGTGTGATTGGTACAATAACACCTTTCATGTTTTTACTGATAAGGGAGGTTAATAAATGAAACAGCAATTCCAATGCTAAGAAATGAAGAATCCACCTTATACTCAAGATTGATACAATATAACGAATTAAAATGGTATACAAACCAGCAAGTCTGGAGACATTACGATTTAAGACAAGTTTAACCAGTGTAGTGAATACTCGATTTGATGACAAATTAAATAAAGTGGCTAAACATCAAGAAAGTGGATCAACTTTGCATTCTGAAGGGAGAGTACTTTATCAAGGTTACAATTTTTCTGGAAGAATAGCAGAGATAACCATGAGTCTTACAACATATACTCACTGTCTATCCCATAAACATTACGCCAGAAATCAACACTTTCACTATACCGATCCGGATGTGTCACAGGCGCCATGTGGAGCTGCAGAGAGAAGAAACAGAGATTAAAATTGTGTCACTCTTTCATATCATCAAGGGTGGAAAAGCAAAGGTCATTCATAATCATCAGACTCCAAGTCTAGATACTTCAGACTTCTTCTAGGTGAACAATGCAGTAGCATTAGAATCTGTTCTAAGAGCTTTTCTCGTCTTAATCTAAATGAATAGATCACCATTCCTAATACAACTATTTCATATTACTTCTTTGGCACTGCAAGTATCAGCACGGAATTTCCTCTATAACAAAAATATGAATCAGATACTAACATAGTGTATTTGCTGCATAACAATATATAATATCTGAATCTTTGTCAGACAACTATAAAATACGTGAATCTGATTCTGAAAATATAAATAAACTATTCACCCACATGAAAGATGCAAAAGAAGGATAATACACACGTGCACACAGAAGATAACCCCCAAATAAATTTCAAAGATCACATAAATTAGGGAATGGAGTATGACTACCGTTGCATGTGATGGAAGAATAAGACCTCCTGGTTTCAGCCAGCGGTCTCTAGCAGTGATAACACTCCCCAGCATGCTCTGCAAGGACAAGCACGTATTACATGCAGTGTAAGAAACAGAATAGAAGTCATGGACTCCCACATAATACATTTAAAAGGTAAACCATGTGAAGGCCAAACTAGATATACGCAAGCCTTGGTGGCAGGTGAGTCTTCTCCCGAAAGAGAAGCAATTTTGTCAATAGAATAAGAAAAGCATTGGAATGCGTCTGTCTGCATAGTATTACCTCATAAAGAAGCATGTAACCCATCCATTCGGAAACTATAACATCAACTTCTTCATCAATTTCAACATCCTGAACTAACCAAAAAGTATGATATAGTCATTAGTCACCATACTCGACTTGACCAGAGTTTTTCCAAATCATTCCAACCAAAATTCTAAGTAAAAACACCGGAACCGACAGATTTCATTGCTCAACACGAATTTTAAATCAAATTTCACTGATATCCCATTAAGAAAATAAACTTGATTCAGTACCCTTTGGTTCAACAACTTACCAAGAAATGGACTTAGAAAAGTGCATTCTCCATAGGGAACTCTTTTTTGTAGACAGATGATAGCTTATAAATAAGGAATTTGATTTTTCCTAAGGAACTATGTTCCCAATCTCCTCTGATCCACAAAGATGCAACAGCATAAACAGGTGGAAGAATAGTGAATACACCAGATTATAGAGCCCAAGAAAAACACTTGAGCATGAGGAATTGATTTAAGGTTCTTTTTTTAACCTGTCAGTTCCTTGACAAACATGTGAATTGAATTTAAAAGATTTTCACTTCCCCGTAGGAAAAGATAGATTTCATACAACTTAAGCAAACAGAAGCAACCAAATTTCCAATGGTAAATAATATCAACTCTAAGTAGAAAAAAACAAGGAAAGAATCAAATGTTTGGACTAGAACATACCTCGACCCGGCCATGCAAAACAATCACTTTGTCACATAGGTTGTTTGCCTTCACAATTTCATTCGCCTGGTGAACCATTAAAAAAAGGATGTAAAATGAAGTTCAAGTTCAATTATCTCCCATAGTTGCTGCAGAAAAAAGACACAGCAGAAGACATCTTAAAAATGTCCAGCTACAAGAGCGTTTTCCTCCATATGGTTTGAATAACGTTAAAAAGACATCTTAAAAAAGACACAGCAGAAGACACCTCTCACTCCGTCTTTTGTCAGTTTTCAGGTAGTCCTCTCATGGAACAGTTTGTTCAGTCTATCCATGAAACTCATGTCTGTTTATCCAACCAATATACAAAAACTAAAAAGAAATACTTTTCCCATGAATAGTCTTTCTCTGTATGAATAGATACTTCACAGATTGTCCTCAGTTCGACAACCGGAAGTTTTTTAAAGAACCTTTTCTTTATAAGGTAAAATCTAGAGCTCTTTAGAGAATATATCACCCTGTTAGACTACTGATAAACAATGAGTTAAATCATGAGTGTTTGAAATCTTAAGTAGTAGAACAACATCATGCACAATCATTGTCCTCAGCTGCCTCACTACAACTTCTTTACGAACTTATCAGATAGAAGGTTAACTTAAAGAGGGAGAATTTGAAGGTTCTGAAAGCCTTTGCAGATGATGCAACACCATCATGAGCGCCATAATGAAGCAGTCAATTCTCTCAGAATTCATCAATCATAAGAAATGTGCAGGGAAGCATTACTCTAAGGCACATTGTAGAATATAAATACAAAATAGAACAAGTTTCGATGGACATCTTCCAACAGAAGGAAACAAGTACCTGGATAGCTATATCACTTGCATCAACAGCATACACCTGGGATAAAAGAACAACTGCCAGATAAGTATTATATCAGGAACATCCAAATTAAAGGAAATACCAATTGAGGCAAACAAGAAGTTCAATTTGCATTAAGATGAGGTCATGACTTCACTTGCTCCACTAAAAACCAGGGCAGAAAGAAAGTAAAACACATCAAAGATGCAACTTGATTTTATAGAAGAAAAAAAACTTGGATCTTTCCAAAAGCAAATGAACAATCTAAAACTGGCATAGTAGCTAAACCAATAGAGAAAATAAATAAGCCATAGCTGCTTTTGAGCAAGAACGCTGAAGAAACAGTCAATCATATATTTCATCACCACGATCAGCTGGATGAGTGTCGGGCACCCATTCTTCTGTATTTTGATGTATAAAACTCCTAATTCCTTTTTTTTAGATGAAGATAAAACTCATTATTCCTTAAAAATCCAGCATCACCTGTTGCAACAATCCAGCATCACCTGTTGCTTTGGTAGAAACAATATCTTGGATCATTATCCAGAGATACTTAATTTGGAGCATTTGACAGCAATGGAGTAAAGAATCTTATAAGTAGAAGGTTCACCAAAGCGTAGATTCGACACTTTGCTCAGACTTTAAACTATGGAGCAAGGACAAGTATCTTTGCCATCTCTCAACTTGTGTGACTTCTAGGATGAACTAAGATTGTACAGCTGAGTGTACTTGAAAATGCAATAAATATCTAGCCATTACGTATTCTTACATATGTTGACTTTTACATGCTTTGGCACCTCGCAGGTGCCCAATAGATGGAATTTGACACTGTTATCTACCAAGAAGAATGTACATGCTGCGAAGATAGGGAAAGTGCTGACTGCAATCTAGCATAGACATCTACATCAAATTAGTATTCCAGTGACAAATATGGATCGTGGTGCAATTTTCTGCATTGAATATTCACAGCACTCTACTTAGAACATATTACAATCCATCAATAACTGGGTGAAATTTTTCTATTTTCTTTACATACATACGTTCATAATATTGCCTCAAAAGTTGAAAGGAACCCTGGAAATAACAACTCCACTCTGGTACTGAACTTAGATTGATGAAATTTCAGCTAAAGTGGACTTAAAGATATCTTACTCGTCTGGCACCCGCCTGTGCACAAAATATAGATAGGATGCCGGTGCCACATCCAACATCAACAACAACCTGGAAATTGTAAATTTAATTATACCATAAGCATAGATGAGACAGATTGAACTCTATAATGAAATTATAAAAAACAAAAAAGAATCGTGAAAGACTTAAGTAGAAACACACTATGAGATCTCATAGATTTTTTTTCTTGATAACAAGGGGAACCCGCAGTCGCTACCCTTTGGGTACTCACAGGGTAAACCCTCCCTTCCTGTGCAATAGCTCGCAAACCACATAGGAGAAGTAATCCGCACTGGGCGACGAGCTTAACCCAGAAGGCAAACCCCTTGCTTTCGTTGGCAAGGGGGTTCAAACTTGAGACCTCCAATTGGAAGTCTCATAGATTTGAGGATATCATTTGGTACACAAAGAACTATGCAGACAGTCGACTTACTTTTCCAGCAATGAAGTTTTGATACTGAAAAATTGCATTCCTATAAGTATCCGTCCGCACACGATCCTGTGAATTCCACCCATAAATTAACATGTCCATTGTACATCTAGATACATTTGAAAGCATATAACAGGGGAAAAGGAAAATACAAGTTCAAGCGCAAGCCAAATAATTAAATTCACCTAAAACAAGCAGTAAAAGGACTTTTCAACACTTCTTCATTTAAACTAACGCCATATCATCATCATACTAAATAAAATGCAACAGAGGGATTATAAAGTTTAAATTACACTATTCAGCTCCATAGTTTTCAAGACTATAGAAATACAAAAAGCCAACTAATTCTACAACTCTATATTTCACCTCCACCACAGTTGCACTCCCTAAAAAAGTGATTTTTATGAATGTATATGGACATGTATACATGAAAACACAGTCTAAACATACTACATGTATAGCCAAATAATCCTATTAAGCTCAGGTCCTCAAAACATTACACTCCCTAAAAACTTATTGTTGCAAATGGTATATATACTAGTAGATATGCCAAACCAGTCTAGTATGTATATCCACTCCGACAGAACTCTTCCAATTCAATCATCAGATTTTAATATAATCAATTACATCTAGAAACTAATCATAGTAACGCCTACACACTCAATGGACAAAAATGTACATAATATCTACACCTATCCAATGTACTAGATCCGTAATGTAACCACGAGACCGTTTAAAAACATTACTATATAACAAATAAAATACCTTAATCATCTCTTCGTGAATGCCAACATGAGCATAGGAGTTAAAATACGCCGTATCAAAGTCCGTACAAGGAGGTGCAGGTTTTTCCCTCTCCTCCTCATCTTCGTGCTGATGCTGCTGAAGCTGCCATTGAGAAACCCTAGCATCACTATCGCTTCCACCACCTCTACGGCCACGTGACCTGCCGCGGCTTCCCCTGCGTACTCGATGACCGCCTGAGATTCCTCCGGCGCCGGCGTGGTGGTAGCCGTTAGTGTAACCGCCGTCAGTTGGTTGTAACATCTTTTGTTCCCACGCGAATCTCACTGTCTCTGCCCACACTGAGACTGAAACGTAAAAGAGAGAAGAAGGGTTCTATTTTTTGGAAATTAGCACTTTTAGACCTTCAAATGTTGATAAATTTTAATTAAGCACATTTAACTTTTCGTTAATTAATATGTGCACTTTTGATCCGTCTGACTATGAATTTTTACAAGTTCGATGATTATTAATTGTTATATAATTTAGTTATCAATATGTTATGTTAAATTTGAATATTCAATATTCGAGAATAGTATAATACTATTAGGAAAAAAAATTCGGTTCAGATGTAGGATACCTATCCAGAAGTTTTCGCAACTCAATCATAGATGATGGAATCATCAAAGATTTTATGAATTTCATAGTAATAGAAATACATGTCCTACCGAGAAGGAAGCATGATAGATTCCACTCTCTTTTCTTCTATTAGTTAGCTTGGATTGAGAAAGCTCCGCCCAATAGCGCTGGGCAAGAAAACTCTATGGAAAGATGGTGGTTTAATTCGATGTTGTTTAAGAAGGAGTTCGAACGCAAGTGTGGGCTAAATAAATCAATGGGCTAATTCGATGCAAAGCGAAGAACCTTACCAGGGCTTGACATGCCGCGAATCCTCTTGAAAGAGAGGGGTGCCTTCGGGAACGCGGACACAGGTGAGTTAATCATCACGTATTTTCTGTATAAAGAATTAAGAATACATAGTTTTGTTTATCGAAGATAAAATATGCATAGTCATATACAATAAGAATCATAACTAGAATTCATCACTAAGAACAAGATCAAAAGTAAAATTATTTATTTAAGAAAGTTCGGGAATATGGATGAAGAGAGAAGTTGGAAGCTGTTTGATGGCAAGGAGATGGTTTGTAATAATTTAATATAGTTTCTTGAATATAACTCTGAACAATTTTGGTTATTTAAGTTCCTACGACAACGAGTTTGGCTCCAACTCAATGAGTTTGTCTTCAATCTACTTACACGTACTTCTCATCTCATTTGGTTCGAAACTCTTATTATTAATCTAGAGGCATTTCGTATACTATCTCTCCTTGCGATTCTCATAGTTCTTATAAATGATTGCAGGTATTAGATAACATTATTGGGCAATTCAGTAGTGGAGTATACCTAAAGAAAGATTAATGTGGTTGTGGACATACTAGCTAAGTTTGAAAGTATAACTAGCTCCACTTATATGCATCTTTTTATCAACCCACCGACTTTTGTGCAACAAGCTACTATTTGAGAAGATTCACATGGCAATCACATTGTTCGCTTTGTTCACCCAACTCGCCTTAGTACACTAGTTACTAATTCATATTTGTGAATATATCCATTTTTGAGGATATTATCTTTGAAGGATGTTTCTTTAATTCAAATATGTTTTGACAGTCAATTTGTAGCAGCTTCTTTTGAACCGTAATTCTTCCATAAAAAAATTCCATCAAACCCAATCATCTATAATCCCCAAACTCTTTCCTTTTATAACACATATCGTAATTTTTTTGATTCTCTTACAAAAAAAAATCAAAAAGATTCATTGTCCCCATCGATATATAAAAAAAAAGTGAGATTGCATAAGCATAAATCCATGTAAAAACAAGATGAAGATGTATATGTCGTTTATATTCAATATACATACGATACACCAGTATAAACTGTGTGTATACATATTATAGTACATTGTATGCATCCTACCTACACAAAAATACTCAGAATACACTAATGATACATCAGGGATATACTTGTAAACACGTGATACATTGTATATATAATTTTATAAACTCGGTAATAGTGTATATAAAACTTTATACAATGTATAAACATTCTGTATATAATTTTTATAAGAACATTATTATACAAGATACACTTTATATATAAATTTTATACAGTACATGCACAGTATGTATATTCAATTTTGTATGAAATTAACCTATAACATCAAATCATCACCACAACCTCAACCTAATTAATCAAGCGATATACTGTTGAATTACTTATTATAGCTATAGTTAAATAAATTACTATTTGCCACTACAGTTTAATCGTAGTGGCTAAGGACCCACGTTTTGATTTGTATATCATGTCTAAACTGTCATCATCTGTTGTTTTTTCCCCCATTATACAAAGTAGTATTTCTCTCTCATCTTAAATAATTTATTTTCTTAATTCACTCAATTACAATTAAATTTGAGTTTCAAATGTTTTTGAATCTCCCCAAAATCATTTGAATTTCTACTACAAAAGAATCTACTGAGTTCTCATATTTCTTTGTTCTCCAAATCTTCTTGCTATCCAAAATATTATCGATGGTGAAATTGAATTTTTGATAGGGGACGGGATAAATGTCTAAGGTGGGAAAAATCTTCTACCCTTACTGAAGAGGTATTTGTATAACCATCAACTAGCGAAGAAATTAGATCCGACGAAGAGTATAGATCTATAAATTTGAGGTATTTATATATTTTAATTTTGTATATTTTTTTGTGATATGTATTTGTATCTATAAATTCGATATTTTATTGTATATAAGTCTATGAATTTGTTTATATCAACGTTTGTAATTATATACGATTTGATTTGTATATTTATATAAATTTTTTTCCATAGATGTGAATTTTAGGATTCAATTTGCGTATTACCGGCAATTATACGCTCTAGATATTATTTTGTACAATTTCAGAATTTGTATAGTTTATCCATTTATATACTTCAATCAATTGTACACATATATAAGTATTTGTATAGCAACTCCTATTATTGAATAATTGATACAATTGTACATTAATTTATCATCAAATGACTGTGACAGACAATGCTATATACGATTCAATAAGGACAAAAAAAAATTAACCTAAAAATGTATAATTAGTCTTCATATATACAAATATTAATACATACACAAATTTTGTATTCAATCCACAAATTATGTATCAACCATACATATCATCATAACTCCATTAGTCAATTCATATATATAAATACAAAACAAAAAAGTATTTTGAGATATATACAATTATATTATCAATCAATATATATTCAATATATCTAATAATCAATTAATACAAATACCAATCAATAGAGTTTTTTTGATACATATACAAATTATGTAATCAATCGATACATATTCAATAACTATAATAATAAAAAAATTCAAATAATCAATCTATAGAAATACAAGTCATATACGGTAGAAAAAAGACACTTGTAATCTAAAAAGAGAAACTATTTACAAGCGGCTACCCCCTTACTGTCATACCCCATGTTTTTAATTATTCTCATGCGTTTGATGCAATAAAAGTAGGGATAATTTTAAATATATGTTGTAAACTAATTAATTTACAATAAATATAACCATGTTTTATTTACATAAAAAATAGCTAAAATCATTAAAAAGAATATACATTACTAAATACAATATAACTTGTCAAAAGTTTTTAGAAAGTATACACTGACTTTACAACATAGATTACTTATACATGAACTATACACTAAATATACATTATGATACATTCGAAAACTGAATATAACTCGAGTATACATGAAATGCACACTGACAACACATGATTATACAACAATTATTTTATTGGTATTATTTTAGTTGAATGGCCATGTACTACAATTATTCCATAAAAGTGTATACATATACTCTGATGGTATCAAGAAGGTACAGTTAGTGATTCAGTGAAACTGCTTGATACCATCAAAATATATACATACTCTGATAGTATAAAGAAGAAGAACTGCTTGATACTACCAGAATATATATATACCATCAAAGTTTAGGATTTAATAAATAAGATTGTAACTTTAATAAATGAGATTGTGACTTTAATAATTTTCTCTTAGTTGTTACTTTTTTAAAAAATAAAATAAAAAGGAGTCTAGTCCTATATGATATTGATATGGTATTAATATACTAACGAAGTATCATAGAGAACTAAGCTCAGTTCTATATGATACCGCTATGGTATCAATATATCAAGTATTACAGAATAGTGATATTGATGTCACCTGCGAAAAGAAGGAGAATGTGGGGTAAACGGGTAAATGATTTGGGTTGGGTCTATTTTTGATAAATGACTTCACAATTAGGTTCATTTTGTGTAGTTTTTCCATAAAAGTATAGTATGTAGGCCTAACTCAACTTTGGAAGCTAGTTTTGAAACGTTGAAGCGGCTTTATTGCATGATCTCGAGTAGATCGAAGCAGAGACTCTAGTGATAGTTTCACCTAAAGCGGACAATTCATAAAGTCTTTGTTTATTTAGGTTTCTTATTTGGTATTCGATAACGATTTTGGGCTTCATTATTTAAATTCACCTAGAAAGTATCACTTTTGGAGTAAGGCGTTCCCTTATTAAAGATGATCCCATATTAAGAGTTCAATTTCCAAATCTTTGATTAAGAATAAATAAATACTTACCACTCCACCAAAATCTTTTGATCATTACAGTTCATAAAGTCTAACAAACTCTGATTTTCTTTTTTTCTTTTTTCTTTTCACCATTACTACTATTTTTAAATAAAACTCTTACAACTAATACAAAATTTTAATTTATCAAATTAAATTCGTCTTCTATAAATTTAAACATGATATCCATTCCGAGTCAAGAATAAACAAGAAGAAAATCATTTACTCTACAATGAATTCTCATCATATATAATACATCTTAAACATGTTTAAAACAGAAGAATAAACTACAACAACTAAAAAATGAATCGTTATACAATCAACGACTGAATTCATTATTTTCTTGATAAGCGTGCATAGGGGGGGGGGGGGGGGGGGGTTTCTAAAAAAAGTTGTTATGTTAACGTTAGAAATAAATGGGGACAACAAATTTCAATTTTGATAGTTTTTTTTTTTGTCCTTTAACTAATTTATCATCCTATTAGTTGTCACTCTTGCAAGTTGGTGTTCAATTGGGATAGGTCCACTTTTCTGAATTTAAATCATTTTCACCTTTGCTGTAATTGTTGACTCTTGATTACATCAACATAATTCAATTTTTTCATGATTTCTCATTTTAATAATTAGCCTATAATTAGATAAAAGTGCGGAGCGGATAACTATCGAAGCATGACCAAATTTCGCTACTAATAACAAAAATTATCTTCAATTGCTGAACAAATAGCTTCTCCGAGAAGTACTTTTTGGAACCTTGGTTAAGTACAAATTGTTGCTCTAATATAGGAGGAAAAAGTAACTTTTACCAAGATGAGTTATATCATCAGTCTAGGTTTTGCGTGTTGGGTATGAAGAAAATTTTGTTAGAAGTGGCACCATCTATAGAATAGGCGGGCTAGTCGGACTCCATTATAGGCACCGCATAGCGATTGGTTAACCCCCCCCCCCCCCCCCCATATTTCCTCTTTGGGAAAGTTACGCCGATAAACAATATATACTAGTTAATTAACTAACATAGCTATAGTTAAAAATAACTACGGCTCGCGACTAACAACTTTGTATTATTATAGTTTGAGTTTGTGCAACGAATTGTATAGCAAAATGTATCAAACACACAAAGACTATGAATTGTATAGCGAATTATACAAACGCTGCATGAATTGTATAACAAATTGTATAAACGGTGTGGGCGAAATATATACAAACGCTATACAAAAATTGCATTGTACATTGTATAGCGAATTATACAAAAATTGCTAATTATATAACGAATTATACAAACGTTGCACGAATTATACAGCGAAATATATAAGCACTGCTATAACTATAGTTACGAAATGTCATTAGTCGAACTATAACTATATAGTGTAATTAAGATATTTTAAAATAGCTATATGCGAAAATTCCTCTATCTCTACTTTTTTTCTTTTTTTAGAAAAACACTTTTGACAAAAATCACTTTTCAAAATAAACAAATTTTTAAAAAGTTAAGAAAATAGCTAAGTAATTTTGTGAGCAATAAGAATGTTGTCCTAGTAATTAGTGAAAAATTATGCCTTCCATTATGAAATTGATGGTGATATAGCTCTATACTCATTGTCAATGTAGAGAATATCAAGAAGATCTTTGGCTTTGCTTTGCTTCCAAGTTACTTGATTGGTACAATTTGAAAGTAGTTATAATATTATTTACGGATTGCGCGGAACTCAATAAATTTTTATTTAAATTATGTATTTGTATTAAAAGTCTTTTTTGGGTGGTGGTCGGTGAGGATGTGGACAACTCAGCAAACAAAGTTACAACCAATTATTATATTAAAAACCAATTATTACTCAAAAGTTACATTAACAACAACAACATATCCAATGAAACCTCACAAGTGAGGTCATGCGCACACCTTATCATTATCTCATAGAAATAAAACAGTTATTTTTCAAATTTACTCAAAAGTTATAAATTTAAAATTCTGATTCTGGCGTTGTGATCATAAGATGTGAGTTTGGAAGTTAAATTTTCTAGTAGTTTATTAAATGATGGCTAAAAAAAAAAAGAGAAATAGTTTTCTTATTTTTCTGGCAAAACAGTTGTTATCAACATGGGGATTTCTGCCTGTTGATTATTTTGCAGGGATTAATAAGGCCAATCTGAATACTGTTTTTGGTCTTTCTTCTTGGTTCCATTCATTGTTGCACTAGTCCCTTTCATTTCTCTTTAATATAATAAAAACATACTCAGCGTAATCTCATGAATAAAAGAGCAAATTCAGTTCACTAAAGCTTTTGCTATGTGTAAGGTCCGGAAAAGAGCTTCGACCACAAGGGTCGATTGTACGCAACCTTACCTTGCATTTTTGCCAGAGGCTGTTTTCACGGCTTGTAGCACCTGAAGCTTCAAGATAAAAAAATTACAACATATATACAAGTTGGTTTTTTTTTTTTAATTTAGTTTCAAGTATGTCTATAGATTTTGAATTACTCAAGATTGAGGTTGACTCAGTGTTTTAGAGGATTCAACTTTTACGTCGATGGTTTGATTAAATTCAAATCCCAAGCATTCTATTTTTATTTTTCGTTTCCTTAATGAAAAATTTTAATTTCTCCCTTGCTAGAGAGGGTAGAGGGTCCAAGAACTTACTCCTATAGCATTGCAATTATAATTATTATCACCCTTGTTCTAGTACGATGTAGTCATCGTACTCCACCTTCATTCCTTGGACATCGTTGTTCTCCTAAAATTCCGCAACTAATGGAGAAGATAACGTACGCAGACCTTACTTGTCTAGTTGTTGCAATTCTAAGTATCACTTTTGTTCTTATACAATGTAATCATTATTTTCAAAAATCTTTATTGTCCTAAAGATGACATTAAACAGCCCAATCAGCCACTCAAAACCTTCCATTCTGATGTTCTTCTGAAACCCTACTAAAATTTTGTCTGATTGCTCTTTCCTCGCTTATCTTACAAATAACACACTTAATCTCATTAACTTTTACAGACCTGCAATATCCGAAATCTATAATCTTAATTACCATTGTATCGAATTCACCAATACAAATTAACTACGTTAGACTTTTCAAAAAAGTTATCACATCCGTGATAAATCCTTCAAAAGCCCCACAAGCACCCAAATCATGTATTTTTTGAAGAATCCGAATAACGACATAGCTATTAAACCAATTTATTTTCCTTAAAAAACAAGTAAAAACTTACTATATAATTTGTTGCACTCTTCATTTATGATTTTCAGATATTTTTTAAAATCTTTAAATAAAGTTGGTGCCTTTTTTCATCAATAGGGCCATCAATACAAAAATGTCAAAATTTTGAATTATGAATAAAGCTTGTGGTACCCATAATATTTATTTGAATAGCTCAACTGTGCACTTTTCTATTTTTGGAACCCTTCTGTTTCTGTTATCAGTGACCTCATTGGTCTGCTACATTGTTTTAAATCATATCATTTATATTTATGCAAATAGTCGGATTCATATAGTCGATCCCAACTAGCGGTAATTGTTATTACTAGTCTTGCTGTACGCGTTTTGCGCGTGTACCTCGTTTGATAATAAATATTATTATGAATTTATAAAAAGATAAATGATTAACAAATTTTGATAAATTATTTATTTATGAAGGTCCTATGTGTAGAGATTCTATAGCCGCTAGCGACTGTGGGGTATTTTCTTGATTCAAATAAAGAATAATAAGTGGAAGTCTTTCCATGGCTAGAATTATTATTGTTGTTAGTATATATATATGTGTGTCTAGTAATGAATTTTCAAGATTTTGTGTGAATGCATAGCACTTGTTTGATAAAATGTTTCACTGAAACATCTTGATAGTGAATTCAAGAAGGCTAGATGACAGTAGATAAATCAAGAAGCTCAATATGGAGCAGAGAACAAGATATAGCATTTGAGAATGCATTGGCAACTTATCCTGAGGATTCTGTAGATAGATGGGAGAAAATTGCTGATGATGTTCCAGGGAAAACCTTACAGGAGGTTAAGAATCATTATGAACTTTTACTCGATGATGTGAGCCGGATCGAGTCTGGTTATGTTCCTTTGCCTTGCTACAACTCTTCTTTTGACAGGTCCTTGTGCCATGGTGGTGGTGAAAAAACAGGCAAGAAGACTGGGGGTTCGGGGAGGTTCAATGGTGAATCAAATGATGGAGGTAAATCTACTAAGTTGGAGCAGGACCGGCGAAAAGGGGTTGCTTGGACGGAAGATGAGCACAGGTTAGCAAAACAGCTTCAATTACTTCAGTACAATATTGAGCTAGATGTTTGTTTGTTGTATATTTGTTAGAGACAAGTGAGGCTTGCTCAAATGGTCGAGCACCTCCACCATCATCCGATAGGTTTGAGGGTTCGAGTCACGCTAGAGGGGTAAATGAGAGAGCACGTTCCTCAAAAGATAAGAAAAAAAGAGAGTATATTTGTAAGAATTACTCATGAGTTCAGCATACCTTGTGCTTGAGGTTGCTATATATCATTTAGGATAGTGGTACTTTCAGTTCCCTTCCCTGGACCTGCACATAGCGGGAGCTTTATGCACCGAACTTGCCTTTTTTTTTTTTCTAATTTCAGAATATAATCTTATCAACTTTAGCTTTATGCTCCTTCTGCTGAAAACTTTCTTTGCTTGGAAACATTATGACTCCGTTATGAGAGTGTACTTCATGAAGTCATAGGACTAAGACGTTGCCAGATCATTTGTGGAACTGTATTATACTGCTGCCACTTTCAGAAAATACTCTTTCAATGGGAGACGTGATCGATGGAGAAAAACTCTTTAGGCGATTCAGGGGTTTTCGCGAGTCTGAATGTTGTTAAGACATAGATTTCTGTTTATGCATAAGACAGTAATTACAGCTTGGTGTTTCTTTTCTCAATTCCTAGAGTTTTTCTCTGTGCAATTCAAACTACCTGCATCTTAACCAGACAAAAAATTCACTTGGATACACCTTTTTATCCTAAAATGCGCGTAGTAATTCTTGAAACTGGATCTTGTTTTATATCAGTGGACTTCTCGTTTTGTTGGCCGTAAGAGCCAAGGCTGCAGAGATAATAATTGACGATGCATATTCTTACTGACATCTTCTGCATTCTAGATACTGTTTAACATCCTTCTGATTTTGTATTGAGACGACTTTTTCTTCATTTGCTTTATCTTTGTTGGTATGCAGATTGTTCCTTCTTGGACTGGAAAAGTATGGAAAAGGTGATTGGCGAAGCATTTCTAGAAACTTTGTTGTGACAAGAACTCCTACGCAAGTGGCGAGTCATGCCCAAAAATATTTCATACGTTTAAACTCGATGAACAAGGATAGAAGACGAACAAGTATACATGACATTACTAGTGTTAATAATGGAGATGTCTCAGTACCTCAAGTTCCAATCACTGGCCAAACAATCGGTGCTGGTGCAGGAGGTTCTTCTGGCAAATCCATCAAACAATCTCGAGCAGCACCAATTGCTCCCATTGGACTTGGCATATACGGAACGACCACCATCGGACAACCAGTAACAGGACCACTTGTTAACGTAGTTGGTCAGAGGCAGATTCAAGATTTGGACATTACGGGTTCGAGTTTGGGATTTTACTACGACCAATCTTGATTTTCCGGGTACATCTAGTAAACCTTTTAACACATACAGAATTCAAGCCAAAGCTACTACTGGCTTCAGATGAATCCACCTCTGCTGTCGGTACAACAGTGAATCTTTCTCCACCGATATACATGTCATATGCTGTCCAACCTCCGATTTCAGGAGCAGTGGTTGCTGGTGCACCTACACGATGTTTACGATGGAACACACGTCTACACATTAGTAACATATTTTTAGAAACATAAGTGTGCAAAGGCAAACTGAAGAGTCTTATGATGCCTATTCATGTTTAGTGCAGTTTTCTTCAGTGGTGCATGAATAATATTTCTCAATGTCACATAAACATTCCCTCAGGACTTTGATCCAGTGGTAAGAGCAATATTCAATTATCTTATAAAGAATCTTTACTCTACTTCACAAGGTAGGAATAAGATTGCGGACACACACAGTTCCCTAATCCGGGGATATACCAAGTATGTTGTTGTTATAATGATTCTTTCTTGCATTTTTTATTTCTTAAATCCACATTACACAAGAAAAAGTGATAGATTAGGGCTCAATTAAAACTTAGAATTGATCTTTAGACCTAAAGAAATAAGGGAACGTTCGGTATGACGGTATGAATGAAAATATTACTCAGAAAAATTATGTGGGTTGTTATTTTTTTCTTGTGTTCGATATGCAAGCAAAGAATACTATCCAAAAGATATAAATATATAGTCTTGACAAATACTATGAAGTGTGACATGTCAGATGCTGGTTAAGATGGTGGGGTTTAGATGAGTGTGTACGAATCAAATGTTTAATTATAAATCAGAAGTTAAATTTGTTAGTCATGAGGTGAAAGAAACTAAATCTTATTTTGTCCCAAAATCAAATAGAAATCAATACTTAAGTTCAAGATACAAGCACATTTGCACAAGGTACAATCATATATGCACAAGCTATAATACATGAAAAAGCTATATTTCTCTAATAAAAAGACTTATTACGTGTAAACGTGCCATTCAACTTTAACTGACATTTAAACTAGTAAACATACTTATGTGTGGCATAATGTAACACCACGTAAGATACAAATTGTTATATACAATGTCAAGTAGATACTTGTGTCAAGTTATACATATCTAAAGTTGGAGGCCGATGACAAGTTTATGTATTATGCCGGTCTAAGACACGTTTGTGTAGCATGCCGAGAAAGGAAGTGTTTTTTTTTTGTTCTGGTTAAAGAAAACACAGCATTTTGCTGTCTTGTTTCCAATTGCTCCAATGAGTCCACTGACCATTCCACTTCATCCTTCTCCATTCCCGCTTACAAATCCAAGAAACCCCCAAACCACCATTTTCACTTTACCAAGCAGACCAAGAATTTTGATTCCTCAACCTACCTTTTCTGCTTCATTAAATTCTCCTCTTTGGACCATTTCAGAGATAGTCCAGTCTGTTAATGGCAGAATCATTAGGTGGGGTCCACCTGGAACAATCTGTACGGACACCAGAACACTTGAACCAGGACAATGGTTCCTCCCCCTTGTTGGGCAAAACTTTGATGCCCACAATTTCATTACCCCTAAATTGGCCACAAAAGGTTGTGTTGGAGTGATTGGGAACTGGGTTTGTAAGGGTTGGAACAATGGGTTTGTACAGGTAGAGGGTGACACTATGAGTTCTTTAAAAAGATTGGGTTTTTATGCAAGAAACAGGTTTAATGGTTGTTTAATTGGTTTAACAGGAAGTGTAGGGAAAACCACTACAAAGACTATGGTAGCCTTGGCTATGGAGAGTGTTGGAACTGTTTATCACAGTCCAGGGAACTGGAACAATGAGATTGGGGTCGCGTTATCGCTTATTGGGATGCCAAGGGATGTGGGGTTTGGGGTTTTGGAGATGGGGATGAGCAAGAAAGGAGAAATCTTGGAGCTGTCCAGGATGTGTAGACCAGATGTAAGGGTGATTCTGAATGTGAATGCTGCACATTTGGAGAATTTTGCGAACTTGGAGGAGGTTTCCATGGCGAAAGGCGAGATTTTGAGAGAAGCAATGCCAGGGGATGTGTGTGTACTGAATGGTGATGATTCCCTTGTCATGAGTCTCCCAGTTCCAGTTGGAGTTAAGAAGGTGACTCCTATTAAAATTTTTAAGATTGTTCTTTATATTGTTTCCTTATCAGTTGCTTTGTTTGTTGTTTTCCCTTTTTCGTTATTATGATATGTTATACTTGAGCCGAGGGTCCTCTGGAAACAGTCTCTTACCTCTATGAGGTAGGGGTATGGTTTGCGTATACTCTACCAATTCCAGATCCCACCTAGGGGATTTCACTGGCTATGTTGTTGTTGTTGTTCTTTATATTGATATTCTTTGTGATCGGTTGTAGAGCCAGGATTCAAAGGGATTCAACATATACTGGTATATATACATTGAAAGAAAATTTACCTATCTAAATAATGTAAACTTTCAGTGAAAGGGATGTCGAGTGGACGAGGCGCCTCCACCACTGTTTGTGATCAAGTTTCTTTTCTGCTAGTCATTGAATTAGTTCCCAGCGTCTGAACTAGCTGATAAGAGTACATGCAATGCAGATATCACCGTTCTCTCCTTGCATTCTAGTATTGGGCAATCTTGAAATGGAGATTTCTACAAAGAATCTTGCATCTGAAAGGACAGAGAAGTCCATTTAAGATGATAAGTAAGAATCTCATTAATGTGCACCAAGTGAGTCCATCATGGGTGTGGGTGTGGGATCCATACCGGAGTTGGTCAAGCACCTGAGGTGAGTTGACCAAATCTGATATAGATCGCACATCCATGTCGTGTCGACACAGTTGCGGAGGGATTTCGAAGAGTCCTAGCAACTTAGCTCATTACATCCCTGTTATTTGTTAGATACAGTTCTACAGTAGGTGATAAGAGCTGAAAAACAACAATCTGTTACTTTTAATTCTTATATACTGTGAAATGATGATGGATTGGCTTGGGAGTCTACTTTTAGTTATTTATTGATTTCATTTTCTCCTTTTCTTGCTCAAGGTGGTATTTGGTCGAAAGTTGGGCTGTGATGTTCATCTAGTTTCTTCAGAAAACATAGATGGAGGTCGCAGAATACAAATTGTTCTAGAGGGGTTCAATGAGAGGTAAGTTTGTCAGAACTTTTTCCAACCATTCTCTAGACTCTAGAGCATGCTATTGGCATTGGCACAAAACTTGAACTATGACACACCTTGGTTTGAACATTTTCAGAATACCAGACTTTTATAATCCCCTCATATTGTTCTGTTTTCCAAATTGTGGTAAAGTATGGTTTTCTGCTATTGATGTAAATTGTATATATTTGTGTGTTCCTTATCTCGAAGGGCTTTTACCAGCACCAGCAGGCGTGCCTTCATCTTTTGTCTCTTTGGTGTGATTTAGATGTTATTAATTAGATAGAACGCGCGACAGATATCACTATTCCCTCTTTTAATAGCTAATAAAGAAGAGACTTCTGTTTTTTCCCACATCTGATGGTAGCTCTACACTCTTTATGCTATTCTTGAACAAAATGAACTTCTCTTAAAACAGACGTTCTATAATTTCAATGTGTATATTCAGTACTATCACAGTTTAAAGAACTTAGGTTGACGAAGAGGAATACAGTAAATACGATGATCTAGTCCCAAATAAGTTGGGGTCGGCTACATGAATCCTCATTTTGTCATTTAAGGTCATATCATATCATCATAATAATAAATAAAAGTGAAAAGTACATAAAAAATATATATAAATAAAACTAATAATAGGCAATAATTATAAAAGTTCCACATGACTCAACTAGTAGCTATCACCTGTATGTATTTTTTCCTTCCATTGTGCCCTATCTTTAGCTAAGTCTGTATTGGTACCAAGGAGCATGTTACATTTTGGTATGTTAAATAGAAGCTAACAGTTTATTCAGGAAAAAGATAATGAATTTTAAGTTGATATTCTGTGAATAAATGATGAGAAACCCTTCAAAAGACACGTCTGTCACTGAAATACGCTACTATGTATATTTCGAAACTTTCTCTAAGTTTCATTCATACTTCCCTTCTACTCCAACTCAATACCGTTCTATTTATTTGACATTGTTATTTACTAGCATTTACAGTTCTATTTATTTGACATGTCAGTAAATATTCAGGGTTAAATTCATTATCCCCAGTCCTGGCCTGCATTTGGCTATTAACGCATGTGCAGCTGCTGCTGTGGCTAGTGCTCTTGGCGTTCCTCTTTCTCTAGCTGCAAATTCCTTATCCAGATTTACACCTGTTCACAGGAGATCAGAGCTTGAAGTAGCTGAAAATGGCATTACAATAATAAATGATGTTTACAATGCAAGTCCAGCTAGTACTCAAGCTGCAATTGACTTGTTAAGAAACATCGACTGCAAAGGTAAACGAGTTGCTATACTTGGGGACATGCTTGAACTTGGTCCAACAGAATTCAAGTTTCATGAGTTGATGCTACAGAGTTGCTCCGATGCTCATTTTGATATAGTTGCACTTGTTGGAACAAGGTTCGTAAGTGCAGCTGAGAATATAGACTGTGCTGAGGAGATGAAACTGGTGTGCACCACTGATGCTCACCAGATGGCTTCTAAAATCATCGATTATCTAAATAGTGGTGATGTCGTCCTTGTCAAAGGCAGTCGTCAAATAGGAATGGAGGTGATTGTCGATGCAATTAAGTCTATCCACTTTGGTGTCCCACTTTGTCATGTAGTAATGAGCAAATGTGACTAATAGAAGATTCTGCGATGTGATCGCGCCAGGAAAAAATCGTTGTGCTGGTTCAACTCTGTTCAAGTTCTTTTTCAAGACCTCCACATAACTCAAGGCCAGCGCTGGCAGTTATGCTCGCGTAAGGATAGCTCATTACCCTTTTGCTGCTTCAAGCGCCTTTGAAGGACGAATTCTGAAAGAAGCTCATTAAGTGTAGGACAATGAATGGGATCTCACTGCAGGCTGCAATATGTTTCAATAGGATGTGAATTTGCTAAACCCATAGCAAACTCTTTGTGATATCATTGGAGGTTAATTGTTGTTAGGTGAACAAGCCAATTGTTCATGCGGTTCAGAAGGGCCAACTTGATCGTCTTCCCCAAAAATCTCAGACGAGGGAACTCTAAAAGAGCTGCCGACTCCAACTACCATTAGATCAGATCAACTGCCTATCCTACCTACTTTAAGTTCTTGACAACCCATATTGTGGCATGTTTCAGTCCTCATACGATTAGGACCTCGATATGGTTTTATTCCGTTTGTCATATCTATCATCCTTTTGTAAAAAATACCAAGTATCGGTGAAAGTAGGTGAATTAGTTTGGACATCGTCATTGTCATTAGTAAATTTTTTTTACAAAAGACTATTTTGATTTTTGAATCAAATTTTGTGTATTGTATTATCATTAATATTATGACCTCTTAATAATTGGACTTGTGAGAATTCTCTTTATTTTAAATAAGCGTTTCACCATAAATTTTAAATATTTTTTTAAAAATTTTATTTGTAACATATAGAGCTGAAATTAAAGATGAAATTATATTTGATAAGATATTTGAAATAATATTCGTATTTTAATATATTTAAATACTTCAAAAGTTAGAAAAATGAGTTGAAAAATAAATTGTAAGTTGCAGTATACAACTTGGAATTTCCACAATCAAATTAGCAGTATTTCTTGTATCTCGTATCGTTTGACTTGACATGCTGTTCAAGAAAAATAAAAAGACTTTTAAAATCTATTTTCAAAATGTTTCTTAGATATTTATGAGGTTACGAATCACTTTATTAAAGATAAAAATAGAATTTTCAAAGTTAAATTATTTCTAATTATAATAAAGTGGAATATTTTTTCAGATGGACTAAAAAAAAAAGACACCATGATTTATAATACCTTTTCTTTTTAATGTGTGCCAAAAAGAATCTATCCAACTTTTAATTTTTTTTATCCTAAAATTATTTATAATTATATAAATATTTAAATATTAATTTAGACGATAAATTTTAAAAGGTGATTATATTATTTTTTTCTTCAAATATCGTATCAAATCAAATAATGTCACGTAAAATAGGATGGAGAGAGTGAGTCAATAATTTTTGGGAAGCTTTTTTGCCGCCAATAGGCCCAAGCTCTATAAATATATCAAAAGTGCTACCCTTTCCTCTTTCAAGTCTCTCCGATTTTTCCGTTCTATCTCGTTCGATCTTCTGCAGTGCAACAAAATGCAGGTAAAAATTCATAAATTAGTAACATCAATTTCATAATTTGAGTTTTGATTATCAGAAATAAGATCTGCGTATGTTTTATCTCAGTTTGTTTGTAGGATTATACCGAGTATTATGTTGTTGTTATTGTTGATTTGTTGATGTTTTTGTTTGTCAAACTCCTCAATTTCATATTCAATTTCAGTTTTTTTTTTTATATAAATTTGATCAGTTTTATCTTCCACTATGGTAAACCCAGAACCCTAGTTTATTTTTTCTGTTCAGTGTTATTTTGGAATGTTTTTTCTGTTTGTTAATTTTTATCAGATGTATATGTGATTAAAGTGTGTATACTTTGTTGATGCAGGCTAGTGACAGGTTCAATATCAACTCTCAGCTCGAGCATTTACAAGCTAAATACGTTGGAACAGGACATGCCGACTTGACTAGATTGTAAGTTTTTGTTTTTGATGAGTTAGGGGAGTTCGTAAGAATGCATAAAAAGGAGGCAAGAAAGTACACAAAAATATTTTCAGCTGAAAAGATTCACTGTATAGGGGTTAATAAAATTGAAAAGAGTGTGCACTATTTATAGGGGTTTGATAGTTTCAGCTAAAATGATTTAACTGAGCATCTAACCTTAAGAGGTTCTTGCGCTTTGCGCTTAAAGTCCCAACGGACCTTAGAGCTTTTTTATGTTTTTCACTTTTGATCACAGTGGCTTTAATGTCTGTGGCATCACCCATTTCAGATCAAAAGTAGAATAGAAGAGGCTCCATATTTCCTTTGCTCTTGAACAGTGAAGGAAGAGGTGGTTGATACTTTCTGCATACTGCTGACATATTTAGCATCTGTTCACATTTTCCTCTTGAGCGAGACATACCCCATCCTACAGCCAACTAGGTGAAGCAAATCACCGTGGTAGGCAAAATAGGTCTCCAAATATGTGTCCATGGCTAATTATTCATCATTCCATTCTGAGCACATTTTGTAACCATCTCTAATATGAAGCACTTAAATGCTTTAGGAAATATATGAATGACGTTGAAGATCAATTAGACCAAAGGATAATGACCTTAAGAATTGAAAGAGTCTGTGAATATCTATCAAGACAATTTGAAGAATTTTGTAATGAAAAGGGTATTGCTAGACAGTCAACTGTTTCTTACACATCTCAACAAAATGGTGTAGCAGAAAGGAGGAATAGAACACTATTGGACATGACAAAGTCTATGATGCGCTGCAAAATCTATCCTAGTTCTTCTGAAAAAAAAAGCGTTATTGACTGCAACCTACATATTGAAAAAAGTGCCTTCTAAATTAGTATCTACCACTCCTTATGAGCTATGGACTATCATAAAGCAAACCAATATGGTCTATGAACCTGGGGTCGGGAACCAATATGATCTATGACCCTTTGGTTATGCATGTAAAAGATTGTTTTGCCAAGTTTGGAGATCTCGAGTCCAAAAGGGAAGAAATATATCTTTGAAAGATACTAAGAGTACTTCAAAGGCTATGTGTTTATTAGTGAATTGGTAGATGGAAGTATTAGTGAAATTGAATCACGATGTTACATTTCCAGAAAATGATTTTCCAAGGAAGGAGAGCTTCTTTAAGAAATGCTGAATCACGAGATGTCACATTTTGTTTTTTCATGTTTGTAAGGTTATCTATTTCTGCATTCCTTGAAATTGAGGTTCTTTATTCTAATTCCGTAGGTGGGTGGATTATCTATAGCATCTGTTTGACATTTATTGACTATGTTTAGAGTTTATGATTTTAGATTAATAACTTTGGAGGTACTGATGTTTTGGTCTTTGTCTATTTGTCTTAGTGAGTGGGCAGTGAACATTCAGCGTGACAGTTATGCATCCTATATTGGACACTACCCAATGTTGGCATATTTTGCCATAGCAGAAAATGAATCAATTGGAAGAGAACGCTACAATTTTATGCAGGTTTGTGCTTGTCACAAATGCTTATCTTGTTTTGCAGTTACTTCTATTTTTAGATTTTAATATGCTGGCTTGCATGATGAATTTTTCCTTAGTTTTTCTATGTTGATTTGCATAATGAGTGTGCTTTTACTGTACAGTTCTGCATTCCTTTACCAACTAGTTAATAGAAGTTGCTGATTTGATGTTAAGACTATAAGTTGCCCACGAGCACTGCATTGTTGTTAAAAAAGAAGTTGCTGATTTGATGTTAAGACTATAAGTTGCCCACGAGCACTGCATTGTTGTTAAAAAGATGCTTTTTTTGCAGAACAAGTGGCACTTCTGTTGCCTTTTTTTTGTTTAGAGTCTTCTTTCAGTGAAGGTTTTTGGCCACTCAATGCAAGGTTTTCTAGTGCTTTCGTAGGATGTGACTACCATGTGTTACATTGTTCACTTAGAGGATGCTCAAGAATGATGGCTTCTTAGACATGGCTAGTAACTAAATATAAAGACTAAGACTCATTTGAGGCTACTAACCAACCAAATATTCAGCAAAAGCTTTAGAAAGATCCTTATAAAATGGTTGTAACATACTTAGCAGTGTAAATCTATAACTCCTTAGCGACCCAAAATCCACACATACTTCAATCTTTTCTGCTGTATTGCACTTTTTTGTGTTACTCATCTCCATTTTTTGTTAAGTTGTACCTGGGAATTCATTCCGTGCTTGTCAAAAACAAAGTGATGTTTTTTTAAAGTTTCCTCTTTTCTTTTTTACTTTTGGGAAAAGAAAGCATACTTAGTTTTGATTAAAGCAGATAAATTTATTGCATTTTTCATATGCTTTTGTGGAGTCGTGAGTTAACTGTTTGTTCTCTGGCTTAATAATGTAAGTTTTGTCCAGTTTTTAGCCCATGAAAATAACCGTATCCATGTTTGCTGATTTAAAGTATAAATGATGAAATTCAGAAATGAAAAAGCTAAGTGTAGTCAACTTGTTTGTTGGAAATCATCTGGATAACAGGAAAATATGATCTCTGGTAAAAGGAATCTGGAAGAATTCAATATGTTATAATCTGTTGCGAAGTTCATTTCTATGTAACTGTTTGGCAATGTTCTTTGAGGGAGAGAGGGCCAGCAGGATTGGCAAAATATAGTGAAAGTTGCAGGTCAATTTGCTTCATTTTAACAAAAATAGAACTCCTTACACTATGTGGAAGGAACATGTTTTGGAAAGGAAGAAAACATGAAGTCCTTTTGACTGAAATATTCAAAAATGGAGTTTTTTGTGAGTATATACTAGCTGGTACAACCTTTGTCAGGTAGAAGTTTTGAAAAATGACCATCTTGTGAACTTATAAGTCTTAACTACTGTAATGTAGAGCTTCAGTTAGAGTACCTGTTTCCCCTGTAGTTATGCTCAGTGGTTAACCTTGTTACACACAACTTCTTTTTCTATGTTGCCATTTAGGATTTTTTCACGACCACCTGTTGAATGCAGTAATTTCTAAGGCTACTAATCTGGAGAGCTAACCACTGAATATGTGGAAGCCTTAGCTGTTTTTCACTTAGAAGACTGAATGTTCAAATTAGTTTGAGACCCGCCCAAGGAAAGAATATAACAACTCGCTTATGTTCTTCCTGAATATTACAAACTTATTTGATGTATATATGATATTTATGAGTACACATCCTTGATTTTGATCTTCTACAATTACTCACAATTCCGTTTTTACTTGTGCGTGTGCAGAAAATGCTTTTGCCTTGTGGTCTTCCACCTGAAAGGGAAGATGATTAAGAGTTGCAACGGATAGCACCCTTCAGAAACAGACCTCTGTCAAGCCAAGCCTAAACCTTGCTGCTTTAATCTCCTGTTCATTACATGTAAGGTTGATTTGATATGAAAATTTGACTTGTATTAAAGTGATCTTGCGAAAGTACATTTTGAGTTGGTTTTTCATGGTCAACTAGCTGATATATTTATCAAGTTCCTTAGTTGTTTTTTCATGCTCAAGTGCCCAAGAGAGGTGTCGAACATCGAGTAGCTGCTATATAGTCTAAAAACCACATTGTGCTTGGGTAGGGCCAGCCTATATTGAAGGCAGAACTGAACATTTGTTCAATGTGGATGAAGATTGCATGTCAATATCAGAAATAACAAATTATGCCAAGTCCTTTGGACTTAATTTTGAGGGAAGATTTGTAATCTTTTGAGAGAATATTATGAATGGTATAATTTCATCATGAACTTCCTTAATTTACCATGTAACAAAGTTTGGTAAGTACAAAGAACACTTTTAGGGTGTGTTTGGGGTGGGGATGAAAACTATGGGGTTGGTTGGTACGGGGGGAATGTGTTGGAGGTTGGATATTAGACAACTATAAAACATCTGATGAATAGAAATAACTTAGGAAATTATATTTCGTATTTTTTTTAATAGGCGAGAAATTAGCTAAAAAGACACTTATTTTGGAATGGAAGGAATACTTCTTAATGGGACACTTCTTAGACATTCAGACAATTACTTCTTAATGGGACCTGTGAAAGATAGAATAGTCTGTATAGTTGTGAGTATGAGGAGTATGATGGCTGCAACAGTTGAAGCTCCCACCCAAGGAGTACTGAAGTAATTGTGCATCAAATTCGCCTTCATTCTATTCCATGGTTTTTCACAGTATTCAACTGCTTTTCTGAATTCTTCTTTGTAATAGAAGTCGGTATACATAGTGACGCCACCTCCAATTTTGTTGAAGATGCTAGCTACTTCTTTGTCCTCTCCTATGAAGTTCACTATGATTCCTTTTTGTCGAAGCAAATTCACATCTTTGTCTGATTCGATAAGGTTATCCATGAAAAATGCATAATCACTGAAATATGTAGGATATACATCACATGATTGTTGCTCATAAGCAATGAGATTTCGCAGGAGGGTTTCCCCAGCATCTTCGACTCGAAAACCAGGAATTGTCATCAATCCGTTCTCAAACTTAATATCAAATAAACCTGTGATATTGTCTTTGTTACTATCAGTATTACTGGCTTTTGCAAAGCTAACTCCAGCTTCGGAAAGCTCTGTTGCATTTGGCATGACCATATGTCGTGTTCGGTCATCCTTATTTTCTGAGTTCTTTTTGGGATTCCCATGACACGATCGTATGTGTACTACATGAAGTAAATGTTTGATATTAAATCCTGCAGTCTCTTTAAAGGATTCAGGGGTCATTGTTGGCAAGTCATCAAGAAAGGGAATAGAACTCACCAGTATTGCCAATGGTAATTCATCATCTTGCTTTGTCAAGTGATGAAGCTTGTTGAGGACAAAGAAAGGAAGTTGGTTTTCTAGTAACAGCAAGTCCCTGAATACGTAACCAACATTAATGTTGATAATCCTGTCTTCTCCTATTGGATATATTTCATGACACTCGAGAATAAACTCAACCACAAAACAACCATCAAGGAACAACATTTGACAAAATTCATCAGTATAGAGGTCTTCTATATCGTCATAACACATTAGTGCTTTCTCCTTCAGTTTCTCCATTTCACCAATGCAACTTTCCACATCAAGCCCCTCTTTTCGCTGAAGAAACCTTCATAAGTACAATAATTTGTACTTTTTCATTGGATGAAGTTGAGATTTTTTGTTATGGTAAGGACCAATAGAGACCATCTTTGGTGTATAAGCATCTGGATTTGATTCACGTAGCCACACATTTACTTTGAATATGATACTTGATTTAGTAGACAAATTGTCTAAATCCTCAAAGATTTGATTTACAAATTTCTTTCTTTGTGACCCTAAAAGATCTTGACCATTTGTTTCCTTTATGTTGATTAACTGATCCACTTTCCTCCCTTCTTCTATCTGTAATTTCAAGCTATATAAAAGTTAGGGGGTGAAATTGGTTAAGAAGTTTTGTGAAGAGGGTACATATACATAGACTTATTCAATAGTCATCTTGATACCTCGATGGTGATGGTGGTGATGAGGGTATCGAAAGGACTAAATATGGAGAAGGATCAGAGAGGGATATAACTAGGAATGAAATAAAGGTGGATTATAGGAGTAAAAATGGAATTTTATGACATTTTTAAAGCTAAAAAGTGAGTTAAAATAACACCCCACGCATTCAAATATGTAGATAAGATACACACACACTGTCAAGTCATGTTCGAGTGTCCATGAGACACCTTTGTTAAGTTGAGGAGTCTAAAGGATCAATTGGTAAGTTTAAGGTGTCAATTCGACAGTTGAGATTAATTTTGACGGTCTAACTATATATTTTAAAAAAAAGTTAATAATAAGACCAATAATATCATATTCAAAGTGAATTTCAAGATTGTGAAAGTTTAACTAATTGACAAGGTGAATACTGTAAAGATTGATGCATATCCTATGAAACTTGGTAAGATTTAAAAGGACCATATTCTTCAAATGAAAGTAGCACATATAAATTCAGAACAAGGATGATTTGATCCTTATCATATGCCAATCTACAAGTGCACCAGCTCATAGGTGTAAGACCATAGTTAGTGAACTTATTAGGATTATGAGGGTCTTCCATATCTAGCTTATTCTGCTTATGGGTTTTTGTGACGAGGGTTCCCAGGAAACAACCTCTCTACCTCTATGAGGTAGTGCTAAGGTCTGCGTACATTCTACCTTCCCCAGACCCCACTTGTGCGATTTCACTGGGTATGTTGCTGTTGTTGTATTAAGATTATGAGGTAGTTTCTTCCGACTATATTCTAGTTGCATAGTCGTAGTTCAGTTTGAAAAGTCAGACCTAAAATTATATTAAAAAAATAACCTCAAAAATCCTACAATTTCTTAAAATCCATGCAAACATAGTAAAAAATAAGATTTAAAAAGGTTAACATAGATACAACAACAATAACATACCCAGTGGAATCCCACAAGTGGGGTTTGGGGAGGGTAGAATGTACGCAGACCTTACCGCAACCTCATAGACGTAGAGAGGTTGTTTTCTAGGAACCCTCGTCTAAAAAACCAATAAGCAGAATAAACTAGATATGACAAAAAGCACATGTCAATATGTAAATATGATAGAATTAACACACATATGACAGATATAAAACACGTCTACTCCTGCTACCTTACTACACCTCCACCTAACCCTACCAACCAATTAGCCAAAAAGGTTAACATAGATGATATTAATTAATTGTTCATATATTTTAATAATATGAATATGTTTATTTTAGTTCTTATGATGTATATATTTAATATCCATAAGAAAAGTAAGATAATGAAATCAAAAACAAATTTATATAATTTTGATAAAGAGAGACCTCATCTTTTTCAGTTTGAAGAAGCAGTGAAACTTGATTCTCTATTGAGGTCATATTAATGGAGTGTGTCATCCCTCTTTCTTCAGCTGTAATTCCTACAAAAAAGACACTTCCTTTTTAATTTCAATTCATAGATATCATGTCCATTATTATGAAACAAGTTCCGATCACTGACAACTTCTAAAAGAAGCGAAAAGAGAAGACAAAGTAAAAAGGGAAATTAATTTCAATTCTCGTGTTACTAGCTCTACGACAAAACTCCTACATCTTTTCATAACTTGTAGAAAAGAAAAACTATTGCTCCACCAAAAGAAACATTTAGTGACAACAAATTTTTCTTTAAGCGGCATTATTTACTGTCACAAAAAGATTTTACAGTAATTAAATTAATGTGATTGTATCAAGAGTTGCTAAAGTTCTTAGCGATATTTATACAAAATGTTGATTATAAATATACCTATTGATGTGAAGTCCTTTATTTGTTGTAGACTTGTAGTGTATGAGGTAAGATGTTATATAAAACATTTAAAAATTTACCTCTTTGATTTGTTTGGTTATAAATGGACTAGTTGGAGTGTACTTGAGTTTCTTCTGAAATTCTTCTCTTCTCAACTTTTATGAAGGTGAAGGAATATGAGAGATGGATAATATAAAATTATATATGAGTACTATTTATAGATTTTCCTTTGTGTGATTGCAAGTGTTCCTATATTACTAACATGAAACAATGTGCATCTTGAAAAATGTATCATAGAATAAATAAAGCTTTACTATCATAGAATAAATACAACACAACCTAGCTATACCGAATAATTTTATTTTTTTTAAACTGAAATATTTGGAAGTATGGATGCTTTTGTGAGTTTATCTTATCACATAATGATAGGCCAAGAGTCATCCAAAGTAATTGTAGTAGGAAATGAGTCATTAGTGACAAGTTTGGTCATTTTCTATCAGGAGTACTCTGTCATTTTTGATTCCAGATGCTTGAAGGCCCCATTGACACGAAGTGATTTAGAAAGATTCTTCGTATACAATGCTTTATCATCTAATAGTAATAGAATTTAATCATCTCCTGGTACGTACAATCATTCCAAGAATTTATTCTTATCCCAGCTGTGATTTCTAACCAAGTTTTTGGATGGAGAAATGACCATCCTCTGATTTGTTCCAAATAGCATATCAATTGTCAAGAGGTGCATTAGCATCTTTTTGTGTGTGTGTGTTGGTTGGGGGGGGGGGGGGGGAGATAGAAGGCAAATTCTTAATGTGAGGCTATGATATTGCAAAGCCAACTTTTTTACAAGCTAGAGTTATATTTCATTGTACTTGGAGTTTAGACACTCATCTTTTTGCCTTAGATTGATTGAAACTCAGTGATTGTATATCAGGGGTAAGGTCTAATCTCCCCGTTGTTTATTTCTCCGTAAAATGATATACAACACACTCCAGAACTTTTTTAAAAGAAAGTTGTTTCATCCTGTGTGGATTACTAATCCCGGAATAAGTTATAAATAGATTAGTAATTAGTGTTTGGATATGTTATCCATGCTAGAAGGTGGGAATAATAGTGTATCTTTTACCTTTTCGCGATTTTTCCTCTACCCTAAAAAAGGGACAAATATAACCCTCAAACTTTGTAATTCAGATAGGATATATAGGTGAGAGAGACCTCATCTTTTTTAATTTGATTGAGCAGTGGAATTTGGTCATCTCAATGGAGTGTGCCATCCTTCTTTTTTCAACTGTAATTCCTACAACAACATACCCAGTGAAATTTCACAAGTAGGGTCTCGAAAGGGTAGAATGTACGCATACCTTACAACTACCTCATAGAGGTAGAAGGTCTGTTTCCTGGCTGTAATTCCTACAAAAAGACATTTTTTAAATTCAATTCATTGCAGCTGATTTAAATCATTTAAAAATAATTACCTCTTTGATTTGTCTGTTTATTAATTCAAAAAGCTATAAGGTGGACTTTTACTTGAGTTTCTTCTTAAATTCTTCTTTGCTCAATATCTCTAGGAGTTTGAAGGATGAGAGATGGATAATATAAAATTATATATGAGTACTATATATTGATGTTCCATTGTGTGATCGCAAACTATAACATGAAATAATGTACATTTTGAGAAAAATACCATAGAATAAATAAAGTTTCGGTATCATAGAATAAAGACATAATACATAAATATGGCCTTTAATAATTTGGTTTTAACTAACATCTATATCCTCTTAACTTTTGGTGTGCATAAATAGATACTTAAATTTGTATAGAGCACCTATGATTTGTTATTAGACTTCTATAAAGGTATGTCTAGATATATTATCCATGCTTGAAGGTGTAATAATAGTGTCGGGATCAGTTATTTCAGGATAAAATAATGAAAATGATAAAAACACTCATAAGGTCCCAAATCCCTTTTTCTACTTAAATAAATTAAAGTGGAGGGTACATTTGAAAATAATATTTTAAAAATTATATAATGCATGTTACTTTTTAGGAATGAAGAGTCCGTTTGGATTCGCTTAAAAAAGGTAGCTTTTAAAAAAATACGTTAGAAGCACTTTTCGGAGTGCTGACACTTATTTTAAAAATAAGCTCGCTCAAAAGGGTTGCGTTGCTTTTAATCTACGCTCATTGACGAGATGGGGATACATGGTTTCTTTGGTGAGGATAATGCCATACTCTAAGTCCGACACGTGGTTTCTTTGGTGACTACAAAGCCATATACTAATTCTATGTTCGACAAGTAAAAGTCTGACAAAGCCATATAGCAATAGAAACTGCTTATAATTCGACACGTTATTTGAAGGACTTATTCAAGCTTCTCTCTTTAGCCCCTTTCTCTTACGTGTTTGAACAAAAGTGTTGCAGCTGAAAAAAAAGTTATTTATGTATTTGGTAAACAAGTTTTGTTAATCACTTTTAGTGTGTATAGTTGTGAGTATGATGGCTGCCACTGTTGAAGTTCCCATCCAAGGACTACTGAAGTAATTGTGCATCAAATTATTACACCCAAGGACTACTGAAATGAACGAGCACTTTCAAAAAGAATTAATTTGCACGAGTAATACAGAAAAAAAATTTAATTAATGTTTTTTTGATTTGATAAGGTGGACAACTAATATGAGGAATCTATCTTTAGAAAGATGATCAACTAATTAGATACACGATTTTCTTAACGACATAATGATATTCACCATTGTTGAACCACAAAGGCTCAAAATTATTGGAGAAGAAGAAGTATAAAGTATGTTGATTATCTAAAAAATTGGAAGAATTTCAAACGTTTTAAATTTATTTTAGGAGTTATGATATTGCGAAATATTTGAGAATTGTAATAAGAGTGATTTTCTCCTTAACCATGCCTTATCAATTACATTTCTTATTTAAGTACACTTAATTATATGTATCCGAATAATATATATTCGAGATACATTTATCTAGATGGCCATACATGTATCCAAGATCGTAGAATTAAGGAGAAAAAGAAATGTAAGCCCTATTGTTTATCCAATACATGTATCTAGCCGTGATAAATACATATATCTGAGGTATAAATTATGGTAGAATTCGTAATAATGAAAATTGAACGGAAAAGAAGTAATTAGATGTTAAACTATAGAAATTTCTGTTGTTTATCCAATAATGAATCCCTTTTTAAAATATGATCTGAGGATTTATTTCTTTAAGCAAATTGAAGAATCTCATGATAAATGATTAGACCATAGAAGAACTTTTTTTTTTAATGATTCCAAACATTAGACGATAATTTATATTCTTGATTACTAATCAAGAAGTCTTTATCATCAAAAGTGAGTCTTCCTTTTGTGAAATTAGGAAAATAAATTGAATTGGTTCTTGTCTTAAATATATTATTTGAAATTTAAATATAGATAATAGAATTTTGTATCTTTCTGTATCTTTCAAAAAATCATTTTAGTTGATTTCTCTTTTGTATCTTTCAATTGTTTTAGTATTTCACAAAATCCTTTCGTATCTTTCTCTATCTTTCAATCATTTTAGTATTTCACATTCAAAGTTCGATGACATATTTTAACCTTTTTCTTTAAAATATAAATAGTGACTTTGAATGTGAAATTAACCTCATGTTTATTTATTTAGATAGTAATAGAGCTTTTACTTCATTTTATTCCAATACTGACAAGATTCTTTTAACAGGTACTGGAGATATTCTAAGCATTTCATGAGTTATATTTGAGTAACTCATTTTTCGAAGCAATAACAAGAAGAAAAAAAAATATTTTATTTAAGTCTTAATAAGCTAAACTATTTTATTGACAAATTTGGACCAACTAGCTTGATGGATACTAATATTAATTTGGAAAACAAACCAATGCCCATCACCCGACTCTAAGACGACAATTTTTCGAGTGAAATTCCACAACTGATCTGCAAGCGGGATCTGAGAAGGATAGAGTGTGTGCTGATCTTACCACTATCTTGTGGAGATAGAGAAGTTGTTTCTAGAAGACCCTTGACTTGAACATCACACAACTCTAAGACGACAACTTTCTGAGTGAAATCCCACAACTGATCTGCAAGCGGGGTATGAGGAGGATAGAGTATATGCTGATCTTACCACTATCTTGTGGAGATAGAGAAGTTGTTTCTAGAAGACCCTTGACTTGAACATCACACAACTCTAAGACGACAACTTTCCGTGTGAAATCCCACAACTGATCTGCAAGTGAGGTTTGAGGAGGATAGAGTGTATGCTGATCTTACCACTACCTTGTGGAGATAGAAAAGTTGTTTCTAGAAGACCCCTCGACTTGAGCATCTAAGAAAGCATAAAAAATATTTTCACCAAAAATATATATTATAGATAAAGAAACATCTAAAAAATGCATCCACAAATATAACTATTTTTTTGATACTTTCAATTTATTCCTCTAGACTTTTCAAAGTATTGATAGACAAAGGCAAAAGTTGGTACTATGAAGCAAATAAGTTTAGTTTACTCAAAAATTTAAGTCAATTGTGTTGTGTCATGTGTGCATGGTGTATTCCACATAAAAATGGCCTACAGATCTGCCTTTACACCTCATAACAGAAGGATTTAAATGGCTAATTTTTTTTTTCAACTTTGCCTTATTTATTAAGCAACAAAATCAAAGTTTATGAATTACTTGTGTCAAAGAAAACAATCAAATGTGAATCACCAACGACGATAACAACATACCTAATGAAATTCCATAAGTGGAGTCTGAGGAAGGTAAAATGTACGCAAACCTTACCACTACTTCGTAGAGATAGAGAGGTTGTTTCCGAAAGACCCTCATCTAAAAAAATATCATCTCCAAAAGCAGAAAATACTAGATATGAAACAACTAGAGTGGATGACAAACGAGACGGTAAAAGTTACAAAAAGTGATAAGAAAACTAACTTTTGTAGTTTTGATAAGATGACTTCAAAATGGGAAGCTTTCTCTCTTACTTTTACTCAACTTGTAAAAGTAAGTTACATCACAAAGCAAATCTGCTGACTCAAAAGTTGAAAACACCACATGTGTAAACAAATCTTGATAATAAAATAAGACAGCATGAGATGTAGTTTACTGTAATTGACCAGACAACTACAAGATGACATGTTTCAAGATCTCTTTTTTTATGGTATACAGTGTCCTCATTGGAGCCTGCTAATCCGAATTAGGGCCCATTCGAAGGAAGCGCTCCCTTCCAAGGATTTTTCCATACCCAGGGCTCGAACCGAAACCTCTGGTTAAAGGAGGAGCGCCACCACCATCCATTGCACCACATGCAAATTGAGAAAGATGAGATAATATTTATTTAGTAAACTGTAATTGACCAGACAACTAAAAGATGACATGTTTCAAAATCTTTGCATGCTTTGATTACTTTATAGAAAGCAAAATGGAAAAACAAAGTAAAGAAAATAGAGGTTTAACATGCATTGTTCTTTGATTTTTGATAATATTAATATTCAAACAACAGACAGATTAAGGAAGACAAATCTCAGCCTGACAACCTTTTCTTCTTGGTATAAAATATAATTATATAGAAAAAGCAAAAGATCATCTTTTTTGCTTTTTTCCTGATGACCCATAGCTGACTCATACAGCAGTTAGTAGTTCAAAGATTCATCAACCTGCTATATATAATGCTACAAGAGATGTTCTTAAACCATCAGCCTAACTTAAGCATTACTCACTGACTACAGCAATATTCCACCTAAAAACCAGAATCACAATGAAGAACTTACTCCCTGGAAATTTGGCGGCTATTCCGATGAGTTCAGCAGTATGCTCACATGAAAGGAAGTCTAAAAGACTACTGGCACTATCTGCTTGTGAAGATCATATTGTCCCATATGCAACAACTCCGAAGAACTTACCTAAAATAAAGCAAAGTGAGTATTTCTCCTTTCTTTGATGAAGAATCAACTTGTTATTATAGTAATTATAGAGTATTAAAGACCCTCGACAAAGAGATATCATTGAGATTGAATAATCTTGAATATGCAGGAAAATATGTGATTGGTAAGATGAACAAACTGGGAGAAAGAATGGACTGTCTTGCACAAGGGATTCGCGAACATGGTAAGCACTAATATAATTTTCTATGATATATATTATAAAGAAAGAGTATTTGAAGTTAGAAATTGAAAGAGAGTATTTCGCCTTATGAAAAAGAACAGTTGAAGTTTTGTGATTGAACACCAAATATTCCTCAAACAATTTTTCAATATTTGATGATGGCTAAAACTTCAACTTGCAAATAATGACTTTATTATTTGGAATTGAAGTTGAGGCCAAACACAATCGTAAACCTAAAGAGCATAGATAAGTGAGTCACGAAGTGCGATTCATGCAAGATGCACAATTTACATGCATATACGGTGTCAACTCTAAAGTCACTAATGCCTCAACTTTAATTGTACAGTGAACCTTAGCCCAAAGCTAACAGAAACAGTAAAGGGGAAATTGAGCCTTGGAGCAAAAATTCTTCGAGTTGGAGGGTTGGAGAAGATATTCAAGCAGAAGTTTGGTGTTAAAGATGATGAAAAGCTACTGAAGATTTCTCAATGCTATTTATCAACTACAGCTGGTCCATTAGCAGGCCTTCTCTTCATCTCTACCGATAAGATTGCTTTCTGCAGCGAGAGATCAATAAAGCTCTTATCTCCAACTGGAAAGTTGCTTAGCATCTATTATAAGGTATCACTCTGCTCCATTTTTCTTTTAACTCTTAATTTTCTGGCCATGGAAAGCATAATCTAAAAGGCAAGTTCACAATTGCAGGTTTCGATCCCAATAAGTAAGATAATGAAAGCAAAAGAGAGTGTAAATAGGGAAAAGCCATCACAGAAGTATATACAAGTAATTACAGAGGACAATTTCGAGTTCTGGTTTATGGGATTCCTTAATCAGCAAAAGACACTGAGATATCTGCAGCAGGCAATTTCAAGTACTTCAAGCAGCTAAGGAGATAACTTCTTTTTTTTTTCATTTTGTTTTATTATATGCCCATTCATCAATGTAATCTGTTGATGCAAAAATGATGTACAGAACTTTTCAAACTTGTAACTAGCTTCACTGCTCAAAGGAGGCTTTAGGTTTTTTAGTCTTTGATCTGTAGTCTGTTAGCATGAATGTATAGACTTATAGTAAGACTAATGCAATCAGAAGGTTAATTCATCTTTTGGGACTTGGAATAGTCATCACTTCCTAAGTGAACGTTTGAGTAGCAGATCTTAATGCTCCTTTGATAATTGAAGCACAGGAAATAATAGATGGTAACAGATAACAAAAGCAAAAAAACTACATGAATAAGACTAATACTACGACCAACACGGTGCTTCAGAATACCAGCAAGCGTAATCCCGTTGAAAAGCAAAACAACACTCCAATGCCTACTAAGCTACTAATCTTCTACCCTAATCTGCGACCTTCATACCCTCTTGTCTAAGGCCATGCCTGTAGAATTGAAATTAGATTATGTCTTGTCCAATCTTTTCTCCTCAATACTTCTTCGGTCTACCTTCAGTTCTCCTCATACCCACTATATCCAACCTTCCACACATCCTCATTGGCGCATCTATATATCTCTTTTTCACATGCCCAAACCATCTTTGTCTTGCTTTACTCATCTTATCCACCATTGAGGTCACTCCCACCTTGTCCTTGGTATCCTCGTTCCTAATTTATCGCTCATGGTATTTACATACATCCATCTCAATATCCTCATTTCTGCAACTTGCATCTTTTGAATATGAGAGTTCTTGACTAGCTGAGACTCTACCCATACAACTAAGTCGGTCTAACCAACACTCTACAAGACTTACCTTTAAGTTTTGATGGTATCCTTTCATCACACAAGACTCAGGAGGCAAATCTTCATATCATCCACGTCGCACCAATATGATGTGTGACACCATCATCGATCTTTCCCTTTTCTTGGGTAAAATATCCAAGATACTTGAAAATTTCTTTCTTGGGGATAGCCAACCTCACTTTCATGCCTGCCTCATGCTGCATCAATAAAATTGGGATCCAAATATTTTGTCTTATTCCTGCTGAACATGGACCGCTTAGACTGCAGAGTTTGTCTCTACACCTCCAATCAAAAGTTTACTCCGTCACGAGTCTCATCAAGCAGTACTATGTAATTTGCAAATTACATACACCATGGCACTACACCATGAAAGTGCCGCAATCAGCAGATCATTCACCAAAGGGAAATAGAAATGGTTCAAGTGTTGATCCCCTGTGCGACACCATCTCGACTAGAAAATTCTCTTAGTCTTCTCCCACTGTTTTTACCTGAGCTCTTGGCTCTATTATACATGTCCTCCATCGCCTTAATATAAGCCACTAGTACAATTTTAGTCTCCCAACATGTACATAGGACTTCCATCAGGACTTCTGTCGTATGCCTTTTCTAGGACAATAGGCACCATATGTAAGTCCTTCTTCTATTTCAAATACTTATCCACCCGTTGTGTCGCAAGATGAACGGCTGCTGAGTAAGTTTGTAATGTTTTGGGGGGCTTAAATTGAACACACATTTTGTGCTTAATTTACCTTCTAAAAATCTTGACATTTCTCTCATGATTTTTCAAAGGCAAAAGTTGGTCGAGAAGAAAATACGTTAAATGTCTCAAAAAAAAATTAAATCATTTGTCATGCATGTAGGTGTGTTCCACATAAAGTCAGCATAGATGGCCTACAGATCCTGCCTTTACACCTCAAGATGAGATGACAAAAAAAGGTAAGATAAGCTAACTGCCTTAAAGGATAAGTTAATAAAACCTACAACTGTTGGCCCTATGTAATAGGTTGAAATATTTGAATGGCTTCTTTTTTCCCTTTGCCTGATATCATGGATGACTCATTCATGATCAACAACCACTACTTAACTTTACTGTCATCTATCTGTGTCATTATCTTGTCAACCTTGATCGTACAAGGCTAATAAAACTAACTTCAGATAATTTTACTAAGCACCAAAAGCTTTCTCTTACTTTTACTCAACTTGTAAAAGCAGGTTACATCACAAAGCAAATATTACAACTCAAAAGTTGACAACACCACATGTGCACACAACTTGATAATAAAGTAAGGCAGGATGAGATTAGTTTACTGTAATTGAAAAGACAGCAAAAAGAAGATATTTTCAAAACCTTTGCAGCCAATTGAGAATATACTGTTTCGATGACCCATAGCTGACTCATGCAACAGTTAGTAGTTAAGAGATTCATCAACTTCTCCCAAACTGCTGTGTATATATATAATGCTGCAAGGAATGTTCTTAAAACATCAAACCATAACATAATAATATTCAGTTACCTTCACAATATAGCTACTCTCTTCAAAATCAGAAGTCGCAATGAAGAACTTACTCTGTGGAAATGAGGTGGATGTTCCCCTGAGTTCAGCAGCACGCTCATTTGTACGACAGCCTAAAGGACTACTGTCTCTATCCGCTTGGCAGGAGGATCTTCCATCTGCCACTTCAAAACACTTACTTAAAATAAAGCAAAGTGAGTACTTTCCCTTGAAGAATAATGAACTTTTTCTTGTATTAGTTATGAAGAGTATTAATGACCCTCGAAGAAGAGACCACTAAAATTAAATATTCTTGAATATGCAGGAAAATCTGTGATTAGTAAGATGAACAAACTTGGAGAAAGGATGGACCGCCTTGCACAAGGCATCCTCGAACATGGTGAGCACTTATATTCATGATGAAGAACTTTAAAAGATTAATCGGAAATTTACTTGGACAATATTTTGTTTAAGTAGAAAACAAGTATTTCGAGGTTGAAATTGTGTATGGGCATGAGTTAATTTGGTAAAGAAAAAGTTGAAGTTAAGTGAATGAAAACCATCATCCCAAAAGAAAAACTTCTTAAAAAAGTTCTTTAATAATTTCACAATTTCAAATACTGAAGTTCAATATTTATAAATATGGCGTCAAACATTAACTTGCAAATAATGACGTCAGTATTTGCAAGTGAAATCATGGCCAAACATAAATTTAAAGAACAACAGATAAAGGGAGTCAAGATGTACAAATGGTTGTGAACAAGCAGTATTTACATGTATGAAAGAAAGTACTGAGTGTAAAGTCCTTGATGTTTAAACTTTTATTGTGCAGTGAGCCTTAGCCCGAAGCTAACAGAAGCAGTGAAGGGAAAATTGAGCCTTGGAGCAAAAATTCTTCAAGTTGGAGGGTTGGAGAAGATATTCAAGCAGAAATTTGGTGTTAAAGATGATGAAAAGCTATTGAAGATTTCTCAATGCTATTTATCAACTACAGCTGGTCCAATCGCAGGCCTTCTCTTCATCTCTACTGATAAGATTGCTTTCTGCAGTGAGAGATCAATAAAGCTCCTATCTCCAACTGGAAAGTTGCTTAGCATCTACTATAAGGTACCATTCTGCTCCATTTTTCGTTCAACTCTTAATTTTCTATCCACGTAAAGCATAATCTAATAGGCCTGTTCACAATTGCAGGTATCGATCCCTATAAGTAAGATAATGAAAGCAAAAGAGAGTGAAAATAGGGAAAAGTCATCACAAAAGTATATACAAGTAATTACAGAGGATGATTTTGAGTTCTGGTTTATGGGATTCCTTAATCATCAAAAGACACTGAGATATCTACAGCAGGCGATTTCAAGTACTTCAAGCACCTAAGAAGATTTTTTTTATCATTTTGTTTCCTAATACACCCATTTATTAATGAATGTACAGATCTCTTCAAATGTGTAACTAGCTCCATTCCTCAATGGAGATATTAGAATCTTTTAGGCTTTAACTAATAGCTGTAAACACGAATGTATAAACTTATTGAAAAACTAATGCAGTCAGATTCATCTTTTGGGACTTGGCATAGTCATCATATCCTATTTGACCATTTGTGTAGCAAATAGTTAGGGGAACCCAAATTTGAGGTAGTGTACATTCTAATGTAACAAGTTCAATGGGTAATAACGAGGTAAGTGTTGTTAAAGCACTTATCCCTCTTATAGAGAAATACTGTAATGCATATTACTCTGTAAGGAGCTAAGGAATTATCAAATATCTGATATAACAGGAAACAGTGACAAACTATATAATGCAAACTGTTGCAAAAAAGGTAGGATAATTTCTTAAAGGGATTAGTGAACGTCTAGAGTACCAAGGACATTGTAGCTGATTTCACCTTTATAAAATTGAAGTAGTATTACTTCAAATAAGATCGACAGGGTTGGTCTTGTAATATTCACTAGATCAAGATTGAGTGCATGGTCGTTAAAGTGATAAGAGCAAAATACCAGTTAGTTCACTACTAAATATTATCATGTGTGTGGTACTCACAGTTTGACATAATGAACCATTCAAATCTTAGGATACCATAAACTTAGTCAAACTTTAAAAGTTTACACTAATGGAGAGTTCAAATCCATACAAGATACTTTCTGGTATCTATGATTTATTGAGATATATTACAAATTATTGAGGGATTTGTTGAGTTAGTTTCTAACATTTGGATGGCTTACATTGAACCGACATATCTGTTTATGATAGAAAACAACTCCTTCAAACGTCATCTCTCAAGTTCTATAAACATAAGGCCTCTCTGAGGTGGCATAAGTTAGCTTGCAACATACTAGACTTTATTGAATCCTAAAGAAAATTCTACCTTTCATTATCTTCCGCTCTCCTTGTATAGGTTGAAAAAGGGCCGGGTCGATTATTTTGGGAGCTAAGTCAGAGATTCCCCTAAAGAATATATGCAAATATCTCTACAAGCACAGTGAATTTGACATGGCAAACTCTTCCTTCTTCAGTGTTGTTTACTATTATTACTTTTTGTGCTTAAATTACGTTTTAAAAATACTTGCCATTTCTCTCAAGATTTTTCAAATGCAAAAGTTGGTCAAGAAGAAAATAAGTTAGTTTACTAAAAAGAGTTAAATCATTTGTGATGCATGAATGGTGTGTTCCACATAAAGTCAGCACAAATGGCCTACAAATCCTGCCTTTACACCTCAAGATGAGATGACCAAAAAAGGAAAGATAAGGTAACTAACTTAAAAGAGAAGTTAATATGATCCAGAATTGATTGCCCTCAGCAACAGATTGAAGTATTTGAATGGCTACTTCTTTCCCTTTGCCTGATTTATTGAGCAACAAATCGAAGTCCATGGGCGACTCATTCATGTTTCAAAGGGGACAATCCAGTGGTGATTACCATTATCTTGTCAACCATAAATCAAAGAAACCTAAAAACTAACTTGGGATAATTTTACTATGCATTAAAAGCTTGTGAAAAGAATTAAGGGGTAACTAGGACTAAGAAAAGTTCAGGAGTGCACTGAATAAACCATGCCAATATCAATTATCAACTTGAAACCATAAACTTTATAGAAGCATATGATAATACCAATTGAAACTTGAAGTTTTAGAAGAAACTAAACAAGATTATGCAAAAAAAAATTGCATGTGACAGTAAAGAAAGGTGGCCATCGATGGAATTCATGAGTCGATTTGTATAGAAAAGGAAAAAAGGTCATTGAGGGTGAATTAAACTACCTTAGCAGTTATGACAAGATGACTTCAAAATGGAAAGCTTTTGTTTACTTTTACTCAACTTGTAAAAGTAGGTTACATCACAAAGCAGATCTGCCAACACAAAAGTTGAAAACACCACATGTGCAAACAAATCTTCATAATAAAATAACGCAAAATGAGATTTACTGAGTGTTCTCTAATTGAAAAGAAAGCTAAAAGAAGACATGTTTCAAAACCTTTGCAGCAAATTGAGGAATATACTCTTTTTTTATGACGGTATTTTCCAGGTCAGCTTGTGCTAATCCACCAAGAATATGCTCAAAATTAAATGTGTTCAACTACCACTTTTTGGTCTATGTGAATATATCACTGCTACCACCTTCGGCCAACACAAATATTGGGTAACTCTGTCCATCTGAGCTAACGCAGATTGGAAGAAATCCCTAAATTTATCTGACTTCCGATGATTTACACCCATCAACATAAATTAATTAATAGACTGGAAGCAAAGGGAAAAGCAAAGAAGAGAAAGTAGAGGTTGAACATGCACTGCACTTTGACAAAGAAAATTCTAAAAAAAGCAAGATCTTTCTTTTTGCTTATTTCTGATGACCAATAGCTGACTCATGCAACAGTTATCATCAACTTATATATATAGTACAAGAAGCAATGCTCTTCAACCATCAACCAAGTCATAATAATATCTCAGTTACCTTAACAATATAGCAATCCTTTTCAAGATCAGAAATCACAATGAAGAACTTAATCGGTGGACATGTGGTGGGTGTTTCCATGAGTTCAGCAGTATGTTCATTTGAAAGGCAGCCTAAAAGACTGCCATGCCTATCTTCTTGCCAAGACCATATTCCATCTGCAACATCAAAGATCTTATCTAAATTAAAGCAACGTGAGTATTTTCCCCATCTCTTGATGAAGAGTCAACTCGATATTGTAGTAGTTCTAAACAGTATTAATTAATGACCCTTGAAAAGAAGAGATGTTTAAGATTGAAAATTGATTTTTGAATATGCAGGAAAATCCGTGATTAGTAAGATGAACAAACTGGGAGAAAGGATGGATTGTCTTGCACAAGGCATCCGTGAGCATGGTAAGCACACACGTTTGAAGTTAGAAACTGAAAAAGAGTACTTAGCCTTTGGAAATAAACAGTTGAAAGTTTTGTGATTGAAAACCTAATACTCCCTAAACAAATATTTCAATATTTGACGAGCGTTATCTAATAGCGAAACTTCAATTTGCAAATAATGAATCAACATTTAAAGTGAACTCACAGCCAAACACAACTGTAAACCAAAAGAGCACATCAAAGTGAGTCATGAAGTGCTGAAATTCTTGTAAAGTAGCATAAATTACATGTATACATGATAGACACTACCAATTCTAAAGTCAGTAATGTCTTAAACTTTAATTGCACAGTGAGCCTTAGCCCGAAGCTAACAGAAGCTGTGAAGGGGAAATTGAGCCTTGGAGCAAAAATTCTTCAAGTTGGAGGATTGGAGAAGATATTCAAGCAGAAGTTTGGTGTTAAAGATGATGAAAAGCTATTGAAGGTTTGTCAATGCTATTTATCAACTACAGCTGGTCCAATAGCAGGCCTTCTCTTCATCTCTACCGAAAAGATTGCTTTCTGCAGTGAGAGATCAATAAAGCTCTTATCTCCAACTGGAAAGTTGCTTAGAATCTACTATAAGGTGCCACTATTTTACAGTTTCTTTCAACTCCTAAATTTCAAGCCACGTAAAGAATAATCTAATAGGCTGGTTCACAATTGCAGGTATCGATCCCCATAAGTAAGATAATGAAAGCAAAAGAGAGTGAAAATAGAGAAAAGCCATCGCAGAAGTATATACACGTAATTACAGAGGATGAGTTTGAGTTCTGGTTTATGGGATTCCTTAATCATCAAAAGACTCAGAGATATCTGCACCAGGCAATTTCAAGCACTTCAAGCAGCTAAGAGGACAACATATTTTCCTTTCTTTTTTCATTTTGTTTCTTATTACGCCCATTCATCAATGTACAATGTTGATGCAAAATGAATGTACAGATCAGTTCAAACTTGTAATTAGCTCCATTGCTCAAAGGAGATTTTAGGTGTTTCGGGCTTTGAGCATAGCTGTTAGCAAAAATGTATAGACTTATTGCAAAAGTAATGCAGTCAGAAGGCTAATTCATCTTTTGGGACATGCTAGCAGATCATAATGCTCTTTGAAAGACATCTTTAAATTATATTGCGAGGATTGAGCTGTCGAAAGAGATTATCCTCATTTTTGGTATATACAGTCCATAGGAAAAGAAGAAGAGGAATGTGTTCTAAATTCAAATGCTCTTTGATTGAGTAGTCGAATAGGGGGGATAAATCTTTTTTCCTCCTTTATATAGAATCTAATTAATCATTTTGAGATCATGAGAATCTTGTGTTTGATATAATTTATTTATTTTTTTATCAGGTAAATACTTCCATTATTAACAAGGCCAAGAAAGGCCATATACAAGAGGTATACCAACAAGTAAAGGACCTACACAAAGATATGTTATCTACAAAAGACACCCAATCCTCTATACAACCCGTAACTACATGGGTGCACCAAAAATAAACAACGGACCAGAGACTACTCCGCAACTGCCAAAAACTCAGTTCTACCCCTTCGAAAGACCTCAAATTTCTCTCTTCAGACCATCCACATCAATGTCGCAGGACAACATTCTATGCCCTGCACTTTCTCCTGCTTCTTCCATCTTTCTAGCAAAACAACAAACCTTTCACAGTTCTCGCCATTGCCCGTGACATTACAAACCAAGATAAAATGTAGCATAAAATGATCTACATCTTTGCCCACTTCCTTGCATAAGTAACACCAGCTGATGCAAATAATTTTTTTTTGCCTAAGGTTCTTGTAGTCAAGATCGCCCCTCTAGCAACTAACCAAGTGAAAAAGCACACCTTCTTGGAAACCTTGGGAATCCAAATAGACTTAACAGGCAAACCCTCCTCAAACCTTACTAAAAGCTTCTCATAGAAGGACTCGACAGTAAAAAAACCATTATTTCCCAGCTTCCATCTCATCGAATCGGGTCTGCGGACTTTCTTGCAATGCTCACCTGAACCTCAAATCCCAAAATGTTACTACCTGTGTGTCCCCTCATCTTCTGGACTACTGTCTCCATTTGACAAGATATCCTATATAAGCTTGGAATAACCTGTAGCACCACTTAAAAGTTGAAACTCAGAGAAATTTCCATCTTCAGATAGTCTATTTTGCACTGCCTGGAAGCGCTCCATCTGATGTTGGAACACTAGCAAGAAATATGCCACTCGTCTACATTCATGAACTAAACATGCTTAGGCCCTTCTCATCCATCACTTCACAACATAATATCACACCCATGGCATAATCACACCACGCATAAGCTATAAAGAGCACATCTAACAGTTGGTTTCTGTCAAATATCTCAAATTGCCCCAATAGTTCAGACCCAAGGTCTTGGGTGGAATTTGAGAGAATAGGGAATCCAACAGAGAAAAAAAAGATTTCAGACTAATGAATCCTTCAAATCTTAGGATACCGTCCATCTTTAACATAATTACATTAACGAAAAGTTCAAATCTATATAAGATACTTTTTGGTATGTGTGATATTATGAGATATAACAAGTTATAGGTAGGTTTTGGAGTTAGTTTGTAATATTTGGAGGACTTAAAATGATCAGACGCGTATGCGGAAGAGAATGACTTTTCTGAAAAGTCATCTTTCAAGTTCTATAAATATAAAGCCTCTCGAAGTAGCGTAAGTTAGCTTGTAATAGACAAGACTTTATTGAATCCTCGAGGAAATTACTTGTATTCCCCTAGCGATTTGCTACAACATACTCTTTCTTCTTCAATGTTGTTTCCTATTTTTCTAACAGAAAATGCAATTACTTTTTACACTTAGATTATCTTTCATAAATTCAAAAATACTTGACATTTCTCTCATGATTTTTCAAAGGCAAAAGTTGGTCAAGAAAAAAAAAGGAAATTACTCAAAAAAATCAAACCTTTTGTCATGCATGTATGTTGTGTTCCACATACAGTCAGCAGAAATGGCCTACAAATCCTGCCTTTACACCTCAATATGAGATGAGAAAAAAGGTAAGATAAGGTAACTGCCTTAAAAGAGAAGTTAATGTAGTCTAGAATGGTTGGCTCTATGTAACAGGTTGAAATATTTGAATGGCTGCTTTTTCCCTTTGCCTGATTTATTGAGCCACAAATCAAAATTCATAAATGACTCATTCGTGATCAACAACCACTACTTAACTTTAATGTCATAAATCTGTGTTATTATTTTGCCAACCTTGATCATACAAGACTAATAAATCTAACTTGAGATAATTTTACTATGCACCAAAAGCTTTATCTTACTTTTACTCAACTTGTAAAAGCAGGTTACATCACAAAGCAAATCTGCCAACTCAAAAGCTGACAACACCACATGTATACACAAATCTTCGTAATAAAATAAGGCAGGATGAGATTAGTTTACTTTAATTGAAAAGACAGCTGAAAGAAGACATTTTCAGAACCTCTGAAGCAAATTGAGAAATATTCTATTTTGATGACCCACAGCTGACTCATGCAACAGTTAGTAGTTAAAAGATTCATCAACTTCTCCCAACTGCTGTGTATATACATATAGTGCTGCAAGAAATGCTCCTAAACCATCAACCAAAACATAACAATATCTCAGTTACCATCACAATATAGCAATTCTCTTCAAAATCAGAAGTCACAATGAAGAACTTACTCAGTGGAAATGAGGTGGATGTTCCCATGAGTTCAGTAGCATGCTCATTTGAACGGCAGCCAAAAAGACTACTGTCTCTGTCTGCTTGCCAAGACCATCTTCCATCTGCAACTTCAAAACACTTATCTGAAATAAAGCAGAGTGAGTGTTTACCCTCAAAGAATAATCAACTTGTTCTTGTATTAGTTATAAAGAGTATTAATGACCCTCGAAGAAGAGATCATTAAAATTAAATATTCTTGAATATGCAGGAAAAGCTGTTTTTAGTAAGATGAACAAACTTGGAGAAAGGATGGACCGCCTTGCACAAGGCATCCTCGAACATGGTGAGCACTTATATTCATGAGAAAGAACTTTAAAAGATTAGTCGAAAATGTACTTAGACAATATTTTGTTTAAGATGAATATGAGTATTTTGAGGTTGAAATTGTGTTTGGCATGAGTTTATTTGGAAAACAAAAAGTTGAAGTATTGTGAATGAAAACCATCATCCCACAAGAAAAACTTCATAAACAAGTTTTTTAATAATTTCACTCTTTCAAATTCTGAAGTTCAATATTTATAAATATGGCACCAAACATCAACTTGCAAATAGTGACATCAGTATTTGCAAGCGAAATCATATCTGAACACAAGTGTAAGTCTAAAGAACATGATATAAAAGGAGTCAAGAGGTACAAAAATTTGCGTAATAATCACCTATTTACATATATGACAGAAAGAATTGATTGCAAAGTCCTTAATGCTAAAACTTTTATCATGCAGTGAGCCTTAGCCCAACTCTAACAGAAACAGTGAAGGGAAAATTGAGCCTTGGAGCAAAAATTCTTCAAGTGGGAGGGTTGGAGAAGATATTCAAGCAGAAGTTTAGCGTTAGAAATAATGAAAAGCTATTAAAGGTTTCTCAGTGCTATTTATCAACTACCGCTGGTCCAATAGCAGGCCTTCTCTACATCTCTACCGATAAGATTGCTTTCTGCAGTGAGAGATCAATAAAGCTCTTATCTCCAACTGGGAAGTTGCTTAGAATCTACTATAAGGTACCACTCTGCTCCATTTTCTTTCAACTCTTAATTTTCTATCCACGTAAAGCATAATCTGATAGGCCGCTATACAATTGCAGGTATCGATCCCAATAAGTAAGATAATGAAAGCAAAAGTGAGTGAAAATAGGGAAAAGTCATCACAAAAGTATATACAAGTAATTACGGAGGATGATTTTGAGTTCTGGTTTATGGGATTCCTTAATCGTCAAAAGACACTGAGATATCTGCAGCAGGCAATTTCAAGTACTTCAAGCATCTTAGTTTCCTAATACGCCCATTCATCAATAAATGTACAGACCTCTTCAAACATGTAACTAGCTCCATTCCTCAATGGAGATTTTAGAGTTTTTCAGGCTTTGAGCCGTAGCTGTCTACACGAATGTATAAACTTATTGTAAAATTAATGCAGTCAGATTCACCTTTAGGGACTTGGCATAGTCATCAGTCATCAGTTCCTATTTGACCATTTGAGAAGCAGATCGTTATGGGAATCCAAATTTGAGGTAGTGTACATCCTTTTTGTCGTTAAAGCACTTATTCCTCTTATAGAGAATGACTGTAATGCATATTATTCTGTGAGGAGCTAAGCAATTGTTAGATATCTGATATGACAAGAAATAGCGACAAACTATATAATGCAAATTGTTACCGAAAAAGGTTGGATAAATTCTTAAAGGGATTAGTTAATGTCTAGAATAGCAAGGACGTAGTAGCTAATTCCACTAATATAAGATTTTTAAGTAGTGCCACTTCAAATAAGATCTACAGGGTTAGTCTTGTAAATATTCACCGGATCAGAGCATTAGTAAGATCGACAAACAAACATATACTATGGAGAATCCACGAGGAGGAGATCATTTTGGAAGATCCAGATCCAAGTGTAGTTATTGTCATAAGCTTGGACACACTCACGACATATGTCATACTTTGCATGGTCCACCGGCCAATAATGATCCTACTGCTATAAAGGAATATAATGAGTCCCTTCGAAATCGCGCAAGTAAGCAAACATCTCTACAAGTAGCATCTGTTGCTCAGCCTAGTGATCCTGTTGCTTAAGTTGATCAACCAATAATGCTCATATTGCTCAGGCAAAATATGACGAGTTCCTTCCGTTTCGAGCAAGTAAGCAAACATCTCCTAACGTAACCTCGGTTCCTCTTCCCGTTGTGGGCAACTCATTTGCTTGTGTTTCACACAATCTAGTACTCTTGGATCATGGATCATATACTCAGATGCATCTGACTATATTTCTAGTAACAAATCACTTTTGTCTGATATTGTTTATTCACAGTATCCAAACAAAACCAAAAGGGGTTGGAATAGCCAAACACTTATCCTCTGTCAACCCGGACTCTGTTTTTTATGTTTCTGATTCTCCTTTTAATTTGGCATCTATTGGTCGTTTGACGAGAGCCTTACATTGTGGCATTTATTTTTTGATGATTTTTTCCTCATGCAGGACCGCCATACGAGATAGATAATTGGCTCAGAACATGAATCACAAGGCCATTACTATCTTACCTCTTCAAATTTCTTCACACCTTACTTTGTTACAGATCCTCTAGACTTAATTCACAAACCTTTGGGACATCCGAGTCTATCCAAACTGTGAAAGATGGTGCATAGTATGTCTAATTTATCCTCGCTAGATTGTGAGTCATGTCAACTTGGGAAACACACTCATGCTACATTTTCACGTAGTACTAAGGGTTGTTCAGAGTCCATTCTTTCTTTAGTTCATTCTGATATTTGGGGTATTAGTAGAATTAGTGCAACCTTAGAATTTTGTTATTTTATTAGTTTCATTGATGATTATTCAAAATGTTCTTGGGTTTTCTTAATGAAATATAGTTTTGAGTTATTTTTTATATTCAAAAGTTTCTTTGCTGAAACGAAAAATCAGTTTGGTGCTTCTATTCATACCTTTCTTAGTGAATGCCTTAGAATACTTATCCTCCCAATTTCGGGAGTTTTTGACTCACCAAGGAATTATTCACTAGACATCTTGTCCGTATACCCCTCAGCAGAATGGAAAAATAGACATCTTATTGAGAATGCTTGCACTCTTCTCATTGAATCCCATGTTTCGCTGTGTTTTTGGGGCGATGCAATCCTCGCAACTTGTTATCTAATTAATAGAATGCACTCATCTTCTATGCAGAATCAGGTTCCACATTCCATACTATTTCTTGAGTCCCATCTCTGCTCTATCCCTCCTATATCTTTGGGAGCACATGTTTTATTCATAACTTTACTCCAAGAAAAAATAAATTAGCCCCTCATGCTCTCAAATATGTCTTTTTTGGTTACTCTCTAGTTCAAAAAAGGCATCATTGCTATTCACTTGATCTCCATCGATATCTTATATTCACCTACGTGACATTCTTTGAATCTCAACCTTCCTATACATCTTCTAATTCTCCTGATGTTTCTAAGGTCTTACCCATATAGTAGATCTTACCTATACCAACTTTTGAGGAACCTATGACTGCATCTACATCTCCATTGCTCCTTACTTATCATCGTCGTCCGCGTCCAACACTAGTCCCTGGTGATTTATGTTATGCGCCAGACCTTGCTCCTATTGCAAACTTGCCTCCTCCTAGCCAACTAATTGCACGTCAACAAGGTATATGATCCACTCGAAATGCTAACTCACATTATACTTTCTTGAGTTATCCTCATCTCTCATCACCTCATTATGCTTTTGTATCATTTTTGTCTTCTATTTCCATTCCGAAGACTACAAGTGAAGTATTTTCTCATTCTAGATGAAGGCAAGCTATGAACGATGAGATGTCTATTTTACATATGAGTGATACTTGGGAGCTCGCCTCCCTTTTTGTAGGTTAATCTATTGTTGGTTGTCGTCGGGTTTATACAGTCAAAATTGGTCCAGACAGTCAGGTTGAGCGGCTTAAGGCTCGCTTGTTGCCAAGGGGTATACTTAGATATTTAGGCTTGATTATAGTGATACTTTTGCTTCCGTGGCTAAAATAGCATCAGACCGTGTTTTTCTTCCACTTCAATTGTTATTTTTCCACGAAAAGCAGAAATGAGATAAGAAATCCAGTGTTCCACTAAAATTTCGAATAGCAATCTCGAATTCAAGTTGATTCAATCTATTGTTATTGTTCGTCATTCGCCTCTTCCTCAACTATATATTAAGAATGTTTTTCTTCATGGTGATCTTGCAGAAGAAGTCTATATGGAGCAATCACCTGATTTTGTTGCTCAAGGAGAGTCTAGTAGCCTTGAATGTCGATTGCGTAAGTCACTATATGATCTAAAAAAGTCTCCACGAGCCTAGTTTGGAAAGTTTTGCACAGTAATTCAGGAGTTTGGCATGACTTGTAATGAAGCTGCTCACTCTGTGTTTTATCAACATTTTGCACTTAATTGGTGTATTTATTTGGTTGTTTATGTTGATGATATTGTTATCACTAGCAATGATCAAGATAGTATCACTAATTTGAAGCAACATCTCTTTAAGCATCTCCAGACTAAAGACCTCGGTAGGCTGAAGTATTTCTAGGTATTGAGGTTGCTCGGTCTAGATTAGGTATTGTTATTTCTCAAAGTATGCCTTAGACAAGGAGAAAGGAATGATGGGATGTAGACCCATTGACACTCCTATAGATCCAAATGTTAAAAAAGGGGCCACTCAGTAATCATGAAAGGTATAGACGACTGGTTGGAAAGTTGAATTATCTCTCAGTGACTAGACTTGACATCTCTTTTGCTATCAGTGTTGTAAGTCAATTTATGACTTCCCCTTGTGTTAGTCATTGGGATGCAGTTGTTCATATTCTGTGGTATATATAACTCTTGATAAAGGACTACTCTTCAAGGATCAAGGTCATGAGCATATCACTGGATAAACAGATGTTGATTTGGCAGGATCACACTCTAATAGACGTTCTACATCCGGATGTTGTTTTTTAGTAGGAGGTGATTTGGTTTCATGGAAGAGTAACAAACAAAGTTTGATTGCTCGATCTAGTGCAGAAGTAGAATATCGAGCAATGGTGCAACAACTTATGAGCTAGTTTGGATCAAACGGTTGCTGAGAGCTAAAATTTGGCGAAATTGGTCAGATGGAACTTGTGTGTGATAGCCAAGTGGCCCTTCATATCACATCAAATCCACTGTTTTATGAGAGGACTTGGCATGTTGGGATTGATTATCACTTTGTTAGAGAAAAGATACTCTCAAAAGATATTGTTACAGATTAGTGAAGTCAAGTGATTAGCTTGTAGATATCTTCACCAAGTCCCTCACCGGCCCTTGTATAAATTACATTTGTAACAAGCTAGGTGCATATGATTTGTACGCACCAACTTGAGGAGGAGTGTTAGAATAGGAATAGGAATATATAATCCTACTTGGAATAGGAATAAGAATAATATATAGTATCCTACTTGGTAAAGGAATACGATCTCTATGTAATAATGTTAACATGCAATTCAATAATATTTTTCTTCTATATTTCTCATAAAGTGCATGGTCATAAAAGTGCTAAGAGCACAATACCGGTTAGTTCACTACTAAATATTATTATGTGCATGATACTCCCAGTTTGACATAATGAATCGTTCAAGTCTTGAAACGCCATCAATTCTGTCAAACTTTAAGGTTTTACACTAATCGAAAGTTCAAATCTATGAAGATTCTTTTTGATATATATGAGATATATTACAAATCATTAGGGAATTGTTGAGTTAGTTTCTAACATTTGGATGGCTTAAACTGAACAGATACATCTGTTCGTGAAAGAAAATGACTTTTTTAAAAGTCATCTTTCCCGTTCTATAAATATAAGGCCTCTCTTTTAGTAGCATAAATTAGCTTGCAATATACTGGACTTTATTGAATCCCAAAGAATACATGGCAAATATCATTAAAAGCATAGTGAATTTAACATGGCAACCACTTCTTCTTCAGTGTTGTTTCCTATTATTCTAATAGAAAATACAATTACTTTGTGCTTAAATTACCGTTTAAAAATACTTGACATTTCTCTCGAGATTTTTCAAAGACAAAAACTGGTCAAGAAGAAAATAAGTTAGTTTTACTCAAAAGAATCTAATCAATTGTCATGCATGTATGGTGAGTTCCACATACAGTCAGCATAACTGGCCTACAAATCCTGGCTTTACACCTCAAAATGAGATGACAGAAAAGTAAGATAAGACAAGATGACTTCAAAAATGGAAAGCTTCCCTTTACTTTTACTCAACTTGTAAAAGTAGGTTACATCACAAAGCAGATATGCCAACACAAAAGTTGAAAACACCACATGTGCACACAAATCTTCATAATAAAATAAGGCAACATGAGATTTAGTTTACCATAATTGAAAAGAAAGCTAAAAAGAAGACGCGTTTCAAAACCTCTGTAGCAAATTGAGGGATATACTTTTTCTTTATGACAGTATTGTCCGGGTCAGCTTGAGCTAATCCACCAAATATACGTTCAAGACTAAAACAAGATTTAAAACATATGTATAACAAGGAAACCTTTTATCTATATATGCAGTTATGATTTTCTAAATACACACAGGGTGTTACTACCTTCGACCAACACAAGTTCTAGGTAATTTTGTCCACCATAGTTTAGGTAAACAGGAAGAAATCCCGAACTTACTTTGTTTTTTTTTTTAAATTTGAACTCTGATTTTCCCATGATTTATACCAACCAACATAAATTAATTAATGGACTGAAAGCAAAGGGAAAAACAAAGAAGAGAAAGCAGAGGTTGAACATGCACTGCACTTTGACAAAGAAACTTTTTTTTTATTAAAAAAAAAAAAGCAAGATCTTTTTTGCTTATTGCTGATGACCAATAGCTGACTCATGCAACAGTTATTATCAACTTGTATATATAGTACAACAAGCAATGCTCTTCAACCATCAACCAAAACATAATAATATCTCAGTTACCTTAACAATATAGCAATCCTCTTCAAGATCAGAAATCACAATGAAGAACTTAATCGGTGGACGTGTGGTGGGTGTTTCCATGAGTTCTGCAGTATGTTCATTTGAAAGGCAGCCTAAAAGACTACTATCCCTATCTTCTTGCCAAGACCGTATTCCATCTGCAACATCAAATATCTTATCTAAATTAAAGCAACGTGAGTATTTTCCCCATCTCTTGATGAAGAGTCAACTCAATATTGTAGTAGTTCTAAACAGTATTAATTAATGACCCTTGAACAGATTGTTAAGATTGAACATTAATTTTTGGATATGCAGGAAAATCTGTGATTAGTAAGATGAACAAACTGGGGGAAAGGATGGACTGTCTTGCACAAGGCATCCGTGAGCATGGTAAGCACTCATGTTTGAAGTTAGAAACTGAAAAAAAGTATTTTCCCTTTAAGCAATTGAAGTTTTATGATTGTAAACCAGATACTACTCAAACAACTTTTTGAATATTTGACGAGTGTTGTCTGCATGATACTGATGACTAAACTTCAAATTGCAAATAATGAATTTAGTATTTGAAAGTGAAGTTACGGCCAAATTGTAAAACTTAAAAATACATACAAGTGAGTTATGAGTGCTAAAATTCATGCAAAGAAGCACTAATTACATGTATATACAATACAAAGTATTGATTCTAATGTCACAACTCTTATTATGCAGTGAACCTAAGCTCGAAGCTAACAGAAACTGTGAAGGGAAAATTGACCCTTGGAGCAAAAATTCTTCAAGTAGGAGGGTTGGAGAAAATATTCAAGCGGAAGTTTAGTGTTAGGGATGAAGAACAACTAATACAGGTTTCTCAATGCTATTTATCAACTACAGCTGGTCCAATAGCAGGCCTTCTCTTCATCTCTACTGATAAGATTGCTTTCTGCAGTGAGAGATCAATAAAGCTCCTGTCTCCAACCGGAAAGTTACTTAGAATTTGTTATAAGGTATCGATCCCGATAAGTAAGATAAAGAAAGCAAAAGAGTGTAAAAATATGGAGAAGCCATCACAGAAGTATATACATTTAGTTACAGAGGATGATTATGAGTTCTGGTTTATGGGGTTCTTTAATCATCAAAAGACTCTAAGATATCTGCAGCAGGCAATTCAACTTTCACAAACTTTAATGAGCTGAGAAGATAAACTTTTTTTTTTTTCATTTTGTTTCCTGATACACCCATTCATCAATGTAAAATGTCGATGCAGAAAAAAAAGTGCAGATCTGTTCAAACTTGTAACTAGCTCCATTGCTCAAAGGAGTTTTAGGTTTTCAGACTTTGAGCCTTAGTTGTTAATACAAATGTATAGACTTGCTGTAAAACTAATAGAAACATGAAGCTAATTCCTCTTTTGGCCAGCCATCCAACCATCAATGGTGAGTCTTGATTCATTCTCATAGCATAATCACACCATTGATACTTCAATAGTTAAATTTGGTCTAGTAGGTAATCAAACCAAAAATGTAAGATTTGAGGGTTAAATCATGTGTTGTATACCAGGAATAACTTAAATCAAGTTAAATGACTTAACCTTGATTACGGGAAGGAGTATATCAGCAGTTTGAGGTGTCGGAATCGAGAAAAGTGATAAGAGTTGTAGATTTGAAATACCTTTGAAGCAACTACAGGTCTGGCAATGATCACAACATTGAAGATTTGACTGCCCCAGAAGAAAGCCATGATCATGGTCCTTGGGCCCATATTTGAGGTTATGAAGCTAAGCTCAATACCTCAGTAGCCCCATAGAGTGGCGATTGAAACAACTGGCCTCAGGATAGAGTATTTTTTAGCTTGGGCTTACTGCCTCCCAGACTGTGCCTCGTTCCGATCATGAGGCATGTGTTGTGCTCACAACCTCCTTTGTTTAAATGCAGAATCACTAACGCTGCACTGTGATCACTGCCCCCTTATTGCGATCATAGCACCAATTCATGATGACAGGTGTTTCCCTTCCCTATCCACAGTCCATTTTGATCCTCGTCGAGAGCTAGTAAATACTCACACCATACAACTAACTCAATTTAGTCTTAAGCATGCTTCCGACATGCCTCCAACATAGACAGATAAAATTTTAAAAAAGTATAGTTAACACTTTGGAACATCATAGGCTAATATTAAGTGCATATAAAGGAATTAAAAAGACACAAGTTCGTTACAATATCCTCCCTAAAATGGTAACACCCTGTAATAACAATTAGGTTACGACCTCAATCAAATAAAATCATCCGATTGAATACTCACTAATCACGCACTTCTCGTAAAGTATCTAACATGTTCACAATATCCTATGTTGCTTGGATTCGAGCGGGGTATCTGATATGGGTACAAATCTAGAAGTTGGATTCCTCATCATATACATTTTAGTATTCGGAGGCATGAATCCAAGTTTGGATGTGGGTGCTGGGGTACGACCAATAACTGTATATTATGACATATAAAAGATATATTCAATTTTAATTAAAGTTATTACACTCAAACTAATAAAATTAAGTTCTTTAAATACACCTGATATTTTATTCACACAATATAGGAATGAAGTTATTCGGGACAAGGTGGGAGGGACCCCCATGGAGGATAACCTGCGGGAAGTGGGGTTGATTCAGACACTAGTAAAGGAGATGTATAGATGTCTCAATTAGGATGTGTGGGAGGTCCGTTGTTGTGCGCCTGAGAAAGTGTAGAGGTAGGCCTAAGAAGTATTGAGGGTGAGGTGATTAGGAAGAATATGGTGTAGCTTCAGATCATCGAGAACATGATCCTTGATAGAAAGGTATGCATGTCAAAGATTAGAGTAGAAGGTTAGTAGGAGATACGCATATTCCCTGCCCATTCTCAGAATTTTAGTATTCTTCTCCTTGTTTTCCCTTATCTTTAGATTAATATTACTACATATTATTCTTTAGTTCGATATTCTTGTTGTTTTCGCTTGTTACTGCTGCCTCATTTTCATCATTCGTTCCACAGATGGTCTATCAAAACAACCTCTCTACCTTTTCAAGATAGGGGTAAGGTCTACGTACACTCAACCTTTCCCAAACATCACTCATGCTATTACAATGGGATTGGTGGTGCTAGTGTTGATATCTTGTGCAAAAGTAAAGCATTCTCGTACTTCATATAACTATATATTTATGACATGAAGCCAAACAAAATACAATCAATCTATACTTCTCCATCATAGATGTTGTCAAAGCATCCGAGGTAAGTGACCAAAATGCATTTGTGGATCTCATACCCAGGCCCACAGTCATGCCGTGTTGACACAGGTGCAATAGAGATCTTGAAGAGTCCAAGCACCATAGGTAAACCACGATAGTAGTGTACCATATCCCTAAACCCAACAATCCAAAAGAAGACATGAGTTTTCATATCTTGATTTAGTTATAACTACCTTCCTTGAGATATTTTCAGTATCGCTCTTCTCATTTTGCAAATAATAGAGGCTTACTTCAGTATATCTAATTTTTTAGAACCTGAACCAACTTGCGCACCTCTTCTAATTCCACAAGAATACGTGTTACTTCCTACAAACACAAGAGCTAGGTAACTAAATCTAACATGGCTGGACAAATGGAAAAAAAATCAGCAAGTATTTTTGCCTCCACTAGAATTTGAACCTTAGACCCCATGGTTCTCAACCCACTTAACTGACCACAACACCATACCCTTGGGTACTCATTTTTATTTAGGCTTTGCGTAACCAAACTCATTTTTCCGACAAAAAATTGACCAACTAGCTCGCTAGATAATATAATTGAAAATGAATGAAAACACATAACAAAGCTCTAAAAATATTACTCTCCAGGTCAATTTTACGTGATGGGATTTGACTGAGCACGAAGTTTGACAAAAGAAGTTTTGGACTTGTGGCCTTGAACCCACCATAAAATTTGTGACTATAAAAGAACGATATTAAAGGTAAAATGAAAATTTTCAAATGAAATATTGCCAAATAAAAGATATCCTTCTTTTGGAATGGACTAATAAGAGCAATGACATATAATATGTAACAGAGGTATGAAAAAGTACTAAAAATATTTTCTTAATCAGAAACAAGTGAAAAATGAATCAGAAATATTGTATGCCACATAGAATCAGAGCATGAATGCCTATACATCCTGCCCACACACCTCAGGATGATATAGAGAAAAATAGCTGCCATATCAGAGAAGGCAATGCATATAATCCAGATAAGCACATGAATTGTAGATCCTACATGTCAGATTGAGATCTTTTAAGGCTATTTTTCTTTGCCTCATTACTTAAACAGCGCGTCATGGATGACCCACTCATGTTCCTAAGGGAACAGGCAATTAGTGGTTATGGATCATCACCACTGTACAATAATGTCAGTTTTCACCTTGTCAACTTTAGTCATACAAAACTGGTAAAACTAACTTGACATAAATTTGAAAAAGCATATGACGACGGCTAGCGTAATAGCAACAATTTGCTTCTCAACAATGTCACTCCAAAGATTCAAAACTATTAGTCTTAGTTTAAGCAAATGCTAAATCATGAATAATTATCAGTTGATTTTCACAGGGAAGAAGTAAAGTCAATTAAGCCTGACTAAGCTACCTTACTAGTTCTGACAAGATGACTTCAATATGCAAAACTCTGTTACTTTGGCTCCACTTACAAAAGCAAGCAGCATCATAAAGCAAGTCTGTCAACTCAAAAGTTAAAAAACACCACATGTGCACACAAATGTTGATAACAAAATGAGTCAGCAAGAGATTAATTTAATGAAATTGACCAGACAGCTAAAAGAAGACATTTTCAATACCTTTCAAACAAGAGAAAAATACATCAAAGGAGAGTTGAACATGCACAGCACTTTGATTTTAGAATATTCCAAATTTCAATCAACAAAAAGATTATTGAAGAGACTCCCATCTTCCTGACAACCTTTTTCTCCTTGATACAAAAGAAAATTCTAAAAGAGCATATGCATGACCTTTTTTTGGTTATTTCTGATGACCCATAGCTGACTCATGCAACAAGCAGTTAAGAGATTAATCAACTCCTCTGCAAACACCAATATATAATGCTTCAATGAATGTTCTTAAACCATAAACCAAACTTAAATATTTCCAACATACCTCCACAACCTCAAAATCAGAATCACAATAAAGAACTTACTCCGTGGTTCAGCAGTATACTCACTTAAAAGGCAGCCAAAAAGACTACTTGCCCTATCTGCTTGTGAATACCATATAGTTCCATCTGCAACTTCAAAGAACTTATCTCAAATAAAGCAAAGTGACTATTTCCCCCATCTCTTGATGAAGAATCAACTTGACCTGGTCGCTGAATGAAGAGACCATAAAAATAAAAAAGTTCTTTGCCTAAGATGCATATGTTGGGAGAAAGGATGGACTGCTCGTAGAACGTATCCATGAGCATGGTAGGCACTTTCTCCATAAAAGACTTCAAAATATTTATCGAAAAAATAGAAAGATAATATGTTGTTTAAGTCAAAAAATAAGGATTTGCAGTTAAATTTGAAAAGAAGTATTTGGGAATTGAAATTGTGTCCGAACATGTGTTCTGTTTGAAAGAAAAAAGATGTAAGAAAAACAGTTATCTAACTCGAAAATGCAAGTTAATTCAATATTTCACCTGTCTTTCAAATGCCTAAATGTTTTTGCCTCAAGTATTTGCAAGTGATGTCATGACCAAACACTAGTGCAAATCTAAAGAAATCAGTGAAATGAGTCATTAAGTACAAAATTCATGCAAGAAGCACATGTATACATGATAGAAAGCATTCATTTTAAATGTCCTCTAATTATGCCAGTGAGCCTAAGCCCGAAACTAACAGAAACTTTGAAGGAGAAATTGAGCATTGGAACAAAAATTCTTCAAGTAGGAGGGTTGGAGAAAAAATTCAAACAGAAGTTTAGTGTTAGAGATGATGAATAGCTAATGAAGGTTTCTCAATGCTATTTGTCTATGACAGCTGGTTCAATAGCAGGCCTTCTCTTCAACTCTACAAACAAGCTTGCTTCTGCAGTGAGACATCAATTTAGCTCTTATCTCCAACTGAAAAGTTGCTTAGAATCTACTATAAGGTACCACTCTGCTCTATTTTTCTTTTAACTCCTAATTTTCTAGCCAGGTAAAGCATAATCCAACAGGCCGGTTTACAATGGCAGGTATTGATCCCAATAAGTAAGAAAATGAAAGCAAAAAAGAGTGAAACTATGGAAAAGCCATCACAGAAGTATATACAGTTAATTATAGAGGATGATTTTGAGTTATGGTTCATGGGATTCCTCAATTATCGAAAGACACTGAGATATCTGCAGCAGGCGATCTCCAGCTCAAGCAAGTTATGAAGATAACTTTTTTTTCCATTTTTTCCCTATGAGTTTGTTCGTCAATGTAAAACGTTCATGCAAAAATGAATTCAGGGATCTGTTAGAACTTGTAACTAGATCCATTGTTTAGAGGAGGCTTTAGGTTAAAGCTTTGTGCCTTATGGGTTAATGTGAATGTGTAGACTTGTTTCTGTTTCTTTTTTCCGAAACTCGTAAGAGATGCAAATATATAGATTTATTGTAAAAATAGATTGGTTTTCTTTATAGAGTCATTTGGGATTCTAAAATGTCCTTAGAGTAGACTTTATGACCCAAGTTACAGATATGAAAACAAGAACCAAATGCTAGTTATAGGATTGGCAATTTAGATTGTTTATATGCAAATTTGATACAGCATTCACAAGCTGTGCTGCCTTCAAACTTTTTTAGTAAGATATATAATGCCATCAAATTATTTATCTTTTGGATAAAATAAAATAAGATGTAAAATCTGCAGTTGAAAATATGAAGCCATTTTGAGGGATATTTCTTTGTCCAGTTAGTTGCCAATATGAAGCCATTTTGAGGGATAAAAAAAAAGACATAAAATCTGCAGTCTGATTAACTTCTTTGTCCAATTAGTTCAAATATGGCTCTTGTAAGATCCAAACTATATGCAGTTACAGCTAACACAATCAAACGGAAGATAAGCACCATCTCACACACAACCTGAACTAGCAAATATAAATGCAGGCAGTTGATAACAGTAAGACACAGAAGGATAAGAAAAAGAATTGTTTATCAGACTTAACTATTCCAACAAAATAATTGGACAGGTTGTACAAGAAATGTAATCAATCAAACCATCATTATTGGTATAGTTTTACATTCAAGCTAGCAACAATGGACTCACTTCATTCACAATCTGAAAATACCTACAGCAGACAATGAGGCCTACTAGTAGTTTACAAGGATGATATACAGGAGTTTGATATCAAATAATTGAAAAGCAGGGCTTGATGCTTAACAAAAGGCAAATTAGTGGGGAGGGGGGACTGACATCAGGAGCTTCCAAAGTCGTGTTTTAGGTCTTCGGCAAAGAATGTGATCATTTCACTGTATGATCCCCATCATGGCTTCAAAGACATTTCTAAATCAAGTACTCCTCAAAGCAACACATCTGGTTCTGCTAAGCTTCCAGTGAAGTTTATTTTGCAGGATTCAGGAAACTGAAGTCCAGCCTCCTCACAGCCTGCTTTAGTGATAAGGGGACAAGACCGTATGTCTAGATATTCAAGATACTCACATGACTTCATAAGCTTCTTAATTCCTTCAACAGTGATCTTTGGACAGTTACTGACCTTCAAAATCTTCATACCCAACATACAGTTTTCACTTCCTAATTGCTGAAATGCAGCATCAGTTACCTCCTCACAGCAGCCAATGTCAAGAACCTCAAGTTTTCTGCATTTGGAAATAATGCAGTCCAATGAAGAGTCTGTTATATTCAAGCACCAATCCATCCTCAGTTTCCTCAGACTATTACTACAAGCAGCTGCCAGTGACTTCATGGACTCATCTGATATGTTACGGCAACCACCAATGACAAGTGTCTCAAGATTATTGCAGTAGTTGGCCAAGGACACGATGGAGTCATCACCAACTTTGTAGCAATCCAACAACTTCAATGTCTTAAGTGTCAATGAACAAGCTTCGGACACCCTAGATATCCCAATATCACCAATATTGCTGCATTTGTTAATGTCCAAATGCTTTATCCTTCGGCAACCTTCAACCAAATCAGAGAGGCCTGAGTTGGTAATATTGGTGCATCCTTGCAAACCCAGCTCTTCTAAATTATGGCAATTCTTGGAGAGAGCTTTCATTAATGAATCTGAGACAAATCTACAGCCAGCAAGATGCAAGGTTCTCAAGTCACAACACCCCTCGGCAACAGCTGAGAGCCCCTTGTCAGTGATCTTTCTGCAGTAGGATACATCTAAGGCCTGTAAAGAAGAGAGACTCGATCCAATTGCAGCCAATCCATTGTCTGTTATGCCTGTAAAAATTTGGACCAAAAAACCTCACAAGTTAAGTCAAGGAAGCAACAAAGTTACACTTTCTTTTGCATATTGGAATACATATGATATATCTACACTATCCTCCTTTTTGCTACCACTTCAAAACCACATAGCGAAAAAGACAATCTTTACATAGAAATACAAAACCCTACAAATTTGCAATATTTTCCTCAGAAAAAAAAGAAGACCACAAATTCCTCTGAAATCCTCCATAAAACCCCATTATTCCCTTCTTAGCATAAAAGTCCATTCTTTACAAGATAGAAAAGACAGGGCCAGTCTTCGCTATATTGGATCAAAACCCTTAACATTTCAAACAAAAGATTTTAATCAAAACCTCAAAATTTCTCCTTTATGTCCAAGTTGGGAATGATACACCCACTACCATACCCACCAAACACAGACAGACAGGAGCAGAGCTAGTAAGGGCCCAGGCGTTCATCCAAACTGTTCATATATGATTAAAATTAAGTTTATAGATGTTGAAACCCCTCCAACTTCTTCATGAGTTTATTTCTTCAAATTCTCTTAGCGAGAATCCTGGCTCCGCCAACCCATACACAGAGACAGAATTCAAGATTTCACATTAGTAATAGATGTGAAGTACCACTACACATTCCTATTCATTAGTGCATTTGGCCACTCCTACAGTAGCTCAGTTTCACTTCAGCACTTATAAATGACTTTTTTTTAAAAAAAGAAAACGTAATTCACATTCAAAATCCAATGTAAGAAAAAAAATTAAAACAGATAACAAAAACAGACCTTTACAGTTCTGAAGATTGAGAACTCGTAAACAAGAGAAAGCAGTAGCAATAACTGAAAGATCAGAATCAGTAACACCAGGATAGAAAGATCTAGAAACCGATTGAGATAGATCAAGCTCATGTAATCGAGTAAATCGGGCCGCGATTCTTCCAAGCATGTGAGGCCCGGCCCGAGCACAAAGTTTCCTCCTTTCAGTACTTTGAATACGAAGCCAACGCTTACAGACCAAACCGAAAACTTCCTTGTCTTTGTCGTCTCCAAGCCTCGACAGTATAGCGCGAAGCTCATCGTCACCGAGGCTGTCGTTGATACAGAGGCCCGAAACGTCGCCGTTTCGGAGATCAGAGTCGTCGCCGGCCATCGGGAAAGTTTATGGTTCTGATCTAGTGGAAGAAAAGAGGGGTTATCTTTTCATTTTGTATTTGTTTTGTTTTATATTTATAGGACTTTGGGATCGATTTTCGATTAATATTTTAAGATGTATTTTTTATTATATTAATATAAAACATTATAAATTTTAATATATTAAATTAATATAAATTTAGATTAACTAAAAAATTAACAAAAATTTAAATTAATTTTAAAAATTAGTTAAATTGACCTCGAAGAAATAAAATATTATTCTGTTTTTGAATTGAGGAATTAGTTGGAATGTGGTGGTTACCAACTTATGAAGCATAACAACAAACTATGACATAAAAATTAGGGATTGTTTGGTAGAAAATATTAAAAATAATAATATTAATATGAGTATATAAACTCTATGTTGTATTATATCTAGTATTACTTTTATACATAATAATCATGATGTTAATAATATGAGATATTCATTTGGTTCTAATACACTATTCAACATTATTTTTACGAAAAACTAAGCATGTACCCCTTTAAAATAAATTATTTATATTCATATACTCTTTTACATTTTATATCCATATACTATTAAAATTGGCACACTCATATCAGCACCTGCTTGTATGATATACCAATATGGTATACACATACTAACAGGGTATCACGGATGATTGAGCTCATTCCTGTATAATACCAATATGGTATCAATATACCGATAGAGTATTGCAAAGAATATATTTTTACTAATTTAAAATTTAATAAATAAGTTTGTAACTTTAATATTTTTCTCTTAATTATTTTATTTATTAAAAAAAAACTCAAAATTATATGATACCGATAGGATATCAATATACCGATGGAGTATCACACGAATGTATTTTCTACTGATTTAGACTTTAATAAATAATTTTGTAACTTTAATAATTTTCTAGTTATATACATACCGATATGGTATAAATATCCCGACGGAGTATCATAAAAAAATATTTTCTACTAATTAGAGTTTAATAATTTTTTTTATTTGTTTCTTGTTTATTTCTTAAAAATAAAACATAATCCTATATAATACCAATTGGGTATCAATATACCGCCAGAGTATCACAAAGAATTGAACTCATTCTATATGATACCAATATGGTATATATATACCACCAGAGTATATTTCATAGTTTTTATGTTGACCTTCAGCATGACGTCAGACGCGAAATAAAAAGGGGTAAGTGGGTAAAAAGGTAAATAGCTTGGATCATGGGTCCATTAAGAATAAATAGTTTAGATTGAGTCTATAAAAATAAATAATTTCAAATTAGATCTATTTTGTATACTTTTCTCTTGTTCTGTTTTTTATCCTGATACATCTTATTGATTTTATACAAAAAATAATATCAACCTAACTAATATGAACACTATAAATATCAATATTTCTAATAGTACACTACATATATATATATTGGCACTATTATAATACCTCCTAAAAATTCAAATGATTGAAATTCCAACCAACATATGGTATATTAGGATTAAACCCCCTTTATTTTATTCTATGTAAGTATTCATTATTGTCCTTAGGTAGAGGAAATGATTAATAACTCTTAATCACATTGTTGGCACTAATTGGCACAAGGGTCCCATACTCAATGTTTAGGTCAATTCAATTAAGTATATAATATGTGTCACTTACATATCTTCTTGACACTTAATGACAAATTAATATATTTAATACTTGTAATTTGATGTTAACATTAGAATGTAAGGGTTTTTACCAAAAATTTATATGAGGCAATGATAGATTAGTTCCCACCACATGGCACTAACATTAGGTTGTGAATTTTATTATTATTATTATGTATTAACTTGAGGACACCCTAAAAATCAATAAACTTCACATTTTGAATTCGTGTTCGCGAGCAAAAATGAAAATGAAAAAAATTATGAGAAAAAGTGTTGATGCTCCTGTTAGGAGGTGGGAGAGGTTGAATTTAGGGTTTACACGAAGGGGTAGGGTAGACCAGCGCAACTTCATATCATTGAGGACATGAGCTTGGATGGAAAGAAATGGAGGTCGCGTATTTGGGTAGAAGACTAATAGGCTTTGCCTTCTGATATAGTAGGATTGTAAGATTAGTCGTATCATTATATATTGTGTTGTTATTGACTATCATTTATTTTGCTGTGTATTGTAATTACAAGTTCCCAATTGCTTTCCACTATAGTCGTTTTCATATCTAGTATCTTTTGTTTTGGGGTTGATATATTTGAGTTGAGACTTGAGAGTCTTCCGAAAACAAGCTCTCCATCTCTATGAGGTAGTGGCAAAGTTTGCATACATTTTATCTTCCCCAAACCCCGCTTATAAGATTTCCCTGGTAATATTGTTGTTTTTGAAGAATTATGAGGAAAGAGAAAGGATGAAATACAAGTGACTATCTTCATGTGAAGATGGCTTGCATTTTTATCACATCAACTCATTATGATGTACAAAAAAAGCTGGTATCTGCAAAATTCATTACCTCTGAGAAAAGGTAATCATAACTGCTACTAGAAACAAGGAGTAGAAAACCATAAACTTGTATCTTAGCAAATTGAGCAACATTCATTTTTCTCAAAAGCATCTTAACAAACATAACTAGAAAAAGACCTTAATCTATCCCTTTCTGCTCAGATTCATCTAAACACAGCCTTATGTTTCTGATAATTCCAAAACCATATTTACTATATACACTATAGTTGGGGTCATTTAGAAGCATAACTACAACTAGGAATGCCAAAAAAGAAAAAGAGTGAAGGACAGTAGCTGTCTTATTGTCTTTGCAGACTTGGTGATTTTCATTTGCAGAAATGATTCATCATAGCAAAATGCAAGTTTTTAAGTAAAAGACACTAGGAGAATTCCCCATGTTTGCTCCCTAGGACCAACAAATTCCAGCTCTTAAGGATATAAAAACACCATGTGGTTTAGCTAAACTGGCTAGCAGAAGTTCCTAAATCTAACTTACAACATTTACTGGAATACCTGAAATCTTGATTCAAGTAGCAAGAAACACCAGATACGAATAGACAACGATCAAGCAAATTCAGAAGGAATTCCAAAAAAGATCCTTGAAAGATCACTGGAGTTCTTATACACCAAAAGGACCATAAAGAAGTAGAAAGAACAGCCCCTTCCTATAGATCTAATTTGTCAGAAATAACTTGTAGGCCGACATGAGAATCATAGCTTTGGTGGAGAAGACCTCAAGAACAGGGCAGGAGAATACAATCTCATTACATAATTCACATATAATAGGAGTAGCCACAGCACCATCTCTTTACCAGATATAGCCGAATGTGTAGGATATCTTCCGATCTTTCAAAGAAAGAACTTCACTTCAGGAAGTACCTTTAAATAACATTCTTCTCTGAAATACTTCATAAGCTTGTCACTGGATCATGAGGGACAAAGAGGAATTAGAACTAATAAATTGAGCTTCAGTCATTCAACAATTTTTAAAAAGCTGAGAAATCTCCAAGGGCCAGTAGCATACAGTTCGGAAGACAACGGACAAGGGGCCAGGTCCCTTATCCTTCTCCACTTAAATACTGAATCTGTAACGTGGCCCTAGCCTACCCATCACGTGTTGCACTATTAACACTAGACCAAAGCCCTGGGAGCAGTCTTACAATAAGATCTCAATGACATTCAAATTATGTAGAGTTCAATGCAGCACAAGAGGATCACGACTCAGGCCCTCTGACCTTACAGCAACTTGCATCCTTCCAACACAATGTTACATGAATAAACATTTATAACTGATACGGTTCCAGTACACGGTTAGCATGGTAGCATGTCAAATAGGATTCTTAGCTATGCCCACATCTACTACCTTAGTCTCTAAGCCTAAATCCATTCCAACGAAGGAGTAATGGGTATTGTGATATTCTATAATCTATACATACATACATACTTATTTAAACTTTTAGATCTGCCTTCAGTAATATGTTCATACCTGCTTGCAAGATCTCTAGATTGAAGCAATGGTACATGACCCAGGCGATGAGTATGTAGATTCAGGGTTGCATCATGCCAACATTTGCAGTTGACTTTCCTTTCATGACCTCTTTATGCCCACCAAAAGTTCCTATTTCAAATCAAAGCATAAGCCAGAAATACATCCCCAACAATGGCAGAAGCTACTCATGGCAGCACACACCTTCAATCTAAATTTATTAAGACACTGAACCCCCACAAAGCAAGATCCTTTTGCATTAAGTAGGTCGAGGGACAAGGATCATCCTTCAGTGTCCACTGTCCAGCTTCTAATATATGGACAATAAGACCACATATGAAACGCAACTTGTTAAACAGAAAAGACACATGAAACACATAGCAGAAAACTGTTTGTACTTCAGGAAGGCACCCCACTTCTCCTGCTGGAACATACAACTTGATGCACCGACAAAATGGACGAAGATCATTGAAGAAACAGTTATCCACTACGAGCTTCTCCCTTGTCTCACGATAGTGACATTCTGCTAACAATTTACCAGTTTCAATGACAATAGCAGTAGACAATGCTTGGGAGACCCACAAGATGAACCCAAAAGTGTCACTGCAGGAACCCAAATATCAAGGACCTTGTCTAACAAGATCATCCGTACGCCTGAATTTAATATATGAAGATCTGTAACTTCCAGGCAACGTTCATCGTGTTCTACAATCCCTTCAAATTAATCTCTCTCTCTCTCTCTCTCTCTCTCTCTGTTAACGTGCCACAGCCCAAGACATCTGTTCCACCTTTATACATGTCTGAATCTAGACATTAGTTTGATCTTCTTCAGTTGTCAAAAAACACTTTTACAGATCACAGCAAGATATCCTTATCCGTGAAACAAAATATTCCAGATGACCACCCACTCGATGATGATGAACAAACTTTTTCATAAGCAGTGAGGGAATGGTAACAAAGATCAGGTAAAATCACTCTAACATGAAGGAGAGAGCAGAAGTTACAAGAAGCGCTCCTTATAAAGATTCAAGCATGCTCAAAGTAAGTGGACACAAACAGTGGTTATAGACATTGCATTCACTACAGGGAGAGTAAACTAGGTAAAACAAAAGTGTTCCCTTTTTATAGTTATTTAAGATTTTAGATGAGACGAAACATCTTGTAAGTTAATATGTGCCTCCCCTTTAACAGTCCAAAGTTTAGATTAGATAGTTTACACATTCCAACAATTACAAATGAATTGAAGGATATGGACTTCAAGCACTAAAGATATTGGCGAAAAGGATAATCGCCAATCAAGTACAACAGGATTGTAATCAAGGGATTGTCACTTCTTAGAACAAATACAAGAACACTCGAACAAGGAAAGAGTAACAGTAATCAAGTTACTAACCAATTTACATATTAGTGATAGAACAAAATCCATAATGTATGGCAGTGATCAAAAGTCATTTCATATGATATTTGCTATTATCATCTTAATTCTGTTCATACTATCAGATTCTTAGAAATTAGAATATCAGTAAATTCAGCTATCTTCCTGTTGAAAGAATGTCAATTGAGCAGAAAGGTATCGCATAAAGAATCATACTCATAAATGGTTGCACTAACGAATTAAAGGGAATGAATTACAAAATTTGAACCTCATCTAACTCTGGACTACCAAAGTCAATACCCAATATCTTTAAGTCTTGAGAAGTAATACAGGAAAAATTAGCTGCCTCAAAGCATTCCAAATGAATATCTGTTGTATCAACTATTAGTCTGCAGGGTATAACATTCTTGTCAATCAAAACTGAACAATTCTCATAAATACCTTCCTTGGGTGCAAGATTCAACAAACAAGATTTTGGAGCTGACAACCTATTTTTCTCACTAGTAAACCTTTCTTGGTCTTCTATCATTAAAACAAGACGATGGTTGCGACCTAACAGCTCTGACACATATTTCATGTCTCCCTTGTCAAGGGCATACCTAACACGAGTAGATGATACTTGCCCTCTCTCCTTTCCATCATTAGAGTTTAAGGATCCAGAAATTTGATTCATGTCCATGACAGAATTGATTATATAAGCCTCTAATCCATACTCTTCACAAAGCTTCACCAGGTCTGATGCATCACCAGCAGCTCTATATCCAAAACGATAGTTCTCCCCTGAGATCATCGAAATATCATCATCTTTTTATCTTTTCTTAGTTTATATTGGAATCTCTATGTCAAGTTAGGATGTTACAACATACCAGCAACAACTCCTCGCACTCTCAGCTCTTTGGACAGCTTCTCCACAAACTGACGAGGCGTAAGATATCGAACTTTTGAAAAATCTATCTGGAGTTCCCTTGGGATTACATTAGCACAATAAGGAGCCCAAGACGAAAGAATCCTTTTGCGATCACATTCAGCAACAATGGGAGCCCTGTGTAGAAAAAAATATACACATGATCACACAGATTATTTCTCATTTCATGATGTGGCATTTCATAAAGACCACCAACCAAAAAAGGAACTTCTCAGTATGCTATATGCTTGAGTAAAGTTAGGAGGATACATTCAACAGATTTTAAACACCTTCCAGCTTCAAACACCAAATTTTCTAAACCATGACTAATCCTATATACTACTTGAGCAGAATAAAGTTTGAAAATATTTTATTTTCGAGGAGCAAATCAAGATTGTGTAACTTGTTGATAAGGACATTCTTTGAATTTTAGATGAAGGACAAGAGACTGCAAAAAAGTTATAAGGAATCATCCCAAACTTCCACTTGTCGCTAGAAACAGTGAGAAAAAAAGGGGAGAACATTAACTTAGGTTTTCCTGTTGGAAAATACACTGATGCAAAGACAGACTGATTGATTTCTATATTTTATCCTTTTCATTAAAACTTAAATGAACTAAAAATGTATGGATATATTTTCTTCCTTTTTGCACACATATTCTGATTGATCATCCTATTAACAGAAATTCTTTTCCTAAACTCAAGAATGCTACTTAACAAAATCTAGTGCTTTGGAGAAAGAGCGTCAACGGGGTCCATAGATTTAGGCTAAATCAGAGGAGATAGGGTGGAGTATTGCTACAGATTAAGACTCACGCACACTTAGAAAATGCATGATAGAACTCCCCGAATGTGATAATCCTCTTTCCTTTTGTATTTTCACAATTTAAAGTTGATCCTAGGTACTATTATAGGATTTGTTGTAGCAGCGATAGTTGAGTTGAAATTCGTCCTTCTCTACTGTTCTGGTATTTCGAGGAGATAATATTTCTCTATTTATCTAACTACGCCAGTAGAGTAAAAGCTAAGAGACAACAGAAGTTATACCTCGGTTCCCATCCAAGTACTTCCGCCATTCCAACAAATGACAGAAGAAACGGAATTCCTCTTTTTGCTGCTTGAATTGCAAGCTCGCGGTGACCAATATGGAGTGCATCAAACTTCCCCAGAGCTACTATCCCACCTATTAAAACGAAAATAATAATTGAGAATTTATACATAAATCATATCCACAAATCTCTATTTTCTTCAAATTTACAACACATAACAAGTGTAATTGAAACACTCTTTATTTCTTTGATGATGAGCAACAATCAGAACTAGAACTTTCTAACTGAAGAAAGTAACCGTTGGTCGTATAAACTTGCAGATTGACCATTCAACTATTCACAGCTAGACACCCTTGATCTTCTAATACAAAAATAAAGTTTTTTTGATGAATTAATTGTTATATTGACTGGCATCAATAGAGGCTGAAGCAGTAAAAAGATAAATTACGAAAGCTCCTAGATACAAAAACCTACCAATAGAGCATTGAGCCATTTTTCCTAATGAGCAAAAGCTTTGGCTGTTAAGCCAAAGATAAGGGGCTAATGAATTCTAACAAGGGGAATAACATCATTTACAGGGGCCAAATTGCTCCAGCTGAAAAGAAAGATCAAACACTTGAATTTCAGACAAGAAATAGGAGTTGAAATCCCATCAAAACTTTGTTTTTTACATAAAAATAAAGTAAGAAGTATATCAAAATAACAGGTCTAAAGTATTAACAAAACAAATTGATGAGAGTGGAAAATACTTCTTTTTGTGATACTAATATATTGGAGCATATTTCAACAGTTTTCACAGGGTTTTCTAAGAAGACTGACGTACACAGATTGCAAACATGTTTTTTTTAATAAAGGTAGCTTGAACTCACACCAAAAAACTCATCAGGGAAAATTGATGAGGTGGGATTTACAACCCCCTGGGGGCATCATGATAAACAAAAACCAAATAATTCTTTACAGTTGTCCTATAAAGTCCACTAGACTTTCTAGCTCCCCCACCATATCCTGTTTACACCAAAAATACAGCAAACTCAAACTCTTCATCTTGGTCTTCGAATGCTGCTTAGCTTGTCTATCATGGGATCTTTCATTCCTTTCCTTCCAACACAGATTGCAACACATATAAATATGTACACTAACAGATATGGCTAAATCTTGTTACCAATTTCCCACATTTTCTTCAGAAACCAGGAAGAGAAAGATAAAAGAAATTACAAAAGGAAAGAATAAGCATAAGAGCCAATACAGTAATTTAACAAAGATTATGACATAAAGAGTGGCTGACAACAACTAACAACGTATCTGTGTAGCATTTAATCATTGAAAAAACTTCATGAGCCAGAATAAATGAAAATGGGTATTAATACAAATCCAGCATACATGTTATAGTGTTTGATAATTTTATTACCAGTAGAATATGGGTACAAACAAACCTGCAAGAATGGGCAATCTTTCTGATGGAGGCTCCTCATCTGTTCCAGATTGGCTTTACATGAAAATTGTGAAGAACACACATTTAAGCACTGGGATTCTAAGGAGAGTCATACTTAAATACAAAATGACATTACAATGCCAACGCAATTGAATGAAAAGCTCCGAGTTTTAATGGAAATCTGACATTTGTAAGCTTCATTTAAACATAAAACGAAAACTAGCCCAAATACTACGTCCAGATAAAACTATATAAAAGTGTAACAATCTCATTTAAAAACTCATATTATTAAAGAGATGACACTCTTATTTATTTGTTTTAGGTCACAGCAACTCTCTCATGCAGCACCTGAAGCATGCGAACTATTTTTGTAGATGACTGGAAACAAGACTCAAACATGGCGCCTCCGTCTACTCTCTACTCTGTTGCCCAGTTAAAGTGTGCGAATCCTCTAATCTAAAACTTTGAAACAGTTAAGAGAGAAATAACATTGTCTATTTATTTCAGATCTACACTAAAAACTCAACACACCACAGTTTAGTGTGCATAAAGGCATACCTGCCTATACTTATATGATATTCCAAAACTTTACATATTGTTTACGTCAAAAATGCGATCCGAACTTATAGTTTTAACTAACTTAACTTTCCACTTTCATCTTATTGCATTTATGATGGTCTCTTTCCGACCTTCCATTCACCCATTCCATTTCCAGCAATCACAAGCTTATAAATCAAGGCTTAACAAAAGAGCTTCCTTTTCTCTAATTGTCTTTTCAGTGACAAAAGGGTTTAAATCTACTTCAAACTATTAAAACATAAGGAACTTTGGGAATCTAATATACAGACCCCAAAAATCACTCAATTTTCAGTTCTTTTGATAACCGAGCAATCTCCAAAGGCTAGCGGTGCACAGTTCAAACTCGCCTATGATGGGCCCACCCCTCTACTCTTACCTACTAAATACCAGGCTTTTGACTGTGGCACTATTCTAATCTGTGTTGTGTGCCCGACCAAACATTACGTATTGGGCTTTTACCACTCCGATTGAAGCCCTGGGGGGCCAAAATCACTCAATTTATTGCTCAAACAAGAACAGATATGTTGAATTACCCCAGACTTTCAGAAAGTTAACAGATTTTGGTATCAAAGATTTAGGTTGTACGCAATTGATGGGGGAAAAATCCCAAAATAACTACATTTTTACCGTTCAAGCAAGAACATTATGATAATATCTCAAATTACCCCAAAAATCACTATAGTCACGGCTCAAAGAAGAAAGTTACAAAAAATTGCCTCAAACTTACAGAAAGGAAAGAGCTTTAGATATCTAAGATTTAGGGTGTTCATAAAAAAAGGAAAAAGGGTCAAAAATACCCCGAACTATTTGAAATAGAGTACATATACCCTTTCGTTACGTTTTGGCTCAAAAATACCCCTCAATAAAAATTTTGGCTCCAAAATACCCCTCAATAAAAATTTTGGCTCCAAAATACCCCTCAATTAAATTTTTGGCTCAAAAATACCCCTCTCTAAGGGAAACAGAAAAAGGTTAAAAATACCCCTGAACTATCTGAAATGGAGCAAAAGTACCCCTTGGTTAGATTTTGGTTCAAAAATACCCCTCCCTTAAAATTTTGCAAAAAAAAAGGTACCCCTCTCTAATAGAAATAACACCATGCATATTATGTGGACAAAAATCGACATGCGATCAGTCCACGTGAAACCCCATTTAGGGACCCAAGAGGTTTACTCCTCCGATATTAGGTCCAAGACTAGCTTTTCATGTCAAAATAGATTGTTATTTCACTTGCAAACGTCTCAAAAAGTTGATCTTTGAATGATAACATTGATATATTCATCCTTGTTATAATCATTGCCTCCTCCTTCAACCAGTTTCTCGAGTTCAGTAGAATCCAATTTTTCAAATTCTCGAACCTACGGAGCTTGTATAGAAATTGTTGTGCTCATGTTAGCAATGTAACATAATTAATATAAGTTATCATTTTCAAGAGATAATTCAGTAGCAATTATAAAGAAAAGTTTTTTTTAATATAGTAAGAATCTGGACTACTCAAAGTCGAATAAAAATTGATTTGAAGATGAGTTGAAGTTGAATTTTTTATGAAATAGGGATATTTTAAATAATAACTTTAAAATTTTAACGGAGGGGTATTCTTTAGCCGAAAAATAACGAAGAGTATTTTTGCTCTATTTCTAATAGTTAAGGCTCTTTTTTCATTTCTATTAGGACGGGGGGTATTTTTGAGTCAGAAATTTATTGGAAGGGTATTTTTGAGCCAAAAGTATAACGGACAGGTATTTTTGAGTTAAAGGTATAACGGAGAAGTATTTTTGAACCAAAATATAATTGAGGGGTATTTCTGCTCCATTTCAAATAGTTCAGGGGTATTTTTTACCCTTTTCCCTAAAAAAAATCCCAAAATGACTAAATTTTACCGCTCAAACAAGAACATCTATGATAAATACCTTAATTTTACCCCAAAAATCACCACATTACTGCTCAAAGACGAAAAGTTGTGACAAACTACCTCAAACTTTCAGAAAATAAAGAGCTTTGGATATCTAAGATTTAGGTTGTATACAATTGATTAAAAAGTCCCAAAATAACTAGAATTTTACTGCTCAAACAAGAACATGTATGATAAATACGATTACCCCAAAAATCACAACACTTACAGTTCAAAGAAGAAAATTTATTATAAATTACCTCAAACTTTCAGAACGTACAAATCCTTGGATATCTACGATATAGGTGGTACACAATTGATGAAAAAATCCCAAAATAATTAAATTTCACAGCTAGCAAGAACATGTATGATAAGAACCTCAAATAACCCCAAAAATCACTACTTTTACTACTCAGAGTGTGATAAATTGCCTCACACTTCCAGAAAGTAAAGAACTTTCGGTGTCTGAAGATTTGGCGTTAACAAAATTGACCCTAATATCACTAACTTCATTGGTCAAACAAGAATCTATGACAAATACCTCAAAATTACCCCAAAAATCATTAATGTCATTACTCAAACAAGAATCTACAATAAATACCTCCAAATTACCCCAAAAATCACTAAATTAACTAGTCAAAGTAGGACAAATTACCTCAAAGTTTCAGAAACTAAAGAGCTTTGGATATCTAAGATTTCGGTGAGACTACAATTGACCCCAAAATCACTAATTTCATTCTCAAACAAGAATCTACGATAAATAGCTCAAAATTACCCCCCAAAATCACTAAATTTACTGCTCGAAGAACGACAAATTACCTCAAAGTTTCAGAAAGCAAAGAGCTTTAGGTATCTGAAGATTCAGGTTGAACACAATTGACCCCAAAATCACTAACCTCATTGCTCAAACAAGAATCTCGGATAAATACGTCAAAATGACCCGCCAAAACAACTAAATTTACTGCTCATAGAACAATAAATTACTTCAAAGTTTCAGAAAGCAAAGAGCTTTGGGTATCTGAAGATTTGGGTTCAACACAATTGACCCCAAAAATGACTAACTTCATTGCTCAAACAAGAATCTATGATAATACCTCAAAATAACCCCAAAAAATCACTAAATTTACTGCTCGAACTATCATAAATGACCTCAAAGTTTCAGAAAGCAAAGAGCTTTGGATATCTGAAGATTTGGGTTCAACACAATTGACCCCAAAATCACTAACTTCATTGCTCAAACAAGAATCTATAATAATACCTCAGAATAACCCCCAAAAAATCACTAAAATTACTTCTCAAACTACGATAAGTCACCTCAAAGTTTCAGAAAGCAAAGAGCTTTGGATATCTGAAGATTTAGGTTCAACACAATTGACCCCAAAAACACTAACTTCATTGCTAAAACAAGAATCTAACGATAAATACCACAAAGTTACCCCAAAAATCACTACATTTACTGCTTAGAGCATGATAAATCATCTCAAACATCCAGAAAGTAAAGCACTTTCGGTGTATGAACATTTGGTTCGAACACAAATGACTCTAAAATGACTAACTTCATTGCCCAAACAAGAATCTTTAATATATAGCTTAAAATTACCCCAAAAATCACTAAATTTACCGCTCGAAGAACGACAAATTACCTCAAAGATTCAGAAAGCAAAGAGCTTTGGGTATCTGAAGATTCAGGTCGAACACAATTGACCCCAAAATCACTAACTTCATTGCTCAAACAAGAATCTCGGATAAATACGTCAAAATGACCAGCCAAAACAACTAAATTTACTGCTCAAAGAACGACAAATTTACCTCAAAGTTTCAGAAAGCAGAGAGCTTTGAGTATCTTAAGATTTGGGTCGAACACAATTGACCCTAAAATGACTAACTTCATTGCTCAAACAAAAATCTATGATAAATACCTCAAAAATCGCTAAATCTACTGCTTAAACTACGATAAATCACCTCAAAGTTTCAGCAAGCAAAGAGCTTTGGATATCTGAATATTTGGTTTCAACACAATTGACCCCATAATCACTAACTTCATTCCTCAAACAAGAATCTATGCAAAACCCACTAAATTTACTGCTCAAAGAACAACAAATTTACCTCAAAGTTTCAGAAAACAAAGATCTTTGGCTATCTGAAGATTTGGGTTGAACACAATTGACCCCAAAATCACAAACTTTATTGCTCCAACAAGAACTGCTACTATTCTTGCTCCTCAATCCAATTCTCAAATTCTTCTTCAGTGGAGAAGCAGCTAAAAGGGTGGAGAATTGGTGAACACTGCATTGAAAATTACAGTGGTGAGATATACACCGAGACCCACCCAACATTCTTAAGTTTCATCAGAAGAAGAAGATTGTGATGGATTATAGCATTTTGGTTTTCTTCACAAAAACAGAAAAGCCTATCTGTGATTCGCGTGGGCGTGTTTGGATCGATAGTTTTTTGGTTTCTTGTTTTAGGGGTAAATTTCTAAATTTTATGTTTCCATACAAATCATCATAAATGGGGTATTTTCTTCAAAAAAAAAAATTATATTGTTGTATATAGTAAAAATTATTTTCTATATCTATTATTTATTACATAAGTGTGGATAAACAATCAAGTTTGATCGACATGTCTGTTTCAACTGTTGATTGAGATGTCTGCTTCAGCTGTCACGTTTTGTTTTGGTCGACATGTCTGTTTCAGCTGTTGATTGATGTGTCTGCTTCAGTTGTTACGTTTTGGTCGACATGTCTATTTTAGTTGTTGATTGACGTGTCTGCTCTAGATGTCTATATTTGTTTTATCATTTTTATTAATTATTTTCTCAGTTACTTCAACAATGATTTTACAATATTATTTCTAATAAATTATTCTCTCAGCTACTTCAATTGTTATTTTTAGTATATCACCTTAATCAATTATTAGTGATAGTTAGAATAAGACAAATACAAATACGATAAATTAAGTCTCTTTTTAAAATTGCACAAATAAAATTAAATACTTCATTTTATTAGTTGTTTCACTTGTGATTTTACTTATCGCTCTAAGAAATTATTTTAATTACAAACTAATACAAAATTGATAAATTAAGTCCTTTTTAAAACTGGACAAATAAAAAATTAAATTACTATTTAAATATCTTCCGATGGTTATATTTGTGTCAAAAAAGGAGTATTTTTTTTAACAAAATAATATAAATAAAAAAATCATTGTGTATTACTTGAAAGTACTATAAGTCACAGTAATTACCAATTTAAAATTTAAAACATATATAGAAAATTTGAATGGTTCTTGAAATTTTATTAATGCTACAAAATTTGGGACAAAAAGATTACATACATTACTTAAAATTTATATAAGATGTATTATAAATTACACGTATCAATAATTTAAAATATCTAAAAACTAAATAAAATTTGATTGACTCACTAAATTTTATATGTGCAACATAAATTGAAACAAAGCAAGTGATATACATTATTTAAAAATAACATAAAATGTAGTATAAGTCGCAATAACTAACAACTTAAAAATTTATAAAATATGTTCAAAAAATCTATTAATACAACATAAATTGAGATTGAAAAATAGTATATGTTGGCTCTGTGTTAACACGAGCTCTGATAACTAGTATATATAATAGATGCTGAATCATCTTCAATCTTTTCTTGTGTTTTACTTTTCTTCGTATTTTGTATCTCCTTAATAAAAATCTTGGCTCCTCTACAGGGACGACACAAAATGATCAATTTAGTATGATCACGTTGTTATCTTAAAAGTTTGTTCTTGTTTTATCTTAATAGTATTATATTTTTAATATAAAAAATTAAAAATACTTTAAAATTTTTGACTTTCCAAATTTTATCTAAATAACAAAAATTAAAAAAGAAAAATAATATCTATTAGGCATGTGCAATGACGGTATTCCAAAACTAGTTTATTGAGATACATTATGATGACTTGTTGGTAAATTACAATTCCTAATGTGTTTCTGCCTCTGTTCTCCTTGGCAGATGGGAGAGAATACATGATAAAATAAACTTAATAAATAGATAGACATTTTAAGCATAGTATCGACATTCCAATTTTGAAAATGTACGTCTAGACATCTTAATTTCATAATTTGGCTTAAGTTGGTCTCATCAGTAGCCAACTTTGAGAATGCACCCTCTTAAAGGTATCAAGATATTCATTTTCAAAGTGTTCAATTGCCAGTGAAGGCCAAATTAAAGTATCTATCAATGTATTATGCCTAACAGATATTGTACAACTCTTTCTAGACAAGTATTGGGAAATGGCAATTTCCATAGGTCACCTCGAACATCATACGTACTATATTGCTCGAACTCTTCAAAAATGTGATACTCTAAAAGTCGTGTATTTCGGGAGAATTTGACACGAGTGTTGCATCAAAAGTGATGAGTCCCCTCAACTTAGCATGCAAGGGCACCTATTACAGGTTCTTCAAACTCTTCAGATGAGGGAAAATCCAATATGGTTTGCTCCTCATCTGCATCCAAATGATCAGCATTTGGGACATAGCCAGAAAGCTTCATCAATTTAGTTAGTGTATTCAATATCAAATATATCTCTTTTTTCTGCGCGTGTCTCCGATCTTTTACCATAAAAACATGAACCTGGCTTTGTATTTCAATCCAACTACAACCAGGCTGTTTAACAACGCCTCTTTGTCTCATAAGTTTTCGGACCATTTTGACATCTAGCCATCTTCCTTGTTCGGCATACATGTTTGATAGAAGAACATAAGGGCCAGAATTTGTAGGATCAATCACCAAAAGCTTCTCGGCTACATACTTTCCCAACTTAATTTCCCTGTGAATTTTACATGCAGCGAGCAAAGACCCCCATACCACACTATCTGGAGGCATCGGCATGGATTCAATCAAATCCTTTGCCTCTATTAAGCAACCAGCCTTGCCAAGTAGATCAACCATGCATGTATAGTGGTCCTTCAATGGTGTCAACCCATACTCTGTGCCCATGGAATAGAAATATTTACGCCCCTCCTCAACTAATCCTGCATGACTACATGCACATAGAACTCCAATCATAGTCACGTGATCTGGCTTCTCCCCGGATACTAACATAGTCTTGAAAGTTTCAAGAGCTTCCGTAGCATGCCCATTTTGTGCATATCCAACTATTATGGCATTCCATGAAACCCAATCTCTGTCCAGCATTTTTGTGAATACACAGCTACCATCTTCAACTGATCCACATTTCATATACATGTCTATGAGAGAATTTCCCACAAAAACATCAGGTTCAGGTCCATTCTGGAAATGAAATCCATGCTTCAAAATATGTGCATGAGCCTGCCTACCGAGTTTCAGATCAGCTAAATTTGCACATGCATTAAGGAGGTTCCCAAACGTATAATGAGTTGGCCAAACAGATTCTCTTTTTAGCATAAGAAAGAGATCTAGTGCCTCTTCACTGTTCCCATTCTGTGTATATCCGGCAATAAGAGTGTTCCAAGACACAACATTCCTTTCCATCATCCCCATAAACATAGTTCTTGCAGTATTCACACTTGCAACCCTCGCATAACCACTTACCAAACATGTGTGTGACACCACACTTCTGACTGGCATCTTATCAAAAATCCATCTTGCTTCAGAAATTCTCCCAAACTTTGCATACATATCAACCAAAGCATTGGATATAATAAGATCATCCCTAAGCTTATCCGACTTCACAATTTGGGCATGAATTTCCTTACCTTCTCTTATCGCACACAAACTCGCACAAGCACTTACCACGCTTGCCAAGGTCTTCTCATCTGGTTTAAACCCAGAGCGCATCATCCTAGAGAATATCACAAGTGCCTCATTCACTGGCCCATTTTGCTCATAGCAAGAAAGTAAACTATTCCACGACACCACATTTCGCTCACACATCCCATTAAACACCTTTGTTGCACAATCCACATTCCCTGTTTTCGAGTACATATCGATAAGTGCAGAACCCATGTAAACACTTCTCGAATATTTCGATTTAGCCACTGATGCATGAAGTTGAGTTCCCATTCTCAAGTCCCTTAACCCTGCACAAGCACTTAAACCACTACCATAGGTATACTCATTCAAAACAAAATCTTCTTTTTGCATTCTCACAAGATACTCCACCGACGAATCAAACAATTCACATTGAGCAAAGCTTGAAACCATCAAATTCCACGAACATTGATCAGGCTCAGGCATTAAGTAAAACAGTTCCTCAGCCTCAAAAATCAATCTTGATGCTGTATATGCATTTATCATAGAATTCCAAGTGAATGTGTTTCTCTCAGGCATTTTATCAAACACCTTCTTGGCATACTTTAACATACCAGATTTCCCATAAGTGTCGATTAGCTTATTGTTTATGAAAACCTCTGAGGTGAAATGGGTCTTGAGAATTCGACAATGGACAGTTTGTATGACATGTTGGGACTTGAAATTGATGCAAGAATCCAGAATCTTCGCGAAGGGTGTCGAGTTTGGGAGTGAGAAGAGGTCCCAAGTGATGAGTTTTTTGAATAAAGAAGTGTCTTTTGTCATTTGACATGGGAGTTAAGGAAGTTTGATTGATGGGCATGTTATTAGAACATCAGATGGAACAGAAATAAGCACACTTAAGTGTCTGCACTTGGTTCGTCGCCTGAACTTTCGTAATTTTGTACCTTCTTGGCATTATCAAATTTTTCGAAAGTAGCATATTTATATTCTGCCCCTTTTAATCTCGATTTGATGCAATTGTAGCAATATATTTTATGAAAATTTTACATGGGGTGCAATAATATTTTTGACGAGCTCCATCATTTTAAAACATGCATCCTCTTGTTTTAGGTGTGGTTCTCTTTAGGGGCGGAGTTACATTCACTCAAGAGTGGTCAGATGAACACCCTTCGTCGAAAAACCTTTTTTAAAATATAGATATTATATAGATATTCTAATATATATCAATTGTTGAGTATCCTACAAAAATTACCAACCCATGTTCTAAAAGTTGAACACCTTTGATGAAAATGCTGGCTCCGCCACTAGTTCTCTTAGACTACTCCTACTATATATATATATATATATTGTTTTGAAAGAAGTGTTTTATTTTAATAAAGTTGGAACCAATTGGAATAATCACATATTTAGAATATTGAACAGTGTTATCAGATACTTCAAAAATAACGTATTTATTAAAATAATTTAATTTGTTTTGTAAAAACGTAAGTGGAAACATGCATTACTATTTTGTTTTTCTTTCTCGTTTAGAACATCATGGTTAGTGATTTTCCAATTTAGTGTCAGTTTTCTCATTAAATTTTATGTTTTATTCTATTGTCCTTTTCTTTTCTTCTGAACTTCATATCTGTGTTATTCTTCTCATACTTACAGCAATAATTACACCTCAATCCTAAACAGATAGAAATCGACTAAATAAATCATTTCGGCTTCATTTAGGTTTAACTCATTGTTATTTTCCCTCATCTTAACTTCGATATAGTAGATTGAAACTTGTTTTTAGTGGCTTTTGACTTTTAAGTATTTCTTTAGTTCCGAAAAGTGTTTGAATAACACAAAAAGTACTTTTAAAAAGCTAAAAAAGTACCAAGAAAAGTCAAAAGTCAAACATCAGAGCTTCCCGACTTAAGACTTTTATCTTATTAAGTCACTTAATCCAGACACTCCCTGAATATGGCCAAAGCCTGTGCATGAGCTTTTGCAACAGAAAGAACTAAACCATAATTGAGATGAAGTAAACTTGACAAATTTACAGACAATGTTACAAGGCCTTTCTTTTGCTTAGACACTGTCCCATCAGCCATAAATACAAATACAGTTAAACTCACAGCTGGTCATAAGAACTAGCAAAGAACCTGATCATTGGTCAAGGTCAGGAACACCTAGTTACCTAAGTCTTCACAATGACTAGATATGACTAAAACATGACGATAGGAATAAGATAAACGCGCTCTACAAGGGTTTATAGAAGCATCACCTCAGAAGTAATATCTAAGAGGAACTTTTTTCCTGGCAAACTACACGGTAGGAGAACCGTAAGAGCATCTTGGATCTCAGCATCGATGATCAGATGAAGAAAGTACAATGAACAAGGACGTGGGGCACGTATATAGAGCCCTCAAGAGGATTGGTTGAACAATCACCTCACAAGTGGAATACCAGAAGGGACTCTTCTCATATACTCCTCGTAGTCAGCACCAAAGAACTGCTTGAGGAAAAATTCCTCGTAAGGTATCCTTCCCGAGAAGAATCTCCATACGACAATTGTAAAAGCAACGGTTGATATAGGATTACAGAGCATTATTTGAGTACCAACAGACCAGATGAAGAAACCACAATAACCGGGATGCCGGACAATTCTATAGATCCCATTTGTAACCAACTGATGATTTTCCTCATGATAAACCTTTATTAGATGAGTGAAAGCTTGGCCAGCTGTCACTATTGCCAACTTCCTTATGATTTCTCCGAGAACAACCATTGCAAGGCCCAAATTACTTATCCACCAATATTCCTTTAAGCCGGGAAAGAAATAGATTTCAATAAGGTACTCTATCAAGGAGCAAATCATTGCCAGTAGATAATGTTTGCTTATCAAAAGTGACTTAAGAGATATGTTTGACTTCCCATGAATGATAAGTGCCAGAATGTACTCGGAAATGTGGAAGAATACTATTGAAACTAACAATTGCGATAGTTGTCTGCGTGCAGGATATCCAAAAAGCTCTGCCATATCTCGTGAATAAGTCAAACAAAACCTCTCGTTAAAATTACTAAAATGAGATCTCAGTCTGAGTCATCAAAGGCTTGAAATCATGATACGCTATGTTTCAAATTTCAACTCCAAACCTGAAAATGTTGACGAGCTCTGTATAATTAGCACCACAAAATGAGCCTCGTAATCAATGAGAATATCCTTTAAGAATGACATTTCCTGCAAATTTATGTGAGCACCATTCAGGATTAAAGACACCACATCAAAGGAGATAACAGAACTTAGATTCTATACGTGCATTATACACAAGATCATTCTCAGTTTGTCTCCAATATCAGTTTATACAATCTCTTACTCTATGTAAGGTTAGACATCACAGTGATCCCTCAGTTCTCCCAATTCCTCTTCAAACATCATTAATGAGATTTTGGGGTCAGTACAGAGCTTTAGATATTAGTCTCTCTATTAAAGTAATAAATCATTCCATCAACATAACACGTCTTCAAACTAGTCAGGCTCCACTATGTGAATACTCCATAACCATTTCGCTTCATTCCGGCACATTCTTCAATACTCCATTACTTAATAATCATGAAAAAGAACAAGTTCTTAGAGATAAACTATCATGTTCTCTAATGAACTGATATCAACTAAAGAGTTTGTAGGGGAATAATCGAGATAAGGCAACTCACTAAAAAAAGTTATACTAGAAACTGAAATCTATGGCATGGATAATCAAAATGACTTTGTAAATGATTCGAAAATTGAGTTTTATCCTGAGTCCACAAGAGCAGAGACTCATACACTATTTCTATAACATGGGTGCACCAGTATCAAGTGGGAATTTATCGCGTAAATTACAAAGCATTAAGCTAAGTGCACTATTTAGTCTATTTGGAGCATGGATACCAACATCTAATATTAGATCAATTCCAGGAAACATGGATTCGTGTGTACCATAAATTTCCCTATTAATCCATCCCTGCCTGAGGGGATGGCCTAGTGTTTGCTGCATGTGATTAAAAACCTGAAAAATCCCAATTTCAAGTCTCAGCTGCAACACTAGACTAGACTGAACCTGTGCTTGTGGGCTAGGCGGCAGGCTATCCCACAAATTAGTCGAGATGCAAACAAGCTTAACCAAACACCATCAACATGAACAAAATAAAAAATTCATGGTGATTTTTTTTATCAGTCCAGCCGAAAATTGAAGAAAAAAACTGAAATTTTCTATATTTTTTTCTGAAAAAATTGATTCGTAGTACTTTCAGATTTGTAAAAGATCATAACTTTGGAGTCATAGCAAATAAATTTGCAAATTAAAAAATAACAGATATAGGAAATCGGATTTTCACTAAGTAAATATTAATACTCATATGAGAAAGAAAAAAAACAAATTGTATTTTCACTAAGGATTATGAAAAACTGGAGATTGCCGGAGAGATAAGGAACCTGCAAATCGATTTCGCCGGAGAAGGAGATCGGATTTCAGCTGATGGAGAGGGTCCGTTTGGATGGCGGAGAGGAAGTAGACGGGTATTTTGAAATGGGCCTTTAATTTGGACTAGGTTAGATAAGCCCATCCAAACAAGTCCATTATGGATTGGGCTTTTGTGGAAGCTGAAAGGGGAATTTTCATAAATAGCCTAAGCGTGAAACTCAATATGGTCAAATAACTATATTTTACATAATTACACAATATAACCTCGGCTATGTGACCTGGAGGGGAGGATAAAGTCGAGCGAGATCGAGAGAGGGAGGAGAGAGGCGAATTGTATATATATATATATATTTGTCAAATTGTATGTATATATCTGTCAAATAATTGTATATGTGTAATTAATATATATATATCTTGCCAGATATATAAATACATATGTACATTAGTTACATATTTATAATTATTTGACAGATATACACATACAATTGGACAAATATACATGTACAATTCGTCTCTCTCCTCCCTCTCTCGATGTCGCTAGCCTCCTCTTCTCCTCTAGGCCACATAGCCAAAATTATGCGTGTAATTATGTAAAATATAGTTATTTGACCATATTAAGTTTCAAGCCTGGGCTATTTATATAATTCCCCTTATATAAATCGTATACTATTAAAAGCTAATTATATCTTATTCGTACTCTTTTTCAAATTACAAAAATTCTTTAAATTTGACGAAGTCCGGATAGATCATGTAAAGTGATGTATTTGACCGATACATTGCGTAAAATGATATATTTGACTGATAGATCACGTAAAGTGATGTGTTGAACATTGTGTACAGTGATGTATCAGAAAATAAGATAGAGTAGAAATTTTTGCAATTTTTTTAAATGGTAGATAATTTTAGATAAGTTGTGTAATTAGGTAATTTTCCTAAATATTTTGACGTTTAAGCTTAATATTTATTTTTTATTTCTAACTTTAAAATATGTTGTCATAGGATTAGTCGTGTCATTATAGTTGTATTATTATTATTCTTCCATTATTTTGCTACTTTTATTATTTTTTCTTGTAGATTTGACATAGCTACTATTTTTACATCTATGTCTTTTTTTCCTCTATTTATTTGGGGTTGATACATTTGATCCGAGGGTTTTCGAAAACAACCTCTTTCTAAGGTCTACATATGCTACCCTCCTCAAACACCATTTGTAGAATTTAACTGCATATGTTGTTATTGTTGTTGTTAACTTTAAAACACATAAGTTAAATATGTATAAAAATTGAATTTTTTTTTTATAATTAACAAAACCAATGAGGTTTTCATATCAATAAAAAAAAATAGTTTAAAATATTCAAATTACATATCCAAAATACAATTTCAAACTTTAAATCAATATCAAGTCATATTCAAACCAACCTAACTTATTTAGACTTGTCAAATATGTGTTCAATAGACACATTTTAAATTAAGATCTAAAGTGTTCAATTATCTAAATAATTTCTTTTGACAAATTAAGGGCTACCTATATATTCTACCTATCTTTTATATGGACCATTCACCATTGATGCATCTTCCCACAAATTACTAGAATTTTTTGTGTTAAGTTTTTAAAGTTGGCTTATTTAGAATATATTTTTATCAAGAGTGCTTTTTAGAAAAATATTTTTAGTAAAAATTAGTTTGTTCTTAATCAATAAGTTAAAAAAAAATATTTTTGATTAACAATTAATGTTTGATTAAAATTTTTTAAGTACTTCAACCATATTTTTCCCAAAAGTGCCTTCCAGAATAAATTTTTTTGTTGTTAAAAAATAGATTCTGCAATTATAGAAATATATGTATTTTTTCAAACGTTTGACCTTCTTTTTAAATTATAAAGTAAAATAAGCACTTTTTTTTTAGAATAAATAAATACTTTTATCTATATATAAGAGTGTCATTTAATTTGGCTTAAACTGACATCTATGTCATTTAACTTTGGATATGTATAAGTAGATATTTAAATTTATATAAAATAAAATAAATAAATACGTTTATCTTACTTGATGTGAGGCTAGACACCCAACCTATCCCCAAGAGGGAAAACTTTAACTACCTGGGGTCGAGTAGTGGCGATATTGATAATGATGTCACACATCGTATTGGAGCAGCATGGTCTAAATGGAGGCTTGCCTCTGAATTGTGTGACAAGAAGATATCACCTAAACTCGAAGGTAAGTTTTACAGAATGGTGGTTAGACCATCTTTGCTGTATGGGGTGGGGTGTTGGCCAATAAAAAAATGCACATGTTCAGAAGATGCATGTCGCAGAGATGAGTATGCTGAGATGGATGTGTGGGCACACAAGGAGGGACAAGATTAGGAATGAGACCGTTCGGGCGAAGCCAGAGGTGGCTCCAACAAGATGAGGGAAGCGAGACTGCGATGGTTTGGACATGTGCAGAGAAGAGATATCAATGCTCCTGTAAGGGGGTGCGAGAGGTTGGATTTAGGAGTCACTAGGAGAAGTAGAGGTAGACCAAAGAAGTATTGGGGAGAGGTGATTAGACAGGATATGGCGAGACTTGATCTCACCGAAGACATGACCTTAGATAAGAAGGAGTGGAGGGCGCGAATTAGAGTAGACGGTTGATAGGTTAGCAGGGTAAGACTGATGACTAGCAGGCAGTAGGTAGTGTCGAGTCCGTATATTGAGTGGTGTCTTTATCTGTATCATATGTGCTAAAATCTATTGTATTTACATATTATCATGTGTTTTTTCATTAGTAGTTGCTCTCACTATGCATTTCTTTCCTTTCCATTTCATCATATCTACTATTCTGCTTATGGGTTGTTGAGACGAGAGTTGAAACAACCTCTCTACTTCTATGAGGTAGTGGTAAGGTCTGCGTACATTCTACCCTCCCCAGACCCCACTTGTGGGATTCCACTGGGTATGTTGTTGTTGTATCTTACCTGACGTCCTATATTGACAAATTTTGCATTCTACTGACTTCCTACGTGTATTTTGCCACATGAGATATGTGTGTATCTATCCATTCAATTTTATATAAGTTTAAGTGTCTACTTGACCAATCAGGCCTGAATTTGATCTCATTGGCCAATTCTTCACGTTTTACATATCCCAATGCAAACTTTTCAATGGGGGCAGTGTTACTGTTGCATCATTTATCATTACTTGTTAGTCTCTTTAGATTTCTCAGTATCTATAAATTACTTGCGTATGCAACACATAGGTTCTTAGTGTACTATGCCATTTATTTATTTCGAGACTTTCGAAAACAATTTCTTTGCCTTTTCAGGCAGGCAACTATAACGTCTGCGTACACTTTGCCCTTTTCAGACCCCGGCTTCTGGAATTACATTGGATTTTTTGTTGTTTGTGCCATTGGAACCATTAGTGCTCACCATAGGTAAGGTCACAATAACTCAAATCTTGAATTGGGTCCTTTAGAACTGTGCTTGAAGTTGTAAAGAACCAATTTTTTTCGACTAATATGCACAAATGTTGTATAATAAGTTTCATGGGTTTATCTGTTTATGGTTCCAGAGCTAAGTATTAGTCCTCTCTTTCCCTTATTTTGAGATTTCTACCACTATTTGTTATTTTACCTTGATATATATCTTGTTATCTTTGGTTCAGTTGATGGTTTTTCGGAAATAACTATGTTTTTAAAACTAGATTCAATAATGGGATCTTTTCCTTCTATTCTATGCTTTGCTCCAGTGAACTGCACTGTAAAATTTAGCCCTTTAAATGTATTTCTATCTCTTGTGATTTTGTGGTTCAGTTTTGTTTGGGACTTGCAGTTCTTTTTGTTTTATGTTTCTGGAATCAGCTTGCTGATTCTGTCTATTTATTTTGTATGATTAATGTGCTAGTTAATTTGTGTTTGTGGTATCAATTTTTTTTTGTATGTTGTGCTCCGAATCAATGATAGGCGGAGCCAGGAGATTTGAAACTTATGAGTTCAGAATCTAGTCCTTTTAAGTTATTGGGTTCTAAGATAGATGCTTTATTTTGATCTCAACTATAACTAAGCACTATCTAGACACGTCTACTCGTTTTTACTGTGTCAGTTGAACACTCTTACTTACAAAATGATCATCTAAACAAAATTTTTATGTGCAATTACAAACACTAGGGTGGGGCATCGATGAGACACTAGGGGGACGAGTTGGAGTCTTTAGTTACCAAATTGAGGTGTCTATATATGCACTCTTAAAGGTGAAGTGCTTGGTTGTCATCTAAGACCTATTTGAGTGTTTGTTTTTATGTATTATGTCTTTATAATTTTGTATAAACACTTCTGGGAAACTCCTTGCTGAGGGCCTGTGCACTCCTGGGATTAGTCAGGGTTCAGAGAGACTCGGACACTCGATGCAAATCAAAAAAAAAAAATTTGTATAAACACAGTTTTTGGATCAAAGTTAATAAAGATTAGCTCTGCTGCTTTAACTTTGGCGCTGCGACACCTTTAGTTCTTTCACTTAATTATGTTCATTTGTTTGTTGTTAATTACTCAGTTTGAGATTTCCACCTTTAAAGTGTCTTTGCATTAGAAATTTTGAGATCATTTGGTGTCTCTGGTTTTGACAAAGTATCTCCAATTGATCATATAACTTAGGGTACTAAGTTTTGTATATAAGTTTTCTTTCATTCCTAATACAATTGACTGAATTAAATTGTTAACTATACATCAATGATACTCTTTTGCTTTATAACTGAGGTATCCAAGCCAGCTTGCACACACCTCGACTAGTTCTACTAGATACCTGCTACATTCCACCAGCATAGGTAAGTCTATGAGATATATCGGTGATGCTTGCTTAGTCTTGCTTTATCCTTGTAGTTGCTAAATCATGTCCTATCCTATAATATGCCATCATCCTTGCTTAAAAACTATTTTGCTCTAACTCACCATAAATGCTGACGTGCCTGTTTGGATCCTCCAACAGGCAGTATTTTTGGAGGATCCGACACACACCCCATGGGCATTTTTGAAGAGTTCGAGCAATATTATAGATAAATTCTATATGATCCACTTATTTATCTGTGGACTCTAATCTAAACCACATAGCTTTGTAGTTTCCAGATATACATAATGCAAAAGAAACTTAACTTTTCTGATTTTCTTTTTATGAAATCGCTTATAATGGGGTTGTATTCACAAGCTAACAATTTCTTGAAGAAAATCTTGTTTTTTTATAGGCTATTTGGCAAATTCCTCTAGTCCAGGGCATACAAAATAGGTTCGAAATCCCATTTAAAGTTGGATCTTTTACCTGTCAAATGGTAACAGTATATATATATATAACACAAATGTATATCCTAATATCCTGTATAAGTTGATTCAGATTGGATTTCTGTTGCTAGCATCAGGAAACATTGTTGTCTACATGCCAAATTTATGTGCAGACTTGTAGTTTGGTGCAAAATATCGACAAGTAGCTACAAGTGCTAGTTTTCTCGGAGTATTTAGCATAACTTCTTTCTGTGTTTGCTTTGTTGTCAGTTTGCACCATACTAATGTAAGAATGGCATGTGAATATAATTATGTTCTGTTGCTTTAATTTCTCTTTTCCATGTCTTATTAGTTTACACTAATTTCTCTGATGTTTTCATTAGGTTGATCTTGTTTCTGTATCCAACACTTGTTGCAAGTGTGGGTATGGAAAGAACGAACCATAAACAAGAAGGATTATTTGAAATAGTTAGCTGTTTGATTCGCAAATGTATATTTTCTGTGCTTTCTGTTGGTCCTGTTCCTGGCCATATTGCATTCATCATGGATGGGAACCGAAGATATGCTAAGAGGAACAGTTTGCTTGAAGTGAATGGCTACCGGGCTGGATTTTCTACTCTTACGAACATGTTAAGATATTGTTACGAGCTAGGTGTAAAATATATAACTGTTTACGCCTTCAGCATTGATAATTTTAAACGACGCCCTGAAGAAGTTCAATCCCTTATGAAGTTGATGCAGGAGAAGATTTATGAATTAGTTGAAGAGGAGAGCATAGTGAACCGTCTCGGTATTAGGATTTACTTTCAAGGAAACTTAGAGCTTCTGAGTGACCATGTCAGGTCAACAGTTGAGATGGCTATGGCAAAGACATCTGGTAACTCAAAAGCGGTATTATCTGTTTGTGTTGCCTACACTGCAACAGATGAGATAGTACATGCTGTTCAAGAATCTTGCGAAGAAAAATGGGATGAGATCAGGCAACGAAATGCAAGTGATGATGGAAGTGTGAGCGGACTCTGTACGAATTACGAGATTGAACAACCTATTGGAGTGACAGATATCGACAGACATATGTACATGTCAGTTGTTCCTGATCCTGATATTATAGTCCGTTCTTCTGGAGAAACGCGATTAAGCAACTTCCTTTTGTGGCAGAGTGCAGATTGTCTTTTATATTCTCCCCGGGCGCTATGGCCTGAGATAGGTTTCTGGCATTTGGTCTGGGCAGTTATCCACTTCCAGAGGAACTACTTGTATCTAAAGGAGAAAAAGAAGAAGGTATAAATTTACAGGTTTACGCCACTTTTAACAAGCTGTGAACAATCATTCTACGCGATTCTTCACCAGAAAATGTGAGCATTGGTTGAGAAACGTGTTTAAACATTCTTGCTCGTTGAACGTTGCAGGTATTTTGATTCTATCATAGAGAAGGCAAATGTGTACATTGTACAAAATTAGCTTCAGCACTGAGCTCTGCGCTAATAAAATGTTGTACCAATGAACACTTGTTGCCATAGATAAAAGACAAAACACATAACTAGCCACTCAAATTTGACCTCAACTGATAAGTAAGCTCTCCAACCTTGAGAGTGTACAGTACAACTCGTCATAGTGTGTCTTGTGGACAAACCAGACACTGATGTAACACCAAAATTTTGGAGGTGTCTAGATGATCATTTTGTAAGTTGGAGTGTTCACCTAACACAGTGGAGACGAGTGGAGTTGTTTAGATGCATGCTTGAAGTTGGATTATTTACTCGTCAGCTGAAAGTAAATTTGAATGTCGATTTATGTATTATGCCCAGATAATAATGTCCATAAGCACTTGATGGTTTGAGAAGTTGTGGATTGTTCTGTGTATCATTATGTTCATCATACTTCTTTTGCTTCAGTCTTTCCCAAGGGCCTTTTGGTTTAACTTTGGTATATAACATTGCTATCATGACAAAAAAAACCAGTCTCTTCTTGTAGGTACATAGAGTTAGCCTCGGGAAAATAACACTTCGTTATACTGAGCTTTCACTATGCGCGATATAGGATCTATTATATGCAGTCTTATATATATTTCTGCAAAATATTATTCCCTCTATTTACTTGCTAGCAGAAGATACCTTTATTGTTAGCTAATTGGAGCAAACAAGCCCTTGAACTATTGGAAATAGCGCAACTATGCCATATGTTTGTTACAAAGTGAAATTTATGTGGAGCCCGCTTGTTATTGTTGAGATGTGGAGCCTGATTAATATGTTTATTCCCTTTATTTACTTGCTAGCACGAAGATACCTTTAGGCTATACTATTTTTTTATTATTCTTCGTGTATTCTGTAACAGTGTTATTTTATTAATATAAATACCGCATCACCGTGGAGGTTACCCTCACAAGGTGTTACCACGAAAATACTTTCTCTCTCTTAGGTTTACCAAAAACTGTCTTGAATTGTTCTTCGAAATCTATAAGTGTTGTTGTAATCGATCCTAACAGTTATTTCTCGGGCTTGGAAGGGAAGGAGGAGGGTGGGCGTAGGCGGTGGTGGTGGTTGGGGTTGGGGGCGGTTAGGGTTGGGCAGCGCTTGTTTAAAAGCTTTTAAGAGTTGTTTGTTTCGTGATATAAAAATGAGATATTTCAAGATTAATTTACAATATACTCCTTTTGCTTAAAAAAGAATGACGTTTTTTTTTATTCTGTTTAAAAAAGAATAACCTCTTTTCTTTTTTGATAATATTTTTGTTTTATCTTTCCACGTGACATATTTAAGACCACAAGATTAAAGGGCATTTTGATATAACTTTGACATAACTTTAATTTACAACCACAAGACCAAAAAAACTTTTTTATTTGCTTAAATTTCGTGCCAAGTCAAGCTAAATCATTCTTCTTTAAACAGGGGAAGTATTTTTTAACTAAAGAGATAAATTGATCCACTTTCTAGATAAGATAGACTAGTCTAAAAATTATAATCCCAGGTCTTTAATCTCGAAATAACTTAATCTATGAACTAAACAATCCCTCAGAACCGGGGGAGAAGCGATGTACTTGTTACGAATTCAGTAACTTGGTTCAAACTCTAAATTTATAATAAGAAATTCATTCAGTATGTACAAATTATTATATTAGAATTCAATAACTTAAAAGAATTAAAAAAATATAAACTCGTAAACCTCAATTCTAACTCCGACTCTACTTACAGCTTAGTAATAATAACTGATATTTCACCATGGAATTTACATTAATTTGAAATAACAACATATGTTAAAGAATGCATTGCTGGAGACATGGACAGTGTTGTAATAAATCATTAGGAAGACTTGAAACGTCATCGTTTAATAAGAGAGAATAGCTATTAAATTTTTTTTAATTTAATGCAAATTTTAAAAAATAAATTTTAGTTATCATCGTATAAATACTAGTATATTATTTAACAGTTGAACAATAATAGTAATATGATATATAATAAATCATAATATTAAATAATATGACATTTACTAAAATATAATATGATTACTATTTAATATTTACTAATTAATTAAATATTTTGATTTAATATAGAAATAAAATGACAATCCAACTTTACCAACCACATAATTTTAAATTTTTTCTTATTTGAACATTACCGGTCAATAAAACTTAAATCCAAAAATAATAGAGCAGTATATTTAACCAATAAATAAATAAAGAATATTCTCATTTTAGTGTGACATTTTTTTCGTTTTCATCTTTTTCTATAAAAGATGTCGTCTTACAATAATTAGAAATGATTTAACTTTGAAATTTCTTTTTTATCCTTTATGAAATAAAGAACAGGAAGATTTTTCTCTCCATTTTCCCCTAGTTCTTATCTTGATGGGTGATACGTGGTAAAAATTAAATTTAATTGATTTATGCAATTAAACGGAGAGAAAAGAAATGGTTAATCAAATCTAATTTTTGCCACGTGTAATAGGAATTTCGGGAAAATAAAGAGAAGTCTAACCAGTTTAGAACCACACAATTATCGAATAATTATTTTTGACCGTAAGTTTTAAAACTTTTCAAAATTTTAAAGTATCAAGTCAGATTAACCGTTACCTGCGTAGATTCTATCCTCCTCAGACCCCACTTGTGAGATTCAACTGAATATGTTATTGTTGTAAGTCAGATTAAACCGTTGTCACATAAAATAGGACGGAGGGAAGATGAAAGAAAAGAAAAGAAGAGAGAAGGTGCATACACGTAGGCAGAAAGAAGCAGAACCATTCAGTTAAAGAGTAAAGCCAAATGCAATCTCCAAGTCATCAACAATCTCATCCATTTCTGACCTTTTGCTGCTGCACAAACAGTAAACACACTTCCCTTTAACTTCTTCTTTTGTCTCTGTATTAATCTCATCAACCAATTCAAGAAACAATGGATTCTCATATTTGGTGGCAAATCAGTGGATCTCTGTTTTCATTTTTTTTGTAAGTCTCACATTTTACTTGCACTTTCTTTTTCCAAATGTTGATAGTCACAGGGGTGGAGCTAGAAGCTCGGATTGTTTGTTTAACAGAATTTAGAACCAGGGGCGGAGCTAGCCCTTTGGCAGGGGGTCATCCAATCCCCTCGACGATAAATTATACTATTTATACGTATAGGGGCGGACCTAGGGTGTAGTGAGGGGGTTCATTTCGGTGAAAAAATACACCGTATATATAGGGTAAATTTTTCATATTTTAGTATATATATTAAACTTGAACTCCTTAAATAATAAACAAAGTCTAGCATAATGGTAGTTTTTTTTAAATGAACCCTTATGCTTAGGGCTCGAATCCCATTATATTTTAGGTTTTCTTAATTATTCCTTTGGAAATTGTATTTTATTGATTTATTCACACATTTACACTTTTATTATATTTCGAACCCCTTGAGTTAAAATCCTAGAACCGTCACTGTATACATAGTTAAAATAATTATATATGTATATATATTAGATGTCGAACACCTTTCATTAGTTCGTGTGATTACTTTTTCAGATTTTGAACATCCTTAGTGATAATCCGGGCTCTGCCACTGTTTAGAACCCTTAGGAGTTGTTTGGTTTGAATACAAGTTATGATGGAATAAGTTGTGATGGGATTAGTTATGATGAGATTATTTGTTATTGAGTGTTTGGTTTGTTGCATTCAAAATAATATGCATTATATAAATTTTAAGAACAAATTATTTATTTACAAAAATACCCTCTATGAATGTGAAAAATGATGTATAAAAAGAGTTTTTATCAGGGGATAAGTTATCCTGGAATTACTATACCACCTAGGGGAGGGATAACTTATCCCTGTACCAATTATTAATCCCGTGATAAGTTATCGTGGACTTGCCAACGAAACAATAAATTGAGCGGCACTATAATTTAATCCCCGGACTATTTGGTGTTATCATTCTCACCGAACGACCCCTTAGTCATTGATCTAAAACTCAGAACTGAAAAAGTTGAAATTCTGGGTCCGCCTCTTTTGATAAATATGTTCTTGCAGACTAAGTACTTGTAGGTGCAACCTTTGTTAAAGGTAGATAAAAAGTAATTTGCAATAACATAATTTTTGTTTAATATTTGAAGTTTCAGCTGTATTTTAGTTGAATTTCAACATTTTGAAAGTCATCTAAGTTAGTTTAAATGGTATGAGATATTTAATGGCATGTTCTTGGAAATTAATCTTCTGTTCTCGAACATTTTGGAGTGATTCGATTTGTGTTAGTTATCAAGCTGTGAAAAATAATTCCAAAGGTTTAAGGTGTGTGGGTCATGTTTCTTTCTTAAGCTCTTTTGCATTTTTTTTCCACGTACTTTGTGTTGAGGTTTGACCACCTCATCCAAAAGTTTAAGTCGTTAGAGGTGAATACACTTCTATTTATTTGATTATGTCTTTCAATACGTCCATCATATGTACCCTAGTTCTTTGCTATGGGTCAAGCATGCAAAAATTCCTTTTGATAATAGGCGACAGTGAGACTCGAACCTAGGACCTTCGCCTTCCCTAAAACCATGTTGAAGTGAGTGGTCATTTCATCTAAAAGTAAAAGTTTAAACTGTTAGAGCGAGAAGAATTTTATTTATTAATTATGTCTTTCAACGCTCTTCCTATAAGAAGATTTTTGTTTGTCATGAAGTTTCATTGGTAAGAAAACATGAATGATAGACTAGTTTGGCCTGTGTTATATTTTTTTTAAATCTTGAATCCTTGTGAATACTGAATCGTGTATCGATTTGATATTTATAGAAGTTAGTTAAAACGTTCTTTGAGATTTTGAAAAAGGAAGTGTGTAGGGATGAGGACTTTACTTTCGTCTCGTCTCGTCTCGTCTCATCTTGTCTTATTTCTGTTTCAGAGTAGCAGGATACAGATGAATACATACCTGAGGGGATAATCTTTTCTATGAGGAAGTGCAATCTTGAATTTTTTTCAAATAAGCATTTCTTCTTAGAATCTGTTGAACTATTGGAAAGTTTGGGCTATTCCGCACAATTTTTCTCTTAATCTTTGAAGTTTATCTGTGTATTCTTTCATCTTCAGTGAAGATATAAACCGATATTCAATCATCATCGTCTTCCATAAAGTATATAACAGTTTCACCAAAACAAGTGTAGATACAAGTAAAGCAATGAGTCAATTTTCGTTTACTTCTTCGTCGAGCTCTAATTTCACTCTCTTCTATCATTCTCAGAATTACAATCTTTCAAAATTTCATGTTTCTTCTCCCTTTAGAACATCCCAAGCATCGCCTTCACATCCTATTTTACCTCCCTTATGTTCCCGTGAGCCATCTTCCTCATCACCACTTCTCGAAGAAAAGCCGGAAACATCCCAATCTTCTTCTAAGTTTGATCCTCAAAATAGATTTTACAATGACGAAGTTTCTGATGAGATCAGCACTACGAAGAAGTCCTTGGAAGAGTTACTGGTTGTTCGTAGGCCGGTGAAGGAGCCTAACCTGGAAAATGGTGACGAAAAAAGGGAAGCGGTGAGTAACTTTGAGGATTCTCAAGAAAGTAATGATCTTCTGGAAGAACAACCATCTTCCTCATCATTTCTACTTGATGCCGGCCTTAAGAAATTTGCAAAAAAGGTTCCGATTTTCGAGCCAAGCAGGCTGGAATCTGCTTCCGAAGAGAAGCCACTTAAAGTCAATCTAGACTTAGCTCTGTATAAGGCAAAGATTTTGGCTCGAAAGTTTCAGTATGCAGATGCAGAGAAAATTTTGCAACAGGTAGTCATTCGTTTATCCAAAAAATACCATTCCTTTTTCTCTTGATATCTATCAGACACTTTGTCATTCATTTAATAATGTTACTGATTTCTGGATCTTTTATGCATGGAGTGTATTGATGTCTGGCCAGAAGATGGGAGATCATATGTTGCTTTGGGAAAGATTTTGAGAAAGCAATCAAAACAAAATGAAGCCAGAACTGTTTACGAGAAAGGCTGTCAGGCAACACAAGGAGAAAATCCTTACATTTGGCAGGTTAGTGTTGTAACATAGGTTATGAATGTATTTAATCTTCTCCTATGCTTTCGGACTATACGTTAATCTCGAGCTTGAATAGGAACCTATTGTAGGTTAAAAATGTCTGTAGTCTGTACTATCATAGTATGACACATAAGTTGTTTTTCAAATTTGTTGAATCTGTTGTTTAATACTTTTCTTTTCAGACCATTTCAGAAAGAATGCATGTTTCTGCTTTTCTTTTTTCTTGGCAACTCTTTAGTTCTAACTTTCTGTCCAACATGTTTATGATCACGAGATTAAAGGGTGTTTTGTTACCTTCTATGTGTCACTAGTTTAAGAACATAAAAGTCTTATTTTACTTTTTTAAACTCTGTGCCAAGTCATAATCGGACAAACAAATTGAAATGGAGTAGTAATAGTATTTAGTTCTAATGATTTGGTAACCCAAAAAAATGTCATTTGCCAAATGCAGTAAAGATAATTATAGTACATTATGTGCAATTTCCTAATAATCTTTAACCCCGTACCCAAAAGAAATTTGGGAATGTGGAACAGCTGATTGATATACAAGCATTAGATGTTTTGCAATTATTCACCTTGCAACAGGCAATAATCATGCGTAAGGTCGTCATGTAATACTTCTCTGAATGAAGTTCAAATTTTCAGATATCAGAGAAGAGAATTTGATCAGTAATCGTTTATTGTGTCTTAACATGTATTAGTGGATGGGTCCTTGTGTCTATTAGATATTCTTAGTGCAAAGAAAGAATTAACTGTAAAGATATCAGGTTCAAGGTCAGAACGTCCGTTTGCAGATGATGTGCCTTTGTTGAAAACAAAATGACATAGTACATGTCTTCTTGCATTATCTTTTTTGTATCAGAAAGTTCACCAAACTTACTCCTTTCGACTAGTGCTGGGCTATTCTGGAAAATAGGATGGGTAATTTACGGAGAGCTAGAGAACTATTTGATGCCGCGACAGTTGCTGACAAGAAGCATATTGCAGCCTGGCATGGATGGGCAGTTTTAGAGCTGAAGCAAGGGAATATAAAGAAGGCAAGACATCTTCTTGGCAAAGGCCTCAAGTTTTGTGGAGGTAATGAGTATGTATACCAAACTCTTGCACTCCTCGAAGCTAAAGCAAAACGATATGAAAGAGCCCGCTATTTGTTCAAGCAGGCGACAAGGTGTAACCGAAAAAGTTGTGCTAGTTGGCTGGTAAGAGTTATCCAAAATCTTTAATCTGTCGCGGCTCTTCTCGAGTGGTTCATGCACATGTCTTTGGTGAATACTTTATAGTGGTTCTGTATTCTCTTATGTAGGCATGGGCTCAACTAGAGGCTCAGTTAGAGAATAACCGTGCCGCTAGGCAGCTGTTTGAGGTTTGTATTTTCTTAAGTTGATCCTTTGCTATCATCATTGACAATTTCCTTTTGGCATAATATATAAACCAACACTCAAACTTGGTCCCAGCAAATTAGCACTCCTACTTTAGAGTGCACATCTAGACACCTCAACTTCGTTTCAACTGACAATTAAATACTTCAACTCGTCCCCATCGTGTCTCAAGGACACCCAACACTAACATGAACATGAATTTGGAGGTGTCTAGATGATCATTTTGTAAGTTGGAGTGTTCAGCTGACATAGTGGAATTTGAGTGCTTATTTGCTAGCTGAGGCCAAGTTTGATTATTTGTTTATATATTATGACTTTCCATTTCATTTGATGCCTTTGTCACTTTATTTCAATTTTATTTATGTTATTTGTAATTGATACTCCTGACAAAGCAGAAAGCAGTTCAGGCCAGTCCGAAAAATAGGTTTGCGTGGCATGTGTGGGGAGTTTTTGAAGCTAATCTGGGAAATATTGAACAAGGACGGAAACTTCTGACAATAGGGCACATGGTGAATCCTAGAGATCCTGTTCTCCTACAGTCACTTGCTTTGATAGAATACAAGAACTCCAGTGCAAACCTTGCGCGAGTTTTATTCCGGAGAGCATCTCAACTGGATCCAAGGCATCAACCAGTTTGGATTGTAAGACCTTTCTTTTAATAGTAAAATCTCCACACAAGTTAGAAAAAAATGCTTACTCTTGTTTTCCGCAATCTCAACATGGTAAATATAAGATGGAAGACTGAAAGAGCTGAATACAGTTGATGAACTCAACACTGCTTTTTCCATTTGTTTCGACAGTCTTTAAGATAATAGAACTTGTAATTCAACAACCAAATACCTAACTTGGTACTGCTTTAGGCTTGGGGTTGGATGGAGTGGAAAGAAGGAAACATTTCCACTGCTCGGGAACTATACCAGAAAGCTCTATCGATCAACTCAACAACTGAAAGTGCTGCACGCTGTCTTCAGGTAATGTTCATTTCTAATAGATAGAGTAATTTTCTAGTCTGCTTTTCGTAAAACATTTTGATGCAAATTGTGGAGGTTATAAATTGATGAACACCAATAAATCGTTAGTCCAAACTTGTAATTCTGGCATGCAGCTTGATCAGTCCTTTGTTCCAGCAAGTCGAAAATTCTGGTTACATGTAATCTTTTCTTTAAAGGAAATGTTCTTAAGTTGTTTACTATTCTTTAAATTTGTTCTGTAGGCTTGGGGTGTTTTGGAGCAAAGAGCTGGAAATCTATCAGCTGCTCGAAGATTATTTAGATCGTCTTTGAACATAAACTCTCAGAGCTATATAACATGGATGACATGGGCGAATTTGGAGGAAGATCAAGGTAACTCTGTCCGCGCAGAGGAAATTCGTAACCTCTACTTTCAGCAGGTAACTGAGAATTCTCTTTCAATGAGCAAAATTTTAAGCATAGTTTTCGATATTCACTGTGACTGCTTAACTAAATGTCTTCCATGTAGCTTCATTTCCCCATCTTTACATCATTAAGACGTTTTTGTTTACACAGCGTACTGAAGTTGTGGATGATGAGTCGTGGATTATGGGCTTCTTAGATGTCATTGATCCAGCGATTGATAGCATAAAGAGGCTCTTGAATTTAGATCAAAACTCTTATTACAAGGTAAAAGAGTCTACTTCTAATACTGCTGCTGGAGACGATGCTGAGGAGAGCACAGAAGAATCAGCTTCCCCCTCCTCGGCTAACGTCAATGACAATAACATAGATACAGGCAGCGGCTTTGATTTAGACGATTTCATCCGTGTAATGCTGTCTCTGGACCCTTCAAAATTGGAAGTTCAGCTTACAACATCTCTTAAGGACCCTCCAAAGATTGCTAGTACCACTAGTGGGGTGTGGCGACCAGCGACAAAAACTAGTCGAACATCAACAAAACTTTGATCTTACAACAACAACAATATACTCAGCGTAATCCCATAAGTGGAGTCTGAGACGCCAGAAGGTGATGTATACGCAACCTTACCCCTACCTTGCGAAGGTAGATTGGTCGTCTGCGATATGAAGTGTACTTGTTCTTTAGTGGGATTTGCAACATTCATTAGTATTGTCAAATGAAGAAATATTGGATCACATTTTGTAAATTAGTTAGGAATATTACAAAAAAATTGTATAATTTGAATGTGACATATTCAAAATTACCTAGAAATACACATTATGAGTAGCATTGTATAATATTATTGTGACAAATGCAGTTTCATGATAGTTACACCTCATGGTTAAACTTGTAATTCTGGACGATTTGTTGTTGTAAATTTAAAATAAAATAAAAGAATTAAGATTGTATTTATGAAAAATTTTATTATTTGAACAAATAATATGAAATTTTAAAATTAAGAAGCATAAATTAAAGCAAACGTTCAATTCACATGCCTGAGTGTATATGAGACAAATGATCCATATTTTGGTTATGGTGGCAATAAATAAATTTAACAACCCTTCTCAAAATGACAAGTCTTACATCAGCAAAACACAGAAAAGATGTTGAGTATATAACTATGCCGACTTAGACCCAAAGTGGACAATATCACTAGCGGGCGGGGGCAAACCTCAACAACATCAGCAAGGACGCTGAGTTCGTAGAGGGGGTGTATTTAACAACCTCTCTCGCTGAATATCAACCTATCTCGCTGAATCCATAGAAGGGGTGTATTTAGCAACCTATCTTAATGAGAAGTCCCACATCGACAAAACACAGAAGCGATGTTGGGTGTATAAGTAAAACATAGGGTATATAAGTAAACAAGTCCATAGAGGGAGTGTATTTAACAACTGAGTATGTTGGGTGTATAAGTAAACACAGGGGATACCTCTTTAAACAAGTCCATAGAGGGATGTGTATTTAACAACCTAGTCCCACATCGACAAAACACAGAAGTATTATTTATACTACGAGATCTTTCAATAATTATTGATGTGGGTAATGATTATTCTTTTCTTGATGACAAAAAAAAAAAAACAATTACAAATCAAACATCTGAAATAAATAAAATAATTACTTATATTATAAAAAAAAAATTCCCTCCTGCCAAACACACCACTATTCCAAAACCAAAAGGATAAGGGTAGATATCATATAAAGGGAGAAAAATATTTGAAGCCACAAATTGTTGATGTTTCTTTCAATGTAATTTGAAGTCATAAAGATCCTTGGGTCCAAATGAAAAAAATAAATACATTTTTATAATAAGGTTAATATTATATATATAATAAGATGGATATGGACCATAGATTTTTAATCATTGGCTGTCCAATGGTAGTGAGTCATAGTGACAAGGTGGCAATTATGGATAGCAAATAAATTTAATATAATAAAAGCAAAAAAAAAAAAAAAAGGAATTGTACATAAAATTTAAATTAAAACTCTTAGAAAAAATTTAATAAGAATTTTGCTTTATTGACACATTAAAACTGTAATTCACCTTGTAATTGAGTTTCAGACATCAATTACAAAATAAAGAAATAATATATAAATAAAAATTCAAATTGTCTCATCTAATATGTAAACGCTTCAATTTTAAAAGCGTAAATCTAGGCACCTCAGCGTCTAAGTGATCATTTTATAAGTTGGCGTGTTCAACTAACACAATAAAAGCGAGTTGACATGTCTAAATGTGTAACATACCCAAAATTGAAATGTTTACTTGTCAGTTGAAATAAAATTCTAGCGAGTGTGTATACATTATCCTTAAAATGGATAGGGGGAATATATTTGATGTTAAAAAATAGAAGTATACATTTAGGCACCTCAACTTGGTCTCAACTTATAACTAAACACTCACTCATTTCAATTGTGTTTCGTGGACACCTGATACTGACGTGACACATAAATCTAGAGGTGTGTAAGTTGGCATGTTCAACTAACACAATGAAAACGAGTTAACATGCCTAAATGTGTGGCATACCCAAAATTAAAATATTTACTTGCCAGTTGAAATAAAATCTAAGTGTTTGTTTATAGATTATCCTTAAAAGACATGGAAATACATTTGATGCAAAAAAAAATAAAAGTATACATCTAAGCACCTCGACAATTGATGTTGTTGACATGATACATAAATCTAGAGGTGTGTAAATGATCATTTTATAAGTTGGTGCGTTCAACTAACACAATGAAAACGAGTTGACATGTCTAAATGTGTGGGATACCCAAAATTGAAATGTTTAATTGTCAGTTGAAGTAAAATTTAAGCGTCTGATTATACATTATCCTTAAAATAGACGGGAGAATATATTTGTTGCAAAAAAATAGAAGTATAGTACATAAGGTAAAAAAAAAACATACAAGTAGACAATCTCATCCATACAATGAGTGAGAGGCTATCTTTCTATCTATCATCCATAATCTCATCCCTTTTCTTCCCTCCATTCATTCATTCATAAACTCCCCTTCATCACTACACACTAACTGTACTGCTGCAATTCTAAAAGAAAACAATGGCTTTGGCTGCTTTCTCAGTAGCCAACTCTTCTCTCCAGGTTCTGTTACTGACTTGTTCGAGACTGAGGCATAGTTACGAATATCTTTGTTGATTTGTTGTCTTTTCATTGGACAGGTCAACAACAAAGGATTCTCTGAATACTCTGGTCTGAAAGCATCATCAGGTGTTCCATTTGGGAGGAAAACTAATGATGACTTGTTCTCTGCTGTTACCTTCCAAACCTCTGCAGTAAGTATTGTTATTCTACTTCTACTATTGCATTATAAGACAGTTTAAGTTTTGTGCACCGACGATGTAAATCATGTTAGTTAGAAGGTAAGTATAAGTAAATCTTACATTGTTGGTGTATGCAACTTAAAATTCTTTAAAAAAATTAAGAAAAATAAGAATATGTATCTTTCTTATCTAGCTGTGATCAAGATTTGGTATCTGTTCTTTTTTCCTTGTCTGTGCTACTTTTTTAATGTTGAATGTTTATTATTGTTCAAGAGCAGTTTAAGAGAAAAGAAAAAGAAGTAGCCTCCACACAAATATGTTGATGCAAATCCATTAATTTGATAAGTTTGAAGGAAAAGATCAAACAGTGATTGTTAAAGAAAATTTAGAAAACATAAAATGAATGATAACATTGAATAAACGTCTAAGTTTTACTTCCGACCTATGTTATGTTGCTCGGACTCTCCCAAAATCCACTACTCTTGGAGTATTCAACATGTACCTGTCAGAACTTTTGAAGAGCCGGAGTAACATAGCTTCTTTGAGCAGTTATGGTCATTTATAGCAGGATGTTTCTTTTGGTGATTGTTTTTTTTTTATAAAATGTAGATTGGAGGAGGGAAGAACAAGAGGATGGTAACTCAGGCAAAGTTGAAAGTGGCCATCAATGGATTCGGAAGAATTGGAAGGAACTTTTTGAGGTGTTGGCATGGTAGAAAAGACTCACCCCTTGATGTCATTGCCATCAATGACACTGGTGGTGTCAAGCAAGCCTCTCACCTTCTCAAATATGACTCCACCCTTGGCATCTTTGATGCTGATGTCAAGCCGGTTGGCACTGATGGCATCTCTGTCGATGGAAAAGTCATCAAAGTTGTCTCCAGCCGTGACCCCCTCAACCTCCCTTGGAAGTAAGTTCTTTCATATATACTAACATGTAACAAAAAAGATTTAAGTTGTATACGTTCACATATAGTGTAACGAAATTTACATTATAAATTTGTAGCTTAACCGGTTATAGTAGGTTAGTTGCCATCTTTTCTCTAGTAAGAAATTCACCTTACTATATTTTTGTGATCTATACTTGGTTTTTAAGGACGAGTAGTGTAAAAAACTCTTTACAGTTTCAAATTTTCGATGTATAAAATTCAAATTATCACAGAATAGCAACAAACTTTAGTGCACTCAGGAACCATAAAACTCTGTATTATGATACAGGGAACTCATATTATCAGTTGTCTAAACAGAAATAGTAGTTCTAAGTTTTAATAGCCATGAATTATATAGTTGACGGTAAAAACACACCTAAACTATCACATTTTTGCGAGTTTCATACCTCAACTATCCACTGTTCTATTTGCATACTTAAACTATTACCTTTCTGCGGGTTTCATACTTCAACTATCACTCCCTTTGTATTAAAACACAGTTTGATGCTGAGATGGCCTACAGGCGCCTGTTGTCGATTGAGAACAAAATTTGGCAAACTCTGCATCGAGGTGTGTTTTAGTACCAAGGGAGTGATAGTTTAGGTACATAAAGAGAATAGTGGATAGTTGAGGTATGAAGCTCGGAAAAAATGATAGTTTAGGTGTGTTTTTGACCCTTAACTCTGAATTACAACATGCTTAATTTAGCTCATGTGGTGTCTACCACATAGTACTAGCTTGAGATACCTAGTTAACATCTAAACTGTTGTTCAAAATGTTTTCTGTAATTTGTTCAGAGATCTTGGGGTTGATTTGGTCATAGAAGGTACCGGAGTGTTTGTGGACAGAGAAGGGGCCGGGAAACACATCCAGGCCGGAGCCAAGAAGGTGCTCATCACTGCTCCCGGAAAAGGTGACATCCCTACTTATGTTGTCGGTGTCAACGCTGACCTCTACAGCCCTGATGAACCTATCATCAGCAATGCTTCTTGCACCACCAACTGCCTTGCTCCTTTTGTCAAGGTTCTTGACCAAAAATTTGGTAATACATTTTGATCTAGTTATATACGAGCATAACTAGACTATACTGTCAATGTACATAATTCAAATTCATTGATAAATTATCTTTCCTTATCATAGGCATTATCAAGGGAACAATGACAACTACTCACTCTTACACCGGTGACCAAAGGCTTCTTGATGCAAGCCACAGGGATCTTAGACGTGCACGAGCTGCAGCACTCAACATAGTTCCAACCTCAACTGGTGCTGCTAAGGCTGTGGCTCTTGTCCTGCCAAGCCTTAAGGGGAAGCTCAACGGCATTGCCCTCCGTGTCCCCACCCCTAACGTCTCGGTTGTGGACCTTGTTGTGCAAGTCTCCAAGAAGACATTTGCTGAGGAAGTGAATGCTGCATTCAGAGAGTCTGCTGATAAGGAACTCAACGGCATTCTCTCTGTCTGCGATGAACCACTCGTGTCAGTTGACTTCCGATGCAGTGACGTGTCATCAACCGTTGATGCTTCACTCACTATGGTCATGGGAGATGACATGGTTAAGGTTATTGCTTGGTATGACAATGAATGGGGTTACTCACAGAGGGTGGTTGATCTTGCTGACATTGTTGCAGATCAATGGAAATAAAATTATGAAAAGAGGAAAGCAGTACTATATATGAAATTGTGACTTGAATATATTTTCACCTTGTTTGTAGATTATTATTCCTTTTTGAAAATTGTAATGAGAACTAAAACAATTTTCCACCTTGTGAAATCTCAGTTCAATAAAAGTTCCCTTTCTTGTCTTTATACAGTTAGCTTCTGGATCTGCTGCAAAGCATTCAAGGGTGGATTTATAACTAAAAAGGAGCTCTTTGAACATAAAAGCTTCTATTTATCACTCCCTCCGTTTTAATTTATTTGTCTGGTTTTGACTTGACACGTCTTGTAGTCTTAAATAAGATATGTAGAATGTACCAAAATGTTCTTTAATCTTAACACGTGGAAAGTTGAAAACAAGACAGAGACTTTTTTTTATTTGAAACGGACTAAAAAGAGAAAGATGCAAGATGTGTGTCGGATCTTCCAAAAGCTATGTATTTCTGAATCTGACTCACGAGCAACAACCATTTTTGAGGGACTAGTGGAAGAATACACTTATTATACTCAAAGGTTACCACAACGAAGACACGGTTAATTATATAACTAGAAAAAGACGATATTTTCAACGTGCTCTTGAACTTTTTTCTGATTTCAGAAGAGCTTCCTTGATGGAGTACAACTGGGAAACAGTTTCAGTGATGTTCATTCTTTCAGCTCCAGAATATGCAGAACAAGCAACCCCGACTCGAAGAAAAGAAGCCAGATACTCCTTATTCTGGTAAATACTTGTGTTTTTACCTTTCTCGTCTTCATTTCTCCCATAAATAAGTGAGGGATCTATGACTTCGACAGCTCCATTAAGTAATGCATGTTTAGCAAAAGTTGGAAGGTCTAAACCATCTCTAAACATTTCATCTGTTGGCCTTCTTCCAGTGAACATTTCTAGCAAGAGGATCCCAAAGCTGTACACATCACCACAAGTCGATAGCTCGCTTCCCATCCCATATTCTACAATCAACAGACAAAAAAAAACAAGGAACAATAGCTTTCTTAATAGGAATATGACATAGTATGACTTGGTTTTATAGAAGTACTGGCAGTATGTGTGTAACAAGTATTAAGAGATAGTTCATGATATTGATAAAGCAACTTTGTTAATCAGTGTGGTACAAGACTATGCTGAAATGAGCACGATGCGTAAGTTATTCTCGCAGGATGCTTTTTCTATGAATATGTCATTTTCAAGAAAAAATGAGGTTAAAAAACAGCGTACAACATAAACAGAAACTCAAACTTGGCCTCAGTTGACAAGTAAGCGCTCCAACTTTGAGTTACACATCTAGACACCTCAACTTGGTCTCAACTGACAATTAATTACTCCAACTCATCTCCACTGTGTCTTGTGGACACTCGATGCTGAAGTGACACATAAATTTTGGAGGTGTCTGGATGATCATATTGTAAGTTGGAGTGTCAATTGGCAAAGTGGAGACGAGTTGAGATGTCTAGATGTGGATTGTCAAAATTGGAGTATTTAGATATCAGGCGAAACTAAGTTTGAGTATTTGTTTTTGTATTATGCCAAAGAAAAACTTTACCTGGAGCAGTATAACCGATTGTTCCTCTAACGAGACTAGAGGTTCCTGCTGAAACAGAAGAATTTTGTGCAGTTGGTTGAAGGAACTTAGCCAAACCGAAATCACCAATGTGCCCGACCAACTGGTTGTCTAGAAGAATGTTGCTTGGCTTGAGATCACAGTGAACTATTGGAGTCTCACAATGGTGATGAAGATACTCGATTGCAGAAGCAACGTCGATAGCAATGTTGAGCCTTTGAAGAAAATTCAGCCTTTTCGTTTCAGCTGCCTGACTTGTATCTTCATCAAGTGGACCGGGATGCAACCAGTCTTCAAGGCTTCCATTATCCATAAACTCGTAAACCAAAGCCTTGAAATCGTTCCCTCGATAGTCAACTCCTGAACAAGCTGTGAGAACCTTGACCAAATTCCGATGTCTTATGTTTCTCAAGACTTCACACTCAGCCATAAAGCTTTTGGAAGCTCCATGTCGCGAGAGGTTTAGCACTTTCACCGCGACAACTATTCCTCCATCGAGAGCTCCTTTATAAACAGATCCATAGCTACCAGCACCAATCAAGTTGACTTCAGAGAATCCATTGGTAGCTTGAAGCAAACTTTGATAAGACACATTTATGAGTGAGTCACCAATTGAACTTGAAACAGGCACCCTTTTCGGTTTCTTTAACAAGAAATAAAATAGTAAAGTGACAAGCATACCAAGTCCTAGTATACCAAAGACAACAGCGATGACAATCTTGAGGATAAACCTCGAACCAAATTTTTTCGATCTTTTGATGTCACATTCCGGAAGATGCATATCAGGCACACCCCCACAAAGTTTTGGATTCCCAATGACTGATATTGCACTTGCATTCTTAAAGACGCCTTCATTTGGTAACACTCCTTCGAAATCATTGAACGATAAATTCAAGAGTTGAAACTTGAAATCTTCCAAGTATTTTGGTACTTGGCCAGACAAATTATTTCTAGAAAGGTCTAAAACATGGAGACCTCGTAAAGAACTGAAAGGAGGAATAGTCCCTTGAAAGAAGTTCCCTTTCATGTCTAAGGCTTCTAGTCTCACACAGCTACCAATGGTACTTGGGATTTTACCAGTCAAGTTATTTACAGAAACATTGAGATATTCAAGATTTATCATTTTTCCGACTTCAAGAGGAATGAAACCATCTAAATGGTTCTCAGAAATGTCGACCGCCACTAAGGAAGAGAGAGCAAAAAGTTCCTTAGGTATCTGTCCTATCAGGTTATTTGAAGCAACATATATTTCAATCATGTAGTTGCAGTTTCCTAAACTAGCTGGTATCTCTCCGGTGAGATTATTATCGTGCAGAAGGAGGATGGATACTACACTAAGATTTCCTAAAGATGATGGTATATTCCCTGAAAATCTATTCACGCCCAAATCCAAAATCTGCAGTTTATTAACTTTCCCAAAATTGACTGGAATAGTACCAGTAAGTAAGTTTTTCCTCACCTGAAATTCTTCCACGTTGACGAACTTCCCAATCTCAGCTGGTATGTTACCGCGTATTCTGTTGTATGACAACTGCACAACCTGAAGCTCAGTTGAAAGATTTCTGAAGGATGCAGGCAGAACCCCTCCAAAATTATTGACATAAATCTCCAAAATTCTGAAATGAGATGCGTTAGTCAGAGAGGCGATGAAACTTAAATCATCTGGTTCCCCAGTTCCAAGATGATTCCACGGAATTGTTAACTGTTGAAGCTCATGCAGGTTCTCAAGACTTGGTACACTTCCTGTAAGTTTATTATCTCCAGCAAGAAAATACATTAGCTTTGATGAATTGGACAATGTAGATGGGATCGATCCAGAAATGTTGTTCCCACCGATGACAAATAATTTAAGATTCGGGAGTGTGATTCCCAAACTTGAAGGAAGAGTACCTTGGATTTGGTTCATTCCAACATCAAATGTTGTGATGGAAGATATGTTGAAGATTTCATAAGGGATACTACCTGTTAAATGATTTACAGCTACTCCGATACTTTCTAAGTTTTTCAGCTTTCCAAATGAGTCAGGGATTTTCCCCTGAAGATTATTCAATGGAGCATAGAATCTCCTCAATGATGTTAAGTTTCCAAAAGAAGAAGGGATTTCACCTGTCAAGTTGTTTCGAGTGAGTAACAAGTACTCAAGCTTAGACAAGGCGCCTAGCTCCGGAGGAAGGCTTCCAACTAACTTGTTGCCTCCAAGGACAAGAGATTCAAGATTTGAGCACTTCGATAAATTTGAGGGGATATCTCCATGAAATGAGTTGTTACCAAGATACAATTGTTGTAGCCTTCTCAAACGACCAATCTCCGAGGGGATTTCACCACGGAAGCTATTGTTTGACAGGTATAAAGACCTGAGGAAACTCATGTTCCCAATGAAGGGTGACAAAGGACCATTTAGTTTTTGGTTCGCAACGTTTAGTTGAATGACTCTGCCATGTTTACGACCACAAGTGACACCAGGCCAACGACAAAAGTGTGTGGTTGCATTCCATGATTTCATATATCCAAAAGGGTCCATTATAGCTCCCTTGAATGCAAGCAGTGCTTGTTGGTCAGTGTTATTGCCATGACAAAATGCCATAGAAAAACAAATAAAAGTTGTAATGAAGAATAGAAGAGAACTACTACTATTTACTAAAAGATTGGAGGAGAACAACTTTGAATCCATATGTGAATTCAGAAGCATAAAAAATTTGGTAGTGTTTTCCTCTGAACACTGGAGAATATATAGAGGAGGCTAGCAAGCTGCAAGTTATGTTATTCCTTATGTATTCAAAACAGTGCCAGAAACAGTAAAGAAAGAAACGAAACTATATAAAATTATCTGAGTCCACAGAATTCACTGTTTGTCCTTAAGGAATTTAATCCCCTCACTGTACCTAAGGTTGTGACTTATTTCCTCAAAATAAATAACCTATTACAAAAATAGTGATACCTCAAACTTCTGTGATTTCAGCGAACTAAAAAATCAAGAACAGATTCACACGCAGACTCAAATTTTTATCTGCAAGAGAATGTATGCAGGAGAGGAGGAAAAATTCGATACGTGAAAAATGCAGAAGATCTCTCTATTTATAGTCAACATTATGTGCGAATTCACCTGAAGATGTCTGTTCATAAAGAACATTACGCGCAAAATTTGGAAGTAAGTTAAACTAATTAATTCTACAAATTAACTTAATTAATAAATAATCTGAATTAATTAATAATTCACTATTTGAGACTAATTAAATAAATTTTGTCCAAAAAATTCATCAATCAATCGTTTGCTGAAGCAGCGCGATGGCAACATAAAGTTTGTCCAAAAAATTTATCAATCAATCATTTGCTGAAGCCAAGCGACGACGAAGACGACATGAAGGGGTCCCCTCTACTTGACTACACAACCTAATAGCTATAACATTTATGTTAAAAATAAAAAAAATCACTTGATATGTATAAGCAATATTAATCAAGAATTTTTTAGTAATTTCTTTAAAAAAAATCTCGAATTCACGAACTCAAAATTCTAGATCTGCCTCTGCCTCTGATTAAACAACTTAGTATGAGTACACAAACATGACAAGTTGGTATAGAAAATAAATGTTGTTATTTGAAGCAATTAGACCAATCATGTTTTATATTGCAAATGTATAAATGACTAATTATTTATGGACAAGTTAACTATGATGTAATTCCCAAGGTCAAGCTTATTAAAATCTGCTAAAACTTGGTATCAACTTGTTATAAAATAATTTAACTTTGATTATTAGTACTTATTCATGATAAGTTTGACTATGATGCAATTCCCAAAGTCAAAATTTAACCTAAAAACTAAGGGTGTGTTTGGTGTGGCCAGAAAATGTTTTCGCTTTTTCTATGTTGGGTTCGTCAAGATTTTTGGAAAAACATTTTCTCTAGAGAAACCCAAAATGAGGAAAATGGGCTTACTAGAAAAAATAAGTTCTACAAGTGACATTGTTTTTCAGAAAAATGAGCAAAATGATATATTAGGAAAAACAAGTTCTACAAGTGACATTCTCCCAATCCTCCACAGTACACACCTTACCTCACCCCCACATCCTATAATATTTCACAAAATTATGTACCGTATATTTTGCGTACGTACCAACAACAAACAATGACATACTTAGTGAAATTCCATAAGTGGGGTTAGGGGAGGGCAAAAATATACGCAGACCTTATCACACTACCTCATAGAGATAGAGAGACTGTTTTTGGAAAGCTCTCATCTCATCAAAAATATCATCCTATTTTGCTTACACAACAAAACAAGAAAATAAGTTAGAAAAATACTTTTTTTTGGGGGGGAAATTATTTTCTTTCCTACCAAACACATACTTAGTTCTCAACTTGTATTAAAAAAAAATATTCTAACTTGATTATCACTTTTTAATGAAGCATCCTTGTTGGAGAAAAGTGTAATAAAATGCATCCTCAATTTTGAAAATAATTTAAAAATAGGATTTTTTTTTCTTTTAATTAATTTTTCAAATACTTAAGCTCTAATACAAGCATGCATAATCATAATGACTTCTGAAATTGTCATTTTATATATCTGATCTACCAGGAAATTGTTAAAAATGAAATCTCTTATAAAAAAAAAGGCACAGAACTAAATAAAATAATAATTTATAAATAAATTTAAAAAATCAATTCTCTCCAAATTTTTGTGTGTTCAGTGCTAAGAGAAATATTTTCTAGAAACATAAATGATTTTTTACTTATTCTAAATCATAATGTGTTCACTTAAGCCAATCTTACGTTTGAAAAAATATTAATTTTACTCTTTTATGATTCTAAATCTGATTTTTTTGGGGAAAATAAGCCTAAATCTGATTTAAAAGTGTTCAAAATGTATTAAATCAAACTACATCAGATGGATTAAACGTAAAGTTAACTCTTCATCCTTTCCCAGTACTTCCCCCTTGATCAAATTAGATGCCCCTTGGGAGTGGAGTCTACTTGTTGGAGTGTGCTTCACACACACACACCCCAACCCCAACTTTGGACTTTCCAGAGCGATCCAAATTTAATCGGACTTCAATGAAAAAATAAAGAGACAAATTAATTCATGCATTACAGCCTCAACTAAGTACAGCAGTTGAAAAACTTTTTGAGTCACTGGAGTTGCTAAAAACATGTAAGCTATCCTCCCTCTACCTGCTCCGAACTCCGCCCTGTGAAGTTGGAAACAACGATCAGAAAACTGTGTTGAACTGCCTCACCTATTCAGTCGATAAAGAACGTCATCATGCCTGGCCTCGTGTTGAGAATGCCAGAGAGTTTACTATACTGAAATGGCCAAACTTTGAACTCAGGCCAAACTTGGAAGGTAGAAGTGTAGGGGAAGTACAAAGGAACTCGAATTTTCCAATCCTCCATGCTAAAGTTGAAACAACAGCCAAATTGGATACCTTTTAGCAAAACATGCGTTTCTCATTTAAAGAAAGATGGACCTTGCACAAGGGATAGAACAAAAAGAACATAGAAATGCATTTATTTTGGAGAAGTGAACGAGCGCGTTAAAAAACATGAAATAATTTCTCATTTGAGATTCTTGATGACTCTCATACACACACACGAGTAATAGGAAGCTATTTGACATAGACCCTCACATGGTCTTCACATTACACTATATCAACAACAAAACTTATAAGTATCCACAGCAGATACTTACATGTAGGCGAGTCCATGTGACATAAATTGAAAGTAAACACAACCCATTTGTATCGAAGCCTCTTTAATCTCTCGTGCCTTTATCTGCTTTGGCTGCATTTTCTCCGGAAGAAATTAAGTTCTCATCAATCATTGGAGGGCTGAGCAATGTCTCCAAAAGCTGTTCATTGACAAGTTGCAGGGTATTGTGTGAGATACAGATTGTTGAACACGAAATTTGGAAACACATGCAGAAACACCTACCATGGAAGGTGACTTCAAATCCAAAGAATCAGCCATCACAGATGAGTTTGAAGGCCTATGGAAGAGCAAATGGGCAATAGATCGATCTATAGAGTTTGTGTCCGTCTCCATGTCCAAATATCCTGTGCACCTGAAATACAAGCCATTAGATGTTATGACCAGAGAAAGGAATCCAAGAGAATCTATCACATTACCAGCATGAATACTAGTATCAAGAAAAGAAACTGCTGATGATTCAAGACTGACTAGATCCACTTTTTTCCTAAACTCGAAGCTGAAATGAGCTTCATAAGATCTTCACCAACTAAACTAAAACAAACATACCCTTTTGGTTAACAGTCTTGGTACAATTGTGCAAAACAACTATAATTTAATAATTATCCAAACATGGATAAAGGAAACCAACAGAAAGCATAAAGACCTTCTAAGCAATTAAAGACACCTCTTACTGTCTTGACCTAAAGTTTTTTGAGATACTAGCATTGATAGTTAAAGGAAACTGATAAAAAGTAGGTACTGCATTATGCAACCAAAAAATAAAAAAAACACTCAAGCCACCTCAGTCAAACTACTTTAAAGCAAATCGAAGAAAATCAACATACATAGTGGAATTCCACCGGTGGGATAGAGAGACGGTAGAGTATGTGCACACGCTATCCCTACCTCACGGAGGTAGGGTAGGGAGATGGTAGAGTATATGCACACGCTATCCCTACTTCACAGTAGTAGAGAGGTGGTTTCCGAAAGACCCTCGGCACAAGTAACACATATCAAAGAAGTAACAAAGAAATAATACAGAATCAAAGAGGTAATAGCAAATAATGAGAAAAGCATTGCATAGCATTAAAGACAAGATACTTGAAACTTCGTTTCTTGGACATGGGTTATGCACCAAGCCTCAATTCCACGTCAATCTCCCGCGGAATATCATTGAACTTGCATTTTGAGTATTCCGTTTTGATCTTACTCAATCAGAAACCTTTAGGCTATGTGATTTGTCTCCAAATTTCTAGCCTAGCATTAACTCCACTGTGAGCCTTGTCAATTAGTATTATATCATTAGCAAATAACATATGCCAAGGCACCTCAACTTGATATGTCGTTCCAATCCATCCATTACCAAGGAAAATAAAAAGGCCTTAGAGTTGAACCTTAGTGCAACCTCATTATGACAAGAAAGTACTCTGAGTCTCCTCCCATTGTCCTAACTTAGATCTTAGCTCCATTATAAATGTCCTTCATCGCCCAAGTGTATGTCACAGGAACAACTCTAAATGTCTAAACATCTCCATAGAACCTCCCTTAGAACTTTTTCGTATGCCTTTTCAATAGGTCAATGCTCCACATTGCCCCGACATGAATTCAAATTGATTCTACAAAATAGACGCACCCCTCCGCACACTCAACTCCTCCACTCTATCCCAAACTTTCATAGTGTGCCACTAAACAGAATGTAAGCTAATCGAAGGTTAACGAAAATATTCCCTAAATCAAGGGGTTCAGAGTTAATAGCTAAAGGATGGAACTTAAGGCAGGATATTAAATTAAAATACAAGCAAGCAGATCCAAATTAAATCAAATATCAGAGAAAATTGAACCTAGGGCTTATTAAAACTAGTCTTGATACTAGTAGCAAACAAACCACTGAATCTAAGAAATACAGTTAAGAATGACAACAGAAATTTAAGACTAGTATTGAGAGATTCAACTAAACTTAAAGAGAAAATTGATGGAATAAGCAAAAATAACGAATAACATAGAAAATACAGCAACTATGTTCCAGAACAAACTGATGTGGATATGAACTAGATTACACTGATCAGATGTAAGAATACAACGAAAATGGAAATATACGGGTAGGGTCAACAATATAATGTGAGAAATGCAATATTGCAAGAGCCAAAACGGAACCTATTTTGTGCAGCAAATCTCGAAGAAACAAGAAACCTGATATTTTTTCATCGCCGGAGCCATTGTTCCTTTCAGATAAGGTCCTTACTGTATAGATCTAGTATAATCCGGCCAGACCCACTCTTTTAGGTTGTTGTGTGGCAGCAGTGGTTGGATCTCGCCACAGAAGAAAGGGAGACGGAGTGTCAGGGAAGAGAGACGCAGGAGAGAAAGAAAGAGAGAGTGAGAGGAGAGGACAGAGAAAAGGAACGCACTTTCAACTTGATGAAAAAGCTCAATAATTACTAATTTACTTTGTGAACACAAATTAAATTTGGCCGAGTGCATTCAATCCCCACAAAGATTTCACACAATCCAAGGAGTGCGAAAATATTCAAGGCTAACATCTTCATCAAAATAACATCGGTTACTCAAGCATTCAAGTGAATTGGTTGAATAAGTTATTTAGAATCATCTAAAATGCATAATAATGTATAGAATAATGCTGTCATATTGAGCCAACTTCCATTGACCGGTTCCAGATGTGTAAGGATTCCAGATTCAATGCATAATTACTTAAAAGAATTACATTGAGCCAAATCCCATTTTCGGTGTAAGGATTACACATTCACCACTTTCGGGGACATTTCGAAAGATGTGGAAGATATGAAAAGCTTGAAGAGTTAACTAGTTGTAAGGCATCAAGGGATATGGCCTTTCAGGGAAAAATGATGTGAATAGAAGTAGACTGTTAAAAGGGCTCCCATGAAGTTTTTTTTTTATTTTTGCAAGCGTGTGTCTGAGCCAGCTTATACGCATCACCTAGTTTGTTTGCCTATGCTAGAATTTGAATTTGAGACGTCATGGTTCTCAACTTACTTCATTGAACATTACACCACAATTAAATTTATAACATCACTCTTCTGCTCAAGCACCACTACTCTTCTTGTACAAGTATGATAACATTTATTCATTGGTAGATGCATATTCTACCCCATCCCCGAGAAATATTCCCTAGCACTGCTGGTCCTACATCTCTTATGAGTAGTGAAGAAGTGTACTATATGCATGCTACCAATAAAGTGCTTTGTCTGAAAAACCACGAGGAGTAATTCAAAATTAACCCTTTTGATAATAAGATAACATAGCATTAATCAAAGTTAACCATTTTTGGTTATTTCCCTTGATTTGGATGTATAATTTGATGTTCATGATTAAGACTTCTGCTTCATAGTATGAACTCATTGATGCCAAAGTCGTGTCAAATAGTGCTTTATATAAGGGAAGAAAGTTCCACTTGAGCTAGCTTTTGGAAGTTGAGTTAGGCCCAATACCCAATTTCTTTAACCATAACAAACAGGGGTAATTTTAGAATGGGATGTCACTCAAGCACTCACAAAGAATTCATCTATATCAACACTATGCTAAGCTCAAGAATGACATCAGATTACCAGTCAAACACTGAAATATGCAGTGTCATACCAGGTAGGTTACCCCAAATAAATCCGGGGCTTGAAGCATGCAAACTATGATATGACCTATATAAGAAGTACGCATGTTAGACCAAGGCATCAAGAAACAATTTCAAACCTGTATGCTCCATCATCAACAAATGCTCCGCTTGTACGTCTATCATCACCAGATCCATTATTGAGATTAGCATGTCTAAGCCTTTGTTCAGCACTCTGAGCCAACCGATACAAGCTATCCCTTATGCGTAGTTTTGTTCTTAGATCCAACTAAACCAGAAGTCTCAACATAGTGAGCTTACAAACATGTATATATTGAAAAGAAAAGTTGATTTCCAACTAAATGTATAAATGTGAAGAACCACATACCATATCTGCTAACTGCCCCTTCCTAGCCCAAGTTAACAGGATTAACACAAAGATAGTTTCAAGAAACTCAACGATAAGTCAGACTTTGGAAGGCTTTTGCACATCAGCTGATAAATAATTTAAAATAAGCATGCAGCAAGAGGATGAGGAACAGCTTTTATATTAAGGCTGGACTGTTGTACTAAATAACCAATCAGCTCTCCACAAGCTATCTGCAACATAAACATGCACTAAGAAAGACGACTAGTCTTTTCTATATCTATATGTTATAGCTATAGGTAATAGTATAGATATAGGTTACTTTAGAGATACATGAATAAAGATTTTTCTAGAGAAGCCTTAGTAAATCCACATCACTAATATTAATTTATCTAATAGATAACTAATTTAATATGTAATCTTTACAAATATAAATGATAAATGAGAGGAACAAATGAGTTCCTTTTTACTCAACATCTTCACATGACTCTCTTAAATAGCAAAATTTCTATTTAAGAATAATGTGAAGAAGTCAGATGTATGTGTAACTGTTACAGCATGCTCTGTGACACCTCTCTGAAAAAATGGAATAATTCCCTACGCCTGTGTAAAGCTACAAGACTCTGTAGCTGCATATCTTTAACCCTTCCAGAAAATAGGAATCTGTATATGTTCGTCATTTAATATCGTCCCTCGACTAAAGAACTATCTAAAGCTTTGCACATGCCATTTTGAGCTATTGACCTACACAAATAATGGTCAAATTTGTTTAGTCAAATCACTTACTTAAAACAAACTTTGATGAAACTCATCACCAAACAATATCAAATTGCATATTAGTTTTCATTGAGATTGTATACCCGTTCCATGACACGTTGAAGTTGATGAAAACTATCTGCTTCTTCAGATATGCCATTCAACCCAGAACTTAAGCAGGAGCTCTCCTTAACAATTGAGGAACCTACTTCTACTGGGATTCCTGTGCTGACACTTCCAAGATCCCTGTTATTTTCATGCTTAATTCCAGAATGGTGGAGTAGCTTGTCCCCCATATTTTCATTTGTTCCTATACCAGCTGCCTGAAAAGAAGGATCAGGTAAGCTTTCCATTGACTGCATCTGATTTGTCACACAGGAATCCTTAGCAGAAAAAGGCATGAGACTTTTTTTTAAGATTTAACTATGGATAGGGTTGGACAAACCATAGTCTGATCTGAATGACTGTAATCTGAAGATGAGTAAGACAAGCCATCCTGAAAATACCCAAAATCAGATCCATCAACCTGCTTGTGCTGCTGAATACCTGGGGACGTGAGAGCCTGAGGTTCAGAGATTGCAGTAGGATGTTTTCTCTCTTCTGGAAGGCTATCAATATAGTTGAATGCCACCCCATTTTCCAGGTAAACGTGTTCTCTTTTTCCCTCAGATTGATTCTGGAGCTTAGGGTGATTTTTGTGCAGATTAATCTGTAACCCCGTAAACAGAGTTAAAAAGAAGCAGATCATTGTGAACACTATTACCAGGACTAATGCATCAATTAGAATGAGCCCATCCAGATAGTTAGGAATTCTAGAATATTCTTACTTTACTTAACACCAGAATCGGACCTAGAATTTTAAGGTGGCGGGTGCACCATTGCCTTTTAACGTACAATGGTGGTCAAGTCTACAAAATCCAAAGAAAGATGTATATTCATTCTGTTCTATTTCCTTTGGCCTAATTTGATTCATGTTTAAATTGATTTTGAGCTAATTCTATTCAACCTATGAGTTCGTTTTTTAGTATCTTTATGGCTCGAATTGAATTAATTAAGAGATATCCTATATTCACAACCAATTCATCATTACACATCTTTTATCAATAATACCAGCAAAATGAATGTTTTCGGTTCAAATCACACCTCATTAATCAACACTAGAAACAAATTTATATTTTCAATGTGAGAACCATATCCTACCAACAATGCAAGAAAACAAAGTATTTCTTCAAAGATGGATTACAATTTTCCAAACAACTCCCAATGTCCCAACTTTGTGACGCATTTTTGTTTTTAGTTGTCCCAAAAGAAATGATGTCTTACTATATTTAACAACAATTTAACTTGAAAATGCTGATTTACCACAATCTCACAAATATCTAAGGCTTGTTTTAGACCACAAATTCAAGAGTTGTACTTTCTCTCTTCTCAAATTTTGTGCCTAGTCAAAGTGCATCACAATAAATAGAACAGAAGAGAGTAACATTTATAATAACAATAACAGCATACCCAGTGAAATCCCATAAGTGAGGTCTGGGGAGTGTAAAGTGTATGCAGACCTTACCACTAACTCACGGAGATAAAAAGGTTGTTTTTGAAAGACCCTCGGCTCAAATATATCAACCCCAAAAGAAGAAAAACAATATATATAGGATAGTGACTAAAACGAAAAGCAATGTCAATTCTACAAGAATTAATAACAAAATAATTGACAAACAATAACAAAACAATTTATAATGAAGCAACTACGCAACTAATCATATGACAAACCTACTAACCTTCTACCATCACAAGGCAAGACATCATCCTATCCCTACTAATCTACTAACCTTTTACCCTATTAAGCAACCTTCATTCCTTTCTATCTAAGATCATGTCCTCAGTGATATGAAGTTGCGTCATATCCTGTCTAATCACCTCTCGGCTCTCCCCAATATTTTTTCGGTTATCCCTACCCTTCAGCGTAACCCCTAAATCCAACCACGCACACCTCCTGACTGAAGCGTCAACACCTCCTCTGCACATGCCCAAACCATCTCAATCTCATTTATCTCATCTTGTTTGTCATAGAGGCTACCCCCACCTTCCCTCGAATAACCTCATTCCTAATCTTATCACTCCTAATATGTCACACGTCTCTCTTCATCTCTGTGTCTGTATCTTCTAAACATGAGAGTAACATTTATAAATTGAAAAAAAAAAGAAGCAAATTTGTGTATATCGTGTTGCAAATAGCACCTTCCATGGTTCACCTACTCCTGATTTTGCTAGGGAAAAAACACAGTGCTATCTTGGAACAGAGGAGATGCCTTATACCCAGACAGAAAGGAGATGGTAAAGGATACCACCTTGCATATGGTGGCCAGGAGGGAGGGAAAGGAATCACAAAGGTTTTGAAGGAAAAGGTAGTCCGATTCAGAAGATCAAGATGAACGCACTTTTGTTATATTGTTTGTGTAAAAAAGAATTCACACTGGCTATTGAATCTATCTTAGACATTTTCGAATATCTGCAAGTGTATAGGATAGTATTTGATCAGGTGTTACGTCTGCAATTAGGGTTGTTGGCACAAATTTTGTCAACTGATATATAAAATTGTAAACGTTTCCAAATAAAGAAATAGAAAAGAGTGTTATACATTGCTGTAAAGATTTGTTTTTAAGGAGTAAAGACCAAATGAAGAATCAGAAACAATAGAGAAAGTAAAGGGAAAGAGAAAAGGAAGCAACGGGAAGGTCCCACGACTGAGGTGAGGAACAAATGAAGAATTTTGCTTCAACTATGTTCATTATTAGAATACCTTAGCTGCAACAGTGCACCTAGTTGTCCCTTTAGACAAGGAGAGCCACTTTGTTCATATATTAGTTTCTTGAGAAGTATTATGCATAAAATCGAGTCAAAACCATTGTTGCCAGTGACAGTGCACCTCATCAATGAATGTGTGTCCATCAATTGCTTAAGACAAGATTTAGGGAAAGAAAGAGTGCTTACTGAAGATATAATTAAGTAATAAAAGTGTTTATATCTAACATTTTAAGTTTTTAGATGAGATGATGACATAGTCAACATGGTATTAAAGCAGCCACATGTCCTAGGTACGGAATTTATTGCCACCCATTATCAAAAAAGAATCTCCATGTGCTTGTCCCATGAAAAAGAATCAAGCCCACATGCGAAGGGGTGTGTTGAGCTCAGGCGATTTTAAAGGCTAAACAGAAACCCTAATGTACACCAAATTAAAATTCTACCTTCTTTTTGGGCACTATCTTGAAATCTGAATCACTTGAGGCATTTAGAGAAGATAGATGACTCAGAATAGCTGTATCATCCTCAGACGGCATTGAACTGCCAGTATGACTAATGGGTTGATCTTTAGTGCCTGAATCATTAATTGAATAGCCTGTTTCCTTTGTCCGGGAAGCTCCCTGCATTCCAGAGATATTTCCAAATGCACTGGATGTTGGGAAGGGAAACTCAAAATCCGACCTCAATCCACCTGAAGGATCAGAGGACAAAAACCAACCAAGATCATCTTCAATACTAGCTCCATGACCAAATGTTGAATCACAACTTCTGGAAGATATTATAAACAGTGAGCAGTCATAAAGTATTAGGTCAGTCTCCTTTGAATAAGAAAAGAAAATCAACTGAAAAATTCTAGAGACAGCAATTACCTGAAAATCCTGTCAACATCCTCAAAGTTTTCCATCTCAGGCCAGCTATAATATAAGAGCTCGGTAGTGTTTTTATCCTCATGATTACTATAAAAAAAACTGAGACCATCATCTGCCTGAGAAACGGGTCCAAGAGGATAGCTATGCAAACTTTCCGTAACTGCAGATTTTTTGCCATCCAAAATGGGATCATTGGGCTGGACCTCACTGCTAATGGAGTCTATGTTGTTACTTCTGGAGCAATCATTTGATGTCCTAGTATTTTCAGATGATAAACTTCTTCAACAGAGTCCTTATCATGTTCAGAAGGGAACACACAATCAAGCCTATTAGCCCTTGAGTCCTTCTCCAACATCGCACTATTCAAAGGAAGAACTACTTTGCCCTTTTGCTGATTCTTACATTTAAGAGTAGATTGACCTCCTCTGGTTCTTAATAGACCAGTTACTTCATACCGGCGTTCCTTAGAGCTATCAGTCTGGGAGGGAAATTCATTGGCATGTTCAAACCAGGATGTGGCACTACATGATCATCTCTAAGGCAAACTTCATCCAAAGTTATATCTTCAAGCTGTAGCACCAGTTACAGAATTTTAGCTGTATTTACTGCAGAGGATGCTTCCTTAAAATGAGTAAATCAAAAGTAGAACACATCATTTGTTTCTTTGAATTGAAACATCATAGTTTGGATTAAGGTCGACTATCTCCGCTGTTAGAGATACTAAAAGTCCACTCTTAAAGAGTATGAGTAGTAATAGCAAAGGAAGAAGCTAAGATCAATGAATTTAACAAATAAATTCTTAAAAAAAACAAACGAAAGCACTCTCTCACACACATGCGCGTGCGTGCGCATAAACAGAGAGAGATGAAGCAAGTACAATGCACAATAATAAGGAAAAATTTAAATGACTATTTAAGAGAACTAGAGAGAAATTATAAAGAAGAGGTGAAGAATTTCAAATTCAGCTCCTTGCTACACTGTTCTCTAACTACTTTTGGGTTCATTTTGGGTAAAGTAAGAGAGTTTCTCTCACAGCAATAAGATCGATAGAACAGGCAAAGAAAAATAAACATAGTTGAAGAAATATGAAATTGAGAAATGAGCTGAGAAGGCGGAGAAGGACAGGAAAGTGTGTATGTTTAAAAAAGAGAAAACAAGAGAGAACTAAACTTGAACTTGTAAATTGAATTTGGTTATGAGAAACATCCAAAAGACTCCTTACATAAGAGATTAAGATACTAAAAATAAAGAAAGCTGTTAAATAAAGAAAATTACCTCAATACGAAAATATCTAATTGTAGCAGAACTAGGAAGACGTTCCATATATTAACCTGGATATTATCTAATGTATTACATCATTAAATATTTCGATGAATGATACTAATCTCTACACCAACTCCAATTTCATCAATTAGTCAAATCAACACCAACAGCAAAAAAAAAGGCATCACTCCTTTAAGTTCTTGAACTCACAACTCAACTAATAAAAAATAGTAAAATCAAATTCATCAAGGTGATATAATCAGCCTGAAGTAGTGCCACATAAATAAATTATTCATTAAAAATGTGATCTTCAAATTAGTTACATTTTTCAGAAAACAAATCGGCTCATAAGCTTTTATTCATAATGTTTATGCAACAGTACAACAGTGAATAATAACAAGTATAAATAAATAAAATAGGCAGTTTACAAGGACTCGACTAATTGAAAATAGTAAATTGATCTCAACAAAGTCATAACCAGCTTGAAAATATTAAAAATCAATCTTCAAGGAAATTACTTTATTTCATTTTCAGCAAATAAAATCAGTTCATAAGCTGATAACACTACTCAAATTCATACAACAATAAAACAATAAAGAAGAAGAAGAAGAATAACCGAATTAAATATTTACTAGAAATCAATTTCCAAAGTTATTTATTTTCTATCATTTTCAGCAAACAAAATCAATTCATAAGCAGAAAACAGCTTCTCCTTGAATTCGTACAGCAAAAAAAAGTTTTTAAAAAAGAAGTATAACCAAATAAACATTTCCCAAAAATCAATTTCCAAAGTTAACTTTTTTCATCAATATTTAACAACAACAACAAAAAAAATCAGTTCATAAGCTAAAAACTCTTTCTCGCCTCAAGTAAACATCAATTTTCAAAGTTATTCCTTTTCTTAATTATTTTACAGCAAAAAAAAAACTCAACTTATTGGCTGAAAATCAACTTATTTACTTAAAATCAACTTCCAAACTTATTTACTTTCATTAGCTGAAAATCGACCAATTTATTTAGAAGCAGAAAATATTTACTTAAAAATCAACTTCCAGAGTTACTTGTTTTCTTTCATTTTACAGCAAATAAAATTTGTTCATTACCTGAAACCACTCCTCCTCAAATTCTCAAAGCAATAATAATACTAACCAAAATAAAAAAAAATCAGTGTACACAAATTAAATATGAGATCTCACCAGAAAAACTCTCCGGAAAAAAAACAGGAAGTCACCGGAAAGTCACGAATTCGCTTCGCCGGATAATCTCGGAGAGAGAGAGGGGGGCTTCGTGTTTGCTTTTAAAATAAAAAAGAAAATAAATAAAAATAAGTAAATGATTTTTAAAAAAACAATTGTTGGGAATTAATGACACGTGGCAGTGCCATCTAAAATTTGTGGACGAGAAGAAGGGTTGAGATGCGATCTGTTACTGTGATCTGATTGATCCACGTAGGATGAAACTGACACGTGTCAGTTAATTTGTTTGTTTTTTCTCCCTTATTTTAATTTTTTATTTATATTTTTTGTGTAAAATTCAAAAAGTTTTTTGAATATGGAATAATCCACCTTTAGGATTGGATAAGGATTATAAATTTTATTTTTTTATTTTAATTTTATATGGAATTACTCCTAATAAAGTAAAATAGATTTTTAAATTAAGGATATATCATGTGAAAAAATAGAAAATTAAAGAAAAGAGAATAATTTCTTTTGAAATAAACTAAAAAAATAGAATAAATAAATTAAAATGAATGAAATATTATTTTATTTCGCATTTTATTTTCTCTCACTATTTATATATAAATGAGTTATCCTATATTTCTATATGGGATGACTAATCTCATAAAATATATTTGTCTTTCTATTTTATAGACTAAACAATAACTGAAGTTATGAAGCATCAATTAAAATTATGAGTATATAATTTAAAGTTTTTAAAATATATATGCTAAATTTACTTATATTGTTGAGCGAATATCAAAAATACACTTCAACTATATATATTTTTTAGTTTTATACATTGAATTATTGAGAGTGCGAATTTCATATCTAAACTATTATTATACTTATAGTTAAGGCTAAAGTAGCACTTTTTCTTTTTAAAATCTACTGAAATACAAAAAGTAAACAAAGCTCCCAAGTTGGGACATCTGACAGAATGATTGGGAATGGTTAATCAAAATCAAATTTTGGGAAGGATTTACACAGAACTAGTACTAAATACTAACTTTACCCTCCATTATGTTTCTGACAACAATTGCCACATTATTTGTGCACCAATTCAAAAATATTGTCAGGTAATCAGAAGGTCAATGATTCAAACAGCAGAAAGAACTACATATTAAGACTACGTGTAATAAACTTCTATAGTTTGACAGCAGAAACTTTAGTACACTGAACTGTCTTTTTCCTTCCGGTCATCATAAATAGAATTGAAGAAACAACCTAGAAAATAATTTTACAGTTCAAGAAGTACTGGAAACTAGCAGCATTTTGCAGTTACAAGAACAAGAAACCTATGAGATTGTCTGTCACCACAAGATACAAGAAACAAGTTTTTGTCTTCTCAACATGTTGTAAATTCACTTTACACCTGCTCGTACCAAACGTAATATACCATTGCAACCATGATGTTTACAATGGGCACAGAGCAGAGTGCAAAAAGCATCTATCAAATATGCTTGTGCTTCCAAAGGTTGAGATTCAGTAAGTTTGACAAATGCATCAAAGTCGACGACCTCTGCCAAAGAAAACTATCACCAGGACCATCACTACTTCTGTATAAGAACTTGGTCCCTTTCAATTTGCATCAGATGTAGCTTGTGGCACCTCTTGGTATGTGCCCGATTCGTCATTATATGAGTACCTACATTTGATACATCAAAGCAAAACATTTAACAAATCGAAAATCAGAAGATCGATATCCAGATTTTCAGTCGGTTGAAGTTGAGTGTCATTACCATTGTCCTGATGATGCATGGCAATACAGTCCAGATGATGGATCATAATAGTAGCCCAAACTGCTGCTATAGTAATAACTGATCGCCACAAAAAAATAATAATAAAGAGTCAGAAGTTAGGTTTGAGAGAACAATACAAAAAGAAATGCACTATGACATTAATGACAGATTCCAACTTTGGAGATGTAGTTCTTTAAACTATGAAATTGAAGTTCCTAGACAGAGAGAACATATGAATCCTTCATATCACTCATGCTATTCCCTATCTGCTCTTATCAAGTGGATGTAGAAAAAAAATAGACAAGCAGGTAACCCCGACCTACTTTGGTAACCCCTTACTGCTAAAACAAAGATGAATATCATATCGAGTAGAGAAACTATGCATACACTATACAAACAACAACATACCCAGTGGGAAACTACGCATACACCATGAACTTCCAAAATGAGAATGTGGGCAGAAACTGACAAATGGAATGGCAACCCAACAGGAACGCTTCTGGAAATATTTACTTGAAAAGACTGTTGACACAGAATACACGGGAACAGAAAACTCTGAAGGAACTATGTTCAAATAGATTTCATAGGACCCTCTTCCATTAGAAATATAACGTTAACTCTTTGACTGAACAAGAACTCTACAATAACCTGCTCCCACAGAATCCAGTGGAATTTCAAAATGATACGGTTTCATTTCTTACTTATAGGATGTCCCCACACTATCAGCAGAAGGAGAAAAGAAGTGTAATGCGCCAAAAGGTAGAAAACATACCCAGAGGACTCATCAAAGACATAATCGCCATGCTGATCACCTACAGTTAGCATTGAGTGGGAGTCACGTGTGTAGAAAGGGGAAATATGCTTAAAAAACTTGTAATCTCATCTCACAAAAGAAAAAATGGACTAAATTTGTCAATAATGCCAGCTCTGGATGAGTTTAGGGATCAGATTACCTCCATTAGAAGCAGGATTAGCTGGAATGTTTTCATCGTCTTCACCAAACATGTCAAATACATCATCGCTCTTGCTAGCTGAGTTATATGAATTTGATGAAGCCACATCTGCATTATGCACAGAATGTCCTCCTGCAGTAGCATTTGACCCACTGGGGAGGAAACCTTCATCAAGGATATTATCGGGTTTAGGCTGCATCGATTCACCGGATATACCCTGTCTTGCCTGAGCTAACTTCTCATATCCCTCTGGAGCAATAGAAAATGCAAACTTAGATAATACCCTCACTCATGCAGCTCAAAAGAAATGTCACCCACGCAAGTGAAAGATCAATTGTTCTTTACTTCAGAACCCTGAGACAAGAATGGAATGGGAAAGAGACAAGACTGCCATCATATATTTTCGACTTCCTACAGTGAGGTCATGGTGTGGGATAAAATGTCAGAGAAAAAGAGGGAACAACACAATGACAATACCTGCTTCCCGCTGGAAACTCTCTTGCTTTTCTTCATACACATCTGTGAAACAAGAAATAGACTAAAAAGATTAGAACTATCTTGGTATTCTATTCAAATATTACCTTGCAATACAATTATTGTGCAAACACACTTAACTGTAATCTCCATTGTCCATCAGCTTCATAGCATCTTCCGTTAGCTGATCAAAAAGCTGCTTAGTTTCTACAGACATTTTGCCCTTGTTATTGTTTGAGGTTCCCTTCAATCTCCTTAAACCTCGCAAAACCTGTTGGAAATATCAGATTCTTCCCATGAGTCCCAAAGCAATAGAGAACAACATCAAGTCATCGCAGAAAGATTCTTGACATGAGTACTCAAACATAGCAAGTGGATATCTTTCTCGTACAAAGCCTGCCAAGATTTATACGAGGCAAGTGAATGGTGTATGGTCTAAATTAACAGTAATGTTGAGAGAACTAGCTACAATGCAAATCCGCTGTAAGCAAATTGCAAATAGGCAGCATGATTTGTTTAGTTGGAATGGACCAAAAAATCAATAAGCTTCCAGAAATTATCAAAAACAAGATGACTGATCACAGTTCTGATGCCCTAAGTGCTTACATGGTTAAAAAAACAAAAAGAGTGATGCATATTGAAAGTAAAAGAGAAGGGCATTATGGTGTTCTTGGACACCAGATTAAGATAAAGCCATCTCTCAAACAAAATCTTCTATCGTCTTCCTTTAATTGAATAACAGGTACCCTCAAAGAAACATATGAATTTAACAGGTCTTCTGTAGAGAACAGAGAATAAGGTCCGCCAACACCACAATGATTTGGATGCCAAATGACCCCCCGGACTGCAGGCATCAGGAATTTTTGGGTAAAGGCCTTATACGTGAACATCCTGATTGATAAGGATAATGACCAGGTGAGAGGAAAGGGAAGACAAATAAATGGTGCGGTGCCAACTTTATACGTGAACATCCTGATTGATAAGGATAATGACCAGGTGAGAGGAAAGGGAAGACAAATAAATGGTGCGGTGCCAACTTTCCCAGTATACTGATCCGATGCTAAGCATCCTATCATTAACTTATTTATATTTGGAGGAGGAAAGCTGTCAGAGGCGGCAAGCAGGTAACTGACTGATCAATACAGCAAACAATATGCTAAATTTACTTATGATTAGATAGCTGTGTTTAGGAAGAAGAATTTGCAGAGGAAATAAGTTGAATTGTCCAAATATCAGATGCAAAGTTTATAGTGCCAATGTCCTGCTACCATGATGAAATTCAATGATGAAAATGGTTCCGGTAGGGTGCAAACTTTTCGAACAGTTTCTCCTTCAGAAAAGCCAACAAGGCATTTTCTATGTTGCAATGATTCTAAAATTTTTACCTACATATTTATGGAATTGATTCCAACATGGGCATGACTGTTAAACTCAAATATTCAAAACCTTAGGAATGAGCTCCATAAAATCCACCTGGTTCTTTGTTTAACTCCTTTAGTCCTAATATGATTAGAACTTGCCTTGACTCATTCATTTGTGTTCAACCGAAAATAACCAAAAAGTTCTCAAATAACGTAAATCTTAACAGCTTAACCATAGCCTCTCCATCTCTCTTTTAAAAACAGCAGCAAAAAGCCACAAAGAACTTTACTTGGACAATGAAGAAAATGTAATGTGCAAGCAACAGCTGTTGCCAAAGACAGAAAACGCCTAAGCACAGTATAAACCTGTAATTATTAGCTACTGGAGACAAATACATGTGGAAAAAGCAGACACAATTCATATTGAAACCACCACAGAAGGAAACAGAAAATGAAAGCACATAAAATATTTTGAAGATATCAAAAATTACTCCACAAACAAATGCCGATTTATCCATTAAAAGTAATGAGCAACAACCAAAAAAAATAATAGAGAACACGAGGCGGGAAAACTTACTGTTTCTCCTGGCTCGAGCACATCAGCAATTCGCCTCTTTATCTTTCCTAGTTGTTCTGATGTAAGGTCTTGAATCTCATCTTCATTTGATATCTTGATAGCACTTTTCTCAGAATATTTTTTCTCAGAATCAACACTATCAAGCCATGCATCCTGTACACTTACTAAAATCAGGAAGATGCAAGAATTGGGGACTCAGGGTAGAAAATGTTTGATGTAAGACTTGCACCTTTATCTCCTTTTCATTTAAATATTCAACATAGTTTCCTGATGCATCAAAATAACCTTCTTCTCTCTCTTTATTCAGATTAAAAGGCTCTATTGCAATCCCATCATCAACGAATGTTTCATTTTCCTGCTACCAGTGACATTCAATTAACCATTAGTTACACCAGAAAGAAATACAAACAAACAAGACATGCAATTAGACTATGCGAAATTTGATATAGATGATAATCGGAAGTGCTTTAGTCTGTTTTATAAGTCGAACCAAAGAACAAATAACAATAGTTCCAGGAATTTCATGTGATGGCACATTAAGCATCATTAGTGAAATTGAAGTAACATTTATGTTTGCAGAGTTTAAATAAAAGAAAGAAAATGCCCAGACAACAAAACCGAAGGAAGCGAAGGAAGTAAAGTTACAAATTTTCTTTCCATTGTTTCATTGACGAGGGAAGCATGAAGAGCAAGAAAAATTTATTCAAGGGAGCTCAGAGAAATTCTTTTTTTCTTCTTTGTGTTGCCTTTTTTTTTCTGATGAAGTAAATGTTTCGTTAAAGGGCATCAAGAAGATGCAAATTAGTTATAAAAGTAGAAACAAAAATAGTTTTGTCTGCTAGCTCTAGTACAATTATGCCAAACTAAGGAGCCCAAAAAGTTCAAAAAACTTTCCAGGGAATCTATAGAGGACATATTGACCCAACTGTACAGACACATGAGGCATTCCGCTCAGAGAGAATGTAAAGGATTTGATAGACCATCTTCTTTGTGTTCCCTTTCTCGCCTCTATGCAAATTAAAGCATGTGCAAAATTAATTCTTCCACTTTTCTCTTTGTGCAGTTCAAAAACCCATTGTGCATAAAGTCCCAGACAAGAACACGTAATAAGATAGTATTAACAACTCTATTGGACACACAAACAACAATTAATGCTCAGTGAATTTAAAAGCGGAAAGTGCAAAGACGTGTCTGCAAGGCTTGAACAAGAAGCAAGAAGTAGGCACTCAAGCTAAAAATGCAACACAAATCACACCAAGCCCCAAAAATGTTTTGTCTTTACCCTAGTATCACTTCCTTAACGAGAGATATGAACTAGATATCAGAGATCCACAAAGTACCTAACTACAATCAAACAATTACGGAATAAAGATATTGGAAGGAACAAACCTCATATTCTACTTCTGCCCGCGATATGTCAGCTATGTCACCTTCATTTTCTTCATCAAGAAGCTCTGCTGTCATTTGATTCCGCCGTACAGAACGCTCTTTGGCTGCAGCGCGAGGATCTGTCAACCCACTAGGTTTATCTTCACATCCATCGATCGTGTTATCTCCTTGCTTTACCTTCTTACCCCTTGGGAACCTCACCCTTTTCTGCCTATGATGTTGAGGAAGAAAGAAACAAGTCAATGCAAACATCCTTAAAATCCAGCATCAAAATGAAACCATTTTGAACCCAATAAATGAGGTTATCATAGAGCATGGAAGCTGATATCACATTGAAAAAAGCCGCCATTTGAAGTTGTGTACTTGCCATTTCTTGCCCATGAAACATATATCTTTACAAGGAAAATAACAATATGTAAAACTAATATCTTAAATTTCTCCTACTAAATTCATGACAATGTCAACAGTGAAATACAACTTCTGATCTTAAAAAGAAAGCAGTTCCAGCTTCTACTCCTGATAAGAAGTGGACACTGAAAACAAGCAAAAAGAATTGACCAGTCAAATTTGGCATCATATTTTATCCCTTCTTGATACAGGCAGATACATAGACTTTGGCCTATTGATCAGATTACAAATAGCTAGTGAAGAAATAAACTGGTAAACCTGTTCATCAGCTTAATATTTTTTTAATTTAGTTTTCGGTAATAAATAAAATTAATAAACAGGGCATCCAAATAATTTCTTCATCGAGGCAATAGACGATGGAGACATCTTTTCAACAACATAATTCTCACCAAATGTATGCCATTGTAGGTGTGAAAAATATTGGAGAAGAATATTATTGAATTGTGTATTTACATTATTGCATAGAGACCCTATTTATAGACACTATAATACAATCCTTTACCAAGTAGAAAACTATATACTATTCCAATTCTTATTTCTATTCTAAGAAGGATTATATATACCTACTCCTATTCTAACACTCTCTCTCAAACTGGTGCATACAAGTCACATGTACCTAACTTGTTACAAATGTAATTAATATGAGGGGACCAAGGAGGTGATTGGTGAGATATATTCAAGTTGATCACTCGATTGCACAAAATTGACAATCAATCTCAATGTGCTTAGTCTTCTAATGAAATATTGGATTTGATGCATAAAGTCAATCAATCTCAATTTGCTTGGTCTTCTCATGAAAAATTCGTGTTTTAGATCATGGAATGACCTACACAATGGACATATACGGCTACCACTCCCCCCCCCCCCCCCCAACAAAACCAAATGGGTGCTCCATATAGACTTCTTCCTTGAGATCATGTTGGAGAAAAACATTCTCAATGTCCAACTATTTTTTTGGCCAAAAGTAAATCTGAAATGAAGGTGCTCGAAATCACTCCAAGAGTAATTACACGAGATATCTACAACCTCACACTGACAATAGCTATTACATAACTCTATCCCCAAGCTAGGACAGATAGAAATAGATCACTTTATTATTTGTCTCTGTTGAAATTTGAATTTGAGTCGTCATGGTTCTTAACCCACTTCACTAAACCACCGGATCACGCCCTCCCTTGTTCACTTTTATATGGCATTAATTATATTTCAATAGTAAAATAAATTGGTTTCCTTCCCCACTATGTTTTATCTTATAACTGTACTGTCCATGCCAGCTTTCACGAACCTCAAACTAATTCTATGAGATACCCATCACCTCTTGCTAGCAACAAGTGTCAAGTAACTCCATCCCTGCCTTAGAACAGATCAAAAGAATTCACTTTATCTCTGTTAAAAACTAAACCTGAGACCTCATAACCATTGACCACTAAGCCACACCATTGAGTCCTTCCTCACTATGTTCTCAAGCATACACAAAGTATTATTTACTAAGAAATCACAAAAAAATAGCTCAAATTTTATTTTTCGAATTCGACAGAACAAAATAACATGACGTCTCATCTGTGCAGAATCCCTAAGTATGTTCAGAATAAATTAGGGCACAAAATCACATGGAAAATCTCAAAAAAAAAAAAACTGAGATAAGGAAATAGTTACTCTGGAGCTTTATTTGAGTCATCATCTTCAACGAAGGGACGTTTGGGACGTCGCGATGAACCTTCTTCCATGGCGGACGAGTGATATTCAGAAAAACGGAGAAAGAGCAGAATGGAACCAGGTGGGTGAAACGGCTGAAAGATATCCAAGTAATAAAAATAATTAAATAAAACTAATTATAATTTAATATATTATTTGCTAAAATAACTTTTATATTATTTTTTTTCCTCAATTTATTATTTTTTTTTGTCCCAATTTATGTGGCAACGTTAAAATTTCAAAAAGTTAAAAAAAATTTATGTCTTTTTATTGTTAATTTTTTAATTAGTATGATGTATATTACATTTATATATTTTAAGTTGTTAATTCTTGTGATTTATAGTATTTTTTATTTAATTTTTATATGTAAATATATTCTTACCGTTAAAGATCTAGATTTACAATACTTTTTACGTAATTTTTTGATTAAATAATACATGTTACTTTTTCTGTTCCATTTTACGTGACGTCGACAGATTAATTTCAATAATCAATCGAATTTTTGTTGCTTGCTTGAGTAGCTGAATTAAATAATATATGTTACTTGTTTTGTTTCAATAATCAATTGAATTTTTTATTTATTTTTAAAATATTTTAAGTTTTCAATTATCACGATTTGTGGTATCGTTTATGCTCTTACATATCATGTTTTTTTGAGTTATTTTAAGTCATTAATTATCATGATAAGTAGTATTTTTTATGCAGTTTTAAATGTATAAAACACTAAAATTAAGATAAACAAATTAAAATGAAAGAACCATAAGCATATCAATCTGCTGCTTGTGTGGGCAGCTAAAACTCCCTTTTTATATGGTACAGAAAAATAAAATTATTTTTAAAATTTGAGAGTAAATTAATCTTATATCAAGTATTTTTGGTCTTTAATCAACACATTCCAGCTATTATTGGTCTTTAATCGACACATTCCAGCTATTATTGTATAATTTCAACATTTGTATACATTTACTTATTTGTATATTTTCAATCGTTTATGTGTGTATATACATGATCAAGTTCCTTGCCAACTGCCACCTATCAACTCCGGTCTTTTTTATATTTGTTTCAGATATTTTCGTACCTAACCTAACTAGAATCCAAAGTATGAATTTCGAATAACGACTTCTGATTGATAATAATTATTGAAGATACTGTTAAAATTTAGAATTCAAGATAATATTTGTTGAGAGACTCTACAATCATCATGAGTGAATAACCCTTTTCCAACCCAAATGGAAAGAAGAGTGTCATCCAAATTGCAGTCAACTTTGTACATTTGTTAAGCAGACCACTGAGAAAAGAGAAAGAAACTTCTCGTCCCAAGGGACGAAAGGGGCCTAGAAGTGTCTATTACTAACCACACTACATTTAGCTTTACACATTTACAAAGCTAATCCCCGTCTCCCCCCCCCCCCCCTTTTTTTTTTGATGTTCATATATGTTTAGTTTGTGTTTTTATTAAGCCATTTCAAACATTATTATTTAGAAAGTTAAATTTATTTTCTTTGTTTGGCAGAAGTCATATATTTTATAAGAAATTCTAATCAGATACAACAATCTTGATTTGTGAGATTATATTCCATTTTAATAACCTAAATTATCGCATCATTAATTAAAGTAAGAGTCTAATTTATATAAAAAATTAAATTTCAAGCAAGATATACAATAGCTACTGAAATTATAATTATGCTACGTAATTAGGCAATCTATAACTAAGGAGGTTCATTATATTTTCAATTCTTAGTTATTTATGAAATTAAAATCACCTATATAGACAGAAATAAAACTCATATTTACAAAACATAGCAGGAGTTTTTTCAAAACATATACAAGATTTTGTATATGAAAATAATGTCAAATTCACATGAAATATATGTCTCACTCAAAGTCAAATTTTTTTCCTTGTTTTTCACCATGTTCGGAGTCTGCATTGGAGCTCAATCTAAATTTAGATCATGCACTGAAAGCTGCATTTCAAGCTGACGCTTCCAATAGAATTTTCATCACACACAAGGCTCGAATTTGAGACTTATAATTAAGGTTGAAGCAATTTTACCGCTGCACCACAACCCATGTTGGTAAAGCTTAGAATTTCAATTACAATTTTCATGTATGAAAAGTATTATAAATTGGTGTGAAATATATATATGCATATATCAATTAAAAAATTTATATGAAAGAGATTCCTGAGAGGATGAAACAAATTCCAATCCTAGATAACATTGATCTTTTTTTTCATAATATTTGGGTGAAACAGGGTCGATTTTTCAATTTTTCATTTTTTTCGCTTGTTTTAATGTGTCGAATTTGGTTCCAACAAAAACTTTTTTGCAAATTCTATGATTAAAAAAGTTATCGTAGATAAAATAATGACAACATTTCGATAAATATATTAGTTTCACTGACCTTATTATTCTTGATTCTTCTTTTTTTAAAGTTACTTTAACTTTTTTTAAAAATTCGAACTAACTCAATCCATGTACACCCCCTAATCCAAAGTTAAGGGGTTTATTGTTCCATTCAAAACGTGAAGGGATTTTTTGCGAAAATAGTCTCTCTATCTCTAAGGTAATGGTAAACAGTTGCGGAGCTAGAATTTTTACTAAGGGGGTGCAAAATCTGTAGAAGTAGACATATAAACTAATTGAAGGGGGGTTCGACATCTATTATATATAGATAAAAGATAGCTTTTTCGGTGAAGGAGGTTCAGATGAACCCCCTGAAAAGGTAGCTCCGCCCCTAGTGGTAAGGTCTGGTACATTTTACCCTCCTAGACCCTACTCGTGAGATTTCATTGTTGAAATTGTTGCTAGCCTTTTGAAACTTTGTATCCAAATAAATCTATGACTTGAGTTTAATGGAGTCCTCGAAAATTCATTGAATGTTGCGACATTCTACCCACCCTAAAGTTAACAAATAGCAGAAAAAATTCATTGAATGTTGATTGATAGACGTGTTCCACAGGTACTAGATGAGGTACCCTGTGAATTTTGTGGACAATTTTAAAAGGCTTTTGTATTTTTAGATGACGTGTTCTAATTGGCTGTCTAATTGTAATTCTTTTTTCTAAACTTTGTCACCTAAGTGGACCCTTTGAAGAAATTATTTGTTACCTTAATGTCTATCTCCCATTTTCCAAAATGTATGCTTCTATACAGCACCCTCTTTTCCAGGAAAATAACAACCACCAATACTCCTGAATATGAGCGGTGTTATCAGCGAGAACAATAGAATCACTTGGATTCACCATGGATGTCATAGGACTGATAGAAGAATTGAAAGAGATGAGAAGACTCGTTGGAGTTTAGAAAGGCGCTGATACTATAAAAGCTCTATGGATGGAGAAGGAAAAGGATTTCAGAGATACAATGCAGAGCAATATATACAAGCTTTACACCACCATTAACTCCTAAATTATCTCACTATAGAGCTGTGAAATATTTACCTAATATAATATACATCTAATTATGCACAAATAAAGGCAAGAAGATCTGCACAATATACTGCAGAATCAATCATGCCCCAATATTTATATCTTACGAGGTCACTCAACTTTGAGAATATATCTAACATCATTGGACTTTATATTGTATCAATAAAATCACTCAACTAAAATTAGTTTAAAAAAAAATTGACATGTCAAAATATTTTTTTGTGTATTATGTAAATATGAAACAAATAAATAAAATTTAAAAATTTGACATGGTAAATTTATTTATTTATATATTATGAAAATATGAACCCTCAAATAAATAAAATTTGTAAGCTAATTTATTTAAATAAATTTATTAGTACAAAACTACAAATATAAAATATGAAATCAAGAAAACAAAAATATGTAAAAAGAATTTGAGGGATATTTTTGTCTTTGTGTATTTAATCCCATGGTATTAATCCAAGGTATTAGCTAATAGCACCAAATGGGAGGTATTAGCTAATATTATGTGGTATTAACTAATACCATAGATAAGTTATACATGGTTTAAAAATTCCACCAAACATAACATTAACTAATACCATACATAATACATGAATTATTTTGTCTTAATATATCCTACCAGTGACGTTTCTGCGATTGTTTGGAAGAACAAAACGGCTCAACCAAAGAGCCAAGGATGCGGCTAAGTCGTCTCACTGGAGAATTCCGGAGTCGGCCCTTAGTCACATAAAAGTGGACCCTTTGAACGCATTATTTGTTCTTACTTTAATGTCCGGCCCCTTAGTCACATGAGTGGACCCTTTCAACACATTATTTGTTCTTACTTTTATCTCTATCTCCCATTTTCCAAATTGAATACAGCACCCTCTTTTCCAGGAAAGAAACAACCACCAAGACCCCTGAATATGGCTGATGCCTTTGTGTCATATGCAGTCCAAAAATTGGGTGATTTCCTCATACAGGAAGTTTCCCTGCGAACAAATCTGCGGGAGGAAGTTGAGTGGCTGAGAAGGGAGCTACTCTTCATTCAGTCTTTCCTCAGAGATGCAGAACAAAAGCAAAGTAGAGATCAAAGAGTTCAACAATGGGTGTTTGAGATCAACACTATTGCTAATGACGCTGTTGCAATACTCGAGACTTACAGCTTCGAGGCTGGTAAAAGTGATAGTTGTCTCAAGGCTTGCGCTTGCATATGTAGGAAAGAGAAGAAATTCTACAATGTTGCCAAGGAGATCCAATCACTCAAGCAACGGATCATGGATATCTCTCGCAAACGAGAGACTTATGGTATAACAAAGATCGATAATAATGCTGGAGAAGGGCCAAGTAATCAGTCTGCCATGGTTACAACATTGAGGAGAACTACCTCATATGTGGATGACCAGGATTACATTTTTGTTGGACTTCAGGATGTTGTACAAACACTGCTATCTGAACTTCTCAAAGCAGAGCCTCGTCGAAGTGTCCTCTCCATTTATGGGATGGGTGGATTAGGCAAGACCACTCTTGCAAGAAACCTCTACAACAGTCCTGATATACTCAATAGCTTCCCTACACGCGTTTGGATATGTGTTTCTCAAGAATACAACACAATGGATCTTCTTAGGAATATCATAAAATCCATCCACGGTCGCACCAACCAAACTCTAGAGTTGTTGCAAAGGATGACAGAAGGAGATCTAGAAATTTACCTTCGTGATCTTTTAAAGGAACGCAAATACCTTGTAGTGGTTGATGATGTATGGCAGAGAGAAGCATGGGAGAGTTTGAGAAGAGCATTCCCTGATAGCAAGAATGGCAGCAGAGTTGTTATTACCACGCGCAAAGAGGATGTCGCTGAAAGAGCAGATGACAGAGGTTTTGTCCATAAACTTCGTTTCCTAAGCCCAGAAGAAAGTTGGGATCTCTTTTGTAAGAAACTACTTGACGTTCGAGCAATGGCCTTCGCAATGGAAAGACTAGCTAAGGATATGGTGGACAAGTGTGGAGGCTTACCTCTTGCAATTGTTGTATTGAGTGGACTACTTTCGCATAAAAGGGGGCTAGCCGAATGGCAAAAGGTGAAAGATCACCTCTGGAAGAACATTATTGAAGATAAATATATTGAAATCTCCAACATACTATCATTAAGCTACAATGATTTATCAACTGCGCTCAAGCAGTGTTTTCTCTACTTTGGTATTTTCCCAGAAGATCGAGAGATCTATGTTGAAAACATAATATGGATGTGGATGGCGGAGGGTTTCATACCAAATGGAGAAGAAAGAATGGAAGATGTCGCTACAGGCTACTTGGATGAGCTAATAAGACGAAGCTTGGTTCAAGTGGCTGGAACATTTTGGGAAGAAGTTTCTCAATGTAGGGTTCATGATTTACTTCGTGATCTTGCCGTGCAAAAGGCATTGGAGGTAAACTTGTTTGACATTTATGGTCCAAGAAAGCACTCCATATCCTCTTCATGTACCAGACATGCCATTCATGATCAAGTAGAAAGGTACCTCTCACTTGATCTTTGCAATTTGAAGTTGAGGTCAGTAATGTTCTTCGGTGAAGATTTTTTTAACATAACTCCTATAAAGTTTCGTACTGTGTTCCAACATCTATACGTGCTGTACTTGGATAGTGGATGTGTTATTATACCTGATGTCATAGGGAGTTTGTACCACCTCAAGTTCTTACGTTTGATAGGTGATTCTCATGCTCTTCCCTCCTCCATTGGCAACCTAAAGAATTTACAGACATTTATTGTCCCTGCACTCTCAACCATACTACCCCCAGAGACAGCTGACCTAATAAATTTAAGACATTTAGATGCTCGGTATTTAGAACCTCTGAAACGTATAAACAAACTCACTAGTCTTCAAGTTCTTAGAAACGTTTCTTGTGATCAGTGGAAAGATGTTGACCCTGTTGATTTAGTCAATCTTCAAGAATTAACCATGTATCATATTACCAATTCTTACTCCCTAAACAACATTAGCAGCTTGAAAAACCTTAGCACTCTTGCATTGTTAAAACGAACAGATGATACATCATTCCCATCCCTTGAATTTCTTAATTCTTGTCAAAAGCTCCAGAAATTGTGGTTAAGTGGGAGAATAGAGAAACTTCCTCTGTTTCCAAATTCCATCACAATGATGATTCTTTGGGACTCAAAACTGATGGAAGATCCGATGCCTATTTTGGGAATGTTGCCAAACCTAAGGAATCTCCGTATGGATAATGCTTATGAAGGAACAGAAATAATGTGCAGTGATAACAGTTTCAGTCAACTGGAGTTCCTTTGTCTAGATCAACTTCCAAACCTAGAAAGATGGCATTTAGCCACAAGTGCAATGCCTCTCATTAAAGGTCTTCGTATCGATGGAAGTCCAAGGCTGAAGGAGATTCCTGACAGAATGAAAGATGTGAAGCAGATACAAAATCCTTTTTCATGATACCAAAGGTAAATATACAAACAAATCCAAATCCTACATAAATTTATGGACTTTTTTAAATAAATAACACTATTTGGATGAAACAGGAGCAGAAGCTGTCACTTGAAGACATTCACATTGATGAAGTTGGATTATCAAAGCATCAATCAAGTTTCTCTCACTATTTTTTCAACATTCAGTTAGTTTTTCAGTGTTTTACTTCTTTAGTTTTTAACTTATTTCAGTGTCTGAAATTTGTTCAGAGAGAACTTTTTTTTTTCGGATTCTATGCAAAAATGATTTTTTTGATGATTTAATTAATGAAAAAATATTTAAAATATTCTAAATGAATAAAAATGTCATTTCTTTCAATAGTTTAGTTCTAAAATGTCCTTATTGTTACTTAATGGGTCAACACTTTTTTCAAATAAATATATTATTTCTTTTCTTTTAAAACATATTCTTTTCCTAAAATTGATTTTTTTTTTCATTAGAAAATATTTATCGTACCTCAGTTTGTAAAAAATATTAATAAATGAAAATGTTTTCTGTCTGCTTACAAAATTTTTATTGTTATCTAAATAAAAGATAGTAATGGGGTTACTATGAAAGCATGGAATAATTACTATGAGGGTATTCCAATAAAAATATTTCATTTCTTTTAAAATTAATTTAAATAATAAATAAATAAAAAATATTCTTTTTTTTCTTGTTAATCTCATATGAACAATTACAATAGAATAATTTCATGTACCTTTGTAATTTTTATTTAGATAATGATTAAAAAAATTTAATAAAATAAAAAATATTTCCATTTCTTAATTTTATCTGAATTGAAGTTGGATAAATATTTTATAATAAAAATATAATTATTAGAAAAAGAATGTGCTATAAAAGAAATATATATTTTTGTGAAGAAGGATTTTTTTTTTATTCATCAAGTAATAACAAGGATATTTGTAGACCAAACTATCGAAGTTAAGGACTTTTGAACCAAACTATCAACTTATGGTTTTATTTTTCATTTCGCATAATTTAAGAGTATTTTCTGTTTAATTAATTATTCTACTTGTATATTTATTTTTTTTGTCATCCAATGAACCAAATATCAAAATCCAAATTTGTAAATAAATACTAAAAACTAAGGTACAGTATTATAATTTTGATCCATAAATTTTCAATAAATGATCAAGAACAATAATTGAAGACTAGTGGTTTGAGGAACAAAAATTAAGATCATCTCGAAATAGGGATGATCCGTGCAAAAACTTCTGTTTTCAAATCTATCTAGAATATTATACTGAAAAGTTACTTAAACGCGATCAAACAATAGTTTACTAATTTTATCCATTAAGATATCTATTTAGAGATTTCAATAGTTTACCAATTTCATTCATTCATTCATTAGCCACAACCATCATTGTCAACTACCATCATTGTTACTATTCAATATCAATGATATGCCACTACCACTCATAATTAGCCACAACCATTATTACTGTCAGTCACTATTACTAGCCACTTTTGATAACTAACCATCATTATCATAACAACTACTGATTACTATTTACAGTCATCGCATTATATATCGACAATCATCATTATTGTTCACCACCTTAGCTTGTTCACAAGCATCAATTATTTGTTGGTAGTCAACTTCAACATCTTCTACACCACTAGTTTTCTTTAGTGCACTTGGTTGGAAGTGTGAATGCACTGAAAAAACACCAACCTTTCCAACTTGACTGGTTCAATCATATATAGTGACAAAAATTTAAAGCATGTTATTTTCTTTCTCTTTTTTTTTTTTTTAGAAATATGTTATTTCCTCGTTCATTTTTAGTTGTCAAAAAATTTCTAATTTGATTTTTATTTTTACTTATTATTTTTGACAAATTAAGATAGAATAATTTTTTTTCTATTATACCCTCAACTTATTGTCATTGAGTTAATGATAAACTTACTGTATCAATATAGCAAATATAATGTTTGCTCATATATTTCAATCTTATTAACACTATCAAATTGTGGCGTAACATTTTCTCATAAAATTTTTAGTTGAGCAAAAGTATTTTTTTGAAAAGGTGAGTTACCAAACAACTAACTAGTAAAGAATGATATCGGACACCGAGTAAAAAAATTTTAAAAAAATGATAGTGAAGAAAGGGACATTTGCACAAATGCCCTAATTTTTTGAGGTGGTCCTTTATTTTTTTTTTTCTCTCAAATTGATTATCTTTAATATTGTTCCTATTGTTCACTTAGTACAAATTTATTGGCTAATATACCTTTAACTATAATATTACTTGTGCTACTGAACATAATCTTTTGTTATTAGACACAACTAATATCAGAGGCATATTCACAATTTCGAGAGAATGAATGTACTTTATAAAGAGATGATGTAAGATATAAATTTGATTTTTAAGTTAACATTTAATTCATTAAATTTTTAAAATGATTGGTCCGAATATATAATACAACTTGTTTTAAATTTTAATATTCTCATTTGATTGATTTATATCAGCATTTTACAGTGCTAAATTTTTTTTACGAAATTCCATTGTGACATACGTAAAATTTTAAAAACACCGAAAGTGTTACCAACAACCACTCGGAGAGGTGTTACTCAGTTTTGAAAAGAAAAAGAAAAGATAGATATGAGATTTAGATTTCTTACCTCAGTTAAGAGTGATGCACCCAATCATCACCACATTAATACTTTGCACGTAGGTCCACACATCTATATTTAAGTATTTTTCTAAAAAGTATAACACTAATATACATATAACTAATACGGAGAGGAGAGCATAGGTTCATGTGAACCCACAAAACCCCCTAGATACGCTCAGAGACTCGTGTCACTTAACTTATGTCTTGAAATATTACTTGTGTCATGGAACTTATATTTTGAAATATAATTTGTATCACTAAACTTATACATAGAGAGATTCAATCGAGATGTTCCAGTGCCGTGAAACCCAACCCATACACATAAATCCGCCTCTACCGTCTGGAGCATGACTTCTCTCTCTCAACTTATGCCATGCAAATTTCTTTTGCCTTGCGATTATTATTTTCTTATTTTCACTATTAGAGAGAATGTATACTTTATCATTAACCTCAACTCTATCCCCATATTCAACTTTTTAAGCTTTAAATACTCAGAGATGCAGAACAAAAGCAATCTGGAGATCAAAGAGTTCAACAATGGGTGTTTGAGATCAACTCGACTGCTAATGATGATGTTGGCTGTACTCGAGACTTACGTACAGCTTTGAGGCTGGTAAAAGTGAGAGTTTTCTCAAGGCTTGCACTTGCATATGTAGGAAGGAGGAGAAATTCTACAATGTTGCTAAGGAGATCCAATCACACAAGCAACGAATCATGGATATCTCTTGCAAACGAGAGACTTATGGTATTACAAATATCAATAGTAGTGCAGGAGAAGGACCAAGTAATCAGGTTAGAACATTGAGGAAAACTACCTCATATGTGGATGACCAAGATTACATTTTTGTTGGACTTATGGATGTTGTACAAACATTGGTAGCTGAACTTCTCAAAGCTGAGCCTCGTAGAAGCGTCCTCTCCATTTATGGAATGGGTGGATTAGGCAAGACTACTCTTGCGAGAAACCTCCACACAAGTCCTAATATAGTCTCTAGCTTCCCTACACGCGCTTGGATATGTGTTTCTCAAGAGTACAACACAATGGATCTTCTCAGGAATATCATAAAATCCATCCAAGGTCGCACCAACCAAACTCTAGAGTTGTTGCAAAGGATGACCGAAGGAGATTTAGAAATTCACCTACGTGGTCTGCAAATACCTTGTGGTGGTTGATGATGTATGGCAGAGAGAAGCGTGGGAGAGCTTGAAAAGAGTACTCCCAGATAGCAAGAATGGCAGCAGAGTTGTTATTACCTGAAAGAGCAGATGACAGAGTATGAATTAATATCTAGAAGAGATAATAGTAATAAAATAAGAAAGAAATAGAGAAAACATATTTAAGAATCATGTTGGAAACAACAAAAGGCAGCAGTAAAAACTTCACATAAACTCCCTGCTCGACTGAAATAAAACGATAGGCTACCGAAACAAAATCGCTAATGAAGAATATTACAGCTAAATCAACAACATTTATAATTGAAACAGATGATGAACGGGAAAAAGAGTTACCTTTTTTGGGGGCAGCAAACTGGAGACGAAAGCAAGACGTTGGAACTTCTCAACACAACGATTTTGGGAATAGGAACCCGACAATGTTCGACTATGAACTGTAGTCTTCAAAAGTTTCTTATTTCTGGAAGCAAAATGTAACATTATTGAAGGTGATGGGCGGCTCCATCAGTGGAAATTTTGCATGCTTTTTGTGAAGAACCGCCACCTTAAATCAGTGGAGAAAAGAAATCCAACGTTGAGGAGAGACGTTTTCTAGGCGTTGTTGTTTGCTGCCAGCTTTTGCTGGTTTTTTTTTTTTTTAAATGTTGGGGTTGTCTGATTTTTTTTTCTTTTTTTTTAAAAAAAAATTGGGGGTAGGGGAAGGGAAAATGGAAAGGTGAATTACAATGTGGAGAATTGAATCCTCACCAACAAAGTGAAAGTGAAAGTTCAAATAGTTAACTAACTGAACTACTAAGATTCCCTGAGTTGTCCGGTTGTTGAAGAAGAAAGGGGAATTTGGATGAGTGTGTCGTTGTGTTGGTGTTGTTTTGGTGAGGAAGAAAGAGAGATGGGGAGACACGTGGGTCCCACGTGAAAAAGAAAAAAGAAAAAGGAAAAGGAGAAGGAGGGGATATGCGGGGTTGAATTTAAATACACGACGAAATAAATTAGATTAATTAATGAGCTTCTTTAAAATTAACTAGGCGAAATAATAATTAATTAGACAGGTTGAGTGATTTTAACGGTAAAACATTGATAGTTACGTGATTTTTGAGTTAAAAATTAAAATTAAGTGACTTTTCATAAAAAGAATTTATAGTTAAGTAACTTTGAAATTAAAGATGAAAACTGAATAACTTTCTCTGAAAAGAAAGTATAGTTGAGTAACCATTAACTCCCTATATTGGCCTAACTACTACACTATTTAATAACATAATGTGTTAAATGATGATATCCACTTACTTTTTACCAATTCTAATGTTCCTTTCCCTTGGCTTTCTTCTGTCTTTGTCTAGTATTAAAAATTGTGAAAAAGTAGAAAAGAGGAAGCTAATTTTCCATGGAGAGAGAAAAGTCTACAATACATATATTTCAACAATCAAGGACCACTGAAATATTTTTTTTTAAAAAAAGTGTCTTTCACTTAGCCTGCGTCTTCAACCTTTTTGATAATGGTTGTGTAGTTGTAATTCTTTTTTCTAAACTTTTAGTCCCATTTTCCAAATTGTATACTTCTATACAGCACCCTCTTTTCCAGGAAAAAAACAACCACCAGGACTCCTGAATATGGCTGATGCCTTTGTGTCATATGCAGTCCAAAAATTGGGTGATTTCCTCATACAGGAAGTTTCCCTGAGAACAAATCTCAGAGATGAAGTTGAGTGGCTCAGAAGTGAGCTACGTTTCATACAGTCTTTCATCAGAGATGCAGAACAAAAGCAAAGTAGAGATCAAAGAGTTCAACAATGGGTCTTTGAGATCAACACTATTGCTAATGACGCTATTGCAATACTCGAGACTTACAGCTTCGAGGCTGGTAAAAGTGATAGTTGTCTCAAGGCTTGCGCTTGCATATGTAGGAAAGAGAAGAAATTCTACAATGTTGCCAAGGAGATCCAATCACTCAAGCAACGGATCATGGATATCTCTCGCAAACGAGAGACTTATGGTATTACAAATAATGCAGGAGAAGGGCCAAGTAATCAGTCTGCCATGGTTACAACATTGAGGAGAACTACCTCATATGTGGATGACCAGGATTACATTTTTGTTGGACTTCAGGATGTTGTACAAACACTGCTATCTGAACTTCTCAAAGCAGAGCCTCGTCGAAGTGTCCTCTCCATTTATGGGATGGGTGGATTAGGCAAGACCACTCTTGCAAGAAACCTCTACAACAGTCCTGATATACTCAATAGCTTCCCTACACGCGTTTGGATATGTGTTTCTCAAGAGTACAACACAATGGATCTTCTCATGAATATCATAAAATCCATCCAAGGTCGCACCAACCAAACTCTAGAGTTGTTGCAAAGGATGACCGAAGGAGATTTAGAAATTCACCTTCGCGATCTTTTAAAAGAACGCAAATACCTTGTGGTGGTGGATGATGTATGGCATAGAGAAGCATGGGAGAGTTTGAAAAGAGCATTCCCTGATAGCAAGAATGGCAGCAGAGTTGTTATTACCACGCGCAAAGAGGATGTCGCTGAAAGAGCAGATGACAGAGGTTTTGTCCATAAACTTCGTTTCCTAAGCCCAGAAGAAAGTTGGGATCTCTTTCGTAGGAAACTACTTGATGATGGAGTAATGGTTCCAGAAATGGAAAGGTTAGCTAGAGATATGATGGAAAAGTGTGGAGGCTTACCTCTTGCAATTGTTGTATTGAGTGGACTACTTTCACATAAAGGGGGGCTAGACAAATGGCAAAAGGTGAAAGATCACCTCTGGAAGAACATTATTGAAGATAAATATATTGAAATCTCCAGCTTACTATCATTAAGCTACAACGATTTATCAACTGAGCTCAAGCAGTGTTTTCTGTACTTTGGTATTTTCCCAGAAGATCAAGAGGTCGATGCTGAAAACATAATATGCATGTGGATGGCGGAGGGTTTCATACCAAATGGAGAAGAAAGAATGGAAGATGTCGCTAAAGGCTTCTTGGAGGAGCTGATAAGACGAAGCTTGATTCAAGTGGCTGGAATATTTTGGGAAGAAGTTACTGTATGTAGGGTTCATGATCTACTTCGTGATCTTGCAGTACAAAAGGCATTGGAGGTAAACTTCTTTGACATTTATGATCCAAGAAAGCACTCCATATCCTCTTTATGTATCAGACATGCCATTCATGGTGAAGGAAAAAGGTACCTCTCACTTGATCTTTCTAACTTGAAGTTGAGGTCAATTATGTTTCTTGATCCAGATATTTCAAAGATGGGCATTATAAAGTTCCGTAATGTGTTCCAACATCTATATGTGTTGTACTTGGAGATACTTCTTGGCAGCATGATTATAGTGCCTGATGCTATAGGAAGTTTGTATCACCTCAAGTTCTTAAGATTGAGAGGTGCCCTTTACCTTCCCTCTTCCATTGGCAAACTCAAGAATTTACAGACACTTCTTGTCAATGAATATGGACACTATTTCCAATTACCCCGCGAGACAACTGACCTAATAAATTTAAGACATTTAGTTGCTTGGTATTCAAAACCTCTGAAACGTATAAACAAACTCACTAGTCTTCAAGTTCTTAGAGGTATCCACTGTGATCAGTGGAAAGATGTTGACCCTGTTGATTTAGTCAATCTTCGAGAATTAACCATGTATAATATTACCAATTCTTACTCCCTAAACAACATTAGCAGCTTGAAAAACCTTAGCACTCTTACATTGTCAACACAAACAGATGATAAATCATTTCCAGCCCTTGAATTTCTTAATTCTTGTCAAAAGCTCCAGAAATTGTGCTTACAAGGGAGAATAGAGAAACTGCCTCTGTCAGACCAATTCTCGAACTCCGTCATAATGATGATCCTTTCTTACTCAAAACTCACGGAAGATCCGATGCCTATTTTGGGGGCGTTGCCAAACCTAAGGAATCTCGAATTATTAAGAGCTTATGAAGGACCAGAAATTACCTGCAATGATAACAGTTTCAGTCAACTGGAGGTCCTTCGTCTTAATTGTCTTGAGAACCTAGAAAGATGGCATTTAGCCACAAGTGCCATGCCTATGATTAAAGGTCTTGGTATCTACCATTGTCCAAAGCTATATGAGATTCCCGAGAGAATGAAAGACGTGAAGAGAATTCCTTTTCAATGAAGCTTTTCAAGGATATATGATGTCCTATTTCAGCCTCTTTCATAATTCTAGAGGTAAAAAATCCCAATCCCCAATGATCATTTCTTTACTTCCTTTAATTACTCACTCTGCCGCAGAGTTAGTATTAGATTTAATTTTTGTAGAGGTAATATATACCAGAGAGTTTCTTGATGAAAATTTTTGAACACTAAAGATTAGTAAAAATGTTCTAATTTTAGTTGGAGGAACTAATATGAAGTTAAGTGAGGATGTCACTTTCCTCATTTTTAAGGAAACTGTTCTATAATCCCTATTTTGGATCAGATTAAGAAATCTTACTCCCTAAAAAACATTAGCAGCTAGAAACGAACATAGCATCCTCATGGATTATATGGTTGACACATGACACGTCCTTGAACATTATAATTAATCACTATTTTAGGTAATTGATAGATCTTTAGTCTTTTATTGAATTCTAGTTAGTATATTAAACAGTGTCTTACAATTTGGGTGAAACAGGAGAAGAAGTTGTCTTTTATTGACCCATTTTCGCCAAGCACTTGAAGACATTTGCATAGATGAGGTTGGATTGTAAAAGCATTAATCAGGTTTCAGCCTGTTTGTTTTATGGTTTTGGTTTTTTGGTGTTTAATTTTTCTTGCTTTTGGCTTTTTTAGTGTGTGGAATTTGTTTGAAGAGAATTGGTTTTGGGATTCTATGCAAAATTGATGTTGTTGATGTTTTAAGTAATTGTTCTGCAGTATGTTATCTTGCTTATCCACATTTCAGATAATGTTTTAATTTATTTGTTATTGTTGAATCTGAATCTTTTCCCTCATCTGTAGATGCTTCTCATTCAGATAATAAAAGGAGTCTGCTCTCGCTCTAATTCTGTCTGTTAATTGTTCTTCTCATGGTGATTGCGTAGACTCTTTGTGGCATAACATATTGGGACATGTTCCTTTTGTGAAAACGAGGGGGATGTCTTCTATACCAGCCCACTTTCCACCTAAACAACCATTCTTGTGCCAAATCTGTCCATGGCAAGGCAGACCAGAGGACCATTTTGACAAAAGTCCACATCCTCTACCAAACTGTTTGACCTTCTGCATATAGACATTTGCTGACCATGCCCCTTATGCACACATGACAAACACAAATAGTTTGTTGCCGTGGTGGACGACTATAGTAGGTCTATTTGGACATAGTTGATGAGTTGCAAAACTAATGCTCTCCAAATCTTGAAAGCCTCTGTACAAATGGTAGAAAATCAGTTCCAAATCTCTATTAAAACCATGAGGTCAGACAATGGTCTGGAATTCACCAGCGATGAAGCTTACACCTTTTGTCAGTCCAAAGGAATCATATATCAAATACTTGCCTCTACATACCACAACAAAATGGTATAGTAGAAGAAAAAACAAATATTTGTTGGAAACAGCAAGGGAATTGTTATACCAATACAAATTCCCTCTTAAAGTATTGGGGAGAGCGCATTTTAACTGTTGCCTATTTGATCAACAAACTACCATCCATTACTCTCAACAAAAATGTCCCCATGAACTCCTTTAGCAAAAACGACCCACTTACTCACACCTCAGGAGCTTTGGGTGCTTGTTTTATCCAAGACACATAAAGACGAGTTTGAACCTAGAACTAATCCCCATATCTTCATAGGATATCCCGTTGGCACCAAAGGATACAAGGTACTTGATCTGGACACCAAGAGGATACATGTCTCCAAGGATGTTCAGTTCTATGAAAATGTTTTTCCTTTTGCTTGTTCACCAGATCATTCTTCTTTTCCTTCTGTATTGAAAAATATGTATTCAAGGTTCACATTTATGTTTCGTGTAGAAAATACTTTAGATGAACGTCAAATGCACACTGAGAATACTCCACCTTCTGTTATAGCTCCTCCAGTGTCTGTAGAGCAGATTGACACTTCACACAATGCCAGTCCTACCAATGATGCTCCTTTACTTGCTGATCAAACTCTATCATCCCATCAACCTCATCAATCATCCTTCCCTGATCAGAACTTGCCACCATCCACTTCTAGTAGCCACTTAGAGATAACCTGCATCTAGGAGATCCTCCAGAATCCACAATTCCCCATCTCATTTGAAGGAATTTGTTCATTCTCTTTCCCTTCTGAAAGACCAGTTCTAAAACCTTCTCCCTCAGTGCCCTTTTCACCAACACTGGACAAATTTACCTCACCTCACTGGGTCCTGATAGCCAGCATGCTATGCACAACATTTCTCGTGATAAAGAACCTGATTCCTATGAGGAAGAAGCTATGAATACTGCATGGCAAGCAACCATGATACAGGAATTTTAGGCTTTATATGCTAACCAAACTTGGATTTAGTTAATCTACCTGCAAGAAAGATGCCGGTAGGTTGTAGGTGGGTTTACAAGATCAAACACAGCGCAAATGGAAGTATAGAGAAGTTCAAGGCTAGGTTGGTGGGCAAAGGGTACACTCAGCCAGCAGGTATTGACTACACTGTAACATTTTCACCAATGGTCATGTTGACAACTGTCAGGACTTTAATCAGTGTGACTGTCAATCAAGGATGGAAGCTTTATCAACTAGATGTCAGTAATGCATTCCTCCATGGAAACTTGCATGAAAAAGTCTACATGGATGCTCCTCAAGATTTGCAGGTAGATGCTCCATGACTAGTGTGCAGACGCAAAAAGTCTTTGTATGGCTTAAAACAGGCAAGTAGACGATGGTATGACTTTATACTCAAGTGGATTTGCACATTCAGTGTAAGACTACTTACTTTTCTACAAAAAGTCTACCACTTCATCGGTCCTTGTGGCAGTGTATGTGGATGACAAAGTATTTAAGGAACAGATCTGACAGAAATCAATAGCCTGAAGGCTTTCTTACATGATACATTGAAAATTAAGGATCTGGGACAACTACATCATTTCCTAGGTGTTGAATTGTTATATGGGGAGGATGTTGTGATAATCTCCTGAACAAAATTCACCACAAACTTGTTGAATGAGTTTGATTGTATGTTGTATACTGCAGTGGCAGCTCCACTGGTTGAGGGTCCTTTACTCAGTGATCCTGTGTATTATAGTGAAATTGGTTGGAAAACTCAACTTCCTTACTTATATCAGATTGGATATAGCAAGCAGTTTTCAACTCTTGAGTCAATCCATGCAAGCTTCAAGAGAACCTCACCTAAAAGTTGCAATGGATGTTCTCAGATAATTTGAAGACTAATCCTACCCTGGGAATTTCATGTCAAAACTCCTGATTTTACTTTCAGAGATTACTGTGACTCAGATTGGGCAACCTGCGCAGACTCCAGAAGGTCAGTTAGTGGTTATATTGTGATGCTTGGCAGCAGTCCTATCAGTTGAAAGTCCAAGAAACAAGCTAGAGTCTCCTTTTCTTTTGTTGAGGCATAGTACAGGTCTATCAGAATTGTGGTTGGAGAGTTAATTTGGCACAGAAGAGGGTTTAAAAAACTCAATATTCCTTGCATCACTCCTACTCTTGTGTATTGTGATAGCCAAGCAGCAATTCATATAGAGAAAAATCATGCTTTTTCATAAGCATGCAAAACGCATAGAAGTAGATTGTCATTTTGTTAGAAACAATCTGCAATAGGATCATTATTCTTCACCATATCTCAACTACTGAACAGTTAGCTGATGTATTCACCAAATCCTTAACAGGGATCATGCACGTTGGCATTCCTGGCAAGTTGGCAATGAATTCTTCCCCTCCAAACTTAGTTACTGGTAGTGGTAGTCCTTGGATTAGCTATCAACAGTTGTATTTTGATTAGTTCGAAGGATCAAGTCAGTTAGTTAGGAAATTGTCATCATTTTCTAACTAATTGGTTAGTTGATGTTGTGTGCGCATATATATCTTAGAGTTTGTTTGGATTGACTTTTGGCTTTTAACTTATGTTTTTATCATTTTAGCTTACACTCAAATGCTTATTAGCAGTTTTTTTAATTTATCCAAACATTTAAAAAAGTGTTTTAAGACTATTTTGATTTGAACACAATAAAAATAATCCGATCTGAACGGACTCTTAGCCTAGACTTGTAATAGCTTAGATGTTGTAATACCTCATTGGCGTAAGTCTCGCTATGAGAACTGAAATTTCTAACTCTCTATGAGGAGTGAAAGCCACTTGACTGTAAGGAGAGGAGCTCCACCCCTACTTCAATTAAAGCCCACCCTGCACCACTTTTTTCCCCCTTTAAATCCCCTTGTTTCACTCATTTTTGAACTTCCAATCAGACGCGAAAGACATTTTCTTTCAACTCTCTCTTCAAGCTTCAATTGCAGCTCAATTCAGCTCATCAATGGAGCTTTCACTTGATTTTTGACAATAATTCTTATGGCAAGGTTGGGCATATCAATTAGACAAAAAAATCCAATCATACCACAATTAACTCAATTGTACTTCATACATAAGAAGATTATAAGCTAAATTCACAGTTTGGGGGTTCGATTCTTACCTCAAATAGGTGAAAATCCACGGATCGGAGAAGAAATCTTTAACCTCAAAATCAATTGTTCTCCACTCCATTCTTCTTTGCCTCCTTCCATCCCAAAGTATTTGGAAAGAAATTATAAGGTGAGATTTTTGGTTTTGACTTTTGAATTTTATAAAATGGTAAAATATTAGCTTCTAAATTTAATATTAATAAATAAATAAATATATTACTTGTCCTAATTTCTTTATTGACTATTCAAAATACTCGCTTTGCTATTATATATGGGCTTGATTTTTGAGACGAGAATTTTCCAGAAATAGTCACTTTATCTCTATAAGTTAGTGGTAAGGCGTGCGTACATTTTACCCTCTTCAGACTTCACTTGTGAGATTTTACTGAGTATGTTATTACTGTTGTCGTCACTTTGCTATTATGGGTAGATGTTCAAGGAAATTCGACAAGTACTATCAAATCAACAATTTGAATCAAATAAATAGAGAAAAACTCGACTAACGATTAGATTTGGTATTGAAAAAAAATGATTATGATTAATTTAATTTAATTTGATTATAAATAAAAAAAGTCTTGAAATCAAACCAAAATATTATTTTATTTAATATATTTATAAAATTTTATAAATATAGTTATAATGTCATTTTTTAGTGTTTCTAATTTTTTTTCATAATCTTGTTATTTCTTAACATATAATTTTATGTTTAAGCTTATAATCTTTTACGATGCAGTCAAGATTTTTAAAAATTATAGTCAACATACATCAAGTAATTCAAAAAGTGATTTTTCGCGGTGATACTTGTGGATGACGATTGAGAATGGCAGCCTAATAACGAAATGCTGTTAGTAACTAACAGTGATAATGATTGACAATTGAGATTGATGGCGACAGTTATAGCTATAATTAATGATGGTGGTAATTAACGATGATGTGAATAAAATAATGATTAGAGATATATAATATGATGACCAGAGGCGATAATTGATGATTATTGTGATAACAAGGTCGGCGGTGATAATTATAAGTGATAATACAAATTGATCGTGACTAATGTTGATGTTTGTAGGCAATGAATGTTGATACATAGTTAATAATGCTGGACAATAATATTGATAATTGTTGACAATGAAATTACGATAAGATAAACAATGAAATTAGTAAATAATTATTTTTTTAAAAAATAATTTAAATTATTATTATAATAATATTAAAAAACTTATTATTGATCATAATTCTTCAATGATAAATTTTTTATTTTGTTCAAGAAACACTAATTGTTGGTTTTTAATTCTTAGCTTGAATTAATAAGATTTGATAAAACAATCAAATTTAAATTGTGATGAGTTAAAATTGACTAAAAATCCTAAAACGGAAAATTATTGAGTAAATATCCTATTTACTATACCATGTAAGAACATTCAAAGAAAAATATTATGTGTTTTAAAAAAAAAAATGTAAGAATGGTAAATTCTGAAAAGAATTTATTTTTGCAAAAGATAAACTAAAAAATTTTATATTAGACTTAGAGATTGGTGTTTGACTCTGATTATTTTATAAATTTTATAAATCATACGAACAAATCAAAAAGTTAAATATATAGTATTTATTTAAAAAATTAAACTATTAATGAAGGATATATATATATATATATATATATATATATATATATATATATATATATATATATATATTCAACTTTATACATTTGAACGATCTAATTAATTTTTTTCTCACTTATTTTTAATAATAACTAGGTAAAGGTTAATTGATATTCATCATAAAAGTACAAGTTAACCTAAAGTATTATTAACCACCAATATATTTTCATAATTTTGTATATATATATATATATATATATATATATATATATATAATTATATTATATAGATATAGATATAGATCTAGGGGTTAACGTGGGATCCGCTCAAGGACCTACTGGTTTAGGTAAATATCTAATGCATTCCCCGACTGGAGAAGTCATTTTTGGAGGAGAAACTATGCGTTTTTGGGATCTGCGTGCTCCATGGTTAGATCCTCTAAGGGGTCCAAATGGGTTAGACTTGAGTAGGTTGAAAAAAGACATACAACCTTGGCAGGATCGGCGTTCCGCGGAATATATGACTCATGCTTGGTGTAGCTATATATATATATATATATATATATATAATCAGCAACACAAAACGAGGGTTTCGCTCGTTATAGAACTTGATCAAACATCTCAGGACACGAGCTGACGACAGCCATACAGCACCTGTATGAAAGTAAGTACCATCCCGTTAAGGACAAGTTTTCTTGTTCATATGTCAAGGGCTGGTAAGGTTTTGCGCGTTGTATCGAATTAAACCGCATGCTCAAACCGCACTCAAAAGTAGGACATTTTCCGTTTTTATGGGAACTTCTGTACCAGAAACAATGATATCTCCAATTATAGCCCTCTGGGATGTAAAATATATCTCTTCTCACCATCTCTATAGTGTATGAGACAAATGTATGCATTTCAATTAGGGTCGTATTCTATGGTTACGATCTACCATATATGTCTTTGAACGTCCTGTTCGCCAGGATCAATGTTGGGTGTTTAGTATTTACTATTTCTCTTTTCTCGACCCTACCTAAGTACTGAGCTACCAATCCCTTACTACTACCATCATTTGTTGCTTCATTTTCTTTCGTAGGTGTAGCGTGTTTTTTCTCATTTCTTCCGGAAAAAACCGGACCTTCTCGCCGAATTTCAATCACATGTCTAAATTATATATATATATATATATATATAATTTTTGACTCTTCAACTGCCCTAGATTCTTTCATTTTCATTTTCTCCTGACAGTCAAAAATGTCTTCCGCCGGGATCACTGTCGCTGATGGCGGCGCAGCGCTGTATTTCTGCCACAAATGCAGCCGCACCGTCACCATCACCCCTTCTCCGACCGGTGATCTCTTCTGCCCTACTTGCAACAGTGATTTCGTCGAAGAATATGAAGAACCGGACCTTGAACCGGAAGAGTTTTCGAACTTCCCCGGCCCGGCCTTGTTGAATAGTTTACTCATGAGTTCTGGTTCGTTTTCTGATTCTGCCACCGGTTCTAATGTTTTCCCATACCCTGCTATTTTCGGCACAAACCGAAACCCTAGACAATCGTCCTTCGGGGCTGAGGATTTCAACCCATTTGAGTTTCTTCAGGCCCATTTAGCTGCTCGAAGAGCTAATGGGGTTAGTTTTGAATTCGTCATCGAGGGGGGTAACGGGGGTAGTGGGTTACAGTTGCCGGCGAATATTGGGGACTATTTTATCGGACCCGGATTTGAGGAATTGATTCAGCGTTTAGCGGAAAATGATCCGAATCGATATGGGACTCCTCCAGCGTCGAAATCATCTGTGGAGGGACTCCCGAGTATCAAAGTTGATGAGGAATTGATGAGTTCTGAACTGGCACAGTGTGCTGTTTGTAAGGATGATTTTGAGCTGGGGTTAGATGTGAAACAGATGCCTTGCAAACATGTTTATCATAAGGATTGTATCGTTCCGTGGCTTGAATTGCACAATTCTTGTCCGGTTTGTCGATATGAGTTGCCAACGGATGATCCTGAGTACGAGAATAGGCAAAGAGACAATGATGGGAACTCGAGCTCGGGTGGTTCGTCTTCTGGAAGTGGGGCAACAGGAAGAAGGTTTACTACCATATCATTGCCATGGCCTTTTGGATCATCATCTAGCTAGGGAGGATCAGGGTCTCGTGGGCAGCGGAACAGGGAGTCAAATTAGGTAGAAATATACTAACTATAATATTCTTGATTATATGATTGTGCAGTCCATTTTATTCAAATTTATATACTTGACTTGCTGATCAAAGCTATAGTTGTAATTTCTTGTCCCTCGATTTTTGTGACTTTCTATTATTCTGTGTAGTTTGTTTATAGTATTATTTTGTTGGTACTACTATTCGTTCCTAGCTGTTGTTTTGTTACTATCTATTATCTATTTTACTTTCATTATGTTTTTTTTCCTAGACTGTTTTGCCTCGAGCCGATGATCTATCGGAAACAGCCTCTCTACCTCATCTTTGAGGTAAGAGTTAAGGTTCCCATTCACTTTACCCTTCCTAGGCCCTATTGTGTGGGACTATATGGGGTATGTTGTTTTAATACGGGGTATGTTGTTGTTGTACTTGCTGATCAAAGCTGAAGTTTATACACTTGATTTTAGGAGTTGATATACCCAAAGTTCTGGTAAACTTAGGGAACTCTAGACTAGGAAGTGGCTGAACTGTGGTTCTGCATTTTAATAGTTACTCCCTAACCATGTTCATGAGAAATTTCAATCAATCAGCGGTGCTTAATTCCTAAACAGTTGGGTTCAGTTATACGTGCCGACTCTATTTAGGTCCACTTCTATGTTTTATGTTCACAGTGTATAACTGGCCCTTACGTGAACCGACTGAGGCATTTGTTATAAAAATGACCTAGAAGACTGATTCATATTTTAGGTTCATTGGAGATGTGTTAACAACGGTTTTGTTTCGTTAGATTATATTTTCACTAGTCTTTGAACACATCTTAATAGTTACTCGCATAATTTTTTTTTGATGTACACAAATCAAGAAGTTGGTGTCGAATGGAAGTAACGCCTTTTGAGTTGTAGAGTGATTTAATCATCATGTCTCCCTTATGATCATCTTGAATTCATGAATACTTCTGCAAAGAAGTACATAGCAATTAGTTGTTATAGAGATACTTAATAGTTACTAACATTAGAAAATTGGAGGTATACAAATCATAATTTGACATACAAGTACTCATATTCAAAACTATGAATCCTTCTATCGATGAATTAAATAGAAGAATATTAATTGTGGATTTTGCTCATATATAACGTTATCAACTTTTTTGTGCTTCACATTCAGAACTTAAACTAATTACTGAATATTTCAAGTCAAAATCAAGAGATAAGATATTTAAAAGGTCTCATGTTTAGTACAAACTACTAATAGATACAGCTTGAAACTATACATTTTTTCTTAAAACTGCAAATTATTGTAGTTTTGGCAATGGATCGGAATAACATTTACATGTGCCTTTTAAACATCTTTCCTTTTTTATTTTAGCCATAATTTGTAATAGGTTTATTTTTGAAGAATTTAGGATGGAAATGTAATTTGGTTCGAGCAAAATCCTTAAAACAAATTAAATATGCTGAATATTTTAAGAAGAACTTGATAAGCAATGTGCAATATCGATAACATCACTTCTTAAAACAGAATGTATAATAATTTAAATTGATATTGTCTTTGATCTCTCGCAATGAAATTTATTTTATAAGCAAATATAAAGAATGGTTCCTTATTTCAATTCCATATTACATAAATTAGCTAAACTAAAAGAACACTAAGTTTGCTGCTTAAAAATACTGAAAAAGGAATAAAATTTCTTGATTTTCACCTTTTACAATAGAAGAACAGCACAAAAATTTTTAATGTAGACTCTAGGTATTTCTCTTGACCAATTTCATACCCTAGTGATACTAGATAAAGTTAAGTATTTCAAGATAAGTTCTAATGTATTCATTTTATTAATTTCCAAAAGGTAAAACGATCTGACATGTTTTATGGGCATTCTTACTTAGATTGTAAGTTTTCCACTTATCAACTAAATAATATAATTAGAATAGTAGTCTGTTCATTTGCTCTTGAGGATAGATTAGCGAAACCTTATTTCGTTCTTTCAAATGTGCACTTTATTTACAAAGTACATTAAGGACCGGAAGAGCCGTTACTATAATATTTAATCATAAAACGTGTTTTTCACGTTTTATGTACATTAATTGAATATATTTACCATCCTCTTTAGTCTTTAATATATATTCTGTAGATCCACATGCACACACGTTCCACAATATATCTTTAATTATCTCATTATTATCCAAAATATTTATATTTAATGGAGTAGCCTCAATTGTGAAAATATAACGTGTGATCACATTTTAGTACAAGAACATAATAATAGTTTTTATCAAGGGTAAAATAATCTTCAACTTTTAGCTTTGGGGCTTACCACTTATAAAATAGTATGATGATGATATGATCAGTCCCTTTATATGCTATGTATAGACCAACTAATAAATTCATCGACATATGTAGATACGTCAAGTGAGCGCAGCTACGATAAGTTACTGAGACAAACTTTCTCACTCTATATGTGGAATTTTGAACTGCATATTCAGTTGTAGAATGTCTTTGCAGATAACATTGAGTGGCAGAACTGGTAATTAATTTAGGCTTGTATGTTGGTATGTGTACATCAACAAATGTATTTACAGTATAATAGACATTCTTTCTTAAGAAATTATTTGCGTGTATCTTTATATGTATGTACAAGTACTTGGCCATCAAAATGTGTATTATGCATTCCTTGAAACTAGGGACCAAATCTTTAAAATTGGACAAAATGTTGGGAAGAAGTATCCCGGTAATTTCATGCCATCCAAAGAAGACTGAGTTTTCCATGTATTCCCAAGGTTATTGATGGTAGAGTTATTGCAACTTAAGCCTTTGTCGAGCTCTTACGAGGATGTATGTCTGTTGCTCTTCTTCATTTTGTACACCTGCTGGTATTTGGTTCATATTGTTATCTAATGATATTTCACCATTGAACTCTGAATTTTTATATTTGCTCAAGGGGTCAAATAGGCGGGTTGAGCTAATTTGGGTGGGTAAGCAGGTTGAATCCTAAGTTGCTCGGACTCGGGTGCGGGTCTCCGAAGCGGGTGCAATCTAGAGGTCGGATCCTCTCTGATCTAAATTTTAAGATTCAGGTATATGGATCCATATATGGATACGGGTGCGGGGATTCGGCTATAAGTAATTCACATATCTAAAATGGAGCTATAAAATCTAAATAATGAGATATTATGTGGAGAACCTGAGGAGCATCTTTAAGGGGGGCAAAGGAATGGGAGTGACAATCAAAATTTATAATATAAGTTATTCCAATTCACCTTAGTTTTGTTTTGATTACAGAAGTCATTGAATCTATCCCGAATTTCTCTCTCCAATGTGGTCGAAGTATCCAAAATCGATTGACTAGATCGGGGCGAATCCCACACTCACGTCCACGTCTTGTTGACACGGGTGTGGCATCGAAAATAAAAAGTCCGAGTAACTTAGGTTAAATCAATAAACAAATTGGTTGGGCTTATTTCGACACTTAGAGATGTTCTTATTGTTATATCATCTGTAAGGATATGGTTCATACAAATAGATTCAACACAGCTGGAGTATACTAGAGAGATCCAAACTGAGAATATAAACAAGATCCTTCCTTGTAGACTCTTGTTTAACAGAACTCTGTAGGTAACGGGATATGGGAATAGACAGAACAGTTTGATTTGCTTTACAAGTCTCAGTTGAAAGCTAGTTGCCAATGGAAATGAACTAGTTAAATTCAAACTGAAAGAATTTAATCATATCTGGGTCTCCCTTTCAATTTTAGGGATTCCATGAAGGATGTTAATCCATTATTCTGCTGATCTCCCAACGGGATGCTTTTGAAAAGTAGTTGAAATTGTAGCATTAGATTGTAAGTAATCCAAAAGTATAATGTCTTCAAGAAAGTAGTTCCCCTTCTTGCTATATTCCATAGCCCCTAGGATGAAATAGAACATTCTTATGCCTTTTGCACCTTCTTGATGCGTCCGCCGCACCTACATATACTGCAAAGCATCAGTGTAGTAGTTTCTCTGATAGAAAGAAATGCTACAACTTCTTGATCTTTGTCTTGCAATTAATTAGGTTATTTCATTCTCTTTATTGTAACTTCTGTTTGAAGGTTCTATATTGTGTTGATTATACTCTTCAGTTGTCATCTCTTTCCTACTTTTGTCATTAATATCCAGAAATCTTACAAATTTGTATTTTGATTTGTATATCCAAACATGGCATGCCACTTTGAAATTTATTTTGTATCATATTCCTGGGAAACATTTTGCCATGAGTAAATCCTTCTCGAGTTTGACCATTAAATCAATTTCTCTGTTTTTACAGGTTATTGGTTCCTTGGTATTGTTGCTTGCAGCTTGTATCATGCATGTCACAGTTGGAGTTGTTGGGTAGATAATGAGAAAATGCTACAAAGGTAAAGTATTAGGTTTCATCTCTTGCGGAGTAGATACAGGGTACACAAACCTCAGATAGTATTACAAGATTTTTATCTGAACATTTTGCGTCAGATGTCCAAAGTTTTTGTTTATGCTTTCATCAATCGTGAATTTTGCGAATTGCTTGAATCTATATGCAGTTGATCTGACATTATTGCTTTGATTAATCTCTGTGCTGCTAGTTGGTGAATTTTCTTTGCCTCATATTTTTCTCATCGAAAAGCCTTTATGATTTCTGAGACGAAGGTTTTCCAGAAATAGCCTCTCTATCTCTATGAGGTAGTAGTAGTCTACGTATATTATACCCTCCCCAGACCCCACTTGTGGGATTTCACTGGGTATGTTGTCTTTGTTGAAAAGCCTTTATGATGCTAGTGGTTGGTGTAGGCTTTGTTTTATTGTGTGGGAATGACATTCAAAATGCATGGGACTTAGTATCATTTACGCTATCCCTTCTGGTAATGATACAAGTACACAAGCATTTTGAATGTCATTCAGGTGAGTGATAGCGGCTCCTGTTTACGAATCTAACAGGAGTAAGCAACAACAAAATGAGAAGATAAGGTGCCTCGAACACCCCATTTTGAAAGGTAAGTCCAAAGTTTTGGACTAGCTTATCAGTCCTCCGTTTGTCAACCAGTGCTTTACAGTCTAACATGTGGACGTTGATTATTTTCATTGTCGGTGTATATAAGTTAAATTTTTATACGAAAAATAACAAGGAGTTGGAAACCTGTTGCTCACATTTTAGAATGATTTTTATTAGCCAAAAATAAGGTCCAGAATAAAATGGTATTTTATATGGGGCCATTTGTATAGGGTCCTACAAATCATTGTTGTTGTGTTAGGAATTAATAATGATTCACAGATCATAATCTCAATATTAAACTATGGGATTAGAAAGGGAATGTCTTTTCATTTGCTTTTAAAAAATTCAAGATTATCAACTCCCAAAAAGTACATCAATATCCTTACCAAAGATCTTTCATCGTCGTTTAGTGAATATTAATCATTATCATTATTGTAGTGGTTAGACTAAACTAAATAAGTACACCCTCCATTTTAAAAATATGCTACTTTTTTGGGGTTTGTTTTTTCAAAAAAAAAAAAAAATTAAGGAAAATTTCAATTTTAATATTACATGTGACATGTTTAAAATCGCAAGATTGAAGGATAGTTTAGTACATTTATAAGATTGACAAGTCTGTTTTATTTTTTAAATTGATGTATCAAGTTAAATCAGGTTTGTTTTTTTTAAACGGAGGAATTATATTTGTTAGTCAATTTATCTATTTGGTGAGTCAAGGGTTCACAGGAAATAGGCTCTCTAATTCTTAAGAGGTAGTGGGAAGGTCTGCGTACATTTCTATCCTCTCAGATCCCACTTGTGGGATTGAACTGGGTATGTTGTTGTCGTTATTCGTTTATTTTATTTTTTTTGGTCCATTTTAAGTTTTGCACATACAAGAACAACATATCCAGTGAAATCTCATTTTAAGTTCTGCACATATCTTTAAAAAATGATGATTTATATGAGATTTATATGAAAATTAGACTATAATATTCATAGAAATTGATGTTTATGTTTAGGCTTTAAAAAATCAGTAATTAATGTTAAAAATAAAATATGAAGGAAAAAAATTATCTTTTTTTATATGTTAAAGTGACAAATAAAATTTTTAGGTGCTAGACATGTAAAAATGAACAAAGAAAATATTTAGAACTTTTCTACTCAATTAATTCAAATTCGCATCAGAAAAAGCATATTAAGGAGATAATCCATTTCGAATTAACCCTAAGTTCTTTAATTAAGAATAACAATGAATTAATCAGTCCCTCTCACCAGAGGCAGAACTAATCACCAGCTCTGATTTCGGACAAATGTAATAGCTTTTATTTAGATCTTATATATATTTAGTTATTTCAATGATTTTAGATCGTGACTAAGGGTGTCAAAATGAGCTCAAATGTAAATAAATTCGCTCAATCCGTCTAATATTTTATGAGTTAGGCTCAAGATAATTTTAGTTGGGTTCAATCTCAATCCATTCAAGTTTTAACCCCTATCAAAAGAATCTTCAATTGAGCCCAATTTAATTCTCAATTTTAACCTGTTATAAGACACTTTACTTGTAACTTTTTATTTAGTTTTTGAGTTGAAATTCAAGTTGTGATTATAAAAAATAAATAACAATAATAATATGTTAGAATTATGGAGAGTGAACAAGTCAAATTAAGCGGGTCATGACCCAACCCGAATATATTAACTCATTTGAACCCAACCTATCTGAATCCAAAGTAAGTTTAGACGGGTCATAACCCAACCCGATTTCTATTTTAACCCATTTTAACATTCTCAATTTCAACTCAACCCGTCCATTCGACACCCCTAATCATGGCTATAGACACTATTAACCGTTGTCATAGATAAGACAATAACAACACTTCATAACCATTCTAATAGTGAATTCAGTAACTAAGACGAGTAATAAATTTGAGATAAAAATTTAAAATTTAAATTCTGAACCCGTCTTTATTCATGCCGAAAGTAATGAATTAATTGTTGTTACATTATGACAATCAATAAAGTTGATTTGTTTATTTTTTTCTTTTTGGGAAAAAGTGACTTAACCTAATGTGGAATATATGCACTCGTGTGCTTAATTTAAATTAAAATAATTGCATGGTAATCATAGAGTATTATCTTTTAAGCTGTATAAACACCGCATTACACGGAGACATTAGCCGCCCTTAAATTAAATTTTAATTAATTAGTTTAAATTAAAACAAGACAATTCATAAAGGTTAATAAAATATTATTATTATTATTATTATTATTATTATTAAACAATTTTTAAATTATGTTTGTGAAGAAACAATCATAGCATTTGTTATTTTGTTTAACAAATTGCAATGATTGGAGAAAAAGTTATGTAGGGTATTATTATTCTTTGTTTTAATTAAGTTAATAATTAAAATGCTATAAACATTTATTTTTTTGTTTTTTTCAAAAAAATAATAACATTTAATTGTTTTTTTATAAACATTGTTTCTTTTATGTCGATCAATTAAATCATTGAGAAGAAAAAAAAAATCATTGAGACTTTTCATTATATATATATTTCTTTAATTAAAATGATTTATTTATTTTCGTGTTTCGTATATAAGTAATTTGACTAAGAAAATATGAAAAAAAATAATTTAAAAATACTTTTAAAAAATTCAAATTAATCGTCTTTATATGCCATTATATGTTAATTGTTCGTATTTACTTGTTATGGTGCTTTCGTTATTAATCTCTCTTTCTGTATATTTTCTCTCTATCTTCCTTTCCTGTTTATTTTCCATATCTAGCTATTTCTGCTTATGGGATTTGTGACGAGGGCCCCAGAAAACAACCTCTCTACCTCTCTATGAGGTAGTGGCAAGGTCTGCGTACATTCTATCCTCCCCAGACCCTACTTGTGGGATTTCACTAGATATGTCGTTGTTGTTGTTTTAAAAAATTCAAATTAAAAAATAAAATATGTAAGGGGTCAGGATTGGTCAATTAGAGGAAATTTATTCAACATGAATTCTACATAACTAGGTCAACATTTGATTATTTATATAAAATAATTTTTTCATAATTAAATTTATATAGTGTTTGACTTATTGAATTAAGTGTTACTGACGAAAGTATGTGTTAGTTGCATGTTTTTGCTAGAAAAGAAAGACCAAAATAGTTCGGTAACCTTGAGTTAAGACTCAAAGTCATTCTCGATTTTTCATAGTTTATCAAATTCAAGTACTATTATAATCAAAATTGGCTTCATGAAAGCAAAATATGAGTGTAATTCTTGTGTTCTTCTCAATCTTTCGAACAGTTCTATCCATCGCTTTTTATCTTTTTCATTATTTTTTATCAAATTTTTCATGCCTTTCTTGAGTTACAAATTCGAAAATCCACCAACTTAACTTAATTTAAACTAAATAAAACACCTATTAATATTTGAGTTATTTCTATCATTTATAATTACTTTCATAATGTATATATTATTATTGTAGGTATTTTATTCTAACTTCTTCCTAATATCACTTTATTTGAGTTATTGTAGGCTTTGGCAAAATCCAAGAGAGACGTCCCACCCCCATCCCTTTTCCCAAAATCAAAGCCTCCATGGACATCTTCAAACCACTGGTGGTAGACCCAATATGCCCATTAAAGTCTCTCCCAATGAAAAGTTTTTCCGTCACTGGTATGTCTCTCACCACCTCATCCAATTCTTCCCAAAAGAGCCTCTTGACTTCCTCGTTTAGGCTTACTTGAGGCGCATAAACACTAACTACAGTCACTACGTGCTTACCCACCACAAGTTTAATAGATATCACCCTATCGTTAAACCTCCTAACCTCCACCACATATTTTCTAAGGTCCTCGTCTACTAGTATACCTACACCATTTCTATCCCTAGAACCACCCGAGTACCATAACTTGAACTTGTCTACGTCCCAAGCTTTAGTCCCTACCCATCTAGTCTCCTGAACACACGCTATATTAATTTGTCTCCTCTTAAGACATTTTACTAGCTCTATGGATTTTCCTGTAAGTGATCGTATATTCCACGATCCTATCCTTAATTTAGATAAGCTTGTGCCCTTCTTACCACCCCCACCTCTTACCCTCGACCCCAACCGACGACAAGGCCCTGCTCCACCATCAGATTCGGACGCCACCAACTAAGAACTAATCGCTTACAAATAATCAGCCGAACAATACAATAATATCAAAGCAGTCAAATATTCGCTAGGAACCCACTTCAATTACACACGAACAAGTAATATACTAACAAACAAACAAAACCAACAAATCTACAAATATATCCAAAAAACAAAATCAGCAAATCCACAGATAGTCAGCTGATCAACAACAAATCAAGAATCAATAAAAAGTATGAGATACAACCAAAACAACAAGAGTCAGCAAGCAAAATATCAACTATACAGTTAAGAAATAATGCTAATACAGGAGAGAACAAGAAATTGAATAGACAAGAGTTAGAGATGATCTGACCTGAACAAGAATTTGAACACGAAAGAAAGAGGGAAATGAAGGATATCACCTGGGTAATCTGCCGGATTTACTGTTGAGCGCGTCGCCGAAATTCTTCGGAGCAACACCTTTGATGAACTTCTTAACTTTGAAAGCTAATGGGTTCTTGGCTTCCAGCACTCTTGGAATGTGCAGTGCTTAGCTCTGAAATTGTGGAGAAAATTATAGCTCTTGATTCTGCAAATTGAAGGAATCGATTTGGGGTTGTTCGTCGGTGGCTCCGACAACTTTTTCTCCAATGTCAAGTTATTCCCAGATGATGATCAAAGAAACTAAAAGAGAATCACAAGAATAAGTTTTCTTGACTTGCTTTTCTCCAAAAAGAAACAGTGCCTCTCTTAAAAATCAAACACTGTTATAGATATCGAAGAAAGAAGAAATTCGGTGAGTAACAAAGAATCATAAGGGCGATCGGTACGATTGAGCAGTAAATATATAACGGCACGGCGACGCTCTTCGCCGAGTTGGTTTCTCCGTCGAGTTTCGGAATAGCAATCGTTCAGCGAGATTCAAACCCTAAATTCCGCCGAGAAAACAAAGAAAGATCGATGAAAGATTCCCTCCAATCTAGGGTTTCAAAAAATTTCCCCCATCCTCGATTTTTCATAGTTTATCAAATTCAAGTACTACTATCATCAAAATTGGTTTCATGAAACCAAAATATGAGCGCAATTTTTGTGTTTCTTCTTAATCTTTCGAATAGTTCTATCCATCGCTTTTTATCTTTTTCATTATTTTTTTATCAATTCTTCATGCCTTTCTTGAGTTACGAATTCGAAAATCCACCAACTTAACTTAATTTAAACTAAATAACACACCTATTAATATTTGAGTTATTTCTATCATTTTTAATTACTTTCATAATGTATACATTATTATTGTAGGTATTTTATTCTAAATTCTTCCTAATATCACTCCTATGTATATATAAGGACATCAAAATTATTATACATAACCAAGTATTCTTTCATTTTTGAGCCTAGTGCCTACTAAAATAAACTTATTTTTGACACAAAGCGCTTCATTTTTGAATGAATATTTTTCGAATATATAATAATTACCATAATTACATATTCAATGTAATTTTATATATAAAATATAAAACAATAGCACATACACAAACTTTAACACTATCTTTGTGAATCGAAAAGTTTTCAATAGATCCCAACTCAAAGAAAATATAATGGAACCAACATTTTGAAGAAAAAAAAAATCAATAACAAACTAACAAGGTAATAAAGAAATAATTAACATAATTTTGAAACGAATATCAAACGCATTATGCTATTATTTTCCTAATAGAACATATTTGTTCTTCTTATTATTGACACAAAGTTATATTTTAACACTATCTTTATTGGGTTGAGAGATTTTCAATAGACATTCTGCCAGTGGCGGAGCTACTACATTTGAGGGGTGTCAACTGCACCCATTCATTAGAAAATTACACTTTAGCTAGGTAAAAATAGTTCATTATGTATAGATATTACATATTGACATCTGTTGGCTTCTACACAATTATACTTCCTTTAAACTTTGATATCCCTTAATCAAAATTCTGACTCCACCACTGCTCTCAAATCAAAGAAAATACAATCGAAACAAGATTTTTTAAAAAAAATATAACGATAACAAAACAAAAGACTAGATGAGATTATTTTATTTTATTTTATTATGAAAATATTTTTTTCTTTTTATTAATTATATAAAAATGGAATTATGACGTCATTAAAACATTAATTGTTGCGCACGTGCTGTACGTATACTTTCCTTGTTTTTACATGTAACCGACTAACCGTATATAAGGTATGTGTACGTGCGAAACTTATAATGGCAAATTACGTAATTTTGATGTCTTTTTGTGTCTAATTTGGGAATTTTGTATTACATGAGTCACCTCTGAGTACTGAACACTGTATACTCAGTGCATTAAAACAATTTCAGCAAAGACTGCTCCACGTGCCTCCCTTGGCGCGTGTATTCACGATTTACCTATTGTTCTCATGTGGTAAATTGAGAGAAAATGTCCTTATATATGAGTTTTGGTTTCATTCATTTCGTACGTGGTTTGATACGTGAGATAAAGATAATAATTAATAAAGATTGTAATAGAGTAATAAGTATTTTTGAGATAAGGGTCTTTTAGAAATAGTCGATAGTGATAAGGTTTGCATTGAGATTTCACTGGATATGTTGTTGTTGCAATCAGGAGTGTAAGGTTCAGATTGTTTTGAGATATGACGATAGTGAAGTCAGAATTTTAATTAAGGGAGTGTAAAATTTAAAAAAGAAGAAGTAATATCTGTATAAAAAATAATTTTAATTATGTATAAATAGTATAATTTTTTTACTGAAGGGGAGTTAGGGTGAATCCTCTACATATAAGGTGGCTCCACCCCTAAGGTATTGAGTCGGTTAAATTTAGTCGAACCTCAATGTGATGTAATGTACATCGGATGGAAAACTAGATTTTAAAAAAGGATAATAATTTATGAATAAAATTTGAGATTAATTTTATTGCGTATTTAGTTTTAAGGTATTAATAAATTTTGAGATTGTTTTATCTCTTAATGTATATTAAAATTATAAGATTATTTTCTAATATATCATTTGTATGTCACAATTTGATTTAGCATTTCATCGTAAATTTTGAAAAATTACTTTTAAATATTTATCTAACAGTCAAAATAATCATATCTGAAAAATCTGATTTTTAAATATTTTAAGTAAAATATATATCTAAACAAAATTTTAAATTTCAAAAATCATTATTTTAAATAATAAAAATTCAATTTTCAACTTCAAAATTTATGATTAAACGTGACTGAGTTTAGATCGCGAATGCAATAGCACATGAAGCATTTATTTATTCTAGTAAAAGAAAAAAAAATCAACTAAAATGGAGGCTAATTAGTTATTAGGCTCCTTTAATTTATTTATTTATTTATTTATTTTTATCTATTTTAAGAAAAGAATCAAATGATTTTGTAATTGCATTGTCTCTAAATTGGGGAACAATAATATAATTGGAATAACAATATGTAATACTTTAAATCTTCTTTTTACTCTTTATATGGAAATTGCTTTATTTAACATTGCAAGTTGGGACCAAAAATTAAATAAATGAGTTCTCTGACATTGGCTCCAAAAAAATTAAATTTTTTTATACAATCATATCCATGAATCCACTATATGTTTTAATTCTTATTTTTGAAAAAAAAAAATTCTTTAAGTTTGTGATAGAATTAAAATATTCTTTTAAATATATTTCATAACAACTTTGAACTTTTAAATGTCCCCAAAGTGAATAGAATTCTTGATGAGTTGTTTTTCAAACTTGAAATAGTTCTTCAAGTTGAATTTAAAATTTTTATGATCAATATTAATTTTCAAATAAAGTAAAAATTATTTTATAAAAATAATTAATTCTTATGATCAAATAGATTTTTAATATTTATTTTCATTCTATTGTAAAATATTAAATGTTATCAAATTTGAAATAGTTCTTCAAGTTGAATTTAAAATTCTTATGGTTAACATTAATTGTTAAATAGCGCTATTAATTTTGAGTGTCAATACCTAGTTGTGATGTCAGTAAGAAGGTTGCCAGCGCTTTTCGAAGCATTTTCTCTTTCTAGTTAGCGTTGTTTTTTGACTACAGCTAGCACGCTTGACTAATAAGATAGAAAGGGTTTTTCTCGCTTGTTTAGTAAAGTCATATCTTTTGCCTTATCTTGCACGTGACGGAAAAAGACTTAGTATCCAGGCGAGCCACCCGATGGTGTGGTACATAGTTGGTTTAGTACTCTTCGCCCAAATAAACAGCTCCGAAACAAACAAAAAGACGTGTATCGCACTCTCGAAGGACTGCCAGTGATATACTGCAAGAAGGTGGGAATGACGCCAAGCTCGCATGGCCAAACTTCATCACTAAAAAAATAAAAAAAAATTATGATCAAACATTTATTTTCATTTCATTGTGAAATATTAAACACTTGATAATTTTGTTTTTATTCTAAATTGAGTATAGCAATTCTTCTAGTATTTTATTTATTGATTTTTTATTATTGGAGTATTCAAAACAAATTGATACATATTGATAGAAGGAATTCATAAAATAATAAATCATTATTGGTGTATTGTGACTAATATCCATGTTTCCTTTTTAACAAGCCTTATCCATTTGAAATTAGTGATGTTGACAATGTAACCACAAAAATATTTCTTCATAATATCATATGTATTATCAACCAATCATAGGTTAAATCATTTGAATTTTTTTTAGTGCTTTGGGTGAGTTAGGAAATATTTTAGAGATTTTTTTTTTATTATATGTAAGTGATATAGAGAGTAGAGGTTCAATCCTCTTCAAAGTATAATATCAAGAAATGGTTGTTGAAAATTTGAATGGCATGAATTTGAGATGTTGAAATTGAAATAAATGGAATAATGTACTGTAAAATCTTAAGAATCTTTTGTATTTAATGAATGAAAAGTTCGATACATGTATTTCAAAGTTTCATTCTTTTTACTCATGCTTCTATTCACATCGAATAAGTATCTTAATTATGCTCCTTTACTGTAAATTTGTTTAATTACTTTCTATAGCTATAGTTTCGTTACCTATGGATATATCCGTTTTTATAATTCACTACTAATATACAACTAAAATAAGTAGTTTTCATTTGCAGTGTGTATTTCCGTTTGTATAATTCACTACAAATATATAAATTTGTTGTATAATTTACTGTTAATATACAAAAAGAGTAAGTATATCCAAAGTCTTGTATTTATACATTTAGAAAAATTTCAGAACTTATACATATCAATTGTATCAACATGATAATTTACGGGCATGCATATGCAGATTTTGCATTTATACAATCAGGAATTGAATCATATAAATTTTGAGTTTATACAATTGAGAGCTCAACCATACAAATTCTAAACATTAATAGTCCTTCTCATTAAACTGTAATGACAAATTATAACTATAAAACTATAATTATATTAATTAATTCACTAATAAATATTTACTTAATTATTTTATTTAATAAAAAATGAATAGAAAATTTGCATCAAATTCTTTTTCCTCCTCTTAAAAAGTCTTAAAGTTTTCAAAGCTTATTTACTTTTGGTAAAAACATTAACAACCATGTTGGGACACATGCAACATTTTATTGACAAATTTAGTTACTATATTTTATTTTATTTTTAAAAAAAGTTGTACAAGTCATTTAAAACTCAACAAACCCAATTATTGATAAAAAATGTACATAACTTGGTGGGCCACCTTTTTTTTAAACAAATTATGGGACCCATTAATGACCTAACAATAAATAAATAGTGAAATGTAGGGAACCAATTTTAACTTCAAATAAAAATAGGAAAAATATGTTTAAAAAATTTGGGTTCAATATGGAGACTTATTTGGTCCATATTATGGATTAATATGACCCACTCTGACATTTCGTTGTTCAGTATTTATATTAGAGTATGATTAAATTTGAATTTACATCGAAAAATCTCATATTGAGAGGTAAAATATTTTCTAACAAAGATGACTCTATACTCGAGAAGATTCAAACTTGAAATCTCTTATTAAGAATAAAAAAGTATTTATCACTGCACGATAGTCTTTGTTGGTAGTTTATTTCTACTTCTTTTTCAACAAGTAACAATATTTTTCTTCCAAAATGTAGTCAAATATGTTGAACTCATATGAATACAACATCTAATTTTAAATTGACATTGTGTGGATAGAATTTAATAGTAATTATGATCAATTATATATGTATTAATATACTTTTAAATTAAAAATTGCATGTAAAAAGCAGGTTGATTTTTCAACGATCATTTGAAATTCTGGCGATAGCAAATGTATGAGATTGTTTTAGGTATATATTTTTTCTACTAGAGTCAAACTAAGGACGACCAATTATATTATTGTAATTTCATGTTTAGATATTTTATCTATTTTTTTATAAAAGATATTAATAATACATATGGGCCCATTCTTTTTATATCATTTCAATCTTATTGTTTATTATAAATTTACTTATTTATTATTAACTTCATTCATATACGGTGGACCCTAGTTGTTATTCAATTTTCACTCTATTTCTTATCGACCCTATTTTTAGCCTTAACTGTTTAAAATCAAGTTAGCTTTTTCAATACAATTTTTATAATATTTTTAATTATGAAAATCATCTTATTGATAATTTTATAACTTAAATGTTTAATTTTATTTTTTTAAAACATGAGAATATAATATATATTACTTCTGTCTTTCTAGATTTGAAAAGAAAAATAATGTGTACTTTAATCAATACTTTAATATATATTTTTTCATCATATTGATATGAGTAATATTATAATCTACATTACTTTCCGTATAGCTTTTCAAAAACTAGATTTAAAAATTAGATTTTAACATTAAAATATTAACTTAATTTAATCTAAGTTTATTTTTAAAATAATTAAATTGATTCTCGAGAAGCAACCTCAAAAACTTGATATTTATTTAAGAATGAGGGGTGTATAAAAATTCTACTCAAATATAATAAGATCGTAACATTGGGCTCGTTAACGGGCTTTTCGTATCTAGTGTATATATATTTACGTGTATAAGTATATATATGCTATATAATTAAACTTAATTTCTATTAACAACTACATTCTCCAACTTTATATATACATATCTACACACTTGTTAGATGGTCGTCTCATGGTATAATTTAAGTCTGGAAATAAAATATATAAGTGAATGTATTAAGCCATTAACAACTTGTTGGGTGGTTGTTATGTATCGTATTGTATTGTATTATATTGTGTTATCTTTTTAATTTAAATATAATAGCTATTTTAAATTATTAGTTATATTTCATTATGATATTGTATCATTAAATTTATTGTTATGTAACGATACAAATTTCCATGTCACGTGGTAATAATTTTGTGTGATAAGGGAAGCGGGGAAGAGTTTAGCACCAGGAAACTAAGGCTAACTCGGGATTTATAGCAGCGGAGCAGCAAGAACAAAGGGAAGAGAAGGGAGTGCCTGTTTTGGTCACATATGGTCGCGAGGTGAATCTCTTTCTCACTTACTCCACATCCTTGCTCGTCGAAAGAGGAAAAATAGCTGATTTAGTGACGGAAACTATTAAAGAATTTTCAACATAAATAAGGAATTTTTTCCAATAATCTCCTAGCTAGTGGAACAAGAAAGACATGGATCTATATTCAATATGCAATCAAATGATTTCTCCCCCCAAAAGAGAAGAATTCCCCTTGCTTTCTTTTTGCTCTGCTCGTGCGTGGCACTCCTTACTCGCGAAGCGGCACACTGAAAAAAAGAAAAGCCTTATGGCGACTACCTTACTCAAGCAATTCTGCTTATTCTTCTTCTTTCTTAGTTGTAGTTCCTAAATTAGTTTTTTTCTTTCTGCGAAAACTATAGTGTGCTGTATTGGCGAGATCCAACAGTGAACAAATGCCCAAAAGAAAAACCGCCTGAAAGTTCGAGAACCTTTAGTACTGTACTCTACCCCCGAATATTATTGATTTTGAGAATTGGAAACAATTATTTTGTTAAGCGACTTAGCTGCTAATTTTTTCTTGGAATCTAATATTATTGAGGACCTTCTGAAGTTTGGTTATTCTTAAGTTTTTTATTTAGGTGATTTTAAAGAACTACCTTTTTTTTGTTTTGGATTGTATTTGTTGTTTGTGTATGCGCTTCTCTAGATATTTTGGTTATTAATTTTGGAAAATATAATGCAACCAATTAAAGAAAGGAGGAAGAAGTATGGCTACAAATTAGAAGGATAAGACAATTTTGATTTCGACTGATGAGTTTGCAAAGTTTTCTCAATATTGGGAATCTCTTAGAGAATTCACTTCACTTACGATATTTATTGATTCAAGAAAAGCATGTTTGGTCTCCTCTTCGAACAATTAGTGATTGATTTAGGTGCTACAAATTACATAATAGGCAATCCTAATATATTTTTTACCTTTCGATTAAACAAAGTATCATATCCGGTTACAATAACTAATAGGTTAACATGTAACATTATAGGATCTTAGACAGTGAAAGCAACCTCCTCTACTATCTTATCATCAATATTTTATCTATTAAAGCTGACCTACAATTTGGTTTTTTGAGAGTAAATTTACTAGAGATCGTACTTGTTATATTTTGTTGTTTCCTAATCATAGCTTGTTTCTTGATCTTGTGATGCATAAGGTTATTGATAAAGGAAATGTAATTAATTGATCTATATATTCTTGATGAATATGTGCCTCGATTTGTTGTCTGCTCAAGTGTCATATCTCCATTTGAAGCAAATTATCGATTAGGACATTCTTTTTTACCTTTGTTAAAAAAGCTTTGTCCTCAATTTCAAAGTGTTCATTCTTTGAAGTGTGAATCATGTCAATTTGCAAAACATCACCGCATCACATTAGGTCCAAAGGTTGATAAGCAGGTTGAATTAGCTTTTGAGTCAATTAGCTTTCTAGTTACTCTATCGAGCATCACTCAACTACTGTGCCTTCAACACATGTTCCATTAAGACCATTTATTATTCAAGTTTATTTAAGGAGACGAAATACTGATAATACATACCCTGCACTAGTTTCTCTCCTATATCCTCCAGAAAACCTTGACTTCCTTATTGCTCTTCGTAAAGGTCTACGAAATTGCAAATCCATATATTATATTGCTAACTTTATTTTCTGTGATTGGTTATCTCCTACATCTAGATCCTTGATTGCCTTTTTTTTTTAAGTTCTATTTCTGTATCTAAAATTGTAGAGGCTTTACATCATCTTGGATGATTAAATGTAATGCGTGATGAAAGACATGAATCATAGAAAATCACACATGAGATTTGATGGATTAATTCGGTGGAAAGAGACTAGTAGGATGCAAGTGGGTGTTCATAGTTAAAGTTAATCTAGATAGTTATGTGGCAAGATTTAAAGCTAGACTTATGGTAATGGATATGCTTAGACTTATGAGATGACCTATTCAAATACCTTTTCTTTGGTTTCCAAACTCACTTTCATATGCTTGTTTGTTTCTCTAGTTGCATCTGAGAATTGGCCTTTACATTAGTTGAATATCAAGAATGCATTCCTTATGACGATCTTCAAGAAAAAATATATATGGAGCAACTACCCGATTTATTACTAAGGGGGTGTATAGAAAAGTTTGTCATTTGAGGAACTCCTTGTACAATTTGACGCAAAGTCCACTAACTTGGTTTGATAAACTTAGTGAGGTAGTTCAAGAGTTTGAGTCGAAAATGAGTAAATTTCATTACTCGGTCTTCTACTGATTGTTTACAACTGATAGTATCCTTCTTGTTGTATATGTTGATGACATTATCATCATAAGAGGTGATACTGGAGGGGGGGGGGATATCTTTCCGTCTTTCTTGCGTACTAAATTTCATATCAAGCACTTAGGCCAATTGAAATACTTTTAGAGAGTAGAAGCAAATAAAAGCAAGATGAGAATTTTTCTATTAAGTATATTCTTGACATATTTAAAGAAACTAGAAAATTAGTAGCCAAATCTTGCACTACTCTAGTGGTTTCTAGTATGCATCTCATGAAAGATGATGATGAGCCTTTTGATAACTCAGAGAGATATAGGAGGATAATTGAAAGTTAAACTACTTCACAACACTCAATTCAATAACATGTTCTAGGGCATCTTTTTCTAATAATAATGTTCGCATTTGACCAGGTTTTTTGGATGTTCCATGATTAAACCGACTAGCGGCACTTTCAAGATGCCACCTTGAAATAAAAAAGTCTTTTCAATTCCATTTTGACTTGGGGCGTCAGGGATCCTCCAACAGAAAACTCGTCTTTTTTGTCGTCGATAAGTTCTCCCTCAGTGCCCTACTATTCTTCGAGGCTAGCTTTTTCTCGTACTATACCATCTATACCATCCAAAGAAGTAAGGATAATTCTCATCTCGGTGCCAAGTAAGCCAAGCCGACATCGTCAGGGATAGGGTACTGATCTTTCTAATGAATTTACATACTGATGAGCCAAGATCAAAAGCTAAAAAGGGTATTTTGGTAGTAAAGAGAGAACCCCGATTAGTAGATAGAGATGGCCTTTTGCAAGAGGCTCAACAGATAGAACTTGGAAAGAGTAACATGAAGCTTAGAATTGGGGTGTAGTCAATACTCCGAAATAAAAAGGGAATTGATCTATGGTCGATTTTGTAACAAATTAAATAAAGAGGAATTTCTATTTGTACCTCGCAAAAAAGCTTTTTTGACTCGTCCGAATATTATATTTTCAGCAAGTGTTGTTAGTCAGTTCATGGTTGTACCTACAGTGAAACATTGGGCAGCTTTGGAATAGATTCCATGTTACGTGAAAGGAGTTCCTGAACTTGGCATATTGTATAGCAATCACAATCATACTTGCATTGAGTGATTTACATATGTTGATTTGGCTAGTTCTAGAATTAATAAAAGATCTACTACAAGCTATTATGTCTGTTGAAGGAAACTTTAGTAGCATGGAGGAGTAAGAAGCAAAGTGTTGTATCTTGATTCAATGCAGTATTTGAGTATAGAGCTATCTCATAGTCCACGTGTGAAATCAGATGAATACATCACCTTATAATTGAAATTGGATTGAAGCACCATATGCCAACAAATTTTGCTGTGATAATCAAGCTGCTATTCATATTGCTTCAAACTTAGTGTATCATGAAAGAACTAGATATATAGAAGTTGACTGACACTTTATTCATGAGAAGATTCAAGAAAATTTGATTTCTACTTGCTATGTGAAGATAGGAGAGTAACTAACTGATTTGCTTACAGAGGAGGCAAATGGAACTCGAGTTAATTACCTTTGCAACCAGTTGGACATGATTAATATCTATGCTCCAACTTGAGGGAGAGTTTTACAAAATGTATATAAATGTCATTCTTAATAATATAGGAATCTCTTATAATTAGCTAGCAGATTTGTAGAAATTCCTCTTTATTCCCCCCCCCCAAACTAGCACCTAATGCATTATATATATATATATATATATATATATATATATATCTTACTTTTTGGGATAAGAAATTAACTTCTATTCAATTATAAAGACAAATTTTCAAAAACTGCTTTCAAAATCTATGACGATGAAAAAGCCAAACCAATTCACCCCAATCCGTTTAAGTTTGAATAGGTTATTGACTCGTCCATTTATCAGCTCAATTCATTTCAATCCATTAAAAATTGAGTTAATATGTCATTTGAATTGGCTAACCAAAAATCTTATCAAATTACTTTTTTACTTTGATATGTTATGTATAATCATAATAAAGAGAAAAAAATTATTGAAAAGAACAACTAAAACAATTAACATTTAGTAAAACTTGAAGGAGTTGAATTTCTTGACTAATTTTGACTCAATCCATCTTCATCAAAATAAATTTTAGTTAAATCAAATCTTGATCTATTTTAATTTAGTGAATAGAACACGTGTATCTTAAAAAAAATTTATTTATAAGCGACTATTCTCTTATTTTTATAATCCTCCTATTTTTAACTACTCACGCATTCATAGCCAGCAAAGTAATACTCTAATACCATCAAGGAAAAATAGACAAACACTAGTAAATTACAGAGGAAAGAGAAATGTATTAGTGAAAACACTATTTAATTACTCTTTAATATCATCAGAGTATATAGTTATATATAAAACTCTAAAAACATCAAAGAAGAACAAACGACGTTTTAAAAAATTACTCAATTACAATTTAATACCATCATACTCTGACAGTTAAAATAAAGAAGCAGTAGTTCAGTAAAAAAAAATACTCATTTACTTCTCGATACCATCAGATTATATATACTCTAATGACTGGTATCAAGGAGGAACATAAAAGGCTTCATAGAAAAAATCGTTCAATTAATGCTTGATACATTAGAGTATATATATATATATATATAATCTATTTATATTCAATCCAACCCGCACAATCACCGCCCATTCATTCCGAAAGAGATGGTGAAAATTTTTCCGTGAATGTGAAGGTAGATGAGTGAGCGCGTGAAAGGTGTAGTGGGAACTGTACTGGATTGCTAGCAGGTATGAGCTGTGAATATATGTAAGAGACTAGTACCAATGTCCCCACCACCCATGTGCCCTTCTTCCTGTCTCCACCAGTTCCTGCTTATCAATCATTAGCCCTCTTCCCCCTCCCTAATTCTACCCAGCAATTTCTTCCATTGTTGCATCTCTTTATCCTTCCTAACTTACTACTATCCCTCAATTCTCCTCTTTTGTTTTCTTGTTACATAAGTGAAGTGTTGTTTTTTTCTTTGTTGGGGTTTTGCTTTATTAAGCTCTGTTTCCCATGTTAGAGAGCTTTAGTTATTTTGTATATGTAGTGAAACTAGAGCTGTTCCTTTCTTGATTATACATTTCTTGGTTTTACTTTGTTTGGGGTGCTTAATTCAGCACTGTTTCCTGATAAATCCCAACATTACAGAGCTTTTTCTGTGTTTCCTCATAAATCCCAACATTACAGAGCTTTTTCTGTTACGAAATTGAAGTTTCTTTCTTGATTTGTCGAGTAATTTCTCATATTTGTTGCGTTTTCTTTGTTGGGGTTTGCTCAATTCAGCTCTATTTGGACTTGATTTTCAAATACTTGTTGCTTCTTCATTGTTGGGTTTTGCTCAATTCAGCTCTGTTTGTGCATACAAGTGAGTATTCTTGAAGGAGTGTGTTGTGTTTCTATGTCGAATTCTGCAGAAGGAAACGGGGCTATAATTGATCCTCAGAGGCAACAGCAGCAGCAGCAACAGCCTTCTGGGGTTGGTACAAATGGTGCTTTAACAGTGAAAAAACCGCCTGTGAAAGACCGGCATAGCAAGGTTGATGGAAGAGGAAGACGTATAAGGATGCCAATTGTATGTGCTGCTAGAGTTTTTCAGCTTACTCGTGAATTGGGTCACAAATCCGATGGACAAACTATCGAATGGCTGCTTCGTCAAGCTGAACCCTCCATTATAGCCGCAACTGGTACTGGTACTATTCCTGCTAGCTTCTCAACTGTATCTGTATCAGTACGGAACTCAACGTCGTCTCTTGGTTCATCACTTTCGGCTCCGCTTGATCAGAAATCATCACAACCGTTGATTTCACCGGCGCCGTTTATCCTCGGTAAACGCCTCCGGTCAGATGACGAGAATATTGAGAATGGGAGCAAGGATGATGTGGCTGCGGCGGCCGCAGCCGGAGCTACTGCTATGGGTCCCACAGCAGGGTTCTGGGCTGTTCCAGCTAGGCCTGATTTTGGTCAAATTTGGAGCTTTGCAGCGGCGGGGCCGCCACCGGAAATGATGGTGCCAACGTCCGCGGCCGCAGCAGCTGCGGCCGCAGCGTTAAGTTCGCAGAGTTCGAGATTCTTTCAGCAGCAGATGGGAGAGGCTTCAGCTGCTAGAGTTGGGAATTATTTACCTATGACTCAAGGTCATCTCAATTTGCTAGCTTCTCTATCAGGTCCTCCACAGCCTTCTTCGGGGAGAAGAGACGATGACGGACGCTGAAGATATGAATAGTATTATCATTATTGTTGTTGTTGTTGTCGTTGTTAATATATCGTATAAATGTGTCTTAATGTTGTTGTTTGTTCTTGTTGTGTTAGATGAGAAATTTGTTGTTAGGTTCTAGTGAGTGAGAAATGAACTAGGAGGTTAGGTTTGTTTGCTTTATCTCTCATTTGTCAAGAGTTTACATTAACCAAGTCTTGGTGTTGTAAGCTGTGGGACGATAACACGAAACACAAGTATCAGGGGAGTTGCTGCTTGTGATGAATTTGGTGGCTTTTCTTCTGTTGTTTGCAGCAGACCTCATAATAAGCTGCTTTGATCACTTTGTAACAAGAGATAATAGGGGATCAATGTGGACTATGAAAACTTGTAGTTCCACATGAATGTTTTGTAAGGAAGCCATGGAGGTTTCCATTGAATTCAATTCTGTAATTTGTTGAAACTATATCAGTTGTGAGCTAAAACTTTTCTACTCAACAGTGTTATGGCCTTTGTTACTGAACTTACATTATATGTTATCTTGAATGGGTGCTAGGAATTAGATGTTTTCGACATCTCAATGATTGAGTTGATAGCATACTGGATAAAACGAAATATTTCATTTGTTGCATTACTGGATTCACTTGTCGACTGATCAACTAATGCATGCGACAGTGTGAAGTGGAATGATCAAAAGACTGATGAACATTACTTTGGCGAGATCTTGATTGATCACGTGAACTGGCGTGGAGCCAAATGTATGGAAATGGAGGATAGAACTCTAAATTTCTACACTCTAATTTCGTATATTGGTTATGGACCAGGTAATTGTGCTACAGCTTGATGTCTATTCCATGTATAAATGTGCAATCTGTGTCAGAGATTCAAAATGGAACAGCTCAAGATTCAATAGAAAGATAGTTGATGATTATTTACATTAATGATCTTCATGCTATATAAGTTCCTCACTCAGAAGATTAAACTGTAGTTGTCAAAAATGTGGTAGTATCTCATACATTTATGGATGACATGATTCCCTATTTTATCGTATGCTGCTTCAACTCGGAAGATGAGGGAACTATACTGCAGCAGCATCTGATAATTTGCACAGCAACTGGGAGGATTCTGCTCTGCAGCATCTGAGATCAACGACACCTTTCAGCTTTAATTCTACATCAGATTAGGTACGATATGCTTAAATTCTTTGACCGTTGATCTTTACTTGTGTATAAGCTTACAAGATACGGCATGTAGATAGCTGATAAGTTATCTGGCCTCAGAATACAAGAGAACAAAATGATTTTGCGACATGTGCGTAGTCTTATTTCAAGCTGGTATAAAGCTAGGCATGCCTGCAAACTTTCCTGGTAGGATAACAAGAAGGTTTATGTATGTTGTGGAGATTTACAAAGATACAATTTCTAAACAGATTGATTCTTCTGGTTTTTTCCAACTTAGCTAATTTTTTTAGTTCTTGAAGTTTCATTAGATTTAACCTAAAATTTTCTGTGTGATACTATTTTTACGAGCCAACCAGCTCCATGATCGATTTCAACTCCACGAGCTGGCTAATTTTCTTTCTGAGTTAGTTTCATCTTAAAGTAACCATCCATAGTAGCAAGTGGTGCAAGACTACCTATCTGGTAAAAGCTCATAATATCAAACATTGTTGAATCTGGAGTCTTAACAGGTTTGGTTGATAGTCTATTTGCTTCCCATATTATGACACAAAACATTTACACTGGCAGCTCCACGGAGTTCTCAACGCCAAAGGCTACTAAACCCTGTCATAACATTGAATAGCAGCTTAGGTAAGGTAATGTCATTGTTTTCAGCATGCCTATTTATCATATTAGTCGTCGTCTCTCGTGTTAATCTTGTTGTATCTGTTTCTGATCATACTCCTAAGAGAAATATCTGTTTCAATCATGGGAGTAGACTTTTTTATGAAACAATGGAGCTTTTCTTTCTTAACTCTTTGAGAGAAAACTTCCTTTTTGTCTCCTAACAACTTTCTGTATTATTCTGAACACTTGATGGTGTACTTGAATGCTTACTTGTTATTCATTTCTGCCTCAGAGTGGGGAGCAATAGTAAAGTTATCTCCGCGAGCGTTCAAGGTCTCTGTTCGCGCTATGGAATCTGCCACAAATGCTTGCTTCACGGGTGGCCCTTCCATGGACCCTGCATGCACAGGCTCCCTTGTCACATAATTTTTCCTCAGCCACACAGGAGAACTATATCCATTTTTAGGTATAGTTACGGCCCTAAATATTGTATAGCTAGTGTATACTTGTACTAAAATATGCGTATATTATACATATAATATACATAACTGATTGGTATCCAGATGTTTCTTCTACATGACTTCAAGTTAAATCTCTTTTTTCTACCCAAAAAAGCAATGTTTCTTTTGCTATCATTGTAGTTAGATCTCAGTTTTTGTCTCTGCTTTTTCTTTTCACCAAAAGCTTGGCCAGAGCTATAGAGGGGCAGTTCAAGATCGAATCGAAATGAATAAGTCAATCGCAAAATTAGCTTATTGGTATTGATTTATTAAATTAACGATTAGTGAATTGATTAAATTATTATATTTAACATTTATTGGTGTAGGGGCAAATTATTCAAATTCCTTGTTGGATAAATCATTAACCCATTTAAGAATTATCTATTTATGTTTTTACCCTCACTGGTCTACTAATGTACGAGTCTTCGCATCTTATTTTAAAAAATTGTATATTTTAGTCTTGAAATGTTAAGGTATTTGTATAAGTGAATATTGTAACTAGGGGTACCAAATGGGCGGATTGGATTGAAATTGAGAATGTTAAATGAGTTCGAAATACAAAAATTGTGTTGGGTTATGATCCGTTCAAATTTACTTTGGGCTCAAATGGGCTAAAATTCAGGTTGGGTCATGACCCGCTCAATTTGATTTGCTCAATCTATAATAATTTTAACATATTTCTTATAACCATAATTTGAATTTTAACTCAAAAATAAAAATAAAAAGTTACAAATTGATAAATAAATGATCAAAAATATAAAATAGATAGAAAACATATATTACATCAATGCAAATAAAAAAAACTTTAGAATGAGCTGACATTGAAGATTAAATTGGACTCAGTTGAAGATTCTTTTGATACGAGTTAATGATAAAATCAGCTTAAGTCCAACCCATAAAATTTTGAGCGGGTTATCTATATTTGGATTTATTTCGACACCTAAATTGTAACATTTATGTTCATGCACTCTCAAAATTTAGGTTTTCACGTATTTCTTGTTGTGATTTACAACTACAAAATTATCATCTTTAAATAAAATTAAAAAAATTATTTTGTTTGACGAGAGATGAATATATTAGAGATTTTTTCTTTTTCCCATTTTATGGTACCTCCAAAGATTGCGGAACGTAGAAAAAATTAACAATTCTCGAAGCAAATTCCAAAACGATCCTCCTGTTTTCCGGTCGGAGATTTCTTTTTTCCGATCAGAAAAACAAAAAATAATTTTGAAAAAATGGCAGTGAATCCTCAATTATTTGATAATGGAATGCCAATTCCTTTCCTCAATGAATTGTTCGTCTTGTCCAGACGTGGTGTTGAGTTTGAGGTCGACAAAATCCCTGGGTAAGTTTTTTTTTTTAATTATTTGTTAGGTAAGGACGAATCCATGATTTTCATTAAGCGATTCGAAAAAGAAAAATATAATGCTTGAGATTTTAACTTTGAACCTCTAAAACCCTGAATGGTTCAAAATCTGTGTATATTCTTTGTAGATTTTTTTTTTATGACTAACGGAATCTAGAGCTGTTACCAATAGCTCGCAAAGGGGCAACCCGCACTAAGTAAGTCTGGTGTAATAAACTCGACCTAGAAAGTGAACTCCTTGGTTTCGCTGGCAAGGGGTTTCGAACTAAAGACTTCCAACATGGAAGCCCCAAACCTAAAGCGTTGGGCCACCTCGAAAGGGTTACTTTGGAGATTTAGAAAAAATATTTACATTTATCGTGTAATTTTTTGGTGATGGGGTTGGAGTGAACTCCTTGTTACCCACTAGATTAGCCCCTGTGACAGACTATGTTCCCTTTCTTTTAAATCAAAAATAAGTCAGGTCTATTTCCAAATAGACCAGAATGGATTTTTTGGTTTTAGGAATGACTCTAAATACCTTGGAGTTGAAGCTTACATATAGGGTGTGTTGGATATCTAAAAGAAAATGTATTTTTAGAAAAAAGATATGATTTTTTACATATTTTCTTGTATTGGGCAGATGAGCAAAATAGAAGTTATCAATCATAAAAATGTTTGTATATAATTTACATAAATAGTGTATGAGGGTGATGGTGGGTTGGTAGGGGTGTGGGGTTGGTGGGATGGGAGGATACAATCAACGTGAAATGTCGATGAAGGATAGAACATATGGTTAAATGCATATGGTTGTTGAGGATGCATAGAATGGCTGTATTTGCTTTGCTTTATGAGTTTTTTTTAATTGGTTTTTCATACATAATCCTTACTTTATGTCTGCATTTGTTTTTTTATCTCAGTGTAAGTGGCGAATTCGGAATTTCCATTAAGGGTTAGGAAAAAAAGTGCTTAAGATTTGAACTTGAAACCTCAAGGTGAAATCAAAATCTGTATATACACTTAGAAAATTTAAAAAATACCTTATATATATCAAATAATTTTTTATTCACCAAGGGTTAAGGTGAACTCCTTGCTACCCTCCACCCTGTAGCATGTTCCTTTCTTTTAAATAAAAATAAGTTATGTTCCTTTCTTTTAAATAAAAATAAGTTAATCTCCATCCAAATGGACCAAATTAGATATTTTTAGTATTAAGAATGACCCTAAAGACCTTGGAATTAAAATGTTTTTTTTGGGAAACTTATTTTCTTGTCTTTGGTATATAAGCAAGAAAAATATATTGTACATGTATTTGTATATAAGTTACACAAATACTATGAGAACTGAGGGTGGCAGTAGGGATGGGGCTAATAAGGGGGCACGGATTCATCCAAACCGCTTTTGGCGGGAAAATATATCTACTATATATATTATATATAGTAGATATATTTTGTTTTGATTTGCACCGGATGTCCGAGTCTCTTTGAGCCCCGACTAATCCCGGGGATGCACAAGCCCTCGGCAAGGAGTTTCATGCAAGTGCACCACGGTTAATTCAGGTTTTACCTAGTCCGATGGCCCTCAAAAATTGTTTGCACCCAGTGGGTTTCGAACTTGAGACCTTGAAAGGGAGCAAACCCAAGGCTCAAGTCAATTGCCACTAGGCCAACCCCTGAGGGTTTATATAGTAGATATTGAACTCCCTTCAACTCTTTTCGTTGTTTACTTCTTCATATTTTTTAACCGCTTAATGAAAATCCTCACTCCGCCACCGGGTGACGGTGTGGGGTGGTGGGAAAGGGGTGAAGATGAGTTAGGTTGGAGGATAAGGAAGACAGAAGCAATGTGAAATATCAATTAACAAGTTAACTTCTTTTAGAAAATATGATTTACTGCATTTTGTTGTTGAGTGTGCATGGAATGGTGACTGCATTTGCTTTACTTTATAAGTTTCTTTCTCCTTGTTTCAAAACATAATTCTTGCATTGTCTTCACTCTTTTTTCTTTAAGTTCTATAAATTCATGACTTTGTGTTTGCTCACAGTGTAGGAAAAACAAGAACAAGAGGAACAATCTACTTGTCGAATATTCGGATGGTCTTTGTTGCAAAGATGCCTGTGGAATTCATTGCTTTTGACATGCCCTTGGTATGTAATACTTGTACATCCTTCACCATCTCCTGGTTTTATGACGGGGTCATCTATTGGATTCCAACTCCTTGTCCGAGTTAATTGTTTCAACTCTATACTGATACATGTCTGATTTAAGAAGAGAGACACAACAACTTTTTTTTTCCTACTCTTGCTTGTATATGTGGAAGGGATGTATTTGTTTAATTGTAGTAAAGGATAACATGTCAATCTCCGACTCCTCTGGTAATTCCAGCAAAAGTTAAAAAGTTCCAATTTTGTATGGTGTTCCTTAAAGATCTTGTGTAAATGGACCAACATATTCAGAATGGTGGTTCAAAGTATAATGATATTTCTTCTGTTGCTTCTTTTCAGGCTGACCAAAATCTTGCTTATGTTATGCTTTGCGATATCCTGGATTTTTGTTGTTTACTCTTCAATTTGAAATCTACCTAAGAAAAATTGTTGTGTTTTACTATGTGCAATTCAAAATGGCTCGTATTAGAGCACATATGTTACTTCGATCAACTACTGTAATTTTGAGATGCTGCTTCTATGAAACTGGACTTTCCATTTCTAAAGTTTGACATGTTAATTCCACGGTATCACAACATGATTTATATCTGATTTGTAATTAAGCATGGGATTTAGATGCACCTGCCAGGAAGCATGTTGTGGCATATATTGACATATTGTTCCAAATCGTGTGGAGCTGCATGACGCAACTTCTTGTTTATCTGTTTTAAGTCTTTGTTCGGAAAACAATCTGCTTCTAGTTGGTAACTATGATGAGAAAGAAGTAACAAAATTGTGAAATGTGAGCTACATTTGCTTTGACAATTTTTTTTCTTCAATTCTGCAGCTTTTTGTTTCTGCTGAAAAATTCAAGCAACCAGTATTCCACTGCAACAACATCTCTGGACGTGTAGATCCGGTAAGTAGAACAGATTAATTCGCGGATATATATGGGTTATGTCAATGTTGTTTAAGGTTAGCTTAGAGCACACTTAAGGCCTGAAGTGAGGTGCAAAACTTGTTGAGTTTCTCCTCATTTAGCAGGCACTTTACTGTCGTCATCAAAGCTCTAAGATTTACTTTTACTTGCATATGACACTAAAATTAAGTTTCTTTCTCCGTATATTTGTTATTCATACTTGTAATTATTCGTCTTCGACTATACATACATAATTGTTGTTTTTCTTCATTAAAGCTCACACTTTATTTGTATTTAAAGACCCGACGAACCTTATAGATTTTTTACACCATATTATGTGCGCGCAGTATTAGATAACCGATTCTGGCCTATGTTCAGGTTGTTCCAGATAATGAAAACAGGGCCCTGCACTCCACACATACATTCAAGATTTTGTTCAAGGAGGGTGGTTGTGGGACTTTTGTGCCATTATTTTTCAATTTAATCGCCTCTGTGAGACGAGCTCAGCCACAGTCTGGGGCAGAGCCACGGGCGGATCCTCTCCAAGCTGCACAAACTCCAGTTGATGAGATGATCAGACATGCGTATGTCAATGTTGCTTTCCTGTTTTACAGCAAAAATTGTTAAAAAATCCTTTTTCCCACCTCAAATATGCTAAAAGCTGTTATGCTGAACTCTTGTTGTGTTTTTCAATTTTGCAGTTATGTCGATCCCAATGATCCAACGAAAATCTACTTGCAGCAGCCTACTCCAGAATCACAACTCAGGCGTCGTTCATACCAATCACACCCTGCTTAAAACTCGATTTACTTCTTGTACAACATTACCTGGATTCTGCATTTTCTGATGTAGTTACTCTGGTTTATTGTTTCCATACTACATAAACCAAAAAAGAAGAGAAGAAAATGAGCTTTTATGTGTATATGAAGTATATGCAGTTGAGAGATTATGTTTTTTTTTTGAAAGGATAAGTGAAATATGCTTTTTGAAGTTGCTTCTTGTATTTATGTGAAGTCTTGGAAAAAGTCATTTAATTGGTGGGATAATGGATAATAATTATGTGACTAAATATGCAATATTACAACAACATTCCCGGTGGAATTCCATAAGTGGGGTCTGGAGAGAGTAGAATGTACGTAGACCTTACCACTACCTCATCGAGGTAATAGAGGTAGAGAGGTTGATGAGACAGACTATTGAAAAGGAAGGTACTCCAAATGACTAGAAATAACAACCAAAAAGGAGGTACAAAGGGGACAATATGTTTGTGAATAAACAATATGCTACAAAACTTCTCATTGCAAACCACCACCTTTTATTCAACACAAGAAAAACTTAGAAAGGAAAAATCTCCACCTAACATACACAAAAAGAAGAAAGCCTAGTGATTAAATTTTCTTCAAAACTTTTTCAGCTGCAGCTACAGTCTTTTGAATATCCTCTGGAGAGTGTGCTAAGCTAGTAAATCCAGCCTCAAACTGTGATGGAGCAAAATATACACCTTCCTCCAGCATCCCCCTATAGAATCTGCCAAATTTTTCTGTATCACTCTTCTTTGCATCCGAAAAGTTATGGACGGGACCATCTGTGAAGAAGAAGCCAAACATCCCCCTTATGTACCCGCCGCACATTGCATGACCTGTCTTCTTTCCAGCATCCAAGATTCCTTGTGTAAGTTCACCTGTGATCTTGTCCAAGTGTTCGTATGTTCCCTGTCCCTGTAACCGCTTAAGCGTGTGAATTCCAGCAGTCATGGCCAATGGATTTCCACTTAGGGTGCCAGCCTGATACATTGGTCCTGCAGGTGCTACCAATTCCATAATATCACGTCTTCCTCCGTATGCACCTACTGGCAAGCCGCCACCTATAATCTTCCCGAGTGTTGTCAAATCTGGAGTTATTCCGAAATACTCTTGAGCACCGCCATATGCCAACCTAAATCCAGTCATAACTTCATCGAAAATAAGAAGTGCACCATTCTCTTTGGTGATCTTGCGAATAGCAGCAAGAAATTCTAGCTTGGGTGGGATGAAGCCAGCATTTCCGACAACAGGCTCGAGAATTAGAGCGCCAATTTCTCCTTTGTGCTCCTCAAAGAGGCTCTCAACAGCAGAAATATCATTGTAAGGTGCTGTCAGAGTTTCGGAAGTAGCTGCCTTCGGAACTCCTGGGGAGTCGGGGAGACCGAGGGTGGCAACCCCACTTCCTGCTTTAACAAGAAATGGATCAGCATGACCATGGTAACAACCCTCAAATTTGATGATCTTAGGACGGCCAGTGAAAGCACGAGCCAGCCGTAGTACTCCCATACATGCTTCTGTACCAGAGTTTACAAATCGAACCATTTCTATGCTTGGAACAGCTGAAATAACCATCTCTGCCAGTGTATTTTCAAGGAGACATGGAGCACCGAAACTCGTTCCTTTCTTCATTGTTTCAGCCAATGCTGCTAGCACCTGCAGGGAAAGGTCATACCAAGATTATTGCCTCAAAAACAAAGGAAAAAGCATTAAAAACTTTTGTTCCTTGTGTTCGTCCCTAAACCTTCCACGCCAACAAGGACCCTCCCCACCTGCAGTACTGATACTTTCAAAATACTCTCCTTCAACTATGTTTCCTGTTGTACAGAACAAGACAGAGGAGCATAGAAGATTTGAGGCGTCTTGCACAACAGTTTTTAAAGATGAGCTCAAGAGAATCCAGTTGACATATTGGTTCTTCTTCTTCCTCAGAAAGAAGGAGAAACAAGTGGATAAACATTTAGACATTCCCAACTAGGTCTACTATGTAGACATATTCTACTTGCGTTCACTTTATCCATTCAATAAGCAACACTATTCACTCAACCTCCAACCAAATTGTTCCCAGTTAAGCAATGCTCATCAGTCAGCTTTTTTATATTTATACACTTTATCACGAGAACTGTCTACAAGATGTACGTCAAAAACCAACTACTATTTAAGAAAAGAACAAAAGAAGCACCCAAGGGTGCGGCCTAGTGGTCAATGAATGGGTTAGGAACCATGAGGCCTCAGGTTCACATCCCAACAAAAGAAAAAACTTAAAATATATGTTCTTGGTAGTCATAAATAGTCATCTAAGGCCAAAGTAATTCAATGGTTCTTCCAAAACACAAAACTTTCCTAACCTGTAATGAGAGCAAAGAAAAGGAGCAGCTTTAAGATGGAGTTTCTGAAACATGTTAGCAAATACAAAGCAAGCAGATGCAGTAATAAGCCAGGCCAAATAAATGTACAGCGGCTAATGAAATTTCAAGCTTAACATAGAGTCAAGAGCAGAGAATTAAACCTCATCATCTGCATGACCAATTATAGCTGGACCCCATGATCCGACATAATCAATGTACTCATTACCATCTATGTCCCGCATACGGGAGCCCTTCACGGAGTCAATAATGATAGGCTGTCCGCCAACTGACTTGAAAGCACGGACAGGTGAATTTACACCTCCTGGCATCAACTCCTACCAAAAGTAAAACGCGAAATGAAAAATATCAATGACAGAACTCGTAAGGACTAAGGATCAATAAAATTGACTGAATCTTTCCTCTTTCTTTGCGGGAATATTATGCTGCAAGAGATTAATATATAGAGAGTTGAGCACAATACAAGAAGAATAACATGAAGATTTGTAGATTGAAGGCTTACACCACATAACTGAAAAATTAGTTTAACTGTACTTTCAGGTTCAAAAGTGTAATTCCCTTTCCAACTAAGGACAGAATGTTGTACAATTTGTTCTTCCTCATGCGCCATTTTTCTAACCTTTACCCCCTTCTAGAAAATGTGATAGGTTTTAGCATTTTCCCCTTATAGGTTCTGATCTCAGTAAGTCGCATCATTAGATACATGAGAAACAAAAGAATATATAAAGGGAAAAGAAGCCAACTAAAGCAAAGTAACATATTTTGCAGCAGAAAGTTTGCTGCATTATCAGATTCCTAGATATATCTCCTCTTTTTAGTCAAGAAATTTAAAGAGTGTTAGAAATTGCACCTTTCCAGCACAGCTACACGCCTAAAGCATACTCAAGGTTCTCATGAAGTCATAAATAGATCACAGTTGAGCAATACTACTTATATGGGAGGACAATTATACCATATGTCAGATCAGATAGCATTGGTTTTACATCAATACACCAGTAGATGCCAATTTGGCAGGTGAACCAATAGTTGGGGTAAAACGGCCTGACGGTACATTTAGCATGACGTGGTAGACTTTGGACTAAGACCAAGCCCACACAGTTTTCTCAAAGAAAAGCAAACACAATTAAAAATATCACTACAAAATCTTCCCTTTCTTTTGAGCTAAATCCAACCCAGACATCTTAAATCTAGCAATTTTACCCAGAAAAAAAGGCAGTCCAATAAACTAAGCTCCCGCTATGCTTGGGGTGGAAGAGCCAAACTACAAAGGTTCCCACGGCTCGAACCCATGATCTCCTGGTTACTTGACAGCCCCCCTCCAATTTTACCAACACTATTAGCATGAAAAATGAAATCTTGACCCAATACAGTTCAAATCAAAGAATAAGCACTGAACAACAATACCTTCAAAGAACCCAATTCATAATCTTAAATCTTGTCACCACCTTATCTAGAAGATGAGGCAGATTCAGGATTTTAAGTTATAGGTTTTGAACCATATCTTTTTGTCTAATGGGTTCTGAATAAATTACTTATACATACAATACAAAATTTTGAGTGGGTACCATTACCAAATTGAATAGTATGCAGAAAACAAGCCCAAAAAGCTGAAATCTTGGTTACCTTGGCTTTGTTGAATGCTTCTTCAGACTTCTCAAGTGTGAAAGTTTTCTTCTTTTCATCAACTGAGGCTGTCATTCTAATGGTTGCAGCGTAAGAAGAAGATGATGATGGATTGCATCGACGGTGAGATGGAGAAAACCCCCATTTGGGGTTTTGAGTTTTGGTCAATTTTGATGGCCATGAAAGCCCTACACCATTTACAGCAGCCATTGTTACCAACTCTTCTGACTCTCTCTTTTGAGTATTCTTGAGTTGGTGTTGCAATGGGTTTTTCTTCTAATCTTTTGTGTTTTTTAAAGTGGCTTGCCTTGTCTTTGGACTTGTGATGAAGATAAGGAAACTAGATAGAGAAATCTTAAGAAAGTGACAATTTTATTTCATCATAGCGGAAAGAAAGTCTCGGAGTAACTAATAAAGTTATTTTTATGTGATTCTTGTGATCAGATCTTTTATCGGGCCTTTGAATTGCTCGAACTTTGAAAATAGAAATGTAGGATAAGACTATTTATAATAAATTCTTGTAGTTAGATTTTTTTTACTGGTTGAACCCTTTTATATTTGAGTTAAGGATCTTTCGGAATAACTTCTCCATCTCTATAGTATAGTGGTAAGGTTCGCGTACACTCTACTTTCTCTAATTTCACCGAGTATGTCATTGTTGTTGTTGATTTTTCTCATACATATACTTTATATACATTTTACATACAATTGAGCTGTCCATGTAACTTTTAAAATCCATAAATTGAATTTAGATAATCACATATAACTAACTTATTCACATTCATATACATACATCTAGGTTATGCTTGAAAACACAAATATACAAACACAATAAAAATCAAATATTCTAATTACACAATTTGAACTAGGATTGAATATTAATTTCATATGTGAGACAAGAATTAAAATATTTTAACAAATTAAAAACATAATTCTATTCAATAAGTCACAAGTTTCATCTTACAACAGCAACAACATACAAAGTGAATCCCACAAGTTTCATCTTAATAGATAAAACTTACTTATTTGCTTAATATTTCACAAATTATGAAGGACGAACAAAAGTTAATACTATTATCGACCACAACTATAATATATTCCCAAAAGTTACATGTATAGCTTATAATTTTTCTCTACTTATTATAGTTCACAAAATAAAATTTTAATATCTTTTTGATTGAGAATGTTTATGAAATTATAGCTGAGAAAATGTAATCAAATTTGATGTAAGTAACAAATAATTTTTTTTTTAAAAAAAACAGCCAACACATTATTATATGAATTAAAGTCTTAAAAATATTCTTAAACTTAATACGAATTATTAATGTCATCCTCAAAGTATTATCTTACAAACACCTCTCTTTTTGACTCTGAAGTTAAATACACTTTTAGTCAAATTCTTACCAAGTTAAAAACGTATTTTTAATACTTATGATCCATCGAAGGCATATTTCAATTTAGTTAGTCTAATTGAAAAGTATTTTTAAAACTGTCGATTTAAAATAAAACTAATAATTCATATCAAATTTAGAAACCGTAATACTCTTTTACTTCTTCCACTATTTATAATCTTTATGACTTACTGAATATCTTAAAGTGATAGATGTTGAATGTTGCAATATCTTCAAATCCTGCCACTGTAACACAAAAATTCATCACCTTTCTTGAAAAATGCAAATCAATTTCAGAGTTCAGGAAACTCCATGGCTTGTTAATAACCAGTGGCATTTCCAAAGAAACCCAATTCAGTTCAAGAATCCTCTGTTTCACAGCAGTTTCTGATTCATCCAATATAGGCTATGCTCATCGTGTTTTTCTACAAATTGAAAACCCAACAGTCTTTGATTACAATGCTCTTATAAGGGGTTATTCTAACAGCAAAAACCCATGTAAGTCTTTGTCTTTATTTGTTGAAATGTTGCAAAAGGAGGTTTTTCCGAACCATTTTACGTACCCTTTTGTTGTTAAGTCTTTGGCTAAGTTGTGTGAGGTAAGAATTGGTAGGATTGTTCATGGTGAGGTTTTGAAAAATGGGTATGGTGTGGATTTGTATGTTTCGAATTCTTTGATTCATATGTATGGTTCTTGTGGTGATGTTTTGTGTGCGAGGAAGGTGTTTGATGAAATGCCTGTGAAGAATCTGGTGTCGTGGAATTCGATGTTGGATGGGTATGGGAAATGTGGGGATGTTGTTTCAATGAGGGAGGTGTTTGATTCGATGATTGAGAGGGATGTTGTGTCGTGGAGCTCTTTGATTGATGGGTATGTTAAGGATGGGGAATATGGTGAGGCGTTGGTGATGTTTGAGAAAATGAGAGTGGAAGGGCCAAAAGCAAATGAGGTGACCATGGTGAGTGTTTTGGGTGCTTGTGCTCACTTGGGTGCGCTTGAGAAAGGGAGGGAAATGCATGGATATGTGGGTGAGAATAAGTTGCCTATGACTTTAGTGTTGAGGACGTCGCTTGTTGATATGTATGCTAAGTGTGGTGCAGTAGAGGAGGCATTGGTTGTGTTTCGAGAGGCTTTAGGGAGAAAAACTGATGTCTTGATATGGAATGCCATGATTGGAGGTTTGGCCACACATGGACTGGTTACCGAGTCCCTGGAGTTGTACAGGGAAATGTGCATTTTGAAGGTGAGACCAGATGAGATTACATACTTGTGTCTTTTATGTGCTTGTGCTCATGGAGGATTAGTTAAGGAGGCTTGGTGTTTCTTTGATTCTCTTGGTAAAGATGGCATGACCGCAAAGTGTGAGCATTATGCCTGCATGATGGATGTACTAGCACGTGCAGGTCGTTTAACAGAAGCCTACCGGTTTCTATGTGGAATGCCTATGGAACCAACTGCTTCCATGTTGGGTGCACTACTTAGTGGCTGCATCAACCATGGAAAGTTGGATCTTGCAGAAATAGTAGGGAAAAAGCTTATAGACTTGGAGCCATTCCATGATGGTAGATATGTTGGCTTATCAAATGTCTATGCGCTTAAAAAGCGCTGGGATGAAGCAAGAGCTATGAGAGAAGCTATGGATACTCGGGGAGTGAAGAAATTCCCTGGTTTCAGTGTTGTGGAGATCTTTGGAGCTCTCCACAGGTTCATTGCACATGATAAAGCACACACTGAATCGGATCAAATCTACACAACTCTGGATCTTGTTTTGTGGCAAATGAAGCTGGATAGAGATTGTGAAGAGCAAGAACACTTTGTTATGTGATATCAATGTAGGAATTGGTAGTGGAGATGATAATAGTGCCTTGCAGATGAATGATTTTTCGTTGTAAGATCAAGATCATATAATTTGTTTTTGAGCAGTATAGGGTGGAGAGCCACTTACAAGGTGGTATGATACATTGTACTACTCTGGTTGCAGCATTTCTTCCTAACCATACATGAGGGGGGCTTCGAACCCAGTAAACTCATTATCATCTCTAAGTGCATTTTGCTAGAAGGAACTATTCTGATGCAAAGTAAATATGCACACGTTTTAAATAAGGAAGCCCATTCTTGTATAACATTAACGAGTTTTGCCAAGGTTTCTCAGTCTTTGTTATCGTCTCCTTTGCAGGTCATGACTGAAATAAGCTTAAAGACCAAGATCCACAGCATGTGCCAAAATGTCATTGCCATTGCAATGCACGCGTGGACGTAGCTCACTCTATTCATTTGATATTGACCGCTATTGATGGATGTGTCTTGATTGAAAACGATTGTTGCAGTTACAGGTGGTGGGGATTGAATTCCTTACAGAAATCTCAGTCTAGAAAGGGGACTCCTGCTCATTTTGAAAGCAGAACCACCATCTCCAACTTGCAAATGTGAATATCTTCAGATATCAAAATCCTTGACGATGTTTGGTATTTGGCTTGAAATAATGTACTTGTCATTTACTATGAGACACTTTTTGATGTACAATTATAATACAGAAGTAATAAAAGGTTTACAGAGAGAACTCATATTGGAGCTGGTGAAGGTGTATTATTACCTGTGGTCTGTTCAAATTACAAAAACAGGTACCTTATACGGTTAACGAATATGACATATTTGCTCAATTTCACATATTGGTGGTTGCAGTTAGTGGATGTGGCTGACAATGGTGATTGTACAGTTACAGTTGGTGGTGATTGTGCCATTGTTCAGTGGCGGCTAGCAACAGTGACTGATGCTAGAGGTCATCCTTGGTGGTGATGGTAGTGAACTGTGGTGGTTGCTGGGTAGAGGTCCTTGGTAAATGTGTTTGTTGGAGGTGGTTAAACAAGATGAACTCATGAAGAAAGTAAACAAAATACCAATGATAGCAGATAAAATAACAGTACTCTTTTCATTTCAATTCGTTTATCTTACTTTTCTTTTTAATATGTTTAACATAGAATATTTTTTTTTCTTTTTTGGTAACTCTTTAATTCCAACTTTTTAGATGACATATTTCAGATTACACGATTAAAAGACATTTTGGTACATTCTATATATTTTTAGTTAACAATCACAAGATTTGAAAATCTTCTTTACTTTTTTTAAACTTCGTGCAAAATCAAAACCATACAAACAAATTGAAACGTAGGGAGTATGAGAAAAGAGAAATGTAGGAAAACAGTTTTTCTCTCTTGAAGAGAAAACAAAAGGAACAGGAATAGACTATAACCAAATGAGTTCTCTTCAAAGAATTGATTCAACTTCTCAATTCTGCCAGAAATCAAGGTAGCAGTCATTAGCAAATACAGAACTGAGTAGGTACAATAGAAGACTGAAATTCATCAAACACTATCCAAAATACAATATCAGACATATTTGCCCATCAACACAAGAAAATCAACCAGATCTTATCAGGATAGCTGAAATGACAACAAAACATAGAAGAAGTTTGACAGATGAGTCTCCACTAGTCAAAACTCGTCTCAAATCACCATACACCTCCTAAAACAAGCTGTAAACATAGCTTCTAGAGCTTATGAAAGGCCCCCAATGGTTCATCCCAGTTGCGCTTCATCAAGCTGTAGTGGCGATTTCATTAAACAATGCAAAAGCTACAATGGAAGTTGCAAGGAAAAAGCTTCTACAAAATTGCAAGGAAGAGAATCCTGATAAAGCTATTTGGAAAAGCTCAACACCAAAGTGTTCTAATTATACTGTCACATACCTTTATTTCGTATGATATTGGCCTGACATGATCTTATAAGGAGTGACATGGTTAGTAAGGATTCATATAGTGGACTCAACTTGTTTGGCGCTGAAGTGTTGCAGTTGTTGTAGAATACTGAATACCTTCCGCTGTATCAACAAGGCCCTGCTGTAATATGTTTCTGTCTCACCATGAGAGGGATGCATATCTCTTCCAATAAATGTTTTGAGAGACCGATGCTCCATGTTTGCAGATCACTGCTGCAATATTTGCCAACATTATCCAGATATTCCTCAACTGGGAAGAACACCAAGAAATCCAGAAAAACAGGAAATTATCATTCTGAATGCAGACATTTTCATAAATTGGCATTCTACAGTACCAACTGCAACTCATCTGTTGTGAAGAATTCCAGAATCATTTTCATTTTTTGGCAAGTCGAAATTTCATTCATGAACAACAACCAGTGAGAGAAATGTACCATGCGACTCAAACTCGTTCAGCCAAAGTCATCTTTCAGTATTGTCAGTTATGAATACCTTATTTTCTGTTTGCTTCTATTTCCATAATTTTTTATGCCTACTCAGTCACAAGCTCCACCATCACTAATGCAAAACCAATATCTATGGCGGTAATATCGACTTTATAGGTAAATATTTGGTGTTGTATCAACTTAAATTTCAATATATATAAAATATCATCATCTGTACTGTGCTTGAAAAAATGTAATTTGTGTGTGCATATGAACTGTAACACAAAATGCACTTGGATACCAGAGACAGGATGAAATTGTAATGTTAACGGAATTATACCTGCGACGACTTGACTTAGTGACTGAGCCCACATACAGCCACCACGCTTCTTTGCTACTTCCTATAGTTCATACATCGGATTCTCCTCAACATTCAAAATCCCTCAAGCTTGTCAGCCAAATCTAATCATTCTTGAAACATTTACTAAAACAACTTGAGGTCACCATATAAAGAGTTGCTTAGACAAAGAGCAGCAAGCTGCAAGATACATACCCCTCAGTGTGTTGCCATAATATCAAAACGTAGGGTGAAGAACTTATCATGTCATCCAATTTCACAGACATCACAGAGTGCTTTAAGGCGACCCTCCTCCAACAGGATTTTTAAACTTGAGGATGTCCTTGGATCCGTTGACAGGGAAAGTATTGCCTCTTTGAGAATAGGACGACTCTTACTATTTAAATCTTGAAGAGACTCATCATGGACCACCTTTCGTAGTAGGTCACAAGCTTCAGTAGGATTCATATTTTTTATAAAAGCATCTATTAGCACTATGTAGATTGATGGATCGGGTTTCATATCATTCCTCTCCATTTCCTGCAGATAAATTAGAGCATCATCTGGCTTCCGACACTTGCATAGACCAGTAATGAGAGCCATAAAAGTTATTCTATTTGGAGAGCACCTATTTGCCTCCATTTTGACCAAAAGACTAATAGCATCACTTGGTTTTCCAGCGTTGCATAGCCCGTCTATTAATGTGGTGTAAGTGATAACATTGGGCTCCCGTTCTCTTACATTCATCCTAGTGAGATATGCAATCGCCCGATCTACATCACCATTTTTGCACCACCCATCGATCAGTGAGTTGTAGGTAACAACCGACGGAGTAAGGCCCTTATTCATCATTTCATCAAGAAGATTCTGGGCTTCAAGTACTCTTTTGGCCTTGCAAAGGCCATTTATCATAATGTTATAAGCAACCACATCAGGGCAATAACCCCGAGCACAGATCCCTCTGAAAAGATTCAGTGCTTCATCCAACTGTTTAATCTTAACAAGGCCATCTATGACTGCCGAATAACCAACTACATCAGGGAGAAATCCTTCTTGAACCATGTCAGCAAGAAAGTTAGAAGCTTTGACTGCTTGCCCATCTTTGCAAAGTTTCTTCATGAGCAGTGTGTAATATTTTATCCAAGGTTGATGACCATGCACACGCATCTCCTTCACCATAGCAAGGGCGCCTACATCATCCCCTTGCCTACATAAGCATCCAAAAATTGAGTTGTACGTGTAATGTGTCGGCTGAAATTCTGACTGTTTCATCTCATTCAAAAGCTCATAACACTCATTGAGTCTACCGGCCCTGCTCAAGGATTCAATTAAATTATTGTAAAGAAGCACACTGCGTTTACAACCAATACGGTCCATATCTCTAAACAAGCTAAGAGCCAGTTCTAATCCATCCACATGACACAAACCATTAATAACTATTTCAAAAGAAACGGTATTAGGACAAGCAAGTTCCTTCATGAGAAAAAGACTGTCCTCATTAAAATCACCACCAGAGTCAAGACTGGTTGATGCAGAAAGTAAATGATATGCTTTATCAGTTGAACCATTGTTAATGAGTCCTTTCAGCACAGAATTATACAACAACATCCTAGCTTTCAGATCCAGACTCTCATACCTCCCCTCAAGTATCCGGATCATGTCTCTTTCATCACGCACACAAGATATAAGGTCACTAAGTATTTTAATATCAGGATGGACTCCTGAAGCATTCATTTCCTCGTACAGCTGCATAGCTTTCTCAACCTCCTTATTCATAGACAACCCTTCTATTAGTACGCCATAAACAGAAATGTCCAGTACAAAACCCATTTTCTTCATTTTATTCACCAGTTGCAATGCTTTATCTGTTTTACCTTCCCTCACAAAACCATGAATCAAAACAAAACATGTCTTCTCATTTAAGCTAATATTAAGATCTTCTATCCTCTCAACCAACTCAAATGCCTTATCCACTTTACCCCACTTACTAAAAGAAACCAACAAGATCGACAAAACATGTGCATCGACCAACCCCTTTTCGTGCATCTCATTAAAAACAACCAGCGCATTTTCAAAATTCCCCACATTGCAGTAACACTGCAGAACTGGTGTGTAAGCATACTTATCAAGCTCCCACCCATAGCTGCACATCTCCTTCAATCTCAACTCAATTAAACCAACATCACCAGCCTTAGATATAGCATCTAACAAACAATTATAAGTAAAACAATTCGGAACACAAAGACCCAACTTTTTCATTTGATCAAACAATTCATTAGCTTCCTTAACCAACCCTTGACTACCCAAACACCTTATAAAGAAACCCAAAGCACGAGGCGTAAAATAACACTGAAATTTAACTACATCATTAACCAACACTCTCATTGAGTCAATCTGTCGAGCACCTGATAAGCACTCTGCCATAAGGTTAAAAGTATGACAATTGTGACGATACCCTTTTAAACTCGAAGCCCAATTAAAAAACAAATGAGCTATTCTCCAACTTTTGAGCTTTCTAAGAACAAATTCAACAATACAAGTAGTAATCTTTGAACCTAACTCATCAAGCTCTTGGCTTTTTGATGAATCAAGAGGCTTAGTGAATATGTGCACAAGTCTATCAACGATTCTTGAATCGTCTGGGGAAATTGGGGGAAGGGAATTTGAAGGTTTTGGGCAAATGGGTGCTGAAGAAAATGGAGAAAGATTGTGTTTTGTAAAAGGGGTTTGAATCAGAATGTTATTGTGAGTCCATATGTTGAGGAGTTGATTGAGTGAAGTGGAGAAAAGCAAATGGGGTCTTCTGATTTTACACAGAGCAGCCATTGATGTGTTTTTGAGGAAGAGTGGTGAGTATTTAGGTGTGAAATGGGAGTGTTACTCCATTGTCCAAATTCCTTGGAACAAGAAAGTGTGGTAAAATTGATCAGCTTTATATAGGCTCATAGGTTTGCTTACCAATTTTCTCCTCCTTATTTTCTGGTGTTGTTTCGCGTGAGGCATAAGTTATAATAATTTTGCGATAAATATAGAATTATTTTATTTTATATTTGGTTGGAGATATAAGATAATCCCACATATACGGTAGGATAACTTATCTCGAGATTAATTATCATGGGATAACATGTTGCCAACCAAACGACGGGAAGAAAAGTACAAATATATAAGTCAACATGTATGGAGTAATTTTGTACATCAAAAAATAATTTTGTGATCATTTTAAATATATGCAATAAAGTAATGAATTTATAATAAATATAATCATGTTTTTATATTTACACAAAAGTACGTAAAAATTATAGAAAGTATACATTGATTATACAATATGACTAGTCTATACATGAGTTATAAATGACTGTACATTTTATGATACATTCAAAAAGTTGAATAAAACTTAACTATACATGAAATATACATTGACAATTCAATCTCAATCAATTCAAAATTACCTCAAAACAGTTCCAAATTTTAGATATGAAATAATCTCAATATTTCGAATTTTTTGATATATAATTCACTCGAACATTTCAAGTTGACGGTAAATCAAATTTTAAGAATAAGGGGAAACAATGAAGAAAAAAACGATGCAAGAAGACATAGGAAAAGAAGGACGAATTCGTCGATGTCTGGATTGACTTATTTTTTTATTTCTAATTTTTAATCGCTTTTTAAATTTTGGAAGTGTTTATTTAATCCAAAAAGTATAAAAAAGAAAAAAGCTAAAAAGCTAAAAGCTAAAAGTTGGAGATTCTCAACTTATATTTTTTGGCTTTTAATTTAAACGTCACTTAAAAAAGTCAATTCAAACACCCCTTAAGAAATAGCAGGAGGAGGATGAAGAACACAACAGAAGAAGACGACGACTTAGATCACCATTTTTTTAAAAAAAGATTGGCCAAAATAATCATTCTAGATAAATTTTATGAATTGAACTAAAAAGATGATAAGTAAAGCTTATTAACTAAAATTTTACATAATTTAAAAGTCAATATTTCTTAAATACTTCAACTCCAATTAAAGTCTGTCTATTAAACACCCTATACCATAATTATTGAATCTGAAAAATGGCTTTAAGAAAGAATATTCGGAAGTCTCGAGTTCAAGCCCTAAAATAAAAAAATCATTGATAGAGAATACTCTTCTCTAAATAGGATCCTACGCGACACGAATCCAGATATGTCAAGCTCCCATTGGAGCACCGCATACTGGGTGGGAAAACAATGAAAACTGAAGTTTTTTGTGTGGTTGTGTATTTGAACTAAACCAAAAAAACACTATAAAGTTTATGATTTTCAACAAAGATTTTGATTTGCTCAGTCATGTTAATTCCATCCAAATGAAACAGCAAGGTGTTTTTAATGGTGATGTTTTGATTATTGAAGTGCCAAACAATGTCCAAATATCCATCAAAATTTTAACAGAGTAAAAAAGGTAGGCTATCATGAATCAGCTTTTTTATATCTCCACCAAAGCCTTATCAGAAAGCTCCTCATAATCATACTTTCATCAATTTTTTACAGTTCAATTGGACATTGTTCTATCAGTTCTTCCAGCTTTATCATAAAGTACAGCATATTCCAGCAACCAAGTAACAGCATGTACAAATAATTAGTATCTGTACTTGGTAGAGTAATCTTTTGGTGCAATGACTAGACCACGGCCCTTTCTGGCACCACGATACACGGTCTCAACAATGTCGATGAATTCTTGTTTATCCTTAAGTGCCCAGTTGATCTTGTTATTGTTCCCCGTGCCAAGATCAATCATAATGTGTTTGTTCCTGAAGAAAAACATGACAGTGGATGGATCATACAGCTCGTACATCGTGTTAAAATCTGGGACCTCGGTGATGTCAACCAGGTAAATCACAGCAAAGTTCTTGATTGTCTCGGCAACTGAAGCCAGCACCTCGTCCATCTGGTGTCCAGAAAGAGTACACAATTAAAACCACAAGGAATAACTACTGAATCTAAGGCGCCTAAGAAAAGGCAAACAAGCATAGAGGTGCACCATGACTTGAACATGAATGAGGTGTGCATCATTTGATATGCAAAATTATCAGAGACACACTTGTTATATCCTCACCACAAAGAACTAGAGGAAGCAGGATTATATTACCAACCTTTAATTGTGAAAAACTTACCAGCCTACATTAAACAGCTCACTAAAGAGTAGCAGACATATTAGCTTGGATGTAAGGGCTAGTCGTACCAGGACCATGGTCTTATGACTCAAATCCATGTTAATCGTGTTATGTGCAGGGAGATGAAATGTAATTCAAGAAAAATGTACCCTATGAACCACTCACCCTTCCTCAAAAAGCACCAATGATGTCAAATCAGGTCAAAGCAAAGGTTTTTGTTTGTTTTTAGGATGAGAGTAATGAGATATGTGGCTCACTTGATTGCTGTTTTTGTTTGTTTTTAGGATGAATTATGTTGGGCAAACATTGTTGATAGATGTCATGTAGGATACACTGTCAAATTAAAACATGTAAGCAAAATATTAGCACATTACCATTTATAGTAGGATGAGCGAGACCTTATGTTTGCTAATTCTAGTCCTATATAATCATACAGTAGCATCTGCTGTTTGATTCCACATTTTGTTGTTTCGGCTTGTTCTTTTCTCAATTATTTTACTATGGGCTTCTTCGCCACTGTATTTGTTTTACTTGTTTTTTCATTATGCTTTATTTGAGCCGAGGGTATTGGAAACGACATCTTTACCTTCATAAGGTTAACGGTAAAGGTAGCATACACACCACCCTCCTTAGAACTTACTTGTGGGATTAAATTGGCTTGTTGTTACTCTGAGCAACAAGAAGATTTGGATCATCCCAATCCATGATCTTCAACCTCAACTGCAGCTTCTAGCACTTTTACTATCTATAACTACGTCGTTCCATAATCCAATACCGAAGCTTAAGCAGTCTACCTTATCACCCCAATTCACCAAATAAGACCTAAAGATGAACTTCTAAAGAAACTATACGTGTAAGTAAATACATTGACAAGAAAACAGTTTCGAATTGAAATAAACTATACTTTTAAGTAAATACATTGACAAGAAAACAGTTTCAAATTGAAATCACCATTTCATCATTCTCATTAAAAGAAAAAAAACACCGATTCACCACAAAACCCTAGACTCAGTTTCCATTACACTCATTAGACATCCGACTTATGAGAAGGAAAACATATGTAAAACCTGCCTCAAATTCCACCCCACAGGACTTAGATTCCAAACTTATTCGCCACCCGTTGAATTACAATCATTTCCAAGCTGCCTTTCTTTCTATCTATCTATTTTTAACAAGCACAGGTAGCTATAAGAAAGAATCAACAACTCTCAAACAGTAAAGCACCTTCTCTTTTGCCAAAGGGACAAACAATTTTGAATCACTAAGATACACAAACACAAACAGAACCCCAAAAGGAAACAAATACACTAATTTGCGGCGGATGTACATTTTAGGTAGGGGTGAATCTATTTAATATGTAGAAATTACAAATATAGAACCCAGTTGCCCCAATAAGCGTGAATTTAGAACCCATATACATCAAATCTTTAATCTGCTATTGTTAATCCAATACCACTTTCAGTTTCACCATCAAAAGATGGCAAAATCAAAATATAGCAATCAATCGACTACAATATAGCAATCAATCGACTACAATTCAACTCCAAACTAGCTGGGGATAAGTTGTATGGGTCTTCTATATCCACATATTAAAAGGATTCATCATAGTTACGCTAACATCCAACCTACTGCATCCCTCACCCTTTATCTGGACTTTGGGGACCATGCCTTACAAAGCTCACATAGGCACAGTTATATTCAGGATAAATAAGCAAATACAAACTACTATTCCAATACTCTATTTGTCATCAACAATGACGCAATCACGTGATTAAACGCAATAAAAAAGTTGAATCAATAACCTTTTCAGCGGTAATCAGTTAAACCAACAGGAACAACAAATTCATCAGACTTAGCTTTTCAAACGGACAAACAAGACAATATAAGTTTTCCTTCCAAATAATCACCAATCAATCAAACACAAACTAATTGGGTTCGGCCCCTATAATCCTCTGTATCTACAACAAGAATCTTCTTTTATATGCTTAAAATGCTCATACATAACTAGTTAATTCGACGAAATGAATCCTCTATATATGTTTCAAGATTCTTCTTTTAGCTAACAACCCAACAAATCTCATGTACAAAATTCAAGAATTTGACAATTGTATATTCAAAACGTGTTCATACCATAAGTTATTGAGTCTACTATATGAATCCTCTATATATGTTCCAAGATTCATCTTTTAGCTAACAACCCAACAAATCTGACATAAATAGTTAAAGAAACCAACAATTGTGTGCTCAAAAATGCTCATACCATAACTAGTTGAGTTCACTATAAGAATCCTCTATATCTACTCCAAGATTCATTTTTTACTAAAACCCCACAAAATTTTCTACAAAATATTCAAGAAATTGACAGTAATATGTTCAAACAAAAGGTCATGCTAGGTTACCTGCATACAAGTGTCATCCCAATCATGTCCAAATCGAATGATAACAAGGCGTTCTTCTTCAGCAAGGATAGCTTGATCCACTGCCCATCCAGAATGAAGATGTGGCAACAAATACGACATCTCTCTCTCTCTGTTGCTAGCTAAAATCAATTTTCTTTTTTATGCAGAGAGAAGAAGAAAGCAGCTGACAGAGAAGCAATATATTTTAGGGTACCAAAAGTGGTCTAGAATGTGCCTGGATAAAAATACAATTTTGAATATTAATATTAGAATAAATTATTTGACATTTTATCTCAACCAAATATTCTCTCCGTACATTTTTATTTGTTTAATATAATATTTTAAAATGTCGAACAATATTTGTTAGGTTTATGAAATCAAGAAATAATTTACATTTTTTGCCACTCATATCATACTTATTACCATTGCAAATATTGCTCACAACTTTCATATTTGGTTCACTTTTCACAAAACTAGTAAATCCCAAAAGTCCAATCATCATCATATATCATTTTTCATTAAAAGCGGGAAACTTCTGACCTTCAAAGTTGGATTACCATTTTACTTCTATACTTAATTAAAAGGTTATAAAATGTTTAATTAATAATTAATAATTAAATTATAATATATATTCAATTCCATAACTCACACCTCTTCATTTTCGTAACTTTTGTTCTAATAATATATATTAATCTTGAATTTAATATAAACGGACATGAATATTTGATATTTTTATTTATTTCCCTTCCATCTCCATGTTCTTTTACTTTTTCATTTTATATTTTATTTTCTTTCTGTTGTTTCATTTGTTCTAAATCCCTTTTGAAAGATGTGACTGAGAACTGATTAGATGATTGATAGGCCGAAAGGCTTGATTGTGATAAAACTGATGGTGATTGATAAGAGTCCTTCTGAGACTCATGGTTGGTTTTTTTGAGATTGATTGTCTTATGAGCATTGAGTCTTGGGAGGAGTATCAAGCACCGAATTGGGTAAGAGTAAGTCCAACTTGAATTCAATAACTACATCGCCAAACATAGGAGAGGATTGAACCATTAAGTCGGATGTTTCCCTTTTTTATGTTCCTTGCAGGGACTTGATTGATTGGCCTGGATCTGTGATTGGTTGATTCAGTCTTTACCCTGGCAAAGTATTTGATGGTTGTGGCAACATCAACGAGATTGTTATACGATCACTGACTCATAAGTGATTATTGTCGGATAAGAGAAACTCTTAAATAGGTCTTGATAGTACTCTGATTGGATTGGATTGGATATAATTGGTCTCTGTCTAAACCATATTTTTTCTTTAAACTTATGACATCCTAATTGAGTTTCTTATCTTTTTGAGTTGAGTTATTCTATTTTAATTGTTAAAATGAGATTAACAAAAACAAAAAGATAGTTCTCTACTTATGTATTAGTTAAAGCAATTTTAAAAGAAAAGAATCAAGAATAAGGTTTTTGAAACTACTTCCTCTTGTCCCATTTTATGTAACACATTTTTCTTTTTAGTTCATCCTAAAAAGAGTGTCACCTTACTATAATTAATTTTCCCTTACTGAGATGATTTGCAACCGTACAAATATCTGAGAATTATTTTATACCACAAGTTTCCAAAGTCTTCATTTTTTCTTAAAAAACATGTCAAATCAAACGATGTCAAATAAAACGAGACGAAGAAAGAATATTTTTATCCAGATGCCATCATTAATTTACATTAGATAAGGATAAGATTTTTTTTTTCCATATAATCCCCCAAAAATAAGTTCTCTTGGAACCAATTTAACACACCAAAACAAGCCAAAAACAAAAAGAAATGAAAGATTGATAAACCAACGAGTGAACTTGACTGATGCTTCGATAGTGCTAACTTCATCGATGTGAATGTCTTCAAGTGATAGCTTCTTCTCCTGTTTCATCCAAATAGTATTATGTATTAAAAAGAATTTAGATTTGTTTGTATATTTACCTTTGGTATCATGAAAAAAGATTGTGTATATGCTTCACATCTTTCATTCTGTCAGGAATCTCATTCAGCCTTGGACATCTATCGATATGAAAACCTCTAATCATAGGCATTGCATTAGTGGCTAAATGCCATCTTTCTAGGTGTGGAAGATCATTTAGATAAAGGGACTCTAGTTGACTGAAGCTGTTATCACTGCAAATCATTTCTTTTCCATCATAAGCTCTACAAATCAATGAGAGATTCCTTAGGTTTGGCAACATTCCCAAAATAGGCATCGGATCTTCCATCAGTTTTGAGTTCGAAAGAAGCATCATTGTGATGGAATTTGGAAACAGAGGCAGTTTCTCTATTCTCCCACTTAACCACAATTTCTGGAGCTTTTGACAACAATTAAGAAATTCAAGGGCTGGAAATGATGTATCATCTGGTTGTATTGACAATGTAAGAGTGCTAAGGTTTTTCAAGCTGCTAATGTTGTCTAGGGAGTAAGATTTGGTAATAAAATTCATGCTTAATTCTCGAAGATTGACTAAATCAACAGGGTCAACATCTTTCCACTGATCACAATACACGTTTTGAAGAACTTGAAGACTTGTGAGTTTGCTGATATGTTTCAGAGGTTTTGAATACGGAGCAGCTAAATGTCTTAGATTTATTAGGTCAGCTGTCTCAGGGGGTAATTGGCGTGAGCCTTGGACACGAAGTGTCTGTAAATTCTTGAGTTTGCCAATGGAGGAGGGAAGAGCACGCCTGTTCAATTTTTTCACACTTAAGAACTTGAGGAGGTACAAACTCCCTATGGCATCAGGTACAGTACCAACTCTAATTTCCACGTACAACACATGTAGATGTCGGTACACATTACGGAACTTCATATGAGTTATATAAAAAAAATCTTTACCAAAGAACATAACTGACCTCAACTTCAAATTGGAAAGATCAAGTGAAAGGTACCTTTCTACTTGATCATGAATGGCATGTCTGGTACATGAAGAGGATATGGAGTGCTTTCTTGGACCATAAATGTCAAATAAGTTTACCTCCTTTGCCTTTTGTACGGCAAGATCACAAAGTAAATCATGAACCCTACATTGAATAACTTTTTCCCAAAATGTCCCAGCCACTTGAACCAAGCTTCGTCTTATCAGCTCATTCAAGAAGCCTTCAGCGACATCCTCCATTCTTTCTTCTCCATTTGGTATGAAACCCTCCGCCATCCACATCCATATTATGTTTTCAGCACCAACCTCTCGATCTTCTGGGAAAATACCAAAGTACAGAAAACACTGCTTGAGCGCAGTTGATAAATCATTGTAGCTTAATGATAGTATGTTGGAGATTTCAATATATTTATCATCAATAATGTTCTTCCAGAGGTGATCTTTCACCTTTTGCCATTCATCTAGCCCCCTTTTATGCGGAAGTAGTCCGCTCAATACAACAATTGCAAGAGGTAAGCCTCCACACTTGTCCACCATTTCCTTAGCTAGCCTTTCCTGTTAGTCAGTTGACATTTCTTAACTTCCAGCTTAGTTTTTTTACTGTTTTTTACTCAGTTTTTTAGTTTACAACTTTCCTATTTTCTAGCAAAAGACTTAGTCAAAGTTTTAGCTTATTAGTGGCCCTTTATGGCTGATTAGTGGGACACTTCCCTATTCAGTTTCATCCACTTTGTAAGTGGCTAATAGATAGGAATTAGTTATCTTTTTGTTGTATAAATTCAGATGTTCTTCATGTTAATGTTATGCTGGAATTTTAACCTCTTCTTTGAGTTTTCATACTTGGTTCAATTTAAGACTAGTTAGTTTTCTAACATTTCCATTGTGGAGGCCATTGCTCTAACATCAAGGAGTTTCCTGCAAAAGAGATCCCAACTTTCTTCTTGGCTTAGGAAACGAAGTTTATGGACAAAACCTCTGTCGTCTGCTCTTTCAGTGACATCCTCTTTGCGCGTGGTGATAATAACTCTGCTGCCATTCTTGCTATCAGGGAATACTCTTTTCAAACTCTCCCATGCTTCTCTCTGCCATACATCATCCACCACCACAAGGTATTTGCGTTCTTTTAAAAGATCACGAAGATGAATTTCTAAATCTCCTTCTGTCATCCTTTGCAACAACTCTAGAGTTTCCTTGGTGCGACCTTGGATGGATTTTATGATATTCCTAAGAAGATCCATTATGTTGTACTCTTGAGAAACACATATCCAAACGCGTGTAGGGAAGCTATTTAGTATATTAGGACTTGTGTGGAGGTTTCTCGCAAGAGTAGTCTTGCCTAATCCACCCATTCCATAAATGGAGAGGACGCTTCTACGAGGCTCAGCTTTGAGAAGTTCAGATAGCAGTGTTTGTACAACATCCTGAAATCCAACAAAAATGTAATCCTGGTCATCCACATATGAGGTAGTTCTCCTCAATGTTGTAACCATGGCAGACTGATTACTTGGCCCTTCTCCAGCATTATTATCAATCTTTGTTATACCATAAGTCTCTCGCTTATTATCAATCTTCAATTAGGAATATATTAAGAAATAAAATATGTTCTATTTTATAATATTTTATTAGAAAATTGATATCGTTATCTAAATAAAAACTAAATGTAACACCCCAACTTTTTTTAGCTAAGATTGAGTCATCCTTCATATGATATAAGATTGTAACCGATGATGCTTAATTGAGCATAGGTGTTAAAGTCAATTTTTTAATGTGAGAATAGATTTGGAGATGAACTAAAGTCACACAAACCCTCAAGTGCGAAGTTAAGTTAAAAAAAATTTGGCGATTGAGTTTCGATGTAAGATTTTAAAAAATTTAGGTGGACCAATAACTTTTAGATTGTATATACATAGTAGGATAAATTCAAAAGTATTTAAATCATATAAGATGTGATTTAGAGTCATAAGGGATCTTTAAGCCAAGTCCAAAAAATTTCTACAAACTAAGTATTCGTATGAGTTGATACAAAGGTCAACTTCAAATGAGCATATCACCTAAAATATAACGATTTAGGTAGCTCATAATATATCATATTAAATATCTTTGAATTATTTTTCCAATGCACCCAATTTCGCCTTAATCAGAGTTCGGAATAAAAAGTTATGACCATTTTACTGGAGACGTGCAGAGCTTCCTGAAGGTCCGCAATAGCTCCACGGCACGGAGTGGACGCGGACTCTTCTAGATAAGTTAAATGGCGTCCTTTTATTATGTTTTGAGGGTATTTTTATCCTAAAACCTTTGGGGGTTTACTTTGATATCCCAAAACGCATAAAACATCAGTCTTTATAAGTAAAACCCTCTCTTTCACTTCTAAACTTAAACGCTCAAGAATTATCAAGAAAATCATCAAGTTAGGGTTAGCTTTCAAGATTCATCATCAAGGTAAGTTATTCTCCATAAACTTCAAGCTTCCCAACTCAAATTTCTACATCTATTCATGAATCTCTAAGAGAAATCTTAAATCACATAAAGGTCTTTATGACACAATCAACAATTCGCTTCATTTTCAATAGGCCTTACTCTAGCTTCTTTAGGGGTTATTACTTATTTGGTAGCTCAACGCATGTACTCTTTACCTGCTTATGCATTCATAGCACAAGACTTTACTACTCAAGTTGCATTATATACCCACCACCAATATATCGCAAGATTCATCATGACAGGAGTTATTGCTCATGGAGCTATATTTTTCATTAGAGATTACAATCCGGAGCAAAATGAAGATAATGTATTGGAAAGAATGTTAGATCATAAAGAAGCTATCATATCTCATTTTAGTTGGATTAGCCTCTTTCTGGGATTCCATGCCCTGGGACTTTATGTTCATAATGATGTCATGCTTGCCTTTGCCTAGGGTTTCAAGAAAACGAATTCAAGAATTCCAAGAAAGGATTTCTTGATTCTTCTTTTCAAGAATTAGGGTTCTTCATCAAGAACTCTAAAGATTCTAAGTCAAAAATTCAAGAATCAAAGAGAAGCCCTTCAACCAATATTTTTTTCAAGTTCTTCCACTCTAAAAGAACTACAACGAGAATTTCTTTTCTCAAGAACAACCATCAAGGTTCCAAGATCAAAGATTTTCTCTAAGAAATCTAGTATTCTCCAAGAAGCTATCTTCCATGTGCCCCCGTGGATGGTAATAAAAAGATTGTGAAAGTATTGAGTCTCTATACCTGTGTCTTTGAAGGTAATTTTCTTGTAACTGTATATATTCTATGTATTTTTTTATGCTTGATGATCATCATGAACTTGATTTACTGAACAAATATTTTTAAATAAGTTATTTTATATACCTTAGATATTATTTAATAAAAGATTTGCATGAATGAATGTAGGGGTTGAGTCTAGATCCGTGACAGTATGATTGTGATTGAGCATGATGATGATGTTGATTGAACTTGATAGTCCCAAGAGTCTTCATAATCAAACTCAAATGATTGGTCAGAATTGATAGTCCTCTTAACTATTGTCTAAATCCCTTTTAAAAGATGTGATTGAGAACTAATTAGATGATTGATAGGTCAAAAGGCTTGATGGCAATAGAACTGATGATGATTGATAAGAGTCCTTCTGAGATTCATTGTTAGTTTGATTGAGATTGATTATTTTATGAGCATTGAGTCTTAGGAGGAGTATCAAACACCGAATTGGGTAAGAGTATGTCCAACTTGAACTCAATAACTACATCGTCAAACATAGGAGAGGATTGAACCATTAAGTCAGATGTTTCCCTTTTTATGTTCCTTGCAGGGACTTGATTGATTGGCCTGGATCCGTGATTGGTTGATTCGGTCTTTACCCTGGCAAAGTATTGGACGGTTGTGGAAACATCAATTAGATTGTTATACGATCACTGGCTCATAAGCGTTTGTTGTCGGATAGGAGAAACTCTTAAATAGGTCTTGATAGTATTCTGATTAGATTGGATTGGATATGATTGGTCTCTGTCTAAACCATATTTTATTTTAAATTTATGACATCCTGATTGGGTTTCTTATCTTTTTGAGTTGAGTTATTCTATTTTAATTGTTAAAATGAGATTAACAAAAACAAAAAGATAAATCTCTACTTATGTATTAGTTAAAGCAATTTTAAAAGAAAAGAATCAAGAATAAGGTTTTTGAGACTACTTCATCTTGTCCCATTTTATGTGACACATTTTTCTTTTTAGTTCGTCCTAAATAGAGTGCCACCTTACAAGCCAAAAACAAAAAGAAGTTCTCTTGGAACCAATTTCACACACTAAAACAAGCCAAAAACAAAAAGAAATGAAACATTGTAAAACCAAGTGAATGTTGAAATAATGAGTGAACTTGACTGATGCTTCGATAGTGCTAACTTCATCGATGTGAATGTCTTCAAGTGATAGCTTCTTCTCCTGTTTCATCCAAATACTACTATGTATTAAAAAGAATTAATAAATTTATGTAGGATTTAGATTTGTTTGTATATTTACCTTTGGTATCATGAAAAAAGATTGTGTATATGCTTCACATCTTTCATTATGTCAGGAATCTCATTCAGCCTTGGACATCTATCGATATGAAAACCTCTAATCATAGGCATTGCATTTGTGCCCAAATGCCATCTTTCTAGGTTTGGAAGATCATCTAGATAAAGGAACTCTAGTTGACTGAAGCTGTTATCACTGCAAATCATTTCTTTTCCTTCATAAGCTCTACCAATCAATCTGAGATTCCTTAGGTTTGGCAACATTCCCAAAATAGGCATCGGATCTTCCATCAGTTTTGAGTTCGAAAGAAGCATCATTGTGATGGAATTTGGAAACAGAGGCAGTTTCTCTATTCTCCCATTTAACCACAATTTCTGGAGCTTTTCACAAGAATTAAGAAATTCAAGGGCTGGGAATGATTCATTAGAATAACAGTCCAATTCGAGAATGCTAAGGTTTTTCAAGCTGCTAATGGTGTTTAGGGAGTAAGATTCGGTAATATAACTCATCTTTAATTCTCGAAGATTGACTAAATCAACAGGGTCAACATCTTTCCACTGATCACAACAAACGTTTCTAAGAACTTGAAGACTAGTGAGTTTGCTTATACGTACCAGAGGTTTTGAATACGGAGCAGCTAAATGTCTTAAGCTTATTAGGTCAGCTGTCTCGGGGGGTAGTTGGCCTAAGCCTTGGACACAAAGTGTCTGTAAATTCTTGAGTTTGCCAATGGAGGAGGGTAGCCTATAGCCATATTTCAAACTTAAGAACTTGAGGTGGTACAAACTCCCTATGGCATCAGGTATAATACCACCTTTGAATTCCACGTACAGCACATGTAGATGTCGGAACACATTATGTAACTTCATATGAGTTATGTTAAAAAAATCTTCACCGAAGAACATAACTGACCTCAACTTAAAATTGGAAAGATCAAGTGAGAGGTACCTTTCTACTTGATCATGAATGACATGTCTGGTACATGAAGAGGATATGGAGTGCTTTCTTGGACCATAAATGTCAAACAAGTGTACCTCCAATGCCTTTTGTACGGCAAGATCACGAAGTAAATCATGAACCCTACATTGAGTAACTTTTTCCCAAAACGTCCTAGCCACTTGAACCAAACTTCGTCTTATCAGCTCATTCAAGAAGCCTTCAGCGACATCCTCCATTCTTTCTTCTCCATTTGGTATGAAACCCTCCGCCATCCACAACCGTATTATGTTTTCAGCATAGATCTCTTTATCTTCTGGAAAAATACCAAAGTAGAGAAAACACTGCTTGAGCGCAGTTGATAAATCATTGTAGCTTAATGATAGTATGTTGGAGATTTCAATATATTTATCTTCAATAATGTTCTTCCAGAGGTGATCTTTCACCTTTTGCCATTCATCTAGTCCCCTTTTATACGAAAGTAGTCCACTCAATACAACAATTGCAAGAGGTAAGCCTCCACACTTGTCCACCATATCCTTAGCTAGTCTTTCCATTGCGGAGGCCATTGCTCGAACGTCAAGTAGTTTCTTACAAAAGAGATCCCAACTTTCTTCTGGGCTTAGGAAACGAAGTTTATGGACAAAACCTCTGTCGTCTGCTCTTTCAGCGACATCCTCTTTGCGCGTGGTAATAACAACTCTGCTGCCATTCTTGCTATCAGGGAATGCTCTTTTCAAACTCTCCCATGCTTCTCTCTGCCATACATCATCAACCACCACAAGGTATTTGCGTTCCTTTAAAAGATCACGAAGGTGAATTTCTAGATCTCCTTCTGTCATCCTTTGCAACAACTCTAGAGTTTCCTTGGTGCGACCTTGGATGGATTTTATGATATTCCTAAGAAGATCCATTGTGTTGTACTCTTGAGAAACACATATCCAAACGCGTGTAGGGAAGCTATTGAGTATATCATGACTGTTGTAGAGGTTTCTTGCCAGAGTGGTCTTGCCTAATCCACCCATCCCATAAATGGAGAGGACACTTCGACGAGGCTCTGCTTTGAGAAGTTCAGATAGCAGTGTTTGTACAACATCCTGAAGTCCTACAAAAATGTAATCCTGGTCATCCACATATGAGGTAGTTCTCCTCAATGTTGTAACCATGGCAGACTGATTACTTGGCCCTTCTCCAGCATTATTATCAATCTTTGTTATACCATAAGTCTCTCGCTTGCGAGAGATATCCATGATTCGTTGCTTGAGTGATTTAATCTCCTTGGCAGCATCGTAGAATTTCTTCTCCTTCATACATATGCAAGCGCAACTAGCAAATTCATCGTCATCTCCTTTACCAGCCTCGAAGCTGTAAGTCTCTAGTATTGCAAGAGCGTCATTAGCAATAGAGTTGATCTCAAACACCCATTGTTGAACTCTTTGATCTCTACTTTGCTTTTGTTCTGCATCTCTGAGGAAAGATTGTATGAAAAGTAGCTCATTTCTCAGCCATCTAACTTCATCTCTCAGACTTTTACGCAGGGAAATTTCCTGTAAGAGGAAATCACCCAATTTTTGAACTGCAAATGACACAAAGGCATCAGCCATCTTCAGGAATACTACTTTTGATTGGAATACAAGTTGGAAAATGGGGGCATAAATAATGTGTTCAAAGGCAAGAGCAAAAAGAAAGTTCCCATTATCAAAAAGGACAAAGATGTATAAAAGCTTTTTGAAATTTCTCACTAAACAAAAAGACTAAAAAAATTTAAAGCAATCTTCAACAACCATGTGGAAAAACATATATAAAGAAAGACTAAAAAAGTTAAAGCATCTTCAACAACCATTACAAAACTTGTGGAAAAATATATATATGGAGAAAAGTGTCGTATAAATTGGGACAGAGGAAATAATTATATGTGTTGTATAATGGTCCACCTAATGATATTGATGATGGAGTTGAAGCAAATGGTATGAAAATGGAGAATTGGCATTGTAGGCTGCTTATTAGCAATAATTTTGGCATGTATGTCTGCAAAAAATGGATGAATATTAGTCTCTCCATTTAAAAAAGAATGATCTAGTTTGAATTAATATGATATTTAAAAAAATAAAAAAGACTGAGATTTATGATAGTAAATTAAAGTTATGCCAAATGTACCGAAATAACCTTTAATCTTGGAAAGTTGAAATTAAATATTGCCAAAAAAATGAAAAAATCATTCTTTTTGAAACAAATTAAAATATAAAAAGATCATTTTTTTCGAAAGAGAGAGTATAGGAAAGATGTTCATGACATCTATTATAAGTCTAACAAACTGATAAAGCTTTAGTGGAATTGGCAATAAAGTAGGAGTCCCATCATTAAATTTCATTTACATAAAGATAAAAGTTTTTAATAAAATAAAATTTCTTCTTATTTCCTAATATTATTTTTCTAAATTGTAGAAGGATAAATATTTTTTAACGAAGAAAAATATCATTAAAAAAAGAATATATTTAAAAAAAAAAAAAGAAATACTCCATATATTTATTTGAAAAGAAACATTTTTTAATTCATTAAATAACAACAAGGATCAAAAATCTAAAAGTAATAATTATTGATTTGTTTTGTGGATCGTGATAATGAAAGTAACAAGGAATCTGCTTTAATTTTCTGTCACTTTATGTGATGGAACCAATCAAGTTGGAAGGGTTGATGTTTTTGCCTTGAAGATGTTGAAGTTGAATACCAAGAAATAATTGTTGCTTCTGAACGAGCTAAGGCGGCGAATAATAATAATGATTGTCGATATATAATGCAGTGACGGAAGATGGTGATTTGTGATTATTATGATGATATTGATGATTGTAAATAGTGATTAGTATGAGTGATTGACAACAATGATAATTGTGACTAATTATGGTTGGTAGTTGAACGATATTTGTGAATGGATGGGATTGACAAACTATCATTTTTGTAGAAATCTCTAAACGGACATATTCAATACAATTAATTAAATATCAAGTGTCAACCAAATAATAGATTTCTAGTAACACTTGATGTGCTTTTGGTACGAAGGACGTCATTTTTGAGGAAAATAACAGAAGAGGAAATAGGCAAGGATTTTACGTGGAAAAACTCCTTGCTCAAGGGAGAAACAATCATAATCTGTCTTAACAGGATTTCCCAAAACCCAAACCCACTAATGAATGAGCAAAGTAAAGAAATACAACTCACTCGGCTTATCTCTCTCACTTTCTCACCATTCCTACTTGCAACCTAAGTACAAGCAATGAGCAGCAACAACACTACCTAGTCTACACTCTCACCACCTTGATGAAGTTAGACTAGATTTACAACACCACCTTAAGGCTTACACAGCCTACAAGGTATACAACTCTCCAAACAGCAACAAACAACAATGACCACAAACCTTTATAGATTAGGAGTGATCTTACACTTTACAACACAACACAACAGCTAAAAACAAGGAAACTATAGAAGCCTTCTATCAGGTCCCTCGTCTGCAGCAGTTATATCTTCTTGCATAAGGAGCCAAGAGAGAGCTTTTGGAACAAGAATATTCAGTAGTGTGATCTTCCAAAAACTTGAGTTTATTCCTTGAATAAGCTCCTTTTATACTACACTCGATGCAGTGCATGGACCACTGATCCTTCAATACAACTGTGATAGACATCTCACCAACCACAGCAGCTTTTAAACTAGCTGTATCCCATATTCAACTTAGCACAGCGATCCGATAGTCTACCTGGTCCTTGACTCAGTTTGTTGATCATCAAAACTTCAAAACCAAAAATCATGGACTTAACATTTTCCCCATTTTTGAAAGATGATGACAAACTGTGTTCCCCCTGCATATATGCTTCCCTTTTTATTCCCAGCATTTTGTACCCGATCCCGTACCACCTGTTCCCCCTGAATGTATGCTTCCCCCTTTTGGCATCATTAAAAACCAAACAGCAAACTAAGAGAATAATCACAATCAAGAAATACCAGGTACTTGAGAATGTCTATTATGAGCAAAAACATAGAAAATGAAGAACAAGAACCAGAAGAGAGAGTCACAACAAAAACCATTTCATTTCAACTCAGTACCCCAGTCATAACAATTACAAAACATAATATGGCATGCCTAGGATCGGGCTACAAACGATAAGGAGTAAGAACAGGATAACAAGAACCAGAAGGGGACAACAAGAAGGACACAAAACTGGAATTAGGAACAAGAGGACTTAGGAGCAAAGGACAGAATGAGCATAGTCAATCTGGCATTTGAGTCTTGATGCGCCTGATGTAGTTGCTGGGTGAGAGACTTAATTTCCTGGGCGTGCTTCTCGTTTTCTTCCTTTAGTTTAAGCACTTCAGCAAAGTGTGATCGCAGGATTTATATTGCTAAGTCTGGATCCGCGATCGCACTGCGTCGCGGATCGGTCGCGCAGTAGTGTATTTATTTCCTCGTTTTTCGCGTGACCCTAGGACTATATAAAGTCCCTTAGCCGTTTTTAGGGTTTTTTCTTTCTTTCCTTAGCCGTTTTCGCATTTTGTCTCATCTCTCTCAATTTGTTTGCCCTATTGTTCAAGTTTTCAAACTCCTATGCGACGCACACTCATCTAATCTTGAATTAAAGTAAGTATTTTCTTGTAAATGTCCAATTTTTGTTAGTTTTTGTTGTTGGATTTGGTTATTGCATAATTTGAAGTATAAGTGTTGTTGTTTTTGTTATTAAGTTGGAGAAATATGTTAGATTTGTTGTTTGAGTTATATTATTTAAAGAATTTGTGATGGTTTTCATATAAAAGATTTAGTTAGGGCTTTGTTTTTAGTCTTTGCTTTTGTAATGAAAATTGACAGGAAGGTGACAAAGAAAATTGTAAATTATGGTTATTGTGATATTTCAAGTATGGTTGTTGTTGTGATATTTCAAATTTGTGTTAGTTTTGGTTCTTGGATTTGGTTATTGCATCATTTGAAGTATAGGTGTTGTTGTTTTTGTTATTAACTTAGAGAGATATGTTAGATTTGTTGTTTGGGTTATATTATTTCAAGATTGTGTGAAGGTTGACATATATGTGGTTATGGTGACATTTGAAGTATGGTTGTTGTTGTTTTAGATATTAGATGTGTTGGTTGATTTAGTCTATTTGAACAAATTGTGTTGATGCTTTATGTTTAAAAGAATTTGCGATGCAATGAAGAAGATATTTATTGGGGTGAAATTGTTTTGTTGCAGTTATCAATGGCTTCTAGGGCAAGACGTACAGGGCAACCCGCTGCAGTTGGGTCCTCTAGCCGCAGGCGCCGTAACAGGGAAGTCCCAGAGGTCCCCCCAGCCCCGTCGCGCACTGGCCAGCGCACTATATTTGGGCTCCGGGCAGTCGACCGCGAGGGACATAGGTGGTACCGGTCTCATGATGAGACGAAGTACTTCCCCGATGTGCCTATTGATGGGGACTCCCTGGCACGCGAGTTCCCGCGCATCTATCAAAGGTGCATGGATTATCAATTGTTGTTCCTGTTCAACGATCCCTTACCATGCAACCTCAGCATGGTTAGGGAATTCTATGCCAATATGAAGAAGGAACCTCGCTCACAGGTGATTATTGTGCGGGGAGTTGAAGTCAACATAGGCCCCATTGCCATAAATGCCATTTTGGGCACTGCAAATTGCGATTCTGGGCCTTTCACTGATATGCAAGCGCAACCCCCGTACCGTCTCATCCGGCACACACTTGCGGGAGTTAACTCCACGGCAAGATGGATTAGGCACGCTGGGCGAGGACACCACCAAAGCTTCCCCTTTGCCCACATGAATCGGGAAGCTCGGGTGTGGCTCAAAATTGTTATGCATTCCTTCTTTCCGGGGCAACACTTTACTGCGGTGACCCGAGACCGAACTTGCTTGGTGTATGCCCTCATGACGGGCATGGAGCTTAACTTTGGGTCAATTCTCAAGTCCTCCATGAGGAAGGCTAGAGTCCATCGGGGTCGTAGGTATGCTTTCGGGGGCCTCATTACTGAATTGTGCACTCGTGCAGGTGTCCCGAGCGAAGCGGCGGACTATTGGCCCGTGATCCAGGCCCCATTGTACAATGTGACCAACATTAAGGGGGCAGAGGAGTCTACTGGGCCAATCCTCACCACTGCTGAGCGGAACCATCGGGATGAGCTCATTATGGCTCGCATGTACGGGCTTGAGATGCTGAGGCATAGGACGGGCGGTCGCGCATCTACGGAGGAGGAGCTGACTGAAGTTGCCGCCCGCTACCCTCTCAACGACCTGGCAAATGATGTGCTGGGCATCGGGCCTACCTTTGTGGAGCCCCTTGATGATGATATCCCCACGGACCCCGAGGCAGGACCAATGGGATCCGACAGTGATGAATTTGACGTTGAGGACGAGCCGCCATTAGCCACAGCAGAGGACCCAATGTTGCCCGATGATGATGAGTAGTTTAGTAGTTTAGTTGCTTGTGTATATATTTCAGACATTGGTTGTGTATATTTCAGACAATGTTTATGTTATTTAAATCGTACTTTTAATAAATATATCGTTGTTTTTATTAATTTCATTGTCATCAACTAATCTTGTATACCAATTTCTTTTTAGACATATATCATTGGTACGTTGCAATAGTAGGTGTCGCGAACGATAGTATGCGTATTAGGATGTAACATATAATATAAATACTGAGAAATGTCATGTAAATTTGAGCCTTTTTTTTTGCGAACAAGAATGTCTTTACATTTCTGATTGACCCGGGAGTTTTTTTGGGATTTTTTTTGGGTGAACCCACATGTCTTAACATATTGTACGTTGTGTAGGTGTTGGTTGAATTTTTCGGGGCCCGGAACGAAAAATCCCAAAATTTTGGGTCACCAAAACAGTGTGCATCCGCGACCTGTCCGCGTCGCGGATGCAACGCGCACATGCACATTTCCTGTGCTTAAAAAGTTGCGTGGTTTTGCGATCGACCGTTGGGGTTTTTTTGGAGTTTTTTTGGGTGAACCCACATGTCTTAACATATTGAAGGTTTTGTAGGTGTTGGTTGAATTTTTCGGGGCCCGGAACGAAAAATCCCAAAAATTTGTGTCACCAAAACAGTGTGCATCCGCGACCTGTCCGCGTCGCGGATGCATCGCGCACATGCACATTTCCTGTGCTTAAAATGTTGCGTGGTTTTGCGATCGACCGTTGGGGTTTTTTTGGAGTTTTTTTGGGTGAACCCACATGTCTTAACATATTGAAGGTTTTGTAGGTGTTGGTTGAATTTTTCGGGGCCCGGAACGAAAAATCCCAAAAACTTGTGTCACCAAAACAGTGTGCATCCGCGACCTGTCCGCGTCGCGGATGCATCGCGCACATGCACATTTCCTGTGCTTAAAATGTTGCGTGATTTTGCGATCGATTCGGGAGTTTTTTTGGGACTTTTTTTGGGTGAACCCACATGTCTTAACATATTGTAGGTTGTGTAGGTGTTGGTTGAATTTTTCGGGGCCCGAAACGAAAAATCCCAAAATTTTGGGTCACCAAAACAGTGTGCATCCGCGACCTGCCCGCGTCGCGGATGCATCGCGCACATGCACTTATATTTTTTTGTGGGAGTTATTTTAGGCATTGTTTTGGGAGTTTTAATTGCTGTGAATAAAACGAGATAATAATTAGATATATTACGTTTACTAAAAGTATTCATATTCGACATTTCATAAAAGTCTGGAAAATAACAAAATTCATACGTTTAACATCAAAACGTGTATATAATTACAAACATCAAAAAATATATGTTTTTGAGATCAACTACTGCTCCTCCGTAGACGTTGCTTGCTGCTCCTCCATCTCAGATGCTGCCGGCTGCTTGTCCTTCATCACGGCACTTTTGGCTTTTTTCCTTGCAGTCATGATGGCCTTTGAAAGTTGCTTTCGCCTCCTTTGATGTCGAATTGGAGTATAAGGTGACACCAACCTAGACGACGGGATGACACCTCTTTTGGATTGGATGGTGTTCAATGATTCCTTGAATGATAGCATCATTTCCATCATTTTATCTATCTTCTCATTATGTGACACTATCATTTCCATCATCTTGCTCATCCTCTCGTTGCAACTTTCGCAACCACAAGTTTGACAAGTTGCTGCCTTAGAAGTCCCGGCACCCAAATCGTGGGATTCACCAAGGGTGAATGGAGTTCCAAAACCACATTCACCACCAACAGGAGAGAATCCACCAATATGTTCATCCCTGGCAGCATTTGCACTAGGCATGGTAGCATCACCTACCCCTACCCCAGCAGCATCAGCATCAGCATCAGCATCAGCACCAGCAACCCCAACCCCAACACCAACACCCACAAATCTTTTGATGGCCGTTACCCCGCGCAAATCTTTCACCATCCTCACAATCCTAGGATCCTCTTCTTTTTGCCTGAGTGGCATAAATCCCTTGCAGAAGTCCATATCCTTCTCACTTTCAGTCGGGATTAGCCACGGATAAACGACCTAGAAATTTAATAAAATTACATTAGCAACAAAATAGTAAATACAAGAATGAAAGCAGTTTTTAAGAAGTACAACAATAGTATGACTTACCTCGTCCTCGGGTGGATCAAAGAGTTCATGCGCCTCCACTCTAGCGTTATTTGGCGCTGCCAACCATCGAAGAAGTCTCGGATAAGACACTTCCTCGTCGAACTCTTTGAATGTTTTCCGAATATAAGGAATGGCCTCAAACGCCCAAGCCTAAATAAATCAATGGCCCCAAATGTTATTAATTAACACAATAAATCAATATAAATAAAACAACGAAAATACAACACATACAACTTACCATAAAAGCCCATGGAAAACCATATAGATTGGACGACTGTTTGGTTGATGTCGCCGCCTTCTTACAATATTGCACTGTTAGTTCATAGCTATCCCGACCCCAAGGATATGCACAGAATGCATCTCTGTCGGCCGATAGCTTGAACCAAGAATCCTTTGCATTAGTCCCTCCATCTCTACCCATAAGAACCACATGGACAAAGTAAACTAGACAGAGGGACTTCTTCACACTCCTCGGCACCTCACTTGACTGCAAAAGGTCAAGTATCTCCTTTGTTTTGCAATGCGTCTTTCCCATTGCTTCACAAATTCTTCTATAGGTCTTTTTAGTTTTTTTGGAGAAGAAGGGAGGAGGAGGTGGGACGTGACAGTTCAATCCAGTAACAATGCCAAACTCTCTCAGCCCAAAACAAACTGGCATTCCGCAATAATTTACCCAGAAGTCATTCTGGCTACTAATCCACCGACGAATAAGCTGATACATCAGCTTCATTTGAAAACGAGGGATGTTTCCCTCACCTATGTCTAGGTATAATTTCCCAAATATCGTAGACCTAAAGTATCCATCTAAGTCTTGCTTCACTAGAATACTTTTAAAATCCGAATATGGTTTCCCAAGTTCAGATTTAATCCCTATATCCCCTCCCTCATGACGATTGAGAAACCCTGGCATATCAAATCCATAATCGTCATACCTGAATGCCACAACTGTGGCAGCGTCTGCAGGGGGTGATGGACTCCCGACAGCAGTTGAGGGTGTTTCTGCAGTAGGTGAGGAAGAACTGGCTGCAGCTGCAGGGCTCTGTGGAGCATCTAAGGCAGAGCTGGCAGCAGCTGCTGGGCTCTGTGGATCATTTGAGGACGAGCTTGCAGCAGCTGCTGGGCTCTGTGGAGCATCTGCTTGACTGGGACCAATACCAGCGTCAGCACACACTGCGTCGACGAGACGATCAAGTTGTTGTTGTTGTGTTTGATCATAGTCATCTTCGTCTTCCAATATAATCACTCTTCTAGTACGTCTAGAAGGAGCATCGTGTGGCCCAACATTTTTTCGCTTTGGTCTTGCCATTTTGTATAGCCCTACCAAAAATTAATACCAACGTCAACAAGAGAGGGAAAAAGGAAGGAAGCCATATTTTTTAATTAATTGTTGCAAATGTACCCCAAAAAATAATTAATCAAAGAAAAATAAGACCCAACAAAAATCAACAAACAAATCCAACATATTCGACAAAATTACTACAAAAACAATAACACCCATAAATCAAAGTGCAATGATAAGTAGTAAACCAACAAAGCACTCACACGAAAACCTAAGAATAATTGATGGTGAGATGAGTAAGATGATTGGAAATTTGAAGAGTAGAGGGAAAATACTTACTTGAGTTGATGGTGAAATGAGTGTGCGTCGCGTAAGAATTTGAAATCTTGAAGAATGGGGAAAAAAATTGACTTTGGAGGGGTGGAGGGCCGAAAATCGGGTGGGAATTTGATAAAAAACCCTAAAAATACGATGGGGCCTTTATATAGTGGTGGGTCCACGCGGAAATCGAGGCCCGAAATACACTGAAACGCGACAGGTCCGCGACGCGGACCTGTCGCGCACACACACTTGCGCAAAAAACCAAAGGTCACCAAATAAGCCTCTTCGCGACGCATCCGCGACGCGTACGTGTCGCGGACTATTTTCCATGTCCAATTTTTGGTGCTTTTAAGCTACGGTCCCCGAAAAAATCACCAAAGCATGCCAATAGCCTATGGACGGATGCCTATGAATCGGTGATTGCTAGGAACATCTCAGCAGCTGCTGGGAATTACACAGCAGCTGCTGGGAATAACACAGCAGCTGCTGGGAAATACACAGCAGCTGCTGTATATTTCCCAGCAGCTTTCCCAGCAGCTGCTGGACCCGATCTTCGATTTTTCGTTAGTGCGTATCGGAAGATGCCTATAAGGGGATGCTATCATCCATGTGTAGTGGTAAGTTGAGTTTTGTTACTCCGACTACAACTAAAATGGTAAATTCACCAATGATCTTATACATTGCCTTCAATAACTCAGAAGTAATAAACAATCAATTGATCAATTGCACATGTAAATGACGGTGACAAAGTAAAGTGACTATTGCTTGGTTGCGTCGATACGTTTTGTAATACATTAGTAATTATCTTATGCGTGAGGTGGAATCAACAGTGATCTTATACATTGAGATAGTATTTACACAAATAAAATGTTGGCAGATCTACGTCACACTTATTTCAATGGTTGTTTCGATTAATTGGTCGACGTGGTCATCGTTAAACATGAATATAAGGAATTTGGTCCAATTCAACACTAGAAATAACTCGATCGAAAACTTTTTTTTACAAATTCTCAGCAGCTGCTGGGAAATGTACAGCATTTCCCAGCAGCTGCTGGGTAATTCTCAGCATATAGCTGCTGTACATTTCCCAGCAGCTGCTGAGAATTTCCCAGCAGCTGCTGGACCCGACCTTCGATTTTTCGTTAATGCGTAACGGAAGATGCCTATAATGGGATGCTATCATCCATGTGTAATGGTAAGTTATACTTTCACTACAAAATAAAATGCTAAATTCACGAGTGCTCTTATACATTGAATTCACTTACTCAAAAGTAATAAACAATCAATTGATCAATTGCACATGTAAGTCACACTTATTTCGGTGGTTGTTTCGATTAATTGGTCGACGTGGTCATCGTTGTCCATGAATATAAGGAATTTCGTCCAATTCAACACTAGAAATAACTTGAACGAAAACATTTTGTTACAAGTTGTTGTAGCAACTTGGCAACTTGCTGGATTATTCTCAGCAGCTGCTGGGAAATTCTCAGCAGCTGCTGGGAATTTTAGTGCTTGTTCGCGACACATCCGCGACGCGGATAGGTCGCGGATACACACTGTTTTTGCTTTTCAAAATTTTGTGATTTTTCGTTCTGGGCCCCGAAAAATTCAACCAACACCTACACAACCTACAATATGTTAAGACATGTGGGTTCACCCAAAAAAAGTCCCAAAAAAACTCCCGAATCGATCGCAAAACCACGCAACATTTTAAGCACAGGAAATGTGCATGTGCGCGATGCATCCGCGACGCGGACTGGTCGCGGATGCACACTGTTTTGGTGACCCAAATTTTTGGGATTTTTCGTTCCGGGCCCCGAAAAATTCAAAATTCTCCCTAGGAACCTCCCAAAATTCTTCGGACGGCACGGGATTGATTTCCTCCGCGTATGCAAGGATGTATGTCTCTACCTTATAGTATTCAGAAGAATACTCATAAATACACCTTCCATAATCTTCGCCATATTGACTCCTAAGCGCGGCCATCGCATGAGGACAAGGAATTTTATCCAGATCGAACACTCTACAACTGCAAGATTTGCAATGAAGATCAACAGTTGTCACTGCATCATGTCCGGAGACAGCATATCTATAGTTGGCAATTGGATGCACCAATAGCTTGTTCCCTATAATAGTATTTTTGGAGATGACCTCCTCTATCGAAGGGACCAAGAGGATTGATGCATTGATGAACTCCATTCTTCTTTGGTGAAATTTTTCCCCGAACTTCCTGATTATCGCATCAAATAGAGCAGGAATTGGAAATTCTCTTTCAACAACAAAAAGAGAATTAACCGACTCAGCTATATTTGATGTCATAATACCGAACCTGTAAATGTTGCAACCGATATTATAGAATTTAATAACTACCATTATTAAGAATAGAGAATTCTAAAACAGTATTACACATACCTATTTCCAGGGAAAAAAGCCTTGCTCCATCTATGAAATCCAATTTGTTCCAGATGTGCGGCAGCCTGTGGAACCATATCTCTTATTTGATTGAAGTGATCATGAAACTCACTTACATTGTATGCTTGTGCAGCCTGGTAAAAATGATATATGATTCTTCCATTGTGAAATTGGGTTCGAATATTTTCACCAAGGTGCCACATGCACCAACCATAATGAGCTGAAGGGTAGACAATTGACACCATTTTTTTAATGCTTGGATGTCTATCCGAAATTACGCACAATTCCGGAGTATCGTCTACAAAACTTCTCATTTGGTCAAAAAAATAACCATAAGCCGCATCACATTCAGAGTCAACAACACAGAATGGGACTGGAAAAATATGTTTCTCAGCATCCTGTGCAACAGCAGACAACAAGACGCCACCATACTTCCCTTTCAAAAATGTTCCATCTACGGCTATGACTTTTCTCATATGCCTAAAACCATGAATCCAGGCTCCTAAGGCCACAAAAAAGTACTTAAATTTACCATTTTCATCTACCTCCAACGCCGTTTTGGTGCCCGGATTCACAGTGCTAAGCATATGGCGATATGCGTCAAGCACCGCATATCCATGCTCGTGTGTTCCCCTTATCAAAGATTTTGCAATTTCACTGCCCTTCCAGAGTTTCCAGTAACTAACCTTGCATCCCAATTCAACCCGCAGTGAGGTTCGCATATCTCTGGTAGACGGCCCTTCACCCTCGGGGAACTTATCTTTGAAGTATGCGCCAATTACCTTGGCCGTAGCATGGGGATTGTGGCTAGTCAGATGCTGAGAACCACAAGTGTGAAACTTTTCATATTTTCTGATGTAAAACCTATCAGAACTTTCAAGCTTCACCGCTCTCAACCACCACTTGCACTCGGGATGCACACACTTGACGCAATACACATTTCGCGAGTTAATCACTTTTTTTATTCTAAAATCTTTCTTCAAACAGGCCATTTTCAATGAAATATCTAAATCTTCCTTATTCTTAAAGGTCATACCATTGTGAAAACCTGTTTCATCATCTTGGAGGTGATTCGACTTGTCGATTGTGTATTCGCTAGTGTGTTGCTCCCAACTTCTGGGGTCGGCGTCAACTCACCTATACTTGCTCCATCTGGAATGTCCATAGCCATCAAAGGAGGTTCATCATTCACAATTTCCAGATCTTGTTGACAATTTTGGTTCTCCAACGCCCTTTCAACCATGTATACCCGTAGAACGGGTCTTCCTTCATCTTCCAGATAAGTCCGTAAACTCACTTCATTTTTTATTCGAAAAGGAGCCACTCTCTGTTTTTCACCACAAGAATGCATGTAAGTGATGACGATATCATCCGGCTCACAATTTAATTCACAACTGCAAATAATTTGATTTACAAAATCAGCGTACGAGATATCTCGATTCACAATCATCGCTATCGTCTCGGCCATTTCTTTGCCTTTCCAACGCCAAATAAATCGATTATTAGACTCAACCCATTCACCATGACAATCAACTCCTAATACTATTCTGTCTGCCATGGTTGATCTTCAAGCTACCTATATGAATAACAGTTAAAAGCGCAACATCAGAAAACATGTACAGAAATACAACAATTGCAGCTACTTCATCATATGAAACCAACTAATTCAGTCAAAAACTCCAGCAGCTGCTGAATTTAGTCCAGCAGCTGCTGAACTCAGTCCAGCAGCTGCTGCACACAATCCAGCAGCTGCTGAACAGTCCAGCAGCTGCTGAACAGTCCAGCAGCTGCTGCGTCTTCTCCAAATCGCCCCCAATGTGCACAAATGGCAACAATGGCCAAATATTCAACAAAACCACAAAACACAAATAAATAGCACCAAATACACTTTTATCAAGTATAATGAGGATGGAAACTTACCTTTCAAGTAATTTCTACGGCTATCCGAACAAATGCCCCAAATAAATTGATTTCTTTTCAACTTAATTTGAAGCACAAATATTGTGTTGGGAAAAATACTAACAACAACAACACAACAACAATACCAAGAAGGAGAACAAGAACAAGAAGAAGAAGAACAACAACAACAACTACAACAACAACAAAAGCAAATGAAACGATGCAAATGGGAGAAAAATGTCACTGGGGAGGGGCTTGTGCGTCGCGGGGGAGGGTGGGGCGTCGCGGTAATGGAGGTGAAAAAGAAGGGAGGGTTTGGGGGTATTTTGGGTATTTTGTATTGATGGGTTAAAGTGTAACAAATTGAAGTTGGGGACCTTTTTGCAAAGTCAACTTAAACCATTAATCCTTAATTAATTTTTTGTCACCTACACCTAATTCTTAAGACTTGAGTCACTTTTTTTTAATTTTAAAACATTTTTGTCACCCTTAATTAAAAAGCCCCAGTAAGACTTTATTGACAAACTCAAAATATAACTGGTATTGTCCCTTAAGAAACTTCTTGGAGACTGCTGAAGGGTTCAAGTTCTTCATTTTCCCAGCCTCCACCAAGAAGTTCTTTGTAGGGGATTTGTCAACTACAGTCCTGATCCCCTTCCTGTTCACCTTCAAAATAGTACCTAAAATCTCCTCATCTACCCGAAATGAAATATCCCTCACAGATGTAACAAATCCTCCATCATTCTGAATCACCAGATTGAGATAAAACTCTCTCACCTCCTATTCGTGTAAGACAGGCACCGGCCATTCAAATAGGTGGCCCCATCCCTGAAAGTCAACGGCATCCACCAACTCTCTCATGCCAGGGCTTTCTTTAGCCGTAGGCTCAAACACCCTACCACTCAAAACCTTTTGTTTTTCTAACAAACTGATCCTCTCAGGGTCACCCCTCTTGCACTTTCCAGCATCCTTCTTCTGAGTCTTAGGGTCCTTTTTAGCTGCAGGTCCCTGAGATGAGGGCTTGGTTATCTCAGACAGTGATCTGAGACCAACCAAGTCCTCATCAGACTCAGTCACAACTAACTTCCTTCTCCTCAATATTTACAACCTGGTCCTCAGGAGTATCTTCCTCTACAACCATAGTATGCTTTAGCCTCTTCTTGTGTGTGGTCTAGGCCTTATTGGCAGCCATTGAAACTACTTCCTCTTGTCCCATTTTATGTGATACATTTTTCTTTTTAGTTCGTCCTAAAAAGAGTGTCATCTTACTATAATTAATTTTCCCTTACTGAGATGATTTACAACCGTGCAAATATCTGAGAATTGTTTTAGACCACAAGTTTCGAAAGTTTTCATTTTTTTTCTTAAAAAATGTGTCAGGTCAAACAATGTCACATAAAATAAGACAAAGAAATAATATTTTTATCCAGATGCCGTCATTAATTTACATTAGATAACGATAAGTTTTTTTTTCTTCATATAATTTCCTAAAAAGAAGTTCTCTTGGAACCAATTTCACACACTAAAACAAGCCAAAAACAAAAAGAAATGAAAGATTGATAAGCCAACTGAATGTTGAAATAATGAGTGAACTTGACTGATGTTTCGATAGTGCTAACTTCATCTATGTGAATGTCTTCAAGTGATAGCTTCTTCTCCTGTTTCATCCAAATAGTATTATTTATTAAAAAGAATCAATAAATTTATGTAGGATTTGGATTTGTTTGTATATTTACCTTTGGTATCATGAAATAAAATTTTGTATATGCTTCACATCTTTCATTCTGTCAGGAATCTCCTTCAGCCTTGGACATCTATCGATATAAAGACCTTTAATGAGAGGCATTGCATTTGTGGGTAAATGCCATCTTTCTATGTTTGGAAGATCAACTAGATGAAGGGACTCCAGTTGACTGAAGCTGTTATCACTGCAAATCATTTCTTTTCCTTCATAAGCTGATACCAATGTGAGATTCCTTAGGTTTGGCAACATTCCCAAAATAGGCATCGGATCTTCCATCAGTTCTGAGTTCCAAAGAAGCATCATTGTGATGGAATTTGGAAACAGAGGCAGTTTCTCTATTCTCCCATCCAACCACAATTTCTGGAGCTTTTGACAAGAATTAAGAAATTCAAGGGCTGGAAATGATGTACGATCTGTGTGTAATGAGAGAGTGCTAAGGTTTTTCAAGCTGCTAATGTTGTTTAGGGAGTAAGATTTGGTAACATTACTCATGGTTAATTCTTGAAGATTGACTAATTCAACAGGGTCTACATCTTTCCACTGATCACAAAAAACGCTGCTAAGAACTTGAAGACTAGTGAGTTTACTTATACGTACCAGAGGTTTTGAATACAGAGCAACTAAATGTCTTAAGCTTATTAGGTCAGCTGTCTCGGGGGGTAGTTGGCATAAGCCTTCGACACAAAGTGTCTGTAAATTCTTGAGTTTGCCAATGGAGGAGGGTAGACTACAGCTAAATCCCAAACTTAAGAACTTGAGGTGGTACAAACTCCCTATAGCATCAGGTATAATACCACCATTAAATTCCACGTACAGCACATGTAAATGTCGGAACACATTACGTAACTTCATATGAGTTATGTCTACACCGAAGAACATTACTGACCTCAACTTCAAATTGCAAAGATCAAGTGAGAGGTACCTTTGGACTTGATCATGAATGACATGTCTGGTACATGAAGAGGATATGGAGTGCTTTCTTGGACCATAAATGTCAAACAAGTTTACCTCCAATGCCTTTTGTACGGCAAGATCACGAAGTAAATCATGAACCCTACATCGAGTAACTTTTTCCCAAAATGTCCCAGCCACTTGAACCAAGCTTCGTCTTATCAGCTCATTCAAGAAGCCTTCAGCAACATCCTCCATTCTTTCTTCTCCATTTGGTATGAAACCCTCCGCCATCCACAACCATATTAATTTTCCAGTGTCGACCACGTGATCTTCTGGAAAAATACCAAAGTAGAGAAAACACTGCTTGAGCGCAGTTGATAAATCATTGTAGCTTAATGATAGTATGTTGGAGATTTCAATATATTTATCTTCAATAATGTTCTTCCAAAGGTGATCTTTCACCTTTTGCCATTCGTCTAGCCCCCTTTTATGCGAAAGTAGTCTGCTCAATACAACAATTGCAAGAGGTAAGCCTCCACACTTGTCCACCATATCCTTAGCTAGTCTTTCCATTGCAGAGGCCATTGCTCGAACGTCAAGTAGTTTCTTACAAAAGAGATCCCAACTTTCTTCTGGGCTTAGGAAACGAAGTTTATGGACATGACCTTTGTCGTCTGCTCTTTCAGCGACATCCTCTTTGCGCGTGGTAATAACAACTCTGCTGCCATTCTTGCTATCCGGGAATGCTCTTTTCAAACTCTCCCACGCTTCTCTCTGCCATACATCATCAACCACTACAAGGTATTTGCGTTCCTTTAAAAGATCACGAAGGTAAATTTCTAGATCTTCTTCTGTCATCCTTTGCAACAACTCTAGAGTTTCCTTGGTGCGACCTTGGATGGATTTTATGATATTCCTAAGAATATCCATTGTGTTGTACTCTTGAGAAACACATATCCAAACGCGTGTACGGAAGCTATTGAGTATATCAGGACTGTTGTAGAGGTTTCTTGCAAGAGTGGTCTTGCCTAATCCACCCATCCCATAAATGGAGAGGACACTTCGACGAGGCTCTGCTTTGAGAAGTTCAGATAGCAGTGTTTGTACAACATCCTGAAGTCCAACAAAAATGTAATCCTGGTCATCCACATATGAGGTAGTTCTCCTCAATGTTGTAACCATGGCAGACTGATTACTTGGCCCTTCTCCAGCATTATTATCGATATTTGTTATACCATAAGTCTCTCGCTTGCGAGAGATATCCATGATTCGTTGCTTGAGTGATTTGATCTCCTTGGCAGCATTGTAGAATTTCTTCTCCTTCATACATATGCAAGCGCAAGCCTTGTGGTGACTAACACTTTCACCAGCCTCGAAGCTGTAAGTCTCGAGTATAGCAACAGCGTCATTAGCAATAGAGTTGATCTCAAAGACCCATTGTTGAACTCTTTGATCTCTACTTTGCTTTTGTTCTGCATCTCTGAGGAAAGATTGTATGAAAAGTAGCTCATTTCTCAGCCATCTAACTTCATCTCTCAGACTTTTACGCAGGGAAATTTCCTGTATGAGGAAATCACCCAATTTTTGAACTGCAAATGACACAAATGCATCAGCCATCTTCAGAAATACTACTTTTGATTGAAAACAAAAAGAGTTCAACTGTATGAAAATTAATTTTATGAAAAAAGATAATCTGTACTTTATGAAACAGAGAATGCGTTTGATAAGAGATGAATATTGTTATGGTGAAATTGAGTATTTATAGCTTGAAAAACTCAACAGATTGACATGGAATAAAGTCTAAAGTAACAAAGATGATAGAGTGAGGTTAATGATAAAGAAAAGTATATATTCTAATTTCTATCCCACAGTGCAAAAAAAGAAAAAGAGCTGAGTTTAATGATAGAGAAAAGTATATATTCTCTCTAACAGTGAAAATAAGAAAATAATAATCACAAAGCAAAAGAAATTCACAAGTTATGCTCTAGTATATTGGAATACAAGTTGGAAATGGTAGATAGACATAAGAACTCAGAAGCAGTATATAAAACTGAAATGAGAGTTTTATGTGCAGAGAAAGAAGTACCGATGCTCATGTTAGGAGGTGTGAGAGGTTGGATTTAGGGGTTACATGGAGAAACAAAGGTAGACCGAAGAAGTATTGGGGAAGGCGGTCAAACAAGATATGGCGAAACTTTATCTCACCGAGGACATGACTTTAGATAGAAAAGAGTGCAGGTTGCATATTAGAGTAGCAGACTAATAGGTTGATATCTGGCCTTGTGTTATAGTTAGTTAGTAGGACTAGTCGTGTCTTTATATCCTGTGTTGTTATTATCCGTCTTACATTTGTTACAACAACAACATACCTAGTGGAATCCCACAAATATGGTCTGGGGAGGGCAGAATGTACGCAGACCTTACCACTACCTCATAGAAGTAGAGAAGTTGTTTCCTAGGAACCCTCGTCTCAACCTATAGGCGGATTAGACCCGTCTTACATTTGTTACATTTGTTAATTTGTTAATTTTATCGTATTTACTTACTATCATTTACTTTTCATTATTAGTCGTGCTTTCTTTTTTTCCTTTCCCTTTCCCTTTTTTCCATATCTAGTATTTTCTGCTTATGTGGCTTAATTTTTGAGACGAGGGTTTTCCGAAAACAGTCTCTCTATCTCTATGAGATAGTGGTAAGATCTGCGTACATTCTAACCTTCCCAGACCCCACTTGGGGGATTCCACTAGGTATATTGTTGTTGTTAGTAGTAATTTAGTAGTTTTGTCAGAAGAGTTTTAACCAAATACCAAAGAGATGAACCATATTTGCAATGGCAATAGGTATGATAGGTTTTGTGATGATAGCATTTGAGGTCAAGTCGAATTTGTTGACTGTTCAATGAGCTATGAACAATACTCGTTCAGCTAATAAGCTAGAGCCTACTCTTGTTGCCACGATCCATAGAGATTCAGTTATTTGTCACTCTGATTGTCTTGATTTTTGGTGTATCCCTAATTTCTATCTCGCTCCGTTCATCTTTTCCTCCTCTCTTTCCATTGTTTTGTTGAGTTAAAACTTCAAATTATGTTTTGTGATTTCTTATGTTTATTAAGAAAAAATTCCAGTTTATGTCCAGAAGATTTAGTACTGCTCATTAATACTCCCTCTTGTTCCCCTTCATATAGGATTCTTTTCCCTTTTTGTATGACTTGTTTTCAACTCGCTCATATTCAATCCAACCTGCCCATTTTAAGTCGTCCTACAAGACCTTATACACCAGAAATGTTCACAAGCAAAATCGACTCACTACCTCTTTCAGTCAGATACTTATGAAAGTTGCATTGTCTCCTCTGATGTATTCTTTTCCCTTGCTTCTTGACCTTCAAGCTTCGATGAGTAAGCGATAGCCTCTGATATAGCCTTTGGTAGCCAAAATCCTGGTCTTTCGATAGAGGCTGCACGATCAAGCACCAATGGTTCCCGCAATGTGATCTGAATGCCATCATATGTCCACAATGCTAAACCTGCTTCCCCTTCCAAACCCAGGGAGAACCATCCTAAGCCAGCAACTGCAACATCCATGCTGTTGACATCCCAGCTCGTTCCACGTGCTTTTACTTCCCTCTTTTGCCATTATCCCAATTTTCAGAAACTCGCTTCACTGAAATGGGAGGCTAAAGATTAGGAAAAAAACAGAACAATTAGCATAGTTATTATAAAGTATAAGACTGCCAGTAGAATAAAAGATGTTGACCTTGTTGGCAGTTTCTCTTACAAAATGATCTCTAAAAAATTTCATGGATCACACGTACAAAACATGTGTCCAAAAACTAGTAATAATAAAAGTGGTTAAAACTCTCATGTTTAAATTCTATGTATTTTTTATGCTTGATGATCATCATGAACTTGATTTACTAAACAACTATTTTTACATAAGTTATTTTATAAAGCTTAGATATTATTTGATAAAAGATTTGCATGAATGAATCTAGGGGTTGAGTCTAGAGCCTTGACAGTATGATTGTGATTGAGCATGATGATGATGTTGATAGAATTTGATCGTCTTCATAATCAAACTCAAATGATTGGTCAAAATTGATAGTCCTCTTAACTATTGTCTAAATCCCTTTTGAAAGATGTGATTGAGAATTGAGTAGATGATTGATAGGCTGAAAAGCTTGATTGTGATAGAACTCGTTATGATTGATAAGAGTCCTTCTGAGACTCATGGTTGGTTTGATTAAGATTGATTGTCTTATGAGGATTGAGTTTTGAGAGGAGTATCGAGCACCGAATTGGGTAAGAGCAAGTCCAACTTGAGCCCAATAACTACATCACCAAACGTAGGAGAGGATTGAACTGTTAAGTCGGATGTTTCCCTTTTTTATATTCCTTGCAGGGACTTGATTGATTAGCCTGGATCCATGATTGGTTGATTCGGTCTTTACCCTGGCAAAGTATTGGACGGTTGTGAAAACATCAATGAGATTGTTATATGATCACTGGCACATAAACAATTATTGTCGGATAAGAGAAACTCTTAAATGGATCTTGATAGTACTCTGATTGGAGTGGATTGGATATAATTGGTCTCTGTCTCTTCTTTAAACTTATGACATCCTAATTGAGTTTCTTAACTTTTTGAGTTGAGTCAAGTTGATTATTGAGTTGAGTCTCTTGAGTTGAATTGATTGTTGAGTTGAGTCCCTTGAGTTGATTGTTAAGTTGAGTATCCTTGATTGTGTTCTTTCTTTTCCAAATATTTTACATACTCGTACATTCCATATACTGATGTTCATTTGGTCCTGCATATTTTCATGATGAAGAGACATGTACTAGAGATCATCAAGAGGTGTTCCGTTGAGGATCTTATATTCTATAGCTGATTGGTGAGTCCTCCCCTACATTCAGACGATACCACTTATAACTTTTTTACTTTTGAGTTTAGTATTTTTATTTTGATTAAAGGTAGCCATGAACCTGTCATTGGCACCATCTAGATAGTAGTGATAGAGGCTTCATAGACTAGACAGTGATGAGCTGATGTTGAGATCTTTATCTCTTGAACGATTTCCTTTAAAACTATTCTTATGCCATAGATTTGGAGTTTGATTATTGGCCTATGACCTCTATACATTGAGTCAGATTGATGATTTGATTTGTCCATCTTATTGTGTCTTTATCTTAAGCTTTAGCCTCTTCTTGTGTGTAGTCTTGGCCTTACTGGCACCATTGAAACTACTTCCTCTTGTCACATTTTATGTGACACATTTTTCTTTTTAGTTCGTCCTAAAAAGAGTGCCACCTTACTATAATTAATTTTCCCTTATTGAGATGATTTATAACCGTGCAAATATCTGAGAATTGTTTTATACCACAAGTTTCGAAAGTCTTCATTTTTTCTTAAAAAATGTGTCAAGTCAAACGATATCACATAAAATGAGACGAAGAAAGAATATTTTATCCAGATGCCGTCACTAATTTACATTAGATAACAATAAGTTTTTCTTTCCATATAATTCCCCAAAAAGTTCTCTTGGAACCAATTTCTCACACTAAAACAAGCCAAAAACAAAAAGAAATGAAACATTGATAAACCAACTGAATGTTGAAATAATGAGTGAGCTTGACTGATGCTTCGATAGTGCTAACTTCATCGATGTGAATGTCTTCAAGTGATAGCTTCTTCTCCTGTTTCATCCAAATAGTATTATTTATTAAAAAGAATCAATAAATTTATGTAGGATTTGGATTTGTTTGTATATTTACCTTAGGTATCATGAAAAAAGATTGTGTATATGCTTCACATCTTTCATTCTGTCAGGAATCTCCTTCAGCCTTGGACATCTATCGATATGAAAACCTCTAATCATAGGCATTGCATTTGTGGCTAAATGCCATCTTTCTAGGTTTGGAAGATCATCTAGATAAAGGAACTCCAGTTGACTGAAGCTGTTATCACTGCAAATCATTTCTTTTCCATCATAAGCTCTAATCATCAATGTGAGATTCCTTAGGTTTGGCAACATTCCCAAACTAGGCATCGGATCTTCTATCAGTTCTGAGTCCGAAAGAAGCATCATTGTGATGGAATTTGGAAACACAGGCACTTTCTCTATTCTCCCATGTAACCACAATTTCTGGAGCTTTTGACAACAATTAAGAAATTCAAGGGCTGGAAATGCTGTATCATCTGGTTGTATTGACAATGTAAGAGTGCTAAGGTTTTTCAAGCTGCTAATGTTGTTTAGGGAGTAAGATTTGGTAATAAAATTCATGCTTAATTCTCGAAGATTGACTAAATCAACAGGGTCAACATCTTTCCACTGATCACAACACACATTTTGAAGAACTTGAAGACTAGTGAGTTTGCTGATATGTTTCAGAGGTTCTAAATACCAAGCATCTAAATGTCTTAGATTTATTAGGTCAGCTGTCTCAGGGGGTAATTGGCATAAGCCTTGGACACGAAGTGTCTGTAAATTCTTGAGTTTGCCAATGGAGGAGGGAAGAGCATGTCTGTTCAAATTTTTCACACGTAAGAACTTGAGGTGGTACAAACTCCCTATGGCATCAGGTACAGTACCAACTCTAATTTCCACGTACAGCACATGTAGATGTCGGAACACATTACGGAACTTCATATGAGTTGTGTAAAAAAAATCATTACTGAAGAACATAACTGACCTCAACTTCAAATTGGAAAGATCAAGTGAGAGGTACCTTTCTACTTGATCATGAATGACATGTCTGGTACATGAAGAGGATATGGAGTGCTTTCTTGGACCATAAATGTCAAACAAGTTTACCTCCAATGCCTTTTGTACGGCAAGATCACGAAGTAAATCATGAACCCTACATTGAGTAACTTCTTCCCGAAATGTTCTAGCCACTTGAACCAAGCTTCGTCTTATCAGCTCATTCAAGAAGCCTTCAGCGACATCCTCCATTCTTTCTTCTCCATTTGGTATGAAGCCCTCCGCCATCCACATCCATATTGTGTTTTCAGAAAAGATCTCTTCATCTTCTGGAAAAATACCAAAGTACAGAAAACACTGCTTGAGCGCAGTTGATAAATCATTGTAGCTTAATGATAGTATATTGGAGATTTCAATATATTTATCTTCAATAATGTTCTTCCAAAGGTGATCTTTCACCTTTTGCCATTCATCTAGCCCACTTTTATGCGAAAGTAGTCCGCTCAATACAACAATTGCAAGAGGTAAGCCTCCACACTTGTCCACCATTTCCTTAGCTAGCCTCTCCATTGTGGAGGCCATTGCTCGAACATCAAGGAGTTTCCTGCAAAAGAGATCCCAACTTTCTTCTTGGCTTAGGAAACGAAGTTTATGGACAAAACCTTTGTCGTCTGCTCTTTCAGCGACACCCTCTTTGCGCGTGGTGATAATAACTCTGCTGCCATTCTTGCTATCAGGGAATGCTCTTTTCAAACTCTCCCATGCTTCTCTCTGCCAAACGTCATCCACCACCACAAGGTATTTGCGTTCTTTTAGAAGATCACGAAGGTGAATTTCTAAATCTCCTTCGGTCATCCTTTGCAACAACTCTAGAGTTTCCTTGGTGCGACCTTGGATGGATTTTATGATATTCCTAAGAAGATCCATTGTATTGTACTCTTGAGAAACACATATCCAAAGGCGTGTAGGGAAGCTATTGAGTATATCAGGACTGTTGTAGAGATTTCTTGCAAGAGTGGTCTTGCCTAATCCACCCATCCCATAAATGGAGAGGACACTTCGACGAGGCTCTGCTTTGAGAAGTTCAGATAGCAGTGTTTGTACAACATCCTGAAGTCCAACAAAAATATAATCCTGGTCATCCACATATGAGGTAGTTCTCCTCAATGTTGTAACCATGGCAGACTGATTACTTGGCCCTTCTCCAGCATTATTATCGAAATTTGTTATACCATAAGTCTCTCGCTTGCGAGAGATATCCATGATCCGTTGCTTGAGTGATTGGATCTCCTTGGCAACATTGTAGAATTTCTTCTCCTTCATACATATGCAAGCGCAAGCCTTGAGGTGACTAACACTTTCACCAGCCTCGAAGCTGTAAGTCTCGAGTATAGCAACAGCGTCATTAGCAATAGAGTTGATCTCAAACACCCATTGTTGAACTCTTTGATCTCTACTTTGCTTTTGTTCTGCATCTCTGAGGAATGACTGAATGAAGAGTAGCTCCCTTCTCAGCCATCTAACTTCATCTCTCAGACTTTTACGCAGGGAAATTTCCTGTATGAGGAAATCACCCAATTTTTGAACTGCAAATGACACAAATGCATCAGCCATCTTCAGAAATACTACTTTTGATTGAAAACAAAAAGAGGCTAACTGTATGGATATTAATATTTTATGAAAAAAGGTAATCTGTATTTTATGAAACAGAGAATGAGTTTGATAAGAGATGAATATTGTTATGGTGAAATTGAGTATTTATAGCTTGAAAAACTCAACAGATGGACATGGAATAAAGTCTAAAGTAACAAAGATGATAGAGTGAGGTTAATGATAAAGAAAAGTATATATTCTAATTTCTATCCAACAGTGGAAAAAAAAGAAAAAGAGCTGAGTTTAATGATAGAGAAAAGTATATATTCTCTCTAACAGTGAAAATAAGAAAATAATAATCGCAAAGCAGAAGAAATTCACAAGTTATGCTCCAGCATATTGGAATACAAGTCGGAAATGGTAGATAGGTTTGTAGGGGTAAGTTGATGTCTGACCTTGTGTTATAGTAGGTTATCTTGTGTTGTTATTATCCGTCTCATATTTGTTAATTTGTTAATTTTATCGTATTTATATACTATCATTTATTTTTCATTATTAGTCGTTCTTTCTTTTTTTCCTTTCCCTTTCCCTTTTTTCCATATATGGTATTTTCTGCTTATGGGACTTGATTTTTGAGACGAGGGTTTTCCGAAAACAGTCTCTCTATCTCTATGGGGTAGTGGTAAGATCAGATAGGTGTGATAGGTTTTGTGATGATAGCATTTGAGGTCAAGTCTAATTTGATAGGTTTTGTGATGATAGCATTTGAGGTCAAGTCTAATTTGTTGATTGTTCAATGAGCTTACTCTTGTTGCCACGATCCATAGAGATTCAGTCATTTACCACTCTGATTGTCTTGATTTTTGGTGTATCCCTAATTTCTATCTTGTTCCATTCATCTTTTTCTCCTCTCTTTCCATTGTTTTGTTGAGTTAAAACTTCAATGTGATTTCTTATGTTTATTAAGAATATTACAGTTTATGTCCAGAAGATTTAGTACTGCTCACTAATATTAGGAACCATTAAAATATTAGTCTAGAACGCAGTAACTTTAAAAGACTAAAATTCTGAGTGTTTAATTACAAGAGATAAATAAATTCAAGAAGGAATTTTGACAAGTTTCTATTTTCCACATGCATCCTCTCCCTCTTGTTTTCCTTCATATAGGATTCTTTTCCCTTTTTGTATGACTTGTTTTCAACTCGCTCATATTCAATCCAACCTGCCCATCTTAAGTCGTCGTACAAGACCTTGTACACCAGAAATGTTCACAAGCAAAATCGACTCACTACCTCTTTCAGTCTGATACTTATGAAAGTTGCATTGTCTCCTCTGATTATTCTTTTCCCTGGCTTCTTGACCTTCAAGCTTTGATGAGTGAGCGATAGCCTCTGATATAGCCTTTGGTAGCCAAAATCCTGGTCTTTCGATAGAGGCTGCACGATCAAGCACCAATGGTTCCCGCAATGTGATCTGAATGCCATCATACGTCCATAACGCTAAATCTGCATCCCCTTTCAAACCCAGGGAGAACCATCCTAAGCCAGCAACTGCAACATCCATGCTGTTGACATCCCAGCTCGTTCCACGTGCTTTTACTTCCCTCTTTTGCCATTGTCCCAATTCAGAAACTCGTTCCATTGAAATGGGAGGCTAAAGAATAGGAAAAAAACAGAACAATTAGCAGAGTTATTATAAAGTATAGACTGCCAGTAGAATAAAAGATGTTGACCCTGTTTGGCAGTTTCTTTACAAAAGGATCTCAAAGTGTTTCATGGATCACACGTACAAAACACGTGTCCAAAAACTAGTAATAATAAAAGTGGTTAAAACTCTCATGTTTAAATTAGAATCTATGCCTTTTTTTTTTCAAAAGAAAAAGTGTCTATTACTATACTTTAATTTCTACTATTTATTTGGTGTTACAAATTTGGATTTCTCAAGAATTAGTTTAAATAGAATGGTTTTGATTTCTCAATCAATAAAAACTATGTATTCTAATAATTGTAATTACTTATTTGTTTAGTACTAGTTGATGCCGGCAACTGAAATACTACAAGTATAATACGAGGATTAAATAATGACGAGATTATCTAATGAGTATATTTTTATCGGTAGATATTTAGTTCATTGGACAACTAAAAGTTAAATATATAGGCAGAACAATTAATTGAACAGAAAAGGGTAAATAAAATGCTCTCAAACTATGTGAAATGAAAAAAAACATTATCAGTTAATAGTTTGGTCCAAAAAGGTTGTTGCCTTCAATAGTTTAGTCCCAAATGCCCTTATTATTACTTAATGGGTCAAAAATATCATTTTCTAAATAAATATATTATTTCTTTTCTTTTTTAAATACAGTGATTTTTTTAATTTAGAAAATATTTATCGCACTTCAACTAGGAAAACATTAAGTAATAAAATATGTTCTATTTTATAATATTTTATTAGAAAATTGATATCGTTATCTATATAAAAACTAAATGTAACACCCCAACTTTTTTTAGCTAAGATTGAGTCATCCTTCATATGATATAAGATTGTAACCGATGATGCTTAATTGAGCATAGGTGTTAAAGTCAATTTTTTAATGTGAGAATAGATTTGGAGATGAACTAAGGTCACACGAACCCTCAAGTGCGAAGTTAAGTTAAAAAAAAATTTAGCGATTGAGTTTCGATGTAAGATTTTAAAAAAGTTAGGTGGACCAATGACTTTTAGATTGTATATACATAGTAGGATCAATTCAAAAGTATAATTTTTTAAATTATATTAGATGTGATTTAGAGTCATAAGGAATCTTTTACATCAAGCCAAGTCCAAAAAATTTCTACAGACTAAGTATTGGTATGAGTAGATAGAAAGGTCAATTTCAAATGAGCATATCTCCTAAAATATAATGAATTAGGTGGCTCAAAATATATGATATTAAATATCTTTGAATTGTTTTTACAACGCATCCAATTTCGCCTTAATTGGAGTTCGGAATAAAAAGTTATGACCATCTTACTGGAGATGTGCAGAGCTGTCTAAAGGTCCGCGATAGCTCCGCGACAGAGTTGATGCGGACTCTTCTGGATAAGTTAAATGACGTCCTTTTATTAGGTTTTGAGGGTATTTTTATCCTACAACCTTTGGGGGTTTATTTTAATGTCCCAAGACTTATAAAACGTCAGTTTTTTTATAAGTAAAACCCTCTATTTCACTTCTAAACTTAAACGCTCAAGAATTATCAAGAAAATCATCAAGTTAGAGTTAGTTTTCAAGATTCATCATCAAGGTAAGTTATTCTTCATAAATTTCAAGCTTCCCAACTCAAATTTCTTCATCTATTCATTAATCTCTAAGAGAAATCTTAAATCACATAAGGATCTTTATAACACAATCAACAATTCGCTTCATTTTTAATTAGGGCTTGATCTAGCTTCTTTAGGGGTTATTACTTCTTTGGTAGCTCACATATACTCTTTACCTACTTATGCATTCTGATCATAGCACAAGACTTTACTACTCAAGCTGCATTATATACCCACCACCAATATATCATAGGATTCATCATGACAGGAGCTTTTGCTCATGGAACTATATTTTTCATTAGAGATTACAATCTGGAGCAAAATGAAGATAATGTATTGGCAAGAATGTTAGATCATAAAGAAGCTATCATATCTCATTTAAGTTGGGCCAGCCTCTTTCTAGGATTCCATACCCTGGGACTTTATGTTCATAATGATGTCATGCTTGTCATTGCCTAGGGTTTCAAGAAAACAAATTCAAGAATTCCAAGAAAGGATTTCTTGATTCTTCTTTTTCAAAAATTAGGGTTCTTCATCAAGAACTCTAAAAATTCTAAGTCAAGAATTCAAAAATCAAAGAGAAGCCCTTTGACCAATATTTTTTTTCAAGTTCTTCCACTCTAAAGGAACTACAACGAGAATTTCTTTTCTCAAGAACAACCATCAAGGTTCCAAGATCAAGGATTTTCTCCAAGAAATCTAGTATTCATCAATTTCGATTGTAATACCAACTTTCCCGGTATGTAAGGCTAAGCTAAAGCATGAAATTATTCTTCTATGTGCCCCCATGGATGGTAATAGAAAGATTGTGAAAGTATTGAGTCTCTATGGGTGTGTCTTTGAAGGTAATTTTCTTGTCACTATATATATTCTATGTATTTTTTATGCTTGATGATCATCATGAACTTGATTTACTAAACAACTATTTTTACATAAGTTATTTTATAAAGCTTAGATATTATTTGATAAAAGATTTGCATGAATGAATCTAGGGGTTGAGTCTAGAGCCTTGACAGTATGATTGTGATTGAGCATGATGATGATGTTGATAGAATTTGATCGTCTTCATAATCAAACTCAAATGATTGGTCAAAATTGATAGTCCTCTTAACTATTGTCTAAATCCCTTTTGAAAGATGTGATTGAGAATTGAGTAGATGATTGATAGGCTGAAAAGCTTGATTGTGATAGAACTCGTTATGATTGATAAGAGTCCTTCTGAGACTCATGGTTGGTTTGATTGAGATTGATTGTCTTATGAGGATTGAGTTTTGAGAGGAGTATCGAGCACTGAATTGGGTAAAAGCAAGTCCAACTTGAGCCCAATAACTACATCACCAAACGTAGGAGAGGATTGAACTGTTAAGTCGGATGTTTCCCTTTTTTATATTCCTTGCAGGGACTTGATTGATTAGCCTGGATCCATGATTGGTTGATTCGATCTTTACCCTGGCAAAGTATTGGACGATTGTGAAAACATCAATGAGATTGTTATATGATCACTGGCACATAAACAATTATTGTCGGATAAGAGAAACTCTTAAATGGATCTTGATAGTACTCTGATTGGAGTGGATTGGATATAATTGGTCTCTGTCTAAACCATATTTTTTTCTTTAAACTTATGACATCCTAATTGAGTTTCTTAACTTTTTGAGTTGAGTCAAGTTGATTATTGAGTTGAGTCTCTTGAGTTGAATTGATTGTTGAGTTGAGTCCCTTGAGTTGATTGTTAAGTTGAGTATCCTTGATTGTGTTCTTTCTTTTCCAACTATTTTACATACTCGTACATTCCACATACTGATGTTCATTTGGTCCTGCATATTTTCATGATGAAGAGACATGTACTAGAGATCATCAAGAGGTGTTCCGTTGAGGATCTTATATTCTATAGCTGATTGGTGAGTCATCCCCTACATTCAGACGATACCACTTATAACTTTTTTACTTTTGAGTTTAGTATTTTTATTTTGATTAAAGGTAGCCATGAACCTGTCATTGGCACCATCTAGATAGTAGTGATAGAGGCTTCATAGACTAGACAGTGATGAGATGATGCTGAGATCTTTATCTCTTGACCGATTTCCTTTAAAACTATTCTTATGCCATAGATTTGGAGTTTGATTATTGGCCTATGACCTCTATACATTGAGTCAGATTGATGATTTGATTTGTCCATCTTATTGTCTCTTTATCTTAAGCTTTAGCCTCTTCTTGTGTGTGGTCTTGGCCTTACTGGCAGCCATTGAAACTACTTCCTCTTGTCCCATTTTATGTGATACATTTTTCTTTTTAGTTCGTCCTAAAAAGAGTGCCACCTTACTATAATTAATTTTCCCTTACTGAGATGATTTATAACCGTGCAAATATCTGAGAATTGTTTTATACCACAAGTTTCGAAAGTCTTCATTTTTTCTTAAAAAATGTGTCAAGTCAAACGATATCACATAAAATGAGACGAAGAAAGAATATTTTATCCAGATGCCGTCACTAATTTACATTAGATAACGATAAGTTTTTCTTTCCATATAATTCCCCAAAAAGTTCTCTTGGAACCAATTTCTCACACTAAAACAAGCCAAAAACAAAAAGAAATGAAACATTGATAAACCAACTGAATGTTGAAATAATGAGTGAACTTGACTGATGCTTCGATAGTGCTAACTTCATCGATGTGAATGTCTTCAAGTGATAGCTTCTTCTCCTGTTTCATCCAAATAGTATGATTTATTAAAAAGAATCAATAAATTTATGTAGGATTTGGATTTGTTTGTATATTTACCTTAGGTATCATGAAAAAAGATTGTGTATATGCTTCACATCTTTCATTCTGTCAGGAATCTCCTTCAGCCTCGGACATTTATCGATATAAACACCTCTAATCATAGGCATTGCATTTGTGGCTAAATGCCATCTTTCTAGGTTTGGAAGATCATCTAGATAAAGGAACTCCAGTTAACTGAAGCTGTTATCACTGCAAATCATTTCTTTTCCATCATAAGCTCTAATCATCAATGTGAGATTCCTTAGGTTTGGCAACATTCCCAAACTAGGCATCGGATCTTCTATCAGTTCTGAGTCCGAAAGAAGCATCATTGTGATGGAATTTGGAAACACAGGCACTTTCTCTATTCTCCCATGTAACCACAATTTCTGGAGCTTTTGACAACAATTAAGAAATTCAAGGGCTGGAAATGCTGTATCATCTGGTTGTATTGACAATGTAAGAGTGCTAAGGTTTTTCAAGCTGCTAATGTTGTCTAGGGAGTAAGATTTGGTAATACCATTCATGGATAATTCTCGAAGATTGACTAAATCAACAGGGTCAACATCTTTCCACTGATCACAATACACGTTTTGAAGAACTTGAAGACTAGTGAGTTTGCTGATATGTTTCAGAGGTTTTGAATACTGAGCATCTAAATGTCTTAGATTTATTAGGTCAGCTGTCTCAGGGGGTAATTGGCATAAGCCTTGGACACGAAGTGTCTGTAAATTCTTGAGTTTGCCAATGGAGGAGGGAAGAGCACGTCTGTTCAAATTTTTCACACTTAAGAACTTGAGGAGGTACAAACTCCCTATGGCATCAGGTACAGTACCAACTCTAATTTCCACGTACAACACATGTAGATGTCGGAACACATTACGGAACTTCATATGAGTTATATAAAAAAAATCTTTACCAAAGAACATAACTGACCTCAACTTCAAATTGGAAAGATCAAGTGAAAGGTACCTTTCTACTTGATCATGAATGGCATGTCTGGTACATGAAGAGGATATGGAGTGCTTTCTTGGACCATAAATGTCAAATAAGTTTACCTCCTTTGCCTTTTGTACGGCAAGATCACGAAGTAAATCATGAACCCTACATTGAATAACTTTTTCCCAAAATGTCCCAGCCACTTGAACCAAGCTTCGTCTTATCAGCTCATTCAAGAAGCGTTCAGCGACATCCTCCATTCTTTCTTCTCCATTTGGTATGAAACCCTCCGCCATCCACATCCATATTATATTTTCAGCACCAACCTCTCGATCTTCTGGGAAAATACCAAAGTACAGAATGTCAAAAATGGAGACAAAATAGTAGTCAAAAATGGAGGCAAAAAGTAGTCAACAATAGTTGCCAATTTGGTTTTGGCAACTTGGTTGGCAAGTTGTCAAATTGGTTTTGGCAACTTGGTTGGCAAGTTGTCAAATTGTTTTTGGCAACTTGCTTGGCCACCATTCTTGTTGAATTGTCAACAATGGTAGGCTAACTTTTGCCTATAAAAGGAGCACTTTGGCTCCTCATTTTAACATATCCAAAAGAAAAAAATATCCATAACAACATCCCACAAGAGAAATCCAAAGAGAGTAAAACACAAAGAGAGTTATATACCAAGAGAAATATAGTCTTGAGTGTCCTCTTTAGTGAGTTGTTCCTTTTACGAGAGAGAAGTGTTTATTATTGTTTTCTCCTTGTATTTGAGAGCAGTGTACTTTCTATTGTTATAGTGAAATCCTTCTGCCCCGTGGTTTTTCCCCTCTATTTATTTGAGGGTTTTCCACGTAAAATATCGTGTCTAATTTATTTTCATTATTTATTTATTATCACATCAAACTTTAGTTGTGGTGCTTCCTCACCTAACAGTGGTATCAGAGCCCTCGGTTGTTCTGTCTATTTTATGCGAAAGTACTATCTGTGAATAGTAAATTTCGGAGACGATACAGTTTGTCATGAAAAGTTCGCAAAAATATTCAGAAACGTTCTAAAAGGGTGAAAAGCAAAAACAATGTCAAGTACAACAAAGTTTGATGTTGAAAAATTCAATGGGACTAATTTCTCATTGTGGAAAATGAAAATAAGAGCGATATTGAGAAAAGACAATTGCTTAGCTGCAATTGAAGGGAGGCCCACAGACATTACTGATGACAGCAAGTGGAACGACATAGACAACAACGCAGTTGCAGATCTACACTTGGCACTGGCTGATCAAGTATTGTCTAGTCTAGCTGAAAAACGAACGGCGAAGGAAATATGGGATACTCTTACGGGGTTGTATGAGGTCAAGTCTTTGCATAATAAAATCTTCTTAAAAGAAGATTGTATACTCTTCGAATGGCAGAGTCCATGTCGGTTACTGAACACATCAATACTTTGAATACTCTATTTTCGCAACTTACAACAATGGGTTGCAAAATAGAGGGGATTGAACGTGCGGAGCTTCTACTTCAAAGTCTGCCTGACTCGTATGATCAACTCATCATCAACCTGACGAACAATACTGACAGTCTAGTTTTCGATGAAATCGCAGCCGCTGTCTTAGAAGAAGAAAATCGGCGCAAAAACAAGGAAGACAGACAAGTAAGTTCGCAGCAAGCTGAAGCCTTGACGATGGTGAGAGGAAGACCAACGGAACGTGGCACCAGTGGGAGTCACAATCATGGCAGATCTAAATCCAAAAGTAAGAAGCATGTCAAGTGCCATCACTGTGGCAAGAAAGGGCACTTCAAGAAAGATTGTTGGTTCAGAAAGAAGAGTGAAAACCCTGAGTCATCAAATGCTCAAGGGAATGTTGCAAGTACCTCGGATAATGGCGATGTGTTGTGTAGTGAGTCAATATCAAATAATGAAGGCAGAAAGCATTTCTCCGATGTCTGGATCATGGACACAGGAGCAACATGGCACATGACTTCCCGGAGAGAATGGTTCCATCAATATGAACCTATCTCTGGAGGGTCTGTGTTCATGGGAAATGACCATGCTTTGGATGTTATTGGTATTGGGTCCATCAAAATAAAAATGTATGATGGCACGATACGCACGATCCAGGAGGTACGGCATGTAAAAGACTTGAAAAAGAATCTATTGTCTTTGGGATAATTAGATGAAAATGGATGCTCATACAAGACTCATGGTGGAGTCATGAAGATATCCAAAGGAGCGCTTGTAGTAGTGAAAGCTGAGAAAGTTGCTGCAAATTTATATGTGCTTAAAGGTGAAACACACCAGGAAGGAGAAGCATCAACTGCTTCAGCAAGTTCATTTGAAGAATCAACGATGATGTGGCATCGTAAACTAGGCCATATGTCGGAACGAGGTTTGAAGATTCTTGCTGAGCAAAAGCTTCTTCCAGGACTCAAAAAGGTTTCATTACCCTTTTGTGAGCATTGTGTTACTAGCAAGCAACATAGACAGAAGTTCAGCAATTCCTCTGCTAAAAGCAAGGAAATACTAGATCTGGTCCACTCTGATGTCTGGCAAGCACCGGTGGAGTCCCTAGGAGGAGCGAAATATTTCGTGTCATTCATCGACAATTACTCCAGGAGAAGTTGGGTGTATCCAATCAAGAGAAAGACAGATGTTTTTCCAGCTTTCAAAGAATTCAAAGCGCGGGTGGAACTTGAATCTGAAAAGAAGATCAAGTGTTTAAGGACAGATAATGGAGGAGAATATACTGGTGATGAATTTGATAACTTCTGCAAACAAGAAGGTATCAAAAGGCAGTTCACGGTGGCATATACTCCACAACAAAATGGAGTAGCAGAGCGGATGAACAGAACCTTGTTGGAACGGACAAGAGCTATGTTGGCAACTGCAGGCCTGGAAAAACATTTTTGGGCAGAAGCAGTCAAAACCGCCTGTTATGTGATCAATCGGTTACCATCGACCGCAATTGATCTAAAAACACCGATGGAGATGTGGACAGGAAAACCAGCCGATTATTCTCATTTACATATATTCGGAAGTCCTGCTTATGTGATGTACAACACCCAAGAAAAATAGAAGTTGGATCCAAAATCCAGAGAATGCATTTTCTTAGGGTATGCTGATGGAGTCAAGGGGTATCGCTTGTGGGATCCCACTTCCCGCAAGGTGGTAATCAGCAAGGATGTTGTATTTGTAGAAAACAAGTTACAAGCAAAAGAAGGTAGCACTTCAAAAGAAAAACCAGAGACTACTACAGTTGAAGAAATAAAAGAAGTGTCAGTTTCTTCTGAAGCAGCACCAGAGCACGAAGAACAAGAGCAAGCTGAGATCGAAACTCCACAAGTTCGACGGTCAACTAGGGAGAGAAAAGAACCAGCTTGGCACTCTGATTATTCTATGGAGGGCAATATTGCATACTGTCTATTAACAGAAGATGGAGAGCCTTCAACTTTTCAGGAGGCTATGAAAGGCCAAGAATCATCTCTTTGGATGGCAGCAATGCAAGAAGAAATTGAAGCTCTTCATAAAAATAAAACGTGGGATCTTGTTCAATTACCACCAAGAAGGAAGGCCATTGGAAACAAATGGGTCTACAAGATCAAACGCAACGGTAATGATCAAGTGGAAAGGTATCGTGCAAGATTGGTGGTGAAAGGATTCGCTCAGAAAGAAGGTATAGACTTCAATGAAATATTTTCTCCGGTGGTTCGTCTCACAACCATTCGAGTGGTCCTGGCGATGTGTGCTATATTTGACTTGTACTTGGAGCAGTTAGATGTCAAAACTGCATTTCTTCATGGAGAGCTTGAAGAAGAAATTTACATGCTCCAACCAGAAGGTTTTGAAGAACAGGGAAAAGAGAACTTGGTTTGCAGGTTGAACAAATCTCTATACGGTCTCAAACAGGCGCCGAGATGTTGGTATAAAAGATTTGATTCCTTCATTATAAGCCTTGGATACAACAGACATAGTTCAGATCCTTGTGTTTATTACAAGAGATTTGGTGATGGCGATTTTGTTATTTTGCTGTTGTATGTTGATGACATGTTGGTAGCAGGCCCCAACAAAGATCATCTCACAAATTTAAAGGCACAGTTGGCTAGGGAATTTGAAATGAAGGACTTGGGACCGGCAAACAAGATTCTAGGGATGCAAATTCACCGAGACAGAAATAATAGGAAGATTTGGCTTTCTCAAGAGAACTACTTGAAGAAAATCTTGCGACGCTTCAAGATGCAAGATTGTAAGTCAATATCTACCCCACTTCCTATTAATTTCAAGTTATCCTCAAGTATGAGTCCTAGCAATGAAGCAGAGAGGATGGAGATGTCTCGAGTACCGTATGCATCAGCAGTGGGAAGTTTAATGTTCGCCATGGTATGTACAAGACCTGATATTGCACAAGCAGTGGGAGTGGTCAGTCGATACATGGCTAATCCTGGTAGAGAGCATTGGAATACTATTAAGAGGATCTTGAGATACATCAAGGGTACCTCAAATGTTGCAATGTGTTATGGAAGATCAGACTTTACTGTTAAAGGTTATGTTGATTCAGATTATGCAGGTGATCTTGATAAAAGCAAGTCCACCACACGTTATGTGTTTACTCTTGCTGGAGGAGCTGTAAGCTGGGTTTCAAAACTGCAATCTATCGTGGCTACATCCACGACAGAAGCAGAATATGTAGCAGCTACACAAGCTAGCAAAGAGGCAATATGGATGCAGATGTTACTGGAGGAGCTCGAGCACAAACAAGAGAAGGTCGTTCTGTTTTGTGACAGTCAGAGCGCTTTACATCTTGCAAAGAATCCGGCATTTCATTCAAGGACAAAACACATACGAGTCCAGTATCACTTTGTTCGTGAGAAGGTGGAAGAAGGCAGTGTGGATATTCAGAAAATTCACACCAATGACAACCTAGCAGATATGTTTACGAAGCCGATCAACAGTAACAAGTTTATATGGGGTCGATCTTCTATTGGCCTAGCAGAAACGTAGCATTGCAGTAATTGGGTAGAAAGGATGGTGTGAAGACTTAATTGATTCTCAATTAAATCTTCAAGTGGGAGAAATGTCAAAAATGGAGACAAAATAGTAGTCAAAAATGGAGGCAAAAAGTAGTCAACAATAGTTGCCAATTTGGTTTTGGCAACTTGGTTGGCAAGTTGTCAAATTGGTTTTGGAAACTTGGTTGGCAAGTTGTCAAATTGTTTTTGGCAACTTGATTGGCAAGTTGCCAATTGTTTTGGCAACTTGCTTGGCCACCATTCTTGTTGAATTGTCAACAATGGTAGGCTAACTTTTGCCTATAAAAGGAGCACTTTGGCTCCTCATTTTAACATATCCAAAAGAAAAAAACATCCATAACAACATCCCACAAGAGAAATCCAAAGAGAGTAAAACACAAAGAGAGTTATATACCAAGAGAAATATAGTCTTGAGTGTCCTCTTTAGTGAGTTGTTCCTTTTACGAGAGAGAAGTGTTTATTATTGTTTTCTCCTTGTATTTGAGAGCAGTGTACTTTCTATTGTTATAGTGAAATCCTTCTGCCCCGTGGTTTTTCCCCTCTATTTATTTGAGGGTTTTCCACGTAAAATATCGTGTCTAATTTATTTTCATTATTTATTTATTATCACATCAAACTTTAGTTGTGGTGCTTCCTCACCTAACACAAAAAACACTGCTTGAGCGCAGTTGATAAATCATTGTAGCTTAATGATAGTATGTTGGAGATTTCAATATATTTATCATACATTCTGTCATTCTGTCAGGAAAAAAGATTGTGTATATGCTTCACATCTTTCATTCTGTCAGGAATCTCCTTCAGCCTTGGACATTTATCGATATAAAGACCTCTAATCATAGGCATTGCATTTGTGGCTAAATGCCATCTTTCTAGGTTTGGAAGATCATCTAGATAAAGGAACTCCAGTTGACTGAAGCTGTTATCACTGCAAATCATTTCTTTTCCATCATAAGCTCTAATCATCAATGTGAGATTCCTTAGGTTTGGCAACATTCCCAAACTAGGCATCGGATCTTCTATCAGTTCTGAGTCCGAAAGAAGCATCATTGTGATGGAATTTGGAAACACAGGCACTTTCTCTATTCTCCCATGTAACCACAATTTCTGGAGCTTTTGACAACAATTAAGAAATTCAAGGGCTGGAAATGCTGTATCATCTGGTTGTATTGACAATGTAAGAGTGCTAAGGTTTTTCAAGCTGCTAATGTTGTTTAGGGAGTAAGATTTGGTAATAAAATTCATGCTTAATTCTCGAAGATTGACTAAATCAACAGGGTCAACATCTTTCCACTGATCACAACACACATTTTGAAGAACTTGAAGACTAGTGAGTTTGCTGATATGTTTCAGAGGTTCTAAATACCAAGCATCTAAATGTCTTAGATTTATTAGGTCAGCTGTCTCAGGGGGTAATTGGCATAAGCCTTGGACACGAAGTGTCTGTAAATTCTTGAGTTTGCCAATGGAGGAGGGAAGAGCATGTCTGTTCAAATTTTTCACACGTAAGAACTTGAGGTGGTACAAACTCCCTATGGCATCAGGTACAGTACCAACTCTAATTTCCACGTACAGCACATGTAGATGTCGGAACACATTACGGAACTTCATATGAGTTGTGTAAAAAAAATCATTACTGAAGAACATAACTGACCTCAACTTCAAATTGGAAAGATCAAGTGAGAGGTACCTTTCTACTTGATCATGAATGACATGTCTGGTACATGAAGAGGATATGGAGTGCTTTCTTGGACCATAAATGTCAAACAAGTTTACCTCCAATGCCTTTTGTATGGCAAGATCACGAAGTAAATCATGAACCCTACATTGAGTAACTTCTTCCCGAAATGTTCTAGCCACTTGAACCAAGCTTCGTCTTATCAGCTCATTCAAGAAGCCTTCAGCGACATCCTCCATTCTTTCTTCTCCATTTGGTAGGAAGCCCTCCGCCATCCACAACTGTATTATGTATTCAGAAAAGATCTCTTCATCTTCTGGAAAAATACCAAAGTACAAAAAACACTGCTTGAGCGCAGTTGATAAATCATTGTAGCTTAATGATAGTATATTGGAGATTTCAATATATTTATCTTCAATAATGTTCTTCCAAAGGTGATCTTTCACCTTTTGCCATTCGTCTAGCCCCCTTTTATGCGAAAGTAGTCCGCTCAATACAACAATTGCAAGAGGTAAGCCTCCACACTTGTCCACCATTTCCTTAGCTAGCCTCTCCATTGTGGAAGCCATTGCTCCAACATCAAGGAGTTTCCTGCAAAAGAGATCCCAACTTTCTTCTTGGCTTAGGAAACGAAGTTTATGGACAAAACCTCTGTCGTCTGCTCTTTCAGCAACATCCTCTTTGCGCGTGGTGATAATAACTCTGCTGCCATTCTTGCTATCAGGGAATGCTCTTTTCAAACTCTCCCATGCTTCTCTCTGCCATACATCATCAACCACTACAAGGTATTTGCGTTCCTTTAAAAGATCACGAAGGTAAATTTCTAGATCTCCTTCTGTCATCCTTTGCAACAACTCTAGAGTTTCCTTGGTGCGACCTTGGATGGATTTTATGATATTCCTAAGAACTTCCATTGTGTTGTACTCTTGAGAAACACATATCCAAACGCGTGTAGGGAAGCTATTGAGTATATCAGGACTGTTGTAGAGATTTCTTGCAAGAGTGGTCTTGCCTAATCCACCCATCCCATACATGGAGAGGACACTTCGACGAGGCTCTGCTTTGAGAAGTTCAGATAGCAGTGTTTGTACAACATCCTGAAGTCCAACAAAAATATAATCCTGGTCATCCACATATGAGGTAGTTCTCCTCAATGTTGTAACCATGGCAGACTGATTACTTGGCCCTTCCCCAGCATTATTATCGATATTTGTTATACCATAAGTCTCTCGCTTGCGAGAGATATCCAAGATTCGTTGCTTGAGTGATCCGATCTCCTTGGCAGCATTGTAGAATTTCTTCTCCTTCATACATATGCAAGCGCAACTAGCAAATTCATCGTCATCACCTTTACCAGCCTCGAAGCTGTAAGTCTCGAGTATAGCAACAGCGTCATTAGCAATAGAGTTGATCTCAAAGACCCATTGTTGAACTCTTTGATCTCTACTTTGCTTTTGTTCTGCATCTCTGAGGAAAGATTGTATGAAAAGTAGCTCACTTCTCAGCCATCTAACTTCATCTCTCAGACTTTTACGCAGGGAAATTTCCTGTATGAGGAAATCACCCAATTTTTGAACTGCAAATGACACAAAGGCATCAGCCATCTTCAGGAATACTACTTTTGATTGGAATACAAGTTGGAAAATTGGGGCATAAATAATGTGTTCAAAGGCATAATAATGTGTTCAAAGGCAAGAGCAAAAAGAAAGTTCTCATTATCAAAAAGGACAAAGATGTATAAAAGCTTTTTGAAATTTCTCACCAAACAAAAAGACTAAAAAAATTAAAGCATCTTCAAAAACCATGTGGAAAAACATATATAAAGGAAGACTATTCAACAACCATTACAAAACTTGTGGAGAAAAATATATACTATATATATATATGGAGAAAAGTGTCGTATAAATTGAAACAAAGGGAATAATTATATGTGTTGTATAATGGTCCACCTAATGACATTGATGATGGAGTTGAAGCAAATGGTAAAGAGTATGAAAATGGAGAATTGGCATTGTAGGTTGCTTATTAGCAGTAACTTTGGCATATATGTCTGCAAAAAAATGGATGAATATTACTCCTTCTGTTTAAAAAAGAATGATCTAGTTCGAATTAATATGAAATTTAAAAAAATAAAGAAGACTTTTTTATTTATGATTGTAAATTAAAGTTATGCCAAATGTACCAAAATAACTTTAATTTTGTGGACTTAAACATACTTCATGAAAAGTTGTGATTAAATATTGCCAAAAAAACGAAAAAATCATTCTTTTTGAAACAGATTAAAATATGAAATAGATCATTTTTAGTATAGGAAAGATGTATGACATCTATTATAAGGCTAACATATTGATAAAGCTTTAGTGGGATTGGCAATAAAGTAGGAGCCCCATCATTAAATTACATTTAGATAAACACAAAAGTTTTTAATTATTGATTTGTTTTGTGGATCGTGATAATGAAAGTAACAAGGAATCTGCTTTAATTTTCTGTCACTTTATATGATGGAACCAATCAAGTTGGAAGGGTTGATGTTTTTGCCTTGAAGATGTTGAAGTTGAATACCAAGAAATAATTGTTGCTTGTGAACGAGCTAAGGCGGCGAATAATAATAATGATTGTCGATATATAATGCAGTGACGAAAGGTGGTGATTTGTGATTTTTATGATAATAATGATGATTGTAAATAGTGACTAGTATGAGTGATTGACAACAATGATAATTGTGACTAATTATGGTTGGTAGTTGAACGATAATATTGAATGGATGGAATTGACAAACTATCATTTTTGTAGAAATCTCTAAATAGACATATTAATGGATAAATATGTTTAACTCAAATTGTAAGATAAGTACTATTTAATATAATAACTCGTATTCAATGCAATTAATTAAGTATCAAGTGTCAACCAAATAATAGATTATTTGCAACCTAAGTACAAGCAATGAGCAGCAACAACACTGCCTAGTCTACACTCTCACCACCTTGATGAAGTTAGACTAGATTTACAACAACACCTTTAGGCTTACACAACCTACAAGGTATACAACTCTCCAAAGAGCAACGAACAACAATGACCACAAACCTTTATAGATTAGGAGTGATCTTACACTTTACAACACAACACAACAGCTAAAAACAAGGAAACTATAGAAGCCTTCTATCAAGTCCCTCGTCTGCAGCAGTTGTATCTTCTTGCATAAGGAGCCAAGAGAGAGCTTTTGGAACAAGAATATTCAGTAGTGTGATCTTCCAAAAACTTGAGTTTATTCTTTGGACAAGCTCCTTTTATACTACACTCGATGCAGTGCATGGACCACTGGTCCTTCAGTACAACTGTGATAGACATTTCACCAACCACAACAGCTTTTAAACCAATTGTATCCCATGTTCAACTTAGCATAGCGATCCGATAGGCTACCTGGTCCTTGACTTAGTTTGTTGATCATCAAAACTTCAAAACCAAAAATCATGGACTTAATATTTTCCCCCTTTTTGATGATGACAAATTATGTTCCCCCTGCATGTATGCTTCCCTTTTTATTCCCAGCATTTTGTACCCGATCCCGTACCACCTGTTCCCCCTGAATGTATGCTTCCCCCTTTTTGCATCATTAAAAACCAAACAGTAAACTAAGAGAATAATCACAATCAAGAAATACCAGGTACTTGAGAATGTAAATTATGACCAAAAACATAGAAAATGAAGAACAAGAACCAAGAACCAGAAGAGAGAGTCACAACAAAAACCATTTCATTTCAACTCAGTACCCCAGTCATAACAATTACAAAACATAATATGACATGCCTAGGATCGGGCCACAAGCGATAAGGAGTAAGAACAGGATAACAAGAACCAGAAGGAGACAACAAGAAGGACACAAAGCTGGAAGACTTAGGAACTAGAGGACTTAGGAGCAAAGGACAGAATGAGCATAGTCAATCTGGCATTTCAGTCCTGATGCGCCTGATGTAGTTGCTGAGTGAGAGACTTAATTTCCTGGGTGTGCTTCTTGTTTTCTTCCTTTAATTTAAGCACTTCAGCAAAGCCAGGTCCCTCACTGGTGCCTTGAGATAACTTGGCTTTCAGCAAAACAATTTCAGCTTCCTTTTTAGAAAGCAGCAGCCATTCAAATAGGTGGCCCCATCCCTGAAAGTCAACGACATCCACCAACTCTCTCATGCCAGGGCTTTCTTTAGCCGTAGGCTCAAACATCCTACCACTCAAAACCTTTTGTTTTTTATAGAAAACTGATCCTCTCATCCCTGGTAATAACTTTTTCAACTTTTCTCCTTTTAACTTGTGAACTTGGTCCCCGAGTGGGAGCAGGGTCACCCCTCTTGCACTTTCCAGCATCCTTCTTCTGAGTCTTAGGGTCCTTTCTAGCTGCAGGTCCCTGAGATGAGGGCTTGGTTATCTAAGACAGTGGTCTGAGACCAACCAAGTCCTCATCAGACTCAGTCCAACTAACTTCCTTCTCCTCCTCAATATTTACAACCTGGTCCTCAGGAGTATCTTCCTCCACAACCATAGTATGCTTTAGCCTCTTCTTGTGTGCGGTCTTGGCCTTACTGGCAGCCATTGAAACTACTTCCTCTTGTCCCATTTTATGTGACACATTTTTCTTTTTAGTTCGTCCTAAAAAGAGTGCCACCTTACTATAATTAATTTTCCCTTAATGAGATGATTTACAACCGTGCAAATATTTAAGAATTGTTTTATACCATAAGTTTCGAAAGTCTTCGTTTTTTCTTAAAAAAAATGTCAAGTCAAACGATGTCAAATAAAACGAGACGAAGAAAGAATATTTTTATTCAGATGCCATCATTAATTTAAATTAGATAAGGATAAGATTTTTTTTCTTTCCATATAATCCCCCAAAAGAAGTTCTCTTGGAACCAATTTCACACACTAAAACAAGCCAAAAACAAAAAGAAATGAAACATTGAAAAACCAAACTGAGTGTTGAAATAATGAGTGAACTTGACTGATGCTTCGATAGTGCTAACTTCATCCATGTGAATGTCTTCAAGTGATAGCTTCTTCTCCTGTTTCATCCAAATAGTATTATGTATTAAAAAGAATCAATAAATTTATGTAGGATTTGGATTTGTTTTATATTTACCTTTGGTATCATGAAAAATGATTTTGTATATGCTTCACATCTTTCATTCTGTCAGGAATCTCATTCAGCCTTGGACATCTATCGATATAAAGAGCTTTAATGAGAGGCATTGCATTTGTGGCTAAATGCCATCTTTCTAGGTTTCGAAGATCATCTAGATGAAGGGACTCCAGTTGACTGAAGCTGTTATCACTGCAAATCATTTCTTTTCCTTCATAAGCTCTACCAATCAATGTGAGATTCCTTAGGTTTGGCAACATTCCCAAAATAGGCATCGGATCTTCCATCAGTTCTGAGTCCAAGAGAAGCATCATTGTGATGGAATTTGGAAACAGAGGCAGTTTCTCTATTCTCCCATCCAACCACAATTTCTGGAGCTTTTGACAACAATTAAGAAATTCAAGGGATGGAAATGATATATCACCTGGGTGTGTTGACAGATTGAGAATGCTAAGGTTTTTCAAGCTGCTAATGTTGTCTAGGGAGTAAGATTTGGTAATACCATTCATGGTTAATTCTCGAAGATTGACTAAATCAACAGGGTCAACATCTTTCCACTGATCACAAGAAACGTTTGTAAGAACTTGAAGACTAGTGAGTTTGCTTATACGTACCAGAGGTTCTGAATATTGAGCAACTAAATGTCTTAAGCTTATTAGATCAGCTGTCTCAGGGGGTAGTTGGCATAAGCCTTGGACACAAAGTGTCTGTAAATTCTTGAGTTTACCAATGGAGGAGGGTAGACTACAGCTAAATCCCAAACTTAAGAACTTGAGGTGGTACAAACTCCCTATGGCATCAGGTATAATACCAACTTTAAATTCCACGTACAGCACATGTAAATGTCGGAACACATTACGTAACTTCATATGAGTTATGTTAAAAAAATCTTCACCGAAGAACATTACTGACCTCAACTTCAAATTGCAAAGATCAAGTGAGAGGTACCTTTCTGCTTGATCATGAATGGCATGTCTGGTACATGAAGAGGATATGGAGTGCTTTCTTGGACCATAAATGTCAAACAAGTTTACCTCCAATGCCTTTTGCACGGCAAGATCACGAAGTAAATCATGAACCCTACATCCAATAACTTTTTCCCAAAATGTCCTAGCCACTTGAACCAAGCTTCGTCTTATCAGCTCATTCAAGAAGCCTTCAGCGACATCCTCCATTCTTTCTTCTCCATTTGATATGAAACCCTCCGCCATCCACATCCATATTATGTTTTCAACATCGATCTCTCGATCTTCTGGGAAAATACCAAAGTACAGAAAACACTGCTTGAGCGCAGTTGATAAATCATTGTAGCTTAATGATAGTATGTTGGAGATTTCAATATATTTATCTTCAATAATGTTCTTCCAGAGGTGGTCTTTCACCTTTTGCCATTCGTCTAGCCCCCTTTTATGCGAAAGTAGTCCGCTCAATACAACAATTGCAAGAGGTAAGCCTCCACACTTGTCCACCATTTCCTTAGCTAGCCTCTCCATTGTGGAGGCCATTGCTCGAACATCAAGGAGTTTCCTGCAAAAGAGATTCCAACTTTCTTCTTGGCTTAGGAAACGAAGTTTATGGACAAAACCTTTGTCGTCTGCTCTTTCAGCGACATCCTCTTTGCGCGTGGTGATAATAACTCTGCTGCCATTCTTGCTATCAGGGAATGCTCTTTTCAAACTCTCCCATGCTTCTCTCTGCCAAACGTCATCCACCACCACAAGATATTTGCGTTCTTTTAGAAGATCACGAAGGTGAATTTCTAAATCTCCTTCGGTCATCCTTTGCAACAACTCTAGAGTTTCCTTGGTGCGACCTTGGATGGATTTTATGATATTCCTAAGAAGATCCATTGTGTTGTACTCTTGAGAAACACATATCCAAACGCGTGTACGGAAGCTATTGAGTATATCAGGACTGTTGTAGAGGTTTCTTGCAAGAGTGGTCTTGCCTAATCCACCCATCCCATAAATGGAGAGGACGCTTCGACGAGGCTCTGCTTTGAGAAGTTCAGATAGCAGTGTTTGTACAACATCCTGAAGTCCAACAAAAATATAATCCTGGTCATCCACATATGAGGTAGTTCTCCTCAATGTTGTACCCATGGCAGACTGATTACTTGGCCCTTCTCCAGCATTATTATCGAAATTTGTTATACCATAAGTCTCTCGCTTGCGAGAGATATCAATGATCCGTTGCTTGAGTGATTGGATCTCCTTGGCAACATTGTAGAATTTCTTCTCCTTCATACATATGCAAGCGCAAGCCTTGAGGTGACTAACACTTTCACCAGCCTCGAAGCTGTAAGTCTCGAGTATAGCAACAGCGTCATTAGCAATAGAGTTGATCTCAAACACCCATTGTTGAACTCTTTGATCTCTACTTTGCTTTTGTTCTGCATCTCTGAGGAATGACTGAATGAAGAGTAGCTCCCTTCTCAGCCATCTAACTTCATCTCTCAGACTTTTACGCAGGGAAATTTCCTGTATGAGGAAATCACCCAATTTTTGAACTGCAAATGACACAAATGCATCAGCCATCTTCAGGAATACTACTTTTGATTGAAAACAAAAAGAGGTTAACTGTATGGATATTATTATTTTATGAAAAAAGGTAATCTGTATTTTATGAAACAGAGAATGAGTTTGATAAGAGATGAATATTGTTATGGTGAAATTGAGTATTTATAGCTTGAAAAACTCAACAGATGGACATGGAATAAAGTCCAAAGTAACAAAGATGATAGAGTGAGGTTAATGATAAAGAAAAGTATATATTCTAATTTCTATCAAACAGTGGAAAAAAAGAAAAAGAGCTGAGGTTAATGATAGAGAAAAGTATATATTCTCTCTAACAGTGAAAATAAGAAAATAATAATCGCAAAGCAAAAGAAATTCACAAGTTATGCTCCAGTATATTGGAATACAAGTTGGAAATGGTCGATAGAGATAAGAACTCCGCAAGATATGGCGGTGTGAGAGGTTGGATTTAGATGTTACACGGAGAGAGGTAGACCGAAGAAGTATTGGTGAAGGTGGTCAAACAAGATATGGCAAAACTTCATCTCACCGAGGACATGACTTTAGATAGATAGGAGTGCAGGTCGCGTATTAGAGTAACAGACTAATAGGCTAGTAGGGATAGGTTGATGTCTGACCTTGTGTTATAGTAGGTTAGTAGGACTAGTCGTGTCTTTATATCCTGCGTTGTTATTATCCGTCTTATATTTGTTAATTTGTTAATTTTATCGTATTTACATACTATCATTTACTTTTCGTTATTAGTCGTTCTTTCCTTTTTTCTTTCCCTTTCCCTTTCCCTTTTTTTTCCATATCTAGTATTTTCTGCTTATGGGGCTTGATTTTTGAGACGAGGGTTTTCCGAAAACAGTCTCTCTATCTCTATGAGGTAGTGGTAAGATCTGCGTACATTCTAACTTTTCCAAACCCCATTTGGGGGATTCCACTAGGTATGTTGTTGGTTTTTTAAAAGAAAGAATGGGACAGCAAGAAGGGATTGAAAAAGTCTCTCAATGGATTGAAATGCTTTCAATGGCTTTCAATAGCTTTCAATAATTTTATTAAGCATTGAGGAGCTTTAAATAGCCAACATAAAATAAAAATCAGCATAATTTGAAATTCAAACTAACCTAAAATACCTCAACAACTTAACTAAATTTTAAAATTCAAATTCATCTTAAACTAAATAATTTATTTTGCTAAAAACTACTGCAATAATTAAAAGCAAATTTCAACATATGTTGTTGTTGTAGTAGTAGTAGTTTAGTAGTGTTGTGAGAAGAGTTTTGACCAAACACCAAAGAGATGAACCATATTGGCAATGACAATAGGTATGATAGGTTTTGTGATGATAGCATTTGAGGTCAAGTCGAATTTGTTGATTGTTCAATGAGCTAATAAGCTAGAGCTTACTCTTGTTGCCACGATCCATAGAGATTCAGTCATTTGTCACTCTGATTGTCTTGATTTTTGGTGTATCCCTAATTTTTGTCTCGTTCCGTTCATCTTTTTCTCCTCTCTTTCCATTGTTTTGTTTGAGTTAAAACTTGAAATTATGTCCTTTTTTTTTTCACTTACACCCTGGTAAGTGTGATTTCTTATGTTTATTAAGAATATTCCAGTTTATGTCCAGAAGAGGAACCGGAAAAATATTAGTTTAGAACGCAGTAACTTAAAAAGACTAAAATTCCGAGTGTTTAATTACAAGAGATAAATGAATACAAGAAAGAATTTTGACAAGTTTCTATTTTCCACTATAATGGGACATGCATCCTCTCCCTCTTGTTTTCCTTCATATAGGATTCTTTTCCCTTTTTGTATGACTTGTTTTCAACTCGCTCATATTCAATCCAACCTGCTCATTTTAAGTCGTCATACAAGACCTTGTACACCAGAAATGTTCACAAGCAAAATCGACTCACAACCTCTTTTAGTCAGATACTTATGAAAGTTGCATTGTCTCCTCTGATGTATTCTTTTCCCTTGCTTCTTGACCTTCAAGCTTTGATAAGTGAGCGATAGCCTCTGATATAGCCTTTGGTAGCCAAAATCCTGGTCTTTCGATAGAGGCTGCACGATCAAGCACCAATGGTTCCCGCAATGTGATCTGAATGCCATCATACGTCCATAACGCTAAATCTGCTTCCCCTTTCAAACCCAGGGAGAACCATCCTAAGCCAGCAACTGCAACATCCATGCTGTTGACATCCCAGCTCGTTCCACGCGCTTTTACTTCCCTCTTTTGCCATTGTCCCAATTCAGAAACTCGCTCCATTGAAATGGGAGGCTAAAGATTAGGAAAAAAAACAGAACAATTAGCAGAGTTATTATAAAGTATAAGACTGCCGGTAGAACAAAAAATGAACGATATATTGTATTGATATTAGACTTGTATATACAGATACTATACAACTTCTATAGCAAAGAGAGAAACTAAGAAAAGATAAGACTTATCTACAACCTAAATACAAGGAATAAGTTATAACAGAGTCTTAAAGAGCAGGAACTACTTAATCTGAAAATATGGCTGATATTATCCGTTGTTACGCCCCCCACAAGTTGGTGTGTCAACAACACCCAACTTGGAAAATTGCTGGACAAAGGTAGCTTTGGGAAGTGGTTTTGTGAGTATATGTCAGCCACTTGATCAGCTGAGTGACGGTGGTGAACTTCAATGTCCTTGTTCTGAACTTTTTCACGAACAAAGTGAAAATCAATGGCGACATGCTTCATCCTACTATGAAACTGGATTGGAACAAATGATGCTTATGTTGTCACAGAAAACCTGTGGAGCTCCCTTAGGTGACATGCAAATTTTACAAAGAAGATTTGTGAGCCAGTTGGTTTCTGCAACAGCAGCAGCCACAGATCTATACTCAGCTTAAGTAGACGATTGAGATACGGAGCATTGTTTTTTTGATGACTAGGATATTGGTGTGTTGTCAAGGAAAGTAATACAGCCAAGAGGAAGAAGTCCGATCATTCGGATCACCAGCCCAATCTGAGTCAGAATAAACAACCAAATGAGAACATGGAGCTTTGGTAATTTGTATTTCATATTGGCAGGTGTGGCAAAGCTAACGAAGTAATCGCTATAGCCAAGAAGCATAAGTCCGATCATTCAGATCACCAGCCCAATCTGAGTCAGAATAAACAACCAAACGAGGATATGGAGCCTTGACATTTTGTATTCCATATTGGCAGTTGTGGCGAAGATAACGAAGTAATCGCTTGACTACTTTCTAGTAAGATTGTTGCGGATTGTGCATAAATTGAGAAAGCTTGCTAACTATGAAGGCAATATCAAGACGTGTAAAGGATAAGTAGTGCAACTTTCTGACTACCCGCCGATAAAGAGTACCATCAGCTGAAGGATATTATTTCTTTGTTTAATTTTTAGAGTGGAAAAAATACTCTGAAACGGATAGGTGTCTTCCAAAAACAGAATATCCCTAGATAAGTACAATTTTTTTTTGACGGGGTCATAACATTGATGGCAATAACACTTGCTAGAAATTTTTAAATATACACAAGGACTAGACTTTGGCTCTAACTTATTTTTGTGATATGGTTTAGGCCACGGGTAACATAAACAACCAAAATCTCTCAAGGGATTCATACTTTGGAACCTCTTGAAATAAAAGTTCATAGGGGCATTTATTTTGTAAATTTGGAGTGTCTAGACAGTTGAGAAGGTAGACTACTTGGTGATGGCCAAAACTCCAAAAAGTTGAGGGCGGCTTGACGCAGCAAGGTTTTGGCAGTCTCAATAACATACCCGTGTCTACGTTCAACCAGTGCCACTCTTTGGTGCGTGTATGGAGGTATCACTGAGTGTTCAATACAGTAGCTTTGAAGATATGAGGATAAACCTTGACACTCACCACCACCATCAGTATAGAGAGACAAAATTGTGGTTTGAAACCGACGCTCAAGTTAGGTATGTAAAGCTTGAAAGACATCAAGAACTTTGTTTTTTGATTTTATGGTGAATGGCCACATGTATCATGAAAACTGGTCAACAAAAAATCCATAATATCTCTTGTAATCAATAGACAAAACAAGAGAAGGCCCCCATAAAGCACTATAATTTATTTGCAATGGTCGTTGACTTAGTAATGAATTTTCAGAAAAAGGCAACTGGTGCATTTTATTAGAATAACACGAATTACAAACTGGAGCAGTTTTAGTATGTGAAATTAAAAGAGAAAACTAATGTAAAATCGTGTTTAAGATATGATGACTAAGATGACCTAAATGTCGATGCCACAGGTGAAGAGGAACAGTAACATTGCATTGAGGGGAATGATATGCACTGCCTGACGGCCACTCATATAGCCCATCCTTATTCTGCCTGCGAAACAAAGGCGCCCCCGTATTTAGATCCTTCACAAAATAAGGAAAAGGAAAGAATTCAATGGACGTATGATCATCACGGCAGAATTTGGAAACAGATAGAAGATTATGTTTTATAGCACAAGAACATAAGGTATTGAGAAGCTTAAATTGTTGATTCGATGCACTTATGTTAGTGTTACCGGTATGAGATATTGGAATAGTGTTACCATCACCCATTGCTATCTCCTCTCTCCTCTGGACCATGGTAGGCTTGCACATCAGTAAAGTTTTGCGTAGTTGAGGCCACATTATGGGTGGCACCGGTATCAACAATCCAAGGAGCCTGTTGAGTTGGAGAGCGAGCAGCATAGTTTGCCCGGACCTGTATATATGATTGTGTGATTGTGATCCGCAGACTTTAGCAGATTGACCAGGACGATCACACAACTGGCACTTCAGAGTGTTGCCATAACGCGGTTGTTAGTTGTTTTTGCTAGTGTGCCATGGTTGGGCATGGCATGACTAGTTGGTGTTGACAGAATTTGCACTTGGACGCTTATTAGAGCTGTTTCCTTGGCGAGGATGTGTGTCCATTTGCTGTGCAATGGCAGTAGTAATAGGAGTTTATAGTGGCTTCTTTGCTTCATGCTTTATGAAACGTTCAAGGTCAAGCAACTTTTCATAAAGTTCTGGATAAGAGACAGTAGGATCTCTTGCACGGATAGCAGCAAATGTTTTACGAAATTCAGGTGCAAGGCCAGTGAGGATTTTGACAATCAGTTCCTTATTAGACACAGAAGCTCCAGCAGTGGCAAGTTCATCATAGAGAGATCAAACTTGGTGTAGAGCGACAGGAAGAGTTTCTTTCGACAATAGAGCTAGATGATCGCGCAAATTAAAGATTCTTATTTGCGATTTGTTGGCATAGGCAGTGTGCAAAGCATCCTAAGCAGCCTGGGAAGAGGATATAGCGGCAACTGTAGCAGCAAATGTAGGATCAACTGAGGCCAAGACAGCATTTTGAATTAGCTGATCTAGGTGATACCATGAAGCAAATTCAGGATAGTGAACATCCTGATTGTTTTGTGCCACTGTTCGAGCAGGGGCAGGCTGAGAACCGTCGAGATGGCCAAAAAGGTTATGACCACGCATAAGCATTGACACTTGTGCTTTCCACGGGAAAACTTGTGGTTACCAGTTAATTTATTTGATTGGTAACTAGGTGACAGGATTGAATTGAACAATCAGTGTATTGGCATCAGAATTGGTTATAGTGATGTTTGTGGCCGTTTTGATGGGAAGGGTGGGAGGGCTGTTTTGACACAATTTTACTCATGAGAGCTAATTGGCTCTTGAAACAATATAAGGTATAAGACTGCCAGAAGAATAAAGAATGAACGATATATTTATATTGACTGTAGACTAGTATATATAGATTTTATACAACTTCTACGGCAAAAAGATAAACTACAAAAAAGGTAAGACTTACCTACAACCCAAATACAAGGAATAAGTTACAACAAAGTCCTAAAGGGCAGGAACTACTTAATCTGAAGACATGGCTGATATTATCCGTTATTAGTTATGTGCTCTTTACAAATGTTTTTTTATGCTGGAGAAAATTGAAACCATCTTAAGAGGCAACAATAAACCAGTTTCATCTATGACCCACAATAATCAATGGTAGGCAAATATTATATAGAATCGAAATTGGAAAGGTGAAAGACAGGAATAGAAGATGATAAAAAGGAGCACCGGAGAGCATTGAACAAACACAACTCGTTAGCTATACTTAACAATGCAAGTTGCTAAACATTCCTGGAGCAAATTTCCCTTGGGATATGAAGTTAGAAACATATACAGAGAGAACAACAACCGCTGTCACAGTCACAGTGGCGGAGCCAGGAATACAGTGAAGGGCTTGCAAATTTTCTTCTCAATTATATTGAGGGTGTGGAAAATTAAATATACAAATAGCTAACACTTAAACCTGTGTACACCACAAAATTTTCCGATAAAAGGTATGCACCAGACCACCCTTCACTTAAGGTGGCTCTGTCCATGGACACAGAGCCCAAGGAAAAGATTCTAGATCAATATTCAATTAAGTAAAATTATGCAAATTTTTTTTTTTTTTTGGGAAGGGGGGGGGGGGGGGGGGGGGGGAAGGAGGAGGAGGATTCTGCATAGTCTGCTATGTATAGCAGTATTTCATCTTTTCCCACGGTATTCTTGATGTGGCTTTAGTAAATAATGAAGTGCCCACTTGGACAGAAGGGATCAGGCATATGTTTACAAAAGCTCCATGGCGAACTCCCAATGAATGAGAAAATGGTTAGTATAGTCCCAGACCTAATCAGTGTTATCAGACAGGAAAAGTGCAAAGAAGCTCTAAGGTTCATCAGGGCTTTAAGAGCAAAGCACAAATAAAGTCTGGTTCTTAATAGGAAGTAGGCTCAAATGTAGAAAAAATTACAAATATATGTTTAGTCCAAGACTAATAATTATAAAGCATAAATGAAAACTATATGGACGATGAATTTGAAAAACGAATACGATAGAGCGTACAGGAAACAGCCTCTATATCTCTATCTCTATGAGGTAGTGGTAAGGTCTGCGTACACTACCCTCCCCAGACCCCACTTGTGGGATTCCACTGGGTATGTTGTTGTAATAGGATAGACCATGAAACATCAATTGTTTATTGTTGCCTCTTTTGAGAGGCTCATTTGGAAGGAAAAGTATGTCTAAGAGCCTTGACGAGGACACTTACTAGCACATGAAGCAACGATAAGCGCTCAACACATTTTGAGCCTCGCTTCAGGGCTTAAGCATGCCTTTGACAACACTGGCCCGTGATTAAGTGATTCACCTGGTTTTGGCTCTTTGGTCAACCAGCAGGCTTCAGAACCTATCATTCAACCGTAACTAAAGTACTGAAGACTCCCTACTCAAATTTAGCTCAGTACAACAGATTTTAGCTTACTTGCTCCATTTCAGCTATGTAAACTTTTAACCGAGACTTATTTCCAACATCCCCTCAAACAAATGATGCATTAACCCTCATATGGGAAAGCATCTTCTTTTCTTTTGCTCCCTCAATAGATGTTCATTAGAAAATTGGTGATTCAGCAAACAAAAGGAAGCAAGCTCGGTGAAGCAGCTTATTAGCAATAATTTTGGCATATATGTCTGCAAAAGAATGGATGATTATTTTATATAAATGATAGTCCATTAATAACATCTAAGGAGAATAGTCTTTCTTTGGTTCTTGGCGGATCAAGGGTAGAAGATTTGTTCTCACACACAGCACTATGACATCTGCTATCAGGCTAACTTGCAACATGCTCTTACTTGTTTACTTGTTTTTGCACCTACGACTTCTCTTTAGCAAAGAATACCCTCTCCTTTCATTGTACTTCTCTCAAATCTAAACACTGATCTTCAATCAAAACATACTGATAAAGTTTGAGTGAAATTGGCAATAAAAGTAGGAAATAATTGAATCAGGAATACTGCAAGAATTGGAGTATTACCTGCAATCTCACTCCAGCATGGTTGTTCTTGAGCTCATCGGCATTTTCTGTCTTCCCTAGATGAAGAGACACACTTGGTGATGCCCAGACAGTGACATAGATTGTTTCCACTGAGGCATGAACTAGATCCAGTCTAACGAGGCCCCCAATATGTACAGTCTGCCCATGCTGCAAGAAAATTGCGAAAAGTACATTTTACAGTTGAAAAGTTCTTTTGGTCTCAGGCAAAAACTTTGTTGCGGTCATATATATCTTTAACTGCAATATAACACTAAAGAGCAACTAAGGACGAGGGGCAAATAAAAGGAGCAACCTGAATCCCAAATAACTTGAAGAGAGGTCAGTTTACAAAGATTTAAGGCCAGTTCATCAAATTGCTCTCTATTTCTATGTTCATAGACCTCTCAGTAACTTCATCAATATTACCTTCCGTTACAAAAGGCCTCAACTTATTTTTAGAGCAAAGAATCTATACAACTTGATGTAGAAGACTATATATGTACTATTACTAACAACTATTTCCAAAGTTGCTATATCAGGAAAGAAAGAAAAAGGGTACAAATTTCAAGTTAGAGGCACCACATCACAGGATTCTTCAAAGTGAAGTAAACCTTCAGTTAAGAGGGAACTACAAACTACTCTCTCCTTTATCATCCAGGTTTTTCTGGTGGTGGAACCAGATCCCTAAGGAGAACTTCTACGCTGTTAGGCAAGTTGTTTCACCCGTTTGTTTCAGGACTCAAGAGGCAGTAAACTTGGATTTAAGAAACACGAAAAAAATTAACCTTGTTGGTAAGTATCGAACACACTAAGATCCCGAACACAACAATGCTATTGGTAAAGGGAAGCCCGATGCACTAAGATCCCGCTATACGTGGGGTTTGGGAAAGGGCCAGATCACAAGTATATGTTGTTTGCAGCCTTACCCTCCATTTTTGCAGGAGGTTGTTTCCACAACTTGAACGTGTGACTTCCAAGTCACATGGAAGCAACTTTACAAGTTATGTCAAAGCTCCCTTTCTATTGGTCACACGTAACAAAATACTGAACTGACACTTTTTACACTGGACTCTTTCCTCTAGATAGAAAACTCGATAGACAAGTAAGAAATTCAGAAGAGGAGGAAAAGATGTTCTTCCCGGTGGAAAAGGAAAAACGGATATAGCATCCTTTGCAAGCCAAAGAATGGAATTTCCAAAATGCTTTGCTTTCTTTGACAGACCAGTTTAAATCATTGAATACAACAATTACATAAATTGTGTTAGAATATGCATTATCCATCAACCACAACGTACAAGCAAGTCCAGAAAACGTATGAATAGTAAATTTCATTTGTTGAAATTTATTATATTGAAGGAAAGCTTAAGGGATCATAGAAAATCAGAATGTGCAGTAGTACTAATAAATTTTAGTCCACTGGCAAATCGGATATTTATGCACCAAAGCTAAGTTTCCCATTTCTTATATTGCAATTTCGAATCAAAAAAAGGTTTTGGGATTAACTGCAACATGCTTGTACAGATATTTATACATATTCATAAAGTTCAAATTATTAATTTATGGTCACTAATCGTAAAGTTCAAATAAATAGTCTATCAAGAAATAGATCATATTATGGGCTGTAAAATGAACGATAAAGTAAATAAGAGAGACTAGCTTGCCTTAATCCTATAAGTTCGAGGTTGTAGCTCCTTTCGTATCTCAACCATTTTCTGCTCCTCCCTATTTAATCGCATGGACATAAGATATGGATGTAGAAGGCCCGGAGTGTCATACATCTTTGCCTTGGCTGACAATATTCCTCCAATTCTCAAGATTCCCAGAGTAGTTCCAGGTATAGGAGCTTCTGTAAGCTTTGTAGCTTTTACTCCTCCTTTTTTAGCAAACGCATTTATTAATGTTGATTTCCCTGCATTTTGGGCCCCAATAACCCACACATTTCCTCGAGGACCAGCCAATTCTTTAGTAAATGCCAGCAAATTTCTAATACCTAAATCTTTACGGGAACTTACCATGTAAACTCCACTCAGTTTAGGTGCTCCGTTAGCTTTAGCACGGTTTCGAACCCATTTGTCTAAACGCGCAGGGGAAATTTGAGAAGGGAGAAGGTCAACCTTGGTAGCCACAAGAACAAGCTTTGGCAACTTCTTACTTTGTTTGAAGCCATCCTTGCTTTGTTCTAGTGCCTTAAACAAAGATTTAGCGGCTCTCTTTGGAAAGGAACCATCAAAATCAACACAATCAACCACCATAACCACAATCGTGGCATCAGCTTTCCCAGTGGGTTTCATCAACCTACTCGTAATCAACTGGTCAAAATCAAAATCAGGTATTAAGTTTTCTGCCATCTCATTCTTCACTTGTCCATAGTTTCTCAACGAATGGCATCGAGCACAAACCGTCACCTCCTCTTTCTCTCCCTTAGCCGCTTCCCTTGCCATCCTTTTCCTCTCCGATTTTGAAACCCTTTTCTTCTTTCCTTTCTCAAGAAGCTCCTCTGTAATGTTACCATAACCTACACCTGCTGGCAAAAAACCATCTAACTCTTTCAAATCGTCCTCGTCTTGTTCCAACTCCGATTCCCATTCCTCAGAATCCCAATCATCAAATCCATCTTCACTCCCTGACCCCATTTCTTCACGTACACTTTCTTCCAGTTCCCCCTCAATATAATCCCCAAATTCCTCCTCTTCTTCATTATTATCCACACCTTCACCAACAACAAATACATCCTCATCATCCACAAAATCCTCTACACTTTCTTCCACCTTTTTTTTCTTGTAATAACCAGGATGATTTGGGTCTTCATCCTGCATAAAGATTCCACAACCAGGACATATACACCCATAATTCTCATCATTATCCCTCCCTTCACTCAATAAAAGCTTAAAGTTACTATCTTTTCTAGAAATACTACTACTACTCCTATCACTTCTCCTTTTTGTTCTTGGTTGAGAACCATTTATTACAGATAAAACCAAGTAAGGAACTTTTTGCTGACATCTTTTCTTGTGGGGTTTTAGAGTAAAACCTGTACAATCAAATTCAATAGAGAAAAATTGTTCATTATGCTTGTTACCCTTGTTACTTCATTCAATCTTGACTATAAAGAAAATTCTAAAAAAGAAATTGAAAGGGGAGCTAAAATACCTGAAAACTGGAGATGGGGTACCAAGAAATTCTTTGTTTCAAAGATGGAATTCAAAGATAAATGACAAGAGGCAGCTGCAGCTGCAGCTGCTGTTGAAGTTGAAAGCAGAAGCGCCATGGCTAAAGTTATGCCTTAGCTGTATCAAAGTAAGCAAATTAAAGTACAAACATTCTAGCATAAGGTACAACCTTAATGATGTGGAATTTTTTGGGCTCAATATGGATTCAAACCCAATATTGTCTTAAGTGGGATAAGTAACATATTTAAAATATAGCCAATTATAGAGAAGTTCTAAACTTTAGCCATTTAAGACTAAAAAGATAAGTTTCAAGTTATTACCTCGAGAACTGTCGATGAAAAAGTTTTATCTATATGTTACTACTATAATATTTAGAAATGAGATTGATATATGAATAGAGGAGTATTCGATTGTCTCTTGCAGCCTATATATCTTTTATATAACGATCTAAAAATTCAAGGCACTACCTCGAGAGCTGTCAATGAAAAAGTTTTGACTATGCCCGACTACTATAACATTCAGAAATGAGATTGATAGATGGATAGAAAAGTATTCGATTGTCTGTTTATGAGATAGTTATTTCATAAATGACAATTTCTATTTCTCTTGCAACTTATGTATCTTTTAGATAACGATCTAAAGATTTCTTTGAAGCAAGTTGAAAATTTTATGAGAAAAGATTAAACTATAGTTTAAAATATATAGATCATTGCAAATGCTAAATGATGTCTAATATTTTATTGTAGAGTTTACATAAATCACATAGTGTAAAGAGTTAATTATCATTTTTCCCTACCTTTTTAAAATTCACATAAATCTTTTAAAAAATATGTCAATCCGGACACTTTAATTCATTAATCTGATACATTAATTCAGTTCTGAATACAAAAATTAGAGTTTTTAATTATCAGGAGGTAACATTTAAAGCATAATACATTGAACATAGAGACAATTTAAGAATCAGAAATAATGTATCCGAATTATTGAATTAATGCATCCGTATGAAAAGAACGAATATTTGAAATTTTCGAGAATAAATGAGAATAATGAAAAATACGATAAATAAAAAAGTATAAGTGGGATAAAATTAAAATTATGAACGAAAAAACCTTTTTAAAAGTAACCCATCTCAAGATCAACTTATAATTTTTTTCTTATTTTTGTTATTTTATCTTAGAAATAAGTATTTTTTTTATTTACATAAATACTTGATTTCTACTTAAAAGTTATTTCGACTTAAAAACACCTGAATTAAATCAATTTAAACATGCAATAAGTCTTATTAAACAAACTTACACAATATTTCAAGATGTTTTACATGAATTAATTATTGATTGCTTTTAAATGAATGTTGAACTTGTGTTTCTTCTATAATTTATCATATATTGTTAAATATTCCTTCGTATATTCTCATTTGTCTATAATTTATTAAGATTCATAATATATTGTTTGTTTCATCATCATATTCATAACAACAACAATAATATATTCAGTGGAATTCTACAAGTGAGATCTGGGGAGGGTAGAATGTACGCAGACCTTACGACTATCTCATAGAAGTAGAGAGGTTATTTCTTGGGAACCCTCGCCTCAATAACTCATAAGCAGAATAAAATAGAGAAGATTCTCCATCCTCTAAATGATAAGGTTCAATGGACTTCTCGCGACGTTGCGGACAACAAATCGCCCACGTTATCTCGATTCAAATATTTCACCGAATCATTTAATCAGTAAGAATAATGAACGATGTGTACAAAGGGCGGGAACGGAGGAATTCATCATCATATTCATAAGAGTGAAATTTATTTATTTTATTTTGAGAATAAAAAATGATAATTTGACAAAGTCACTAAAGTTGACTCATGTGGCATTGTGTGCAAACATGAACTTATATATATGGCCGTCAAAGCTGTCAACTTTAAGGTTAAGCATTACTTGTATATATTATGAAAATCGGAGCTAGAATTTTAAATTTATAAATTTTAAATAGGTTATTTATATATATTACATAAATATATATATAAATATAAATATGAAATTTAAATCATATATATTGAGTTCAGCTAAACTTTGAATTTTTGTAGATCAAATTGTAGCTTCAGATATCTATATCTCATTGTTTTAGGTGAGCGTATGGACGTAAAAATTATGAAATTCGAAAAAAATAGTATTTGAAAAAAAAGTTGGAAATATTGTTTGAAAACTGAAGTCTGTTTTCCTTTTTTTTTCTATGACAAGGAAAATTCACAGTCGCTATTCTTTGGGTGTGCACAAGGTAAACCCCGCTCCTACGCAATAGCTCGTAAACCATATAGAGAGGTAACTTGCACTAGACAAGCCCGGTTCGACGAACTCGACCTAGAAGGCAAATCTCTTGCTTTCACTAGCAAGGGGTTTCAAACTTGAGATCTCCAACATGGAAGCCCCAGTTTTTATTGTTGATTTAGAGTGAAAAATATAAAAAATAATTTTTATGTTCAAATACTTTTTCAAAATAATAGTCCAAGACCAAACAGTAGGGTATGTATTGGTCAGTTCGATTCGACTTTATACATTATCAGTTCAGTTTATCGATTTTCGGTTTACCCGATGAGAATTTTAATGATTTGCATTAATAAAAGCAAACAGAGTGTAAAGACTACGTTTACAAACTTGCAAAAGTTATGATTAGTTAATTACAAACTAAAATACTAAAGTGGGTAACTAGTCATTTAAGTATTGTAAAGATTAAAATAGGTAAAGTACTGTTATAGTATCCTATTACTATTAAATTACTAATATTTAATATTTATGAAGAGGTAAAATAGTAAATTATGATAATCTTATTAGGTTATCGATTTACCCAATAACCCAATAGTAAAAATCGATATCGAATTGATAACCCAATTTTTTTAAAAAAATCATTAAAAATCTGATAACGTAATAACTCAATAACAATAAATCAATAACGTTTTCATCGATTCGATTTATCGGTCGATTTGATTTTTGAACACCCCTATCAAACGGACACTAAATCTTTAAAAAATACATTTAGTAGATCTTCCAAGTCAACAATAAATCTAGAAGTGGAAGATTCAATAAAGGCATGCTTTCACGTCAATATGAATATATATTTTGATGCAGCCACGTTTGATATTTATATTAATCTATCTTGTTCGTATTTAATCAGAAATTTTGAATTTAAGCGTAAAAATACTATATATATATATTGCAATATGCGAATTTGAATTTAGTTGAATTTTACTGTAAAATGTAAAAATCGAATACTAAATGAAAAATAAAAATGAATTATTAATCTATGTGCTAAAAGATGCCCTCTATTATTATATTGAGAAATTTTTTGCATATAACCACTCAAAAATATTTTAATTGTGCTTCATAACTATAGTTTGGGTAATCACATGTCGTAACTATAGTTATAGCAGCGTTTGTATAATTCGCGTAACGTTTGTATAATTCGTTATACAATTCACAATTAATCTACAGCGTTTATATATTTTGCTATACATACAATTTCGTGCACAACGTTTGTATAATTTCCTATACGATTCGCAGTGTTTATATATTTCGCCATAGAATTTGGTTCGTGCATAGTTTTTGTATAATTACGCACAACGTTTGTATGAATCGCGCGAATTATACAAAACTCAAACTGTAATTACAGGTAGATATTTGCCGCGAATCGTAATTAATTCACTCTATAACTATGTTAGTTAATTAATTAATATAGATTTGTTTATCCGGAATTTTTCCTTTTATAGAGGAATATAGTGATATAGATTTGTTCAATGAAAAAAAAATACAAATAATTTAAGAGTTTAAATAATCAAAAAAAGTCATTAGTATACTTCTCTTAATTAAAAAAAAAACGTTTGGTTCTTAATATTATTCTTCAAATTCGTTTGGAAATAACTTTGAAAAATAAGTGGATATAAAGGGTATGTTTGGTATATAAAAAAATATTTTTTTACAAAAATAAGTGCATTTTTAAATTTATTTTTTCGTGTTTGGTACGTTAAGCTAGGAAAAAAATAATATCTTGAATTAAGTTGTGTTGGAGGATGGAGTTGTGGAGAGGAGACGTCAATATGAAATATTACTTGCCTCAACTAGGGAAGTCCTTATTTTTTGACGAACTTCTTCTTGTAGAAAAAATATTAACGATGTGTATAGCGATTAAACTATAATGTTTGTAATGACAGAAAATAAGTGGATATTAAGGACGTATTCAATTTGAAGAAGATATTTTTCTTTAAAAAAATATTTTTTCAAAAAAGTAAGTGAATTTATTACTCTCATTTTCTGTGTGCGCTTAATACATAAATTATAAAAAAATATTATTTTAAAAATATTTGTATATAATATATAAACCTTCAAAGAAAACATTATTTGGTAAACTAAAGCAACCTTAATAGATCAATTAATCATATGAAACAAAATATAAACTAATTGCAATAAAAAAAATATGCTTTTTTTTCTATTTAAAAATTATATTTAGTTAGTGTTTTAGCCAAATTTTGACTTTTGGAATAATCTTTACCTAATCATTGATTGATTGTAGTACACAAATATGGAATTAATAATTTTTTTGAGTTTTAATTAGGACCCATAGGTAGAATAAAACAAAATTTGTTTATGAAATTAAAAGAAAATTAATTGATTGAATATATACATGTAGGCCCTCAAGTTTTTTTTTATTTTCCTTTAATTTATTTTTTTAATTTTTTTAATTTATGTCATGTCATGGAATTTTCTTCCTAATTGTTAAACAAAAATTAAGTGGAATTGTCAAATAACTTGCACTATTAATTAGCTATGATGTAGGAAGAATTTTCATATGTTGGATCTTAATCCCATAGTTAGTGTGATATTTTGTGTGTTTAGGTTTAGAAATTTTGAATAAAACTTTTTTTGCAAATATTTAAGGACCATTTGCGTAAAGATCATCAGCCTGAAAGTATTTATCGTGATTTTTAAAAATAATTATTTTAAATAATTTGTTATATTTTTTTAAAAGTTTAAAGACAATTTTCTCTCACTATACCTTTAATACTAATTGTTCTTAAGAACCTCAATCATGCAGAGATATCACATAAATAGAGAAAATATTCAGAATTCGCTAGCTATGAAAAAAGTAAATGAATTTCTTATTTATTTATTTATTATTCAATTACGTTATTGAGCAGAATATATTATCTTAAAATAATATTACTAGATGAAACTAAAGATGAAATGTATTCGAGGATGACGATAGATGACAGAATCATTTTGAAAATAGCACTTGTAGAACTTGTTTTTCGTACTTCAACCGGAAAAGTTATTTTTCTCATTTTAAAAAAAAAATTTAAAAAGATTTTGATCTCCAACCGAATATGAAAAAATTATTGAATACACCCTCAGTAAAGAGAGATTACATTTAAGACATAAATGAGAGTAAAATTGTGTAAAAAACACTTTCTAATTAATATTTTTTAAGAATCATACAAAAGAAAAATACAAATAAATAATTTGAGATGGAGGAGCATATATAAAAGCATAAACGGAGCCACTTTAATCCAAGGATGGTAAAGTGTACATTCTTTATCGAAAAATTATATGAGATAGATCAAAAAAGGTTAAATATTAGCTATATTAGTATATTTTTTAATTTTACATATTCTTAACACAATTGAAAAGAAAATTTGCACAACCTGCGTCAAATTTCTGACTTCGATGCCCAAAATAATCCTACCCTTATACATTAAAGGACCATTTTAATTATTTTCCTTGTCTCTCGAAGAAAGCCTTGAATTAATTTATTTTCAAATATAAAATCTCCTAGGAGGTACTCCTAAATTTTTAAAATTCATAATGTGTAACTCAAAATCCTAACTTCGCCTCCTGGACAAACCCTGATCCCATTTGAAAGGAAAATAAAGTAGAAAAAGTTTTGGCCAAAAATTCTTTAAAATATATATATATATATATATATATATATATATATATATATATATATATATATATATATATATATATATATATTCTACTTGTATTTGTTTGATTTTTTTCGAAAAAAATACCTATTATTTTCTTCAAAACTTTCACATTTATTCAAGTTTTTAGTAAACTTGAAAAGCTCCTAAATTCTATTTCTTCAAGTTCTTCAAAATAAAAAATTGAAAATAATTCTCAAAATTTTTGAAAGAAGATTAAAAAATTACATAAATTTCTTACTGTTAAGAGCTAATTATATTATTTCTTTATACTTTTTCAAATTATAAAAATCAACACGATCATTAAAAATAAGTTACTTTGTCTGTTTTAATCTCAAAACAAAAATCAGATTTCGATTACATCAGCAGAAATGTAGATACATAGGTCATGATCCATTACTTAATGAGATGGATATTTCGGGAAAAGATATAAAATATAAAAATATATCTGAGAGAAGATAAAAGTGTATTCGAATTATTCATGGAAAACGAAGGGTTAAGTTGTTATCATGGATAGTAATTATTTGAAAAAAAAAATTATGAGGGCCAATAGATGATTAAAGATTCAAAAAAATTATGACTTTCGATAAAATGCAATTGCATAAATTGAAAAGAAAATTTGCACAACCTGCGTCAATTTTCTGACTTCGATGCCCAAAATAATCCTACCCTTATACATTAAGGACCATTTTAATTATTTTCCTTGTCTCTCGAAGAAAGCCTTGAATTAATTTATTTTCAAATATAAAATCTCCTAGGAGGTACTCCTAAATTTTTAAAATTCATAATGTGTAACTCAAAATCCTAACTTCGCCTCCTGGACAAACCCTGATCCCATTTGAAAGGAAAATAAAGTAGAAAAAGTTTTGGCCAAAAATTCTTTAAAATATATATATATATATATATATATATATATTCTACTTGTATTTGTTTGATTTTTTTCGAAAAAAATACCTATTATTTTCTTCAAAACTTTCACATTTATTCAAGTTTTTAGTAAACTTGAAAAGCTCCTAAATTCTATTTCTTCAAGTTCTTCAAAATAAAAAATTGAAAATAATTCTCAAAATTTTTGAAAGAAGATTAAAAAATTACATAAATTTCTTACTGTTAAGAGCTAATTATATTATTTCTTTATACTTTTTCAAATTATAAAAATCAACACGATCATTAAAAATAAGTTACTTTGTCTGTTTTAATCTCAAAACAAAAATCAGATTTCGATTACATCAGCAGAAATGTAGATACATAGGTCATGATCCATTACTTAATGAGATGGATATTTCGGGAAAAGATATAAAATATAAAAATATATCTGAGAGAAGATAAAAGTGTATTCGAATTATTCATGGAAAACGAAGGGTTAAGTTGTTATCATAGATAGTAATTATTTGAAAAAAAAAAATTATGAGGGCCAATAGATGATTAAAGATTCAAAAAAATTATGACTTTCGATAAAATGCAATTGCATAAATTGACTGCCATCTCTTTCTAGAACTTCTTGTAGTGGAAAATAATCAACTTACCTTTACATGTATACTAGGTAATTAGTCCGTAATTCGAGTGGTCATAAATAATCTAATTAAGTTTTTATATTTTAATATTAAAATTAATAAAATATTATAAAATTGAGTATTAAATTATTATAATACTTTGCAACTTAAAAATTAATTTAATATATCTTTATATTTTATATTATATTTATTTAATTATACTATATTATATCGAAAGCAGATAGTTTTTCACTTTGAAGGATTGTGACTTTTCGAAAAGTTGTAACTTTTTCAAAGAGTTGTGATTTTTTTTTGGAGAGTTGTAACTTTTTCGAATAATTGCGACTTTTCCAAAGGGTTGTCACTTTTTCGAAGGGTTGTAACTTTTTCTAATGCTTGTGACTTTTTCAAAGGGTTGTAACTTTTTCGAATGCTTGTAAATTTTCCAAAGGGTTGTGATTTTTTAAAAAATTTCTAGGAACAATGAAAAATATATTCATATTGGTAACAAAATCTATAGGAAATGTATTGGTGCGACCCAACGATTGGGCAGTCTTAAAAGAAAAATTGATCGAAAATCCGAGGACCTTTAATAATGTACTCTACCCTTGAGAACCAACAGCCGCACCAAGCAATAGCACATTTGTTATTTTTCTTTTTTGTTAATTTCGTCTCCTTTGTTGCTTTGTTCTAATAGAGTTTAAATCTCTAATCCTCCTTCATGAGGAAGAAAAGTCGTACCATTATCTAAATCAACATAAAAGGTGTGTAGTGGTGTAGAGTTCAACTAAGATATTCGTACAAGGTCTCATTATCTTAGTTAAGAAGATTACTAAACAAGCAAAACAGACGTCAAAAGAGCATATGCTTTGATATGAAATAACAGCACTAGCTGAGACATACCACTCACTAAAAATCACAAACACTCAATGAACTTGATGAAACAAAATAGTTAATTGTATCAAATGCCATCTTATTATTTATCAACGGTTACAAAATAACACAGGTCATTTATTTACTCCCCGATTGTAAACAATATAATGAGTGGAGATCGTCTATCCAACTAATCCAATTTCCATAAATACCAAACACACCCCAAATGTCATTAATTTCAACAAACTTGCTCAACAAGACAATACAAAAAAAGGACATTATGGGAAAGAAAAAAGCCAATATAACAACATTCATATCTTTTAGAAGCAACATGTAATTAACAAAACTAAGACGCAAAAGCCAAATTCATTGTATATTATATTACTAGTGGCGAACGTCCTGCGTCGTACGGGGCCAATATATATATATATTTTTTTTAACTAATTTATTTGATCTAGATAAAATTTAGAGAGTCGATAATTTTAATATATTTTTAAATTTTTTCTAATTATTTGAATTTATAATATTTTTAAGTAATTTTTAAATTATACATATTATTCTCTTCTTTTGAACTTATGTGACTTTAATAGAATTTTGAGAATTAACCAAACTTTTTATATGGCCTTTTAAGTATTTAAAATTATCAATTATCATAGTCACAAGAACCCGTGTCAGCACGGGCCCAATACGTATTTTTTATCTCGATTTATGTGACATTGGTAGATATTTTATATATTTTTTTGTATTTTTAAATTATTAAGTATTGTTTTCCTTTCATTTTTGTCATATCTAGTTTATTTCGCCTATGGGTGTTGAGACGAGGGTTCTTAGAAAACAATATATCTACTTCTATGAGGTAATGGTAAGGTCTGCGTACATTCTACCTTCCTCAGACCCCACTTGTGGGATTCTACTGGGTATGTTGTTGTTGTTATAAATTGTTAAGTATTGTGACTTATAGCACATTTTATGTTATTCTTAAATAACTTATTTTGTCCCAATTTCTGTTGCACATATAAAATTTTGAGAGTCAATCAAATTTATATTTATCTTTTAAAATGTTTTAAATTGTTAATTGAAGCAACTGGAAAAATGATTTATTAAAAGTTATATTGTAAAATCAAGCAGCTGAAACAGACACATAAACCGGCAGTTGCTTTGAAGGAAAATAATTTATTACGAATAATATTGTAATTTCATAGTTGAAGTAGATGAAGAGATAATTAATAGGTAATTGGCAGCTACTTTTCGGAAAAATAATTAATCAAGGGTAATATTATAAATTCATAACTACAACAACTTAAGAAATAATTAAAAGAAATGACATAGTAAAATTAATAAACACGTTAATAGTCACCGTAAAATTAAGCAGGCACATTAATAGTCATCTGCCTGTTTAAAGTAGATAAAACAGACACAATAATCCTAAGCTGCTCTAAGAATGTATTGTGAAGTTTTTTTAAAAAAAAATTAAAATTGATTGACGTCACTTTACAATTTATTTTTTTATGGATAAAATAGAATAAAATCAGTTAGTAATCAACAACCAAAAATAGACAGACAGAGTGACAAGTAAATCAAGGGTGTGTTTGGTACGCAAGAAAATCTTTTCCACATCAAAAAATAAAATAAAAAACTTATTTATTTTTAATATATATTTGATGCATAAATAAAAAATATTATTCCAGCATTTAATTTCTACATATAGAAAAAAAAAGCTATGAATGGATAGAGTTAGGTGTTGGGTTTAGGGTGGGGATATTTTTTAACTTCAAGGATTTATTTTTTAAAATATTTTTATCAATAATAATTTTAATTAAAAGTTAATACATAAAATTATATATCATAAGAATCACAATAAAAATTTACTATAATATTATTAATAATCTACCAACAAAATAGCATGTACCTAACAAAATTTTCTAATAATCCATGGCTACATAAGATAAGATCAATTTCTTTTTATTGTTTTGGCAATAAAAAATTCCATCACTAAATATTAAAATATATTATTTTTATTAAAAAGAAAAAAAGATATTCATAAAGAGTAAGAGTAAAACTACTATTAATAATTATTTTAAATCTTCTTTCAGCCAAGAGTCTTTTAGAAATGGTATTTCTATATCCATGAGGTGATGATAAGGTTTAGGACAGTTCAAAATTAAAGTAAAAATCGACTACTCGAAGCGAAAAAAAGTTATTGGTTATCGATAATGGGTTATTGGTTTAGTAGGTACGATAATGTTTTAATTTTTTTTTCTTAACGGGTTAATCGATAACGCGATGGTAAATTAAATAATTATATTTGTACCCTTAGGTATATAAAATCCTTGACAAAATTTTATACTTTTATTTTTTATCATCTCAAACTCTCATTTATTCTACAATGTGACAGTGTTTGCTTTTAAGCAAAATACAATCTGTCAACTCATGTGTATAGTTCATTTGGTTTGTCACCTTATTTCTAGGTAATTTTTAACGATCAATAACCGATAAATGAATATCTGATTATATAACAATTTAGCATATCTATAAATTGATAACCGATAAGTCAAAATTGATAAACTTCAAAATCGAACCGATCGATGTACAACTCTTCGTATAATTTTTACCCTCCTTAAATCCCATTTCATCAGATTTCATATGGTATATTATCGTCGTTATTGTTAGAAACTGGTATCAATATTAGTTATAGCTGGTTAATCAGAATCTCTTCATCTTTTAATTAAAAATTTCAAATTTAAATCGACAAAAAAATCTTATTAAGAGTATCGCCTATAAAAATAAACTCCGTAATATAAAAATTCAAATACCATCAAATTTCAATATGAACATCGAACCTCAAACATCGAACATTGACTACCTAGTTCATTTTGACTAAGCACTAAAATCTTGACCATCTAGAAGTATAAATTAACACTTATTTCCTTCTACAAAAATTTGCCAACTACTTCAACTACTCATCCAAACACTACATACAAATCCAAAAATCCTCTCTATATCTTTTTTTTTCTTCCTAAAATACCCCTCTCCATGCCTAAATTTTTTTTTCTTCATTTTCCATAGCAAAAATGGAATTTGATAATCCAAAAAAGATCAAAAAACCCAGAAAATCATATTTTCTGGGTTGTTTTGGATTTTCAATTATTGAAAAAGAATTATTATCTGTTAATAAATCATCCAGCACCAAGAAGAAAAAAAACAAGTCAAAATTATTGTATTTTTCTAAAATTGTACGGAAGCATTCGTCGGCGGCGAAAACTATTCCGGTGGACATCTCCGATAAGTTCGATAACCGGTGTAGCAGAGAAATTCATGTAGTGAAGTCGGAGAAGGTTAAAACTCCGGCGATCGCTACCGGCAACATGCCTCAGGTACCGGTGATCGCTGCCGGTGAGGTAACTCAGGCGCCGGCGGTTAAAAGTCAAAGTCAAACGAACACACCTGAGAAGGATATAAAAAAGGTATGTATATATATATATATATTAGTACCAGTAAATTTGGTAATATGAACTCGTATCGAAAAATTTTATTTAAAATATACAATAATTTTTTTATCAAAGACAATTTTATGTTATTGAGTCGAGGTTCACAAGAAACAACCTCTATACTTCTATTACGATGTAGTGGGAAGGTCTGCCTACATTTCTTTCCTTTTTAGATCCCACTTGTGAAATTCAACTGAGTATGTTGTTGTTATTTTATCAAAAGACGATTTTATAGTCAAAATTACTTACATATTTTAGGGAGATCATCAATATATTCCCTATCAATTTTTATAATTATTCAATACTTCGAAATTTACTGATTCAATTAATAAGAATTTGTATAATAATTTTTTCAAAATTCAAAACTCACACAAATTTAAAATTATAGTTTCGTTTTTAATTTTTAAAATTAAAATTTAAAATATCTGATTAAGAATAAATAAGATTTATCAATTCCAATACAATTTTTGATGATGTATTCTTTGTTATTTAAATAAATATTCTATAAGTTGAAGAAATTAAATCAATACTATAAAAAGGAAGAAAGGAATTCAAAATTATACTACTATCCTTAGGGGTTGTTTGGTAAGGGGGAAAGTTATCCTATGAATTAAGATATATTTTAATAAAATTAATTATTTTATTACGTATATGAGATAATTTATTTTTTATTATAGTAAAATAATGAAATAAGTAATTTTGAAACTAACAAATAGTCTTAATCATAAGATAAAGTATTCATACATTTTATTTTAAAATTATTATTACTCGTATTTTGATTTTATTTATAAATCATTATTTCTCATATCAAACGATCCATATGTGAATGTACTTAATTAACCTAATCTATTTATTTAAATGAATAATTAACTCTTTTTAATTTCATTTTTTCAGACAAAGGACCATAAAACAAAGGACATCATTCACAAAAACAACAAAAGTTTGGATCAATTATTAGACAACGTACGAGACATTTCAACGTGTCGAAATGAATTTTCAAGAAGCGTTACTATTTCTAGTACTCGTAATTTAAATCACCTTACGGAAAATTCAACGAAAGATAAACACGAGATCAAATTATCTCACTCAAAATCTCTTTCGCTACGAAAGCAGAAGAAATCGATGGTGAATACCGCCATCGAAAAAGTCAATGACGATAAAAAATCAAGTCAAAGACGAGTACAGGTATCGAGTCATGACAACTTTGACTCAATTATTGGGATGTCAATTCTAATGGTGACCCTATTGATAATGTTGTTTTGGGGCAAGGCTTGTGCCATTGTTTGTACGTGTGCATGGCTTTATTTTCTCCCTCGATTTCGGCCGGAAAACGAGGTGATCATCACCGGAAAAGTTGGCGGGGTCGCCGGAGACATTGATCGGAACTCGGAGGAGTACAAGAAGAAGGTGGTGTTGGAAGGATTTTTGGAGAGAAATCATAGGAGTGGTGTTGGAATTTTGTAGTTTTTTTTTTCTAATGAATATTAATTTTTTTTAAAAAAAAATGGGTGGTCTATTTCCTATTTATTTATTTTAAACAAAAAAAAAAGGGGGGAAAAAAAGGAAAACACTTTTTTTTTCATTTGGATTTGTATTTTTTATGTAAATTTTTAGACATATATGGGAGTGTTCAAATTAAAATTTCAACTTCTTTAGTATATTCTTTTTAAGCATCTTTGTTTATTCCATCAATCAATCGGGCGGAACGAGTTATTTTGGGATAATTAATTTTGAAATAATTTATATTGAGATAAGTTATTTCACCACGTATATGAGATAACTTGTTATATCAGTAAGGCTAAAATGGCAGGATAAATAATCCAACGATTACTTAATGCCTCTGATCAAATATGAGATAAGTGATTTTTTTTTTTTTGAACCACTTTAATTAAATGCTTAATTAACTTGATCAACTAATACTCAATTGAACATTTAAATTAAGTATAGAGATTTTAAAGTCCTATTAACTCATAATAATGAATTTGGTCATACTTAACAATGTCATTAAAGTCGGCGGCCATCATTTATGAGTTCTTAATTTGATTATACCATATGGTCTATGTGCATGTTTATTTTATTTATTTTACCCTTCTTTGTTTGCGCAATTTCATCCATTCATCGCTCTCATCGTCGCCTATCGTTATCAATCACTATCATTTGCTACCCATTTTATATATGGACTATCATGATTTTTAGCCACAATTATTATTGTTATCAGTTATTATAATCTATTATTCATTATCACTATTTATCATTTAATTTATAGTAATTGTTATTAATTACTGTCGAAAATTACCACCATAGATCACTATCATATATGGTCAGTTGTTATCATTTATCATTTACTATTAATATTAGCTATCCTTATCATTTCTTACAAAGTGGAGTTTCACTCGACAAAAAGAGTTTGGACTGAAACCATTCTTAGACGGAATCGACTAACTTCTAGTTGCATCTGATCTAGAGTTTGTTGTTAGTTTGACTTTAACTTTCATTATTAAGCTAAAGGAGTTTCCTGGTAAAAAATATAATGAAATAACCTTCCTTATTCTTTCTCCGGACTCACCTATTCATATCTATTTAGTGATTAGTCCGCCCAATGCGAAAAATTTCCTACTACTGCCTCTCGTTAGAGTCCGGGTCATGTCTCAATCCAAGGAGTGGTTATGTTCACTTTGTCCCCCTTATTCCAGTCTAAGTAGCATGATGTTCACTTCTTAGAAATTCATTCAAAAATTAGCAGTGCGACCTATTTGTCCACCAAAGTTCAAATCACTTATAACTGTTAGTCATCACCATCACCGCTAACTACGATATTCCACAATATTATCATAAGTCAATACCATTGATGTTCATCTTAATACTCACACTTAGTATATTCTAATTCAGATATCTTAGTCTTAATGAACATGAATAAAATCTACGTATGTCTAAATTATTAAATAAGATTTGAATAATTCCAACTTATAAACAAAATTTAATATAATTCAGATGTTATTTATTCAATTATTTCTAAAAATTTTATACATAAACCCCCCACAAACTTAGCACCATAACTTAGTTTAGTACCTTAACTACTCGGGCGTTTATATACCCCCTTAACAATCTATAAGTGAATTTTTTTCCACCCAGGAATCTGACATGGCAGAAAAAAAAATAATGGCGCGTTTTTACATTGATTTTTAGAAAAGAAATAATTTTATTTATATATATTATATAAAAAATTAAAAATTAAAAACCCCACCCAACCCCCAATCCCACCTCTTTCTTCATCTTCTTCAAAGTTCCCCACCTTTTTTTTTCTTCTTTAAACTACCCCACCCCACTTCTCCTTCTCACCCCCCACACCCCTCCCACAACACACTCAGCACTATTCAAATGTCATTTCTCCTTCTTCCACCATCCCTTCTCCTATCGTCCTCAACTCTCTCTTCATCTTTTTTTTTTTTTTTTGCTTTTTCTTATATAAATCGAATTTGGTAAAAAATATCATAGAAATTATCGAACTTTATCATTATTGCCCCAAAATTGAAGTTAATATTCTTCAACAATGGCAAATTTTGATTTTTTTTTCTTCCCTTCTTTCTTCTTACTTTTTGATTATCATAAATCTTCACTAATAATCTATCCATATTTTCAACCTTAATTTCTCCAACAATATTTCATCAATTTCTTTTGATCATTGATTTTACCTAATTTTCATCAAAGATTATACTCTCTTTAGTTTTCTAAAAATAAAAAAGATGGAGAAGAAGATTAATATATTAAAAAAGATTTACTCTTTGATGTTTTATAATTGTTGGGAAAAAAGATCTTTCAATAATAAATAAAATAAAAACTAAAAAAAAAATTAAATATATTTTTATGTGATGCTGACGTGGCGCTGATATGGTGCTGGCATGGCGCTAACGAAGTGCGTGTGTAGTGTACTCTCTATTGTGAGACTATCCTTATAGTGTTTGGGTGAAAATAAATTCACTTATGAATTGTTAAGGGGTATATAAACGCTCATATAGTTAACGTAATAAACTAAGTTTTTTGCCAAGTTTGAGGGGAGGGGGAGGCATTGTTGTTTATGTATTATATTTCTACAAATATGGCATTTTGCCATTATTTCATTCACTTTCATTGCCAACTATACATTTCATCCACCTATAACAAAATTTTATGAACATTGATATGTTATTTATTCAATAGTATATCTCACCATTATTTCATTCACTTTCATTGCCAACAATGCATATATTTCATTCATCAATATCAACAATTACTATTGTTGTTATTCATCATTATCAACTTCCAACATTTACTAACCACACTACCATTGTTATCAATTATCGCAGTTCGATATCATCTTCACTTATAATTATTTACAATCAGCATCATCAATCACATATCATTATCATGACAATCATCAATCACCACTAACAGACACTATCATCAGTCATCACTATATGCTATCAATCGCTGCTATTAATCACTATTATTAGTTATCAATATCATCCATTATAATTATTAATAACTATATACAACACTTCAAATTGATATGGTCCACCACTATCATTGTCGCTAATTATTACCCATAATATAATCATCACTATCAATAACCACTATTCACCACCTTAAGCCCTAAATTTTTAGCAAAATATTACGTCCTTGTCTAGGCTTTAAGTTGGACATAAAGGTGTTAGAAAATGGTGTGCAGCGGCAGAGCCATCTTATTCCTAGGAAGTTCATACTTTTATTTGACGAAAAATTATATTATTTTTACAATGTTAAAATTATTTTTTATGTATTTATAGCAGATGTTGAATTTTTTTCGAATAGTTTGTGTGTTTGTTTTTTTCAAATTTAAGATTCTTTATTTAAAATTTTGACTCCGCCGCTGACGGTGAGGATGCACTGTAATACCTAAATCTAAGTAAAGGTTGCAAGGATGTTTGAAAGATCAAGTGATAAGTGTCTTAGTATAAGTAGGAATTGTGTGAAGAAAAAAAGACAATCCCAATTGCACATCATATAATGTAGTCCATTAAACCATACAACTTTTAATATATGGTAGTTAAATGAGACATAGTGAATGACTCAAAAGAATATAATTATTTAATATTTTTGAGAAATAAAGAGAGTTTTATCAAAAGTATTCAACTGAGAGAGGTAGATAATCTAAAAGCTTAAACTTTATGTGTCTAGTAAAACAAGATAGCAAGAAAATTATAGGATATTCAAGAATATTAATATAAGAAAAAAATATTTATATTAACTTATAATTTAGATATGTGAAATGGAATAATAAAGTATTCTAATTTCAAAAAAAATAAAAAATCTAGGTCTAAAGCTTCATCATATATATGAGAGATTTTTCTTTAGGTACGTCGAAAATACTATATCAACACTAACATAATAAACAACATTAAGTGATTAGCAACCTAATGATCTGTCATGCTTCGAACTATATTCTTGATGTGGTCTGCACTCAAAAATTATTTTTGTCCCCAAGCAAAGTATTTGACTTGACTTATTTACTCAGTGGGAGAGTCAAACAATTAATAACAGGCTAGAATTTAATAAATGGTAAAGCTCGATCAGTTAAAGTCTTCCATGCAATTAAGCAATTCAAAGTTGTTAAAAGATATAACTGAAAGAGATAAACTGAAATATTGTGTCAATTAGCTACGAATTGAAGCCTCTAAACTGACTCTGAAACAAAAATCGTGGCAAGCCCACGACAAACTCAACTGAAATGAAACAGTAAAGAAAGAAATAGAGATACAGAATGCTTTGAACTACAAGGAGGCCTAATCAATAGCAACTCGGGAAAGTTAAAACTTCAACGGGGCGCTAGCGGAGGATCTTTATCACCTATGTCTGCATGGTAAAATGATACAGGTTAAAATGATGTTAAGTACATAGAATATACGAGTATGAAAAATGGCCAAAAGAGAACTCAGGATGACATGCTTAACTCAATAGGTTTAACTAAAAAATAACTCATCATGAAAATAATGTCATGTAAATGAAATATATGATTTAAGTGCATAAATAAATGTAACTCAAGATATATAAAAAAAATTATACTTTAACTTCGAGAGTTTCTCTAATCGACAACCATCACTAAGAGCATCATAATGATATAACATTTTGCCCATGTTGCTAGAGCTATCCAATATCTTGCCAGAGTAAGGAACGGAATTTAACTTATGGATCCATCTAACTTGGCCATCTCAGTAGCATACATGAGGAGTCATACAATTGTTGGTACGATCATATCCTACGTTGGCTACATAGTTTATGAATTTAAATTGTCATTATTCTTATCCATATCGGTACTCAATACTACTCCCAAAATTATTTATATGCTCATAACTTAAAAATGAAATTACTCAAATACTCATTCAATCTTTCGGGACCTAGCCTAGCCTTAGCTTTCTCAACTTGTCACTTCTCTTTAAAAAAATAAAGTCTCAATTAATGAATTCAAAGCCATTTACCGCTCAACTCAACTTTTAGATATGAGTATATATATTTCAAAAACATACATATGCCCGCTCAAAATATGGCAAATAGACTTCTTTTTACAACTCATACTGAAATTACAACTCAACATGCTTCTTTAACTCAACTCATACTTTAGACTTGATAGCTTTACACAAACTCTTTTAGAGTTCTAAATACAACATAATGACTTGACTTCATAAGGTAATTTGACAATAAAGTAGTTGAATATAATAATTCACTTCCATGAACTAGCATATGCATATAGTTCAAAAAGAGAAAACTTACACTCAACTTACAGTCTCATTAAATGAAAAATAAGAGTCAATAGATACCAGAATGGGCTTAATTTAATTTTTGGGAAGCCATATATACCTGTACCACAAAGATTTCTTGGAAGCACTTGAAGAATTTTCTCAATCCTAGCCCTTCTTTTCTCTGCCTAACCTCTGTATACAGAAAAGGTATGTGCGTTTGAGAAAGAATGAACATAGGTTACTATTATTAGAGCAAAAATAAACTCAAAACGACAGGAGTTTTAGTCTAGGAGAGGTGGGGAAAAGACGAGAATATCCTTACCTAAAACTGAAAATCAGATACTGTAATAAAGCAAATTCGCGATGTGGACTTGTTCCATCTCAGTTCATGTTCTCGAGAAATTTTCCTAGACCTGTCACGTACTCTTCTATTTAAACAATTTTATTACGAAAATTTATCTTTCGAATCCTATTGATCATAAATTCTACTGAAATTATTTTTATATATATATGAACCTTTTTTTTTTTATATTCCAGCTCGATTTTTGCTAAAATAACTTAAAATGTTATACAATAAATAATTAACCCTTAGTGACTTTTCATAATATCACCTTGTAATGTGACCCATAACAAGCATAATAACATTTTAATTACCATTCTAGGTCACTTTATTAGTTACTCTCAAAATATTATGTGCCAAAATATATCATATTAGTCTAATTAATTATTTAAATACATTATTTATGTTACTATTTATATTTATTTGAGCATATTATCTTCTTTTCTATAATTGTGAACAAATTTAGCTTTTTGCCCTCATACTCACTTTCCTTCTTTCTGCATCCAAGATTCATTCAGCAATGCGAACCCAAATCGTTCACAAGCTATGGAATCGAGGAATCAATGGAACCCCTTTGAATTTTAAGAGATTTTATGGGTTAATACCAATGGTGATTGAACATTCTTCAAGAGGAGAAAGGGCTTATGACATATTTTCAAGGCTCTTAAAGGAGAGAATCATATGTATTAATGGCTCAATTGATGATACTACTTCTCATGTTGTTGTTGCTCAGCTTCTTTATCTTGAATCTGAGAACCCATCTAAGCCTATTCACATGTATCTCAATTCCCCTGGTGGCGCCGTTACTGCTGGTTAGTGTTGATTTTCTTGATTTGGGGGGGTGTTTTGGTTTGATTTTGCCTTTAGAAGGTTTGTGGTTGTGAAAATGAAATTGGGTTTTAGCTAATTTGGGGTCTGTTGCTTTATTTTTTGATTTGGGGGTTTTGTGAATTTTGGGTTAGTTGGGCTTTTTGATAAGCTTTGTGACTGTGGAAATGAATTTGGGGTTAACCTTAAATTGGGAACGAGATTAGGTGTTCAATCTGTAGATTTGATATATGCTTTGTCCTTGGTTCGTCTCTGAGATAAAAATGATATAATATAGTTTGTGTGGAGTTTTAGTTTTTGCATCTCCTCAAGAGGAAAATAAGTTTTGCAGAGAGAAGTGAATTGAAAGTAGGATTTAGCTTAAGTAGAAATGAAATTGGGATTTAGCTTAAAACTGGAAATGAATATATATTCATTATTCAATCTCAAGATTCGATTTTTATCTCGTTGTTGTTGGATGTCTTTAGGATAAGACGATTGAATGTTTGAGTGTCAGTCTTTTCGCATTTCCTCAGAGGAAAACAAGTTTTGCAGAGAAGTGAAATAAAATTAGGATTAAGCTTAAGTTAAGTTAAAATCAGATTGGCTTAAACTGGAAATGAGAATAGATATTCATTATTCAGTCTCAAGATTCGATTTTTTATCTTGTTGTTATTGGTTGACTTTGGGATAAAACAACTGAATGTATTTTTGTAGAGTGCCCGCTTTTTCCATCTCCTCAGAGACAAATAACAATATTGATGGACTTATTGTTTCCTTTCTTATCTTAGAAGGTGGGGAAATAAGAGCAGGAACATTCCTTGTGGGGTTGCTAACCAATTGGGCCTCTCCTTCTGCTTACACTTTTTTCTTTTTTGTGAATGCTATGGTTTTTTCTCATCGTCGCTCTACTTCAGCTAGAAACCAACTTCAAAATCTCCTTAAGGCACCGTTTTGAGTAGGGATTTGAATAGAGGGGCTCGATGTTGCTGGATTCATCTTTACAGAGGGGAGTGAAATGAAATACAGATTTAGCTTAAACTGGAAATGGGATTAGATATTTACTATTCAATCTCAAGATTCGATTTTTTATCTTCTTGTTGTTGGTTGACTTTGGGATAAAACAAGTGAATGTAGTTTTGTAGAGTGTCCGTTTTTTGCATCTCCTCAGAGACGAATAACAATGTTGACGGGTTTATTGTTTCCTTTCTTATCTTAAAAAGGGGGGAAATAAGAGCAGGATCACTCCTCGTGAAGTTGCTAACCAATTGAGCCTCTACTTCTGCTTACACTTTTTCTTTTTTTGTGAATGCTATGGTTTTTGCTCATTGTCGCACTACTTCTGCTAGAAACCAACTTCAGATTCTCCTTAAGGCACCGTTTGGAGTAGGGATTTGAATAGTGGGGCTCAATGTTGCTGGACTCATCTTGACAGAGAGGAGTGAAATGAAATAGAGATTTAACTTAAACCAGAAATGGGATTAGATATCTATTATTAAATCTCAAGATTTGACTTTTTATCTTTTGTATATGGTCTTTGGGAAAAACAATTGAATGTAGTTTTGTAGAGTTCTGGTTCTTGCATCTCCTCAAAGGAAAATAATCTTTACATAGAGATGAGAAAGGATGTTGGGTCTCACATTGGTCTATATGGTCTTGCGTAATCCTCCGTCATGAGCTAGCTTTGGGGGTTGAGTTAGCCCTTGGTCCATTTCATTATCAACAAAAATGTGATTTGTGAAAAGATTTGATTTCTGAAAAGATCAATTAAATCATCATGGAGAAGCGGAAGGTAATTTAGGATTTCTGTAAGCTGCTCTTATTTATTTTTATTTCTTTGGTATGCAGTCCTATCATTATTTATATTATATCCTTTTCCATGATTATTTGTTTGCTCATATTCCTTGGATGTCCACTTGGTGTGTTGTTGTATATTCCTTGGATGTGTAAGTTATGTTTTTTAAATCATATTTTCTTTTTTAATCAAAGAAAAAAACCTTTTGTTTCATCTGTCTTTCCTTGAATACCACTTCTGTTTAATTGATCATGATTTGCTCTCACATTTAATGTAGGGTTCCGAACTGATTTTTATGAGATCAAGATAATAAAATCTATTAAGAGTTAACCTGAATATTTGTCTCTTAGTTATGTTCTCATAACTCAGGTGAATTGAGAAAGAACAAGTGCTTGTTTGGGGTGATTATGGAAAAAGATACTAACTTTTTAATCTTTTTTTGCATACTTGACTTTATTTCTCATCTGTATAAAGCATAACTGCTGACCATAAGATAGTAGAATACTGTATGCAATGCTATCTGTGGTATGATTCCAAAGGTCAGGCGGCATTGTGATTGAGAGTCTGAGACTGATTTAGGATATCCAATGTGACTAATAATTGCAGAGCCTGCACTAACTCTCAGTATACTTGGTCTGGAGCAGATCTTAACTTAGTAGTGAAATGTGTTGGGTTTGACTAGTTGGAATACCTTGGCCAAAAATGTCATCTTCAGATGAAGGAAACAAAAAACGAAGGGAAGTGTCATTGGATAGTAGGAGACGGGAAAGCTAGCTGAAGATGCATAGAATGCCTGTTGGGAAGACCGTCTTTAAGAAAGTATTTTCAAACTAATGGCATATTTTAGGAGAGATGGGATCAGGAAGAGCTAATGCAAATGCCCTTAGGTAACAGCCTCAGCGTAAAACCCCCTTATTACCATCAGTAAAAACTTGTTATAGTTGCATATCATAAGCCCCTTTTTTAACTGAATACGCGTTAGTTGCATATCATAAGTTTATTTTGAAATGTATGAAGTTGGACTAATTTGGAGCTATGTCTGATTTTTCTTTGTCTAGGGCCTTTTTTGGGCTGGTTTTATTTTCTTTCATTTTGTTTTTGGATTTATATGGGCCTTTGGCCATCTGACTCTTTTTCTGATTTATATGCATCGGCCATTTGATTAACAAAAGATGTTGGAAATGTACAAAGTTGGACTAATTTGGAACATTGCACCAATTTTCTTTATATTTACTATTCCGCCTGATTTTTGGCTTCTAGTCTTATTTTATCAGTAGCCATGATTGGGGCTCAACTGGTTCCAGATCATCAATTGTTGACTGCTATTTGTTCTACAACGACCTGAAGATTACTTTTTTTCTTCAGTTTGGACCAGTCAACCATATCATATATGCAAAGTTGGTTGATGATATATGTAGTCATAGCGAGACGGATACTTTTATTTTGTTCCAGATTATCATGCTGATAGTTCTATTTTTGTGATTAAAGCTTGAACGAAATGGCCTGGCGTTAGGGTTGCAATAAACTTTTAGCTAATATAGAATTTGAGGTTTAGTTGTTGTTTACCTAGTTGCTTGGCTGGAAAAAATTGCAAGATAATTTCTTAAAGCTGATTCTTTTCTTTTTGCATTGACTAGGTCTTGCGATCTATGATACAATGCAGTATATTCGATCTCCAATTAATACTATATGCCTAGGTCAAGCAGCTTCAATGGGATCCCTTCTCTTAGCTGCTGGCGCAAAGGGTGAGAGACGATCTCTCCCTAATGCTTCAATCATGATTCATCAGCCTTCCGGTGGATATAGTGGGCAGGCTAAAGATTTGTCAATCCACACAAAACAGATTATCCGGGTGTGGGATACTCTGAATGGCTTATATGCAAAGCATACTGGACAACCACTTGACATAATTCAGAAGAATATGGATAGGGATCATTTCATGACACCTGAAGAGGCCAAGGAGTTTGGAATAATTGATGAGGTTATCGATGTAAGACCAATGGCTTTAGTAACTGATGCTGTTGCAAATGAAACCAAAGAAAAAGGCTCAAGTTAGAGTGATTCCATTGTTGTCTTCGTCAACGTTACCATTGCTAGCTAGTTCTCCATTTTTCTATCTACTTTCTTGTATTTTGTTTCCATGAGGTGATTGTCTCATTACTTTGTTTTAGTGTTTTACCAGCTGGAATGATTTAAGGTACAATTTTAGATAGAAAGCATATCAACTCTAAATGCCTAAAGGTCATGTTCTGAGCTCAGTTGATCTCTTCAGTTATTTCTTGGACAAATTTTGGCAGAACAAGTCTTGGATAAATCTGAAAATTCTTAGCATTTGTCCTAAGTTAACCGATTTTTATTTTGTTGTTGTATCATTGATTCTTTTATTTGAAGAAAGTCTTCGCATAATCAGTGAAGTTGTTTTCATGTGATCAAAAGGTCACGAGTTCGAATTGCGAAAACCATCTTGACGATAGACCTTTATTTTCCAGTCCTTTTCCATACTCCGGCGTAGTGGGATTTTTGCCCACCAGACTAGCCTTGTAAGGGCACCGTCTTGTGCAAGGCAATGATAGTTGGCCCTCTATCATCTTCTATCTGGTAGATTTGGTAAAAGCGCCCCGACTTATTTTCAGAATTTGAGTTCAACCAAGGCATCCCCTTTTTTTGGGAGATCAAGTTCCTTGCCAACTACCACCTATCGACCCCGATCTCTTTTCATTTGTGTTGAATATCACCAAACCTAGCCTTCGTAAATCACACTAAAGCGGACACCCAATTATGAAAAAGCCTCCTTAAGGTGGGTTAGGTTAGTCAATCCGGCCCGAGATGCCTTCATTGTCATTGATTCTTTTCTTGATTTTCATAGGAAAAAAGAGGTAGGATAATCGTCTGGATAGTACCAAGATATGAGAATATTTCCTGGTTTACTCAGAGCAAGTACTAGATTTACTAAAACATTACTAGGTTGTTGAGGCCCAAAGTACAATAAAAGTTTCAACGTTTGGAGTATTCAAATAAATTTCATACCAAATGGCAATTGAATGAGAAGCAAAGGAAAAATATAGCTGAGATCTTAATTTAAAACTCGAAATAACAGTATTTTGAGACAGACTTAAGTTGTTCATCAAGCAAAAGAAAGGCTGTTGAGCTACATCACTTGAGAAAAAAGGACAACATAATACATAGATAAACGATAGCATCTCCTCCCTGAATTCGCGACTTAAAAAAGAGAAGTTCCTTTTCCCTTCTTATCTCCACCAATTTCGAAGTGCTTGCACCTCTGCAAGGTTGGTAAAGATATTCAATCTCAGTATTTTGCAAATAAAATGATGAAAAAAAAGATTGAGAGCCATGGACAAACCTTGATTGGGTGTTGAGACACATGTTTGCATCCTTGGCATTGCAACCTTAGCACAATCTTCTTGGTAGTTTTGGCCTGGTATCAGAAGAACATCAATTTATGAGATGAATGACCAGAGTTAGTCTCTAACTGATGTTAATATGAAATCTATTCTACCTTCTTGTGGAAGACGGGCTTTGTCTGCCCACCATAACCAGACTGCTTGCGATCATAACGACGCTTCCCTTGAGCTGCTAGGCTATCTTTTCCTTTCTTGTACTGTGTAACTTTATGCAGAGTGTGCTTTTTGCACTCCTTCGACTTGCAGTATGTCTTCTTAGTTTTTGGAACGTTCACCTGCAAGTTCAAATTTTTTTAACCTTGTAACCTATACAACATCATCTAACAAGTTGCAGAACTAGTGCAAATGTTGAAATCTTATAGTAACTACGTTATATGCTCATCAACAGGTCAAATACACATACCATAACAGAAATGAGCAAATGGAATTAGAGGATCCAAGAACTAGGAACCGTGATCTAGAGTATGCAGAGGTAGGTGGAATTCTGAAGTTGATTGCCTTCATTATTATTATTAGATATCAAACCAACATACTCTTGACAGCATAACTAATAGAGAACTGACTTATCAGGAAAAAGAAATAGAGAGCCTGCCTCGCACTTCTAAATGATATGTTATTTATCACAATTCTTTCTAGGATACAGCTTGCTTACTTTACAAGGGATAAGGAGGTAAGGGTCAAATAAATCTCAAAACTGCATCACGTTGATTAAAGTAGAACCAGGAAAACAAATCCATTAACATCAAGCACTTTTAACAGAATTCAGAACTGAGTTACTTAAAAAAATATCAAACAGCTGTGACGAATATGTCCATGAAATTGCATGTTAAACATTGTGGATATCAGGCACGTGAGAACTTTTATTTACAAGAAAAACGCAGCCAATCACTGCATCTAATAAAAATCCACATTGATGGCAGGCTATGCAGCATAGGCATAGGATAATTGAGACTTTTTTCTGTGTTAACAATCAAAACAATGCAATAGTTTCACCAAATTTCACAGTGAACATCTGAATGCTTGTCCACAACTCAGATGATAGAATTACGTTTCAACTACAAGAAAGCATTCAAATTACATTACAGAAGGAAGAAACATGCAAAACCAGAAACCATGTATTCAATGAAATTAATTATCCTCCATATATATGCACCACTGCGAGGCCCTGTTACACTATGACAGTTCTATACTAAAAGCCCTTTACAAAAGCTATACTGTTGCGGCTCCTAACCAGAGAAGCTCTTAACTTTTTAATTTTGTATTTAGTTCATGATATGTGATCCTAGACATTTCGTCGCTCGGGATTTATCAAGATTGGAACACCAAAGCTTGTAAGGAAATAATTAAGCCCAAGGTAAATTAGTGCATAGGCTTTACTTTCTTTAGGGCATATTTGGAAAACCACCCAAGATTGGATGAGTAATTGGACGTGGTTACATAATTTTACACATTTATCTGACACGTAATTACTTGGACAAATGAAATTGAGTGTGATTGATGGGGTGCTGCAATACTCTTCAATTCTCAAAGGAGAGGTGAGAATTGGCATTAATTACACCACGCTAAGGCAACTTTCCTAATTCTGTTTTCTTGTTATTTTGTCAAACATATTACTAATTCTTTCTACACTAATTCTCTTCCATTTCTCTTATCCTCGTCTTCCAAACATGTTTATGATGTGCTGCCATATAAACTTGCAAGTTCTCTTTTTTCATAATAGTGGAGTCTGGGTCAGCATGTCTCGGCTAATTACACTGCCCAGCACTTCTCCACTAATTCTGCAGGATAAGTACTGCCACTTCCCACCAGCAACAGGCAATGAGAAAATCACCTAGTTTTACCTAGTTTTTGTCTCTGCTAGAATTTGAACCTAAGACCTCATGGTGTTCAATACACTTCATTAACCATTAGGCTACCCCCTTGATTGTGACAACTTATGATATTTCGTTTATTACTTTTTATTTCTTAGTTCTTCTTAGTTGCTTTATCAATGAAACCCAACTCTTAACTTAGTTCTTCTTAGTTGTTTTATCAACGAAGCCTAACTCTTAACTTAGTTGGTATCAGCTACACTAACACTCCAAATCTGCGTAATACATTCTGCTCTATCATGGCGGATGTCGCACGTCATAACCAATATTCTCATAAACAACTAACTGTAAATATAATTAACCGTTTGGATTAATAAATCAGAATATAACAAGCGTAGTTTCAGATTAACAACAAAAATTGTTTACATTTTCTCACTTCAAACCCAAAGCTAAACAACTCAAATCAGCCGCAGCAGAGATAAAAGGAGAGGACGATTTACCATTGTCGACGACTGAGTCGGAGCAGGAAGGAGCTGCAGTAGAAAACACCTTTGCTCTAATGGCGTCCAGAAACCCTAGAAAGTTAGGGAAGACGAAATCAGCTTTATATAATTAGGGCTTTGAGATTATGGGCTCCATTTGTAAGCAGCCCATATTCCGATTTGGGCTTAATTACGGGTTATTTAGCATTTAGCCAGGCAGACTATTTAAATTATAACCACTTTTGTAATTTATTTCGTATCGTTCAATCGTTGGTTAGGAAGTGAATTATTTATATATAAAAATCAGCATAAGTAATATCACGTTTGATAACGTTTTAGATAGTTTCTATGTATAGAATTCAGCATACCAAGTACAGTATTTGCTTTGTTAATTTTAACTATGTTTTAAATAGAGATTCTAAAGCAACTATTTCATAAATGGGAACTTTTCACAAATGGCTTTTCTTGAGGCTACTATTTAAATTTTGTCCATTAGTTCAATAAAATACTAGTATCATACTATGCACAAGTAATATTCATGAAAAGCCATTTATTTGAATCTTATTGCATGATGTATTACATGGTTAAAAAAAAATTGATGTAAACATCTGATGCGAGTAGTTATTTAAATAAGGTCCTCAATGTAGCGTAATGATAGATTATTTAATGTAATTTAGCTTCAGACATATTTACTCCACTTATTTCTCAACGTTTATAAATAATTACACATGTTGATGTATATCAACACAAAAATAGTTGTGTTGCATTATCATAGAGGAGTTTGCAGGGAAAATTCTTTTTTTTCTAAAAGGTAAATTTCGAATCTGTTATTTCTCCTAAAATAAATATAGGTTGACTCTTTCCACCAACACTTAAGCAAAATCACCTAACTTTTTTCTCTATGCTAGAAAACCTGATCTCTCGTAATTTTCACTCACTTTATTAGCTGCTAGGAAACACCCTCAAACATAGCATGAAAAAAATCTTTATGGACCAGGAGACACTTGTGATTTGGAGATCTTAACAAGTACATGGCAAACATGGCCTGCTTTAGACTTTTCTGAGTAAAAAGATGACCAACAATAACAAGACTTTACCTCTATCCCATGAAGGTAGAAGTCTCTTTCCGAAAAACCCTCGGCTCAAATACAGTTTACCATGCAATGTCAATCATTGTGGCAGAAGTACTTTGAATCAAAACCATGTGAATCAAGATATGCATAAAGAATGTCTAATGTATTAATAATCAATGATCTTTCTTCCAAGTTACAGATAAATAGACATATATGTACTTAACATACATAGGATTTGGAAGATCCATGAAGCAACAAACGTTGCTGCTACACAAAAATCTTTGCTGTGCTGCTACAAATTTTCAACTCTTAAGGATAAAATTTTAAGCTTTTGCTAATAGTAGAACATGTACCAAATTTTTGCAACACAAAAGGACTGGAAGTAAAAAGATAAAATTCTAGCAATAAGCAAGCATTTTTAGTGCTTTACTCCTATAGCTAGTTTTCAGTTTCTAGGTGTTAAGAAGAGGACTAACAAAATACGCAGAAAGAATTGCTAATCAACAGCAGTCTTGCTTTTCCGAGGACCGGTTGGCTTTTGAAGGCTATCAAAGATTGGTTTGGTAATTGCTGCAGTAGAAATTGCCTGGAAATCTGCCTTCAAATTCCACTTTGATGTTGTCCACAGGGAAGATAGCGTGCCACTGTCTGATTCCTGCAAACTCGGTGTACTTGATGACTTCCTGACACTTGCGTTGTCGTTCATAAAAGAATCGTTCAACTGCATAGTGATAGGATTTACGGAACTTGCTTCAGCATCTGGTCCAGAGAGAGTTCGACTAGCTGACTTAGGTCGCAAAGCCAAACCTTTGCCAGCAGCAGCAGAAAACCCGCTGCCACTGGTGTTATCTTCTTTCAACAACACTTCTGGGGTGCGGTAATTAAAATCAGCCTCAGATTTTTGACGCCTTCTAGACAATTTCTCGAACGATCTATTAGAGCCATTTTCTGCCCTACCTACTCCATTCTCTGACATATTATTAGCTACACTTTTACATTTTCTTTGAAGACCGAGTGGTTGAGGAGTTGACATAGCAAATGGTCCATCTTCTAAAGAAAGTGATACTCCTTTCCGATAGACAGCCATTTCAAAACCTTCAGATGCAACTTTCTGATCTGGCGGTTTAGGACCCTGATAACCTAGTAAACAGCTCATGGCTGGTGAAACTCTTGGCTGGGGGGAAGAATTCAATTTCAGGGATTGGAATGAACCAAACAAATCAGGGTATCGATTGCTAGGAGGGGTCTGCTCAGAGCTGCTTGGTCTGTCAAGAAACCAATCACAGTTACCACAAAGTTTTGCAGATTGTAACCAAAAACGAAAAAAAAGGTCAAAGAACTACATCTGAGCACAAGTTTTGAAGCTTTAGAACATCAAAGATATGGTACTCAAGAAGCCAACAAGACAGAGCTGACTGAGATACCTAAAATAGTCTCGTAGTCGTAGATACTACTCAACATGGATGTTATATCAACTTAAAAGAATTAAGCAATCTTCATAGACTAGCAGTTCATATGAATACTGTTCTGCAGAAATTAGTGATTTGAGAAATAATGTGAATATCCTCTTTAGTTTCTCTAATACATACCACTGCAAACTTCACCAAATTCATTCTAATTCTCAAGAAAAATCAATCCAGATTATGAGAAAACATATAGAACATGATTTCTGCAACTCCACGAGACCCTAATTCAATTCTCCGCGAATTGTCAGATGAGACTAATAATATGTTCTCCAGGGATACTAGTAAATATTTTCCGCTTAAACAATGAATACTTTATAGAGTCAAGTTAAGAACCAGCTAAACATCAACTTTGTAAAAAAATAATTAGATGATACAAGAAGTTCTTCTAATGGACAATCTTTTCTTTCTTTCAACAAAGTTCTTGCAGACAAAGCAAAGCTTGTCGGTCTTTTTTCTTCATTTTGACAGGATTTCTAATAATGTTTACTACCCACTCCATTCCACTTCATGTGACGTGGCACAGACTACTGTACGACGGTCAAATTACCTAATTTTTTATGTGAATTCCAACATAGAATCTTCAAGTTTTTGAAATATAACTCGCACATTTCTAAACTACATAAAAAGTACAGTAAGTCACAATAGTTATTTTTAAAACTGTAGTTAAAGAAACACTCATTTGACTCTCCAAATAGTAACTGTGTCACATAAAATGGAACAGGCGGAGTAACGTTATCCACAGACCAGATTACACACAAAAAACTTGACAGCCCAGCACAAATTATAATTGCCTTAAACAGTAATTTCCAAATCCAACAAACAACAGTGATCCACCTAGGGTAAATGGGCTCATCTGAAGCTTCACTCTTCAAGACCCATATAAAACTCTTGCCTAAACAATGAACACTTAAAAATCCAAGTGAAACAAGGTTGATTGGATTCTCTAGTGATACAAGTAAATCACAATACCACAGAATGATAAGCTGATATGACTTGTTCCATGTAATAAAAGACGAACATAAAAGATGAGAACATCCAATTAACAAATAAGGAGTTGATTGTGGTTTGCTAGGTGAAATATCTAATTCATGTAAATTTGTAAAGAAAGAAAAGGAAATAAAGCTGAAGAAGAGAAAACTCAAACAACATGTAAATTCGTGAAGGCGTCTCTAGGTAATGGGGATTAGATCCCCACACCATAATATATCAAAAAAGCAGTTATGCAACTGAGAGCTATGTGCCCTCCATACAATAAGCATTATTTTCTAAAGGAGTTGAATGCAGCTCTAAACAGATCAGAATATAGAACCATGTATGGCTTCATGTCCATAAGAATACAAAGGAAAATCGTGCAAACAAGCAATTAAAATACATCTAAACAGAATACGAAAGAAAAGAGAAAAGTTCGGCACTTTGTCCTCAGACTAGTACAAGCAATTCATTAAGAGAAGGCTTTATTATCAGTATTAGAGGAAATGTTGGGAAAGAGACACTGGTATGAGATTCTAAAGATAAAGTTATAGTACCCTTGGGTGTCTTGACCATTTAAGACAACAGGTGATGGTGGATGCCTCCCAGGTAATGGTATTTGGAGTGTCTTTCGAGCAAACATTTGGAGATCCGAAACCAGCCCATTCAACTTTTTAATATCGGCTACCTGTCACATCAGACAATTATACAGTGTTAAAGCCATCATCAATATGGAGGAAGCGATCCTAGGTGCAAAATGATAAAGAAGTGTTGTTTTGCAATAAAAATAAACTGCTTGCTTAACATGTCACCTAACGGAATAAGTTGAAAACTCCTTGAATCAGCGTACAGCGTACTATTTATCCTCACATATATTTCATAATGTTCATAAAATCAGCTGGCATTCTCAAAAAAATTGCAAGTGTGATGATAGCTGAAGAAGAACTTGAAAGTGTATAAGAAAATTTGTGATAATGATAGCCAAAAAGATAAACTCTAGCCTTTAAGAGCAGTGGCTGGCTAACCATAGCTCTAGAATCCAGTGTACTGACAGCAGAGTTGAGTACATGCCAAAACGAGCTCTGCCACGATAATACCTATAACCACTAAAGGATCCACCAGAATATGATGCTATAGTTAGGTTTGTCACCAGCAAAACCTTCAAGAGCTGCCAAATTTAGGTTCGCCTTCATTCTATCAATTAAGGGCTCATGGACAACTAAAGTAAAGCACACATCTACAACCACTAAAGGATCCACCAGAACATTGATGTTAGTGTTGGACTATCACCTGCAAAAACTACTAAAGCCGCTGGCTAATCCTCCTTTTGTCAGTTAAGGGCTCACTGACAACAGAGTAAAATCAAACCACCTCTACAACTATTCCTCTTCCTTTGGACTTATCACAGGGAAATAAACACACAATTCTAATATTTTGTGCCCCCTCGTCAATTTTCACAGTTGCTCACAGTATTTTATTTTATTTTTGAATATGGTAAACCTCATCCTCACCAAACATCCTTTATGAGGAGCTAGACAACAACTTTTTCCTTTTACACACTCGAACACACAACCTCATTTCAATAGACGTAATAAACGTTGAAAGCAGAAACTCCGACTATGACGACTATTTTCATTAATTTGCTATCACTCATCAATATCCAAAAATCTTTACAATATATATTTAATGAAAAGATATTTTATTTTCACAGTTGCTCACAGTATTTTATTTTATTTTTTAATATGGTAAACCTCATCCTCACCAAACATCCTTTATGAGGAGCTAGACAACAACTTTTTCCTTTTACACACTCGAACACACAACCTCATTTCAATAGATGTAATAAACGTTGAAAGCAGAAACTCCGACTGTGACGACTATTTTCATTAATTTGCTATCACTCGTCAATATCCAAAAATCTTTACAATATATATTTAATGAAAAGATATTTTTGTTACTTGAGATTACACTGAATATGTTATTTTTGTTATAATGAAAATGGAATTTTTCGCAAACTTGGGCGCCTCAACTAATCAACCAGGCAGGCTGCTATAGCCTACACAAAACAGAGATACCAGGTAAAATCTATGAACAATGCATCAAGTTTATTCATTCAGAAATCCCCAAATCCTCCATTTCTTCTATGATTAAACAAAAGTACAAATAAACATAAAACATCACATAAAAACCAATAATTTAATCCAACAACAACTAAGCTCAGTACCCAACAAGTTAAGGGTCAACTATATAAATTCTCCTTACTCCATTACAACTACAAAATTCCAAAAAAAGATCTAAAAAAATACCAATATTTTTATTTGTATTATGCAAATATTTACTTAATATTTAACAAAAATCAATTAAATTACCTCAACCCCATATCTGATTGCTACACCAGGAAGGGTATCAAATTTTGTAACTTGGTGTTGGATATAATTCGATCCTCCTCCGTCGTCGCCGTCGCCGTCGCCGCCATTCTGCGGCGGAGGTGATGACGTCATCATGGTGACTCAATTTCCGGTAAAATCAAAATCTTCCCCCCACAAAAAGTAAAAAAATCAGAATTTTCATATATCATCAATAAAGAATGAATCTTTATTACCAACCCAAAAAATAAAAAATCAAAAGAACCATAACCCAGCTTCAGTCACACATTTTGATCAACACCCATTATGAAAAAGTAGAATTTTTTTTGTAAAAATTGGATCTTTAAGTACCAAATGAAAGATTAAAAAACCCAGAAAAATGAAAAAAAGGAGAAAAAGGGAGCTTCTCAGATCTGGCAATCAGGTAGATTTTTTTTATTATTTAATTTATTAGTATTATTTTATTTAATTTTGTTAGTTCCTTTTTTCTTGGGGGAAAAAGTGACACAGAGAGAATTGAAAGATGATGAGAGAGTGATAATATGAAAATTTGCAGAATTTTTTTATATTCTTTCTTTTACTTGAAATAAAAAATATATATTTATATAGAAATTGAAGCACCAAAATTAGGAGGAGAGGAGTTGCTCGGACGATAAATATTTTTTTATTTTTAATTTTGAGATTGTGAGTTTTATCAAGAAAGTGAAAAAGGTGAGAATTTGTGGAAAGAGATAAAAAAAGAAAGTACCAAAATGAGGTAAAAATTTATCTATATAAGTGTTTATACAAAAATATATTAATTTTTTAAAACTTTGTTTGAATAATTATATTATACTATATTATTTTAATTAATATAATATTTGAATAGATTGTATTGTTCTCTGTTGTGATATAACGTCGCATATCAATAATTTGAAAAAAAGTAGGATATGAGATAGAATTATATAAAAAAAGAATGAGTAAAGATAAAATAAGATCATTAAATAAAAGGTAAAGATAGAATGAGAAGAAAAAAATCAAGGTAATAATGTGATTACACATAAATCAATCGTTGAATTAAATAAGATTTTTTATTATTACCTAATGATCAATTTAAAAATACGAAATAATAAAATTTTAAAAATAATTAAAATAAATATTTTATTTAAGATAACATTACGATATAATTAAATGGGCAAGAACCATCCAAAGAAGGTGCAAGGTAAAAGGACTTTTTTTTAATTTTTCCATCAAATGTTGAATATTTGTGTTGAGGCTCGACTAAATACAGATTCACGTTTTAAAATTTCATTGGTAAAAAATACTCTTTAAGAAAGGTGTTTGCATACTCAAAAGTTAAATATGATACATGTACTTAAAGATGAAGAAATATTTATCACTTCAAAATAACTCTTGTTGGTCAACATTAAATAATCTAGTAATACAAGAATAAATATTTATTAATCATATTGAACTGAGATATATTCGCGCACATGTCACATATTTATTGAGTTTGATGTACATGTTTTTATTTTCCAACTAGTATCCACTATCAATATTGAGGTCATATTAAATTTAAATTCACGTAAAAAAACTTACGTCAGAATAAAATATTTTCTATAAAAGCAGAATCATAGCTCAAATAACATAAGACAATGAAATAAATGTTTATTAATTAAAATCACGTTAAAATCAAATCATTATTAATCTACATAAAATCCTAAAAAAAATTAATTAATACATGTAATGTCATTTGACTTTTTTTTTTTTAATAATTTAAGATATTTTTTGTTTGTTTATGTGTGTCGGTAGTTATTTATTTCCACTTGATAAATAATTGTCAATGTCATAAATTCTAATCTAAGATGCATCTCCCTTGTGATAAGAATTTAATATATTTTTTAATTTAAAAAAGAATTTAATATATTTTTGAATAAAAAAAATAATTTAATATATTTTAATCCCTTTTTCTTGAAAATAACTCAAAGTAAATTTGGGTTAATTTTTTTATAAGCATCAAGAATTGAATCGAATAATAAATAAATAATTATGTATTTAAATATAAATATCAAAATTGATAAAATATTATGTTTTATAAAAAGATATTGGTAAGTATTTTTCGTTAATTAAAATGCTCTTATAAATATTCGCAAAATACAAAAATTGAAAATACGTTAACATCAAAAAGATGAATAATAACAATATAACAGAAAGATAAATAAAAGTATTTGTTTTTTATGAAGAATATTTTAGAGACGATAACAGATATTAGGAATGAGACTTGGTCAAATTAAAGAGAATATAAGCCATGAAATCATAAATAAGAGTGATTCATTTGTGACTTCTAACATAATTTATCGTAATAGCAATTGGCATACTATGTGTTGTATTTGCCAAACATAGGATTGATAAATGTACGAATTAAGTTGAATTTAAAAAGATAAAAAATTTAAAATGAGCTGAATTAATAAATAAATAAGCTATTAGGTTATTGATCCGTTCAAAATTATTTAAATTGAAATGGACTAAAAAGTGGGTAAATAACACAAAACTATTAGATTCTTACTAAGTTTTAGAATTGCCTATAAAATTATCAAATGGAAAAAAAATATTTTTAATAAAATTTCTTCCGAGTTAATTTGAATTGTATATTGACTCAACTTTTTATGAGTTGAATAAATAGTCAGATCAATCATCAATTCAAACTTGAACTGATTAAGTATATATAAAAATTAACTTTAACTTGACCAATTTATAAACTTATCAAATATTCGGAAAACTCTAATCAAGTAAAAAAGAAATAATTTTTAAAAAATTTACTTTAACAAAAATGATACTCTTGGTAATTATACTAATTTGTGATTTATTTCACTTTTTTTTTTATCTTTTATTATTCATGCCAAATTTTAAGATTTTCAATGGAGGAATGTCAAAATAAAATCTATAAAATCAAGAAATTTGTGAACTCTATACAAGGTTTATAGGTTAGGGTTATTCTAATCTTGTACTTAAGAAAATGAAATTTATAAATTGGAATGGGGTAGGCATTTTTCGCCATTTGAATTGAATGGGAAAAATCAGATTCACATTTTTTATTTTCCGATTAAAGAAATTATAATTTTTAATTTTTTTTTACCTTTTCTAGGAGAATTTCCGTCTTTTTTGCTTTATTATGATTTAAACTAATAATCTTAGGATTAGAAGTGAGAAGTGCATCGCTTTGGATGTTTAGTTTTAACTTTTAAATATTTAAGACAGATCATAACGATTAACAATCTCAATTCACATAATAGTTTGCTCACGTATAACTTTCTATAGTTATAAGGATTGAGGTCACCCTATTGTCCTTGTGATATAACTTTATATTAAACTTAATATTAGAATGAATAGAATCGTCGGATGCTAATCTATTGTATTATTAGATAATTATATTTATTACTAGACGCATATAAAATAGGCCAAATTCATTGCCCTTCGGACTTTTATATATGTAAAAAAAGTATAAATAGTTTGCGGTATTTCAAATTTAATTTCTCAATACTTTATATCATAGCAAGAAATATTAAAACTGAAAATGAAAAAAAAAAAAGACTTTATAATTAATTGATGCTTGCCACAAATTATATTTAGATATTGAAATTATGATTTATTTTAATTTAGAAACATTTGCCTCAAAGTTCGAATACGTATATTTTCAAGTTTGAGTTAGTCACATAAAATATGTCACATACTTTCAGCCTCAGTTGAGACATACATGAGATTTCATAACATATTGATTCTAAAACATAAATGATGTAACATAGTTTTACTGGTTAACTTATTATATAATTGATACAAAAGGGCACACATAATTTTTTTCGTCATAATTTGACTTGAAATTGTCTAGATATCAATTGAAACTTAATTCGAATGTTTAAAAAAAAATTGTTCACAAGTCTTAAAAATTGTCGATATATTAAGCTTAAATTATTAAAACCGCAATAAGGAGCATTTAATATAGACAAAAAGCAAAAGTGGAGATGCGGGGTATCGATCCCCGTACCTCTCGCATGCTAAGCGAGCGCTCTACCATCTGAGCTACATCCCCAAGATGGGAATTTTTTTCAGAAACAATTAATTTGTATTAAAGATCAGGGAAAGTAAAGAAAAATAACGCAGAAATATATATATATAGAAAATAATATATAGATGTGTGAGTTAGATGGATTATCAAGATTTTGATTTAGTGATAAAGGCAAAATATGTAATTCTCAAGAAGAAGTTTGACCCATTTTTTATAAACCACCAAAGGATGTGGTGTAGTGAATGAGGTTGTTCGTTCTTTAGCTTGAGGTCTTGGATTTGAGCCTTAGGTATGAAAAAAATCTTTGATAAGGAGCGCTTCTCCCGAATGGTCCCTACGCGACGCGAATCTGGATTAGTTGGGCAGCAAACATCGGATGGAAGACCCCCCAAAAAAATCCTTTATACACATGATAGGATATGTACTCCCTGCGTTTTAATTTGTTTGTCTGGTTTTAGCTCAACATGTAGTTTAAGAAAGTAAATAGGTACTATAATACTTTGGAATCTTATAGTGTTAAACTAAAGATATGTAGAATGTACTAAAATGGTTTTTAAATTTTATGATCTTAAACATGCCACGTGAAAAATATTAATTTGTTAAAGAGTTGTCAAAAAGAAGAGAAACATTCTTTTCTAAATAGATGAAAAAAGAAAATAAGACAAACAAATTAAAACGATAAAAGTACTATAAAAAATACACAAAGCTGAGTGAAAAAGAAGAAGCAATATTGACTAAATCATGATATGAGCAATATAAGTTTTATTAGTACATGGATAGGCATAGTCAAAGACAAAATTATTCTCGACATATCAAATCAAACAGTGAATAAACTGAAATAATTTCAAGACTATTAATACATCCTATTCAATACTATACTTATACACTCAATCAAACGATTATAAACATTTTTAGAAATGAAGCATTGGATTGATGTGGCCTACTAATGGAGATGTCAAAACCAAACAATGAGCTCACTAAGAAACTCTCATGCCCATGTTCTTATTAATCGCTCTTTCTATTCACTTTCACTTTCTCTTTCTCTTCCTTTCCTATTTTCATATCTAGCTTATTCTGCTTATGAGTTTTTTTTTTTTGTGACGAGGGTTCCTAGGAAACAGTCTCTCTACCTCTATGAGGTAGTGGTAAGGTCTGCGTACATTTTACTCTCCGCAGATCCTACTTGTGGGATTCCACTGGATATGTTGTTGTTGTTTAGTATAACTATGTAGACAATGATTTAGAATTTTATGTTAGGTACTTGAATATATCAAATCATGTTACACAATGTACGATCCATTTTCAAATTAGCCTATGAATGGGAATGTATTACGTGAGACTTAATTTATTGAATGCGTGCAAACAAAACCTCACATGAAAAATAGAAAAAAAGAATAAGCGATCTTTTGGAAAAAAACAAAATCATATGCATTTGACCTAAAACACACAATATAAATATCATATCATATTAAAAATATTTTTTATTTTAAAAAAATATTATTAGTTGGAGAAAAAATGTTTGGTACTTTATTAATTAAAGAAAAAATGACAGCACATATTGGCTGTTGCATTAAATAGGTTTAGTTTACAAAATAAAGGTTGTGACATTGACATGTCAATTAGCTTATAATTAATTGAATTGTGCCTAATTTAATTAATTAATGTTAAATAATTAGTTGAAATTTATTGTTAAGTTGTAAATTCAACATCAAATTAAGGAATTACACAAAATGTTGCTCATCAACATATTTACAAAATCAGTTTCACCACCTATTTTTATTCGATCGGTTATTTTTACCAATTAATTAATTTTAAAAAAATCATAATTATTTTATAATAACAAAAATATATTCAGTATAATCGTACAAGTGAAGTTTAAAAAGGATAATGTATGCACATACCCTACCTAAAAAGACAATTTATTGTTTATAAGATTCAAATAAGGATTTATTTACCGAAGCAATTTCTTTTTTAAAATTTTATTAGCAATAAATTTCTAAATTAGGAGTTCTTGTATCGCTTCAAATAAAGAAATACTTAATACTCATATTTTAATTAACTTTAAAGCCTTAAATATATTAAAAAAATTAAATAATAATTTTGTGCAGTATAAAGTTTGTTTAGTATATTTTCTTTGAAAATGATTCAAAATATATCTGAACTTTGACGAAATTTGTTGTAACGATCTCAAACTTTGCGCGGGACTTATTACCCCTTTGCATTATTTAATAGTGTATTTAAAATATATATATATATATATATATATACAAATTTAAAAATACGATTGAGAAAAGTGAAGAAAAATGAGGCACTTTGTTGGATTTGGTAAAAGACAATCACTTACGATCGATTGAGTAAAGGTCCAGCTGGGCATATATATATATATTTAATATACACTATTAAATAGTGTCGGAGGATCATGGTTCCGCCTAAAGTTTGAAATTGTTACACCAAATTTCGTCAAAGTTCAGATATATTTCAGACTATTTTTCATATATTTTTTTGATAAATATTTTGTGTAGAGCTTCATCCTTTATTCCTTTTTTTTTTTTTTTAAATAATAGAGTAAGCAACAAGAAAATCAGATTATAACCCGTATAGTTATCGGGTATTACCGATATTAATTCGGGTCAAAAGCCCCTCTTTTACTAGTTCTTAGGGTTTTCAGCTTCTTCCCCCTTTCTGCGTCTCTCACCTGGATCGATCGGTAGGCGGTCGGTGCCACTGCCTCGCCGTCAAGGTAAAAATCTCTTTCTTCAAGCTCATCTTCGTAGTTCTGTTGAACTTCGCTTACATTTTTCAGCTTTGAGATGTTTTGTTGAAAAAAAAACCGAATTTAATCGGTTAAGATCTCAACTTTTTCCAGTTTTTTATGTTAGTTTTGTGATGTATAGCCTGTTTTAGACCCGGATAGCATAGGTTAAAACCCTGAGATGTATAGCCTGTTTTACACCTTTGGGTTTGACAATGATTCATAGAATAACCTCAACGGATTGAAAGAGTGGACAAGTCCAATCTTCCATTTAAGTTAATCGTTATACAAATTATGAAGAAAATAAGAAGTATATCACCTCTTCAGGATCATCAAACTTCTTGCCAGCCCAGGAATACACTTTCTTCAGTCTAGTTTTGGTTTGCATGTTGTGACGGTCTTGGATGAAGTTGAGGTTGTTTTTTCTTTTCACCTTTACTTGGACAATAAGGATTCATCAAGGTCATAATCGTCAAAGAAGAATAAGCTTCAACCATAAGAGTAGGTAAAGTTGGATGAGAAAACTCAAAGAAACAGATTGAGATATAGATTTCATTTTTATGTTCTAAATTATCAGTTTACATCTCAAAAATAAATTTTTGTATAGCTGACCCAACTTGTTTGAGCTTGAGGTGTAGTTGATGGATTGATCAACTAAGGATTTCAGCTTTTGTAGCGGAGGTCGTGGTTTATTGCTTATTTGGGTTTGTATTTTTTTTCTAAGAAATAACCGGGTTGTGCTACTAGCTTATTACCTCATATCAATGTTTTTCGCCCCTTTTATGTCACTTTCACCGAGTATAGACAGTTTTAGACCTAGATAACGAAGACAATTGATGTAGTTTGAAATAGTTTTCCCTCTATGATGAAGTGATGGCTATGTATAGGCACCCAATTAATTTAGGATTGAGGTGTAGTTGATTTATTTATCAATTAAAGATCACAGCTTTGGTAGTGGAAGTTGCGGTTTTCTTACTTATTTGGGTTTTTATCTTCTCTTTTTTCCTTGATAACTATGGTGTCCAAATAACTCTGTCTACCAAAGGCTTGTTGGATGAAGAGATTGCCTAGTGTTTTTTGTGAGCACTTGGATTTGAACTTGAGAGCTCATAGGTGTCAACCCACCTTATTGACGACTAGGCCTATTTTTTGTTGAGGAAGTAGGGAGACGTTCTTATGGAAAAAGAAAAGTTTTTTATTGTTGAGATGTCCGGTCAAGGTTTTATCAAACAAATGACATTTGTTTCAACTTTCAAGAAACCTATTGACTTTTATAGGCTTGGAATGTGAAGAAATCACCTAGTGTTTTTTGTTACCATTTTTTGTCTCCAATTGGATTCCGGATTCTCAACCCATTTTATTGACTACCAGGCCACACTCTTGAGTGCATATCTTTTCTGTTTTTTGTTGAGGAAGAAGGGAGGTGTTCTTGTTGAAAAAAGAAAGTTTTTTTTGTTGATATGTCCAGTCAAGGTTCTATCAAGCAAATGGTATTTGTTTCAACATTCAAAAATCCTATTATTTTTTATCAATCTTTATAGTTTCTTTAATTTACTGAAGTATTTTCTGTCGTAAATATATCTGGTCTAAGAGTGATGTGAAAGTTTGTTAAGTTGTCTGGTCTAAGTATTATCTGTCATGTTTTGCAGGAAACCTATAGATTAATCATTATGATGTGGGTGGGTTGGGGTGGGGAATGTGCTTCTTATGAAGAAATGGCAAGTTGAGAAGTATCTGAGAAGAAATTATTAACCACTTTCCTTGATTAAAAAAAAGTTGTTATTAAACACTTTATATAATTGGTTTTACTTTCTTATGTGAGCTGAGTTCTGATTCAGAGAGCTATAGGAAAAAATTGTTATTGTTGTAATTAAATGCAAAGTTTGTGTCCATGTTATTGGTTCTGTTGTTTTGTTTGATGTGATTTTCACTTTTCAGCCCCTGGAAGGGGTGTTGCTCAAATTGGTGATTCAGCTCAATGAGAATGTTTTGGTGCAGGTGACTTCTTTGCATGCTAATCTTATTATAGCAAACCGATCACTTGGAAAGTAAAAGCAGGTCGGCTTGGTTGGTGTCATCCCTTTTAACCTTTTTCTTCCTAGTCAGTGCTTGTCCCCTGTAACAATGGGAACACCAGAGACCTCTCGTGAACCTTGCCCTGACCGTATACTTGATGATGTTGGCGGAGCATTTGGTATGGGTGCTGTTGGAGGTTCAGCCTTCCACTTCTTAAAAGGCATATACAACTCGCCAAAAGGTGAGCGCTTGATTGGTGGCACACAGGCAGTGCGCATGAATGCTCCTCGTATTGGTGGTAGTTTTGCTGTGTGGGGTGGGCTGTTCTCCACGTTTGATTGTTCAATGGTTTATATCCGGCAGAAAGAAGATCCTTGGAACTCAATTATTGCTGGTGCAGCAACTGGTGGCTTTCTACAGATGCGACAGGGATTAGGTCCTGCTTCTAGATCAGCAATATTTGGTGGAGTTTTACTTGCATTGATAGAGGGAGCTGGAATCATGTTAAATAAAGTCATGAGTGCTCCCCAGAACTTCCCTCCCATGGATGAACCACTACCAAGTGCCCCTGGTGTGCCTGGATATCCACCTGGGCAGGTACCTGGTCAACCGATGGGTCAGCTTCCTGGTCAAGCTCCAGTAAGTATTGATGGTATGATGACACAATCTTCAACACCATCCTCTTCTTCCTCAACTTCCTGGTTTGGAGGACTTTTTGGTGGTGGAAAGGAGGAGACAGCAACAGGCAGTGGTAGCAAGACACAGGTTTTAGAGAGCTTTGATGCTCCTATTCCACCTACCTTTGAATATAAATGAGTTCAAGAGATGATTTAATTTTCAGGTTAGTTAATGTTATTTTCTTTATTATTTGGATTCTCTTTATGTACTGTGAACAAAATTGACTTCTATTCAGTTTGGCCAAATTTTTGTTATGTTTCATCGGAAGCTTTCTGAATAGGTATCCTTCTAAAACACTATACGAACAGGGACCAATCTGCAAATAGGTTGATCTTCCATTGCATTAACATAACATGTTGTCTTTACGTTAACAAATATTATTCTCTTACCCCTCAAAAGCTCTCCAATCTCTCTCCTTCCAAAGGGACCCATATGAGATATAGAGTGGAAGCACTTCTATGCCCTTCTCTTTTTCGCCCCCTGCTTTTAAAGGCTCAACTGCGTAGCACATCTTTCATTGGAATCACTCATTGTACTGCAGCATAGTTTAGTACCACCTCCATGGTCGGGTTGCAATATGACTAATGCAACAAGAAAGAATCTGTATTCTGAGCATTTGCGCATGAAGCATGAGCTAACATATGTTGGTCTCTTCTTTATTATAAGTTTTCAGCTAGGAGATATGATTAGTTCTTGTGTCGCCCATCCTTGAGGGAGCTCTTGTTTCCATTCTTTTTTCAAGAATGGACTTGGAAATGGCAAGGATTGAACTCCTCAATGTTGCTTAAAAGCACGTCCCAAAAATTCTCAAAATCAAGCCTGAGAATGGGTACACGAAAAGTATTGTCCATGACAAATTTAACCTAGGCGAAAATGCTGGGTGGTTTCTTCCCACTTGTCCAAGTCTTGGTAGATAGAGTTACCGAGTGTCTGTCCTGGTGGGAGGTGCCACCTGGACGCCATGCTTATTGTTTTAAATTTACGAACAAGTTGGACAACCTGATAGATCCTGGATGGTGGGCAGGGTGTTCAATCACCCTTTGGTCTTCTATGATGCTTTGACATATTTAGTTGCTTCTTACTTCTTCTTATCCAATATTTTACTAATATGAGCAATTTATAATCAAACATTTGGTTGAATTCATTTTGCAGGGGGGAACATGTTGGTGGTCTGTCAGTAAACTTGTCACAGTTCTTTGATCCAATGCCAATTTTGGTGCTAGTAAATGGCTTATTATGGATCTTATAATAACATAGTGGGCTTTTATTGGTTGAAGCAGTTAAATCTACAAGATATTGCATCACAGGTTTTAGTAGTATTTACTTTTGATTATTGTATGAGTTTGACTACTTATTGTTCAAACAAATGGAAAAATATTATGGAACTTTTGTAGTTGTATACGGAAACACCTGCTTAGGCAGCATATTAATGATCTTTTATGTCCATTTTATACGTTTGCACATTATTTTTTATTTGGTGAGGGATTATTATGTCAATTAGAATTGTACGTACGATGAGCACCTTGGTATTTTTTTTTTTTAACAAAAATATCTTACCCAAGTAACAACCTCTCTATCTCTATGAGGCAGTGATAAGGTAGGCGTACATTCTACTCTCTTCAGACTCCACTTGTGGAATTTCACTGGGTATGTTGTTGTTGTAAACAAAAATATCTTAATTATGCTTCATAGCTATTGTTTGGGTAATTACATTTTGATTATAGTTATAGTAATTGTTTGGGTAATTACATTTTGTGATTATAGTTATAGTAATGTTTGTATAATTCGCGCAACATTTGTATATGTTTGTATAATTCACTATACAATTTGCAGTTTTTGTATAACGTTTGTATCGCTATACAATTCGTGCACAAAGTTTGTATAATTAGCTATACAGTTGGGAGTGTTTGCATATTTCGCGATACAATTTGATTGGCGCATGATTTTTGTATAATCATGCACCATGTTTGTATGAATCGTGCAAGTTATACAAAATTCAATATGTAATTGTAACTAGATGTTTGTTGTGAGCTATACTTAATTCAAATCATAATTATGTTAGTTAATTAATCAATATATGTTTGCTTATCCGCATAAGTTTTTCAAATAGAAATAAAAATATTATTTCCATTATGTTTAAAATCTTAAAATACAACGTCTTAAAAAATGTAACAAGATAAAAATAAATTGGGAACTAAATATAAAATTATCTCTTGATTTGAAAAATTAAATAATTAATATTAAATATTTATTTTTAGTATAATAAACAAATAAAAATAAATTGAGGAAGTATAAATTCAAATTATACATCCAAACACAAATTTAAAAACTCGTGAAAATAAAAAACTCGGAACTCTTTTTTTTTTTTTAATGACAAGGAAAATCCGCGCCTACTATCTTTCGGTGGTGGGCACAGATAAAACCCGCCCGAAAAAACCCGAAACTATTTGCCCACATAAATATGGGGGAAATCCCCTTTTTTAGAATTTCTTAGGTTTTCCAGTTTCTCCATCTTTCTGCCTCTCTCTCCAGGTAAAAAAGCTCCTTCGTCGAACTGAAAAATTGTTCCTTTTTCTACTTTTCTTACAGTATTCAGCTCTCAGATGTTTTCCCCGAATCGGATCTTGGTTTTTTGTTTTTTTACCTTTTTTTTATTGTGAGTTTCGCGAAGTTTAGACGGTTATAGACTCTGATAATGATGAATATTGTGGTGAGATTAAAAACCCTAAAAGGAAATAGGATAACGATGATGAAGTGATGCAGAGTATTTTGTATAGCTGGCCCGGCTAATTTAGGATTGAGGTTTAGTTAATTGATTGATCAATTAAAGATTTCAGCTTTTGTTTTGGAAGTTGTTGTTTTTGGCTAATTTGGGCTTGTATAATGGTAAAACAAAAATTTGAAATATCATGTTTTTGTTAGATTTCTATATGAATTATAGGTGTTTATTTTCCTTCCTTGAACTATCACAGGCTGTTTATCAGAACATACTCGGCTATAGGTTGTTTCGTTTTTCTACACGAATGATACCGTGATAATGATATTTTAGGTAGGAAAAGGGAACATTGTTTTGATAAATAGTTGGTGATAGTTTAGGTAGAAAAGGTGAACCCTGATAATTCAGGTAGGGAACTCGCAAAAATGTGATACTTCAAATGTTGTATTACTATTTACTCAATGTTATTTGCTTCAACTTTCAAGAAACCTATTGATTTTCATGACCTGGCTTTTTAAGTTTCTGAAATGTTAACTGCTGTTAACATAGCTGGCCTAAGAGTGATGGTGAAGTTGTTAAGTTGTACCAACAACATACCTAGTGTAGTTCCACAAGTGGGGTATGGGGAGGCTAGGATAGGATTTACGCAGATCTTACCCCTGCCTTTGTGGGGTAGAGAAATGCTTTGCTTTATAAAGAAACAGACAAGTTGATAAGTAGCTGAGAAGAAGTTATTTACCTCTTTATGTATAAAACGAGTTTACTTAGTTACTTGAGCTGAATTCTGAGTTTACTTTGTTGATTGAGCTGAGTTTTGATTTAGGAGCTATAGGAAAAAAATTGTTCTTTGTTAGAAGTTTTGAATGCAAAGTTTGTGTTCATGTTAGTGGTTTTGTTGTTTTCAATGTTCATTGTGATTTTCACTTTACAGGCTCTTGATGAGAATGTTTTGATGTGGCGACTTCATTAAATTAAACCAATCACTTCCCAGGAAAGTAAAAGCAAGTCTGCTTGGTTGGTATCATTCCCTTTAACCTTTTTCCTCCTAGTTAGTGCTCGTCCCCTGTTACAAATGGGAACACCAGAGACCTCTCGTGAACCTTGCCCTGACCGTATACTTGATGATGTTGGCGGAGCATTTGGTATGGGTGCTGTTGGAGGTTCAGCCTTCCACTTCTTAAAAGGCATATACAATTCACCAAAAGGTGAGCGCTTGATTGGTGGTACACAGGCTGTGCGCATGAATGCTCCTCGTATTGGTGGTAGTTTTGCTGTGTGGGGTGGACTGTTCTCTACATTTGATTGTACAATGGTTTATCTCCGGCAGAAAGAAGATCCTTGGAACTCAATTATTGCTGGTGCAGCAACTGGTGGCTTTCTACAGATGCGGCAGGGATTAGGTGCTGCTTCTAGATCAGCAATTTTTGGTGGAGTTTTACTTGCGTTGATAGAGGGAGCTGGAATTATGTTAAATAAAGTCATGAGTGCTCCCCAGAATTTCCCACCCATGGATGAACCACTACCAAATGTCCCTGGTGTGCCTGGATATCCACCTGGGCAGGTGCCTGGTCAACCGATGGGTCAGCTTCCTGGTCAAGCTCCAGTAAGTATTGATGGTATGATGACAGAATCTTCAGCACCATCCTCTTCTTCCTCAACTTCCTGGTTTGGGGGACTTTTTGGTGGTGGAAAGAAAGAGGAGACATCGACAAGCAGTGGTAGCAAGACACAGGTTTTAGAGAGCTTTGATGCTCCTAGCCCACCTACCTTTGAATATAAATGAGTTTAGAGATTTAATTTTTCAGGTTAGGTAATGTGTTGTTTGGATTCTTTGTGTATCGTGAACAAGTATTGACTTCGAACTAGTGTGGCCAAGGTTTTGTTGTGTTTCATGGAAAAGGTAGTTTTCTGAATAAATGTCTTCATTCAAAATCCATTATGTGCTCTCTATAGAAACTGCACTAGAATAGGGAATAAACCCTTGCTTTAGATGCATCGACATACTCTCTCTGTATGAAGATTACCATAATAATGAGAATTAGAATACTTGTTAATGACTTATATTGTAAAAGCTGTTACGTCCTGTTGTTAATTGGACATGTTATCTCGATGTTTTTGAATCTTGTAGGTTTTGAAGTTCTTGAATTTATTGTTGAACTTGTAATATGTGTTTGAAATAAACTTCTGTACCTTCGGAGAACTGTGTTAATCTAATCTAATGAGGTTTCTATCTGCTAGCTTTTGTGCACAATGCGAACCTCAGGTTCTCTATTGACATAACATATTCACAACTCATTATCACCTACTCCAGCAGTGCATTCCTCCCTTTTCCTAACCAGGTACTTTAGGCTCTCTGCTTCACTCAAGAGTACAAGAGAAGATTTTGTATTTTCTGTTTGCACCTTACTTTCAGTGGAAGCTGTAGATCTAGTTGTGTAGGCCTCAACTCTAAGCATGTTCTTTTCATTTCTTCTCTCTTTTCTTGTCTTGAATTGTTAAGTTTCTGCTTGTGTTAGCTTCTTTAGTAAGCTCTAGATTGAGATTTTGGTGCTCAGTACACTTGTAACTCTTCTTTATCCATGCCAATTTTGAGGCTAGCAAATGGCTTATAGTGGGCAAACTGGTCCTCTACATTACTTGACATAAAGATATATTGTATGTGGAAGCTCTTACTTTGGAAAAATGTGGTATGTGGGAGCTTTGTTTTGGCCAGCATATATAGATCTTACAGTAATCTTACATCTATTGTTAAATTTTGCAGTGAATATACTTCTTAGAAAAAAGGAACCTTCCTTAGATTGTTAAACCTTTTGTTAGATGGTAAATGCTGCGTATGTCAAGGTGTGATCTAGTGGTTAATGAATTAGTTGAGCCAACATGAGGTTTCATGTTCAATTTTCAACAGAGACAAAACACTAGGTGTTTTGTTCTCATTTGTTCTTCTCTTGGTGGATCGAGTTATTTGATATTTATTGTACCTACCCTAATAAGTACGATTTAGCAAAACGGAGAATACTTCCCTTTAATGGACCTTACAATATGGATTTAAATTTTCGATTGAGTGGAAATCAAATACCAAATGAGTATACCTTGATGATATTCTAATTGACCTACTCTTGATAGACAAAGCGAATTCACTTGATTCTAAATTAAAACTTTCAAAAAATCAAACAATTATTCCCAAGTAATCTATGGTATATTGGTTAATAGCCGATCGTTCTACCACCAATAGGGAATTTGATCTCATAGAGTTTAATTTCGGATTTTAACCCAATAGTGTGGAGTCGACGTTCAAATTAAAAATAAGATTTCAGAGGGAATGATATTTGCACTTCCCCAGAACAGAAAAGGAGAAAAACAATAATAAGAACAAAGAAATATTTGTAAAGGCAGAAAGATTTTATTTCATTCTTAAAACAATACAACATAGAAAAAGAATCAAATGAATACAAATAAACATACAAGTAATTAATAGGCTTTTGAAATATTAATTTATAGAGCCACAAACAGTTCTTATGATCCCATTTTGACCAGTTAATGGACTGATATCTCCCATTCTAATCATGGCTGCAGCAAAATCAGAGGCAAATGCGCGAGGGCTATTGCTATATTCAGTAACAATATCATCGGTAGATCCTCCACTCAAAAGAACTTGGTCTGATTGAAGAAGACCTTTTCTTTGAATCAAGTTCTTGAAGTAATTGTTATCTAGTTGATTAGGTGTAACCAAATCAAGTGGAGCTAGGTTTCCATTTTGGTCTTCTTGAGGACATTGACGTCTTCTGGTACTAGCAAATCCAGCATCAATGTCTGTTCCATTGCTATAGATCCTATCGCGGAAGAGGAAGCATTGTGCTTGACCTATTGAATGTGCACCTATAATAAGATGATTTAAATCGTTAGAATACAAGTATGATCGATTATATGATCAGATATATTTATCTATATGATCAATTTTTACCTGATAAAGCAACCATATCCCTTGTGCTAAGACCCTTGTTGGCAAAACCAGTAATAATCCTATCAAGAGGATCAAAAGGACCAGGAAGATCAGTTTCTGCAAGTGTATGACTTGCAGTGGTTGAATCTCTTCTTCCAAGTTTCACTGTCCATGATGGACCTCCAACCTGATCATTGTTACATAAACATAATGTGTGTGTTAGTATTCGATAATGTCTTTTTATAACATAAATTTTTTTCTTTTATACTCAAAAACTACAAATACTTACGAGAGCAGATGCATCCCTAGCGGCAACTGCAAGTATGTCTGCACATGATACGACTCCTGGACATGTTTTCTCAACTTCCCTTTTCGCATCTTCTATAATACTATAACCTCTAACTGACCCTAGATTGGGCAACGCAGTCTTCTCACTTACAATGGTAGGAGTCTCATCAAGTAAAATAGAAGCATCACACCCCTACAAAGTTATTAGCACAAATTATAATTATTAGTATGTCGTCAAAGAAATAAAAAAACCTCAAGTAAACATGAATCGTCTATCCAACCTGAACAAAGCAATCATGAAAATGAAGACGAATGAGGGATGCAGCCATACGACGTTCACTTGAAACTGCTTGTCTTATGGTAGTACGAATGGTGTTGAGAGCATTAGGGCAAGTGCGATCATAGAATGTGGAAGAAAGTTGTGCATGGCATTGCATGCTAGAGAGCAAGAGAAAACAAAATATAGCAACAATGGCTACAAAAGAGTTGTTTGAAGTAGTCATCATTTGGAAAGTTTGTAAGATTAGATAGTATAGATAAAAGATGTGAAGGTGATGGAAGAGGAATTGTGCTATTGAAATATTTATAGGCAAATGAAATGCCTTTGGTCACTATTGGCTGCTAAGAGCCAATTGCAATATCCCGTGTTATTTGCTACCTTTTGTCTTTGACTTCTTCTATTTCTACCTATATCTAAAAGGCCCTTATGATGAGATAAACATTGAAAAGTACTATTACTCTGTCCATTATTTATCTCGTTTTGACTTGACATAAAAATTTAAAAAATAAAAAAGACTTTTAAATCTTGTTAACTGTGATCTTGAACTAAAGACATATCGAATGTATCAAAATATTATTTAATCTTGTAATATTAAATATCTGACATGAAAAATTAGAATTAATGAGTCAACAAAAAAGGAAAAATTAAAAAGAAAAACGAATTAAAAGAAAAAATACAAATAAATCAAAACAAAAAAGCACGCGCATTATCTTCAAAGGACAACTCACGTCATATATACAATTACCAGTGGCATAGCCACATGTAGTGAAGGGTGCTCAGTTCATCGAAAAATTATCCTATGCATATAAAAATTATATGAAAAAAATAGATCGAATATTACTTTTCATGTATATATATTAAATCTTGAACGCCCTTAACGAAATTTTTAACTTCATCACTAATAATTACATTACAATATATATATCATGGTTGAAAATGTGTATTTTTAGGTTATTAAGTGTCATATTTTAAAAACAACCTTGACTTATTCTATCCTTTTTTTTATTTACACTTTCATTTTAAGCCTTTTTTAAAAAAAAATAATATTAGAGTTGAAACTGAATTATAATATTTGGAAAATTTCTTGAAAGGTCAAAACATTTTTTATTTCAAATAAGCTATAAAGGTATGACTTTGAAATGGCTTACATAAATTACTAATATAAAAATATTTGAATAAGATATTTATATGGAGTTAATTTTATAAGAAGTGTATTATTATATATATTGAGAGATGTTATAGTTATATGCAAACACTATTATAGAGAGATAAAAATATATTATGAAAATTCGATTTAAAAAAAAAAAGTTATAAATATAATAATTTATCAACTTAGATAATTACATTTGCTACTCAAATACGCAAAAAAAATATACACTATTTTGTATGAACAAAGATATATTTATGTATACCATACATTAATATATAAAAATTACACATTTAGTGACTATTATTTTGGTGGATTGTTATTTATTTCAATTCTTTACGCACAAAAAAAGTTTAACTATTATAATGAAATGTTATATTACAGAGAGTGATTAGTGGAGTCTGCGTGAATTCGATCAAATTCAATAATTTAAATAAATTAAAATTTTAATTTAATGAAATGTTATTATTATTAATATTATTATTATAAAATACTAATATGAATGCCTTGGCAAAGATGTAGTTAGTATAGTCATACATCATCATTTGTTTTATATATTAGATAAAAATTTATTCGCGTAAGATATTTTATATCAAATAAATAGATGCATGATATATATTTGTAGGTAGACTTTTAGCACTTAAGCACAATGTTATGGTCCTTTGATATTCATAATTCATGAAATTTAATTATTTCACCATTACTTTTTTTTTTTTAAATAGAAAATTTGACTAATTATTGGTCAAATAAAAATTGAGTACATCATGAATCAACTAGCATCGGTTATAGAACAGGAAGTCGGAGCTAACTGATGGGCATACAAATTCGCTGATCTTCTAACAAACCAAAGAAATAGAAGTAAAGCCACATATGAGTTCATTATTGTTTAATATAATGATAAGTAATGTTTTTCTCTTTGATTATTCCATGAGATAATATGGAGGATGTAATAAAATTTAAATCTAATTATCTACATTGTGAAAGGTTGGTCAAAACTTTTAACATTAGAGCATAACAAAATGTTTATTCCATTCTTCAGCAAATACATTATATAGAGAAAGAATCAAATGAATACACATATACTTCACAACAATACATGTAATTAAGATCAATTTATAGATCCACAAACAGTTCTTATGATCCCATTTTGACCAGTTAAGGGACTGATATCTCCCATTCTAATCATGGCAGCAGCAAAATCAGAGGCAAATGCGCGAGGGCTGTTGCTATATTCTATAACGATATCATCTGTAGATCCTCTACTCAAGAGAACTTGATCTGATTGAAGAAGACCTTTTCTTTGCCTCAAGTTCTTGAAGTAGTTGTTGTCCAATTGATTGGGTGTAACCAAATCAAGTGGAGCTAGGTTTCCATTTTGGTCTTCTTGAGGACAACGACGTCTTCTGGTACTAGCAAATCCAGCATCAATATCTGTCCCGTTGCTATAAATCCTATCGCGGAAGAGGAAGCATTGTGCTTGACCTATTGAATGTGCTCCTATAATAAGATGATTTAAATCGTTAAAATAAAAGTATGATCGATTATATGATTCAATACAAGTATATAATCAGTTTTTACCTGATAAAGCAACCATATCCCTTGTGCTAAGACCCTTGTTGGCAAAGCCAGAAATGAGCCTATCAAGAGGATCAAAAGGACCAGGGAGATCAGTTTCTGCAAGAGTATGACTTGCAGTGGTTGAATCTCTTCTTCCAAGTTTCACTGTCCATGATGGACCTCCAACCTAATAATTGTTATTAGCATAATGTTGGTTAGTATCCAACATTTTTCTTATAGCATTAAAAATGTTTTTCCATTTGAAGAAAATAAATTCAAACTATGAACACTTACGAGAGCTGATGCATCCCTAGCAGCAACTGCAAGTATGTCAGCACATGATACGATTCCTGGGCATGTTTTCTCAACTTCTCTTTTTGCATCTTCTATGATACCATAACCTCTAACTGAACCAAGATTTGGCAATGCAGTCTTCTCACTAACAATCGTAGGGGTCTCATCAAGTAAGATAGAAGCATCACAACCCTAAAATTATAGTCCAAATCAATTAGTACATTGCTAAATCAAACGAATGATTTCTAACATGAATTAGTACATAGAGCTAGAAAAAAGTATCATGGTCTAACCAACCTGAACAAAGCAATCATGAAAATGAAGACGAATTAGAGATGCAGCCATACGACGTTCGCGTGAAACTGCCTGTCTAACACTCGTACGAATGGTGTTGAGAGCATTAGGGCAAGTGCGATCATAGAATGTGGAAGAAAGTTGTGCATGGCATTGCATGCTAGAGAGCAAGAGAAGACAAAATATAGCAAGAAAAGAGTTGTTTGAAATACTCATTTTGAAAATGCAAAGTAAGTTGATGTATGATATATCAAGAATTATTAGGTTTGTGATGTGTTGAGGGAATGTGGCACTCAAATATTTATAGGCTTAAGAACACGTTATTTTAAAGCTCTTTGGTCACTATTGGCTGCCTATTGTATATCCGCGTTATTACTATATTGTCTTGCTATGACTTGTTCTAATAGCTTCCTATTGTGTTAGGTGAAACAGGCTTCGATAAATACGAGAATTTGGTAGAATTCAATAATTTTAATTTAATTTTAAGGGTATCAAATGGGCGAGTCAACTAAATTTGAACGAATTAATACGATATGAGTTAATAAATATAGTAAGTAAAGTTATTTGGATTAAAATGAGTTTGACTAAAATAAATCAAAAAGCAGAACCGCTTAAATTTTATTAAGTTTTAAATTCTTTGTTTATATTTTTTTTAATTCTTAATGTTCTTAATAAAGCTATTATTTTGTTATTATAACTATATAATGTAGTATATCAAATAACAATAATATATATCTAAAAATATTTAAATAAAAATTTTTATGCATCAATTTAGATATCAACTTTAATTGTTTAACTAACTAATGGCATGGATGTCATTTTGGAATAACATAGATTTGGGAGAAAGTCAAAGGTCAAAGGTTCCATTTGAAAGCCTCGCGAATAATTTCATTACCTTTCCGAGCAAGATCACGTCCTTCATTACGAGCTTTTACACATGCTTCTAGAGCTACTTGATTAGCTACGACACCTGGCGCATTACCCCAAGGATGTCCTAAAGTTCTCGGTGTGAGCAGACATATGCCAAACGTGAATACCTCCTGAAGCCACAGGTAAGACGTTGGTCTCTAACTAGAAAAGTAATTGCTTGAACTTGAGAAGCTTCTGGTCCAGTAGGCCCGTAGAATTTACTAAGATAAACGGTATTATTGAACTAGACAAAACAACAAGCAATCTTATACATCAATATTAAATCCTCATTACAATATATTTTCGCTTTAATTTTTATTATTATACACTCGATAATAATTTCAAATAAGATTTAATCATTTAATACACTATAAATAGATATAATTCTTTTAACGAAAATTCTGACTTAGCTGCTCTGGTAAGTAGAAAGTGGATGCAGGCAGCTTGTGTAGAACACCACGCTGTAAAAGTTGGACTTTGGATTAATTAAATAAACAGAAAGAACACCATAATGTCAAAAGAATTCACATTTGTTTTTTGAATAATTATTTATATAGTCATACATCATCAAGTCTTTGATATTGACACTTTATTTCAATGATTTGATGATATGTAGTTTATTGGATAAAATTATGAAATTTCAATGGCATTAAAATATTATGAAAGAGATATACTCATTTTAATTTGTTTTTATATGATGACTATAGTAGTAGCTATTTAATAATATTTTTTAATTATTTTAACAAGTTATCGATTATTGTGATCGAATAAATGATCACTTTTTTTATAACTTCATTTCACAAAACTTTACCACTTTAGTATTTGAAATTATGATCGGATAATAAATTAATTTTTTTTTTACAATAATATAAATTTTGATCTAAAGTTATCTGGAATTTTAATTGTATTAATCAGAAAATAATTTATTTTTAGTAGTGTTATATATGCCGAGTAGTATAAAACTTTATTTATATTACCAATAATATATCATTAAATTGTGATAGTAGATTAGTTTTCGTTATTATTAAATTACCATTAAATGCATATCAAATGATTTGTGTGATTATGTACTAAAATTGGATCCAAGTTCTAGAACTTGAACTTTACTACTAACTTTACTCTAACTTAAAGCATAAAGAAGATTTTATTCATTTCTGAAATAATACAACATAGAAAAAGAATCAAATGAATGCAAATAAACTTGGAAAACATACAAGTAATTAATAGGGTTTTGAAATATCAATTTATAGAGCCACAAACAATCCTTATGATCCCATTTTGACCAGTTAAGGGACTGATATCTCCCATTTTAATCATAGCAGCAGCAAAATCAGAGGCAAATGCTCTAGGACTATTGCTATATTCAGTAACAATATCATCGGTAGATCCTCCACTCAAAAGAACCTGATCCGATTGAAGAAGACCTTTTCTTTGAATCAAGTTCTTGAAGTAATTGTTATCCAATTGATTAGGTGTAACCAAATCAAGTGGAGCTAGGTTTCCATTTTGGTCTTCTTGAGGACATTGACGTCTTCTAGTGCTAGCGAATCCAGCATCAATGTCTGTTCCGTTGCTATAGATCCTATCACGGAAGAGGAAGCATTGTGCTTGACCTATTGAATGTGCTCCTAAATTCAAAATATAGAAATAGTTAGAATTTCTTGTCTATATAAGTATTATAATTTTATATGTTCAATAATTTGATCAATGTTCACCTGATAAAGCAACCATATCCCTTGTGCTAAGACCCTTGTTGACAAAGCCAGAAATGAGCCTATCAAGAGGATCAAAAGGACCAGGGAGATCAGTTTCTGCAAGTGTATGACTTGCAGTGGTTGAATCTCTTCTTCCAAGTTTCACTGTCCATGATGGACCTCCAACCTAATGATTGTTACATAAACATAATGTGTTAGTTAGTATTCGATAATTTATATTTATAACATAAAAGTTTTTCTTTTATACTCAAAAACTACCAACACTTACGAGAGCAGATGCATCCCTAGCGGCAACTGCAAGTATGTCTGCACATGATACCACTCCTGGACATGTTTTCTCAACTTCTCTTTTTGCATCATCTATAATACTATAACCTCTAACTGACCCTAGATTGGGCAACGCGGTCTTCTCACTTACAATGGTAGGAGTCTCATCAAGTAAAATAGAAGCATCACACCCCTACAAAGTTATTAGCACAAATTATAATTATTAGTATGTCGTCAAAGAAATAATCAACCTCAAGTAAACATGAATCGTCTATCCAACCTGAACAAAGCAATCATGAAAATGAAGACGAATGAGGGATGCAGCCATACGACGTTCACTTGAAATTGCTTGTCTTATGGTGGTACGAATGGTGTTGAGAGCATTAGGGCAAGTGCGATCATAGAATGTGGAAGAAAGTTGTGCATGGCATTGCATGCTAGAGAGTAAGAGAAGACAAAATATAGCAAGAAAAGAGTTGTTTGAAGGACTCATTTTGCAAGATTAGATAAAAGATGTGAAGGTGATGGAAGAGGAATTGTGGTATTGAAATATTTATAGGCAAATGGAAACCCTTTGGTCACTATTGGCTGCCAAGAGCCAATTGCAATATTCCGCGTTATTGCTGGCTTTTGTCTTTGACTTATTCTATTTTTACCTATATTTGAAAGGCCCTTGTCATGAGATACACATTGAAAAGTACCGGTAGTCTGTCCGTTTTAATTTATTTGTCTAGTTTTGATTTGACGTAAAATTTAAAAACATAAAAATATTCTTTTGAATCTTGTTGACTGTGATCTTAAACTAGAGACATGTAAAATATATTAAAATATTGTTTAATCTTATGACATTAAATATGTGACACGAAAAACTTGAAATTAAAAAATCAACCAAAAAAAATTAATATGAAGGAAGCACGTACATTATCATCAAAAGGACAACTTACTTCATATATATAATTATATTACGTTAAAATTACATATATATCATAGTTGAAAACGTGACTTCACACTATTTTTAGGTTATTTTGTTCTATTTCTAATTTATTTTGGTAAAAATAAAAATAATCTCTAGCTAGTTGAATTACCCCTTAATTACACCAAATATTAACAACCAAATACCATTTATGGCAAATAGGCCTTTCTGAGTTACCAAATATGACCCCTTAATTTTTTTTTAATTTTTTTTTTGTGGGGGGTTTGGTTTCATTCAATGTCCAATGCCCTGCATTGGAGCTCGATTAATCCGGATTCACGTCGCATGAGGCCCGTTTGAAGAGAAGCGCTCCTTACGAATGATTTTTTCATACCCATGTGAAATATTCATCTTCATAGGAGCTTTTTGATAGTAGTCGTGACCAACAACCATTAGCTCTCGGCTTGCTGGTAAGGTGAGAGCTTCAAACCCGATTTCAGGTGGCTCACCCTCCACACACGCACCACCTGACGAAGGGGGACGGGGAAAGCTACAGGTCGAAAACCTTCAACCCTTCTTTCTAAATGGGGTGCCCGAGGCACCTCATCTTCTCATTTCGTCGTTGCTCATTCCCATTAGGCTGAAGTGTTTGGCTTTTCCTTCTCCGCGTTTGCAGAGCTCGAATTCGAAACTTCTGATTAAGAAATAAGTCGTCTTACTCGCTGCACCATATTTTTTGATGGTGCACTTTTAAGCTTTCATAGTGCAAGTAAATCCATAATTTTTGAAATAATTATGAAAGTAGGAAAATGTCAAAGATCAATGGGGCCACCATATTGCCATTTTAAATTGTGTTATATATATTTTTTTAAAAATCATAGTATATAATTAGATGAAAAGGATCCGTACACCTCGATAGCTTTAACACCTTTGACTTACATATATAAATTACTAGTATAAAAATATTTGAATAAGATACTTATATGGAGATAATTAATCTATATCAAAACCTTCTACTGGAGAAATCCCTTGAGAGATTGAAAATTTACACAAGTTATCACATTAACCAGAAACTGGAATATATTATTTACATAGTCAATTTGGAACATATTCTAGCTGATGGCATATTAACGTGTACAAGGTAGTCATTCATATCCAAATTAAGAAGGACAGGACTATCGAGGTATGAACATTATAAAATGATATTCTCATGAATTAAAGTTATTGCACACACTTAACTAATGAAGCTTTCGTTGGATGCTCGAGCGAATAAGAGATGAAGTATTATTACAAATCTATATTTGGTGGGCCTTAATTATCCGTTATAACTATTCATTTAGATTTTCAAGAATTAACACTTAAATTATACTGGTATTGCATATTCAATACTTTGATAAATTATAATACTATTTTTCGGTAATATGCATCTTGCGACTAGACATCCATGTGCAACACACGTACCGCAAACCTAGTTTTATAAAAGGTGTATTCTTATATTGATTGATGTTTAATTTTATGGAACAAACACTATTACAGAGAGATAAAATATATTATGAAAAACGATTTTAGAAAAAGAGTAAGCTACACATAATAAAAAAAATTCATATTTATGTATTGATATTATTTTGGTGGACGAATAATTATATCAATTTTTTCTCAAAAAACAAAAAATAGGGTTGACTCAAACAACAATGTTAACATGAAATCCCACAAAAAAGTAGGATCTAGGGAGGGTACAGAGTATGCAAGCCTTACCATTACCTCATGGAGGTATATATAGAGGTTGTTTCCGAAAGACCCTCGGCTCAAATAATGTTTCTGCCCCAAGTAAAAGAAGAAACAATAGATATAGAATAACGACTAAAACGAAGAACAACGTCAATTAAAAAAAAAGTAAAAGTAGTAGAATAATCAAAAGAGTAATAGCAATACAATCATAATATCTTGCACTTTCGATCTAACTGGAGTGTCGATTAGATGGAGAGTGATTAGTGGTGGAGCCAATGAAATGCATGAATTTTATCGAAATCTATAACATAATTAAGTTAGAATTTTGAACTCTTACAAATTAAAAATTTGACTCCGCCTCTGTACAAAGATTGTGGATAAGTTTGTATGATTGTTTCTTGCTCATTAATCATTATAGTAGGTAATAGTCATACATCATCTTCTCTTAATTTGACATTTCCCTTTATTGACTTCTAATTTTTGTTTTTCCCCTCCCTTTTCTATTTTGGGAAATCACTATGATTCCAATGATTTATAATCATGTTTTAACTTTAGACAAGAAAGTCAAAAGAACAATTATTATGAAATGTCAAAAGTCAACGGTCAACAACATTAAAATATTATCTTCGTTTGAAAAATAATGATATATTTTTTGAAAAGATTGACCATTATTTTTTTTTATAAATATTTTAATTTTAACTTTTCACATGACATATTTAACGTCATAAGATTTAATAATCTTTGTCACAGTTTTGACAAATGGGAGTATTAAATTACCTTTTCTTTTTGTATTTTCTACTAAGATAACTCCTTTACAAAGATTTATTATTATTATTATTATTATTATTGAATTTTATCATCATCATTATTATTGTATAAATAAAATAATTTAAATGCCTTAGCTTGACAAGATCTGGTTAGTATATATAGTCATGCATCATCTTGTATTTTATGCTGGATACAAATTTATTCGTATCAAATATTTTAGATCAAATAAATGGATGTATTTGCATGTAGATTTCTAACACTTAATCACAATTAACTAATGCTTATTTTGTTAAATTATTTAATCATAATAAATTGAGTTAATTAATTAGCAGTGAGGTGTGAATAACCTGATATAAGTATACATTTACATTGTTAATGTTGCCCTTTCACATTCATAACTCATGAAATTTAATTATTTCTTCATTATTGTTTAATATAATGATAAGTAATATTTTTCTCTATCATTATTCCATGAGATAAATGGAGGTGGTAAAATTTAAATCTAATTATCTACATTGTGAAAGGTTGGTCAAAACTTTTAACATTAGAGCATAACAAAATGTTTATTCCATTCTTCATCAAATACATTACATAGAGAAAGAATCAAATGAATACACACACTTCACAACAATACATGTAATTAAGATCAATTTATAGATCCACAAACAGTTCTTATGATCCCATTTTGACCAGTTAAGGGACTGATATCTCCCATTCTAATCATGGCAGCAGCAAAATCAGAGGCAAATGCGCGAGGGCTATTGCTATATTCTATAACAATATCATCGGTAGATCCTCCACTCAAAAGAACTTGATCTGATTGAAGAAGACCTTTTCTTTGCCTCAAGTTCTTGAAGTAGTTGTTGTCCAATTGATTGGGTGTAACCAAATCAAGTGGAGCTAGGTTTCCATTTTGGTCTTCTTGAGGACAACGACGTCTTCTGGTACTAGCAAATCCAGCATCGATGTCTGTTCCATTGCTATAAATTCTATCGCGGAAGAGGAAGCATTGTGCTTGACCTATTGAATGTGAACCTATAATAACATGATTTAAATCGTTAGAATACAAATATAATCGATTATATTTATTAATACAAGTATATGATCAATTTTTACCTGATAAAGCAACCATATCCCTTGTGCTAAGGCCTTTGTTGGCAAAACCAGAAATAAGCCTAGCAAGAGGATCAAAAGGACCAGGAAGATCAGTTTCTGCAAGTGTATGACTTGCAGTGGTTGAATCTCTTCTTCCAAGTTTCACTGTCCATGATGGACCTCCAACCTGATCATTGTTATTAGCATAATGTTGGTTAACATTCAACAACACCTTATTTATGACATAAAAGTGTGGAGAATGAAAATCGAACTGTGAATACTTACGAGAGTTGATGCATCCCTAGCAGCAACTGCAAGTACGTCAGCGCATGATACAACTCCTGGACATGTTTTCTCAAGCTCTCTTTTTGCATCTTCTATGATACCATAGCCTCTAACTGACCCAAGATTTGGCAATGCGGTCTTCTCACTGACGATGGTTGGGGTCTCATCAAGTAAGATAGAAGCATCACAACCCTAAAATTATTGTTACAAATCAATTAGTACATTGTCAAATTAAACGAATCATGATTTCCAACATGAATTAGTACATAGAGCTAGAAAAAGATATCATAGTCTAACCAACCTGAACAAAGCAATCATGGAAATGAAGACGAATGAGGGATGCAGCCATGCGACGTTCACGTGAAACTGCCTGTCTAACACTCGTACGAATGGTGTTGAGAGCATTAGGGCAAGTACGGTCGTAGAATGTGGAAGAAAGTTGTGCATGGCATTGCATGCTAGAGAGCAAGAGAAGACAAAATATAGCAAGAAAAGAGTTGTTTGAAATACTCATTTTGAAAAAGCAAAGTAAGTTGATGTATGATATATCAAGAATTATTAGTTTTGTGATGTGTTGAGGGAATTTGGCACTCAAATATTTATAGGCATTAAAACACGTTATTTTAAAGCTATTTGGTCACTATTGGCTACCAACTGTCTTCCGCGTTATTGCTATTTTGTCTTCCTATGACTTCTTCTAATACCTCCCTATTGTGTTAGGTGAAAAGGATCGATGATTACGAGTTTGGCAGTATTTAATAATTTTAATTTAAATTTAAGGGTATTAAATGAGTGAGTCGACTAAACTTGAACGAGTTAATACAGTATGAGTAAATAAATATAGTGAATAAAATTATTTGAATTAAAATAAATTTGATTAAAATAAATCAAAAAGAGGAATCACTCACATTTTAAAATAAAAAATTTTATGGGTAAGTGATTAATGGCATGAATGTCATTTTCGAATAACATAGATTTGGGCATTATGTTGAAAGTCAAAGGTCAACAGAGTATATCATTATAATAATTATAATAATAGAATTCTAATATATATAAGAGTCTAGTGCATCAGTTGAAACAAAGCAAACACTTGTTCATTGACATATCTGTTTCAGCTGCTTAATTGTAATCTTTTTAAAAATAAATAAAAAATTCAGTTAATTATTGAAATTAATCTATCAACGTCAAATAAAAGAGAACAGAAGAAATAGCATATATTATCTTATTAGGTGTTTTTTTAATTAAAAAACTACGTAAAAAATAACTATAAATCTACCTAATTAACAATAATAATATATCTATATATGAAAATTAAATTAAAAAAATACTATAAATCACAAAAATTGATAACTTAAATAGAAAACATATGTTATGTAAAATTGGCGTAAACGTAATTTCACATAAGATCCAAACACTTTAAATAAATATATATATGTTATATTTTGATTCTTATTTATTATAATTAAATAGTTTGATTAAGTGTGAACATAAGATTTAAGAAGTTTACTGGTGCCATAGTATAATATGGCTGCTACACTTTAAGTTGGTAGGTATATTTTATTATTCTTGTTTGTATTTTGTTACTTTCTGGAGCGAAAATTATATTATTTATATATAGTTAAAATAATTTTTTATATGTATAAAGTAGATGTCGAACCCCCTTCGATTAGTTTGTGTGTCTAGTTTTTAGATTTTAAACCCCCTTATTGACAATCCTGAATTCGCTATTGAACTTACTTTCTGTTCCAAGAACAATTACGCTAATTAAAAAAGAATCAGATAAGTTTTTATTACAATGACTAGACACAAGAATCGGTGCTAGCACGGGCTCATCATATGTTTTTTTTTAATCCCAATTTATATGGGATTGCTAGATTTTTTATAGATATATATTTTAAAATTTTAAATTATTAATTATTGTGTCTTATAGTACATTTTATGTTTTTTTTTTAATTATACATGTTACTTATTTTGTTCTAATCTATGTTGCACATATAAAATTTTAAAAGTCAATCAAAATTTGAATTTATTTCTTAAATATTTTAAATTGTTAATAGCTGAAGCAGCCGAAAAAATAATTTATTAGGGATAATATTATAAAATCAAGCAACTGAAGTAGGGACATCAATCAACAACTGCCTTTAAGGAAAATGATTGATTAAGGTTGATATTGTATATTCATAGTTGAAACAGATTAAGAAATAATTAACGAAAACGGCGTAGTAAAATCAAGCAACTGAAACAGTCACGTTAGTCGGCAGTTGCCTTTGAGAAAAAAAATAATTAATTAGGGATAGCATTGTAAATTTGTATTTGCAACAGCCGAAGAAATAATTAATAGAAATGACATAGTAAAATCAAACAGTTGAAACAGACATGTCAATCGACAGTTGTCTACTTAAGCAGACAGTTAAAGCAGACATATCCGACATGCCTTGCTTCAAGATGCTAGTAATTCAATATTTTACAAAACTTTCACCGATATATAAGGCTATAACATTTATTATTTATACTAATTTTTCAATTTCTAGATTACTTACTTTAATTTATTTTGTAAATCATCCTAAAATGATACATGTAATACTTGAAGTGTAAAAAATTATATAGTCATACATCATCAAGTCTTTGACATTGACCATTTATTCCAATGATTTGATGATATCTAGTTTATTGGATAAAATTATGAAATTTCAATGGCATTAAAATATTATTTTAGGAGAAAATTTTCGTTTTCCATGCTCAATAAATTATATTACGAAAGAGATACTCATTTTAATTTGTTTTTATATAATGAACATTTATTTTTATATGATGAATATAGTAATTGCCGTTTTATAATATTTTTTAATTATTTTAACAAGTTATAAATTATTGTAATCGTATAGATGATCAATTTTTTTTTTGTTGTTGAGTCTTTTGAGAAAACTTTACTACTTTAGTATTTGAAATCATGGTTGGGTAAAAAAAAATTGTAAAAATTACAGTAATATAATTCTTAATTTATCGATTACCGTTATTGAAAAATTACCTAGAATTTTGATGCACATTTGTATTAGGTGGAAAATAACTTATTTTTAGTAGTGTTATAGTATAAAAATTTATTTACATTATCAATAACCATTAAATTGTGATAATAGATTAGTTTACATTATTATTAAATTACCATTAAATGTATATCGAAAGATTGATTATGTATTAAAATTGGATCCAAGTCATTAGATAGAACTTTGCTACTAACTTAAAGCATAAAGAAGATTTTATTCATTTCTGAAATAATACAACATAGAAAAAGAATGAAATGAATACAAATAAACTTGGAAAACATACAAGTAATTAATAGGCTTTAGATATATCAATTTATAGAGCCACATACAGTTCTTATGATCCCATTTTGACCTGTTAAGGGACTGATATCTCCCATTTTAATCATGACTGCTGCAAAATCAGAGGCAAATGCGCGAGGGCTATTGCTATATTCTATAACGATATCATCTGTAGATCCTCCACTCAAAAGAACTTGATCTGATTGAAGAAGACCTTTTCTTTGCCTCAAATTCTTGAAGTAGTTGTTGTCCAATTGATTGGGTGTTACCAAATCAAGTGGAGCTAGGTTTCCATTTTGGTCTTCTTGAGGACATTGACGTCTTCTAGTGCTAGCAAATCCAGCATCATTGTCTGTTCCATTGCTATAAATTCTATCGCGGAAGAGGAAGCATTGTGCTTGACCTATTGAATGTGAACCTATAATAAGATGATGTAAATCGTTAGAATACAAGTATGATTGATTATATTTATCAATACAAGTATATGATCAATTTTTACCTGATAAAGCAACCATATCCCTTGTGCTAAGACCTTTGTTGGCAAAACCAGAAATGAGCCTATCAAGAGGATCAAAAGGACCAGGGAGATCAGTTTCAGCAAGTGTATGGCTTGCTGTAGTTGAATCTCTTCTTCCAAGTTTCACTGTCCATGATGGACCTCCAACCTGGTGATTGTTATTAGCATAATGTTGGTTAGTATTCAACATCTTTCTTATAGCATTAAAAATGTTTTTCCATTTGAAGAAAAGAAATTCAAACTATGAACACTTACCAGAGCAGATGCATCCCTAGCAGCAACTGCAAGTATATCAGCACATGATACAACTCCTGGGCATGTTTTCTCAACTTCTCTTTTTGCATCTTCTATGATACCATAGCCTCTAACTGACCCAAGATTTGGCAATGCAGTCTTCTCACTAACAATCGTAGGGGTCTCATCAAGTAAGATAGAAGCATCACAACCCTAGAGTAGTCAAAGCCACAAATTAGTACATATGTACTAAAACCAAAATTTTCAACTTCAAGTAAGTATATAAACATAAAAACGTATTCAACCTGAACAAAGCAATCATGAAAATGAAGACGAATGAGGGATGCAGCCATGCGACGTTCGCGTGAAACTGCCTGTCTAACACTCGTACGAATCGTGCTGAGAGCATTAGGGCAAGTGCGATCATAGAATGTGGAAGAAAGTTGTGCATGGCAATGCATGCTAGAGAGTAAGAGAAGAGAAAATATAGCAAGAAAAGAGTTGTTTGAAATACTCATTTTGAAAAAGCAAAGTAAGTTGATGTATGATATATCAAGAATTATTAGTTTTGTGATGTGTTGAGGGAATTTGGCACTCAAATATTTATAGGCTTAGAAACACGTTATGTTAAAGCTATTTGGTCACTATTGGCTGCCTATTTTGCACATCCGCGTTATTGCTACTTTTTGACTTATTCTAATTAGGTATTCATTGTTGTGAAGTAGGTGAAACGGAGCCACGATCATAATTACGAATTCGATGGAATTTAATAATTTAAATTTAAATCTTATGTTTATATAAAAAAATTTATTTAATATGTATGAATAATTTATATAGAGTGTGTTTGATACGAAGGAATAATTAGTCTTTCGTATGAAGTTAGCAATGTATGAATATTTTTTTTAAAAGATTTTAATTTTTTCTTACCTCACCCCCTAATCCATTCCCCTTTCTCCACAAAATTTAAATCAGTTACGAATTAGAAGTTTGTTATCATTTTTTATCCTTAAAATATATTTTCTAAAAAATATTTTTCACTCATCAACTAAATAAGAGAAAACTAATAAAAAATAAATTTATTTTACACGGAAATATTTTCTATAAAAATATTTTCCTTCGTAGTAAACACAACAATGTATGAAAAAATTATTATTTAAAAATTTATAAATTTAAATTTTGTTTTCCTAGGTTTTGTCACGCTAGGAAACTTCATGAATTAAATATTTTTAATTTTTGTATTATAAGGGCATGAAGTCATTTTCTAATTATATACATAGATTTGGTCATTACGTATTTATGTTGAAAGTCAACTATGCTTATATCATTTTATTTTTACAATAATAGAAAATAATTAGTGAAGGGTCCAGCTAGCAAAGGAAACCTTTAATACTATATATTCTCATTATAATTTTTAATTATTCCAAATTAAATTAAATTCATTTCAAAATAATATAGAATTTTCGGTTTAACTTAATTAGTAATATTAAATTTGAAATCACTATAGAAGATTATATATAGAATTGGAGTTGGACTTTTGTTTGAAGATATTTGTAAATATTTTGAGAAATATTTTTAAAATTAAATTTCAGCAAATTTATATGTTCTAACATAATAATATGAATTATAGCATAGACATATGTATTTTCTAATATATTTAGACTTTAGTCATACATCATATGTATACATTGTCCTTCAATAGTTTCTCTTTCCTTCAAACTGTTTTGGGAAAGGGATAGAGGTGTACTACCATTCAATCCAATGATTATTTGATGATATCTACTTGTAGGATAAAATAATGAAATATCAAAGTTAATTGTCAAAGCAAATAAAAAGGTATTTTAAGAGAAGAATTCATTTTTCAATAGATACAATTATTTTGCTATTGACTATTTGAATATTTCAAAGAAATCTTTGGGAAGACAACATACAAAGATTTTATTTCATCTTAAAACAATACATAGGAAAGAATCAAATGAATATATGAATACACTTAGATATCTTATATTAGTCTTTGACAAGTTAAATCAATTTATAGATCCACAAACAGTTCTTATGATCCCATTTTGACCTGTTAAGGGACTGATATCTCCCATTCTAATCATGGCAGCAGCAAAATCAGAGGCAAATGCGCGAGGGCTATTGCTATATTCAATAACAATATCATCGGTAGATCCTCCACTCAAAAGAACTTGGTCTGATTGAAGAAGACCTTTTCTTTGCCTCAAATTCTTGAAGTAGTTGTTGTCCAATTGATTGGGTGTAACTAAATCAAGTGGAGCTAGGTTTCCATTTTGGTCTTCTTGAGGACATTGACGTCTTCTAGTGCTAGCAAATCCAGCATCAATATCTGTTCCATTGCTATAAATCCTATCGCGGAAGAGGAAGCATTGTGCTTGACCTATTGAATGTGCTCCTTAATTGAAAAAATAGAAATCGTTAAAGCTTCTTGTCTATATATAAGTATTATGATCGATATAATTCAATCATTTGATCAATTTTTACCTGATAAAGCAACCATATCCCTTGTGCTAAGGCCTTTGTTGGCAAAACCGGAAATAAGCCTAGCAAGAGGATCAAAAGGACCAGGAAGATCAGTTTCTGCAAGTGTATGACTTGCAGTGGTTGAATCTCTTCTTCCAAGTTTCACTGTCCATGATGGACCTCCAACCTGATCATTGTTATTAGCATAAAGTTGATTAACATTCAACAACACCTTATTTATGACATAAACGTGTGGAAAATGAAAATCGAATTGTGAATACTTACGAGAGCTGATGCATCCCTAGCGGCAACTGCAAGTACGTCAGCACATGATACAACTCCTGGACATGTTTTCTCAAGCTCTCTTTTTGCATCTTCTATGATACCATAGCCTCTAACTGATCCAAGATTGGGCAACGCGGTTTTCTCACTGACGATCGTTGGGGTCTCATCAAGTAAGATAGAAGCATCACAACCCTAAAATTATAGTTACAAATCAATTAGCACATTGTCAAATTAAATAAATTATGATTTCCAACATGAATTAGTACATAGAGCTAGAAAAAGATATTATGGTCTAACCAACCTGAACAAAGCAATCATGGAAATGAAGGCGAATGAGGGATGCAGCCATGCGACGTTCACGTGAAACTGCCTGTCTAACACTCGTACGAATGGTATTGAGAGCATTAGGGCAACTACGGTCGTAGAATGTGGAAGAAAGTTGTGCATGGCATTGCATGCTAGAGAGCAAGAGAAGACAAAATATAGCAAGAAAAGAGTTGTTTGAAATACTCATTTTGAAAAAGCAAAGTAAGTTGATGTATGATATATCAAGAATTATTAGGTTTGTGATGTGTTGAGGGAATTTGGCACTCAAATATTTATAGGCATAAAAACACGTTATTTTAAAGCTATTTGGTCACTATTGGCTACCAACTGTCTTCCGCGTTATTGCTATTTTGTCTTCCTATGACTTCTTCTAATACCTCCCTATTGTGTTAGGTGGAAAGGATCGATAATTACGAGTTTGGCAGTATTTAATAATTTTAACTCAAATTTAAGGGTGGAAGTGATCTTAGAAATCAATCGCGTTTTGATAAAAAATCTCAATATCGTATTTGTCTAGAAGAAAAACAAAAATTGCGTTTTCATTATAGTCTTACAGAACGACAATTACTTAAATATGTTCATATCGTCAGAAAAGCCAAGGGGTCAACATGTCAAGTTTTACTAAATTACTTGAAAAGCGTTTGGATAACATCCTTTTTCGATTGGGTATGGCTTCCACTATTTCCACAACCCGTCAAATGGGTGAGTAGACTAAACTTGAACGAGTTAATACGGTATGAGTTAATAAATATAGTAAGTAAAGTTATTTGAATTAAAATGAGTTTGACTAAAATAAATCAAAAAGCAGAATCACTCAAATTTTACTAAGTTTTAATTTCTTTTTTTATTCCTTTTGTAAGGACTTATGTTCTTAATAAAATCATTATTTTTTTATTATAACTATATAATGTAGTATATTAAATAAAAAAAATATTTTAATAAGATTTTTTATGAATTATTTTTTTGACTACATATCAACTTAAATTTTGTATTACAACTAATGGCATGAATGTCATTTTCGAATAACATAGATTTGGGGATTATGTTGAAAGTCAAAGGTCAACATAATATATTATAATAATGGATTTTTTTTTGCTTTTTTATTTTTTATTATTATAATAATAGAATCAAAATCAAACTTTGCTAAAAAGTAGTGAATATACACTCAAGAATAATTACTTCAATTCTTATTTGTAACTATAATTAAATAGTTTGATTGAACATGAGATTAAAGAAAACGTTTATCGGTACAATATACAATATGCATGTATTTTGTATTTTGAATTCTGAATTCTTTTGATTTCTTCACATATTTTTTTTTATATATATTTTAAAAAATTTTAACGAAAATTTTGACTCTGCTATAAGATAGACAATTGATCTGATAAAAATTTAAATAATTAATCAACTGAGTAAATAAAATTCCCGCACTATGTTGATTTAATCGACTGTATTTTAATTTGCTAGTTGGATAAAGAAGTTGACCTTTGACATTTTATGATTTTATCCTTTGACTTTCTCGTCTCATCTTAATTACTCTTCGTTTCATTTTACTTGTCCTATATTAATTGATTTGGCATGCACTTTCCTAAGAAAGCACTCTATTTTATTTTAGTTATCGTTTTAGCTTATTTCATAATAATTAATTAAGAAACCAACAGTAAATACAAAAGATAGTTTATTGAGTTACTCGATTATTTGTTAAAAATATATTTATTATTACAAATAAAGTATGATTGTATAAATAATAAATAATTATAAAGAAGAAGAAATCTTTGTAAAGGAAGCTTATTTAAAAAGTTCACAAGATGCCTGCATCCAACCATCTGACATACTTTGACATTTAATCAAAGGAGTTGAAAGTACTCCGAATTAGTTGCAGAGTTAGAATTTTTATTAATAAGATTCAAAATATAAAAAAAATATCGAAGAAAATTTAATATTATATATATATATATATGTATGTATGTATGTATGTGTATATATATATGTGTGTGTATGTATATATAAGTGTGAGTGCCTCTTGGACGACCAAGGGAACTTTCGTCATTTCATCCCTGCAAATGAGGCCTAAAAATATATGTGTCACATGTCTGGCACGGCCTAGCGCATGCTCGTGCTTTGCCCATGTCTGCCAGTGTTCTCTGCCTTCTCCGTTACCTGTGTGATTCCGATTCACGTGATTTATAAGGAGATTTGAATCCGTTATACCAACTTTGCTCTTGCCAGTATTTTATTAAGTTTTTACGAATTTACGCTCTAATTATCGTTTGTTTTTTTTATAAAATGTTTTTTTCTTCAAAAATAAATTGAACGTCTCTCATCAAAGTTTAACTTTACGCTACCAATAGTATTGAGCTAATCCTTCATTGACTCAAACTATTTAATCATAGTAATTAAATATTAAAGTATAATATATATTAATTTGAAGCGTATTAGATTTTATTTTAAAATCTAATACAATAGGGAGGTATTAGAAGAAGTCATAGGAAGACAAAATAGCAATAACGCGGAAGACAGTTGGTAGCCAATAGTGACCAAATAGCTTTAAAATAACGTGTTTTTATGCCTATAAATATTTGAGTGCCAAATTCCCTCAACACATCACAAACCTAATAATTCTTGATATATCATACATCAACTTACTTTGCTTTTTCAAAATGAGTATTTCAAACAACTCTTTTCTTGCTATATTTTCTCTTCTCTTACTCTCTAGCATGCAATGCCATGCACAACTTTCTTCCACATTCTACGACCGTACTTGCCCTAATGCTCTCAACACCATTCGAAATAGTGTTAGACAGGCAGTTTCACGTGAACGTCGCATGGCTGCATCCCTCATTCGCCTTCATTTCCATGATTGCTTTGTTCAGGTTGGTTAGACTATGATATCTTTTTCTAGCTCTATGTACTAATTCATGTTGGAAATCATGATTCGTTTAATTTGACAATGTACTAATTGATTTGTAACAATAATTTTAGGGTTGTGATGCTTCTATCTTACTTGATGAGACCCCAACCATCATCAGTGAGAAGACCGCATTGCCAAATCTTGGGTCAGTTAGAGGCTATGGTATCATAGAAGATGCAAAAAGAGAGCTTGAGAAAACATGTCCAGGAGTTGTATCATGTGCTGACGTACTTGCAGTTGCCGCTAGGGATGCATCATCTCTCGTAAGTATTCACAGTTCGATTTTCATTTTCCACACTTTTATGTCATTAATAAGGTGTTGTTGAATGTTAACCAACATTATGCTAATAACAATGATCAGGTTGGAGGTCCATCATGGACAGTGAAACTTGGAAGAAGAGATTCAACCACTGCAAGTCATACACTTGCAGAAACTGATCTTCCTGGTCCTTTTGATCCTCTTGCTAGGCTTATTTCTGGTTTTGCCAACAAAGGCCTTAGCACAAGGGATATGGTTGCTTTATCAGGTAAAAATTGATCATATACTTGTATTAATAAATATAATCGATTATATTTGTATTCTAACGATTTAAATCATGTTATTATAGGTTCACATTCAATAGGTCAAGCACAATGCTTCCTCTTCCGCGATAGGATCTATAGCAATGGAACAGACATTGATGCTGGATTTGCTAGCACTAGAAGACGTCGTTGTCCTCAAGAAGATCAAAATGGAAACCTAGCTCCACTTGATTTGGTTACACCTAGTCAATTGGATAACAACTACTTCAAGAACTTGAGGCAAAGAAAAGGTCTTCTTCAATCGGATCAAGTTCTCTTGAGCGGAGGATCTACCGATGACATTGTTATAGAATATAGCAATAGCCCTCGTGCATTTGCCTCTGATTTTGCAGCAGCCATGATTAGAATGGGAGATATCAGTCCCTTAACTGGTCAAAATGGGATCATAAGAACTGTTTGTGGCTCTATAAATTGATCTTAATTACATGTATTCATTTGATTCTTTCTCTATGTAATGTATTTGATCAAGAATGGAATAAACATTTTTTTATGCTCTAATGTTAAAAGTTTTGACCAACCTTTCACAATGTAGATAATTAGATTTAAATTTTATTACAACCTCCATTTTATCTCATGGAATAATGAAAGAGAAAAATATTACTTATCATTATATTAAACAATAATGAAGAAATAATTAAATTTCATGAGTTATGAATGTGAAAGGGCAATATTAACAATGTAAATATATACTTATATCAGGTTATTTACGCCTCACTGCTAATTAATTAACTCAATTTATTATGATTAAATAATTTAACAAAATAAGCATTAGTTAATTTTGATTAAGTATTAGAAGTCTACATGCAAATACATATATGTCATGCATCCATTTATTTGATCTAAAATATTTTATGCGATAAATTTGTATCCAGCATAAAATACAAGATGATGCATGATTATATATACTAACCAAATCTTGTCATAAGGCATTTAAATCATTTTATTTATATAATAATAATGATGATAATAAAATTCAATAATAATAATAATAAATCTTTGTAAAGGAATTTAGAAAAATACATAAAGAAAAGGTAATTTAATACTCCCATTTGCCAAAATTGTGAATGTTATGACGTTAAATATGTCACGTGGAAAGTTAAAATTAAAATATTTGTCAAAAAGAAATAATGGGTCAATCTTTTCAAAAAATATATCATTATTTTTTCAAACGAAGATAATATTTTAATGCTGTTGACCATTGACTTTTGACATTTCATAATAATTGTTCTTTTGACTTTCTTGTCTAAAGTTACAACATGATTATAAATCATTGGAAATCATACTGATTTCCCAAAATAGAAAGGGAGGGGAAAAACAAAAATTAGAAGAGAGACAATATATAAAAGGGAAATGTCAAATTAAGAGAAGATGATGTATGACTATTACCTACTATAATGATTAATGAGCAAGAAACAATCATACAAACTTATCCACAATCTTTGTACAGAGGCGGAGTCAAATTTTTAATTTGTAAGAGTTCAAAATTCTAACTTAATTAAGTTATTGATTTCGATAAAATTCATGCATTTCATTGGCTCCACCACTAATCACTCTCCATCTAATCGACACTCTAGTTAAATCGAAAGTGCAAGATATTATGATTGTATTGCTGCTATTCTTTGATTATTCTGCTACTTTTTTTTTTTGAATTGACGTTGCTCTTCGTTTTAGTTGTTATTTTACATCTATTGTTTCTTCTTTTACTTGGGGCAGATACATTATTTGAGTCGAGAGTCTTTCGGAAACAACCTCTCTATATATCTCCCTGAGGTAATGATAAGGCTTGCGTACTCTGTATCCTCCTTAGATTCTACTTTTTTATGGGATTTCATGTTAACATTGTTGTTTGAGTCAAACCTATTTTTTTTTTTTGAAAAATTGATATAATTAATCGTCCACCAAAATAAAATTAATAAATATGTATTTTTTTCCTATTATGTATAGCTTACTCTTTTTCTAAAATCGTTTTTTCATAATATATTTTATCTCTCTATAATAGTGTTTGCCCCATAAAATTAAACATCGATCAATATATCATCGCTCGAGCATCCGTTTCATTAGTTAAGTGTGCGCAATAACTTTGATTGATGAGAATATCATTTTATAATGTTCATACTGCTATTGAATAACTAACCTGTACACGTTAATTATAATATGCCATGAACTAGAATATGTTCCAAACTGATATAGATATAGATATAGATATCTTATTCAAATATTTTTATGCTAATAATTTATGTAAGTTATATATATATATATCATATTCAAACTTTTATAGCGTGGAGTTCTGTCCAAGGTGCTTATTTGAAAAAAAAAATGTTTTGACTTTTGAAGAAATCTTCCAAATATTATAATTCAGTTTCAACTCAAATATAAATTTTTAAAAAGGCTTTGTCAAATAAAAATTTAAATAAGAAAAAGGATAAAATAAGTCAAAGGTGTTAAGCTATCGAGGTGTACAAGCTATATCGAGGTGTACAAATCCTTTTCACCTAATTATATACTATATTTTTTAAAAAATATATATATAACACTTAATTTAAAATGGCAATATGGTGGCCCCATTGATCTTTGACATTTTCCTACTTTCATAATTATTTCAAAAATTATGGATTTACTTACACTATGAAAGCTTAACGGGAATGAGCAACGACGAAATGAGAAGATGAGGTGTCTCGGGCACCCCATTTAGAAAGATGTATCGAAGATTTTGAGCCTGTAGCTTTCCCCGTCCCCCCTTAGTCGGGCGGTGCTTGTGTGGAGGGTGAGCCAACTGAAATCGGATTTGAAGCTCTAACCTTACCAGCAAGCCGAGAGCTAATGGTTGTTGGTTACGATTACTACCGAAAAGCTCCTATGAAGATGAATATTTCACAGGGGTATGAACAAATCCTTCGTAGGGAGCGGTTTCCCTCGAATGGGCCTCATGCGACGTGAATCTGGATTAATCGAGCTCCAATGCGAGCACTGAACACATAATGAGACCAACCCTCAAAAAAAAAGAATAAAAAATAAATTAAGGGGTAATATTTGGCAACTCAGAAAGGCTTATTTGCCATAAATGGTATCTGGTTATTAATATTTGGTGTAATTAAGGGGTAATTCAGCTAGCTAGAGATTATTTTTATTTTTACTAAAATAAATTAGAAATAGAACAAAATAACCTAACAATAGTGTGAAGTCACGTTTTCAACTATGATATATATGTAATTTTAACGTAACGTAATTATATATGAAGTAAGTTGTCCTTTGATGATAATGTACCTGCTTCCTTCATATTAATTTTTTTGTTGATTCTTTAGTTTCGAATTTTTCGCGTCACATATTTAATGTCACAAGATTAATAAATTACATTTTAATACATTTTACATGTCTTTAGTTTAAGATTACAGTCAACAAAATTCAAATTTTTTTTTTATATTTTTAAATTTTACGTCAAGTCAAAATTAGACAAATAAATTAAGACGAATAGAGTAATAGTACTTTTCAATGTGTATCTCATGACAAGGGTCTTTCAAATATAGGTAAAAATAGAATAAGTCAAAGACAAAAGCCAGCAATAACGCGGAATATTGCAATTGGCTCTTGGCAGCCAATAGTGACCAAAGGGTTTCCATTTGCCTATAAATATTTCAATACCACAATTTCTCTTCCATCACCTTCACATCTTTTATCTAATCTTGCAAAATGAGTCCTTCAAACAACTCTTTTCTTGCTATATTTTGTCTTCTCTTACTCTCTAGCATGCAATGCCATGCACAACTTTCTTCCACATTCTATGATCGCACTTGCCCTAATGCTCTCAACATCATTCGTACTACCATAAGACAAGCAATTTCAAGTGAACGTCGTATGGCTGCATCCCTCATTCGTCTTCATTTTCATGACTGCTTTGTTCAGGTTGGATAGACGATTCATGTTTACTTGAGGTTGATTATTTCTTTCATGACATACTAATAATTATAATTTGTGCTAATTACTTTGTAGGGATGTGATGCTTCTATTTTACTTGATGAGACTCCTACCATTGTAAGTGAGAAGACTGCATTGCCGAATCTAGGGTCAGTTAGAGGTTATAGTATTATAGAAGATGCAAAAAGAGAAGTTGAGAAAACATGTCCAGGAGTCGTATCATGTGCAGACATACTTGCAGTTGCTGCTAGGGATGCATCTGCTCTCGTAAGTATTTGTAGTTTTTGAGTATAAAAGAAAAACTTTTATGCTATAAATATACATTATCGAATACTAACACACACATTATGTTAATGTAACAATCATTAGGTTGGAGGTCCATCATGGACAGTGAAACTTGGAAGAAGAGATTCAAACACTGCAAGTCATACACTTGCAGAAACTGATCTCCCTGGTCCTTTTGATCCTCTTGATAGGCTTATTTCTGGCTTTGCCAACAAGGGTCTTAGCACAAGGGATATGGTTGCTTTATCAGGTAAAAATTAAACCTGATCAAATTATTGAACACATAATTTTATCAATCATACATTTATACATATTAGAATTTCTAACTTTTAAAAAAAAATTCAATTCAGGAGCACATTCAATAGGTCAAGCACAATGCTTCCTCTTCCGCGATAGGATCTATAGCAACGGAACAAACATTGATTCTGGATTTGCTAGTACCAGAAGACGTCAATGTCCTCAAGAAGATCAAAATGGAAACCTAGCTCCACTTGATTTGGTTACACCTAATCAATTAGATAACAATTACTTCAAGAACTTGATTCAAAGAAAAGGTCTTCTTCAATCGGATCAGGTTCTTTTGAGTGGAGGATCTACCGATGATATTGTTACTGAATATAGCAATAGCCCTCGCGCATTTGCCTCTGATTTTGCTGCTGCTATGATTAAAATGGGAGATATCAGCCCCTTAACAGGTCAAAATGGGATCATAAGAACTGTTTGTGGCTCTATAAATTGATATTTGAAAAGCCTATTAATTACTTGTATGTTTATTTGTATTCATTTGATTCTTTTTCTATGTTGTATTGTTTTAAGAATGAAATAAAATCTTTCTGCCTTTACAAATATTTCTTTGTTGTTCTTATTATTGTTTTTTCTCCTTTTCTGTTTTGGAGAAGTGCAAATATCATTCCCATTGAAATTTTATTTTTAATTTGAACGTCGATTCCACAAATATTGGTATTGGGTTAAAATCCGAAATTAAACTCTATGAGATCAAATCCTTTGTTGCTGGTAGAATGATCGGCTATTAATCGATACACCATATACTACTTGGGAATAATTTTTTGATTTTTAGAAAGTTTTAATTTAGAATCAAGTGAATTCGGTTTGTCTATTAAGAGTAGGTCGATTAGAATATCATTTGGTATTTGATTTCCACTCGATCGAAAACTTAAATCCATATTGCAACTGCATTCCTATCCTAAATAAAGGGTCGATCCATGAAGACATTCAGATCCAAATATATGAAAGAAATAACCAAAAATATATGATTAAATGCATCATAAAAACAGTTCCTATAATGATCAAAAATGGATTATATCCACCTTCTTCTGTGTTACTTCAATTTCATTTCGAAAAAAATAGATGGTGAAACTTATTTTGTAAAAATGTTGATGAGCAACATTTTGTGCAATTCCTTAATTTGATGTTGAATTTACAACTTAACAATAAATTTCAACTAAATATTTAACATTAATTAATTAAATTAGGCACAATTCAATTGATTATAAGTTAATTCACAAGTCAAATTCACAACCTTTATTATGTAAACTAAACCCATTTAATAATCTATATTGTAGATCCTTGAAAAACCAAACATTTTTTCTCCAACTAATAATAATTTTTAGAATAAAAAATATTTTTATTTTTTCCAAAAGATCACTTATTCTTTTTTTCTATTTTTCATGTGATACTTTGTTCGCACGCATTCAATAAATTAAGTCCCACATAATACATTCCCATTCATGGGCTAATTTGAAAATTGATTGTACATTGTGTGACATGATTTGATATATTCAAGTATCTAACATAAAATTCTAAATCATTGTCTATATAGTTATATTAAACAATAACAACAACATACCGAGTGGAATATCGCAAGTGAAGTCTGAGGAGGGTAGAATGTATGCAGACCTTACCACTACCTCATAGAGGTAGGGAGACTGTGTCCTAGGAACCCTCGTCACAAAAAACTCATAAGCAGAATAAGCTAGATATGAAAATGGAAAAGGAAGAGAAAGAGAAAGTGAATAGAAAGAGCGATTAATAAGAACATGGGCATGAGAGTTTCTTAGTGAGCTCATTGTTTGGTTTTGACATCTCCATTAGTAGGCCACATCAATCCAATGCTTCAATTCTAGAAATATTTATGATCGTTTGATTGAGTGTATAAGTATAGTACTGAATCGGATGTATTAATAGTGTTGAGATTATTTCAACTTATTCACTATTTGATTTGATATATCTAGAGTAATTTTGTTCTTGACTATGCCTATCCATGTATTAATAACACTTATATTGCTCATATCATGATTTAGTCTATATTGCTTCTTCTTTTTATTTTTCACTCAATTTTGCTTTTTTCCTTTATAGTAATTTTATCGTTTCAATTTGTTTGTCTTACTTTCTTTTTTAATGTATTTAGAAAAGAATGTTTCTCTTCTTTTTGACAGCTCTTTAAATAATTAATATTTTTCACGTGACATGTTTAAGACCATAAAATTTTAAACCATTTTAGTACATTCTACCTATCTTTAGTTTAACACTATAAGATTCAAAAATCCAAAAAAAATAAAATAAAATTTATTTTTTTGATATAATATATAGTATACATTTGAAAAGTTAATTATGAGTTCTTCAAAACCATCTTATGTAGCTATGGCTCCTATATTATGTATTCTTTTGCTTTCATGCATGCAATGCCATGCACAACTTTCCGCGACGTTCTATGATAACTCTTGCCCTAATGCACTCAGCACTATTCGTACCAGCATCAGACAGGCAGTTTCACGTGAACGTCGCATGGCTGCTTCCCTTATTCGCCTTCATTTTCATGATTGCTTTGTTCAGGTTGGTTAAAAGATTATAGATATACATGTTCCTTTGAAGTTGTGGTTATATTTTTCTTTTGTCATGTATTTTTAGAAGTTTTATTGTTGAAATGGTGTTATATATAGGGTTGTGATGCTTCAATCTTGCTTAATGAGACTGCTTCAATCATAAGTGAGAAGACTGCGTTACCAAATCTTGGATCTGCAAGAGGTTATGGAGTCATAGATGACGCAAAAGCGGAGGTGGAAAAGATTTGTCCTGAAGTGGTTTCGTGTGCTGACATACTTGCAGTTGCAGCTAGAGATGCATCAGCTGCGGTAAGTCCACATAATATTTTTTTTTAAAAATATATATTTATATTAATGTGTATATTGTAGGTTGGAGGTCCATCATGGACAGTAAAACTTGGAAGAAGAGATTCAACCACGGCAAGTAAAACAGTTGCAGAAACAGATCTTCCTAATCCTTTTGATCCTCTAGATAGACTTATTTCTGGATTTGAAAACAAGGGACTTACCACAAGAGACATGGTGGCTTTATCAGGTAATTAACAAAATCAAACACTAACATTCATTAAGTTACAACAAAATCATAAATCTCTTTTTGATGTAGGGGCTCACACAATAGGCCAAGCACAGTGTTTTCTATTCCGCGATCGTATTTATGGCAATGGAACAGATATTGATGCTGGATTTGCAAGTACTAGAAGACGTCAATGTCCTGAAGAAGGAGAGAATGGAAATCTTGCTCCTCTTGATCTTGTTACGCCGAATCAATTAGACAATAATTATTTCAAGAACCTCATCGATAAGAAAGGTCTTCTTCAATCAGATCAAGTTCTTTTGAGTGGAGGATCTACTGATGATATTGTTACTGAATATAGCAATAGCCCTCGAGCATTTGCCTCTGATTTTGCTGCTGCTATGATCAAAATGGGAGATATTAGTCCTCTAACTGGTCAAAATGGAATTATAAGAAAAGTTTGTGGAAGTGTAAACTAGTTATACTTAATATTTATTCTAAGAATATGTTGGATTTTTGTATTATTTATACAACTATATATTTGTATGTTTGATTTATTATTTGTTATGTAAGAATGATGTACTTTTTCTTATGCAAATAAAAAGTTATTTTGTCATGTTTAATTTGGTGCAATGGTAAATGAGGACTTGTGAAGTTGTGATATAGATTTAAATGGTTAGTTAAGATATTCATATTCATATGATCCAACAGATATGTACTTAATCAAGGACCCCTTGCAGAAGCTTTCTGCTTCTTGACGCTGAGCGGAATTCCACTGGGTATGTTGTTGTTGTTGTATTGCATGCGATTTGCTGGAAGTGGTAATTGTTGGGATTTGGAGCTTGATTAATATGTAAAGGTCCTTTTTTATATATTAACGATTTCGCCGTTCAACTTATTTAAGGCTGTACTGTTCAATTTATTTTTCTCAGTGTATTTTGTAACAGTGTTATCATTAATATATATAGAAATACTGCATCACTGTGGAGGTTACCACAAGGTATTACCAATTGACTTTTCTTTCTCTAGGTTTCCCAAAATTTCTTTCCTCTCTGAAATTTTCTTGATTTTTCATTTGTTCTTTGAAATTCACAAGGTATTGTTGTAATCGATCCTAACAGTAATTTCATCTACCTTTATAATAGATTAGCAGTGATTGAAATGATGACTTGAAAACATAATGATAAGGCAATTATGAGGTTAAGCATGCATCTTAAAGAATTTCAAAAGTATAAGTCAGTGTTGGCTAATTGAAGCCACTGGTTCAGCACATTGCTTCCCTGCAATTTTGTGGTTTTCTACTTGATTTTTTTTTATGCAGTTTGAGTACTATTTTTGAATACAAGTTTCAATGTATTGGATAGTATTTTCACCAATTAAGATACTCTTTTACCTTGGAGGCCATTTGGTTCGTGTTCTAGACGTTGTGACGATGGGAAACTTGTCGTCAGCAAGGTAAGTGAGATTTTAAGCTTTTGAGTACTTGTTTTCAAATACATTTTGAAAAATACTCTTTAAGCTTTAAGTAACATAGAAACACCCTTCTTGATTTCAAATCTTCATCATATTAGAGAGTGAAAAAAAGAATGGCAAAATTGTACATTAAAGAAGCACTAAGGTACTAAACACCCTTTTCTTTTGCAGAAACTATGTCAAATTTCTCAAAAATTGCATCCACTGAGCTGTTTACTTCTGGCATAGTGTAATAACACCATATTGCTATCACTCCATTTTGGTTTCTTGAGTAACCATTTTACTTGTGGATAGAAAGTTGGAAAATCAAACCAATGCATTAATTGTGCACTTGTGGCCAAATCTACACTTGACTCTGCTCCTATTGTGGTTTCGATTTCGGACAATGACATCAAAGGAGAGGTACATATGGCATCGATTTTATTATATGAGGTGGAATGTTGGACAGTCATGAACTCCCAGGTTCAGAAAATAAAAATGACAGAAATGAGGATGTTTTGAGATGAATGTATGGGTATCCTAGGAGCATAAGATTAGGTCCGAGACAAAATAGGAGAGACCTCGTGGTAGACAAAATGAGGAAACAAAAACTGAGATAGTTTGAACATGTCAACAGGAGATGTGCGAACCATGAAAAGATGTGAAGTTGGATATACTGCGGTCAAGGAGAGGCAAAAGTAGACCGAAGAAGTATTGGAAGAGGTGACTTAATATGATACGACACATCTTTAGCGTAATTATCGAGGATATGACCATAGATAGGAATGTATGAAGGTCACAAATAAGGGTAGAAGGTTAGTAGACAGTTGAACGCTGTCTTATTACTAGCCTATTCATGTAGTTGGCTCCGTGACAGTATATACCACTTTGTCGGTCATTGTATTAGCCTACTTATGTATAGTCTTTGGTTTTTGGTATCTACCTATGCCAAATAGCTCAGGAACAAATATGTACGGAATAGAAAGATTCCAACCTCCCAAGGAAAGAACTGTTACAAATAATGAAGAAACTAGTAGATTCAGATATGTAGCAATGTAAAATAAGCCAAATTTGATACCTGAATATTGGGTTTGATACCCTGTTACTAATTTTTCTTCTGCTTCTGGTAAATTAAAAGGTAATATTTCACACTCAGCGAGAGACGAAATAGAAAAATGATAAACCCATTCATATATTTAAATGATTGCACCTTTGTTGTTGTTGTTACAATTACTTGCATATGCTCCACATTATTTTTCTATTAGTTGTCATGTTTCTGTCCACTATCATTTTTTCTTTAATTACTAATTTGATTTGCTTGACCTGAATGTCTTTCGGAACAACCTCTATACCTCAAAGAAGTCATGGTAACGCCTCAAACCCCACTTCGTGGGATTTCACTTGGTATGTCTTTTTGTTGTTGTTGTTAATGAATGATGCATGAGTAATTATTAAAAGATAGTTTATTATTAAAAGATAACAACTAACAGAAACATACAAACTAAATGGATGATCAAATACATTGATTTATTCATTTTCAATTCAAATTTCCAACTTTTCCAATCCTCAAATAAATAGGATAAGTCACAATTTTCTCATTCTTTCCATCTTCATTCCAAGCCTTTGTGAATTTTTCAACAACATCTTCACTTAACAACTCAACACCCTTTTCTTTTGCAGTTTGATAAGCTGACCATGACTTCAAGTATGTGAAATAAGATTCCAAGTCCATCACTTTCTCAATCTTGAACTCAAATGGTCCATTATGATCACAACCATCTACAGCTTCAAACGGAAAATCGATAGTTTTATACTTTTCATCCACCAATTTTCTTGGAGATTCCCAGTAAGGTCCAGCATCAGTACTGTAAAATTTATCAAATATTGCATCTACTGAGTTGTTTATTTCTGGTGTAGTGTAGCACCATGCTGCTATTACTCCATTTGGTTTCTTGAGTAACCATTTAACATGTTCATAAAATGTTGGAAGATCAAACCAATGCATTGCTTGAGCTATTGTGATCAAATCTACACTTGACTCTGCTCCTATTTTGGATTCGATTTCGGATTTTGACAGGTTAGGAGGGGTACATATGTATCGAATATTCGGAGACTTTGCTGCAAATTCAAGCTGCTTTGGACTTGTGTCTGTAGCTATCACATTCTTGTAAAGCTTAGCCAACTGAGGAAAACAATATTTTTGGAGGAATTTTAGGACAACAAACAGTTTATGAGGGAAAAGGAAAGAAGAAAAGTATAATGGAACACTAAGGGATGAATGTTACTGAACTCTTTATTCAGTACTCTATTTTAATTTATGCGACACAGTTTCTCTTATTAAAGAAAAAAAGGAAAGACGGGTCGGAACTTTTGTGTTAAGCCGGCGAAAAATGAACAAGAGTTCCTAAAATGTAATAACTCATCTTAAGACGAGAAGTCTCATATTGGCAAAATAGTAAACAGGTCTTACTTACTAGTGACCCGTTTTAAAACCGTATCGGTCTAAGTCCAAAGCGGACAATATCAAGAAAGGTCATATGAAGTGAAATGGATGCTAGGTTTCTTTTTTTTTTCAGATGGACTAATTGGAAAAAGTGAAAAAAATTATTTTATTATAGTTAGAAATATTTTAATTTTTTCGATGATTCTCCATCACATGTCTTTTTGCCCCTTAAATTTCATATCAAATTAAATTATATCACATAAAATGAGATAGCGAGAGTATGATTTTACCCAAAAGTCCACTTTAGTTAGTCAATTTTCTTACATAGCTATAGGGTTAGAGCTACATCCATAAAAGGATAGTCAATTAAACACCTTTTTGCCCGAAAATCACAGCAGAGTCAGAATTTTCATCAACAAGATTAGACATATAAACACGAAGAAGTCGAAGGAGAAATAGTCTTACAGATTGAGCAGCTTGGCCAGTACCAGTGCCAACATCCCAAACAAGATCATGAGAAGGTGTTTTTGAAGCAATGAAATTGAACAATTCTTGAGGGTAACTTGGCCTACCCTTTGAGTACTGTTGTGCTTGCTTAATGAACAAATTTGCCATTTTTTTTTTACTCTCTTTGATATAATATATGATGGAAGATTTGAAATTATTGATAATATATATATATATATGAAAAGAAGAAGAAGCAAAATAGCAATTTGCTTGGTGTTGCGTATTGCTTTTTGCCTTTGGATCGGTGGGGTTTGACCAAAATGTAAGTGGAGACTAACTAGGTCGTCCTCGGAGTTTACTGATTTGACTAATTCAGTTTGATATAAAAATATAGAAAAAAAAGATTAAAATATTTTTAAATTATGTTAAATGAATAAGATTATTCTTTCATTTATAGTTTGATTTAAAAATATTATTTTCGTTAATACAGTAGTTCTAAAAATGTCCTTATTGTTGATAGGTTGATCCAGAAATGCTCTTATATGGATTAAAAATGCTCTTGTTGTTGATAGTTTGGTCCATGAATGCTCTTATTATTACTAAATTGGTCAAAAATACCCTTAAAATATGTGAAATCAACAAAAATGTCCTATATTTATAGTTTGGTTCAAAAATGTCATTTTCGTCAATATTTTAGCTTTAAAATGCCCTTGTTATTGATAGTTTGGTTCAAAAAATATCCTTATTGTTACTAAATGAGTCAAAAATATCCTCTTTTTTAAATAAATATATTTTTTTTAAAAAAAAACATATATATTGTATTTTTAATAAAAATATTATTTTTAAAGAATCCGTTTCTTATTTTGTTTTTTTTAGAATCACTTTACCTAGTAAGAAAATATTTTTTTTCTTAATCTCATTTTATCAATTAAAATAGAATATTGTACCCTTGTAACAAATAATATATGTCATAAATATAAGATCATAGTAAACTTAATATTAATTTTTATTTAAATAACGACAAAAATAGTAATTATAACAAAACAAGAAATATTTTTATTTTTAAATTTTTCTTGAATTGATATAAGATAAATATTTGCTAATAAAAAAAACACTTTTAGAAAAATAATGTGTTCAAAGAGAAAATAAATAGCAAATCTATTTGGAAAAAAATTGCACTTTGACCCATTAAATAATAATACGAGCATTTTTTACCAAAGTATTGGCGCCAATGACAAATTTAGACCAAACTATGATCGAATTAGGAAAACATATATATAACATAAGTCGAAACACAATTAATTGAAACAATTAAAGTAGGAATTCTAAGTTGTTTAGGATTTGGTATTTATTTAATTAATTAATGTCTGATTAAGATTTGTTTGTCCTACTTCATATTGGAATAAGTTTTCTAGTTGTAGTTTAATTTTGAGTTTATGAATAAATATCGGATAATTTCAAATATATACAATAAATTAATTAATTTATAACAAAAATATTTTTTTTATTTACATAAAAAATGGTCCAAAATCAGAAATATACATGACTAAACGATATAAGTTGCCAAAAGTCATCATTTTGATACATTCAAAATCTGAATATAGTTTGACTATACATAAGATATACAACGACTACACATGCCTATACAACTAATGACTATTTTTTTAGTCAATATTTTGACAACGGCTATACACTGTAATTGTCCCTAAAATGTAAGAGAGACAAGAATTTATGAGTTTGGATGGATAAATAATGAAGAATCAAAAGTTGAAAAGAAAAAGAATCCACATATAAGATGTAGAGTTCTCTTAAAGGTGTGAGACATTATGGGAAAAATGGTATGTGGCTTAGTTTAAAGCGGACAATATCACACGTTAAGAGTTCCTTTAGATTTGTTTAGCCCAAGAAAAGAAAAATTTATCCTCCACAACAGTCAGAGCGGAGCGCCATTATCATAATATAGGCACTAGGAAAACTACCAATGATTATACAAGCTATGTTGCTCAGACTCTTCAAAAATATCAACGGATGTGTGCCAGATTTGCCAAAAGTAGTGTATTCTCGGAAAATTTGATACGGATGCGGCATTAAAAGTGAAAAGTCCGCGCAACTTAGAATACAAACATATAGATCAAATATGGTTCTAAGTTAATACATTGACTATAAAGCTTATAATAGTAGAACATCAAGGAAAGGAAATGCTTATAAAGCAAATAATTTGAACAAAAGATTGATGTATTAATATAGGCTATGTAAAGTTGGAAAAGATTCCAAATAACTCAATTCATTCTTTATCCTGTAACAAATTGTTGATCATATTTACTAAAGGAACAGTTCCCTTTGTCATTATCTCTAATCTAGAAGTATTTGAAGCATGAGAGAATAGAGACAGCCCGAAAACTATGAGTTCAGGTAGAAACAATCGAGACGATAAGAAGCCATGCCAATAACGAGGTTCTAAGTCGAAGAATGCATCAAAGAACCTTCTTGTAGCAGGTAAATCAAGCTTCAGAAGGATATCCATACCGAAGCAGAAGAACTCTCTTTGACGTCTTCTCTCTATAGGCCACAAGTCCTTCCAAACAGCTGCGGATAACTCATAACCCGAATGACTTCTTTCAGAACCGAGGTAATGAATTATGGCATTGGCAACAACAGGAGCTGCAGCTAGTGTCCTTGCCACCATATAACCGGTGGATGGATGAACCATACCAGCTGTACCACCAATTCCAACAACTCTCTGAGGTATTACTGGAAGTGGACCGCCCATTGGTATTACACAATGTTCATCCTCTTCAATGCTCTTCACTTTTATCCCCAAGTGACTTAGACGAGCCACCATTCGTTCTTGAATATCATCCATACGCAATCCAGGACGAGCTACGAGTGAGGTTTCTTCAAGAAATATTCTGTTGGATGAAAATGGCATGGCATAAAGAAAAGTTGGTATTCTACTATTTCTCTCCTTAAGCTCCGCATTGTTCTTCAAATGAGAATCTCGCCAATCCATGAAAACCATTTTGTTTACATCAAAAGGGTGCTCTTCCACTTCAGCCAAAATGCCATAAGCTACTTGATACCCGGGGTTATAAGGCTTATCATACTGAACAAGACATCTAGAGAAGCCAGTTGCATCGAGCACCACTGTTGCCTGAATAGTAATACCATCATTGCATATCAACATGGATTTCGATTCCTCATGAATCACCTTTATAACTTTGGCTTGGTGGAACTTAACACCATTCATTATGCATTTCTGCATCATTTTCGATTTCAGCTGCTTTCGGTTAACCCTTCCATAAGGTCTATTAAGATCTTTAGTTGTATTATCATCAATATACACCGTTGCACCGGACCATGTAATATCAAGACAATCTAACAAGTCCATAGCCTCAAACTCATCCACCCAAACACCATAGTTATTAGGCCATATCAATTTAGGATTCGGGTCAATTGAACAAACAGACAGTCCTGCTTCAGAAACTTGCTGTGCAACAGCAAGCCCTGCAGGGCCACCACCAACCACAGCAAGATCCACAACAACCCCTTTTGAAGAGTCATACATAGGAAGCTCAAAATCAAGATTCTCCTTTTTGGTCTCAGGTACAAGCTCTAAAAGAGCACTACTACTAGCCTTAACACAAACACTTCCACAAAACTTCCTAGAACCAAACTTCTGAGGCTTTACAGAGCTAAAGGCACTAGCTTTAACAGCAAAACCATGAAGTGGGTGCAGAAATTCAAGATTATTTGGGGTTTTCAACAAAGTATCCATATTTTTCCAACAAGGTAATGATTTATCTCAAGAAAATTACAAATGGGGTTCTATAATCTTGAAAATTCAAGCTGAATTCATGAAAGTTCCCAAATTTTCAACACAGATGAATCAGAACATGTAAAAGAATCAAGCTTTAAACACTTTAAAGAGTTGAAAAAATTACAGAAACTAAATTGAGAACTCAGGATGAAAAGGGAATTGACATATCCTGAGAATTTCTATATCTAAAACGGAAAAAGAATTGATTGCTCACCATGTAAACAGCAAGTGATGAGGGAAACTTTTCCATTTTCTTGTTTGTTGCATATTATTATTTGTGGTGGACTCTCCTTTGAGTAGCTTAATCTATGGTCATAACATCACCATTGAAATTCTGACACGTGTCTACTCTCATTTTAGCAAAAATAAAAAAAAGGAAAAAGGAAAAGGAAAATTACAAAATTAAACGATATTTTAGTATACGATATATATTATACGTATTTTACAACAACAAAATACTCAATGAAATCTCACAAGTGAGATATGGGAAAAGACCTTATCACTACCTCATAGAGATAGAGAGATTTGTTTCTGAAAGAATATTTTATGTATTTTAAATTCAAAATTGTATAAAAAGAATACTTTTAAAAATTTTGATCAAATCAAAATCGCATAAACAAATTGGAAAGAAAGAATCACTAGTGTTAGACGATTTTATACTTTATTTGGTTGGTTTGTTTATCACTTATGTTGTATGACACTGAGTTACTTAAGGAGGGCCCGTCGAGAGAGATTTGCATGTGTTAGCTAGTCTCATATCTTTCTCAATGAATGCCTTCCTTTCGATCTTCTACCTAGTAGACTTCTTTTACAATATCTTTAGTTTTTTATAAATACAATATTTGGATAAATTATATATTTTTTAATCATTACATTAAGTCACATAGAAAAGTAAAATACGAGATAGAGTTATAATGAAAAGGTGAAAAAAATAAAGAAGAATAAAAACAAATTGAACAGTATGATACAATAACGGAAATATAACAAGTGTAGTTTCACAAGTTGAAATATATGAAGGACAAAGTATATACAAATCTTAACTATATTCCCAATAAAAATAAGTCGTTTTCGATAACAACACTCACAGGTGGAAATCTTATCACTACTTCGTAGAAATAAAACCATTAACAAGTAAGCCACCATCCAAACAAAGATTAAGAGTAATTAGATATAATAAACCATATTAAGAAAAAAGAATTTTTTGTTTTGAACTCTTTTGTGTGTGTTTTGCTTGGTTTTGTTGCTTGAAGATGAACATGGGAAGCTCCAGTACTAGCAGTAAGGAAGATTTCTCAGTGTTGGTGCTGGCATCGGATCTTGGTATTGATGCCCGACCCTTTTTGACCCATCAAGAACCCGAAGATAGCTGGTATGATTGCACTTCTGACCCTCTTCCTTCTGAGGAACAAGATTTTGCCCATCTTGATTCACTACAGTTCTTCCGTCTTGAATCTGGTTCTGATAAATCGGGTAATCGGATCTTCCGTATTGTTGGAAAATACTTTCCGGGTAATTTCTGAAAACCCCACTTCAGTTTTAGACCATTTTCAAAGATTATTGTTTCTGTTTGTTCAATTTAATGAGCAATTTAGTTCTAATTCAAAGTGGGGTGTAAAGAATTTGAAATAGTTGAGTAGTTAGATGATCATAATTGGTTACAGTTGTGTTTGTGTGTTTTAGCTTCTGTAATGCTACAATAGTGTACCTGTATTGGTGTAAGTATGTTTAATAGTCTTGTGAAAGCTTAAAAATTGAGTCTTCAGGTGACATGGTTATATGGGGTTTCAGTTTGATGGTCTCAACTGGCTTTCTGAACTGCTGGTTTGTGTTGGAAATTTTCTGTGTTGTTGTTAACCTGCTTGGTTGATGTAATGAATCATTACTCTTTCTGTTTGCTCCATTTTTATGATGCTGTTAATATTTGACAAGTCGAGGTTCATATGAAAATGGATGCTTTGCGGTCAGAAGCTGAACCTCTTCATTCAATTTGGATGGAGAAAGGACTGGGTGGTTATTAAAGTGGGATGTAAAGAATTTGAAATAGTTGAGTGGTGAGATGATCAAAATTTGTAATAGTTGTGTTTTTGTGTTTTAGCTTATGTAAAGCTACAACGGTGTACCTGTATTGGTGTGATTATGTTTTCAGTCGTGTGAAAGCTTAAAAAATTGGGTCTTTAGGTGATGTGGTTATGTGGGGTTTCACTTTGATGGTCTCAACTGGCTTTCTGAACTGTTGGTTTGTGTCAGAAATTTTCTGAGTTGTTGTTAACCTGCGTGGTTGTTGTAATGAGATATTACGCTTGTGTTCCATTTTTATGATGCTGTTAATATTGTGGAAGTCGAAACTCATACGAGAGATGGATGTTTTAGCCCTTGGATTCTTAACTCCTTTGTTCAATTTGGGATGGAGAATAGTAGGTGGTTACTAAAGTGTGATATAAAGAATATCAAATGCATTAAGTAGTGGTTGCATAAAATTAAGTAGGTGATTGTCTGCTTTTTCTTTTCCTGTTATTGTTGTTGGTGTGTTCTAGATTCTGTTCAGCTCAAATGGTTACATGTATTGATGTGGCTATACTCAGTATCTGGGTAAAAGCTTAAGGATCGAGTCTTTTGGTGATATAGGTAATCTGTGTTTTACTTCGATGGTCACTACTACTGTCTATCTGAACTGTTGGTTCTGTTCTTGAAACTAAGTTGTTTTTTATTTTGATGAAAACAAATACTAACCTGTTTGATTGATAGTATTTCCCATGCATCTGATGTCAATGTTTTGGTCATGTTTTTCTGTGGCACTATTGCTGTGGCGCTTACTTTGAGACCTTGACTTCAGCTGTATCTAGTATCTGATAAACCTTCTCCTCAACATTGTTTGAGTTCACATCTGTTTTGTTAGGATTTTCTTTCTAAATAAGACTGAATTATTCAGTTATGATAGTCTTGATGGATGCAAGCGAGTAAACGGATTACCATGATATTTCTGCCTTCTGCACTTGCAACCTTAAAAGAAAACTACTTTAGTGTTTGAGTTCTATTTTCCAATATTCCTTTATGTCTTGCATTTGTTCCAGTGGCTATTTTGATGTATTGATGGAAGAATACACCATGTAAGACTTGATTTCATCCCACACTTTCGAAGTATGTATGCCCTTCAGCAGCCTATCAAACTTTGAAATGAATATCAAGTCAATCAAGTGATGTAAGTCATTTTGAAGTTCTCTTACTACTGTTTGAACAAATCGTAGATTCATAAGATGGGTCATCATAAAATTCAAGGTCTACCTATCAAGTTATGAAAATGGATTTGGAGTAAATCTTTTTGGAATTACATCGGTGACACTTACGTGGAGAAATACCATTTTAAGAATTGATTAGAATGCTTCTTGTTTGATTCTTAGAGGCCTGTTTACCAGGTTATATTGCTTTCACTCTTCAAAATACCTGTAAATAGATTTATATTGTATTTGCCTGCGTGAGTTCGTCATTTGAGTCATTGGGGATGCTACAATTGATTCAAAGTAATAATGCTGCCTCCATTATTCTTCAATCATGAGAAACAGTAGAAGCCTTGGCCTTTTCTTCTCCTCGTTGGTTTCTTCAGCTATTTGTTTCTTCCACATGAAAGAGCATTGACTATAACCATCAGACGATTGAATAAACTATAGTCTCACGCATAAGTAGTAGGACAAATACATATGCATGGATGAGAGACATTTCCAAAGCGTGATGCTAGCCTCTAATCTACGTTGATTAGTGTTTTGTTATACTTTTGTGATGACATCTATGTCCTGCTTCTAAGGAGATATCAAAAACACTTGCACAAAATATTCGTTGAATCCATGATATGATAATATTCACTGTGATTAACCTTATAAAAGAAAAGCATTTACTGTGACTAGGACAAACTTTTCCCTGCAAAGACTTCAGAATTGAGGTTGTTATCATTTAACCTTATTCGTGGTTGCTGTTTTGTTGTCTCAAGTGATATCCCATCTGATGTTTCTTTTTTCCTGTTTCCTTTCTATTTGTTGCTTGGAAATATATAAAACAACTATGTCAACAATAATATGCAGCTCTAGTTATAAGTGCGGAGCGGCTGAAAAAGTATGTCTACAACAAAATTTGCACGGAACTGCCGGAGGGACCATTCTGTATTGTCTACATGCATAGTACTGTCCAGAAGGAGGATAACAACCCTGGATTGACCATCTTGAGGTGGATCTATGAGGATCTGCCTTCTGACCACAAGGACAGACTTCAGGCTGTATACTTTGTGCATCCTGGGCTACGGTCAAGGCTTGTCCTTGCAACACTAGGAAGATTTTTCCTGAGTGGAGGGTAAGTAGTTTCTTCATTAGTTAAAATTCTGAACATGCTAGTATTATGTAGACCTCACATTTTTCCCTGCATGTTTAATCGAGATTGCATGCTAAAATTCTTCATTAGTTAAAATTCTGAACATGCTACTACTATTATGTAGTCATTGCTTCTGGTTTCACACTCTCTTTTAGCGTGTTCCTTCCTTCATTTGAGAGAAATGTGAAGGACATTTATGATTTACTATACTCTGTTTTCTTTTGATGTAGCTTGTATTGGAAAGTAAAGTATGTTAGTCGACTGCAGTACCTTTGGGACGACATAAAGAAAGGAGAGCTTGAAATTCCTGAATTTGTTAAAAAACATGATGACATTTTAGAGCACAGGCCATTGACTGATTATGGAATTGAACCTGATCCCCTCCACTTGTCGCAGATGCCTCCGACATCCTACTCGTTTGGTAGACATGACTCCGGATGGGCATCTAGAGAGTACATGTCTTAGAAAAGCTGCTAGATTCTGTATAGCAATGTGACTTTTGTACCAACTCTTAGTGTTTTTAGCTTAGTGATGTTTCCACTTTCATGAACTTTTGTCCTGAGCTTTCTTCTGTTCAACTTATATATTACCATAAACTGGTACTCCATAAGTGATCTTTATCTTAAGATAGAAATGGAAGCAAAGCCCTGCCCTCTTCCTAAGTTCTCTCTTTCTGTGTTTTTATTTCTCTTGCTCTTGAGTTTGCAGGTCAAGAATAGAAAGTGTCAAAGTAAAACATTCACATGGTTTATTCGTTGCTTATTTAACTTGTAGTTCTAAGTTCTAACAAGCTGATATTACTTGAGCCGAGGGTCTCTCAGAAACAGTCTCTCTTCCTTTAGAAGGTAGGGAGAAGGCCGTGTACACAGACTTCATTTGTGAGATTACACCTGGTATATTGTTCAAACAAGCTAATAATTCAAGTGACGGGGAAAATTCATGAACTGGTCCTATCATCTTCGCCTTGTATGAACTTTAAGTTCACCAAGGATGCTTTTGACACCTAGAGGTCAAGGACTGATCATAGAACCCTTTTCAACAAGTAGGAAGTATTATATATCCACTCTTAAGTTGTGCACTCAGGGTCGAAGAAGGACAATGAGTCATTCTTAAAACCAACTTGATGCAAAAGGCTAAATTGTAATCTTGCTTCACACATTCATCTTTAGATAACTTCATTTCTCCTTTATGTATATATGTCAATGCTACTAATTGAGTGTCAGCATCTACATTGTACTGTCAATAAACTAAGTTGCACGAACTCTTCACTTTTGATGCTGCACGCGTCTCGAATTCTCCAAAAATACACTACTTTTGAAGAATTCAACATGCACCTGTTGATATTTATTAAGAATCCGAACAACATGATCAATAAGAAGTCAACGCTACTAAGTGAGTGCCAGCATCTAGTTATATTGTCAATAAGAAGTTAACATAGACATTTTTAAAAGCACTTAGCGCTTTTTTCTTATTGATCCTTAAGGGAGAAAGAGAGATGTTAATAAAGGAAAAACAAGGATCGCTTACACACAACACCTCTAAAAGATACAAAACAAATATTACAAAGAAAAATAACACACCTTAATTAGTATAAAGTGTATTTCAAATCCTAGTAATACATTGTCACATCACACATTGTACTATAACTTAGTGAACAACATAAGTACATATTACATCACTAGTTAAATACATCAACACCAAGTGAACTCATCATGAGCTCCCTTCATATGTGTCCAAATCCTAAATATTAATCAAAGCAAACTTCACATATCCAGCAGCAGCATAGTGCAAAAAGGCTGCAAAAACAAAAGCAAATGTCTCAAATCATCTTTACTTATTGTAGCAGATAACACAGTTATTTTCAAAATACGCATAAATATCTTTTTTGAATGACCTAATAGTACTAAAAATTCTTTATATCGTCTACATATTTCAAGTTATCAAACCAATATAGTTTGAAAAAAAAAGTGATAAGTAAGAAAGCATAAATTACCATCCTTCAAGAAAGCCCCTTTCTCCTTTTGGTTTACTTCTTGAGAAGCACTTCATCTTCTTGTTCTTCTTTGGAATTGGTGTGGATTCAGTAGGATAACCTTTAAAATCAAAACATAAAAGTTCAATTATATGTTCATAATTGTGTGTGTATATATGCAAAAGAAAGGGTTGATATATGGGCAAGAGCAAAGTTACCTTCCACAAAAAGGTGATCAGTTGGATATCTTTTTATATCGTAAAATTGTATCTACTTTCATTTGATCATAGATATTCAGAATCCACCTACTCATGCAGTGGCGGACTATGTTATGTATTATTGACGCGCTTAAACTTCACCATCTTTTGTGATACATATTATTATTATTTATGTATAAAATTTAGTATAAATTCGCTACTATACCCGCGTAAGCTCCATTGACGGGCTTAAAAGTTACATCTTTATGGCTTTAACTCCCGTTTAAATTGACTTATTTTAACTGTATCTAAGTCAAATGACTTTTAAACAATTTTAAAGTATTCGGGTATAGTTAAAAAGTACTTATAAACAGTTATTTTTAAGACAAAACAACAAAAACAAGTCAAAAATCATAAATTAGAAATTTTGACTTTTGACTTTTGACTTATAAATTATAAATTACTAAGCCAAAAATTAATCCAAATATGCTCTCAATAGAAATTATTTTATATTTATAACACTCGAATCCAAAATCTTTAATTATTGATAGAGGAAGAATTTTTATCCATTTTGTCATAACTTCTCTTTGGTGTGTATAAGGATCAATTATTACATACCATACTTAATTTATTTATATTGAACACATATTTCTTAAACTACATATATATTAAATATTCAACATAAATTTCTGACTTCGTCACTGTACTCACACAAGAAAAATATATAATTTATTTATATTGAATATTGAACACATATTTCTAAAACTACATATATATATATATATTAAACATCCAACATAAATTTCTGACTTCGTCGTTGTGCCAGATAGGGTGTGATTGCAGAAGAAAAATATACCTGGAGGTGGTTGATTCACTTGGTTTTCTTGACTTTGCATATTGAAAGATGAACACACACAAAAATTCAAGATGTATATGGTAAATAAAACTTATCAATGTATATGGTAAATATGAAAAATATTTTATGTTGAGAACTTGTTATCAAATAGCCACCTTTTATATATAGTTTTCAAATAAATGAGGATCAAAATTTAAAGAAAATAAGAAGGAAATATAAATAATTATTTTTTTAAAAAAAACTTTTTATTGGTGACCCCACACGTTTTTGTTTGTCAAAGAAATAACATCATATGGATCAAGTCGGTTTGAAAGATAAAATTTTCTGTCACCTTTATGTCCTTGTTTTGTAATAGTAATTTTTGAATAATAATAATAATAATAACGATGATGATGTTCGAGTCAGTTTGTGCATTGGTGAAATTTCGTAAATAAGGTGTGAGGAGGGTAAAATATACGCAAACTTTATCGTTACTTTATAGAGATAGAGAGACTGTTCTCGGAAGACTCTCGTCTCAAAAATATCTGGTCCCAAAAACAAAAGATACTAGATATGAAAGGAAACGACTAAAGTGAAAAACAGATGATACTATAAATATAATAAAAATAACAAATGTAAGACGAACTTGTTCATTATATTAGATATTAATGATTTTTATTTGTATGTTTATTGTTGATAAGTTTTGGAATTAGATAATGTTTTTATATCGATTGAAATTGAATTTTTAATGTATTAAAATTTTTAATTCACTTTATTGATCACTTAGTCACATTTCCTGTCTCCCGAACAATCTCAGTACATATGGCGCAAGACAATCCACATATTGAGGTCGGAATGGGATCGGGTGTTTTCATGTCTTACCGTAGTGCCCGGTTTGTGAATACTTATTAGCAATTTTGTATTGCTATCTCCAAATTTTGTAAAATTAATTTAGAAATTTCTTTTATTTTTAGCGAGCCTTGTTCTTTTCTCCTTTTTATTTTTAAAAAAGGCACCAATATTTATATTGATGGTTAACTAAATTTAAACTAATGCCATCTTATATTAAAATAAAATATTTTTAACAAAGATAATTTTATATTTTCAAGCTTAAATCCAAAATTTTTACTTGACATTATTTAATTGTTTGTTAGAAAAGGGAAAAGAATATTAGAGTGTGTTTATACATGAAAATTTAAGTGATATTTAAAAGTGAAAAGAATATATTCTCAAATAAAATAAAATAATTATTAACATCAAAATATTCCAAAGATAACACGTTTTTCCCTTTTTGCAAATCTTTTTATTTTTCAAAAATCAAAACTACCTTTTCAACTTTACATTTTCTAGATTAAAATTAAAGGGTAAAGATTCCATCATTTTTTATAATAGAAACATATTATAACTTAGTAGAAAAGTCTCAAGTAGACACGTCATGGTCGACAGGTTTATTTCAGCTACTTGCTTAAGAAGGTAGCTGTCGATTGACATATCTGCTTCAGTTGCTTGATTTTATTATGTTATTTTTATGAATTATTTTTTTTAGCTATTGCAACTATTAATTTACGATATTGTCCCTAATTAATTATTTTTTCTTAAAATCAATTGCCGATTAACGTGCCTGATCAGCTGCTTGATTTTTTTAGTGTTTCTATTAATTATTTCTTCAATTGCTTCAACTATGAATTTACAATATTATCGCTAATAAAGTATTTTTCTTAAAGGCAGCTGCCGATTGACGTGTCTGCTTCAGTTGTTTGATTTCACAATATTACCCATTTTAATTATTAATAATTTAAAATATTTTAAAAATAAATATAAATTTTGATTTACTCTCAAAATTTTATAGATACAATATAAATTAAAATAAAATAAATAACATATATTATTTACGATAATATGTTTTAATTAAAATCCTTGTTACCTAAGTCCATGTGTATCGACTAGTCATGATATAATTTAGGAATCGTAATTGTTTTGAACAGAATTTAGTTGATAGAAACATTAAATCAAAATATTGTACTAAGATTAGATTATAAAATTTAAAACAGAATTGCTTAACTGATAAGGAACTAATTAATTTTTTCCAAGTGAATACTGGAATCTTCTAATTGTATTATCACAATTTATTGACAAGTCATTTTCATTGAAAATTGTGGTTGAAATAGTTTGGTTTTTTTTTTTTCCCTTTAATGAATAATTTTTTCAAAAATTAATCTATTAATAGATTGTGACTTCATATTAAATTAGTGAAAGTGGAATATATTAAGGGGAAAAAAATCATTTTTCTTGAATTAGAATTGTTAGTGGGCTTAATATGCAATATAATGAGTTGAAATGGATTATGTTTCTAAGTGTGAAATGATATCATCATGCAATATATTGTATTCACACAAACACAACAAAATAGATGTACCTGCAAAACAGTTGTATAGTAGACCAACTATATGCAAAAGGTATGTTATATATGCAAACATGGGGAATCATCATTTAAAAATATACTCCCTCCGTAGTCCGTTCCATATTAGTTGATCATTTTTCTTTTTACACGTATATGAAAATGGATTCACTCGTATGATTTTTCGGAAAAGTTGCGTTGTACCCTCCTGCAGTGCCAGAATTCGTGGGCTAACACGCACAGAAAATTGTCGAAATCGCCTGTTTTCGCTTCCTTGGCTCATAAAATCCTACCAAGCCTCCCTCGGGCCACCTGGGCCTCTTGTCTGGCTCGTTGCGGACCCACTCGTATGTTTTTTGGGAAAGTTACGCCGTACTATCCTGCAGCACTAGAATCCATGCGCTAACACCCAAAGAAAATTGCTGAAATTGTCTGTTTCCTCTTCCTTGGCCCATAAAATCCTACCAAGCCTCCCCGCCGCCCTCGGGCCACCTAGGCCTCTTGTCGGGATCGTTGCGGATCCACTCGTATGTTTTTTTAGGAAAGTTGCGTCGGACCCCCCTGCAGCGCCGGAATCCGAAACACCCACAAAAAAATGCTGAAATTGTCTGTTTCCTCTTCCTTGGCCTATAAAACACTACAAGGACTCCCCTGCCGTTGTCGGGCCGCCTGGGCCTCTTGTCGGGCTCGTTGTGGACACATTCATATGAGTTTTGGGGAAAGTTGCGCGGGACCACCCTACAGCGCCAGAATCTGTGGACTAACACCCACAGAAAAGTATCGAAATCGCTTGTTTCCTGTTCCTTGGCCCATAAAATCCTACCAGGCCTCCCTAGCTGCTACTGGGCCACCTAGGCCTCTTGCCGGGCTCATTGCAGATCCACTCGTATGATCTTTCGAGAAACTTACGCCGGACCCCCATGCAGTGCTAGAATCCGTGAGCTAACACCCACAAAAAAGTGTCAAAATCGCCTGTTTCTTGTTCCTTGGCCAATAAAATCCTACCAGGCCTCCCCCGCCACTGTTGGGTTGCCTGAACCTCTTGCCGAGCTCGTTGCGGACCCACTCGTATGATTTTTCCGAAAAATTGTGCCGGACCCCCATGCAGCGCCATAATTCGTGGGCTAACACCAATAGAAAAGTGCCGAAATCGCTTGTTTCATGTTCCTTGGCCCATAATATCCTACCCAGGCCTCCCCCACCGCTGTCAGGCCACCTGGGCCTCTTGTTGGGCTCATTGAGGACCCACTTGTATGATTTTTCAGGAAACGTGAGCCGGACCCCCCTGCAGCGCTAGAATCTGTGGGCTAATACCATAGAAAAATGCGAAATCGCCTATTTCCAGTTCCTAGGCCCATAAAATCCTACCAGGCCTCCACCGCCGCCACTGGGCCACCAGGGCCTCTTGCTGGGCTCATTGCGGATCCACTCGTATAATTTTTCTGAAGAATTGCACCGGACCCCCATGCAACGTCAGAATCCGTGGGCTAACACCCTCAAAAAAGTGCCAAAATTATTTGTTTCCTGTTCCATGGCCCATAAAATCCTACTAGGCCTCCACCATCGCCCCCTGGGCCTATTGCCGGGCTCGTTACAAACCCACTTGTATGATTTTTCAAAAAACTTGCACCGGACCACCATGTAGCACCAGAATCCGTGGCCTAACACCCACAGAAAAGTGTCGAAATCGCTTGTTTCCTGTTCCTTGGCCCATAAAATCCTACCAGGCCTCCCCCACCGCTGTCAGGTCTCCTGTGTCTCTTTCTTGGCTCCTTGCAGACCCACTCGTATGATCTTTTTGAAAAACTTGCATTGGACCCCGGTGTAGCACCAGAATCCGTGCGCTAACACCCAAAGAAAAGTGTCAAAATCGTTTGTTTCCTGTTCCTTGGCCCATAAAATCCTACCAGGCCTCCTCCATCACCGTCGGGCCCTGCGAGCATGTTGTCGAGCTCGTTACGGACCCACCCGTATGATTTTTTTGGAAACTTGCGGGGTGCAGTGCCTGAATCCGGGGGCTAACAACCACAGAAAAGTGCCGAAATCGCATGTTTCTTGTTCCTTGGCCAATAAAATCCTACTAGCCCTCCCCCGTCGCCACCGGGCCCCCTAGGCCTCTTGTCGGGCTTGTTGCGGACGCACTCGTATGATTTTTTGGGAAACTTGCGCTGGACCCCCATGCAACGCCAGAATCCCCACTTGTCTGGATGCTGAAATCGCTTGTTTCTGGGGGCGTGACAATCCCCCTACAGCGCCAGAATCTGTGGGCTAACTGTTTCTTAATTTAGTAAGGTGATCAACTGATATGGAACAACTATTTTTAGTAAGTTGACCAACTAATATTGGAGAACGGATGTGTATTGTTTGTATATCATACGTGTATGTCGGGTATTTATTTGTCATTACTACTAAAATTTTTGGATGCAAAAATACATCTATTTTATATATCTATTATAACAATATATAACGTCACTATATTTTTTAAATACCACTATAAAAAATAATAAAGGGATGAAAACCGCTACATGTGTTTCTCAAGTTGAAGTTTATAATAGAGTAAATTTCATAAATAGCAAACATATAGAGCCTAATTATATTCTGTATATAGCTAAGTTTGGGTAATTACATTTCATAACAATGGTTATAGTAGGGTTTGTATAATTCGCTATACATGTGTATAATTCGCTACAAATTAAAATTTTTATGTAGTGTCTGTATATTTTGCTATTCATTTGTGCACATTATTTGTATAATTCGCTATATAATTCACAGTGTTTGTATATTTCGCCATACAATTTGATTCGCGCACAAGGTTTGTATAAAATCGCTCGAATTTTACAAAACTCAAACTGTTATTACAGCTAGATATTTGTTGCGAGCCGTAATTAATTCAAACTATAGCTACATTAGCTAATTAACTAATATATGTTTGCTTATCTGCGTATTTTTTCCTTTATATATAATATTCATCTATGATTTCATGTTCTATCTTCATTGGTCTTGGTGACAAAAGTCCATACTATCCTACAAATCAGTATGGGCCTGACCCACTGAACAATGGACTCCACTTTGCCATATTGGGCTGACAGTCCCCCACCAAAGTAGGCTTAATTAAATTCAACAATTTTGGTTCAAATTTTATTTTTTTTTCTTAACAAATTTATTGAATATGTGTAAATTATTATACTAGAACTCAATAACTTAAAAAAATTATAACTTGAACGCGTAAATTTAAATTTTGGCTCCGCCTTTAAAAACTTGTCGTCATAATTTATGAACAATTTGACAAAATCGAAATCGATGAAGTAGCTAAAAGCTCATTTTTTCTATAGATAATTTTACCTTCTTTTTTATTTAATTGTATTCAAGATTATATTTGTTCATGATGTACGACGGGGCCATAACTCGGGTAAGAACGGTGGGAGGAGACTCTGAATATTTTCCTGTTCAGATGGGACTTCATCAAGGGTCTGTGTTGAGCCCTTTTTTATTTGCCTTGGTGATGGATGAGCTGACGCGATCTATCCAGGAGGAAGTCCCATGGTGTATGTTGTTTGCAGATGACATAGTACTGATTGATGAGACCCAAACCAAAGTTAATGATAGGTTGGAGGTTTGGAGACACGCTTTGGAGACCAAAGGATTCAAACTGAGCAGGACCAAAATAGAATACTTGGAGTGCAAATTCAGTGTTGCGAGGGATGACACAGACATTGATGTGAGACTTGCGGCTCACCTTATCCCCAAGAAGGAAAGCTTTAAGTATCTAGGGTCTATCATCCAGAGCAGTGGGAATATCGACGATGATGTCACTCATCGTATTGGGGCGGCTTGGAAAAAGTGGAGGTTGGCCTCTGGAGTATTGTGTGATAAGAAGATACCACCTAAACTCAAAGGTAAGTTCTACAGAATGGTGGTTAGACCATCTTTGTTGTATGGGGTGGAGTGTTGGCCAATAAAAAATGTACATGTTCAGAAGATGCAGGTCGCAGAAATGAGGATGTTAAGATGGATGTGTGGTCACACCAGGAGTGATAAGATTAGGAACTAGGTCATTCGGGAGAAGCTAGAGGTGGCCCCTGTAGCTGACAAGATGAGGGAAGCGAGATTGCGATGGTTGGGACATGTACAGAGAAGGAGTACCGATGCCCCTGTTAGAAGGTGTGAGAGGCTAAATTTGGGAGCTACAAGGAGGGGTAGAGGTAGACCAAAGAAGTATTGGGGGGAGGTGATTAGATATCATATGGTGAAACTTGATCTCACCAAGGACATGACCTTAGAGAGGAAGGAGTGGAGGTCGAGAATTAGAGTAGCGAGCTAATAGGGTAGATAGGAAGGAGTGGTAATTGTCTGCCTTTATATGATATTTATTTGCCTTTTTATATGTTACTATCCTGTATCTACGTATTACCATGTGTTCTTCTTTTTCTTGCTTGTTTATTATATCTAGCTTATTCTGCTGATGGGTTTTTGTGACGAGGGTTTTCAGGAAACAGCCTCTCTACCTGTGTGGTAGTGGTAAGGTCTGCATACATCTTACCCTCCCCAGACCCCACTTGTGAGATTTCACTGGATATGTTGTTGTTGTTATAAACGAAATTCACCTTGAAATTTAGAATATTTCTAAATGCAAAAAACTTCATATACCTATTTTCATATTTTTCACTCTAAAAATCACTCACAAAAATGTAATATACTTTCAAATTATATTTTAATCCTTAATATAACAATAATTTCCATATATCTTTTTTTTTTTGTCCCATTCGGTGTTCGATACTCACATTGGAGCTCGACTATACCCAGATTCGTGCCACGAGAATCCCATTTGGGGGGCGGGGGGGAGGAGGGAAACACTCCCTTGCAAGAATTTTTTCCCTTTTCTAGGCTCGATCCCGAGACTACTGGTTAAGGGAGGAGCAACCTTATCTGTTGCACGACATCCTTTGGCCGTATGATTTTCATATATCATTTTAACTTTTTCCAAATTATTTTTAAAAAAATTATATATTTATGTCCATTGGCTAAATATTCTTGATAATAATAAGAAAAATAAGAGACAAAAAGCAAGAAAATTTTCAAGATATCATGGAATTTGTCATTGTCCCATCACTTCAGACATGTTGCCAACTTGACTACTCATATTACCCAACCAAAATTAAAGCATATAATAAAACAAAAAAAATGACTCCCACTTTGAAAAACTCATTTTATTTTAATAATTAATCTAATCTAATCTTAATTAATTCCAAAAATCCATATACGTCAACCCCAAATCTTCTTTTTGTATTCTTTTATTTTATTTTATAATTTTTAATATTATATTCTTACTGTGTGTGTTTTTTCACCATTGTCCAAAAAGTGTAAGGATTGTGACAGAAGAAAAAGGAAAAAAAATGGAAAAAAAGTAAAAGAAATAAAAAGTTACAACAAACGTCACCTGAAGATTTGGATTATACTTTATTAGTATCATTAATTAATTGACTAATTTTTTGATTTATATATATATATATGTCATTAATTCTAGAATAATTAAATTGAAATACATAACAATTAAAAAGAAACGAAGAAAATGTTTGCTTAATCAACCTTTTCTATTCAGCTTTTGGATTCACTTGGAGCCCGATTAATAATCGATTTCATGTTGAAAAATCTCATTTTGATGATAAAATGCGTTTTACTAAAATGTAATTTAATTTTAAAAAATCAAATTCAAGACATCTGATGAAAAATAAATGATTTTTTTTTCTAAACGAAAATGCAATGCAATACAATACAAACTTTTTTAATGATTGCAACTTATTGGGATGAATAATTGTTACTCTCATCATTTCAATCTAGCTGTTGAATTGTGCTTTTCGAAATTCAATTTGATTAAATTTTAAAATTAAATTAGGTTATATTAACTTGATATTTTAAAAATGAAAATTTTAATAGTCAAGAACTATACAAAATTATAATTTTATAATTTTTTTCATTTCAATATAATGAAAAAGGTCTTTCGGAAACAACTTCTCTATCTCTATGAGGTAGTGGTAAGATCTGCGTACATTTTATCCTCTCCTGACCCACATTTATGGGATTTCACTGGGTATGTCGTTGTTGTTGTGCAATATAATAAAGAGTTATGTCTTAAAAATGTTAATCAAAATTCGTATAGTCTGATTTTTTAAAAAGAAAAATCGTGACAAATAAAAATGAATGGGGAGAATATATCCTTAATTATTTTTTGTTCCACCTTTAGATGGTCAACTATGAAATGAAATCCAGCTAAATTGTCTCTTGGAAACATCAAAGTTCCAAAACTTGGAATTACTAATTAATTTCAAAGAAAAAAGTGGAATATATATTGTAAAATTAATTAATTATCACCAAAGATTATATTATATTAACATCTTACAACTTTGACATTTTCATAAAAGCTTTATAAAAAAAAAGTTACAAATTGATTATAAAAGATTATATTATATCAACACTTTATCTATTCCAACTTGCATTTAATTTTTACAAGTAAATAAAGTTACAAATTGATATTGTATATTTAAGCTAAATCAAAAGATTCTCTTAATTAAATACCCTTTCATATGCTCCAAATGCTACAACACCACATTTCATGTTTTAAACTTTCGTAATTTAATTCTTTCGTCAAAAAATTATATTGTTAGTGCAGATTAAGAATTAATTAATTAATTAAAATAAATTTAACAAATTATGTCTTGTAGCCACATTCAATGTTGAATTCATAAGAGACAAACCAAATATAATTTTCTAATAGTTAATCATATTTTTCATAATTAAAAAATATAAATTAAAGCCAATCATGTTTTTATATTTATAGCATAGTAGACATGATTAAAATTAAATTAAATTAAATATATTAAAAGGGATTGAAGAGTCATCTAACCCCACCATATACAAGAAGCCAAATAACATCCATTCTTGAAAATCTTTCATGCACATGGTTTTTAATTAATAAATTAATATCAACAAGAAAAAAAATATTTTTTTTAAAAAAAATATTATTTTGATATGTTCTACTCTAACATTATATTAAATGTATTTTTTTGGTGTGACAAGCAAGAAAATGTAAGGAGGAAATTGGGAGGTGGGATACATGGTATACAAGAAAATTATTGGTTGAAGAAAATAATCCATTTGATAATGTTTTGTAATAAATAACTAATTTTTATAATGTCAAATCATTTAAATAATAATTATAAATAATATTTGTCATAAGTGAAATAAGTTGCCTAAAATATAAAATGTTTAAGTTATATACACTATGATCAGATTTACATGAACTTAATAATTTCGATTCATAAGTTGTGCATCTATATTTACAAAATTCATAAAATATCTATAATATTTGGCTGCGAATTCATCGTTCACTTTTACTTGTCACTATTTTACTTATTGAGGTCAAACTATATGAACTTTGATCAATATTTTAAGATATATATATTTTTTTATCATATTAATATGAGAAGGATTGCACTTTATAACATTGTTCGTATAGTTTTCAACCATCTAAATTTTTTTATTTCATATATTAAATTTAGCTACATCAATTTAGGTTTGAAGTTTAATCAAGTTGACCTCGAAAAGCGAAACAGTGACAAGTAAAAGTGAGAATTATAGAATTCAACTAAAACTCCACAAGTAAATATTGTAATCTACTACAATTAATTAAATTACTACTGTTTAATATGCAATTATTTTTAAGAAAATTAGTGTATATATATAAATGATATCCTTAAAAATAAAACAAAAAGAAATGACAGGACAGAGTTGACAAGATTGACCTGTGTCCTTTCCTCTTCACAAAGCAAAAAACTCAGATTCTCCTTTGTCCCATCCAATAATTTCCTCATAGCCCTAAAAACAAAACATGAAAAACTTCACAAAAAGTTGCTCGAACTCTTAAAAAATATCGTCATGTATGTGTCAGATTCGTAAAAAAGAATCTGACACAAGTATGATAATATTTATGAAGAATCTGAACAACATAATCAAGAAAATCTGTTATCACGATGGTATAGTATTGATTAAATCATGAGATGATCGACTTTCCTTACTAGTTTGTCTGAACCAATAAATTGTTCATACAAAATATGTATAATCTTAATAGTCATGTGATTGGTGGTACATTGATGAAGTATTAGTAACTCCACCACCAAGATTTAAATACACCATTCTTGAATCAATGTTAATATTTGATCCAACATTTCCAGTACCACTACTAGTACTAGATGTATGTTCATCACTCATGTTAGGTGGATAAATATTAGTCGAAGAGGGATCAATATTCGCGCTCCCTTCCTCTCTGGAGATCACCATAGCCGCGGATTGGACAAGTTCAAGGCAAAGTCTTAACTTATTTGGTTCGATATGGGCATGTCCCGGGACAGCCCCTTTAAATAGAAAATCGGATGTTAGGGTACGTAAAATGTCCAGAGGAGTGATCCCATCTACTGTTCGTACGTTGGGATCAGCATGGTGGTCTAATAGAACCGCGACCATGTCTGGTGACACCATTTCAGCTGCAATGTGCAGCGGAGTTTTCCCTGCAGGACCTGCAGGGTAGTTAACATCCGCTGCACCTAGCTCTAGTAGCGCTTTCACAACTTCCCTGCTACAATTTTCAACTGCATAGTGTAATGCTATTGATTCATCCAGATTTAGTCCTTCTCCCATTACCATGAGCTTGACAAGTTCAACGTCGGATGAGTCAAGGGCTCTTCTCATCCGACTGATTTTTTGGTCCTCGAGCTCAGCTGCAGAGCTGAGCTCGGGGTGTTGTTGGTGATGTGGCATTAGGGATCGACGTGCTAGGTTGGATTTGAGGCGTAGTTCTTCGATTTTGGCTACAACATCAATGGGAAGATGTTTGGCCAACATTTCAGGTGGAAGTCCTGATTTTGCAACCAAATGTGAACAAGTAGTCCATAGTTGATGCATGTCTTGCTTCCTTGATGCTATTAGAACTCTCATCACATCCTCAATTGAAGCTTTTTCTACCATGATTGCCAATTGCTTCTGCTCAATCCAAAAACAAACATAAATTGGTTAGAGCTAATAGCTGATAAGTATCGACTGCTGAAAAAGTACGTTAAAACTCATATATTTGGACATATTTAGATGGCATTTGGATATCCACACTACTACTCTTTATCATTGGATATCTAGTAGAAACATAAAAATGTCATGAGCTAGTCCGATTCAGCTCATCAAAAATACAATAGCTGATAAGTATCGAGTGCTGAAAAGGTACGTTAAAACTCATATATTTGGACATATTTAGATTGTATTTTTGGATATCCAAACTACTACTCTTTGACATCGAATATCCAATAGAAAACATAAAAATGTCATGAGCCAATCCGATTCAACTCATCAAAAATACAATAGCTGATAACTATCGAGTGTTGAAAAAGTACGTTCGTATAACATACATAGATTGTATTTAGATATGCAAACTACTAATGTGTTTGTTCAAAATTGTAGTTCCATTTTTCTTTTCTTGTAAACCAAATGAGGAAAGTAAATCACTATTAGGGAAAGATTTGGTTTCATCACTTTTGAAAGACAAGATGGATAAATCAAGAACCATATTTGGAAACATTATGTCACATTGTGATATTCAAGAAACTGAAATAACTAATCTCACATGAAATCAAGACAACAATTGTGAGATGAGACATCTATAGTATCTCAAAATTCCATCAACCAAAAAAATCATTAAAGATTTACCCCCTTTTTTGGGTATATATTCACTTCAAATGTTTATAAATAAGTTTTTTTTTTTTAAAATATGTACACAAAATTAGAGAAGAAGTTAATTCTTGGATCAAATGATTCCAACAAACAAGATCCAAAACTTAAAACAAAAATTAACCAAAACCCCATTCCCCAAGAAAATGGAAAATTTGACTCCACTATTCCAAAAATCCAAAACACAATCAAAACTAGGCGTCCAGTTTAATTTATATACACTGACAGATCGTATTGCTAGGTCAAACCCCATTCCCCAAGAAAATGGAAAATTTGCCTCCAATATTCCAAAAATCCAAAAACACACACATACAATAAACAAAAGTGAACCAAACTTAAGCGCAGAGTTCAACTTATATATACACTGACAGATCGTATTATCAGGTCATCTTTAACTCGACTTACAAATTTCAAGAACTTTATACTGTCGGTGGATATGAGTTAAAACTCATTAAAGAGATGCAAAAGGACAAAATAAATGATTGATTTAACTTTAACCTGAGTGATCAAAACAAGTTGCTCAACCCCAAAAGATCTAGCGGCTGAGAGTGTATCAAGTGCAAGATCAACGGCTGAGGTGCAATGTGTATGCCAACAACCTCTTTCTCCACAATTTGGCCTAGGTTCATGTTTTTGTGGCACAATAGATACTTGTCCACTATACAAAAACTGCAACAACAACAAGAAAACCTCATACCCTACAGAGTTCACCGGTATCACCACACCAGATGATGATGATACCGGTGAACTCAATGGGCCGGGCTGAGAAGAGCCTAGCCCACAGAAGAATTTTCTAAAGAATTGACTCCGTGCTGCCAGCACGCAACGATGAGCATGGATAAAATGACCTTCTACATGAAAAGTAACATCACTAAAAGCTTGGCCATTGATAAGGAGATTGAGATAATCTAAAGAGAGACTTCTTAAGGAGTCTTCAGGACTACTACTCATATTTTTTTTAAAAAAATTTGTGTATAAATCAAAGTTTTTTTGGTTATTTTTTTTGTATTTGAGATTCTTTCTTTCTATATGTTTGGTGTTTTGTGTTGTGTTGTGTGTGGTTAAAATATTGTAAAGAGAGAGAGAGGGGGTGGAGCAATATGGATGGTTATTATGGGCGGCTGAGTTTATTTATATTTGAAAATAATAATGAAAAGGAGAAGAGAGAATATGCATAGCAACGACGACAGATTCAGTGAAATTTCACAAGGATAAGTTTAGTACACTAAAATTTTCGTTATATACAGAATTCATAAAAAAGTCAGTGAAATTTCACAAATAGAATCTCGAAAGGATGGTTATATATGCAGGTAACAACCTTATTCGGAACGAGAGTGATTGTTATCGATAGACTCTTGACTCGAGTAAAACATAACAAAACAAGAAGAAAATGAGAATATAATATAGAATTCACTATTAAATACTCTTTCTGTTCAATTTATGTGACTTTTTTAAATTTTTTTTTGTTAAGAGTGAGACAATTAAGTTTGATCGGAAATTTATGCATGAAATCTTAAAAAAAAAATTAAATAAATTTTATATATATGTATAAATTACGTAAAAAGTGCTACTCCTATAACTGATAATTCAAAATATTTAAAAGATACATGAAAAATCCAACGTCTCAGATAGACTTATTTAAATCTCAAAATTCAAAAAGTGTCATATAAATTAAGAAGAAGAAGTAATATGATTACCGAAATAAAGAAAAACATCATATAATATTAGAAGTATAAGAAAGCAGGAGAAAAAAAAATGCTACCGCTAATAAAGAAAACTAAACAACATGAATAATTATCTACTAATCTTCTATTCTAATCATCAAATTTCATACTTTTTATTTTAATTTATTTATCTTAATTACTATTTGACCAGTTAAAAAAATGTGCTATAGACCTGGTAAAATATGACATAATTGAAAAAAGGATTGTAACATAATTTTTACTAATATATGTCAAATAAAAATCTATACTAATAACCGAATCAATAATTTTATATATAATTAAATTAAATTTATTTTTAACACAATATCGATTCAAATCGAACCATGAAACTCGAATGACAATACATCATTAGATGTGTTGTAATTCTAGGATTTGACATTTGAGTTGTCATTTTTATTTCCCCTAACTAAACCCTACCATCCACCCTTTGCTCACGTATTTCATCATTTTCCTACTGAAAATAAAGTACCAACACCACTTAAATTTGTCTCCTCTTATATATATGTAGTAGTTACACACTTACATTAAATATTTATTTATTTTTACAAGAGATTTACCTAGATATATTATATTAAGAAAATATCTATCATTTATAGTTAGTAGCAGAGTTAGAATTTTTAGGCAAGAGGTTTAAAGTTTAAAAAAATAGACATACGAATTAGTGGAAGGGAGCTCGACGTTTACTATATATATATAAAAAAAATTATTTCAACTATATATGAATAATATAATTTCTTATCAAGGAAGGTTCAACCGAACCCCCTAATTAACCAAGGGCTAGCTCCGCCCTTGTTTACAGCAATAATGAATTTTTTTTTGCTGAACACTTACAATACATTTATAATACAATTTTAATACATATTACAGGAAAACTATTTATAAAACATATATAATATAAGTTCTATTGATAAATAATATATTTATCACACACTTTCATACACATTGTGATGTTAAGTTCTTATCAAACAAGCATAATATGTTTTAAAACACTTATAATGCATTTATATTGCATGCATAATTCACTTTTAATATAAATACAGATTTACCATAGTATTGCTATAAATGAAAGGAAAAAGATATCGTTAAAATCAGTAATTATTTAATAAAAAGTACTTGCCTAAGTAATTTTTTTTATTTGAAATCAATTAATTTAAAAACATTTTAGGAGTGAATGATTTTAGACTTTTCATCCTACTTGTCTCATAAATAATTACTTCAAAGTCAAACATGAGAAATTTTTACAAAATTTACTTGTGTTAATATAACCTAGAAGTCATTTTCTTCATGACTATTTTGTTACCATACTTTTCTCCCCAAAATTAGGCTTTTTCATTATTATATCTTTAACGATTTTTTTAAAAATTTTGTCCTTTTCAATAAATTATACTATTAGATTTGGCCAAAGTAAAGCTAGCTAGAAAATAAAAATGTTTTATAATTAATTATTGGTAAAATAGCATCATAAATTCCCAACATAATATATACTTAAGATTTTTTATTTCTTAGTTTTCATTTTTATAAAAATTTTGGTCAAATAATTAATAGTTAGGAAAAGAGAGAATATATATTCCATTTTATTGATTGACAAGAGTTCTTGACTTGCAAGCAATTAAGTTGAAGATAATGGTGGAATATTACTATAGTAATTTGCATAAATGTCAATTTGAAGTGAAAAGGATGTGAAAAATAGAAAGAAATTAGGTTTGATTGGTTGTTTTAGTTTTTGTATATAGAGAAAAAGTTTAAAATTTATAACTTTTGTCTTAATTATTGTTGACTGGTGTTCGGTATTTCTACTAAGTCTTATCTTATTCGTATTCGCACTTCATAACAACTCATCCTAAGGGAAATCACTTTCTATCAGAATTTTTTTTTATATTCAAGATTCAACACGGAAGGATATTTAGAGTACTAGTTCGATCGAGCTCAGTAATTTTGAATCAAACTCTATATTTATCCTAAGAAATCTATTTTATTTGTACAAATTATCAATTAATTGAAAACTCAATAACTTAAAATGATTGCAATTCTCACTCTGATAAACTTCAAATTTTGAATCTACCTCTCAAACTCAAGATTCCTAATAATAATTTGAGGTGAAATTTAAGAAACAAATCATTTGAAAAGAGGTCAATAATAGTTTAGGAAGAGGCAAAGAATATATTAATCTTTTCTTGTTATAGAAATTATTGTCTATCAAAACAAGTTGCTTTAGATTCAAAAGATATAAAATTAATCTCCACTTGTATGTAGTATAAATACAAAAAAAGTATTAAGGTACCAAATTGCAAGTGCTTAAAGGGGCATGACCCCAACCCCCATGTAAGAGCTTTCCCTTTAATTAAGTTACATTTCAACAACTTGAAAGATCAAAGAATCCTACTTAATTTTTCCAAAAAATGTTTTTAAGAATATACTTTTTTGACCTAGTTCCATATTATCTATATAGAGATGTGTGGTAACAAATTAAACCTTGATAAATCAATGTCAGATCGAGGTACACACATATATATCAATTGCTGGTGTAATGACCCGTTAGGTCATTTTAAAAATAAACACTCTCTCTTTTATAAAAGATTTTTTCTGAAACTGTTAAGTACCACTACACTATTTTGATACATGGACAAGTGATATAGGATATATATATACATATATTTTTTGTAAAATAAATAAATTAACATTTAACTCACTAATTATATTAGTTCCAAACTTACCCATAAATTAAATGGTTCTAGTTATCGACTAGTCCAAAATGCCCAATTAAAATTTTACGAGATAAATCTTTTAGAAAAAAAAATTAATAGGACTAATTCTCAGAATAACCTAGCGGGTCATTACATCATCCACCACTAAAAATCATGTTCGTCCTCGAACATAAAGTAAAAGAAAGTACCTGAAGCTTCGAAAAGATGAGGATATTTAGCACGCATGTCAGACTCTATCTCCCAAGTTGCTTCTCGAACTGGACGATTTTTCCATTGCACCTTCACAGAAGCAATCTCTTTGTTTCTAAGCTTTCGAACCTGTCTATCCAAGATAGCTATAGGCTCCTCTTCAAACGACAAGTTTGGACTCAGCACCATCGAATTAAATGAAAGTATATGAGACTCATCGGGCACATATTTTCGGAGCATGGAGAGTTGAATTTAAAACCACCCAGTTTTATTTATTTTGCTTTAGTTATGGTGATGGTATTAAGTATCATTGGTCTTGGCTAGGAAACTATTGTTTGAAGAAAAAAAATCTACAATGTTGGGCTTGAATATGGTGATAATCTCTTTTGTAATTTTGAGTATGGTAATTAGTATATTGAATTTTCTTTTTATAAAGGATATGGTAGGTTAGATAAAGAGGGGATCAATCATAAGTTAAGATATATGAATTCATAAAGATCTCAAGCTATGAGCTAATACCGACAGATAAAGAAATTGGAGTACAAGTTAGAATAAAGATTCAAGTTTTTAATTGTTAGTATATTTTTGGTAGTATATATATTCTGCCAAGATATTTATTGATAAGATAAGAACTAATGGATAGCAATGAGTGATCAACATTTGGAAGAACCTGCATGTGATTTGGGTCATAAATTTAGTTTTTTTTTAATTGTTGAAGGACCTAAAGAAGTGCTCCACTTAAAATTTTAGCTTAGGACATGAGGGAAAATGTCATGTGTTGTTGGTCAGAGAGTAAAGTTGATAAGTGAGTTAGTGAAGGAATGAGAATTTAATATATTGAAGAGTTCAAGATATCTGGAATTTATGTCATAAGAAGAATTTAAGGAAGTGAAGGAATAAGATCTCATGTATGGACCCTTGGTTCGAAATTAAAGGTTTTACTTATTTTGCCTTTGAGCTCAAACGTGATAACGCAATGCGTACTTGTTCACTTGTTGGGTACCGTGTGTTTGGTACTCACCCCTTGCTACCACAATTTTATTTTTGTAGGTTTTGAGCCCGGACTGTGAGTAGTATTTTCCTTGATCATCCGAGGCTTCTCAGGAGATTTAGAGAGGTAGCTGCTGTCATCTAGCTGACTCTCTTATCCTGTTTCCTTTCTGCTTTGTTCTATTTGAGAAGAAAGACAGTTTCAGACTTTGTAATTCTTTGGATTTCTGTATCACTAGTGGCTTGTACACGTGACAACCAATCCTTGGGTGGTATTTAAGTTTTGTGAAGATTTCTCTATTTAAGTTATCTATTTTATTTAGTACTTCCGCATGTTATTTCGATATTCTTGTTGGGTTTAGGCTGACTTGTCTTGATGGGTTAAGACGAGTGCCATCACGCCCATTTTCGGGTCGTGACAGCTGGATATGAAGTCATTAGATGTATAACATATTATTAATTGTTCTGATATGATGATTGAGATTCTTTTATTCTTAACTAAACTCTTTTTTTTTTTTTTTTTTGAAATCTTGAAATAAAATTAGAACTTCTTATTAGAATGTATTTTACTATTATAGTAACACAAACAAATCCAAATTAATTATTAATGGGAGTAGAAAGCTTTGAATGATTGGAAAAATAGAGGGACCATCTTAAAGAAAATACACACATTAGACTTTGTCATGTATTGCCTTTGAACCCCACAAAATTTTATTGACCCCTCTCTCTATCTCTATTTGTGTGTTTTAGTCACTTTGATTTGATGTTAGTGAGCCATGAATTGGTCATAAACATTATTGGTCGATAATTCCATATAAAGGAATTAAAAAGTGTTTTTTGTGAATCCAGTATTCGATGCTCATATTGAAATTCGGTCAATTTAAATTTATGCCGCATAGGGCTCATAAGGAGGAAGCGTTTCCTCCCAAGAATTTTAGAAAAAAGGGGATAAATATCATGTATACTAGTAATCATTAATACTATACATACTAATTTAAAAGAGTAAAACAATGTTGGAATTGCTTTTTTGCCAAAACTAGTGGTGGTTTTTAATCACTTTTTGTATTTTAAGTATATCGATTCGATCAATTTGAATTTACATGGCATCGATTTACTATATATACGTACTATTCTGATAACATATTAGTTTGATTTTATTAATATTCTAAATGTGAAATTATTTATTTTTAAGAGAAAAGGACGCTCCTCGTAATTCTTTTCACTTCTCATAGAAGTGAGAACTTCTCAATCCCTCTAGTCAGATGATCGTTGGCTAATTTTGTCACCCCATCCGTTTAAAAACCCTACATGCAATTATTCATGTACGAAAAGTAAAACGTTACGTTTTTTTTCTAAAATAATTGTCATTCCTAGATTCTCAAATAAATTAAAAACTGAATAAATCTCATACATCTCATCGCACTCTTTTACGATAAAAAAGAACCTTCACATTCTTCAACACATACTCTCTCTCTCTTAGATTTTTTACTTTTTAAATTTTTATAATTTATTCTCTCTCAACCTTTAGAATTTTGGAGGAGGCACATTCCAAGGTCGGCCAATTTTGACTTGTCTCGAATAAACCATGCACTAAACAAATTTTTTTTTTCATTCGATGTTTATTATCTGTATTTGAATTCGATCAAATTTGAAAGTTGAAACTTTTTTATATTTACCGCAAATTACTTATTAAGAGTGAAGTTCTTCCTAACAAAAATAACTTCATATTCAGTATGATTCAAACTCAAATCTATTGATTAAAAATAAATAAGTATTATCATTTTCACGATCTTTATATATCGATATGCACCAAAAGCTTATAGTATATAAAAATATTATATATTAGAATAAGGGTTTGACAAAATTAAAGCCATTGACTTATATACTTTTGGCTATTGGGTCTTGGAAAAAATTATTATAAATAGGACTGCCTTTTTATGATATTTCAAGTCAACGTTGATGAACTCAAGGTTTCCATATATTACTTCATCATTCTATTTCAAATTTCTTTGTTTGACTTTTTTTTTTTTTTAAAAAAAAAGATTCATAAGATCTTAGTATAAATTATATGCTCTATTATATAGTAGCTAGTGGTGGGAAATTAATATTAAGGTAATTTAAAATTTTGAATAAAATAAACAACTTGTATAACAAAAATTAGGTGTAAAACAGCATGTGAATGGGCCCACAAAGGAGCGTGGAAAAAAATTTATTCGTACTCAATATTTACGTTTAATAATCATTGATGCAAATCATGCTATGCATGTATATGAACTTTCAAATAACTCCCTCACATAATATTTTGCCTCTTGAGATGTATAAAATTTCTCTTTTATAAATTCTTTCTATTATAATATTATTTGATTTAATGTACACATGTAATGATTTGGGTATCTGTAGAGAAGAAGTGATGACGCTCCTACTAGGATATCGCGTCTTAGGATAGAAGGTTAGACGGGTAGTAGAGGTAGGACGATGATGCCTGGACTTGGTAGTAGGTCAGTATAGGTAGTCGTGTTTTTATATATTATGTTATTGTTGTCTGTCGTTCATTTTTTTTTTTTTTACTTTATTATCTTTACAAATTATCGTTTGTTTTCCATTTTAGCCGTTTGATTTCATATTTAGTATTTTCTGCCTTTGGAGATGATATTTTTTAGATGAAAGTCTTTCGAAACAGTCTCTCTAACTCTATAGTAAGGTCTGCATACATTTTACTATCCTCAGACCCCACTTTTGGAATTTCAGTGGATATATTATTGTTGTACTCAATTTAAATAAATATATTTTATCAAGAGTAAGGCTACTAGTATTTGTCGGAAAGTAGTATATTCTGTTCTAATTTACGTGACACCAATTATTTATATTTCGAGAGTCAAATTTGAGCTAGAAAGAATATATATATTAATTTGAGGAGTAATTAATTATAGCAAGTTGTAAACCAAGTGGAGACAAAATGGGACAAGATTAATCACTTAATTAGATGCGTTTTCAAGTAATCACATGCAATTTTATGGAGAGATTTGATTAACCTTTTGGATTAGTTTTTTAATTTTTAATTTTTCATTTTTCATTTTTAATCCCCCCCCCCCCCCAAAAAAAAAACCAACATTTCCAAATAGGGAAAAAGTTGAAAAGAGAAATTGCCTTAAAAAAAAGACTAGTTGCTTAATTGTTTTTTCATAGTATTATTTAATTTAATAGTACACCTTAATCTATTATTTTAAATTTCTCCCTTCTCCAATCAAATTAAATGATTCCTCCATAATATTTTTTTAATATTGATCTTGTAGGATGTCAAAATCATATAATTTAGGTGGTGGCATTTAAAAAATAATGATTACGACTTCAAATCATAATTAGGAATATTAAATCTTATGTCTTTCTTAAAGTGATATTAAATAATTAAACTATTAGATGGTGGTTGGATTTAAATTCCAAATAAGGTAAGGATATTATTAACAATTAGTAAGTGTGAGTAAAATTTTCTTTTTTTTCTAAGTATAGAAAAAGTGAGAATTTGGGAAAATTTAATTTAAATACTCACTCACTTAATCCTTTAAATTAAAATTAGTTGATAGATGTATAATATATATTAAAAAAAATTATATATAATTAGTGTATAATTTATATTTACTGATTAGAAAAAGTAAAATTATCTATGATATTATTATATATTCTCTAAAAGTTTCCACCTATCGATAAAATTACAAATGTTTCTAGCCTCTCATATGTTTGGATACATCACTTCACGTAGTATATCGATTGAATACATCAATTCGCGTGATGTATTGATCGAATATATCATTTTATGTGATGTATCAAGACGTACATGATATATTAAAACACTGAGTGATGTATTGAAATTGAGATACGATATATTAAAATATTGAAAGATATATCTAAAATCGACACGTGATGTATCAGAACATTTTGGAATATGATTCCTAAAAATTCTACAAAAGTAAATGATGAAGCAGATCAGATAGTTATTGGAAAATAATTAGAGGCAATAAAGGCCCATTTAAGTAAACATAGTTATAAATTGACACTAAATATAGTATAGTTGTTTATATCAATTGTTAGTAATTACTCGCTTTATCTCATTTTAGTTATTATGATCGATAAAAATTAGCTAAATTCTTAAGAAAAATTAATTAGAAGTGTTGTTGGACAAATATATCCCTTATAAATAATTACACTTTTATCTACATATGCGCTTCTTAATTTTAAAATAATTAATACTAAGCAAAAAATTGAAAAAAGATAATTAATTCTCCTCTGTGTTATCTAAATTTACGACTATTGGGGGGCGATTATTTTTAGTATACCTGACGACTAAAATAGAATGGAGAAAGCATTTCTCAAACATGTGTATTCTTATAAGTAAAGGTGATTATGATTAATTATTAGGGTTTTGCATAAAAGGTTTTTTAGGTCACTAATTAATCTTGCTTGCTTTGGGGAGACAAACCATATATGCAAAATATAAAAACATAGCCCCCACCCCACCTTACCCCATTGCAAAATCCACTTTCTACATTTTCCCCCTCCCCTTTGACTTCCCCTTGTTCTAGCCAACCCTATCATCATAACAAGTCCACAATAATTCCCCAATTTTGAGTGCCACTAAGGTGATCAACCCCCCACCCCCCACCCCAAACTAAATTTTTTGACAATATATTTATCAAATGGAAAATATTGAATATTCAAACAATAACAATAACATTTTACCTATGAGATAGTGGTAAGGTCTGATAAATATGAATTGAGAGTTTTTCGGAAACAGTCTCTCTATCTCTATGATGAGATAATGATAAGGTCTACATACATTTAATCCTCCTCAGACCCTACTTGTGGAGCTTCACTGGATATTGGAAAATATTGAATATTCAAACAACAATAACAACATTTTACCTATGAGATAGTGGTAAAGGTCTGATAAATATGAGTTGAGAGTCTTTCGAAAACAGTCTCTCTATCTCTATGAGATAACGGTAAGGTCTGCGTACATTTAATCCTCCTCAGACCCTACTTATGGAGCTTCACCGGATATGTTGTTGTTGGAAAATATTGAATATTCGATTGGAGTAAAACAATTATAAAATAAATCTGATTATCGTAAATAGATTTGTTATTCAATATGCGTATTAAAACTTTTTGTTTCATCGAGTCCCAAACTTTGTGATGCCTCGTTTTCAACAATTAAGAAAAGGAAAAAATAAGAGCTATAAAGAATTAAGCTTTTTGCCATTCCCTATTATTAGACATAGAAACCTTAACCTATATCTCAGGGAAATCAAAATTAACTGTTCAAAACCTAAACTTGACAAACACAAGATCTGAATAATGCTAAACAAATCATAGTACAAATGTCAAAATTAAAATTAGGAAAAATAACATAAATACACAATTTAAAATATTATAAGCTCGAAAGAATTTTATTATTTAAAGAACTTACAAAAATTCTCTCTAAAGTATATTCCTGTCTCTTGTCGGATATATCTATTCTGTCTCGAATACATCCCTATCCTCTCTCGTATTCATTCCTTCAATTAGGTAATGTTTCATTTGCAATGTATCAGACAACCAAGGAATATATCCGAGAGCAACAAAAAATTCGAGATTTTTGTAATTGGGAAAACTTCCGAGATAGGATGTAATTAGCCCCTAAATGTATGAGATTTATGTACTTTACCCTTAAAAGACTACTGTTAAACTCTACAAACAGTAATATCTTCACATAAATTGAGACAGAGGAAAAGTAATTATTGTGATGTAATTTTCAAATACATATATTTTATTTATTTTTAAAAAAAAAAGCAAGCCCGGTGCTCTAAACTCCCACTATGCGCAGGGTACAGGGAAGGGACCAACCACAAGAATCTGTTGTACGCAATCTTACCTTGAATTTTTCTCAGAGGCTTGCACCCGTAATCTCCTAGTCACATGATAACAACTTTATCGGTTACTTCAAGGCTCCCTTTAAAAAAAAATAATTTATAAATACTATGTTAAATTTATAATCAAAATTAAAAAGCTCTCCGAATCTGAACTATATGACATAAATTGAGTTGGTAGGTGTATTTTATTTACATAGATAATATTGGACTTTAATATGATGAAATTCTTCAACCACTTTTATGTATAGTCAATTTTTTCCATCTAGACACACAATTGAAGGATAATTAGAAATGCATATAGAAAAATCTAAGATAGATATACACACAAATATATACATTGACTTTTATCAACATGGGTTGTGATGCAGTGGTGAGACTGCTTCACCTTTAATTAAAGGATTCGAATTCAAGCCCTGAGTATGAAAAAAATCCTGTTGAGAGTGTCACTTCCGAATAGGCCCTATAGAGCGCAATCTGAATTTAATCGGGTTTCCCGAGCTCCGAACACCGGGTAAAAAATATATATATATACATTGACTTTTCTTTTAATGTCATTTTGGAGGAGGCACAATTCATGGCAATCCACATGATAAAGCATTAATTTGGAAAGAAGATACATATCTAGTGGACTTCACATTGTATACCCAAAAAGAAATAATTAAAATGGACAAGAGTGCATGAATTTGGTAAATGTTTAATAGCTTATCAAATCACCTTAAACTATATTTCCTTCTAATGTATGCTTTATTATTATCATATTGACAAGTGTTCCATTTTCTACCTTTTATCTTCTTTCTTGTTATTTTTCATCCTTAGTCTCTTATCCAAGAACATTTTAATACACTAAAATTTTTGCTATGTGTAATATTTTAGAAAACAGAACTAATTTCTCTTTGAGAGAGTGATCTGTTGCGCGAACAATTCAATTGTGTCTTACATGTGCTCTGTAGGCCGTTTGTAATCTTTCTTCTCAACGAGCCATTTTCCTTATTTGGAAGACGGGTATTGTGTTTGCTTCGAAAGCCATGACTTTCAGTATGTCTCCAAATAGGGCCTTCACTAGTCCGGCTAGCTAGTGAGCGATTCTTCTATACTCTCCTCGTTTAATAACGAATGACCTAGTTTAACTTGATATAGAGTTTGAGGAAACAAAAAAAGAACTATTTAAAACACCTCTGAACTTGGCGCAAGTTATTAGTTTTATCTCCAAATTGTTGACAGTCTTAAAAACACCCCTCTACTTGACTAACTAAACTAAAATATACCTCCAAACTACCACAATTATTAAAAACACCCCTTAACTTGGCAAGAATTTAGGGGTGTCTTTCACTCTTGTTACAAGATCAATGACGTATTTAAATTCAGTAGAAATGTATTTTAAACACTATCAATAGTTCGCAGATTAAACTAATACTTCGTACCAAGTTTAGAGATGTTTTTAATATTTTTCTCAAACAAAAAAAAGATTTTTCAATCTTGTAATCCTACATTAAAGTTATGTCAAATACATCAAAATAACATTTAATCTTGCAGTCTTAAAATATATTATATAGAGTTAGAAATTAAAATTTTTCCTAAAAAAATAAAAAAAAAAATTAAAAATCCTTGTTGAATTACACAACCCTAATATAACTTGTACTCATTTTATTATTATTATTATTATTTTTTTTGCTTAGCTTTGATGTGACAAGACAATAGTATATGACAATTTTAACCTATACATATATGTGTGAGTTAATGAATGACCTTTCCTTCTCACCCAACCCCACATCATTTATCATACTGACACGTGGCAGTAACCCATGATCTTTCCATCAATCTGTCTGGACTCAAACTTTGTGTTCTTTCATTTCACATATTTTATTAGAATATAAATCATAAAATAATTAATAAAATTAAGTAATTAATTCAATTTTTTTAAAAAAAAAAATTATTATTAATCAACTACTAGTGAGGTTTCAGAATTTAGAGTGGCACTGATTTCCATGTGTTAGTATTAATGGCACTCTACTTACACTTTCTCTGCCTAGATTCTCCTCCTTCTACTTCACTTAAATTGTAAAATCTTTAATTAATTAAGGAAAAAACTTCGGTGTTTAAGAAAAAAATGAAGATTTTTGTAATTTGTGATTTAAGACGATTGTTAGATATTTGTTTAGTTGTATATTATTTTATTAAGAATAAAAATAAAATTTTAAAGTTAAATTATTTCTGATTATAGTAATGTGATATTGTTTTTAGGGTGGATTAAAAAAGAAATGGTATCACGTAAAATGAGAATGAAGGAGTACTACTCTCATTCTTTTTTAGTTGTCATAGTTTTTTTTGATAAATATTATAAAATATATTTTTTGTATTGAAATGAAAAATATTGTCATTTTATAATAATTATATAATTATATCTCATCAAAGCAATTGTTTCTAATTATATTGTTATTTGTTTGGTTGTAAATCATTTCATTAATAAAAAAAAAATTAAAGTTAAATTATTTCTAATTATATGAAGTAATATTTCTTTTTGAAATGGACTAAAAAAGAAGTGGTGCCACGTAAAATGAGACTGAAGGAGTACTACCCTCAGTCCTTTTTAGTTATAATAGTTTTTTTTTAGAGTCAAATAATATAAATTTTGACGAATAGTTTAAAATATATTTTTTCATCGTATTAAAATGAAAAATACTGTAATTTTATAATATTTAAAATATCTAATTAATGTAATATAATTTATTTTCAAAATTAATCAATTAACTTTTGAAAAACACAATAATAACTAAAAAAAATTGAAAGAATACTTTAAGTATTGAGAAATATTAATATCCTACCTATAACGAGGCTCAACTGATCGATGGGCCTAGAATAGTTCGGATCAAAGTCATAATTCCTATAACATTTGTTTAATAGACTTAATTAAGAAATAAAGTATTGTTTTTTTTATTATAAGCTATAACTTTCTTATATAATAACAATCTTAACAATAACATAAGTAGGATATGAATATTTTTTATATTTAAAAGCCTTTTCACATCTTTAAACAATCTATTTGGTATAAGTTACCTTTTAAAATAATAATTCTTCGATCGAAGAATTAAAGGATGTCAATCACAACAGATCGACCTATGATTTTTTACATTTATAATCTTTTAACATTTTTGTAATATTTAATATAATTATAAAACTTTCTCATTAAATATAATATTAATTTCCTCTTATAATATTTATTTTATGAGCACAGTAGAAACTTGGTTTTTTATTTGAATGATAAAGAAACTGATACAATCTGATATTATAAAAGTCTCTTTATATCCTCTCATTCTTTTTGCCTCTATTATTATTATTATTAATATTATTTTTATTTTATTTCTCATAAATATATCATAATTTCTAACTGCACTACATTTATTTATTTGTTTCCTAGCTACTTTAATTATTTTAATGGCAATATTTAATTTATTATTTGGGATTCTATCGGAGTCGTACGAGGTGAAAATCTCATGTACGATTCTATAGAGTGACTTATCTGTCAATGTTTCCACAATCAATGGCAATATTTAATTTATTAGTTGGGATTCTATCGGAGTCGTACGAGGTGAAAATCTCATGTACAATTCTATAGAGTGACTTATTTGTCAATGTTTCCACAATCAATGGCAATATTTAATTTATTATTTGGGACCATACTCTTCTGATTTCAATTTATATGATATAATTCGAGTTTCAATTTTTTTTAAAAAAAAATTTAATCACAGATTTGAATACACTATTTTTTAAGAGTTTTGAAAATTAATTTATATATTTAGAAACACATAAAAATATAGTCACACTGTAATAATTTAAATATTTAAAATTTCTACAAATTAATAACAATTAAAAAAATTATTTTAATTCTCAAAATCCAAAATATATTAATAAATTGAGACGAAAAGTATAGTATTTAAACAAAAATCTATTATTAACCCGTATTCAATCCGCCACTAATACGTATGATGCAGTATTATGATTTATTTTTTGGTATTAAAAAATTACTAATTTGATTAATTTAAATTTATTTATGGAGAAGCATTATGTATTAAAAAAAATTAGTTATTCTCAAAAATAAAATTTAAAACATCTGATTAAAAATAGAAAAATCGCATTTATCTTATTTATGGTGAGCTACATGTAGTCAAGTGATGTTAATTAATATTTTTCATCGAAAAATTATACGAAATAACTAAATAAAAAGATACACAATTTAATTTATTTATCTTTAATTTCATATATATATATTTTTTAATTTTAGCTAAAAATTTGGATAAGCCAAAAGGAATCCAAGAAAGAAGTTTTATTTGAGACATAATGGCAGATAGGGCCGACAAGCATGGGGTTGTCTTGTCTTGTCATGTCAGCCACTACAATTTAATATTTTTCATTCGATATTTAATATTTGTATTGAAATTTAGTCGATCCAAATTTGTATTTTACAAAATTTATTTTAAAAGAAAATATTCGGTTTAAGGTGAAATTGTTTATACTTATAACAAGAGGTTTTTGGTTTGAGTCATAATACTAGGAAAATTTTTTATAACAGTCACTCAAAAATATTTTGATTATACTTTATAGTTATAATTTGGATAATTACATTTCGTACTATAGTTGCAACAGCATATTTCACGCAACGGTAGTATATGTTTGTCCAATTCGCTGTACAATTTATTTATGTTATTTGTATAATTCGCTATACAATTCGCAGTTTTTGTATAGCATTTGTATATTTCACTATACAATTTATGTACGGTGTTTGTATAATTTGCTATACAATTCCCAATTTTTGTATAACGTTTGTATATTTCACTATACAATTTGATTCGGCCCACATCATTCGTATAAATACCGTGAATTATATAAAACTCAAACAGTAATTACATATAGATGTTTGCCACGAGCCGTAATTAATTCAAACTATAGCTATCTTCGCTAAATAACTAGTATATATTTGCTTATCCGCGTGATTTTCCAAAAATAAACAACTTCTCGGAAGAAAATGTTTTACTTTACATAATAAGTGCTATCAAGCGCGAATTCGAATTAGTCTGAGTGGGACAGATAACAATATACCGAGTGTATTTCTATAAGTAAGGTCTGAATAGAAAAGAAATATATTCAGACTTTAATTATCCCTACAGAGATATTAGTCATAAGAAGGCATGTATTATAATGATAAAGATTTTGCCTTTCTATTTACTTTATAGTGACAAAGAATTCAGTGTTTTCTTTATGTTACAACAGCAGCATAGTTATTTTCTCATATAAATTTTACAACTTTGTTACTTCAAAAGAATTTTAACTTGGATATTCACCATTCATCTTTCAGTACTGATAGATTTTGAATGGAAAAACTGCATTATGCAATGGCCCAAAATCTTTTCCTGCAAAATAAAACTGACCCGGTTTTTTTCTGATCGTCTTCTAGACAATCGCGCAAGATCTTGTATTCGCGATATGATGGATTCGTGGTCTCTGATAATGATGAACCCCTGCACATCAGGTTGATGAAAGCTTGAGTTTGATCATAGTTGAAATGTATGGTATAGGCATGGACATAATATGAGCACTCTATACATGTACATAATTCAGAAATTATACTTTCAAGCTATGTTGCTCAGAGTCTCCAAAAATGTTGCTGCACTCGTGTCATTCCTCCAAAAATGAACTACTGTTGGAGGATCTCCACACAACCATCAACACTTTTGAAGAGTCTGAGTAACATGGTTGTCAAGGGAACATTCTGTTTTCAGTGTTCGAATCATCGTGGATAAGAACGACCACTCAGTTTCCTCCAAATATTATTAGCTTGAATGAGTTAGATGCTTTGAAGGAACTTCTAACTCCCATACATATATTTAAGTCTAGATGATTACTATATCTTTTAGGTTGGAGTGATCTCTCTGATGAAAACACTAGCTTAGTATATCTTACTGCGAGGACCATAAGCGAGCAGCATCATTTTGTGAACTGATTGGCATATTGTAGACTCACAAACATCAAATTCTGAACGAAATATGCCTACCCGAGGTCGTAGGATACGATCCATTTCCAGCATGATATCTTCAAGCGAAACAACCTTTTTCACGGCCTTTATAGTGAGAGAGAAGATTATTGGCATGCAACAAATCATAAGAGCGTGGGTACGTGGAGAATGGCTCACACCTAAAAAAACCAGTCAACATCGTTATAACACCTTTTAATCAGAGTAGAACTTTATAAGATATAACCAATTAATAACACCCTACCAGTCATGAAAAGTGGCTATAAGACCCCTATCATAAACGGCAGAAAGGGTGTTGTTCATGGTTACAGCAACTACATTCATCACCCAGACCGGCCATGTACTGAGGGCGACTGCAAATCCACCAAGAGAAGCACTCATGTCCATTACATTACGTATTTCTTTCTCCTCTACATCCATCAGTCTCCAGTAATGGCGAATTTGATCTTGCCAATAGATTGTATCCGCTAAGAACTTTTCTCGATCAATGCCTGCAGCAAACAGATTATAACATGCTGAAACAAATATTCTTCCCCAATAGAAAGTAAAAAAGAATTACTCACATAAGTTTACAAATGTTAAAAGAAAATGGCTTCAAAGTTGTATCGAGCTCAGTGCCTTGGTATTCTTCCTAACTACATCTAGTTGATCTCTTACTAATATTTACAAAAGTATATGATCATGAATAAGATTCTGGTCACAAATTTACCCTTTATACTATAATTCATAATTACTACAACTTATAATAAATGAAGAAAGGGTGCTTTCCTCGCTCGTTATTACCAATCTGAAGGGATATTTTAGAAGTCAAATTTGAAGAACATAAAACTTTACATTGTGTGACATTTTCAGTCATTTTAAGATTATTGTCAAAAACTAAACACTGGCCAACAGGATAATCAATTAACGAATATAACACCAAGGAATAGAACTCACAAACCTAGCCGACTAAGACTTCGTGAATACTCTGAAAGACGTTGTGGCCGAGGCGGTAGTTTCTTTGTATTAGATGATCTGTCACTTAGGGTAATACAGTTCCTCAGAGGCGTTTTCCATGATGGTTCAAAATCATCCTGAGAATCACATATGTCTACGAGTTTCTCTGCTGCATTATGCTGGAGACATGAATTATTTTCTTGCTTAATCCAAATAACTGTTTGAACTTTCCGTGAAATGAGCTTCCAGCACATTCCAGAAGTCAGATGTACTAATTTGTCCCATATCTGTGGAAAATTCTTATCCTTTCTATAAGCTGGTGGAACCAAATAGACAAAGTATCCATTTGGTCTTAACAGGTGGTTCACTTCCTTGAGTAGAATACCATCTGCATCAACACCCAGGAAATGAATGAAATCATGGACCTCTTTATTCAAATCAAAATTTACCGTGTGTACATGACACACAGGGCCACCAAAGAATTCTCATGCTATGTTGCTCAGACTCATCAAAAATACCACCATGTGCATGTTGTATCCTACGAAAGCAATGCATTACGTGAGAATCCGACACGGTGCAGCAATAATTTTGGAGGGTCCTAGCAAGAAAGTTCTCATGTAGACTATTCAGTTGTCAAGAATGTCATCATAGCGACATCATGCAGAAATACAAACTATGTGGTCATACCATATGAAAAAGGTTTATCGCGTAATTTGCTTCTTTCACAATGAAGAAATGGAGTTATGTTTTTCGTCTGAGACCCTGAGCTATGACAGTTTAATAGTAATGAGAGTTCGTTAGGTAGCCTTCATAGATGAATAGAATTATTAAGAGTTTCGAGACTCTTACAAAGTGGCAAGAGGAGCTACATGTGCATATTAGCATTAGAGGGAAACAATGGCATTTCACTTTCAAAATCAGATGAATGCTATCCAATGCCTAAAGGACAGGAATCTTTGGGAAAATCCAAAAGTGTGCTCGAGTTATAAAGACTTGTCTTGTTAATGTAAGTTACTTTGCTTCTGACATGATAACGAATTCAAGAAGTACAATTTACGAGAATCTAAATGTTGTTTCAGTAATGAATGTGAAGGATGTAGGAAGCAAAATATTCACTAAAAGTCTCCAGAGTTTGTCCAAGAGCAATAACATATAGCAGAAACACATTAAGTTTTAAGATTTTCCTATATGATGAATGCAACACTCACCATTTTCATGCCAATCAACTCGGCATCTGGAACAATGTACCATCTCAAAAGAGTTGCTAGGATACGGCAGTTGCTTTGTTGCTATAACAGATATTGTTGCACCAATTCCTCGTTCCAAAGCAAACTGAATTTGGTTCTCCTGACCATCTTTGGGAGCAAAGGACATTGTTTCTATACTTAAAGGAAGAAGATAGGCAGAGAAACTGGCAACCTGCAACCAACATCAAGCACTTGAAATACCCCTGCAGATCGTAAGTCACCTTTCTCATTAGTTGTCATATTTCCTAACCTGCAGCGAAGAAATCACTAAATAAATGAGATACATAAAAACATAGGTGTCTACAAGTTTGTTATTAACTCAAACCTAAGAAGAAATAGATGAATATCATGAGTGACAGATTTTAGACGGAGTCTGCAAATAATTTTCAAATATATAAAGTACAATGTGTTCTGTATGGACTTGGATGGATTCTGTGAACAAATATCATCAAGAAAACAAAAGGTGAAGATAAGATGTGAAAGTTGCATTTTTCATTTTTTTTTTCATATTAAAAGAGCGTTATTAGTATTTTGAGACATCTAAACAAAAATAATTTTTTTGGGGGGTGGGGGGTGTCTTGGCAACTGAAAGGTGACAATCTTCTTAGGATATTGTCAATTATTTTTTATCATGCCAATTACATAGGTATTCTACCACTAATGCTCAGGAAGAGAAAAGCCATCACAAATTTTAGATCATTTTCTTTTCATATGTTATCGAAAGAAGAAAATAAATTCTTGAAAACCTGCAAGTTCAAGACTGACAGGTGGGAATGTAAAAGCCAAAGAGACCATGCATACCTCTCAATATACTCGGGTGCCCCATGCTTGAAATGAGTTCCACCGCCTGGAAACCACCAAAGTTGATCCTTCTCCTGCACCCAATTTTGCCCACCTTTTACCTCCGCAAGACGTGTATGGTTCACATTGCTCCGCTACACATAGTCCCTGCTAATTGGCCACCTTATTGGTATCTTATAATCAGTTGGAGGTGGAACCAAACAAAACAAGTGCCTATCAGGTGGAGGGCAATGCCTCTCCAACTCTTCTTTCCTTGAAAGATCTAGTTTTGGCATTAGCTCTTTAATATAAGACATGTCATGACATGGGATATACTCATTAAATTTCAAAGGACAAACATTTGCTCCTGTTTCAGGGATTTACAATGGTATCACCCGATATGAAAGAGACACTTTGTTTTCAAACTTCAAAGCACCTGCATGCATAACATGGATCAAAACCAAAATTATCTGAAACTCAAGAAAAATAAAAGAAAGTCAAGACTGAGCTCCAAGTGAACCTAGACTTGACCCCACCCCACTCCATAATTCAGCCTGGTGCATGCAAATGACAGAAAGGAAAAAAAAAAACTATTTAAGGAAAGCAAAATGATAAAGATCAAAAGGAACAGAGTTCAACAGCTGTCTAGTCTGCCTCTCAGTTTCTTAAGGGAATTTCAGTCTGTGTGTCATGATGAAAAGAAAATTAGCAGCAACAAGTAAAACAGAATAAAATCCTCGACAACAAGACTTTTTAGGTTATCTTAGAATAGACGTTACATCGCAGGCTCAGAATCCATACTATGTCCATGATATGAAGGATGAGTTATTACAGCGATATGTGGAAAGGTTACCCAGCTTAAAGATTTTTCATATTGAACCACTGGACTGGAAACAGTAACTAAGATGACAAGCAGCTCAGATTTCTAAGAAGTTATACTTGGACCTAGTTCATACCTAATGTGAATCGTGCAAGTTATAAGCAAATCAAGGGCAAAATAGCCTGCCTTTCTCAATTGTTTATATAGTAATTGCACTCTTCAACATTTTTGGCACTCAGTTTAAGCTATCACCTGGCAAGGGTCCAACAAAATAGCACATGACTTATCCCTAAAGGTAATTGTCATAATGCTACTTCTCACCAGCACACCAGCAGAGATAGCGAGGAACTCTACCCACCAAGACTTAAGAAATGGAAACAGCAATAACATACCCAATATAGTCCCACAAGTAGGGTTTGGGGATAGTAGAGAGTATGCAGACTTTACCCCTATGTTGTCATGTAGAGAGGTGGTTTCCGAAATGCCCTCGGCTCAAAAAATCACCTACTACATATAGTTTATGCTGGGATTTGAACCGTAATCTACCGAGGTTTATACCTTTTCATGCCATTTCATTAACCACTAGGCACTTCATGTGCCTCCAAAGAAACGCAAAGGAACATATAAAATGGAAACTCTGTGTGAAGGAATACTGACAATCTGGTCATGCATTAAAATAATCCGTACCAGAGATTGCAACATGAGAAATGGTCAAGGAAGATTACTTGTGGTTCTATTGGGCATAACATAATCAACAACCAGTTATTCGACTCCACTGACCATTGTCTAATTCTTTACCACAAAAGTGTCCTTGCCAAATTTGCAATATGCCAATATCTACTAAACCACTTAACAAAATAGAAGCCAAGCCATTAAATCATCCACCTCCCTGTCTTTCCTGTATAAGCAAGAAACAGCATTCACCCGATTGATAAGAGTACACCAACTTCAGTTCTGTCTAGTACCAACTAAATTCTAACCAACATTGGTTCACTTGCCTAAAGACAGTAAATAACAATGATAAAGATTAATTTTTTCTGCATTGACAATTTTATATTGCTCAAATAAAAAACCCCAAACAGCTCTAAATTATCATACTCAATCCTATTTACCCATCCACAATGAAAACTTAATAGCTTATCCATTTTCTCTTATACCAAAAGGGGAAAAATGATTTCCTCTTCCTGTTAAGCCAAACAAAGATTAAATTCAACAATACTGCAACAAACATTCCCTATAAGTCAAATACTCTCAGCAACTTCTTCATTATCATTCAAAGATTCAAACTTTATAAGTAAGATAGACAAAAAGAGTGCTAACCAGAGGTAGATTCTAAAGAACTGAAATTGGAAGCAATAGACAGTTGTTGTTGCTTTCCAAGCTGTTCTTGTTCTTGTTGAGGTACATATAAAGATGGGTTTTTCCCAAAAAGTGTTCCAGTATAAAAAGATCCCACCATTACCAAAAGGATAATCAGTATTGTCTGCCCTGTATTCCAATCAAATGCCCTCACATTCATCCAAGATCCACCACCCATATTTTCCTCTGCTATTCTATGACACCCCCACCCCCAACCTCTATGGATTAATTGAAAAAATTATACTAATTGCTCATTATGCAGATCAAAGGAATTGAGTTTTGGGTGTGCTCATAGCTGAGCGGAAGTGAAGAGTGATTTTTTTTTTTTCTATTTGCCTCCAATTGTGAATGTATCCCGGTCCCCTAAAGTTATTGTTTGTACCTTTTCTTTGGTTTTTATCTGTTGGTATCTGATATTCGTATTACATTTTATTTGGTGGTATCTGATATTCAAATTAATTGTGAATGTCTCTCCTAAGTTATTGTATTGTTCCATTTGGTCGTATTAGAATTCATTTGATGGTATCTGATATTCATATTAGAGTTTTGACTAATTTAGATTCGTGTCGCATAGAGTCTATCACAAAAACACTTTTTTTCTTTGGTGGTAAAGTTATTGTGTTGCACATAACTACCTCCTTTTGTTTGATATTCTCTCCCTCCCAATTTGATTTATTCATCTGATGATATTTGATTTGATATAAATTTAAAGATCGAAAAAGAATTTTCAATTATAAGAAATTTTAAATTATAGCTACAAAATTATATAATTAAGAGCACTCTAAAAAGTTTTAAATTAAATAAAGCATTATTCCATAGAATAACGAGCATTATAATAAGATATTAGCAGTTTAGTTTGGCTAGTGCATATCGAATACTAGATGGTTATGCATTTTTTTTTCTTGAGTATTTTGTCACCACATAGAATAGAATGTGTTATAATGAGTAGTACGACGTCTTCTTCATCATTAACTAGAGTTTTTGAATTCGAATTCTGAATATGAAATTGTATTTACAATGTTGGAGTTTTCAATGAGAATTCAAATTTAATAGTGGCAAACACAAATAACGAACGAAATTAAAAATATAAATTTGGGAGGGGAAGAGAATTTAGAACAACATATCGTGAAAGAAAAGATAAAGTTACATCCACACGACTTGTGTAATTGCACCGAATATCTCACTCATGATCAGAATGATAAAATGGGCTACCATAATACGTCTGAACAATAGTCAAGAAAGTAAGAAATACAGTAACAATCAAAGCAGTTAATGACCATGGACTACTAAAATATGTATCAATTAATTCAGCAATCCAAGTCTTTCCTTTGCTATTATAATGTTGTTGAATATTCCTCTTCACATTCTTGAAAATTAATGGATCATCTGCCCCATAAGTTTTTAATTCTTTGTAAACTTGTACCACTTCTTCATCACTTCCCAATGTGTTGAATATTATCTTCTCACCTCTCAATTCTTTCACATCATTTGGTGAAATCACAAGTGATTTCATGAAATTTATGTATGACACAATAGCTCTATCAATTGGACCATTTGGGCACAATTCATAAGCTATCATGTTCATGAAAAATACTTTAGTGTATGTTGAAACATACCAACAAGGGAGTTTTAGTTTTGCATAGTAATAGTGAGATGTAAATCTCACACCTTTTAAAGAGTCAATTCCACTAGGACTAAAATGAATACCTTTTGATTTCAAATCTGTGACGGAATGAAACACATTCGCGAGCAATCCTGATTTATGTGGTGCATGATTTTTCCTCCAAGAATCGGGAAAGTAATCAAAGATGAAATCACAAATACGCGATTGTGTGGCGTTAGCTTCATCGTTGTTACCATTGACAAGTACTTTACGAAAAACTTCAAGAAGGTGAGGAGGGTCTGTAATCTCGTTTTCTTCCAATTTGATGTTCTCTTGATTATCAAAAAACATTTGAGAACAATAGGTTTTTACCTTCTCTTCAAATGGATGATATCCACCACTACCTTCATCATCTCCATATCTCAACTTAACCAAGAGCTTGAGAACTCGAAAAGGTATCTACAGAAACATTCACGCGTTTTTAGTAGTGACTTAACCTATAAAAAAAAGTTCAACTGATGACCATCTTTGAGCCAATGTGGCTCTTGCTATTTATACCTGATTTTCGAGCAAATATAGATCACGTCTAGTGATCAAATAAACTGCAATGCCAAGATGCTTGATAGTGCTACTCTGTTTAGATGCGGAATTTGATGTGCACTTTGTTGATATCTCGATATCATTTAGTATGAAACACCCATCGAGGAGCATCATTCGTGCAAATTCATAGTCATTATACTTATTCGCGAATTCTTCTAGGTAACAACTTCTAAAATCATCAATCTCCTTTACAATTTCTTCAAGGAAGAAATCTTGATTTTTGTTACTTCCATGAATGAACATTTCTAGAGCCTTTTGCTTGAAATCTTCAACAAAATTGAGTTCTTGCTTTCCATGATGGTAAGGTCCCAATGAAACAACTTTAGGATCATAATCATCACTTTTTTTATTGTCAATTCTCATGAATAATGGAACTTTTGGTATATGACGCCTTCTTGATATAGTTTGTTGTCTTGGGATTGTAATGTCCAACATTTCAGATTCTAAGGACATTTTTGGTATGTTTTGCCTGTTAATCAGCCGAGTTGAAGTTTTATGCATCGATATTATAGAACAATCAAGTTACTTATTAAACAACAACAAACACAACCTACTTAGTAAAATCCCGCAATGGGGTTTGGAGAAGGCAAAATGTACGCACACTTTTCCACTACCTCATTAAGATAGAGGGGTTGTTTTCGGAAGACCCTCAAATCAAGTTACTTATTTTTTATATGTAACATAACAAAAAATTCTTTATACTATCACTTTATATGATCTAAATCTTAATATATATGTGATAGAGATTCCAAACATTGAAACACTTACCTTTCTTACAGAGATACACGCGCTTTACCAAAATGAGCGGTTAAACGCAATAAAAATTAGAAAAAAATAACAGACTTAATGCTGATAACTACTACTACTACATACCTAGCTAGTGTAACAAGTAGAGTATGAGAAGTTAGGATGTATGCAAATTTTACCATACCTTTGTGGATAGAGAAATTGTTTTCGATAGACCCTCGACTCAGAAGAATGCTGATAATATTTACACTTAATTAGAGTAGAAGAATAATTTCATACCAGTATTAGACAATTGTTTCATGAAGGATGAAGCACTCTTATAGGATTTATTATGAAGGAATAATACAAGCCTTGTTTCCATAGTAAAGAATAAATGTTAAAGTGTCATATATTTGGGTGCTTTAAATTTAAATAGGGACATATATTTACTTTATTTGAGAATCTGTCTTTCTTTTTTTTTATTGGAATAAGATGTATTAATCAAGTTTTGTTAAAAATAAAGATAAGGGTGTGTTTATCACTGATGAAAATGTTTACTTCAAAAATAAATTGATTTCTAATTTATTTTGTGAGTGGAATGAATTATTTGGAATATATTTTTTATTATTTGATTGGTGAAAGATAATATTTTTCAAAAAATATCTTTTATTTTTTTATTAGAGTATATAAAAATCTTATGGGACCTGCTATCTGAAATTTCGCCTGGTTGATAAGAATTTGATTTTTCATTTTGTAATTCCCTCCCGGTCTCTCTCCGACTCCCAATTTATTATTAAAAAAAAAAAAAAAAAACCAGCCCCTCCCACTCCATTTCTACCAAGCAGCAACTCTAAAAATCTCAAATTAGAACTGAAAAAACAGTAATCAGAACTTCACCCTCAAAGCTTCAATGCTCTTGATTCTCAGAAGAACAAAACTGCACTTCTCTTCCCAGATTCCACTTTTCTCACTTCCAAGATTCCACCTTTCAACCCTTTCTCCTTCATCTTCATCACTTTACCAAAACCCCACTAAACCCCTTTCTCAATCAGACATCAAGAACCTCATCCTTTCCCATTATCACCATGGCAAGTTTCACAGCCTCCTTCAAAACGTCGTCGCTTTACCCTCTTTCCTCCTCACAGCTTGCCAAAATGTCAAACCAAATGACAAGAATACCCTCACTCTTGATTCTGTCACAACCCATTTCTTCTCACTTCAACAACTCTCCTCTCAGCTCTCCACAAACCAATTTGATGTCAAAGATTGCTGCTTTATCATCCCTCCATCTTCAGTTAAAGGTAAATCACTTGTGCTTCCTAATTTGAAGCTTAAAGTAGTTATTGAAGCTATTAGAATGGTTCTTGAAGCTATATATGATGATAGATTTGTGACATTTTGTTATGGGGGACGTGTTAATATGGGAAGACATACCGCTATCCGCTACCTTAAGAACTCTGTTGAGAACCCCAGTTGGTGGTTTACTGTTTGTTTGAATCATGCAAAGTTTGAAAATAAGCATGTTGATAAGCTGTGTAGGGTTATGGAAGAGAAAATTAGTGATGAGGCATTGATTGGTTTGATAAAAGTGTTGTTTGAGTATGAAATAGTGAGTATTCAATTGGGTGGTTGTTATTTAGGTAGAGGCTTTCCTCAAGAATGTGGGTTGAGTTCAATTTTGATAAACATTTACTTTAATAGTTTCGATAAGGAGATTCAAGAACTAAGGCTTAAAACGAGTCGGGAGAATCCTAGAGTTGATGCTAATGACCTTGCTGAGGGATATCAGGGGAATGCTTTCTATAAGCCGTTGAAGATATATGCAGTTAGGTATTTGGATGAGATATTAGTTATCACGTCGGGGACAAAGATGATGACTTTGGATTTGAAGAGTAGGCTTGTGCAGATTCTTGAGAAAAATATGGAATGCAGCATTGATAAAGTTAAGACTGTTATTCATAGTGCTACTTCTGAGAAGATAGAATTTTTGGGAATGGAGCTTCAGGCAGTTAAGCCGTCTGTCTTGCACCCACCAATGTCACAAAAGGCAATTAGGGCGAGGAAGAAGTACCTCCGGCAGAAAGAAGTTAGAGCTTTGGAGTTGAGAAATGCTAAAGAGAGTTATAGGAAGAAATTGGGAATGAAGATATTCAGTCATGTTTTTAAGAAAACGAAGCGTGCCAATGGTTTCAAAACTGATTTCCAGATTGAGAGTGAAGTCAACCAAATCTTTGATTCTTGGGCTGAAGAGGTAATGCAAGACTTCTTGAAATCTGTCGATGATCGTTGGGAATGGCACCGGATGCTCTCAGCTGGTGACTTCCTCTCTTTGAGAAGGATCAGAGATCAACTGCCCCGTGAACTTGTAGAAGCTTATGACAACTTTCAAGAGCAAGTTGACAGGTACTTAAATCCCGTCAAAGCAAAAAGGATGTTAGCAGAACAAGTAAAGAGAGCAGAGGAAGAAGAGGAAAGGAAATACTCTGATCAGACGGTGGCAGATCTGACAAAGTTATGCATAAAAGTTGAGGCGCCCTTAGAAATTGTAAGGAAGGCAGTCAAACTGGTTGGATTTACAAATCATATGGGCCGTCCTAGGCCAATTAGTTTACTTATGGTTCTTGAAGATGCTGATATCATCAAGTGGTATGCTGGTATTGGGAGAAGGTGGCTTGATTTCTTTTGCTGCTGCCACAACTTCAGAAAGTTGAAGATTATAGTATCTTATCATTTAAGATTCTCGTGCATATTGACTTTAGCAGAGAAGCATGAATCCTCAAAGAAGGAAGCTATCAGACATTACACCAAGGATCTGAAAGTTTCTGATGTTGATGGGGCTGAAGAAATGTATTTTCCCACAGAAAGGGAAGTCAAAATGATGGGAGATAATGATCTCATTGATCCAAAGCCCGTGGATGGTTCTCTGGGGATGGCATTGATTAGACTAGCTTCTGATGAGCCCTCTTACCGCTGTGCTGCTCATTTTTGTGACAGAAGAGATACTATTGTCTATCGTATTAGGTTACTTCAGAATCTTCTTGATTTGGATCCATTTGATCGAAGTAAGTGGATTCCAGGAATGGGTGCCATACACGAGAGTTTGAACATGAGATGCATCCCTTTATGTTCTGACCATATTAGTGCAATGTACTTAGGTAGACTAACTTTGCAAGACACTGATTATGCTTCTCTTTTGCATGTGGATTAGTTGATGTTTGACATTATTGTTGGAGTGACATCAAGAATACTGTAAATTACAGTATTTATACAATGAAAATACACCGTTAAGTCAATGTTGTGTGTTTGATTACATGTCTTACTGCATATATTTCCTCAAGGTAAGTTTGTTATCAACCTAACCTGCAGAATCTTGTTAATCATGCTTTATAGTTTGGATCAGTTTTTGATGTTATAAAAAGAAGTCCCTCTAAAGTAGGTTACATAGAGAGACTTGTAGCAAAACTTCTTCTAGGAAGAAATTAGTTCTTGAATTGAAAAACTTATGAGATGTACAAGTGTCTCATTTAACTTGTGAATGCAGGTTGAAAGAGTAGATTGAGCAGAACCAAAAACCAGGTAAGCTGTAAACGCATATTTATCCAATTTTTGATAGAATGAAGCTCTCTTATGTTGGTGTTTTCTTTTTTTGTCTTTTCCCGTCAATTTGTGTAATCGCAACTTGTAGTTGCTCGATTTTGACATCCTATCCGCCTGCCCCCTAGTCCATGGAATGTCATCTAAACACTTAAACTTAGTCAAAAACTAGTCTTTTAGATGATGATAGCATCAAGGGTGTAACTTAATGATCGACTAAGTTGGGAGATCGTGGTCTAAATCCCCCACAGACGAAGAAACACTAGGTAATCTCCTCCCAATTGCCTAAGCGCTAGGTGAGTATAGCATCGTCTGGTACCTTTGCTCATGGGAGATAATAAATACTCGGTGGAATAGTCAAGGTACACACAAACTACCCCAAGACACCACCATTATACATTTAAAAAAGGCATGAGTGCGATGAATTTGGCTACAATATAACCAAGATTTCCCGAGAGCCATTGGTGCACAGTTCAAAATTCGACAGTTGATCTAATCCTAGAGTAGTTGACAGAACATAACTGACTTCTCATGGCATCCAATAATCCTAAAAGCTCAACAAAACCATATTATATAGCAAAAGTTTTGACATAGAAACAGAGAAAGCCCTCTTCAGTTGTTTATATTTCATATATTATGTTATCAAGTTGAGTGAACTTTCCAAATATTTATAACCAAACAGTATATGCAAATTGAATAGATTGGACATTAGTTCACATCTCTTATTACTGTGTCAATATGTCAACCAAATGCTTTTGTTTTCTAAATACTGACTATATCATCTGGCCTACCTCATTTTGGTTCCAATTTGCTAGTGAATACATGACCAACATTCAATGAACATAAACAACTTGATCCAATTATATGCATGTATTTGATCAAGAATTTAACTTATATGTAATAACAGTGTCAAAAAAAATTATACATGGATCTAAAATTTGAACTTTATGGGTTCAAAGTTTCGCAATATATTATTCTCTATCAAAAAACATGTTTTTCATTCTTCGAAAATAAACATGAGACCTCTAGTTAAAGGACGTAGAATAACTATTTGAGTGGCCATTCATACTTTCTCCATTTTAAAAAGAACGTCTTTTTTAATTTTTGATAATTATTCAATTTTAATTATTCACATGTCATATTTAAAATTATAACTAAAAGATATTTTAGTATACTATGCATCTTTATTTTAAGACTATAAGATTCATAAGTATTATTTATTTTCTTAAATTTTGTATCAAATTAAAATTAGATAAACAAACTAAAACGAGAGGAATACATGTTTGCACCTGAAACTGGGAAGCAATTTCCATGAAAAACTGATTCACCTAAAGTCCAAAATACACACTATTATCAGCTGTCACTTCTTTTATCTTTTAGTTGCAAGAAAAGTCCAGACCACATTTTTTTGCCTGACATTTTGTCCTATAATTAAAGATGACCAACTTCCTAGGAAATTTCATGGAAGAAAACAATAATAAAGTCTTTAGTTTTTCATTTTCATTCGATGTTCAATAGCTGCATTGGTAGAAAAATTCACATTATATTTTTAATGATTTTTTTGTAAAGAACGTTATTCTATATTTTCTTTGTTACGAACAAATAAAGTGGGGTTGCGCCTCAATTATAACTCTCCCTTGAGTTTACTAATTCTTGTTGATTCTAAACTTCGTTTGTTTTTTACCTATGAGTTTCATGGAAGGTGAAGATTAAAACAGGAACAAGAATAAAAAAAATTACAATTCTCCAGTAGTTTTTGATTATTTTGTTTGTCCAAACAAGACTTTTTCCAGTTATAATCCTTTTTATTTATAAAACTTTTCATTTGTTTTAATTATTTGCCTTTAAAATGGTTGCCAAAATTGAACATTGTCTTGTTTTAATTTTTTATTTAATAATACGTTTAATATCAGTAACCCTTGAATTCTTCTTTGTTGTGATTTAGCTTAACTAAAAATTAAAATAATTAAGAAAAGTTGATCTTTAATTAACAGGATAATAATTATCTTTAGTCTTAGCTTATTATTTTATTCAAATGATTCTTAGACATTCACGCATTCATTCTTAAGACATCTTAATTATCATTATTAAGAAAATATTAACCTATATTATTATATGGTGGCAGCATCTTTGAGTTATGGTAGTAATATAATATTATTTAAAATTTGGAAATTAAATAATTGAAATATTCTCCAAGATTATTGCAATTGTTCCTAGGTATCTGTATACTCTGAACATGCCACCATGTGGACATAAATCAATGAAATTAAAGAGAAATAATTGTATAGTCAAAGACATCTGCTGCTTACTCGATTTAAAAAAGAATGATCAAATTTTTGTTTTAGTCTATTTTTAAAAATAATATTTTTTTCTTCTTTTAGCAATATTTTAATTTCAATTTTTCACGTGGTATATTTAAGACAACAAGATTAAAGGGCATTTTAGCACATTTGACACAATTTATTTTTTTTAAGCTTTGAGTCAAGTTAAACTAGATCATTCTTTTTTAAAGGGATGGAGTATTTTAAATTTATAATTTTTTTAATTGTTTTGAGTTAATATATCCTAATAATTAATTTTTTAATTAAATATTTAATGAACTTCACTTTATACCAAAATTAATTAATTTTAAATTTCCGATGACCAAGTGGTGGCATTTTCCAAAAAAGCTAATATTGTCTTCGTTTAAAAAAGAATGATCTAGTTTGACTTGACACAAAGAATAAAGAAAGTTTTTCAGTCTTGTGGTCCTAAATTAAAGTTATGTCAAATGTACTAAAATGTCCTTTAATCATGTGGTTGTTAGATAGAAAGTTGAAAATTAAGGTTTTGCCGAAAAAGGAAACTGGTCATTCTTAAGACAAACAAAAAAAAATAGATTATTCTTTTTAAAACGGAAGAAGTGATAATTTATTTTACTTACTGATTTTGTTTTATCTAAAATCACCCTTTTTTAGAGTTTGATCTTATATTTAAACGTTCATCTTACTTAAAAAGTAGGTTTTTCAATAACCTAATGATAACAATTTGGTTTGTAATCATAATTAGCAATAGTTAATAAGACGGTTTGGATATTTCAATGAAATGTTCGTTATGGTTAATGCTATCATTTATTTTACTATTTTCGAGTCGTCAAATAAGAATTTTGTTTGTTTTTTGACGTATCTATCAAAACTAGCCTCGTGATTTTGATATTCACGAATTACCTTTTACTAATATCATTCATGTAGATGTTTCAAATGATGATATTCGAATTCTAAAATTTAATTATTTTTTTTGTGTATTAATACAAAGTTATGACCTAGTGATCAATAATGATAAATTATTTGTGTTTTGAGATCACAAACATGATTATATGCATTTTTGTGAGTATTAACTATTAATACAACACTAATATTTCTAAAATTTTCCTCAAATTTAATCATCATTTAACAACCCAATATTAACAACAAAAAATATAGGTATTTGTGCCCAGAAAAGAAAGCATAAAACATGAGATAATTTGCATATTATTTAGGGAAGATAGTAAATAAAAATAATTAATACATGAATTAATAACATATAAAAAACCAAATCCTGTTTAATTAAACTTAACAGCCTAATATGCAGGTAATCATAGATTCAAAAGAGAAATGTTGAAACTTAATGCTCAATATATTTTATGGCTTAACAGGGAAAAAATTTGTTTCTCATTTTTATATTATATTTCTTCTTGATAAATTCTTCCATATATAGATCAATCCTAGCCATTAGATTGATCTAATCAAGGGTCCTAATTAATCTCACAACCCATTTTCCCAACTAACACAATAAAAAATAAATTAAAAACGATTTTTTTTTCATTTTTTTTTATCTCTGCTGTTCCATCATAAGACAAAAATCCTCGAAGCAGACGAACCCATCTCCATTTTTATCTACACTTCTTATCATACGCTTACATTCCTCTAACGTGCAACGCTCATCGCCGATCATTCTAAACACGTTGAACAATTCCTCGCCGGTAATTTTCCCGTCGTGATCCTCGTCGAAGAAATCAAACGCATCTTTCATCTCAGCTACATCTTCCGCCGCTGCCGCTGTCGACGGCGGCAACGCCGAGGAGATAGCTTCAAAATCCTCTAGTCTAATACATCCATCTCCGTTCTTATCCAATTCATCAAGCAATAACACCAGTTCCTCTTCACTCGGAGGAGATTTACCTCCAACTCTGCTTAAAATCGCCTCGAGTTGTTCCTTCCTTATCTTACCGCCTCCGTTATCGATGACGGAAAACGCTTGGACTAGATCGGAGTAAACTCCGGCAGTAGAGATCTCGGACCACTCGTCAGATGAGATCTCGTTGGATAAAGTAGGTAAGACGCTCGTCGGAGTAGAGATACCTACACTACCGCCTTTGTTTGATGAGGAGGAGGAGGAGGAAGAAGAGGAGGGAGAAGGATCATCGGATTTGGAAAGGGATCGGGATTTTTTGAACTTGAATAACTTTTTGGGGAACTTCATGGTTGAGAATTCGGAGAGAGGAACAGAATTGAAGAGAAATGGTGATGGAAGGAAGGAAGGAAGAAGGAATGGAGGAGATTAAGTAGGACTCCATTAGTAAGCTTCGAGGAAGCTTCGTAGAGAGAGAGTGAAACATTTGAAGAGTATTTATTGGAGGGTTTTTTTGGTTTGGCGGAACAAACTTTTTCACCTGTTAACTCAATATTGTATTCGTCCGTTCATTTTTATTCGTTCATTATATTATCTTAAAATATTTAATAATATTTATTTAATTTATAAAATTATAGTATAATTTACTCTTTTCGTTTTAAAAAAATAATATACTTTTATTTTTATCTATTTCAAAAAAAAATACTCATTCAAAATGTTAATTTCAACTTTTCATATGACATGTTTAAGATCATAAAATTGAATGATATTTTGATATATTTAACATAACTTTAATTTAAAATCACAAAATTAAATTTTTTTTTTAAATTTCATGTCAAATCAAACAAGGTCATTCTTTTTAAACAGATGGAGTTTCATTTTATATCTATTTTATCTTTATTATCAAATACTGTTCATTTTTTAACATTTAGATAATTCATATTTAATAAGAATGATTTGATAAAATTATTCATATCATTTATTACTTCTTAATTTCTGTGTCAAATCAATACGGACAACTATTGTTGAATAGTGAGAGTATTGTATTTGTGCTCTTCTAAATCATTTCGTTAAGAATAAAAAAGAAATTTTAGAAGGAAATTATTTTCAATTTGACTTGACAAAAATTTTAAGAGAATAAAGAAAGTTTTTCAATTTTATAGTTCTAAATTAAAATTGTGTCAAATATATAACAATGTCCTTTAATTCTGCGATTTTATACCTGAAAACATAACATGTGAAAAGCTTATTAAAAAAAAGATAATTTTTTTTTAAGTAAACTAAAAAATAAAAGAGATCATTTTATCCTTTTCTGAATGAAAGCAACAATATTTTCCAAGACTAGTCTTTCAATTCTAAAATACCATTTTTAAAAATTCATAAATTCAAAATCCTTAAATTCATATATATGATGATAAGTTGTAACGTCTACGTAAGTCTCAATGAAGGTAGAAGCTTACTTCAAATTACACTAATTTATCACAATTATTGAATTAGTACAAATATTTAAATGTGGGTAATGTGACAAGCCATGATATTTTAGAACTTTTCCTTTTTGTCATATCTAGTTTATTCTGCTTATGGGTTATGGAGACGAGAGTTCCCAGAAAACAATCCCTATACTCCTATGAGGTAGTGGTAAGGTCTGCGTACATTCTACCTTTCCCAGACCCCGAGATTTGTTGTTGTTGTTGGGTAATGTGACAAGCCATATAGATAAATTCTTGATGGAGAGAGAGGATATGACATGGACAAGGATTAGATAATTTTCTAGGGAAATGCACATGTTTTTAAATCAAAATTCATATGATTTGACCTCAAAAAATAAAGCATCAACAAGTAAAAATGAGCCGAAAAAGAAAAAAAAAGTACAATATATTAGATATTTCTTATGATTGAAATCAATAAAAGAAGAGAAATAGATCTCATTTGGGTGAAAAAAGTAGACAAGGAATCCAAGAAACTCATCCATACATAGTGGGGAAAATAAATTGAGACCATGACACCTTAGAAGAAATTCAATGGCTTGGTGACATGGGAATCATTCATTTACCACAATATTTTAGAGTTTTCCATTATTTGTTTAAATAATTGTTTGTTACTCCGTCCATTTTTATTTGTATATTATATTAAAAATAAATGTTCAACAATATTTATTCACTTTATAAAATCAAGAGATAATTTTACACTTAATTCTCAATTTACCCCTTTTCTTAATTATACTCATTTTTCTATTACATTTTTCAAAACATTATATTTATTATATTCAAAGGGTGATTTAGTAAAATTATCTCCATCATTTACTATTTCTTAATCTCTGTAGCAAACCAATAATGGACAAGGATTGTTGGACGGAAGGAGTAAAATGAGGTTTTAGATTCAATTTTTTGTAAAGATAAAAATATTAGATAATTTTTTTTTTCTATTTAAGCCTTACAAGATATAATTACTCGATATTATATTGAAGGGAGAGTAACAAATACCTATTAAAATTAGTTAAAATACACATAATTATTTGAAACTAATAAACGTTCGCACCCATTGTGTATAAGCTCCTCTAATATTTGATAATATTGTACATTGTCGATCTTGAACATATGTATATGGACATAAATACTTTTAAATGGTACGCGAGTTGTTTCAGGAAAAAAAAATTATGTTGCATTAATTAAAAAGGTGGATTAAAAAGAAGGACTGGGAAACTTTTGAACTGATAAACTGATAGATGTGCATAAAATTTTAGACGAATCTCACATTGGATGAGAAATCAAAGTAAAGAATTTTACAAGACATCACAAATTCACATGATATCTATATTTTTGGACTCAATTATGACATAGCCCAAAAAACAAATTTGTGAGAGCTATTGGCTAGATACTTAGATCCTTATATATATTTAGTTAATTTCTTAATATATGTACCACATAATTGGCGAGAGGTTGGATTTACGGGTTACATAGTGGGGTGAAGGTTGGTGGAAAGGTATTGGAGAAGTGATTAGACAGGATTTGGCGAAACTTTATCTCACCGAGGACATGACTTAGATAAGGAGTGGAGGTCACGTATTAGGATAGAAGACGACTAGTAGGGGTTGAATGTTTGTCTGGCCTTACGATATAATATATTACTAAGATCAATCGTATCTTTATATCTAATGTTGTCATTATCCATCTTACATTTTTATTATATTTAGATACTATCATGTGCTTTCCACTTTAGTCATGTTTTATTTTTATTTTTTCATATCTAGTATTTTCTGCTTATGGGGCTTGATATTTTTGAGACGGGAATCCCTGCCTATGAAATTCCACTGAGTATGTTGTTATTGTTATGTACACATAATTTGCGGAGAAATTATTGAATTTTAAACTCATTAAAATTGTGTTCTAGATCCACCACTATTAATATAGTGTAAAATTGTGTTAATATAGGATGATATTTAGGAACATATATGTGAAATGGCCAGCCCAACCCAAGATTTTCTCCGGGAATGAAGGAACAAAAAGTACTTTTTCTTTTTGTTGAATGATGTTTCATTTAGCATGGGAGATACAGCTGGATGACAACACTAACTGCAGATGATAAAATAATTTTTCCTTTTTGGAAACAAGAAGTTTCATTTTTTAACCTTGAAAAGCAAAGCTATAAAAAGTCAAGCCATTAAAGTCCACCTTTCCCAGCTGAATATATATCAGAATTTTTTTTTAGAAGTGTTCAAGAATATTTGTAAATATATGTATATAGAAACACTAGAGATTTGAGAGATAGGTGAAAAAAAAAAATTCTAATTCAAAAAAATGATATGTTGATGAAGGCCAGGTCAAATCTTCTATTAATTAGGGAATTAAGTTAAGTATAATTTTAAAATTTATTGAACTTTTAAAAAATATAAAATATCACAAAAGGTGGGGTAACAAATTCATTTCAAAAGGCCGACTAGGCAGTAATATTTGAAAAACGTTAAAATCATTTCAATTGTACACGTCAGTTACTTTTTGCTTCAACTTCTTCAATACACCTTCTTTGCATGTACTAATAAACACTCAACAGCGTACTTGTTGCCCTATTATGGTATATCGTTATGGGTTATATTTTGTTGTTGTAAACAACAAATATGTGTATATTTCATTTTTGTTGTTGTTATTGTTTTGGTCGCTTCTTAATGGTTGGGTTGTTGTGCTTAAAAAATAGGTTATTGCAGTTCTTAAGCACATATGTGATCGAGTCACACAATTGCTAATATTGTAGTAATAAGTGTCGTATGAATAGTTGAAGTTATTTTGAAACTAGTGCAGCAACTAGTGCAACAACTGCTAAAACTAGTGGAGCAACTACTAAAACTAGTTCAACAACTACTGAAACTAGTGTAGTAACTGGTACAACAACTGCTAAAACTAGTTTAACAATTGTTGAAACTAGTACGGTAACTGATACAACAACTGTTAAAACTAGTTCAACAATTGCTGAAACTAGTGCAACAACTGTTAAAACTAGTTCAACAATTGTTGAAGTAACTACTAAAGCAATAACTGAAACTTTATATAATAATTGTTGAAGTTACTGCTTCTCAACTTCAGTAGCTGGGGCAAGTTAACATAAAATGTGTTAACAATTGTTGATGTTGCTTTAGCAACTCAGTGAATTTTTTTTTAAGAAAATTATTTTATTTACTTATTTGATCATCTGCTTTAATTTGTTTTTTCTATTTGTTTTGAATGTTAATTGATGGATTCTTATTTTATATCATGTGATGTAGATAAATGGCCCCCAGAAAAAAAAGAAAACTATTAAAGCCCCAGCTACTGGAGATGGAGCCCCACCAGGTAGATATTCTAGAAGAAAGCGAGTTAAAACACAGAGGCAACTAGAAGCAGAAGAAGCCTAAAAAAAATAGTACCAGCAAATTGTCAGCACTTGCTGAACATGCTAGTATTATTTTTGAAAGCGAAACAACATTAAAAAGTCAAGAAGAAAACATAAAGACAAGATGTCAAGAAGTAGAAGAAAGAGGAGGAGATGATGCTATGAATGAAAAAAAAGGAGGAGATAATGTTGAAGAAAGAAGAGGAGATGCTACAGAAGAAGGAGGGGGAGGAGGAGAAGGTGAAAAAGATGTTTCTTCAAGAAATGATGATACTAATGTAGAGAATGATGAAGAGGATGAAAGAATTGATTTTGAAGAAAGAACAAAATTCCGACATAATAAATCTCTTCAAGAGGAGATGGTTGATTCTGTTGAGTCCTCTCCAACAAAATTTTTTTGGGGTTCATTCATAATTTTGATCATATTTCTATCTATGTTATTATCTTATGTAGTGTTGGGCATTTGAGGTCATTTCCCATCTCCGAAAGAAATCAAAGGTGGTTGTTACTTTACTACATAAGATAATGACATAGATAGAAATATGATCAAAATCATGAATGGACCCCAAATTTTTTTTAAAGAAGATAAAATTTACCATAAATGCCCATGGAAAACCATAAAAATTAGTGGTCTTGTTGTCTTTTTCTTTGTCCACAACCTTCAACGGGTACTCAACTGTCAGCTCATAGCATTCACGACCCCATGCACTGGCACAAAAGGCCTTTCTCTCGACTGAAAGCAACATCATATCAGCCGAGGTCTTTGTGTTTGCATCTCTCCCCAGAAGAATACAATGTACAAAATAAACCAAGCACAGAAATTTTTTGACATCTCTTGAAATCAAATCGAATTGGAGAAGCTCCATCAGTTCATCCTTCTTAAAGGTTCTTCCTATCGACTCAATAATTTCTGCTCATCTATCCTTAACCTTAGACGATGATTTTTCAAAATTAGAATCTTCTTTGATATGACAATACAAACCAATCATAATGACAAATTCTTTCATGCCAAAACGGAGAGGCATGCCACAGAAATTTATCCAAATTTCTTGTATACGCTCACTCAGAATTCGACGTCGGAGAAATTCGTACACCAATTTCATTTGGAACGACTGAGTTATCTTTTCAGATAGATCCAAATAGCTGTCAAATGCAGTAGACTTGATTTTTTTTTCCAAATTTTGTGACTTTAGCATTTTTCTAAAATCGCTAAAAAAATTTGTATTGGACTTTACAGTAATAGAACCGATCAAATGTGGATATTTATCCATCATGGTCACAAACTTATAAACAGGATATCTAACAATCTTAATTGAGGTGTCATCACCTGAAGGTCTAGTTGGAGAGAAATCAACAAAATCAGTCGTCGTCTTTTGAAGAGATTTATCATGTCGGAATTTTGTTTTTTGTTCAAAATCAATTCTTTCATCCTCTTCATCATTATCATCATTTCTTGAAGAAACATCTCTTTCACCTTCTCCTCCTCCTCCTCCTCCTCCTTTTTCATTCATAGCATCATCTTCTTCTCTTTCTTCTTCTTCTTGACATCTTGTCTTTATATTTTCTTCTCGACTTTTTGATGTTTCCCTTTCAAAAGGAATACTAGCATGTTCAGCAAATGCTGACAGTTTGCTGGTACTATTTTTTTGGAGGCTTCTTCTGGTTCTAGTTACCTCTGTGTCTTAACTCTCTTTCTTCTAGAATATCTACCTGTGGAGGCTCTAGCAACAGTAACATCTCCATCTCCAATAGTTAGGGCTTCAGTAGTTGTCTTTCTTTTTCTGAGGGTCATTTATCTATACCACATGATATAAAATAAGAATCCAACAATTAACATTCAAAACAAATAGAAAAAACAAATTAAAGCAGATGATCAAATAATTAAATAAAATAATTTTATTAAAAAAATAACTCACTGAGTTACTAAAGCAACATCAACAATTGTTAACACATTTTAAGTTAACTTGCCCCAGCTGCTGAAGTTGAGAAGCAGTAACTTCAATAATTATTATATAAAGTTTCAGTTATTGCTTTAGTAGTTATTTCTGCAATTGTTATATAAAGTTTCTGAAACTAGTTTTAGCAGTTGTCGTATCAGTTACTACACTAGTTTCAACAATTGTTGAACTAGTTTTAGCAGTTGTTGCAGTAGTTGTTGAACTAGTTTTAGCAGTTGCTCCAATTGCTGCACTAGTTTCAGAATAACTTCAACTATTCATATGACCCTTATTACTACAATCTTAGCAATTATGTGCTTAAGTTCTGCAACAAAAACGTATTTTTTAAGCACAACAACTCAACCATTAAGAAGCTACCAAAACAATAACAACAACAAAAACGAAATATACACATATTTGTTGTTTACAACAACAGAATATGTAAACACCCATAACAATATACCATACCAGGACAACAAAATAACAAAATATGTAAAAACTCATAACAATATACCATGCCAGGGCAACAAGTACGTTGTTGAGCGTTTATTAGGACATGCAAAAATGAAATATATATGAAATTCATTCATCCTCTTTTATTTCTAACCTATATCACTATTTTTACTTCAACAAAAACATAAAATCCTAACATCCATGCTTTCTTCTTTTTTTTAAAACTTAAAACAACGTTTTCATTTCAAAAAGGCAAAAATCCTAACAAAACGAAAAAAGAAGTTTTTTTTTACCATTTACCTTCTAAAATCTCACAGTGACAACGAAGAAGGTGAATCGAGAAGAAAAAGATTTACTGTGAGTTACCATCAAGTTGCTATAGTGTCGCTGCGGAGTTGCTTCAGAGAATTTTTGAAAAGAGAGAAGGTATGTTGAAGAAGTTGAAGCAAAAAGTAACTAACGAGTACAATTGAAATGATTTTATCTTTTTCAAATATTACCGCCTAGTCAGCTAGTCAGCCTTTTGAAATAACTTTTTTACCCCAACTTTTGTGATATTTTGTATTTTTAAAAGTTTAACAAGTTTTAAAGTTACACTTCAACCCCCATTTAATTTAATCCCCTAATTAATAAAAGATTTAACTTGGCCTTGATCAACATGTCACTTTTTTTAAATTAGAAACTTGTTTGTCACCTATCTTTCAAATTTCTCTAGAAACACACATATTAGTAATTGCACAATTGCACTATTAGCAGTATCTTTTTATGCCAATACTTGAATTTGGATAAAGTTATGTATAGTTCAGGGCTCCAAAAATATTTTAATCTACTTGTAGCCAGCTACAATACATTATTTCACCAACTAGCTGGACATTTTACCAATTAATGTGACAGTTCACACTCTTTTACACAAGAAATGCCACGCCCTTTTTTTCCCTGTCATTTCATTGACATCAGAGTTTAAAATTTATAAATTTTTACAACAAAATTCAACTTTTACTATACATAATATCTCGAGACCCAACTAAATATTTTAGATATTTTTGGTAAATTAATAAATTATATATATATAACGCAGAGTTGGTAAAAATTATTAAATTCACATGGACTATAACCAACATTTTAAAATTACCAATATGCAGAGTAATGGGCATAAAGTAATCTTGTGATCCTAACTTTGATGTTTGAAGATTTATAAAGAACAACAAAATGAAAAAAAAAAACAAAAAAAAGAGAGACCACCAAAGCATATGGTGTAGTGCACGGAATTGTTTCTTCCTTAACCAGAGAATATTAAAGTATGTGGTGTAGTTGATGGGGTTACTTCTTTAACCATAGAAAAAAAAATCTTCAGTACTTTCTCTCGAATAAGACTCTATGCGATGTAAATCTAAATTATTCGGGCCCCGATCCAAGTACCAAACACCGGATGAAAACCAAAAATATAAAAAAAAGGAGGAAGAAGATATTTTAAGAAGATCAATAGCTACTTGCAGTAAATAAAGTAAATGACTTTTCTCAAGAACTGAATATTCATGAGTTTATTCTAATTTTTAAAAAGGCCTTGGTGATAATTTCTTTGTGGATATCCTGGTATGCATCTTTTGGTGTATGTGTGGTGGGGGTGGGGGTGGGGGTGGGGGGAGATCTAATTAATGTTGTTATGTAACTAACGTTCCTCAACTACTTTGGTTACTTTGACTTACAAAGAAGTGGAGGACATGTTTTATGTAACACGTTACGTAATTAGTAGTTGATAAATTAGTTAATCATATCTTAATTATGATTAAATGACATTTATTTACATTTTAATCTGCGTGTTGACGTGCTAAATGAGAGACACCAGAGGTCAATCATTGTGACGTCCATCACGAATGGGAAGCCGATGAGGGCAGATCACAGAGAAGGACTAACAGACATTTAGTCTAGCAAGTCTTTTTTAAAAAAGAGTGCACGTTATACTTGAAGTAACTTCCACACTGGAATTGCCACGTAAAATGAAAAGCTTTATAAAATATAATACAAGTTTACCTGGTACACCAATATGGTGCAGAAAATTTTTAGATTCATAAATTAGTTATAAGGGAAGCAACTTCTACTTATATAGAAGTTCTCTCATTGATTCATTGCTCCAAACCTTTATATGATTCTTCCTTCAATTAATTAACATAACCTTACGATATATCTCTTGGAAAAGTGCATCCACATGGTGTTTCAATTTTGCTAAATTTTTTTAGAACACTAAAAAAACAGGTTACTATGGAAATGGAACAAATCAAACAAGCTCAAATTGACGTAACATAAACCAAACACTTTAATATGGGATGCTAGTGGAAATGGACCTTTGGAGAATCGGTATGATTTGTAGACTTGGTGATTTTTCACATATATATCGAGTTCTGTGTTGAAATTTTTAGTTGTATTTAGTTAAAGAGAATTGAATCAGAGGGAATATGACGACGACGAGAATACTAAAATTGAAGTAGCTATATGCATGAATATATTTGACTTGTCCCCATTGCTCTTATTATGGGTGCTTCTTTGAACCTTTTTTTCTATTGTGCATGCCCTACCAATTAAACTTCTTTCCAAATCAGAAAAGGCCCACAAGAACATATCTTTTTTTGGCTAAGATATTACCTATGATACTCTTTCTTGAGCTGGTGGTCGACAGGAAACAACTTATCTACCTCACAACATAAGGATAACACTCCACTCTCTCAAGACCCCACTTGTGGGATTCATAATGACTATATTGTTGTTACTGTATTATCTATGATACTCATAAAGTGGGTAAGAATGAGTCGTCTTTGGCCAGAAAGCTCTGCCTCCCAAAATGTACTTTCTCAGTGTGAATTTGGAATAATCATATCCCAAAATAAATATCAGATATCAACTGCAGTTAATAAAAATAAGGTGGGATAAAAATAGGACTTACGCAAACCTTGTAGCATAGTCTTGTTGAAACTGCAATTGCAGATTATCAACCACTCACAAGACCGCCAAAATCTTCGACTTAGCTTCTGGTTAATCCACCGACCCTTTACCAACCTATACAAGGAGAAAGGAAAATAACTTTTTCCCCTTGAGAAATAACAAGTATAATACTTCGAGTAAAATAATCGACATCACAGCTCAATATGAATTTCCTTCAAATAAACAGCTCCTGATAGTTCAATCTAAAGTAAATTAATTTGTAGGAACCTGGCCTCAAAAATGATTGTTAAGGCTCCCAGCATTTAAAGACAGGCTTAAATTTAAGCAGGAGCTACTTTCAAAGAGATCCTTCTCTAATTGCCAAAACTTAACCACATAGAAATGAATATTTGTAACGTTCAGCAATTGTTGATTTAATGAAATGTGCAAAAACAGAATCATGTATATCTGAAAAATTGGAAGTTGTAAAAAGTATGCGAACAGTGTGGTTTGTGAGTTATTGGGGGTTTATCCTGTGTGCACCCAAAGGGTAGCGGCTGCGGGTTCCCCTTTATCATTAAAAAAAAAAGTATGTGAACGGTTGAGATCGTCCAATAACACAATCCCATGGAATTAAATTCCATTAGAAGTACGAAAGTAGTAAAGATGAATGTTGCTCAGCGGAGTATTCAATATCTATTATAACAAAAGAAACAATGGAATATAGAAAAGCAACCCTGTTACAAATCCTGAGAGAAACATATACATGTTGCTAATTTTCATGGAAAAAAAGTGCAGACATGCAAAATCTCCAAGAGAGTGAAGTTTCCACTTGCAAAAAACACTTAACATTTGGTCACACAGAGTAGAAATCTAGAGGAAAATCAAACATGCAATGCTTTTATACCTTGATTTTTAAGCAGTACAATGAGATTATATATCAAAGTTGCAAGTGCAGACTTTTAACTTAAATTATCAACAGTGTAAATTGCACTAACATCAGAAATAGAATGGGCATACATTCTTAGCCCCAGAAAAGAAAAAGATGAAGTCAAGTAACTTTACAGCTTTTTCATGATGGAAAAGTGAAGTCATAGAACGACAGCAATATCGCTCTTGAAATATGAAAAGCTACGACCAACTTATCCACGCAATTTAATGTTAGACATTGTGTTATCTCCTTGGCTTACCAATGTTTGCTTCTTTCTAAAGTTTTGCATGGTCAACTTCTCATGCTGCTGAAATGTCTATTTGAACTATCCTTGCTGGTTTCATAACTTTGTACTTCGAATAAGAATATGATCCAGAACTTTCACCTACAAAAGCACCAAGTATCTAAGTTAGAAAACCATACTACAGGAATACTTCAAGGCAGACACTCCTGATAGTTACTTCCCTTAGGTTCTAAGTGTTCCTTAAAGCAATAAAGAAGTCACAACTAATAGGAGGAGACAACCAGCGGTCGGCTAAGTTCTGCAACCATTTTCTTTCTTTCTTTTTCCTGAAGAAGACATTTAGGGGGTGTTTGGATAGGGTTTTTTTTAAGTTCTCCTACCTACCTTTGGCTTTTGGCTTTTTTTTTCTACTTCTTAAGGCTAAAGTAAGGTGCTTAAAAGCACTTTATGTCTTTGCCAAACACCTCTAAAAATTAAAAAGCACTTAAAAGTCAAAAGGACCTAAAAATAAGCCAATCCAAACACCCACTTACTCATGAGCATCCATACAATGCAAAAACAGCCCTACTCGAGTAGATCTTTAAGACAACAAAAGTCTTTGAATAGCAACAAGGAAGCATGCAGGTTAATGAGGATTTGATGACGTGAGAGTCTCAACAAAGAAGATGAAGCAAAACTACTTTTTCCTGCTGAGTGTTACTGATCAAACTAATAAGGAATTCAGCTTTGGTATCAACAGTCTGAAATGAGGAGACATTAATATGAGGAGACCTACCCGCTACATTGGCACTGGTGTATGGGATGCTTTCACTTAAAACGGAACATGGCAATACTGCTGGGCACTCAATAAGTTGTTCGGTACTTTGATCTCTCAAACAACCACTTAACAGGAAGTTGACGGAATGATGAGAAGTTTCTATTACTTCTTGACTTGAGAAAGTATTCATGACTGATCTTTCATCAACAATACTTCTTACTTCTTGCACTGAGAATTTCTTAAACAGATCAGGCGCCAAGAGCTTAGACACAACAATGGTGCACTCCTGCACATGAGATTGATCATTAAATTCCGAAAATACTGTACCCTGTTTATGAAGAACTTGACAAACTTAAATACTGAAACTTTTCCTTTTTCATCAATTCAATATATATAAATGAAACCTTTTGATTTATAAATAGAAAGTAAAATTCAGTTATCTGAAGCCACTCTAGACAGTGGCATTTTCTCATGTATGTTGAACTATAACAGTACTTATTTGTGTATTTCTGATAACATAAATGATTCACTTGCACTTAAGAATCGTGGAAAGATTGTCAAAGATCACCTTCCACAACAATTCTTCAACTCCATTTCCACAGGCCAGTACTGAAATGATCGACTCCAGCTTAATTTCGATGCAGAGAGCCACAGAATCTGTCACCATATCGCAGAGATAGGGTTTTCCGACAAGAGCCTCATATAGACCTAAAAGACTTCCTCGACAATATGTTGAATCCACAGGGCAATGAATAGGAAAAGGGCTCCTTTTCGACTGGAGAAGAAAGAAGGCAATTTTTTTCAATGACCAAACATAAATAAAATTAATGTTAGCCATCTGGAAATATAGATTCTTGGACAGATGCCTTATGCATCCTCTACTTACCTTAACTGATCCATTTCCTATCAACCAAACACTTGTCAGCTTGGAACCCCTGGTGTAGAGTGTACAACCTGGTGTCTTCAATATACTATCCGCGGAGCACTCCAGATCACTTTGAATAGCAGGAGAAAGGTTTCCCAACAAAGGATGGATAGTTAGGACATCTCTTGGCTTTGGGATCTTTACTGACGGAGGACTTTTCAAGAGCTTTTCAAGGTCATTCTAGTTTGGATTTGAAAAAACATTTATACACAACAACATTAATCCAATAAGCATGACATAAAAACAAGGCAATGGCACTGGAAATTGACGCATGAAATTCTGTTACCTGAAGTAAATCATGTACATGCAGCACTACTTTCTCAGTTAAAATTCCATCTTTCTCCATATCACTAAGATATTCATCCAGACACTTCAGCATTGAAAATATAACTTGCCTTGATTCCGTTTGATGTAAGATCTAGAATGGACAGAATTCAAAGGGTTAATTGAGCTTCACGTATCTGATAAGCTTGCATAGTTCTAATATTTTTTATAAGAAAATTTTCTCATGGATGGTTTTGCACATTGTCTTTGAATGCTTTTTTGACCCCTCCCCAGGAGTTCCGCACTTCACTCCCTTGGGATCTAGAATGGACAGAATTCAAAGGGTTAATTGAGCTTCACGTATCTGATAAGCTTGCATAGTTCTAATATTTTTTATAAGAAAATTTTCTCATGGATGGTTTTGCACATTGTCTTTGAATGCTTTTTTGACCCCTCCCCAGGAGTTCCGCACTTCACTCCCTTGGTGACACGAACCCACAACCTCAAGATTGGAGGTGGAGTGTTCTGAACATTAGAGCAACCCTCCTTGATCAGAAGGAGCTCAGATGCGCAACTCATCATTGTCTAATTCGGACAACCGCGGAGCATGCTTAGTGTTATATTCTAGCAAGTAGATGTGAATTTAAGAAAACCATGTTGCGAACTCTTGAAAATCAAATGGTTAATGAGCTATTTAAACAAGAGCTACAATGCACGATTTCTGACAAAAACATTCACAAACCTCGGGCATTGAATTCTTGACATTTTCTAGAAACTCAGTAGCTTCTAGTTCTTCAGCTTCACTTTCAGCAACAACAATTGCTGCATTTGCATTGTCACCTTTAAAATGTAGAGAGAGAGTTAGATGACTTTATGAGCCAACTCCACAACTCCCAGACGTAGATTCCCACCAGAGTTATGCAACAAAGAAAGACTAAGAAACAATGGGAAAAAAAGGACCTCTTACAAACAGGAGGCACTAGTCTCAAAGAGTAGGAGTTTCGCATTCGATGTTAAGAAAGAAAAAGTACACATACAAAACCATTGCTGTTAGAACTTGATTACATATAAGAACTACTCCACAATGTCTACCTACTGTATGACACACATTCTTTTTACCTAAAGATGGTACCCACTCTTACCAGTATAGTCAACAAGAAGTTGCCTTGCGATTCTGTGAGCATGGATAAATACAGAGCAAATATGGCAACTGTCTTTTAATTTCTTTAGCACAAACCACCTTGTCAGCCTGGGAGGACAAACAGTCGTGCTGAAGAATTTATAATATCCTGGAAACTTGAGACGAGTAGAAATATAAGTCCAGTCATGTAATCCCTGAGTCGCCAGATCGATTGCCTCATCTATTGACTCCATCAAAACACTGATAGTGGATTCAGTTATCCTCCCGTCATTGAATGTTGACCAGTAAGCCTCACGAGTAGCTGTAGCAAAACCCAATGCAAATAAATGAAGCAGGTTTATGCAAAATCAAGTAAAGGCATTAAGAATGGAAGACAAAAGGAGAAAAGATGTGCCACCTTGAATGAAGTCCACAGGATGAATATTTAAATGAAGAATAAAAAGAAATGAAGCTTACGGCTTTACATATCTATTAGGATTTTCGAGGTGGCAAAATTTCAATGTTACATGTATGTGTTTAAGATATTTGGATTTAAGATGGAATTGCATGCTTACCCCTATTACCATAGGAAAATAAAGGCACAAGTTTTCAATGAAATATTGAAATGTTACCAAGAAGGGGTGCAGAGATAAAGTAAAGAAGATAGATGTCCAAGAAGTAAATTTCTGCATGCTGTAAGCTCACAGTATTCCCTACAAAATTGGGTCCTGGTGTAAAGAGTGGTCAAAATAGTCAAGTTTCAGTTCATTAGAGAACTACAAACTATTTTCTAACTCTTCAAATCCTTATATTCCTTGGCTTATAGAGGAGAAGAACATACACTCTTTCATTGGAACAAACTGAAATATTTCAAGTTTAACTAACAACATAAAGGCCTAGTTCATGACCAATGTACAACATCATAACCTATCAATCAAATAGATGAGAGAAGCAATATCTGATATGCAACACTTACAAAAGAAAGCAAAGGGGAAGCTGAAAGCCCAGATGAGGAATGCAGGTAGCAGACACCAGAAAGATTGTAAAAGCAAACTATAGACCAATTAGTCCTGATGCAGTTACTGACCTTTCAGAAAACATACTCTCAGTGTCTTCACATCATCTATTTCTAGATAGCCATGGTTGGTGGTACAGGGAGGCCAAACTGTGTCTTCACAAACATCTTTTATGCATGTGGCATAACATCCAACAGTTATCCAATCAAAAGGATTATTGCCTCCACTACAGATTCTAGAAAACTCTTCAGCTTTTCTCAATAGTTGATGCTTTGCATAATTGACCATGGTTTCCTGAAACAAACTGTACTATAAGAAATATGTTCCCACAACAAAAAGACCACATTTCAAATATGTAAATACAAGCAATGGTTGAGTACACAGGGTGTGTTTCTTTATAACTTGCTACATATTTGAAAGTTAACAAAAACCATAATGAATTAGCTAATTCCCTGCAGTAATTTTTACTGTTAGTTCTCTGCAGATTTTTATTTTTTTCAAATTTACATGAAAATATTTTATCAGGAAATAGGACCAATATGAGTTCAAGCTGTTGATCCTTGTGCATTGAGAGGCTTACAAAGGCCATGAACAAAGTGGGGATCAGAGGGTGCAATGGTTAAAAGACATGCAGGTAGTATAGTACTCATTTTTTTAAGTAAATGCAATCTTATATAATAGAGAAAATCATCAATAAGATGATGCTTGGATTAGTACAAAAGAGGTGTAGTTTAGTTAACATCCAACCTCCTGCAGTGATGTTAGAAAGTCTATCAAGTTATACATTTCAAAAGAATAGGAGAATTCAGCACATAATTACTAAATACAGGAACTTGTATTTCAAGTTATGTAAAAAGGCTCCTTTTCCCGGAAACATCATCAATTCCTCTCAATCCATTACACCAAAAACTGATTGATAAGATCGAATATACACAAAAGTACAGGTAGGGTTTTCAAGTTTTCAGTGAAAAGGGTAATTACTGATATTGAACGCTGTTGAGCCCTGATTAACAGCGTGAAACTACATAATATGACATCATGAATCACAATATCCAGGGTAGGTAAGTTCCTCAATACAAGAGTACTTCAATTGCACCAGAACTGTACCTCACTTTTTGATAGAGCATCCATACCAAAGAGACTAAGAAGTAATTGTGCAGTAGATCCATTGATAATGAGAGTCAGTAACACACTTCCACCAGTGAGGAAAACAAACTGTACCATAAAGGAAAGAGTTTCAGTTACATGTCAAAGAAAGTGAATAGCTTAAGCTTCAAAAGATGCCTTCAAACTACAATTTAATTATGAAATGAATCAATGACTTCCAAAAGAAGGACAAATGAACTGTTGTTAAATTGCAATTGTTCGTCAATAAAAACATACCATAGCTCCAGTTTCTGAGCTGAGATACTTTGGATCACCACTAGCACCCTGGAAATTAAGAAAGAAAACCATGTGTTGATATTATTAAGTAAAAGAAAATCTACCATCGCTCTTCCAGCATCTACATTGTAGATGTGTTTCATAGAGCTTGACAAATAAGTGAGAAAATGATCAGCTTCTTATGCTTTCAAGCAATTAGGTGACTCGGTGATAAGTTCTATTGCTCTTACTCTAATTGTTGTACGATACCAAATAGAAGGTATCTTCTCCATACATATTGAGTTTAAGCACTTAGTTTTCCGCTTCAAATTAAACCGGCGCACTTCAATTCAGATCTAGGAACAGAAAGCCTCTATTTTTTTTGGTGAGGTGGGGGATTACCTACCAATAAAATCAATCAAACTAAAAGTGCATCAGTACTTAATGGAGCTTTTGTTGCATTGAGGATACTGTACTGGTATATACACTATACACCTTGTTATCTTAGGAATATATTTCAAATCAGTACAAATCATACTAGACAAGCAAGTTATGTAAGCAAAAATTATTCTCAAGACAAAATGATAATATATCTTCATTGCACATATGTATCTAACCCTCAAGTTACATGATACAGGAAACCATATGGAATTACAAGTGAGCAGAGAAGAGCTTACTTTAATAGATAGGGAGAGTGCCAAACCAACAGCTCCTCTCAAACCAGACCATATGATGATGATAGCTTCTTTCCAATTCAAACCATAACCGAAGTAGCAAAGGGCAGGGTAGAATGCAAAAACAACTATGCTTCGAGCTACTTGAAGAATGATATAGAGAAGAAAGGCATATCCCCACCATCTCCCTACGATATAAATGTGTAAACAAAAGAAATTTTCTTGATCTGGGGTATTTATTGCAGTGGAAAAAATTCTAAGAAAAATGTTCAGAAATTCTCCCAAGAAATCTTAATATATCAATAAGAATGCATATAAGGAGGCATGTCACAAACTAGGCAGGTGCTCAACAACACCTAACCTGAGGTGTTATGCATATGAGCATCAGTGGTAATTTTTTGGGTCTTTACCTGTTTCCCCTTTTCTTTGGTCTGTGAAATAATAAATAGCAAATAAATTAGAGACCTAAGTGTGCATACCCAATACTTTGTTCTTCATGTAAATAACTCTACAACTAATATAATTGATATGCAGAAATAAAGATGATTTTCCACCAAATCTATGCCTTCATATGGTATCATAGCCTAGTCTTTGTTGTTTGCTAAGATTTCGCCAGTGTTCATTGTTGGTTAATTGTAGGCTTAGCATTGGTTTCTGCCTTAATGTTTTATGCACTCTCTGTTAGTTTCCGCTGTCGGTTTTTGTTATTTCTTTCATATTCTTCTGACATTATCTCTGTCTCTAGTTTTCTGCTTGTTGCCAGTATCAATCTTTGGATCTCGGTTTATTCTCTGTTGGAAGAAGACCATACAATTTGTTTATAATTAAATTTCAAATTTGGTTTGTTTCATGGGAAGGAGAGCTCTCTACTTTGGTCTAACTAGGTCTTCATCAGTGACTGACTTAATCTGGATTTTGATTTTTAGTATTTTTGTCTATTGAATTTAGCTATTAATCCATCATTACTCTACAATATTATCTTCATGTCTGGTCTCTTTGCATCTAGAGCTTTAAATTTATAAGGTTGCAACTGTGCTTAGTCTTTGGCCTTTGATCGGCAGTTCCATTTGATACTGGAGCGCTAGTTCGTGCCACAGTCTGGTCTGTTTGTTCTTCTAATACTTATGGACTGCCAATATCTTTTCTGGCCATTTTCATTTGCTTTATTTTTTCCCAAGGTCAGTTTTCTCTCAGACCACACTCTTGGTGCTGCTCAGTTGTTCTGGCAATTTGTTAGTTGGTTATTTCAATAGAAAATGTGAAATGTGATCAATATATGCATCTCCTAAAGCATACAGTGACAAACACCTCACTTTGCTGTCTCCCTAGAATCTCACCACTAGGTGATTTTTCTCAGGAACTCCTCCTGATTGAGTCCTAGAGTTTTAACTCAGGTGCATCTGGTCACAAGTCTGACAACAGAAGGCTATTGTCCCACTTTTATACTCCTAGTTCTTTTACCTTCAACGATCTTGATTAATCAACTTATTACTCCTGGAAGTGGTAGGAATTACTCCTTCAACATCCTTGTCCGTCGTTCTCTATCTTTCTAAATTCCTTATGGTTTAATAGTCATTACAAATTAACTAAAATACTTAATTCTTTTCCTTCTAATAATGTGATTATTCCACATTCATAAATAGGAGGAACACTTTGCCCAGGACATGAGTCTCATGACTTCTACTGTCCAAGTTCCACAAAAGCACTTCCTAAGGTACCAACTACTTGTGATGTTGCTGCATCCACACAGCAGATCTGTTGATTCATAATTAAATGATTTAAGAAATGACTCTGAGACTCTTCTAGTTACTCAATTGGACGCCCAATCAGGACGCTTGCCAACTTATTGTGATGTGCAGCATGTACCACACACTTCAACTAATAGGAAAACAGTTGTTAACCATCTAAAACATGAAGTATTACATGATAAAAAGAGAGGAAAGAACTACCTATATTGTCGTCAAGATTTCCGATACTGACGATGCTTTGAGCTATGATAACTCCACTGCAAGAAGTTAGAGCGTATAAGCAAAATTATTGACTCAATGACCCCCCCCCCCCCCCCAAACAAAAAAAGAAAGGAGGATAATAACCAACCAGGCACCAAGGGATCTTTCAGTTACATTCAGAACAGGAAGTGCATAATAAAAGTACTGACTAGATATTAATATAGGGAAAATTGGGAAATGCAACTCCTTGAGAAAAGTGTAGCACAACAACAAATGCAATAAGATCTGTTGCTTTAGTTGGAGACAGCGCACAACTAGAAGAAATCTCCTTAAGTAACATATAGAAAGGAACAAAATAGTATTAAGACAAAAGGAAAAAGAAACAACATTAGTTTCTATAATAGACTGTTACCGAGTCTTACCTCAAGATGAATATTAAAGTATTCGCAATGTAGGCAATCATTTCCCTGCAAAAAAAATAGTGGGAATAAGTTAAGTGTAAAAATAGTTTCAACTCTAGCGCACCCACCCTTTTTCTATCTCAGAGCAAGGCAGCAAACGGAAAAGGAACCAAGTTCCACATGATTTAAACATGATATTTTAGGTAATCCTATAAAAGAAAATTACATAACCCACAGGATGAGAGCAACAATGCACAAAAGATCCTAACAGAACCGAGTGAGAGAACCAATGCTGGAAGGAGTCACAAAAGACAACTTCTGAAACCTGTAACACTTATTTAGGAAAGTCAAAGAGTTCATGAAGAGCATAGTTGCAGGAACTGTAGGGGTTGGGTGATTGTAGCAGTAGCAGCATATTCCCCTAGATGCATCTGTTTATAGTATATGAACTCCAAACCTTTTGATTTTACAGCATATTCCCCTAGATATATCTGCTAGATATGCCACCTAGAAGACATTATCTATAATAGTACCTCAACAAAGGAGAGCAGCATTTACCATTTACTCAAAAAAAACAAAGGAGAGCAGCAATTAGGTATTGGCAATGCTCGAATCTGTGCAACAATTATCGCACTATACATTGGCTCGCTACACAGTCTATATCTAGCTAACAGATATCGCAATGAAAAAAACATACCAAAACTCATGCAAGCTCTGCTTTCCCCCAGCTCTGTGGGTATCCTTTGACATTGCAAAAACCCTATCCATGAGTTTCAGTATCAGAGACCGAATTTACACACTTTACTGCAGCAACGTCTGAATGTGAAAGAGGAGTGATATACAAAACTTACATCCCTAGTGCGACAAGAGTCAAGATACCAGAAGCTTCAGCTTCCTGTTGAGCCTATAAGCAACAATAACGCATTAAAGATCCCATAAAAGGTGTACTGAATACAGATGGTATTGAAACAAACACATAGAACTTCAATTGAGCTAGCAAAAAGCAATACTGAAGGAATATACAATATCTCCTCGAATTAGCAAATAAACATATTTTGGAATTTCTCACCCTGTAAAGCAAAGAGAAGCGGGGAAGATCTTTTATACTGAAAGGTTTAATGAAACATGTACTTGGTCGATTTAAAAAATTATGTAGCATGAAGCAGGTCAAATATGTTGGATTACTTAAAACTAAAAGGCCATCAAAGAGGTGCTGGACTTGAGTACTTTTTTTTATTAACCCTTAAATAAACCATACATGCCATAACCCTTTAAAAAATCATGGGTATCAAAATGTTATCATCAAAATATGACAATTATCGTGCATGTCAAAAAAATTGATAATTTTACAAGGTCACGCTTCTTGGAACTGTGAGTCAAGAAGCGCAGCACATTATCGAAGTGGTGTCCACTAATTCAACGGAAGATGTAGTGATTACTGACTTCATAACATGTCAAGTCCAGAAAACTTTCTAGTTGAACACATTTCAAGTTTTAGTCTTCTGTCCTTCTCTGTTTCTGAATCATCATGCCAGGGATTCTTTTTTTTTTTTTCTATTTTTAAGGACAGGGGAAAAGAAGGAGGTGTATGATATATAATATATTAAGCACATCTAACTACAATTTAAGAGTAAACGACTATCTTACTGTAAACATAAAGGCAAAGAGTAGTTTTTAACTACTTTCCTATGATATTGGGCATAATTGCATGTATGCAAGCATGCGCGCATATAGATTGATCGATATTATTAGGAATGTCTGTGCATGTGTGTTAGATGCATCTAGTATTTGGATTGTATACATGCAATATTAATGTATCTCTATCTCTCTTTCTCTCTCTCTCTCCTCTGTGTGTGTGTGAGAGAGAGAGAGAGAGAATGCACTCGAACATGTATGTGCTGGCTTAGATCAACGATATTCAACCAAATCGTATCCAGTATTTGGAAGTATTATGTAATACCTAACCTTCTACATTCCAAAGAAAAGATCATCAGATGTGCTAAGCTTACAAAGATGGAATATGTTTCCAGAGGTCGAAAAATCTGATGACATTCAGACATGATACCAAGCAATTGCCTGACTTGTGTTCCCCTTATGTGAAGCACTTATCATGCTGAATGTAATCCCGCTCACAAACATAGTGACCTTTTAGAAGCTTTTCCTAGTTGGGTGACAAAGAAACCCAGCTGGCCTGGGACCTTCCTCGCAGCCTACATTTTGGAGAGTGGATGTATTGTCGAAACCCTCCCTTGACAGATATAGAAGGGGTACCTTAGTGGTATGCCCATCCTCAAAATATCACTATTTCCTATAAAATTATCATGTCCTAAATTTTCTGGAGGGGGTGAATAATAGAATGTCATATCAAAGGGTAGATATCAACAATCAATCTGATAAACATATGAATCCAAAATGAAACAACTAGAAACAAGTTTCAAATTATCACATCCAGCATTTAGAAAGACAATATGCAGCTTGAGTGCGTGTATGTAACAAACTGATTCAAATCAGGAAGGAACATACTGTGTAGTAAGCAATGTAGCTCACGGTAAGAGCCAAAGAAAAGTCTGTTAGTGTGTCATTGTATATAAACCGAAGCCAGAAAAGAGATGCCATTCCAAACACAAGTCCAATCACGACACTGTAACAGTAAAAGAGTTAGTTAAGTTCAACCACAATAACCCGACTAGATAATGATACTTACGATCCAAGTGAGCCTTCTGCAAGATATTCCAGCACTGAAACCAAGCCAGAACTTTTCCCAAGAACCATTCGGTAGAAAAGCTGGTAAACCACAATAGCTGCCCTGGCAACATGATTGGAGGAAGAGAGGTGGACAAAAATAGTCAGTGTATATAAAAGAGGAAATAAACTGCAAGACAGTACAAGGGGCTGAAGGTCCACTTCTATATGGAAAATTTTGATCATCCAAAATGTGCACATGAATATGAAATTATAGGCGAACCATAAGAATTACAAGGAGAAACAAAAAAAAATATTTATACCCATCATTCATCATAGATTCTCCTTCAACGATTGTGCTCAACTTTTTACTAGCTCCCATATCTTTAAGCAAGGCGACAACAGCCACAGGATCAGTAGCACTAAGAACTGCCCCCATCAACAATGATGTCTTCCAGTTCCAGTCATATGGAAAAACAAGCTGTAGAAACATATGAATGTTTGAGCAACTACAAAAGCACTTCCAAAAAAAAAAATACTGTTCCTTATATACCTTCACAGCAGCTCCAATCAGGAGTGTTGAAATCAATACACCAGGACCAGCAAGCAAAAGCATTTGCGCCATACATTTCTGTCAAAGCCAGCTAATATTTAAAAAATGAACAACCTATTTCATTAGCTTAGACAAACTAAAAAAAGTATAAACATAATAACTTAAAGAATAGAGTCAAGCAACCAGCAACTAGAGCTTTGAGGTTATATAGAATGAAAATTAAGGAGAAGAGAACCTTTATTTGGTGCACCTCCATGGAGAATGCGCCCTCAAAAATTAGTATAGGGAGGAATACAGCTAACAGAAGATCAGCATCAATATCTGCCCCTGTTGCAGCAATTCAACAAGCATGTACCTTTATAAGATAATGAGAGGTATTCACAATTGCAAAATGATTTTAAGTCATCCTCGAATTTAAAATTTTAAGAAATCTGAAAGAGACATTTGAATTGTACTTACATATTCGAATTCCATTCCCGAGATCTCCCAGATGATAATTACTCCCAAATTCTAAATTTAAAAAGGAAAGTGAGTAAAGAAATAAATAGCCAACTATGAGAACAGTTAGGCACGACTGTAGACATTCAAACAACAGTGACACTAAAGAAAAGACAATAGATTGTAAAAATGCTAGCTCATGTAATTTCAGAAAAATGTGCATGCTCTTGGAGCAGTAATAACCATCAAGAAAGAATTGCAGAAAGCATGCTCAGAAGAAGAAAAAATATCTGTCTTTACATTACCCAAATTTTCTGTACAATAACAAGACCATAAACATATATGAAGGATTCATTCACAAAGAATACAGGGAAAATCTCTATCAGCCACACTGGAATTGAAATACAAGCCTTCTACTTCCTTTTTCCATGACGGTGATGTCCGAGCCAGCTTGTATGCATCTCTACTATTCCACAAGCACAAGTACTGGATATTACTGCCCACCAAAGTTTAGACATACACGAAGAAATCACCTCGTATCCCTAAATTTCTATTACCTTCCTGGAGTCCACTCTATTCAAATTTCTCATAACTGGTTATGTTTGACCCCTTTATACCAAGTTCTAGATGAAATTAAGTTAACCTCAACTATTCCACCAGGTACCTACTACCTACTACCACAAGTACTAGGTAACTCTGCATACCAAGGTTTAACTTTAAACAAATAGGATGAAATCACCAAGTGTCTACATGCTCCTGGAGCAAAAATCATGATCAATGTCCTTCATTGCTTTTACTTAACCGCATCCCCCATAAGCGAAAAGCATGATAACAGTGAACGCAACAATCACTTAGATAACAAAGCTGAAGCACATATACTTACGGAAAACCTTAAATATTGTATCCCATACCAAATGCCCCCATAAGCAAACAGCATGATAACAGTGAACACAACGATCGCTTAGATAACGAAGCTGAAGCACACATACTTTTGAAAAAACAAATACTCTGTAGACATGCATCCATAAGTTAAGTACTAAAAACCTTAAATATTGTATCCCATACCAGATCTCCCATAAACGAACAGCATTATAGCAGTATACCTACACAAACATTACACAGAAGAAAAATACAAACCGAGAGAGCCGAGAGCGATGCCAATGATGAGCAAAATGACGGTGTAGGGAATACTAGTACGGCGAAGAAGGGTTCTGCATGAAACTCCGATTAACAAACTGATTCCACCAAATAGTACTGCATCTGTTGGCTTCGACGAAGAAGAAGAAGAACTGGTAGAATCTCCTTGCCATAAATTGTACGGAAATGGACCTTCTTCAACTGTCGCCATTATAGCTCAATTTGGGAATTCCTGGAAAAAAAATTCCGCCAAAAATGATGTGTGTATAACTATTTCAATCTTCTCTGCCGTCCCCATATTTATATACTCCATTATACTTCCACATTTTTTAATTTTATATTATCATTTTTTATAATTTATATTATTTTTTATTTAATTTATAATTCTCGATTAAATTTAAATAATTGAATTTTTAAAAATTAAAAAATGTCATATAAATTAAAATAAAAAGAGCAAGTTATCGAAAGATGTTAGCTATCAGTACTGTTAGAATAAGAAATAATATTACCAACACAACGATAAATAATTTTTTTCTCTACCTGTATGAGGTAGTGATAAGATCGGCATTTTTATTTGAAAATTGAGTTGCCATTTGAAAATTCCTCTATTCATTTTTATTTTATATTTTTCAATTTTGTCTCCACCTATTTTATTTATTTTTTGGCATTATTTGAAAAGCATCCTATCACGTTGTTCTTGGATTAAGTGACCAATTAAGAACTTCCCTTGGCCAAAAATATTAAAATATTTTAAAATTATATTTTGTGTTTCATGTAGTGACGGATCCAGATCTGAAAGTAGATCGTTAATTAGTATAAGTGCAAAGGCTAATCGAATACAATCGTGAAAAAGTTAATGAGAAAGTTATGTGTAATATTACTATCAGAAAAGAAGATTTTGAGTCACAAATTATAATGTACTCGATGACTTTTCATATTTTAAAATTAAAATAATAACATCGCTTACACTTGCAAACATCTTATCCTTTACATAGCAAATAAATTAAACAACTTTATATATTTATAAAAGAAATCCTTTAGGAGAATTGATCCAACAATCTTAAAATACAAGTTAAATCCAAGAGTTATTCATTGGATTCTTATTCATTAATTATATAAATTTTGCAATATTTTTATATACTAACACACATTTTATGTCGAGATCAATGGGCGCTCGAGCAACCACAAAGCACTATGAGGATTCGAATCATTATTCATGGTAAATATTTTTTAAAAAAATATCTTTTCCATATATTTTCAGATATATTTTATTTTTCGATTGATATTTTGACTTATCATGGTATTTTTATTTTTTATATACATGAAATCAAAATAACAATAAATATATTCAAATATTTGTTGATAAGCAAGATATATTTTTCAATGATACAAATTAATAATGAATTATATTAGCAACAATTGGAGAGTGTATTAGAAAAATCTTAAAGTACTCAAAATTATAATAATGACATCCTAGTGTTGGAAATGCACCAATTTAGACATTTCTACGGATTGCGATGGTTCACTAGCATACAAATACAAAGTAAAGACTATTTCAATTAAGGTCCCAACACGAGTCGGCGGCACTAATTCCAGATTTTTTGGAGATTTGGGTGACAGAGTAAGCATTTAGCGTTCTTAGATTATTTCAGTGTTCATCTTTTACTTTTTGAGATTAGTCATATTTTGTATAGGTATATATATATTATTTTAGCCCTATTTAAGATTGTATTTATTATCTTAGTAGTTCTGTACTCGTGACTTTCAGGTTTTGAGAGGGATTCATTATGATATGTATATATATTTACCTTACGTTAGTATTGATTACTTGTCGTTTCTGGTTTTTTTCTATAATTGCAACTTTTAGCGAGTTTTTTGCCCATCACTTGAGATTTTGGATCGGAACAAAGTTGAATAGAATTATAAAAAAAGTTGATAGGTGCATAAGTTATCCCCCATTAACAGAATTCAAGGAAGGTTTAATGCATCTGAAAGGGTATTATAGATGTATACATAACACAACCTACTCTAATGTAAGTAATAATGCTTCTATGACTCAAATGTTACGCCATGACCTATTAGATCACATAAAGACAATATTATTATTGCTTTAAAGTCCCCTTTTTCGACGAGATAAAAATGATATAATAAAAAGAAAATTAAGAGGTTGATAAAGAAATGCAAAGTTAAGTTTCCAATAGTGGTCCACAATTTGATTTTTTTTTCTTTTTTTTTACAATTATAGTTGCCATACTTCAACTAAATTTGGTTTGAAAACTCAACCATTTTAATTTAATACTACCAAAAGGAATGGAAAAAACCAAAAAAAAACAACTATATACATCATGAGTAGCAAAAAGGAATATAACTTTGAAGTCTTTTAAGTCAATATTTTTGAAAGAATAATTTTCAAAGTTAGCTGGAAAATGAAAGGTTAAAGATTCATAATGACCTCTCTCAAATCATAGTTAGTGTGTGTTTGTATTAAAGTTATAAAAAATCATTATTATGAAGAAAAAAAAACTATAATATGATTGCTCAAAAAAATTATAGTGGTGGTAAGTTAATTTCTATTATTAATCATAAATTTTGGTTTCGAATTTTGAAAATAAAATTATATTTAGGTAAGAAATATTTATCCTGAAATGAATTTTTTCAGTGTGAATCCAAATTAAACAGATCTCAAAATGAACGTCAAACACCGAATAAAAAAAATTAAAACAAAAGAAAAATGATGCATTTATACGATTTATCAATACTATTAATAACTTGAATAAAAAAAATTAAAACAAAAGAAAAATGATGCATTTATACGATTTATCAATACTATTAATAACTTGATTTTTTGGTAGGTATGTTTTATTTAACAAGTTTCATTTTAATGATCTTAATCCACGTATATTCAAGAGTGGCAAACAAGCGGATCGAGTCGAATGTGAGTTGATCATAAATACGAGTTAAGTAAAAATTGATAAAATACCCAACTCGACTCATATTTTAAATGGGTAAAAACGAGTTATCTAATGAACAATATGGATAAATATACGGTTTATTTAACCTTTGGAAAATATAGAGAAGGATCTATTTTATTATATTATGCATCCTAAGTTGAGAGAATGACTCTACAACAATAAATATATGCAGGTCTTACCACCACCTCACAGAGATATATAGAGAGGTTGATTCCGAAAGACTTTCATCTCAAAAAAATCATCTTCTTAAGCAGAAAATACTAGATATGAAACGACTAGAATGGATAACAAATGAAATATATAGAGACAATAAAAGTAACAAAATAAATGATGGACAATAACAACATAATATATAACGACACGACTACTAACCTACTATAACACAAGGCTCGACATCATCATACCCCTACTAACCTTCTAACCTTTATACCCTAGTACGCGACCTCCACTCCTTTCTCTAAGCTCATGTTCTCGGTGATACGAAGTTGCGTCATATCCTGTTTAATCACCTCCCTCCAATACTTTTTTGGTCTACCTCTACCTCTGCGTGTAATCTCTAAATCCATCTTCTAGCACGTCCTGACAGGAGCATCAACAGTTCTTCTCAACACATGCCAAAACCATCGCAATTGCGCTTCTCTCATTTTATCTGTCACATAGGCCACGCCTAACCCCTTGATGTGTCCACACATTCAAAATACATATTTCTGATCAAATGAGATGTAATAAAGAACTTATTGGTTTATTTTAATTCAATAATTTTTGTTCGAATTTTATAGGTAGACTAAAAGAAATTGATGAATTTGGTATAGATAATAAAGTTCAAACAAAATAAATTAAATATTTTGTTCGCATACAACTTTTGAATAATCACACATAACTTTTGTATAAATCACGCGAATTGTACAAAATTCAAACTGTAATTACAACTAGATATTAGCGTTGAGCCATAAGTAATTCAAACAATAGCTATATTAACTAATTGACTAATATATATTTACTAATCCGGGTAATTCCCCCCCCCCCCCCCTCCCCCCTCCCCCCGCAACCCAACCCAAACCCCCCAAACAAATTATGGACTTAATCTGCCTATCTGATTTATACTAAAACTAGGTAAAATTGGGCCGATAACAAGGCTCTATAGAGAGAGCATTCTAATGATAAAATTTTGGGCCTGGGCTTTGTTCAATGTCAAGTTTACTACTTGAGCCCAACAACAATAACAAGAAGGATCATATATATATAGTTGATTTCAATTTTTTTCTAGAATTGAGGTGTAATTGTTATTTTATCTTTTGCAGATACGTCTATTTTCTCTCCTTTGGTTTGCGGCCTGACTAATCAAGATTCATGTTGAGTATATTTATCAAGGGAGTAAAAAAAATTTATATGGGGAAGTACTCCACTCAAAATTCTCGAAATCGAGACATCTAATCGAAGGTGAAGAGATCTAACTAGTTCACATATCTCCTCGCGTGGTAAAGTCGATATAACTTCAGCATTAGTAAAATTTAGTGAAATAAATTGAAATCTTTTCGTTCTTAATCGATAATTTTATATACGAATTGTGAAAATGGAGAAAATATCCGTACGAAATGCTTCCCCCTTAAATGATCCAATGCAAAGATAATTCAAAGAACTTGTCAATAGAATATTTGCATTTATGTACTCCTTAATACGAAAGATTGATGCATGATATTGATTGATGACGGAAAGTTTATAGTGAAGTTTGATTCGAACTGCTTTTTGCCATAGATATTATCACACTCATAATTTATGTGAAGATTCTTGTTTGCATTGGTTATAAAATATTAAAGTGAGATTCATAGTTATAAGTATGCCGAAAGAAAATGATTTTAGCAAGATAGAATAAGTTGAGAAATAAAAATGACATTTCAGCATCATCTATAACCCACTCGTGAAATCACATGAATGTAGTATAACGAGTATAAGATATTACACAAATCTTATCTCTATCTGTTTGTCATCTCATGAGGATAAAAATACATGATCTTCGATAAATCATCGACTTTAATAAAAAAAAAATTGAAAGCATTCTTGAACTTGACGCAAGTAATTAGTTTCACCCTCGAACTATTGACAGCTTTTAAAAACACCCCTCTACTTGACTAAGTAAACTTAAATACACACTCCATCTGCCACAAGTATTAATAACACCCTTTAACTTGACAAGAATCTAGTGGTATATTTCACCCATGTTGCAAGATTGATGGCGTATTTAAGTCCATTTAATCAAGTAGAAAAGTATTTTTAATCCTATCAATAATTCAAAAGACAAAATTAATAATTCACGTCAAATTTAACAGTATTTTTATTACTTCGCTACAAAGAAAATATTTGAAAACATTTTTTTTTTAATTCTCATTTGGACAAAATGTGCACACTTGGTACCACGTGGGTACTTTGGAGTAACATTTTTATTATATTGATGAATAATAAAGTGCAACATCTATTTTTTTTATATATTTTAAAAATATAAAATAGAAAAAAAAAAAAAAAAGATAAGATAAATGTCAGCCTTCAATTTAATAATTAGTCGGTGCTGAGTTGTTGACTTATTATGGTCTCCCATGCAAACGCGTAAATTGAAAGTACAATAATACCCTCAAACTTCTTCTAAAACATCAATTTAATGACATTATCTTATCTTTTCGGGAAATAAAACTGGATAAATTACGTAATTAAACAAACATATGATATATATTTATATTATATCATTATAGTTTAAATTTTTTTTTTACAATTTATAGTTATAATTAGAGTTTTATTGTTATTTTCTCTCTCCAATCATTGTCGAATATACAAATACATACATACATATATATATATATATATATACCAGTTGCATATATATAATTTTTCAACAGATATATATACATATACCATTTGTCTCTCTCCGTCCTCTCTCGCTCATCTCTCTCCTCCCTCTCTCGATCTCGTACGCCTCTCTTCTCCTTCTTACAATCTCGCTTGCCAGATATACGAATATATGCATATAGATTAGTTACACATATACAATGCAATTATTTGAATGATATGTACATACAATTTGACAAATATACATATACAATTCGCCTCTCTCTCGAACTCGCTCGCCCCTCTCCTATAATATCTAGCTATAATCGTAATTTTAACAAATCATATCTATTTTTTATCTTATTATATTTCAAATGTTTGCTCTTTTTAAAAAATCCTAAAGAAAACAATTTTCATTTTTTGAATTTCCTCCTAATAAAAATTTTATTTCAAGGATAAAATATTTTTCATTAAAAATAATTTATTTTTAAGACTCAAACAGGAGATGTAATAGGTTCATATTTTATCATTAAATGAATTTAAAATCTATGAAATTTGTATCAAATGGATATTACTCCTAATTTGGATTCTTTCAATAAAAATGTTTTGAGTTATTTATTACTTATACACAAGTCGTGTAAAGAATATTTATAATTATGTCAACTAGAAGGAATTATAAATAACTCTATTTATAATATAATGTATTCCCTCCATCTATATTAACTTAATTTATTGAGAAAAATATTTAAAAATATAATTTAAATTATATTTTTCATTATTATCCTTTATGAAAACATAGATGTAACTTTATAACTTTCTTTCTCTATTAACTGCGAGGACCATTATCCGTTGTTACTGAACCTGCTTAATTTATTGTAGACTGCTTTCAAACGACATTGAACTAAGAAAGAGTCTCGTATCAACCAAGTATTTACTTAGAATAAAACTTTGCAAGTAGTATAACTTTAGAAAATATAAATTTCAATAAATAGAAGTTAATATTCATCTTAAATTTTAAATAATTTAATTATTTTAAATGATAAAAAAATCCAAAAATTAAGTTAACGTGCTTCACTAATAGGCTCACGCTTCGACTTTGATCGTATGGACTCGTACCAAGATCGAGTCCTAGACAAGCGGATCTAATTTTAACAGCTGAAACAGTAACAATGAAAATGGCCTCCTCTTTAGTGAGATTATATGAGCAAATATATGAATCAAAATATATTATTGCTATAAAAGCTTGTACAACTATAAACGAAATATTTAGTACCAATTTTTATAGTACTGTTCGAAGAGTCGATACGCTAAGACAGAATGAGTAACATTGAAAAGTATCATAATGTGAAAATTTAAATGACTAAAGTCCAAGAAATAATAAAGGCATTCACACTAAACATGTTGTGAAAAGAATCAAATGTAAAAAAGGAAAAAGAAAAAGTATAAATTTCAATAATCTTTGCCAGATAGACCTCCTTGATTGGTTCCATTTGACAGACAGAATTATATTCCTTTATTTGTTATTGGACAAAACATTTTCTAGAAAAAGTTCTAATATAAAAATATTTATCTAATTAAATCATATACTATAAAATAATTACAAGTAAATTTACATGGTAAGTAGTATTACACTGTTATTACTTTACTCTTCTTCATTTTCTAGTGCAATTATTTATTTATTTATTTATTTGAGTAGAGGGTTTATTGAAAACCATTTTATTATATATTTTCATAAAGTAAGAATAAAATTGTATACATTTCATACTTTTTAAATTTGATTTATAAAATTATGATGAATATTTAAAGCAACTGAAAAAAATAATTTATTAAGAGTATTACTGTAAAATATGGTTGAAACATCTGAAGAAATAATTAATATAAATTATAAAGTAAAATTAAGTAACTGAAACAAATACGTCAATTAGCAGCTGTCTTTTTAACACAAATATAATCATTGAACTATATCAAAATAGTTATTTTATTTTATTTATCCAGTTTAAAAATAAAAACTTAAATTTTTCATTTTGTCTTTGTTTTATTCTAATTCTGATATTTACATGATTTGAAATAATTGATTAGGATGATATAGTAAAGTTATGGTTAAAGCAACTCACAAAATAATTTATTAGCTATAAAATATATTTGAAACAGTTAAAGAAATACTACAACAACAATAACATACTCTGGGGAACAGTTAAAGAAATAACTAATAGAAATGATAAAGTAAAATTAAGTAGCTGAATCAAGTACATCATCGATAATTACCTGCTTAAGCAGACAACTAAAGCAAATATATCGACTGCGATATATATGTAAAAAATATATATGTATTATATGTATTGTTATTGTTCCTCCTATTATATTACCCTATTACTTTGATAACCATGTAAAAATAAATTAATTTTATCATATCAATGTCTAATATATATTTTTTTTTAATAATAAGTCTTTTAAAAGAAGAGGCATCCCACACAAAAGGATAAGTCAAAGAATCAACTAGGCCAAGTCTAGAACACCAACTTTGGACAATTCAAAAAGAAAATATCAACCACATTCTAATGGAAAAAAAAATCAAGAATATGATGCCAATAGGCAACTTTCCCACCCTTGACAAGTCAAGGTACAAACTTTTCAACACAAAGTACAATTCATATAAAGCACATCTCACTTGCACCATCTAGATCTACTAATTAACTAGCAAAATGCTAAAATTTGATTTAGTAAAACATAGAAAATCCAATCATTTAAATACAATTACAAATTTTGGAATCTATAGTCTTTTATGTCAACCACTAATAAAAAAAATCTAAACTTTTTGACCATTACTTTACTTTTCCTCGCTATGATTTTCGAGCCAACTTATGTGCGCCTCAATTATTTTATCAGATACCTACTACTTTCTACCAGCTCAAATACTGTAGCAACTGTCTCTCCATTGCTTTACTTTTCCTTGCTATGATTTTCGAGCCAACTTATGTGCACCTCAGTTATTTTATCAGATACTTGCTACTTTCTACCAGCTCAAATACTGAACAACTTGTTCACCAAAACTTTGATAGATAAGAAAAATTTATTGAGAGTTAAATTCCGATATCCAAAATTTACTTTGACTACTAAATTATTATAATCCAAAAATTTGAATCTAGCAATGTCATATATAAATCTCTAATCTCAAATTCACCATAGATTAAAGATAAAAGAAAAAGCAAAATAATTACCATGGTGGTTGAATCATCATTACCACAAACATTAAACTCCAACAACAAACCAAACAAGCTAAGATCTATTAGATTTCCAAGACTCTCTTCCTTGAAAAAAACATCCTCAAATTGCTCAAAAAAATCCAAGCTTTCTTGTTTCTGCATTCATCCACCAAGTAATAACTCATCCCCAGAGAAACTAAGTCCAGTCAAAATGCCAGATTTATCACCAAATTATATGAAGATTACAAGTAGCTATGATGCAAAGAAAGGAAGTAATTCTCAGGTAAATTAAGTTTCTTTATTCTTGATTTTTAGTACTGCTGACCAAGTCTTAGTAGTCTATTATGAATAAGAAAATGTGTTGATAAAGACTTTATAATATGAAATTTTATTACTTGTCAAAGTTATATTGATCAAGATTGGCAAAATTTCTCATTTCTATGACACCCCTTTTGTGTTTCAGAGAGGTGTTGGATCAGTAGATGTGATTTCAGCTGATTCATCTGATTTGTGTACACAAAAAAAGGATGACAGAATCAAGAACAGACCACTAATGAAAAAGATAATGAAGAATTTTGGTAGTACAAGGTCATTTAGAAGGAGGTCATCAAGATCAATGACAACAATCAAGAATCATAGTCATGCTAAATCACTATCTGATTCAGTTGATCAGTTTTCAGAATCATCAACACCACCACATTACAGTAAATCAACAAGTTGTTCTGAAGGTAAAAGCTGTTCTCATTCAAGTTTACATCATAGTTGTGAATCTAGCTTTGATAGTAGTGATCAAAGCAGGAGTCCGCGAAGAAAATATTCGCAGACTCTATCAAGAACAACTAGTATGAGAAGTGTGAAGATTTTGATAAACAAAGCTAGTTTTAAATCCAAAAGGGGTACCTCAAAATGCTGTCAAATTCCTGATAAGGCAACGTGTTCTTCGACGATTAAGGATTCTAAGTTTAAGGAAGATGTTGTGTTTCAACCTGGACAAACTGAATCTGATAGGATGTCTAAGTTCAAAGTTTGTTCATACCATCATTGTTCTCTCCATGGAGGACACTATGATGATCCTTCACCCCCCGTGAAACGCGTGTATAGGAGGAAAAGATTGTTGAAATCACAAAAGAGCATTAGAGCAAAAAGAGAGTTTAGTACTGTTGATGAAAATGCACTTACTGAAAAGGATCAGTTGAGCTCCAGTCTTGATCCTTCAGTTTGTGGACAAAGCAGTGCTGCAGAAGATGCTGGTGTTTTCGATGTAAACGAGGCAATTGAATATGCTGAAACTGACTTTGGTGTAAAACAAAGCAGTGGTACTGAAGATGCTGTAATTTTCAAAGTGAATGAGTCTATTGGATATGCTGATGTTGCTGAAATTGCCTTTGATGAAACATCTTTTCCGGAGCAAAGTTCCAAGGAGACACTCAACATAATGAGCAAATACTCCGAAAAAGAGCAGGACAGCCTACTTACTGCTTCAAAGTGTTGCAACTATATGGCACGAGGGCGGAGTGACTCAAGAGATGACAGTGTTACAACATCAGCTGCATCTGGTCTCGTGCAGGAGAGAGATCGTTCACATCTCTTAAAGCAAAATGATAGTGTCTCTACATTTGGTGGGGATGAAAGTAGCAAAAGAGAACTGTCTAATGATGCGCCATTCACCATCACAACAAGGCCGGTGTTTGATCTTTTTAATGGAGCAAAATGTAGCATTGATACAGCATCACCTGCTATATCTGGTAACGATGAGAGTAACAACAGAGAACTGTCTAAAGATGGATCATTCCCCATCTCCACGAGACCGGTGTTTGATATTTTTTATGGAGCAAAATGTAGCAACGAAAGCTCTTCTGTTTCAGCTAGCAATATGCAGGAGAAAGATAGCAAAGCTGATCCGCACAAGGACCTGGATAGCACATCAGGTGAAGTTGGGGATTCTGAATCCAAGAATTGCCCTCCAGTTGAAGTTGCTGAACCCAAGAAGAAGTATGTGAACATGTGGAGTTTGATTCGTAGGCACATGGTCTCAGATGCATCTGCAGAACCCGAGAATAAACAGATCAGTGGAGCTGACAACGAAGAAAATCAACAGGATGGTGCTAACAAATTGCCTTCAGCAGAAAGTTCTGACTCATTTTTAGATTTTGCTGAAAGAGAACCGATACCTGCAAATGAGGATGCAGAAAGTCAAGAAATTGAACTGAGGAAGCTTTTTACAATCAAGCTCGTACGAGAAGCAATCGAGAAGATTCTTCTTCCAGAAGTTCAATCTGATAACCAGTCAGTTACAAGTGAGTCCAGTGTAGATCAAGAATCCTTTGAAATGAATCAAATACAAGGTATGAAATTAGTACCACTATTTGTCTTTCATTTTTTTATTAGTTAGAGTTTAAGAATGAGTAGATGTGTGTATTTTCTCACTTTAAGAATGTTTTTGAAATTTTCAGACAGCAAGAATGAGGAGGCAGATGCAGGATCGATGTCAAAAACTCTGAACGCAGAAGACGTTGGTGGCTCAAAGAAGGAGATAACACCAAAAGAAGTGAAAAACAAATCCGAGAAGAGAGCCCCAAAACACTGGAGTAATCTAAAAAAATGGATACTTCTCCAACGTTTTGTCAAGGAATTGGAGAAGGTGAGAAAGATCAATCCAAGGAAGCCGAGATATTTGCAGTTGAATCCTGATCCTGAAGCAGAAAAGGTGAATTTAAGATCTCAAACAGCTGATGAGAGGAAAAGAGGAGAAGAATGGATGCTTGACTACGCGCTTCAGCAGGCGATAAGTCAACTTGCTCCTGCTCAGCAAAGAAAAGTGGAACTGTTGATAAAAGCATTTGAAACTGTGGTTCCACCACAAGGAGACAATAGCCAGACTGCATTTTCTAAGCTCAGAGTTAGCAAGGAGAATGGATTCATGTCTACAGCAGGCAATACGGGGTGTAAGGCAGAGAAAGTTATTGCAGGCATAGACCGAAAGTGTGAAAAAAGTGACTGCTCTATGTACAAAGATCATGATTTTCAACAGTCTATACCTAGACAGAAGGCGGATGAAGTGACAAGCGCTTCAAATGATGAGCATTTGGTAGAGGGAAAAGCTCGGAAAGAAGATCAGGAAGATAGTTCAAATGATTCGGGGAAAGAATCCTCCGAAGCAGTTGATGGAGCACAAGAAGATGTGGGGTCTGTTGTGAGAGACAGGAAGTTGGAGCTTGAAAATCATGATGGCGTTATTAGTGAAACATCTAATAAAATGCAGAGCTCAATTGCAGATGGCGAAAAAAATTCACTGACTGCAATGAGCATCCAGAGTTCAACTTCAGCATGTGATGCAGCACTGCAAGAAAATGTAACTATGGAAGAGACAGAAAAAGAATGTGAGAAAGCACCTAAACGTGTTCGGGGTTTTTCTCTCTTATTATCAATGTCTGATCCAAAGGAAGAGGATGGAGCATCCAAGGGGCAGGTGGATAAGCGGAGTTACGTAAGCATGTGGCACATGATATCACAGCATGTTTTATCAGATGTTGCATCAAAAGTTGGAAATGAACTACTTGATGGAACTGATGATGAGGTAGAAGACAGTAGTACACCATCTGAAAGGAAAACATGCAACACTCTCCAAGATTTCTCCGAGACAAAGGATGATGCAGAGACAAGCAGGGAAGATCATAATCCAAAGCAACACGGGAGAAGTTTCTGCAGAGATGATGCTGTCAAACTCATACGAGAGGCAGTAAATGAGATCCTTACAACTCCAATTCAAGATGATTCATCAGATACACAGTCAGTCACCAGTGACATAATCCAGGACCAGGAACTCTCAGAAGTTGAAAGTGAAGTGAATAATCGCTCAAATTCTACAGAAAGCTTGACGAATCTTGACATGGGTGAAGGTGGAAAGTTGTTGGATCAAGAAATGAAGGATTCGAAAGAAGAGGGAGCACCTTCAGTAGCCAAGAACAAACCCGAGACACAAAAGTCCAAGAACTGGAGCAAGCTGAAGAAGTTGATCCTCCTCAAGAGATCAATCAAGGCACTTGAAAGAGCGAGGAAATTCAACCCGCGAGCGCCTCAGTTTCTTCCCCTTACACCTGATCAAGAACCAGAAAAAGTGGACTTGAGGCATCAAATGACAGATGAGAGGAAAAAAGCAGAAAAATGGATGCTTGATTATGCAATGCAGAACTTAGTCACCACATTAACTCCTGCTAGGAAAAAAAGAGTGGCAATGCTCGTGGAAGCCTTCGAAGCAGTTGTTCCGCTCCCAGAAGTATGAACAAGTTAGATTGGTGGCAAATTCTTTCACTGCTTGTAAGAAATATGAAGGTGAGCATACGTTCCTATATTCGTTCTAATTCACTTATTGCGACAAAATCGAATTCACTATATAAAATATTTTACTAAATAACAAAATGGAAACTCATAGTTAACTCTATCGAGTTAACAGATGTCTAGGCCAATTTATGCAGTTCTTAATGCTTTTGCTATACAGTGAGGCTACAAAGAACAGTTAGCCAATCGCTAACCGTCCAAAGAGAACGATAAATTCTGACAATGCTTATTGATTTAACTCAACTATAAGAAAAAATTTCTCATTTCTGGTGACTAATATATGCAGGTTATACAGCGGCCTACGCAGGTACACAGAGGCAATGTCAGAAAATTGATCGCGTGGGATAGTCATCTGCTCGTCGTGTATTTGCACTAGCTTTCTTCTATTCTTTTTGAGCAGCAATTGGTAGATAGCTACTGGATGTAAGGGTGCACATGAGATTTTGTATAGAAAATAGATAGGCTCTATTATACTTTCTGCTACAGAGTGTATTCTGTATTACTATGACAATAATATTATAAGCTCTGAGAATGGTCATGTTTGTATGTAAATAGCATGATTACATAACATTCTTCATTGTGCATATATATTACCCCATAGGCTCATACTGGAAAACAATGAAATGATACAACATTATGTTCAAAGAGACAACAGGAGGTTATGGAGGTCGCGGATTAATTAGGGAAAAAGAGAAAATCAATAGGTAGTTGAGCTTTGTCTAGCTTGTTTCCTATTTATACTAGTAGTCGTAGTATTTTTCTCGTAGTTGCATGTTGTACGACATTTGTTACTCATTGTGCTTCAGTTATCGCATTAGTTTGTTATTGTTATTGCTCCAATCCTCTTTTGAGTGCTATGTTATGTTTTAAGTTGCTATGATATCCGTTACTCGAGCCAAGGATCTTTGGGAAATAACCTCTTGGCCTTCCTTTTTGAAATAGGGGTAAGGTCTTATACGCTCTACCCTCCCCAAACCCCGCTTTTGGGCTAACACTGGGTTAGTTGTTGTAGACAATAGGAGTTCACTATATTAAAGAGCAGAATTACGAAAGTAAGCTCATATATTTGGTGAAACTCAAGACCTCAGTTAGGATTCAGGAAAGATCATAAGCGTCTATATCGTCAAATTGATTTTCAACTGAACGAAAGAAGATATTGTAACCGTAAAATATGGTACCCTCATTGAAATGCGTACATTTGTCTCATGCACTATGATGATGGTGAGAGGTGATATATTTTAGTGATAATTTCAAATATATACAATAAACTAATAAATTTACGACAAGTATAGCCCTTTTTTATTTACATAAAAAATAACCCAAAATCATAGAAAATATACATGACTATGAGATATAATTTGACAAAATTCATAGAAAGTATACACTGACAATACAATATAGATTACTTATACATGCACTATACATTGAATATACATTACGATACACTCAAAAATTAAATATAGCTTGACTATATATGAGATATACACTGACTATCCATGTCTATACAACGAATGACTATTTTTTTTATAAATATTTTGACCGCGGCCATGCACTATAATTGCCCCTATATATTTTATATGGTTCGATACCCCCAACTGGGCTATTGTCATGAAGTTTTGCGATACAAACTTTGAGATTTTATTACTCCACTGTTTTTTATTACTGCTTCCGTCTCATTTTATGTGGCATCCTTTGACTTAGCACAGTTTTAAGGAGAAAAGGAAGATTTTTGAAACTTGTGGTCTAAAATCATTTTTAGATATTTGTGTGACTAAGAATTATTTCATTAAGGGCAAAATGAGAATTTTAAAGTTAAATTATTTCCAATTAGAGTAAGGACAGACCAAAAAAAGAAAGAGTGCCACATAAAATAGGACAAAGAGAGTATTATTTTTATAAGAATGATATTTTTTTAAAATTTGGATATAATTAAATTTTAAACTTGTAATTTTATTTTTAGTAAAATGATTTAACGTCACACTCATGTCTATAATTATTTTTAATAGATTCTCGACTTATACTTGAAGTACAATATTAAATTCATTTTTCCACTTGGTCCTTAAAAGTCACCTTCCTATGTTAAATATTTTATGCAACTTTTTTTGTTTTTCCTTTCTAGAAATCACATTGGTACACATTAATTGAATAAGGAAACTACTTGATAAACAAGGCATAGTCAAATCTTTATGCTTTAATTTTCCTTTTCCTATTTCTCTTTGGAATTCCATTTTTTTTCTCTATAAATACACATCAAAAATAAAATATCAACACATAAAATCACTCAAAAAGAAATTTTAGACCAAAGTTTTAAGTATATTATTAATGGCAGGGCTTCAATATTACTTTTTTCCTACTGATTTCTACTATCCAAGGCCACCAAAGATATCTACTGATGATGGTACTGCTAAGACAGCGGCGGTGCACGGTGGCGTTCTTGAAACTCCGGTGAGTGGCGCCACCATGGACCGCCGTAACATGTTGTTACAAGACAAGATTCTTAAAGTGTCAACACCATTGTCAATGAATTTGGTTAGGTATCAACCAGTGTTAGTCTCCAAGAATGAAGGAACTAATTGGTGGACAACAAATTACTAGAAGTTTTCGTTCGGTATTTGATATCTGTATTGAAGGTATGGGAGGATTAAATGCTAGAAGAGCTAGCTTTAATGCAATAATTTTTTTCTTTTTATATACTAATGTATTAATTCTTTAATATACATAATCATATAAATTCTTGTATTATAGCAATATAATTGTTTGGATCAATATTTGATTTATCATTTTATTATTTTTGATGATTTAGCAACCAGTTAATTTTGTTGCCAAATCAACAAGTTCCTTTTTTTTTTTTGGCATTTGACTTGATTCATCGATTTGGTTTGACTTGATGTAACTCGTAATTAAGGTTCTTTTGGATCAATGGTCCAAAATAATTATTATGATATTAATTTAATGTAAAAAAAGAAGATTATGATTTATAGCTATATATTATAGGAGAGAGACGAGTGAGAGATAGAGAGAAAGTCGAGAGAGGCAGATTGTATATGTATATTTGTCGAATCGTATGTTATATATACGTCAAATCATATATATATATTATACAAAATTCAAACTGTAATTATAGCTAGATGTTTGCCGCAAACCATAATTAATTCAAACTATAGTTATATTAGCTAATTAACTGGTATATATTTATTCGCCTAATTTTTCCTTTATTATTTGGATCCTTCACTCCAACCAATAACCATCGACTCTTCAAAACCCCCTTTTTTTGTGTGTGTCTATAAATAAGTCCACAACCTTTCCAATTCTTTAAAACAACACAAAAAAACAAAGTGATTTTTAACAGTTTTCATGGCTGGCCTTCAATACAATTTCTTCCCAACAGATCTCCTTTATCCTCTCCAAAAAACAAACAAAAACATCAATACTTCCCAACAAATCTCTCTTTTAATCAAAACCAAAAAGACAAGTGATGAAATTCTAGATGATTCGAAATCATATAATAAATTCATCAGCAATAACAACAACAACAACAATAACGTCCTTAAAGCCAATTCTTCTTCATCATCTTCTTTTGCCTTGGCTCCCATCACAAAGCACGAGGAGAATCAAGATTACGATCAAACTCAAGACCTCTGATTATAATAATAAGGTCTTCTTGATCATTATATACGTAGTAATATAATCTACGAGAAATAATCTCTGAGGATCAACTGACAAGACCCTCAAAGTCATCTCAAAAAATCTAGATTAAGTATATTATTTTGTGGCTTTTTTTTTTAAATTTTATAGTCAAGAAATCACTAACAATTTGGTGTGCATGTATCTCTTTGTTTCTTTGATGAATATATGTGTATTGGAGACCTTTTGATGTTGTAAAAGGCTTCTCCAAAGTCATCAAATATTCAAATGTTATTGATGTATCATATTAATATTATTTTGTCTTTAAATAATAATAATAATAAGTGTTGTGATTTGTCTATAATTTCCATTTTGATGTCTTTTTTTGGTTTCTCAATTTTCCTTTTTTTGTCTTCTCTTGGATGTGAAAATATTGCATAGTGATGACAAGATATTCAAATTCTTCAAAGAGAAAAAAGTGAATATGATTAATAATATAAATGTTAATTATGGTTATGGGGCTTTCTTAGTATTGTTTATCCTAAGTAAACAAAAAAACTTAGGATAAACCTAAGTAATTATCATTAGATTTTTATTCTGATCATTTGGTTTCATATTTAGTATTTTCTGCTTTTGGGGCTGATATTTTTTAGACAGGGGGTCTTTCAGAAACAACCTCTGTATCTCTATGAGATAGTTATAAAGTTTGCGTATATTTTACTCTTCTTAGATCTCATTTGTGGAATTTCACTAGAGATATGTTATCGTTATATATAATTGTATATATCACCCTTCATTTAATAAATAAAAAAGGTAATATATATATCATTATGAACCTTCTTTTTTCTATTAAATAAATTCAATTATGCTCATAATCAATTAGTCAATTCAACTTTCTTGTTCATTAGGGAATGCACCTTTTCAAAAAATAAAATAAAAAAAGTCAAAATGTTCTACCTAATTAAAATATTAATAATTATATATAAAAAAAATAAGAAATGAATATTCTAGAATGTCCTCAAGAATATTCAAGATTGACTAATAAAGTTTAGTTTATTAATCTTTTGACTTCATGAAAAAGAAAGACTCTAATTCTTACAAATTAATTTTATATATATATATAAAGTTACATTTTTATTAATTCGTTTATTATTAAAAATATTCCTTTAAATTTCATATTTATAGCATTTTTTGATAGCCACACAAATTTGAGAATTTCATTGTTTTTTTTAAATACTTTAAATTTGATTATTATTAAAAATATTCCTTCAAATTTTTATATTTATCGTTAATAACATCTTTTGATTATTAGAAAAAATTGTAATTTCACAAAATTGTTCTTTTATTAAAAAACATTTATAATTAAATTATGTCACATAAATTAAGTACAATAAATATAAGTACCTAAATTATTTTAATAAAGTAGATTTTTTTAATTTTTTTTTTTTTTGTGGTGAGTAGGGTATTATTTGTTGATTGACTTTCTATAATTATGTAACTTATAAAAAGTTGTGGTTCTAAATGTTTTTGTGTTTACTTTTTGTTGTCCTCTTAAAGACTTTAACCAAACAATGCATGTGAATTAGTCTATATTTTCTTTTTTTTCTTTTTAAAAGATTATTTTTCACGAAAAAGTCAATCTAGTATTGATTTATCAAAAATCTCGATTTCAGGAGTCTATTATAAGAAATAAAAAATTATTATATTCTCTTGAGCGATATTCTCCTTTTTATCTATTAAAACATTTAAATTATTATCGAACTAAAATGGATATATCTATTATAAAATCGAATTAACAACTTTTGCTTGAATTTTTTAGGTAGCTAAAAAAAAAGAAAGAGAAATTTTCGCATATAGTCACTCAAAAATATGTTAATTATGCTCCATAGCTATAGTTTGAGTAATTACATTTCGTAACTATAGTTATAACAACGTTTGTATAATTCGTCCAGCGTTTGTATAGTTTTATATAATTTGCTACACAATTCGCAATTTTTGTATAACGTTTGTATATTTCACAATACAATTCGTTTATAACATTTGTATAATTCGCTATACAATCCACAGTGTTTGTATCTATATAATTTGATTCGCAGACAACGTTCGTACAATTGTGAAAATTATATAATATTCAAACTGTAATTACAGCTAGATATTTATCACGAACCGCAATTAATTCAAACTATAGCCATATTAGCTAATTAACTATTTGCTTTATACCAAAATTATAATCCTAACTAATAGGTTGAGTATGAAGCAAAACATTAGAAATTCTAAAATGAGCCAACCAAAAAACAACAACAAACTTTTATACAATAAAAAACTTAAAAAGAATTACATGAGAGGGTCTATAATAAGTGAAATTAGTAACTTAAAAATAAGACAAACAATATTTTACGATAATTATTTTCATGGTCAGTACATATAATTTCAAACTATATAGCTTGGCCTCTTTAAAAGTGTCAGCAAATGCATGCCAGATTCTTTAAAAGTAGCATATTTTCGAAGAATTTAACACGAATACGATATTGAAAGTGAAAAATCCGCGCAACTTAGATTTTAAGGACATTTAGGGCCTCCTCTCTTAGTCTTCCAATTATTGTAACAAGGGCAAACTTGTTTGTTCCCATAAGTCCCAGCAGGAACACAGAGGCATTTTGCACAACATTTTTGGCAAAAGAACATACATGGCTTCCTATATTGTGTATTTGAGCATCTATATGTGCACTTTGGTAAACAATCTGTAAATATATCCAAAAAGAAAATTAATAAAAATATTTAATTCAAATAATATAACATGACACTTTGAAAAAAGAATGAATTAAAATTTAAATTCTCATGAAGAAAGAAATTTTATTAATGGTGTCCGATTGACCATACTTCGACTACTCTAGCATGTGGCCAAGAGATCACAATTTGAATACGCGCAAGTACTTCCTCCATTTAAAAAAGAACGACCCAGTTTGACTTGACAGAGAGTTTAAAAAAATAAAGAAGATTTTTCAATCAAGTGGTTGTGAATTAAAGTTATGTCAAATGTATCAAAATGCACTTTAATCTTGTGGCCTGAACCATGTCACGTGAAAAATTAAAATTAAAGTGTTCTTTTTTAAACAAACTAAAAAGAGAAGCAGGTCATTCTTTTGAAAAGAGAGGGAGTGCAAAATTTAATAATATTTAAGGGAGTTCAAGATTTGATATATACACATTGAATTACATTTAACCTATATATCCAATATAATTTTCGATGAAGGATATTCAACCAATATATTTTGAGTATATATATAAAAAAAAATAATTTATTTTTAATTACCTTGAGGATGAAGGCTACCAGGAGTAGTACCATTCTGAAAAGAAAAAAAAAACATTTTTTTTTAATTTTAAGTAATAATTAGCAACTTCATAAATTTGAAAAAAAAAAAAAAGGACTAAAAAAAGTGAGAATCCAAACAAGACTTACCATAGGTAAAGTGTTAGGAGGTTGTGGTTGAGGTGCTGGAGACATTGTTATTATTGTTGCCTGATATTTATACATAAGAAAAAAGAAAGAAATAATTAAAAAAATTATTTTGACGAATAAACTATATAGAAAAAATACATAAAATTTATCGACTCTAGATTCTGAATTCGCTATAACTTACTTGGTTTCCAACAAGAAGCAACATTATTAGAAGAGGGAGTATTAGCACTAGGCTAAGTTTCTTCACCATATTAATTGACCAAAAGAGAGAAATGAGGTTTGATGTTTTATGTTGGAAGGGAATATTTGGATGAGGTATTTATAGACAATTGGAAACTCAAAAAGTTTGTAGAATTCTATGGTTACTTTACAATGTGGATAGACACTTGCAAAAATTAACATTCTTTGATAGCAACATGATTGTTATATATATATACATCGCTATGAATTGTGGTGGGATGATAAAGATTTTTTTTTCTAATTTTTTAGTCAGAAGTTTCAGTTTCGATTTTAATAATAGGACACACTAAAGTCGTCCTGATAGGGTTCTATGACACGAATTCACGAATCCTAATTAATCAGATTTATGAGTTTCGTAAACATAGATATGGTTTTGTTAGTTTGTTATTGTGTTGACTAAAGTGAATTGAGATTAATAAAGCCAATGAATTATACATACCAAATGGTTAATTAAAAAAGTAATTTTTGGTGAGTTTACTGTGGAATGATTAAGACTATTCTTTTTAATCTTTAATCAAAAGTTCTAATTTTAATTTTTTTATTTTATTTTAGAAATGAAGTATTTTTTGATAAAAAACACTAAATTAAGTTGTCTTAGTAGGTTTCTATGAGACAAATTCAGGAATTCTACTTAATCCGATCAATTAGTTTTGAATACAAAAATCAAAAGTTTCAATTTCGATTTTAGAAATGAAGTATTCTTTGATAGGACACAGTAAAGTTGTCTTGATAGGGTTCTATGACACGAATTCATGAATCTTAATTAATCAGATTAATGAGTTTCGTAAACATAGATATGGTTTTGTTAGTTTGTTATTGTGTTGAATAAAGTGAATTGGGATTAATAAAGCCAATGAATTATACATACCAAATGGTTAATTAAAAAAAGTAATTTTGTGAGTTTACTGAGGGACGATAAATACTATTCTTTTTAATCTTTAATCAGAAGTTGTAATTTTATTTTTCTTAGAAATGAAGTATCTTTGGATAGATAACACTAAATTAAGTCTTCTAAGCATATGGTTTTGTTAGTTTGTTGTTGTGTTGAATAAAGTGAATTGAGATTAATTAATTCAATGAGTTATATATGTCAAATAGTTAAATAAAAAATGTCACCAACAACAATAACATATTCGTTGAAATCTTACAAGTGGAGTTTACAGAGGTAAAATTTACGTAGAACTTACCGCTAGCTACCTAATGGAGATAGAGAAGTTATTTCCGAAAGCTCCTGATTAAATAGAAGAGTACTTTTTCAAAATACTTAGGCTCTGAAACATAGTACACGCCTAGAACTGGTGATGCAAATAATGCGGTATCTATTGGAATTGGAGCGTATCCAGATGTAATTTACCAAGTCAAAGCAAGGGATTTGTGAGTTTATAGTAAATATTAGATCAATTTCAACACTATTTGTATTTACATGCATGATTACGAATAGATTTTTACGATAAAAATTAACTGATAACCCTGAAACCCACTATCACATATTAAACTATCTTGATAATGTAAAAAATATTTACAATGTATATACAACATATACAAAAAAAAAAAAAGAAAGAAAGGAAGTTGGTGGTCAATTTACAAGGGGAAAACAGCCAAGAATCCATGTGAAAAATCCAGAATATGAAAATGAAAGTAGAAGAAACTTCACATGTGTTGATCACTAGCTCTCACATGTTCCCAATAAGATTTTAGAGGTCTGCAATGTTCTTGAAGACCTAAAAGATAAAAACTTACATAAACCATATAACATTCAAAAGAAAACAAAACTCTTTATCTTCAAAATATAACTACTTATATTATAAAACTAAAAAAAAGGAGAAATTTACGCCGAGAGACGCTTCACTTAAAATAATTATAAAAGGAATAGCGCTCGTTGTATAGGCATGTATAGTCAGTATATATTTGTGTATCATAATGTATATTTAGTGTATAGCTCATGTATAAGTAATATACATTGTATAGTAGTGTATACTTTCTGTAACTTTTGACAAATTATATTGTATAATCATGTACAATTTCGCTGATTTTGAGCTATTTTTTACGTAAATATCCATAAAAAAAATTCTTCATGACAAGTGGGAGCTAGGAAGATGATTCATTCAATCTAATAATCTATTCAAACTTCTTTTGAACATTGTCTCTTCCTTTATACTCCATTCGTTCACTTTTACTTGTCACCATTTCGCTTATCGAGGTCAAATTATATAAACTTTGACCATCACTATAAGATGTATTTTTTTATCGTATTAGTATGAGAAGAATTGCAGCTGATAGTATTTTTTGTATAGTTTTCAACCATCTAAATTTTTAAATTTCAAAATTCAAATATTTAATTTAACTTTGAAGTTTAGTCAAGTTGACTTTGAAATACGATGACAAGTAAAAGTGAACAGAGAGAGTAATAAGAACAGAATTCATATGCATGCACCTCAACTAGTTCATTTATTTTACCAAGTCAGTTTGTGAATATTTCGACTATTTTAAGGAATTCATAGAGTATTGGCTATCGATTCAACTTATAAATACCTCAACTATTCCATTGATACTTGCTGTCTTCCGACCGACACATATAACAGATAATTTTGTTCACCGAAACTTTGACACATCAAATAAAACTATTTAATGTTTTTCTTTTTGTGTCTTTGCGCTTATTTCGTTGATCACTAGGCTAAACTTCTCGTGAACCATAATTTATCATTTTGCCAGAAACTTTTCTAGTTGTTTGCAACCTTCTGTCCTTGCTTTTGTCTTTTCTTGGAAGTTTACTAACTTTTGGAGTATGTGTGGACCATAAATCTTTTTGGATTTAGCATGTTGGTGTATTATTGAGAACACAATTTTAGATAGAAAGCAGTCGATATCGCGTATTAGAATAGAAGGTTAGACGGATAATAGGGGTAGGATAATATCTAACCCTGTAATGTAGTAGGTTAGGTGGAGATAGTCGTGTCTTTATATATTGTGTTGTTATTAACAGATGTTTTCCATTCTAGTCGTTTGATTTCATATTTAGTATTTTTTGCTTTTGGGAATGATATTTTTGAGATGAGGGTCTTTCGGAAACCACCTCTCTCTACTTCTATGAGATAGTCTATAAGATTTGCGTACATTTCACCTTCCCCAGACCTCACTTGTAAAATTTTACTGCATATGTTATTGTTGTAGTATCGTAATAGGACCAAAATTGAAAATTTTCATGTTCTAGCATCTTTTAATATAACAATAACATACACAGTAAAATCTCACGGTACACAAATTATACCCCTACTTTTAAAGGTAGAGGAGGTGATTTCCGATATTGACCCTTGGCTAGCAAAATCTTTTAATGGGTGCAATAGAGGCACCTAGTAATTACTAATATGATTAAAAGAATTGCATTGTCAACAAAATTCAATTACTTAATTCAAATGGCTCACGCAGTAATACTATTTTTGCAGTAATGAATGTATGAAACACTGGTTTACACAAGATTCTTCTTGATCAAAGCAACTTAGACAAAACAGACAAAATTAAGGTTGTTGAGGGGCAGCTCCTGCTGGTTGAGGCTTCTGCTGATAAGCAGCTTGCTCACCAGCAGGAGGTGGGGGAGGTGGTCTGGCAGCTTGATAAGGCGGGGGATACTGCTGATAATGTGGAGGCGGTGGTGGTGGCATATACCCATAGGATGGTGGTGGATAGTAAGGCGGGTAAAATTGACCTTGAGGTGGAGGTGGAGGTGCCGGTGGATATGCATAATGCTGTCCTTGTGGGTGTTTCTCAGAACCAATCTTGTTTTCAGGCCCTGATCCTGCAGCTGAACTCGAAGCCCCTTCCTGAGATGGAACCACGGCACCCATCCTTTGAGGATCCATTGACGGATAATATGCTCTTTCCTGCTGAGGCATTGGCGGAATGTTGAAGTATGGCATCGGTTGTGAGGGGTGTTCCAGAGTGCCTGGGGGTGGAGGAAGCTGAATCTGTTGTTGTGATATTACAGCTCTGGGCAACAATCCACTGTGAGTCACTGCAGCCTGTTGCCTTGCTTCATCAGACAGCTCGGTCTCTGGTTTAGGAGCTTGTGGTCTCCCCCAGAGCAACTTCAGTCTCAAGCCCTTTATCACGAGCTTGTTAGCTAGTTCCTCAGCGGCCTTCTCTGCACCTTCTCTTTTAGTGTAGGTTACAAAAGCACAACCACGCTGCAACACCATTTTAATGGACTCGATTTCTCCATGTGCGTAAAACTGGTCCCTTAGGTCCTGCTCACTGATTCTTGCATCAACACCACCCACATAGAGGGTTCTAATGCTCTCGTCATCAGGGGGCTCCAATGAAGGCATTTCACCTGCCTTACTAAGTAGCTTCATCGCCACAGGATCATTAACTCTGCACCCATTGAAAGTAACATAATGACTACACTTCTTAAACCAAATATATGAACAAGGTAGTAATACAGATCCTTTAAGTTAATAACTATTATTAGAATAATTAATATTCAGGAAAGAGCACAGGCAACAACATGTCACTAATCTAGCCACAATGAAGGTGGACATTTCAAAGTTGTAAACAGTACAACATTGGCTTCTTAGAGTATGAGAAGAATTGGATCTCTCCAGCATTGTCTAATAAACTTATAATCCAGAAGACAGAACCATGCAGTTAGGGTGCCCTCGATAGTCTTACTTTCTCATCAAAACTTATAATTAAAAATGCAGTTAGGGTCTTTGGATTGGCTTTTTTTTTTTTGGCTTTTGGCTTTTAGCTTTTGGCTTGTAAGCACTTTTTAAGTTTTGAAAGTGTTTGGGTAATACGCACTTTTTTAAAGCTGAAAAAGTCGCCAAAAAAGGCCTTAAGTAGGGGTCCCTAACTTATGGCTTTTGACTTTTAACTTATAAAACACTTGAAAAAAGTCAATCCAAACACCCCCTTAACCTATGTCACCTAGACCTGTCAAGGGTGCGGACATGGATGTCTCCTGAGGTGTTTGATTCAGTGACCATTTAAGAAAACAAAAAGCATTCAATTTAACAGGATAAAGATTCAGTTGCACATACCCATAGTAACGGTCCTTGATGTTTTGTTGCGACAACTCCCCAGTCTCTGGCATCTCATGCCTATAAGGGCACTCCAAACCTCGTGTACATTGACCACGTATATAGAAACTGCAAACATGTGCCCGATTTCTCTTGTAGTATGGAGTTGTTCTTTGAAGCTTCAAAATAGTGTCATTTGCACGGACTTTCCCATATGAAGATTCATAATCAATCCCTGCTCTTGCCTGTTCAGAAAGAAAGCACATGTCAACAGAGGAACATAGAAAAGCAAAGTGATTAGTATACAACAGTTTTCTGAAGCAAATCTTTTACGTTTACTTTCTATCGCCAGGTTCTATATATATGTATCCTTAAGCTATGTCATTCCTTAGGTACTCCTTCCTCAGAGGTGAGGAAGGAGGGGAAACCCAATAGGAGCACAACCCAATTAATCCATTTTGGGCTAAAAGAAAGTTTCAGCTCAAAGATTCAGCAACTTCTCCAATAAGCTAATTCACATTTGCACTCTGAAAGTTGAAAGTAAAAACTGTTCATGGTAACAGGCACATGTCCTCAGCAGTAGATGAGTATTATTCTAAATTTGGAGGGGAGGGGGGATGACTTTTTTGTGCATGTAACTGTGAATATGCAGTTGGCGCACAAAGGCATGTTATAAGTATTAATAGACTTCCAGTTGAAACGTCACGTACCCTGCGGTCATGCTCCTCTGCGAAATATTCTCTATTAACATCACTCTTGGGAATTGCATCATTTGAATTGATACTGAGAGCAGTGTCTCGAACTTGAACTGGCAAACCATATTCAAGATCCAAAAGACAAACTTGACAAACATTCTTCAACTTGCTGCAGGTCTGACAGATCTCAGATTTTTTGTATCTTGCATCCCGACCAGGCCTCCATCTGAACACTGTGAAGGGTCGTGTGCATATCTTGCACTCCTTGTCATAATCTGCTTTCGTCTAAAAGGAATAATGACAAGATCAAAATGTTCAATACTTGAGTATTATAAAGTAAATCACAGAACTAAGATCAATATCTATGCCTTGAAAAAAAACTGACATTTTGACAATGGGAATGGCTAGTAGAAGCAATAAAGCAGGATAAAGCTTTGTATTTAGGGAAGTTGTCCTTAGTTAACGACATGTAAGATGAATATAGAATCTGTTTGGTTAAGAATGTGATGCAAGCAAGTGCATAACCAAATCAATAATCAGCAAACAAGAACTAGAAAGAGAGGGATAAGCCTCACAGCTTTTTCCTTTATTGAAAAAAGGTAACTTATTCTTTCCCTATGACTCGAGGAAAATACTAAACACGGTACCTTCTTTAAATATGAGCATCCAGATCCATCACACATTATAATTACATCAGTAAGAAACTGAGGCTGTGAGGCGTATCAGATAAAAAAGAATGGTGCTCTGACTTTTAAAGGTTGATTCATTAGAAAAACAAAACTACACTTTTTAGTTCCTAAATTGAATAGATTGGCCCTGTTTGCTTTAGTTTTTACCAAGTAATGCAAATCCTGATTGCTGAAATACAGATGATTTATCTACTTTCCTGATTCCGGAGATAACCCCCCCCCCCCCAAACTATACAGAAACACGTTTTTGGATATCTTATCAATGTAAGAGTGATATAAAGAAGGAATTCAAGTCCTCAAGGAATTCAATTTTTAACAGCTCAGCTGATATTATGTTCTAAACCCATAATTGCAGAAGTGCTATGGTTCGTGGTGGGACATAAAGTTGAACCCATTTAGTTTAAATCTTGGATCCACCTCCGACTATATTCACCTAAAGTTAAGACTGATAACTTCCTCAAGTCAGTATGCATGATGCGTGGTGGGTCCATGTCACAAGTTTGAATCCTCCAAGTCTTACATGGACTCGTGGAGAAGGGTAGAAGGACATACTACATTACTACTATCCACCTAATGTAGAAGTATAATTTCTCTGTGACAATAAGCATAACTTCAACTTCTTTTTCAAACATTAGTTTATGTTTACCAAAATGAGGCTTTTTCTCTTAATATTTTCTCCACTTTGCCAAAACAGTTCACGAGAGCATAGCAAGACCAAGAGGTCTCAAATTATGTTCCAACTTCATGTTCGTGTTCTCTCTGCTAGTATGCTGTTTTGTTTCATTTGTTGGAATAAACACCGTAAACACGTTCCTCTGCATAGCATGGTAAATTCAACTAACAAAAAGGTGTGACCTTTCTAAACCAAAATCAACTAATTTGGATGGATTAAGCTCAATCATTTAGGTGAAAATATGGCACAAAATCAGTCCTAAATTCCACCTAAGTAACAAGAAATAGGAACCAAACGAATCCTATAAAATCCCTCAATTCTAGTTCTAAAACAACGTAAAAATAACAAACAAAACCCTAATTCTATTCATAAGTTCAAAAAAATAAACACCAAATCATAAAATTATCAACAAAATAACAGAAAAATCAAAGATTAAAATTCAAAATATTACCATTCGCACATAGGGACTATCCCCCAGACAAGACTCACATATAATCGGAAAATCAGATCGTTCCCATCCATCTGCTTCTGCATCTCTCAGCAACCTATGCGCCATTAAAGCACAAACTTTACCTCCGGCGAAATACAGCGACGGAGCTTACGGCAGCGGAAGAAATACTGCCGGTGGAGCTTACGGCGGTGGAGCAGATACGGCGGCGGAGCAAAAGGGGAAAAAAGCCCTCTACTATGTGAAGAAGAGGAAAAAAATCGAATTTTTCTCCGCAAAAGTTTAATATTAGTACGTTTTAGTCCCTTTAATATCAATAAATTACAATTCTGATCCTTACATTTTTAGTTAAAGATATTTTATTTTTCAATAAACTAATTTGTACACTTTTAATCCCTCTAAATTGTGAATTTTCAATTTTTAACATGCTAAATAACTCAATTATCGAAGTAATATATTTAATTTATACTTTACATTATATTTGAAGATGATGTAATTATAAAATACTTTAAATACTACATATTTTTTATATAAAAAGATCAAGTACATATAATTTAGTTAATTGTAGGTGAAATGTACCCTTCCTATGCTTCAGGTTCGAGGCATTAGGTCTGATTCCCCTCACTTCGATCGCCTCGTAGGTTTTGGTCAAATATTATAAGAATCAAAGTCAAAATATATGCATAGTCAAAGATTATGGAAATCGAAATTAAAATATATTTATAGTAAAAATATTAAAGTGCAATTTTTCTTTTTTATGTGCGGTGAATATTTCTCACATTTCATTTGTTATGTTATTTTGATATTGTCACTATTTGTTATTGTTGCTTCTTTTTCATCTTTTATTGAGACGCTCAAAGATTTATCGAAAACAACATATCTAATTCTCTATGTTTAAATAGGAAAAAAATTTACATGTATTTTATCTTTTCTAGTCAAAATATTATAAGAATCAAAGTCAACATATATTATAGTCAAATATTATAAGAATCAAAATATATGCGTGGTCAAATATTAGAAGAATCGAAATTAAAATATATTTATAATAAAAATACTAAAGTGCAATTTCATTTGGTATATTATCTTGATATTGTCACCATTTGTTTGTTGCTTTTTTTGTAATCTTTTCTTGAGACGCTAAAAAATTTATAGAAAATAATATTTTTAATTCTCTATGTTTAAATAAAAATAAAATTTACATATATTTTATCTCTTTTTTTTACCTCACATATACTTTTATTTGTCACTATTTCACTTATCGAGGTCTAACTATATGAACTTTAATCAACATTTTAAGATATATTTTTTTATCATATTAATATGAGAATGACTGCAACTTATAACATTTTTCATATAGTTTTCAACAATTTGGATTTATATTTCAAATATTAAATTTAGCTATTTCAATTTAACTTTAAAATTTATTCAAATCAATCTCGAAAAGTGAAACAGTGACAAATAAAAATGAACAAAGCAAAATATAAGTAGACTATGCTAGTAACATGGAACTAAATAGCATTCAAATGTGTTCACATGCTAGTAAGTAATAATGTTGTTATTATTGTTTATGATATGTACTAAATATCATTAAAATGTGATCCTAAGCTAATTGTTTTCCCTAAATGTGTCTTATGAATAGCAATTAATTGAACTTAATAAATCACATTTCTCAAATGAGGGAGACAAATCACAACTTCAAATATGAGTCATCATTAAATATGATCATCAAATGTAGTTCACACCTTAATATTTCTTTTTCAAAATACAATATACAAGTCCCTTTTACTAAACATATCTAATATTCGCCCTGTCCTATTTTATGTGATACATTTTCCTTTTTGATTCGCTCCAAAAAGAATATTATCTTAGTCTAATTGAAAATAATTTACTTTTAAAATTTTCATTTTGCCCTTAGTAAAATGATTCACAGTCATACAAATATCTAAGAATAATTTTGGACTATAATTTTAAAAAATTGTTAAACACTATGCCAAATCAAAATGGTCTATACATAAAATAGAATGGAGGGAGTAAATTTTATTTTAATCACTCGAACTGTTACCTCAAGTAAGAAAACCAAACTAACATAATACAACAACAACATACTCAATGAAATCTCACAAGTGGGATCTGTGGAGGATAAAAAACACGCAAACCTTACCACTACCTCATATAGATATATAAGTTGTTTTCGGAAGATCCCCATCTCAAGAATATCAACCCCAAAAGTAGAAGATACTAGATAAGTGAAAAACGACTAGGGTGGAAAATAAATAATAAGAAATAAATATAATAAAAGTAACAAAATGAAAAAAAAAACAATAATAATATAATATAAAAAGATACGACTAATTCTACTAACCTATTATAACAAAACTAACATAATAATGCGTATAATAAATTCATTTGATATCAAGAAATTCTTCATTCTCATGACTCGAACATTATTCGTCGCGATGTAAACTTATTTTTTATTATTAGAAAATAAATTATAAAAGGGAAAAAACAATAGTAAGAGATATATAATCAAGAGAGGAACATTCTTCCACTTCACTTCCCTTGTCGCAACTTCCAAAGCGAATCTCTCCATTGTTTCGATCTGTAATTGTTCTTCTTTCAGAGCTCCAAAATCCCCAAAAGATCTGTGATTAACCCTCAGAAGATCTACAAAAAGCCCCCAAAATGGAAGATTTAGACACTCATTTGGTCAAATTGTTCAAATTAAACTAGAAAATGAATAGACGAATTGGGTGAAAGGAAAAAAATGAGAAGAACCAATAGAAAGTGCAGGCTTTGGTGGCCAACCCATTTGAATTGTTTAAATCAATTGAGTAATTTGCATTCTTATGCGTTCTTCTTTGGTTGGTTTATCTCTTCATCTGAAGCTTCTTTCGACATTGTTGTTGCTTTCGCTTGTGATGAGTCTGCACTTCTTTCCATGACGACCCATATGAACCTTGAGGTAAAATTTCTTGAATAAACCTTTAAAGATTCGCGATTTTACAATCTGGGGTTTATGTGAACTATGTAATTTTAGTGTTTTTGCTTGTTTTTTGTGAGAAAAGTTGGAAAAAATACCTTAATGTGAATTGGGTTAATCTTAAAATGTGAAAAAGATGAAACATTGGTGGTGAGCTGGGTTGTTTACACTGGGTGTGTTGTTGTTTGTTTCTGGTGAGCTGGTTGATGTTCAACTTCACAATCTGGGTTGATGAGAATTCAGTGTCCAAGTTTGTGGTTTTAAGTTTGTTGTGTTGTGAATTGAGTATCTAAGTTTGTGTTTTCAAGTTTGTTGGGAAAATGGTGAAAAATGGTGAGCTGGTTAATGTCAAAGTGTGAAAATGGTGAAATAAAGGGTGAGCTGGGATCATCTTCAAATGTGAAAAGGATGGAAGATGATGAACTGGTTAATGTTTAAATGTGGAAAGATTAAGGGGTCAAAGCTTGAGCTTCCTTCCCTCTCTTATTTCAGTGTTTGACACCATTTTATGGAGATGGGCGTGGATATGAAATTTTGCTTCTTTTTTGTTAAAAAAGAAGATAGTGTTTGGCATCTATAGAGTAAAAGTTGTGATGAATTAATTTTTAGTTGATTGCTGTAGTTGACAACAGAAAAAATTAGGGAACTTTGGGACTAATGAATCTTTATTGGCTATATTTGAGGAATCAACATTAATAGCTGGTATGAGAACATGCGATTAATATGAGGGTGGTTAATGTGGAACTTCCTCCATGTTCCAAGTATAAGCCACATTTATGCTAAGAAATAACCAATGAAAATGCGGCAACATCCTTTGGTATGGTGCTTTGAGTAAAATACCACTCTCCCCTTCACACACTTAAAGCTTAGGTACTGAAATAAATGTATTTAATTTAAGGAGGTAAATTTCTAAAATCTCGACTAAATGGATCAATATGGTTGATCTATGCAAATTTCTTCTGGTTTTTATTTGATGAGAAAAGTCTTGATCATGATTATTGTACATAAGTTAAAGAGTCAGCTTGGATTTAGTTATGTCTGGGATCAATGATAAACACACAAAAACATGTACCGTGTAAGTCGCTTTTCTGGGTGATAAACCTTCTGTCGATTATAGTTTTGTCCAGAATTATAGGAAATCACATCTTATATTTTGTAACTGTCTCATGCTAGTTAGTGGATTTTGTTTCATTTGTACAGATAACTTTGTTGTATTTCTTCACATGTGCGCTATATATATCTTGTGTAACTGATTTTTATTCTTTTGCAAGTTTGTTGCAATTATTTTTTACTAGTATTCTTGTCTAATTTGTTATATGATTTTTGTCTCATTTTTTTAGGGGGTTCTTCAAGGCACAAACAGAAAGATGCCTGTGCTTCTACAAGATAAAAGCAAGTTATCGCTCTTAGGTTATCATGCAGCAGATTTCAGCAGCAATGGTCAGTTGCTAATGGTCAGAGGCAAAGGGAAAAAGCATATCAACTCCACTAGTAAGAGGACATGCGCGTGTGCTGAACAACATGCACCTGAAGGGAAGCTTGGAAGTTGGAGATGTGGATGTCACAAATTGGGTGCGATACTAGAGCAGTGTAGGGCATTCTCTTTAAAGGATAACATTTGGGCACAGATTGTATGTGATAATTCTCAAACTGTTGGCAGAAAAGTAGAGCTAATACCAAAAGTGCATCATATACATAGGAATGGAGAAGCCATATTCCAATTAGATGTCCACGTATGTAAGTCATAATCACCCACACAACATCCTTAAATTTCCTTGACTTTGTCTTGCAGTTCCTTACTGTTCTACTTCTCGTCATACAAACTCAGGTAGTGTTTTATGGAATTCCTGTGTTTGGTGGCCACCATTATTCATTGGGTTTCAAGAGTTCATCTGAGCGGGTGACAAACCATTGCAAGAAGCCTGAATGGGTTAAGGATCTTAACAGGAAGCAGCCATATCTTGACTTGGTATACCAATTATGAAGATTAATCTTGCCTGCACTCTTTAGTGATTCTAAACCTCTTTGCTTTCAATTATCTGAAAAACAGGATGCTGTAATTCTATCTATCAACACTGCTAATGCGGCTAAAGTCTTTACAGAAGCAAATAATTCTGCCAAAAGATCCAGGGCGCCCTTCCATTTCTTTTGCATGTAACATCTTTTGAACTTTGACATGCTTCAATTTTCTGCTGCTCCATTTGTTTCTCTGCCATTTCTAATAGCTATCCAATGTCTGCAGGTTTTCTATTTTGACATGGCAACTGCTTGCTGTATTGCTTGCATCCTTCTCAACTATCTTCTACGTCATTCTTCAGTTCTTCCATGCTTTCTTGATCCATATATCCCACTCGTATATCTATGTTGCAATGGAGAAGGTATTCTCCAATACATGCAAAAATATGGAAATTCGATGCTGCCAGCTCCTCTATTGGCCGGTTATTCTCAAAGATGATGGTCTCAGGTGAACTTTCTCTGGTAACCTTATTCTCTGAATTCATTTTGGTATGTGTGTTCTGTGTATTCTGGATAGAGCAAAATGAATGCAGGGGATTCATATTATGAACCTGGTGCAATCAATTGATATGTCTGTGTACTAAGTTTTAGCTTTCTTATTATAATTTCTGCACTAAGAGGACTTGTGTTTTAGGTCTCAATCCTGTGTGGAGTATGCTGAGAAAGCGGCATTTCACAAACATTCCATGTGGACAAGCCTTGTAGTTGATCTACTACTGGGGAACTTTCTTGGCATCATTTTGTGGTCTCGAGCTAGAGCAGCTTGTGTGTGGGTTTCAAGTTTTTCTGAAAATGCCACTAACTATCTTCTGCGTACTGGTTGTGTGTGGCTTATGGGAAACCCAGCTGGATTCAAGTTGAACACTGAGCTAGCTGGAGTTCTTGGGACAATTTCCCTGATTGCTATTCAAATTTGGTCTACCGTTTGGTGGTTATTGGGTTTCTTCTTGATTCATCTCATAAAAGTAGTAGCTGTATTTGGTTCATTGTTTGGTCTGACAGCAGCGGCTGCTCTGATCATCGACACAATTTCACTAGCAACTACACATGTTTCTGCTCTTCAGTGGTTGCTTACACTGTTTTATTCGTGGCAAATTCAGGCAGTAGATGCTTTATGGCGACTTTTCAGGTATCTTTCCCCCATAATGCTATCTGCACTCTAAAGTATTGGACTGGTATTTGATCAATTATCTAGGTTAATCAACTTTTAGCCTGTTGAGGTCACTAAGTGGTTCAGACATAGCAACCAAAATATATAGTCCTTTTTCTTTTTGAGACAAAACAGAAATTGATTCAGTCTTGGAGGCTACTTAATAACATTGGAAATAGGACGTAAACATTGAAGCTTCATACTCAACACTAAGTCCTATGACCTTTCAATCCAAACAGCCTAGAAGCTAAAAAAATTCTTTCGTCATATTTTAGTGAAATGTAACTTGAACCAGTTCTCCCCTTTTAAACTTAAAAGAACATATCTTTACCTTTGTCTGGAACTAATTGTCAATAATTATTCTTCCGCGTGACTGGAAAAAGTTACGGATATTTATTATGGAGTACGGACTATTTTCTGCTGGACAAAAGATTGGAAAACGCCACCATTTGCTAAAGCAGGAACTGCAGGAAAAGAAAGAACAGAAAAAAGGGGATAGGGAAGAACGAGATGGGGAAAATAAGGTGGTGATCTATATGTTAGGGTCATTCATTGAAGAGGAAAATGAGGTAAAGAGGGAAGTAACTTCACACTTGGTCATTCACCAGGGTGGGGTGGGTGGGGGGGTTAGCAGCTGAAAAGAAAGATGACTAATGAACAAGAACCTAACCTCGCTGTCTATGTTCTGGTTAATGATCATTCTTTAACTTCTATGCAGCGAATGTTCATTTTTGACGGCATATTTAGTTTCTGCTTTCTATTATATTTACTTGTGCCTTCAATCTTTTCCCCATGGTTGCTTTTCCCAAACTGTGTTCACCAAACAATTCCCCATGGACATCTACCTTTTTGCTTGTTTTTTCACTAGAGAGGACTGCCTAACTGAACTATTTTCACAGAGTCACTATATCATTTTCTTGCCAAACCAGCATCAAGCATGTTGTTAGATTTCTCCTTTTTATAGATCTCTTTTGTCTTTGTTTAGTTATCAATATGCTTTTGTTGTGGTGGTTGCTTAAAACCACTTACAGTTTGCCTCCTTAAATTGCAGGGGTAGGAAGTGGAACCCACTTCGTCAGAGACTAGATAGCTATGCATACAGTGTGGAACAACACGTTGTTGGGTCTCTCCTATTTACTCCACTTCTACTTCTGCTACCGACAACTTCATTGTTCTATATTTTCTTCACCATTATGAAGACGACCATTAGCTTTGTTTGCATAGCCATTCAGTTTGGCATATCTATAATTCATGCCACCCCTTATATAAAGATTTTCTTTTGGTTCATGAGGAGGAAGCGATTTCCTAGTGGATTATGGTTTGAGATTGTTTTGTGTCAGAGAAATGCCACTAATTCAGCAGAGGTTGAATCTGCTGATAAGACTGCATCGGACTCTGAGAATCCTCACCGCTGTAAATCAGCAGTTCTGGTTTCATTTCTTCACAGCAATTTTTTGAGCTTCAGTAAGTCCCTGAGCATTACTACTTAATTCTTAAGATTTTGTGACCAAGGAGGTGAAGGATAACATATTTATTCCTTCTAGAGTTTGTTCTATTGGATAGGAGCTCTCCTTTATGTGATTTGATCCTTTTTACTGCAAACCCAACTTTTAAAAGTTAATTCCACAGTTTGTGATAATATGTCCTTCATGTAGTTGGTATCTACAATTCCGGGAGCAAACATTTTCTTCAACAGTTGGTTGGGCAAAAGCTCTAGTGTAAATTTGATAGGATGTTTATTGTTACTCCCATAGCGACACATTTCCCCTTTCCAAATAATAGAACTTTTCTATTACCACTGTAATGACACCCGTGAAGAAACCAGCAAAGAATTATATACATGACAAGTTTTAACATAACTGTTATGCCATTTTACAATGTCAGTGAGTCAAGCTGGAAACTAGAACTAGCGTCTATCTGTTCCCAGTATAACATACTTTTATCTTCCTTGCTCATGGTTCTATAACATGTTTGCTTGTTGTTTATACTTTTCTGAAGTGTGTTTATTGTGTTTGCTAACTCTTCGAAAATATGATGCAGGACAAGTAGTTTGGCCACACTACAGAAATGTTTTTTCAGATGTATCTAGATCTTCTATTGCATTTTCAGCTTATGGAATTCTGACAGGGAAAAGGTGTTTCATCTTTTCTTTAATACATCTTCTCTTACACCTTTTAACAAATTCCTCAGATGTGTTTGGTTTGACGGAAGTCTTTTTTCAGAAAAATGTTTTCTGCAAGGAAGTCATTTTCTAGTGTTCAGTTACGAGAAAATGTTCTTCCAGGTCCCATCAGAAGGAAGAAAATGACTTCTCACTTACAGGCAGAAGTCATTTGTCCTACTTCATATTTCTTGCTTCAAATAATACTTACAATTATTAATATATTTTTCTTAGAAAATATTTCCCACTCATCAATCAAACCCCGGAAATCATTTGTTCTCTATGGAAACTGACTTCCGTGATACCAAACACACTCTTAATCTTTGCTCGCTTTCTCACTTATGTTTACTTTCCCATTATATAGAACTCCATCTGCTCCAAAGATTGGTCTTCCTCCGACGCTGCCATGGGTATCTATTCCATACAAAGAATACTGGCGCCTTTGTCATGAAGCAATCCTCGATTGCAGGCAAGATTGCTACTGCCAGTTGCATCAATAGTTGTCAAAAAGAGGCAGGACAACAGAAGACAAAGAATTCTTTAGCTTGCTATGTTTGACACTGCCATTCCATACCGCGTATTCCTTTCATTATTCTCAGTGTCAGGAATTGTTTCATAAAATTTTGTACACGTGAAGGCGAAAGGTAGTGTGGAGAAGAGTGAGCTATTTGTGTACAGTTAGAAGGGTTTTTTGTTTTTTTGGCCATCTTCTGTCCATGATGCAGCAATTTTGTTTTGTTATAGGATTGAATATTGATGAATGGTGTAATGTCCTTTCCTTCTTAGAGTACTTGCAAAAGTTCACCTCTATATTTGTTATTGCAATGAAGAAGTGTTAACAAGGTTCCACCCTTAGTCGAGTCGCGGGAAAGTTGACTAAGCGGTTTGTTTCCATCTGTCTAAGTCTTGATGGACACGGACACAAAGCCCATCTCCAATTTTTGGATTTTTTTTGGGGGTAATATTACTATTGTAATTTCTTTTCCTTCAATTTTGTTACAATAGATGACCCTACAAATTGGTACAAAGGGAGCAAGCCTTGGTGACAAAGCTACTTACCTTTTGTTTGGATGGTTGTTACCTGTTGTATCGTATTGTATTGTTAGTTTAAGTACAATATTTATTTTGATTGTTACTTAAATTTCATTGTATCGTATTGTTTAAATCTATCGTTAGGTAACAACGAAAAGATTTATTTTGTGTAACGATCAATTTGGTGTGGTTGCGTTGTTACTTTATATCTTCTTTCTCATTTTTTATTTTATTTATTATTTAATATTTTATTTTATCATTTACCCTATCTTTTCTTGGTAGCTCTACCATATACTCTACAATTTTTTGCAGGTTTATCATTCAAATTATGAATTTGTGACATTATTTAACGATGGATAACATAATTAATGTGTAGACAAAGTAGCATAATAATCTTTAATTAATTTAATTAATTAATGATGCATGCTTATAACGTAAATTCAATGAATGGGATTTGGGCCGTTTACCTACCAAACTTAGCCACGTGATCAAATGCTAATTATAAGGATCAAGTTGTTAAATGGGCTCCACATTTTGTGCTATTAAATTACACAAATAAGTAAATATATACCGGTGTTAATTAGCTAACATAATATAGTTTGAAATAATCGGCTCGCGACTTAACATTTTTGTATAATTACAGTTTGAATTTATACAACGAACTGTATCAAATATACAACATTGTGAATTGTATAGCAAAATATACAAACAGTGCGAATTCTATAGCAAATTATACAAACGTTGTGCACGAATTGTATAGCGAAATATACAAACACTATACAAAATCTGCGAATTGTATACCGAATTATACAAACGCTGCGTGAATTGCATAGCGAAAAATACAACACTGTGAATCATATAGTGAATTATACAAACGTTTATGCGGGGTCTGTACAACGAGTTATACAAAAAGTTCTAACCGGAGCCCGAATTATATAAATACTATACAAAAATTGCAAATCGTATGGAGAAATATACAAACATTGCTATAACTATAGTTACAAAATGTAATTTCCTAAACTATAGGTATAGAACATAATCAAAATATTTTTTAAGTGACTATATATAAAAAAATCCTCTTTTTGAAAAAAATAATAATCTAACTAGTGGTCTCGGCTCACGTATTACTCTTTATAATTTTATAATAATATTCAAAAAAAAGTTACGTCACATAGCGAGTATATACACACTCTCATACATGTATTAATATATCGAAAAACTTTCATCACCACCATACATACATTTGATCCGAAATACATTCAACTTCTGCTTTGAAAATACGTATAAATAAAATAAGTGCTAATACCGCTATTTATGAAAAAAATTTATTTGAAACACGTCATCATAACTACCCAATTCATTCTAAGCCGTTAGATTAAAAGGGCCTTCCTATGATCCGTTGGATCATTTACACCTGGCCCACAATTACAAGCCCATAACATGCAAGGTCGGGCCCATTAATTTTTCTTTTCTCAATTTGAATATGGACACGTGTACATGACTTTAACACTTTACCCAATACCTTGTCTCCTTTATCACTCCACCGCCAAACGTGTACCTCGATTAATTTTATGAGATATTTATCGTCTTTTATTCCCAGATAAGTAGTGGATTCTATCGAGGCTTAGACAAAGAAGATGCAATAGCTAATTTTATATTATTTCCCTCATCTCATTTTATGTGGTACTGTTTGATTTGGCACGGTGTTTAAGAAAAAAGAAAAAGACTTTTAAAACTTGTGATCTAAAATTAACTATAGATATTTGTGTGGTTGAAAATTATTTAATTAACATTTTGTTCGGATGGTTATTATGTATTGTTTCATATTGTGTTGTATTATATAACACAATATTTGGATAGATTTTATTATTCTCTGATGTTGTATAATGTCATATATCCATAATTTGAATGATAACTTACAAAAAATTATAAGATATGTGGTAAATACTGCAAAGATAGTGTAGATGATAAAATTAAAATCATTAATAATAAATAAAGCTAAAAATGAGAAGAAGATATTAAAGTAGCGACGCAACCGCACCAAATCAATCGTTACACAAAATGGATCTTTTCGTCGTTACTTAACAATGGATTTAAATGATAAGATATAATAAAATTTAAGTAACAGTCAAAACATTATATCTAAACTAACAATACAATACAACACAACGGGTAACATCCATTCAAACAATGGGTAAAGTAGAAGGGGAATTTTAAAGTTAAATTATTTCTAATTCTAGTAAAGTGACGTTATTTTTTGAGTGGAATAAAAAGGAAAGAGTATTCGATCGAACCTTGATTTACGGACTCTTAATTATATTACAAATTAAGTAATAGATTTTTATGGTGGAGTTTCTTTTTTCCTTCTTTAATACATTATCTAGACACTATACTTTGCTTAATAATGTGCTTTATCAATAGTCACTAATAAAGGATTAAGTAGTTTTTTTGGCTTTAAAAAAATGTCACACAAGTCTATTTATTTACTATTTCTCATAGACAAAAAAAATGTCATTTATCATGTTTGTCTTCATGTCTTAATATCAAATCAATGTAATTTTTAATCTTAAGATACATCACCTATCAATTATGCTTTGAATTAAATATCTAAAGGATGTACCATTAATGGTATGGTGAGAGAGAGTGAGACAACTAGGACTGATAAAATTAAATTCAATCCGTCCAATTCACTCAATTGACAGGAATTAGTTTGATTATTTAGGGAATTCCAAGCAAAGCAATCTACGTAATTTCGGGGTTTAGTAGTGGGAAAGAAAGGGACCTCTCACTCAATTCAATAACATGTTTTAGGGCATCTTTTTCTAATAATGATGTTCGCATTTGACCAAGCATTTTGGACGTTCCGTTATTTAAATCGTCTATCTTTGTCACTTGTAGAGATTTATTATTCAATGAATGACTGATAAAGGATCCATTGATATTAATCTAATCCAATTAGAATGCTTGGTACTTTGTAATTGTACATAAGCAAAGTATTGGAAATCGTATTTACTCTTTCTATTTCTAACCATCGGGAAGATTTATCCTATATTATTCCAGCAAATAGCAGAATCGTAACTAGGGAACTATACTAGCGACCAATCCAATTTATTGTAGAAATTTTTGCGGTCCAATCAAGTTGAAACTTGGGGGGGGGGGGGGTGTTATTTATTAGCTCACCAACTCATTTATAATTGAGTTGATATACAACCTGAATTGATTCGAGATATTGTCAAAATACTTTTAAAACTTTTTTTAAATTTTTCTTTTTATGTATTTTATATAGCCAGAATAAAGAAAAATATAATTTAATTAAGTACTAAAATATTGAAAAGGAATAAATAAAATAAGTAAAATTTAGTAAAAGTTGGGTCGAGTTGGATCGTGACCGTTCTATAATACACTACTCAACCCGTTTTAACCCAATTCATTTTGTTCCAAATAAATTCGCATTGGGTTGGGTCTTGACCCATTATGATCTACTTAAATTTAACCTAACTCGTCCAATTGTCACCCTAGAGATGATATTTGTCTATCCTTAGTTAAAAATTTTGAATTCGAATTTTAAAAATATAAGACTTATATTTTAATATTTTCCTACATACTCAACGTTCGATAAACTCGTATTTATCAATCCTTCATTCATCTCAATATTACTATCTGTCGTTTGAAATTTCCTTCCCAACTACATGTGAAACCTCCTTCTTTCTCAACCATTCTTGAGAGAAAGAGAACAGAGAAGAAAATGAGATTTCTCGCTTTTAAACAGTACTTAAAGAGTATGAAGAAATATTAATCTGAATTAATTGAACCAATAAATTTTGAATATTTTTTAATTAAGTAGAAACAAAGGTTAACAATTATTTTTTTCCTCCAAAACTTTTATATATAGTTTGTATGTGGGATGTAATTGAACATTAACACACTCATATTTCGAAAATATTTCAACTCAATCTATAAAACTTGACGTATTAATAATATCTCTTACATATAAACAAAATAAAATAAAATTATCCCAATTAAATATTTGATAAATTCAACAACGTGGAGACCACTACCAATATGGAAAAGTCATTATCCACAAAGGTATATTTATTTCATAACCAATTATATAATAAAAATTACTATAAATATAAAGTAAACATAAATTATAATTAAAAAAAATTAATATTTCAATAATAATAATGTATAGATATTCATGAACATAATCTCAACACTTTCATCTCCATCCCTATGTTAAGATACCATCAACAACAATAATTAAACAAGTTAAATAATAATATTTCTTATATTATTCTTTAAAAATTATACTCTCCCTGTTTAAAAAGAATGACTTAGTTTGACCTGGCACGAAGTGTAAAAAAATAAAGAAGACTTTTTTTTTTATTTTGTGGTCGTAAAATAAAATTGTGTCTAATGTATCAAAATGTCTTTTAATCTTGCGGCCTTAAATATGTTGCACAGAAAGTTGAAATTAAAATATTACCAATAAAGAAAAGAAGTCATTTTTTGGAAACAAGATTAAATAGTAGTTCACAGAGTTTTTATTTTTTAGAGTCAAATCAAGTAGACTTTGACTAATATTTTAAAATATTTTTTGTCATATTAATATAAAAAAATTACAATCAAATATTTTTCTTATAATTTTTAAATATTTAATTTTTATATCAAAATATTAAATTATTTTAATTATAAAAATTAGTCAAATTAATTTTTGAAAAGTGTAACGCGACTATTATAGGAATATAATTTAATTCTCCTAAGTCAATCATTAGGTTGCCTTGGTCTTCCTCGAGCCTAAGCTTCGGTTACGAACCTTCTAGGCTTGGCATTCTTGCCTATAAATAGTAGACCTTTTCTACCATTGGAGATAAGACTTCATACGTGTATGAGTCGCTCCTGTAGTTGAAAGATATTTTTCTCTTCGTTAAGGTACTGTAAATATCTCTATTTTTGCTATCATTATTATCGAATTTCTGGTTTTTGATTTGAGATTTTGTTTGTAAGTTTTCCGATCTGTTGATTTGTGTTTGAATTTTGGAAATTTTTGATGTATTTTTTTGCTCAAAATGGTTGATATTTGGTTATGATGAGTTTTCATGAACATATGTTTCAGAGATCGAGAAGTATATTTGACGAGTATGAACTTTGACTTGGAAAAATGTCTGATATTTCTCTATTTTTTTTTGATAGATGAACAGTTGTATTTGGTCAGTTGGAAGATGGAATGGAAGTTTTAGTATTGAATCTGTGCTTATTGATTTGAGATTTTATCTATTGCTTTCCGATCTGTGGAACTGTGTTTGAAATTTGGATTTTTTGATGTATTTTTTGCGAAAAGATTGATATTTGGTTGTGATGAACAAATTTTTCCAGCGATCGTGAAGTATATTTTGATAATGAAGTAAGAAGTTCTCCTGGAAAATGATTATTTTTTACTTTTCTTTTTTGTTGTTTTTTTGTTTTTTTCTATTGATAGATGAACATCTGTTAGCTCAATTATATTTGATTTGAAATTTGTCTTTTGGTTATCAGATCTGTGGAATTGTTTATGAAATTTGGATTTTTTTTGATGTAAATTTTGCTTAAAATGAGTGATATTTTTATTGCGAAGAGTTGTTATGAACTTATATTCTAGCTAACTTGAAGTGTATTTTGATGAGTATGAAGTTTAACTTGGAAGTGAGGAGTTCTACTGAAAATTGATTGATATTTTGGTTGTGATGAGTTATTATGAACGTATCGTCTAGTGGACGTACAGTATATTTTGATGAGTATGAAGTTTGACTTGGAAGTGAGGAGTTCTGCTGAAACATGGTTGATATTTTGATTGAGATGAGTTGTTATGACCATATCTTCTAGCGAACGTGAAGTATATTTTGATGAGTATGAAGTTCTACTTGGAAGTGAGGAGTTCTACTGGAAAATAATTGATATTTTGGTTGTGATGAGTTGTAATGAACATATTTTCTAGCGAACATGAAGTATATTTTGATGAGTATGAAGTTTGACTTGGAAGTGAGGAGTTCTACTGAAAAATGATTGATCCAATCTACTTATGAACATATTTTCTAGGGAATGTGATGTATATTTAGATGAGAATGAAATTTTACTTGGAAGGAAGGAGCTCTACTGAAAAATGATTGATACAATATAATTACTTCCCAAGTCAAGGTCAATCAATCAACTGAAAAATGTTTGACCTGGAAAATTTGATCAGATGGAAGATTAAGTAGGAACCCACTGTATAGATTGTAGTTTTGATGTATTTATTCTGCATATTTGGTTCGAAATGAGATCTAGTTTTTTTGGTAAAGTTGTCAATATTTTATGTATTCCTAAAGTAGATGGATTAGGGAAGTGGAGGAATAATAGGGAAGGATATCTAAATTCTAAAAGATGTTTTTGATGATTATGTGAATTTGTTTGAATAGATCTGTTAGGTTTCAAGAGTTTTCGTGGTTAGAATTCAATATTATGATGGTTAAATCTGAAAGAACGAAGGAGAAGCAATAGTAGTTTTACTAAGTTGAAATTATTCGCTTTTGATAGATAGTATTCTCTAATGAAAGAAATATTTGTTTGTAGCTGATACCACAGTTTTGGTTACCATCATAGAATCATTTCTCAAGGTGAAGAGGGCAGGGTTGTTTTAAGTAGTTTTGCTAAAAATTTAGTTTTCGATGTTCCTAGTTATTAGTTATTGGGTCATAGTTGATTGTTTTAGTTGCGATATGATCATATTTGGCTTTTTGATGTTTTTATGCATTATTATGTTGGATTCATTATTTTTTCTAAAATCTTCAGATAGCAATTTGGAGAAAAGAAAATGGCGTTAGTTTCTGGAGGAAGGTCGTCAACGCTGAATCCAAATGCACCTCTCTTCATTCCATCTTATGTGCAACAAGTGGAGGACTTTTCACCTGAATGGTGGAATTTGGTAACAACTGCAACATGGTTCCGTGAATATTGGACGAGCCAGCACCAAGGAGAGGAATATGGCGATGATGATTTGGGGTTCGTTGGAAATGATGTTGCTGACTTGCTTCCTGAAAATATTGATCTTGATGTCGATGAGGATATTTTGAACATGGAAGCTCAGTTTGAAGAATTTCTTCAATCATCTGAAAGTGGGCAACAAGGAATCAAGTCATCATTCTCTGGTGTCAATGGTATGCTTCAATTTGGTGTACATGTCCATATATTCCATGATATACGTGTCATTGGTTCTTACTAGTATTCTTGTACGATGATACCTACTAAAGCTCGTTTTCCCTCTTGACAACAGGCTTACCCAAGGATTCTGAGGCACTCGTAAGGACACTGAGCATGCCAAAGCCAAAATCTCCTATCGAGCCTCCAAAGTACTACGAGAAGCCAGCGAAGATCGTTAGCCCAAAGAACAGCCTTCGCCGCATCCAGCAGCCCCGCTAAATTTAGTTTAGCTTATCCAATAAGTTCTTTGTTTGTAGTTTGGGCGTATGTAAGTTTTCTTAATTGCAGCTTTTAAAGCAGCAATTGAGAGAGTTTCAAGAGTCTTTAGTTCTTGTAATCTTTTGTATAGAGCAAGGTAGGTGGCACTTTTGTATCTAGCCTTGTTCATAGTTTTAGTATATCCTTTCATCAGTTTTTAACTTGTAAACAGCAAAAGTTGTCCAAAGTGAAAAAAATATATGTAAAAAATCAGTTGACATTAAGTTTTTACATGTCTTTTGAGTCTTCTTATTTCTTGAAGGGTGTTCTAAATTTCTGCCTTTCCTCTTTGGTTTCAGCCTTTTGGGCATAAGGTAGACTTGAACATATGAAACATAGTTACAAGTACTGATGTAGGCCCTCTTTTTTCACTAGACAACTTCATTATATTACATCATATCATAATTTGTTTCAAATGTTAGGCCATTATAATTCTTGGCAAAAGAAGCTGATATTTGTCATGTTTGGTATTTTTATAAAATATAAAAGTTTGGAGTAATTTTTAAATTCTTAAAAATTTACAAATACCAATTTTGTAGAACTTGGGATGTTTTTTTAAATATATTTGTCAAGTAATGATAAGTTATATGACCAAACACTAATTCTCAAGTTCTTTTCAAAAAATTTCCAAAAATATTTGGGGTCAAACGCATCATCATATGTTTTTCCTTGATCTGAGGATTGTCTATCAGAAACAACATCTACAGCTTTCAAGACACTACTCTCTCCAAGTCTTACTTGTAAAATTACACTGTTAAGTTTGTTTTTATACATTTTAGTTATGTTGTTGTTTTAATTCAAATCATGAAACAATTACAATGTCTCAATCAAGTATTGTTAATGGTTAGATATGCTCTATCAATCCTTTCTTGGCCATGTCTCAATGTCATTTTTGTTAATGGTTAGGTACACTCTCTTTAAATACACCTTTGTGATAACATTATTTAAGGCTATTATTGAGGATACAATATCACAATTCAAATCTCATTATTCTATCTAAACTTTAGTAGGTCATCTTTTACTCAATATTTAACATTAAATACCTAAACAAAGACAATTAAATTAGGTAGAAATTAGCTTTAAAATAAGTGTTATAAGATTTTGTGGATTGCATTTCCAAAATAACATTGATTGTTTCTTTGTAAAAAGTCTAAAAAAAGGATAAGATTAATGGAAATGTCCATTAGGCTAAAAGATCTTTCTCATTATTGAGCACTAGCTAGGAAGAGTCCAACCTCCATTTTTCTTTCTTTGTTTGGGCCAAGTTCATAATAATATTAATTAAAGTAATATATGAAAGTGATCCCACACTTGTCTCTACTTTCATTTATTAATAGTCTGGGGTGGTAGTTCAGTTCTTTGGTTTGATTTTAGTAAATTTCGATTCGATTTTTTAATTTTCGATTTTGAAAAAGTGTGCATCATATACTGAATCGAATGAAAAACTTAAAATCATGTTAAGTGATGATGTGCTTCCATGGAACACTTACTGTGCTTAAAAAATTATATTTATCTTTGCCAAGAACTTGTGTTTCCAATTATTGCTTGAGGAAAACAAGCACGAAGACATAATTTATATGACATAAATCGGCAAAAATATGTTTGAATTTCTCTTGGAAAATAATATTTCAAATTAACTATATAAAGTATAAATTTGTTGTTACTTTGGCTTGTTTCATGAATGAGTTAATTGCTAATTGATTTTTATATATATATATATATATATATATATATATATATATATAATTTTTTTAAAAAAATTAATAAAAATTCGGTTCTTCGGTGCACCAAAGTTTCGAGATCCCTACACCGAACACTGAACCGAAGAATCGAACTTTTGAAAAACAACACCGACACTTAACCGAAAAACCAAAGAGCGGAATTAGTTTGGTTTGGTTTAATTTTTCGGTAATTATGCCCACCCCTATTAATAAGTAATCCATTCATCTTATTTTATATGACATTATTTAATTTAACATATCGAAAAAATATTTTAAAATGTGTAATCTAAAACAACTTCTCAATAGTTGTGTCCCTAAAATTCACTTTGTTAAGAATTAAAAAAAATATTAAAATTAAATTATTTTTAATTATAATAAAAAAAATTTAAAATGAATTTTAAAAAAAGAATGCCACAGATAGAGCTCAATAAGTAACAAGTGGACAACACTATGATTTTATTTGCTTTAATATTGGTATAATGATGTTGTTGTTCTTCATCATGACTTCTTCACCACTACACATTTTTTATATATCTGTTTTAGAATATTATATTTGAGTTAATGATTTATCGAAAGCACTATGAGATGTGCATTCAATTATAAAATTATATTGAGTATATTATTAATTTGTTGCCATATATGCATCCTGCAATGCTAATTAGATTATTCAAATGTTAATTGTTGCTAAAAGAAAAAAAAAATCATGTTGGAACAAATTTCATGTAAAGATCATGATAGAATAGAAGGTTAGTTGATAGTTAAGGCGTTTTTCGTTCCCTTACCTAGAGTTTTAGTATTATTCATTTCTTTCATTTACTTTTAGATTTCTATCACTACTTCTTGTTTCAGTATCTTGTTATCTTGTTGTTGGTTCTATTTGTTGCTATTGCATCTTTTTTCACTGTTTGCTCAGCCGAGAGTCTTTTGGAAACAGCCTTGGGGTTTGTTAACCTTTCCTACAGTAGCTTAATTGTTATCTTGTTATTGTTTCTATTGCATCTTTTTTCATTGTTTGCTCTGCCGAGTGAGTCTTTCAGTAACAGCCTCAGTACGTGCACTGGTTTGTTTGACCTCCCCTACAGTATCATCACTGTAGTAGAGTTTAACCACTAAGTTCGGGATGGATTAGTGTGGTTCCTCTACGCCTAGGACACCAGAATATCGAACCATCAACGAAGAAAGGCAAGAGGGAAAAGCATATTTGCTAGTGATATTGTTGTTGTTGTTGAATTAATTGAAATGGGCTGCTCTTTGTTTCACATATTGTTTAAGAGGATCAATGACAGGTCACATGGATATTCCAAAAGGAGACAAACTTGTGCTGAGGGGTTTAAAGTTCCATGGATATCACAGGGTGAAGCCTGAAGAAACGAAGCTGGGGCAGAAGTTCTTGGTGGATGTCGATGCTTGGATGGATCTTCGACCAGCTGGTAAATCTCACTGCTTGTCGGATACTCTAAGTTGTCGTTGTCGTTGTGCTTCATTTTCTACTTCCCTAAAGTCCAGACCCCACTTGTGGGATTTCACTGTGTATGTTGTTGTTGTCATTGTTGTTTCTACTTCCCTAAAGGTTAAGATGGAAGACGGGGAACTCTTAACGAATAAATTTAACATTGGCTTTCAGAATCTTGTTCTGAAATCAACTGGCCTGATGTTAATTTGCTGAGTAAATTTCTCTGTTGATCGTTATGTTTATCGCGTCTTGATATCATATTCATCTGAGAATTGGCAGAATAGTGAAAGAGATAGTTGAAGGTCCAGCCAGAAAACTTCTGGAGAATGTCGCGGAGCTCATAGCGTCTACAACCTTCAACAAGTATCCGCGGGTATCTGCTGTTCGTGTTCTAGTTGGAAAGCCTCATGTGGCTGTTCAAGGACCTGTTGACTACTTAGGTGTCGAGATCATCAGACACAGAGATCTTTGATTTTTGAAACCAAGACATGTTGCTTGTATTAGTTTTTGTTATTCGAAATCCTGTTGTTCAATGACTGTTTTTTTTGTTTCATGTGTAGTGCTTAGAATCTTTTCCATCTGCATCTGTTGAGTGCATGATTGAGAATGATGATCCATGAAATGAAAGAAAAACAATTACAAAGTTGGTTTCCTTGTATGTTGTACTTCATCACATGTGCACCCGAGTTGTCGTTTCTCATCTGCTAGGCGACTTCTTCTCATCGCTTAAGCATTGGTGAATAGAGTTACTCTGTATATGTTGCTTGTGACAGTATCTGCACTCTCATTGCGCATGGGCTATGGACAGTTCATGAATAAGATCATATCACATGTTTATTAACCCTTTAGCGTGTTCATGAGGCAGAGTCTGGTGCAGAAAGCATCCCGCATTGACATAGAATTCAATGTGATGCAAATAGTCTACCCTATTGCAAGCACTAGAAGCTACTTCCACAACTCGTATTTATGGCCTATAGGTCACATCGAGACAATTTTATGGTTGCAACAAGGCCCCCTTAACATATGCTTATCAAAATTTGTCAGGCCAATGAATCGCGAGTTCCAGATAGTTAAACCAAGAAGAAAGAGGTACTTCAACAATGCTATATAAAGGAGAGTGTGTTGCCTTACAAAAAGAAAACAGAAACCAGGGATCAACTTTAAGTTACAGCTCTTACAAAAAAAGAAATATGTGATGAGAGATGCAGTGGATTTTCATCAACCACTGATCTTTATGTGATTTGCATAGGTTTCTAACAAAAAAATGAACTACAACGGGGCCGTGGATCATTCAGCTACAGCACCTGTGCCACTACTTCTACCTTTGCTCTTGCGGTTCCATATTGGAGTAGTCTCAATGAGCTTATGAGGGACAAGACGTCTTTCGCGTTTGGTTAGCTTTTTGAAGTTGCTTACTCTCAACTTGGCTATCTCAGCCTCCTCCACGGGCGTTATCTCCCTAAGTACCACTGTCAGTCTACATTCTGGCCTCACCATCATTCCACACTTTCCTTTAGCATGGTAGGACAACCTTTTCTTAAAAAGTCCCTTCCCAAGAAATGCCTCAGCTGCATCAAACATGACAAGGATGAAGTACTCCAAAGGGTAGAAATGAGATGAAAAACATGTAAAATTATTGTCTGTTGTTTTACCAACAAGAAGACGATCCGGATCATATCCATGGTTATGCACTGCATTTGCCCGAGCTGAGTGTATAACCTGCACAACAAATGTTTCCGTTATATCACAATTGAACTATGAGTCATCAACTTCTTTATACTTCTCATGTTGGACAATAGTACTACAACTTGGGGCTTGCTCTTTGGTGTTTGGAAAGAACAATTGTCAAGGTTAATATACAGTTTGGTGTGCTTTCTTGTGGATAGATGTGGCTTCCAGTTTTGACAAAACATAGGCAATATATATGTCATAGAAGCAATTACTTTTAATGTCAGATCTGCAGTGGCCTCACCTGATACACAGTTTTGGCAGCTCGTTTTACTGTCACTTGCAACTGTAACAATGCATCTTCAACACGCATACCGCGAACTAATGCAGCAACCAAGTTCACCTTCTTTGGGCTCTGAAAAGGACAACGCGTCAAAATATAAAAGAATAGCTAGCAGGTCCAGGATTATTAGCAGTTGCCGTTGATAGGAGAAACATCAATAAAGACTGTTAGTGATCCCAATCCAACAGACAGCAGAACTTTATAAGTACCACATGCACTTCCAAGTTTCGAATGAAAATCAGACAAGATTATGGACCAGGTAAAGGGGAGATGTCATTTACTTGTAAAAATATATGCATGTTATAAATGTAGAAAGCGCCAACAAACTGCTCGAAAGCTGAAATGATAAATCAAACAAACTCCACAAAGCACAGCTGACTCCAAGCTCAGATAACTGAGGGGTTGCAATAAGTTAACAGTCGTCAAATAAATACTTTAACTATGACCAATTCTTTGAGAATAGATTATTCAGACAACCACAGCTATTTTGAGATTAAAATGTAGTTGATATTGATATAAAAGTTGAAGAAGTCATATTTGACAGAAGAGAGATTAGCTGATACAAAGGATTACAATAGATAGGGAACAAAAATTGTTGAGAGAAAACGAAAGAACATGGCAAAAAGAGCATTCCGGAAAAAAATAAATGTTTCAGCCCCTGCGGGAATGGCCAAGTGGTCAAAGAGTTGGAGTGATAACACTGAGAACCAAGCGAGTTCCAGTAAACTGCACACTGGTGAACTCTTCAGATGTGTCTAAACCTTGGAGAGTAGAGTTACCCAATAACTATGTTTTTGGGAGGTAACAGGTAAAGGGAGGATTAGCAGAGGTGCATGTAAACTGTCCCCAACACCGAAGTTATCAAAAAGGAATAGAAATTCGCCTAATCTTAATCGTGCAGAACTATTTCCTGTATATAAGGCCAACTCCCTTAGCCAACAGAGAGAATCTGGTGGACAGAGATGTGTGGATGACTGCTCCGAAAGGAGAGAATCTGGTAGAAGCAATGCTAGGTTAAAGGTAGCAGCAGGTGGATACCATGTAAATTGAAGAAGAAAGATCTAGAAACTATACCTAGAAAGAAGCAAAAGAATATATAATTCTCACTAAACCAGAAGGCTGTGGCATCTCATACCTGCTTTATACCCTTCAAAACTGCTTGAACTTTTGAAGGTTTAGAAATTGCTTTCTCTGCTTCTGTACTTCCGGTACCAGATGTTAACATTGGCGTTAATGGAGAAGAAATCGGTGTTGCATCAGCTGATGAGTCTGCAAGTAATGTCCTTGAACCAGACAACCCCTATCAAAAGTAACATAAGCATTCAGAAACAATGGAACTGTTTGAGCCTAATAAATTTGAGTTTTGCAGGTGGGCCATTTGATAACTAAAGAACATAAGCCCCACCATCACGGTTATCAAAAGATAAGGAAAAAGAAGCATAAGAGCGTTTTGTAGCTTGCAAGTTGTAAGTCATTATCTACACTGGAAATGTGTATGTGTCAAAATAAGAAACACATTTCAAAAAAACATATTGTGCTAATGTCCTTATAGATATCTATTACTGTATGTGCATAAAGCTTTCTTGATAGGTAATAACTATGTGTACATTAAGGTACTCATATTTAGATCGTTTTTTAAATATCTCAATGCAGAAGTTAGTTGCTTGAATGATGCATGCTTTAGGCTAACACCCTAACAATTATGAACATAAGATAAGATCTACTAATGAAATTTCTGTTACTTTGAGCTCTACCACATACAATGTTTATTTCACTGAAACAAGAAAAACACAATCACATAATATCAACTAAGCACACCACATATGGGCACAATAGATCAAGCAAAGGACATTTTAAGTATTACCAGATGTTGTAGATATTGGTACCATGGCCTTGAGATGCAAGGTGAAAGTGCATTCTGAAGCCTTGGTAAATAAAGCGCCTCACCTAGAAAATGCACAATGTTCAACTATCAACTAAGTTGCTGTAAGAAATGAAAAGGACTTGAAGGCAACTAAAAGCAGAAATTTGAACCCCATAGTCGACTTGCTTTTATTCTCGTGCATTGTCTATTTACACTCATCGTGAAACATTTCTAACATCAGTTTTATCATGCTTCACATAGAAAAACTAAGATTTACCAATTACAGGAGTTGCCTTCGAGTGAAACAATGAATTGAAAGGAACAGTTCGATTTTGTTGATATCTGTTCCCAGCCTGACGAAGTATGCACCGAAGATGCCGTTCCCAGCCCACCATTTCGTCAGCCAAAAGAAATTCCCCTCAACACCAAAAGTGCCTCTAGACAATCTTAGTACGTCTACAAAGCAGAGAAGCACAATAATCACTTTAGTCTGTCAATGCAAGTCAATGTTCCCTACGGAAACATCAAAAAAGAACGAAAAGTGAGATGAAATTCTCTAACTGCACAATCGAGAGAAAAATATGATCCTCCATCTTTACATCTGTACATGTAGAAAAACTCAAGCCCGACTAACATGATAACTCACTTATAAATTAATGTATTGACTGATTGTAAGACTTTAACAATGAACTAACCCCAAATTCTTTCATAGACATTTCATCAAATAGGTTACATACGCAACATAACCACAAACTCAACTGAACAAATACACTTCTGCATACCATTAAAATCCAACCATTTGAACAATCAAGACTCGATTTTTCCTACATATATCAAGAAACAGACACAAAACAATAAAAACCCAAATCTCCATTTCCATTCTTTGTACCATTAAAAGTTCATTATATCAGCTAAACAAATTAAAATTCAACTTTTGAACAATCAAGACTTTATTTTTCCTACATATATCATGAAACAGACACAAAACAATAAAAACCCAAATCTCCATTTCCATTCTTTGTACCATTAAAAGTTCATTATATCAGCTAAACAAATACACTTCTGCATACCATTAAAATTCAACTTTTGAACAATCAAGACTTTATTTTTCCTACATATATCATGAAACAGACACAAAACAATAAAAACCCAAATCTCCATTTCCATTCTTTGTACCATTAGAAGTTCATTATATCAGCTAAACAAATACACTTCTTGAGTACCAAAGGCGGCTCAACCCTAAAGCCACTAAAGCAGTGGCTTTAAACCCCCAAAAAACCCCAAATTCAGCTTGCCCAAATACGAAAACATACCCAAAAAAGAAATAAATTGGATCAATTAAACTAAGCAGATGAAGGAGATACATACATACAAAAAAGAGACAACAGATCTATGAAGGCCTTGTAAAATGTTACTTATTACTTATATTAGTTCTGTGAAATTGTATATTAATCATCTAGGTATGCAAAATTTAGCTATATAAAAATTTTAATTTTAAAAATAATTAGTGAATTTATATTTATTATAATTTATTGTGATAAGGTTTGCGTGCGTTTACCCTCCTCGGAGGAGGATCCCACTGGTTATGTTATTGTTGTAATATTTATTATAATTATTAAAATACTAACTATATAAGTAACACATTAAAATTAAAGAAATATTAATAATTAAAAATAATAAAGTAAAAACAAATAACTAGAAGTATTTTGTATTAAATATGATCAACAACACCAGCACAACATAGCTAGTGGAATCCTGCAGACCTTACCACTACTTCATAGAGATAAAGAGGTTGTTTCCTGGGAACCTTTATCACAAAAACCCATAAGCAGAATAAGCTAGATATAGAAAACACGAAAGGAAGAGAAAGAGAAAGTGAACAGGAAGAACGATTAGTAACGAAAAACACATGATAGCAAGTAAATACGAGATAATTAACATATATAAGGCAGATAAACACGACACCGGACAACTCTTACCTAACTAACCTATTAGCCTGCTACTCTAATTCACGACCTCTACCCCTTCCTACCTAAAGTTATGTCCTCTGTGAGATCAAGTTTTACCATATCTTGTGTGATCACCTCCCCCAATACTTCTTCGGTTTATTTTTATCCCTCCGTGTAACCCCCAAATCCAACCTCTCGCGCCTATGATCAAAGAATAGATAATTTCAATTGAAATAAATAATAAATAACTAAAAAGAAATTATTACTTATATTGACAGTGTAGGTGGATAAACTAAGCAAAGAAATTAGCTATAATTAATAATTACTACCTTATCTTCAAAGAAAATAATTAGTAATAAGAATTTAAGCAAAAATCCTAGAAGTAATTAGGCAATTAACAAAATAAGAAAAACTCAAACGAAAAAATTGATAGTGATTTATTTAACATGTATTAATTATTTTATTTGTTGTAAAAAAAAATATATTTAAAAGTAAATTAATACAGGTGAATGTGTAATTTACTATTTTAATACTCATCCGTTCACTTTTACTTGTCATTATTTCACTTATCGAGGTTAAACTACATGGACTTTGACCAACATTTTAAGATGTATTTTTTAATCATATTAATAAGAGAAAGATTGCAACTTATCACACTTTCCTTATAGTTTTTAACTATCTAAAATTTTAAATATTAAATTTAGCTTAAAAGTTCAATCAAATTGACCTCGAAAAGCGAAATCGTGACAAGTAAAAGTAAACAGAGAGCATACATGTATAAATTTCCTATAAGTTATATAAGTATTAGTTGTGTAGGATTACAGAAAACGCATTCTAATATCGTATAAAAATAATAGTCTCTCTATCTCATTTTATGTGACACCCTTTGACTTGGCATTGTGTTTAAGAAAACAAAGAAGACTTTTGAAACTTGTGGTCTAAAATCATTCTTAAATATTTGTGTGTCTGAGAATCATTTCATTAGGCGTAAAAGAGAAATTTTAAAGTTAAATTGTTTTCAATTAAAGTAAAGGTGACATTCTTTTTGGGACAAACCAAAAAGGAAAGAGCGCCACATAAATATGTACAACTAGTTTGTTGCTAATCTCTTACTAATTATTATGTTCATATGTTGAAAAAATGTATTATTGATGTAATTATAATTAAAAATCATAGACAATTAAATTTATAGTTATTTTTTAATTCTTATTTTCTAATTCACTTTAATTTGGATCAACCAAGTTTTAATATTGGCTTTATAAGATTGTCTTTAATTTTTTAAGTTTTTTGTGGTTAAACATTTCAAACTCAAACTAATTAGATTATTAAATAATTAAATTTTTTAATAACATTGCCTTAACTTTGAATGTCTTTTAATCACTGTAATATTAATTTATGTAATTAAAAGTATTACATAATATTACATAATGTTTTAATTTATTTTTAAACACTTTTTGAATAATTTTGACAGTTTAAGTGACAATTGATTATATTAAGAAAGTTTTCAAAACTATAATCGATAAAAACGATTTAAACATTTGTTTCGTTAGACATACAATAGTTTATATATGTGTGTTTTTGTTTCATCCCAAGATCTTGAACATCGTAGAAAAAAGTTATGTGACATTTTTTCTTTTTTTGTTCCTCCTCAAAAATAATGTCAAATTCGCTTTTTATCCTTAATGAAATGAGCCACACAAATATCTAAAAATGATTTTAGAACACAAATTTCAAAAGTTTTTTTTTTTAAAAAAAAAACCGTAACAAATCAAAAGGTGCCACATAAAATGAAACGGAGAGAACATTATTATATATGGAAAATTTACATAACTTTTATTAGTTTATGAGTTAATTCCTTAAATGTATCAATAGTAATAATATTAAATCTTATCAGATTTTGATGCGTTTAGATACATCTAAATATATATGTATATGAAGATATATGAGATTAAAATTATGTATAATTTATTCTAGATATATTGCATTCAAGTATATTCACATGAATTGAAAAATCTCGCTCGTCTCCCTCTCATCTCGCTCGTCTCCCTCTCATCTCGCTCGTCATTATCCTATATATTTGGTTTCTCAAATACTAGTAACATATAACGAATCACCCTAGTAACATATTTATATATTACTAATTATGTGATTAGTGTGAATTGCTTGTATCTAAAACATATGATTATTTCACTAACCTCTCTTCTTATTTTTAATGTATTTGATATGAAAAATAAATACACGTGTTTAATATATGATTAAAAACTCTTAATTAATGATAAAATGCATAATTATTTAAACGTATAGATAGAATTGGTAGATATATCATGGTGAAAGTTCTATTTCTCAAGACTTCAAACTCAAATATCATGTGCATGCATGGGTGAATTTGAGATTAAAATATGAATCACGTAAATTTATGATTTCTTTATAATATTGGATATTAGGTGTCCAATATTGAATTTATTAGTTCGTCAACCAAGTTTGTTCAGTGATCGTAAGCTTATCTCACAATGTTCTAAATTTAACTCACATTCACGACATTCTAAATTCAACTCACATACTAAAATCGACGAGTTACGATGTACAATTTGCAATCTGAATCGAAGTAATATTATTGCGTTTTTTCAAGTACGAATTCTAGATTCCCTATTTTATACTCTCTCGGTCCCATTTTAATAAAATTTATGAAACCATGCATATGTATAAGACAAAATTTACATCATATCATACTTTTCGCTATTGCCCTAAAAAATCATAAGTAGGTAGTACAATTTAATTTTGCCGGTTAGCTACCGAAAAGGACCACCATTAATTGGGTTTATACATTTGCATCTGTGGTGTTTCTATGGCCATAGATTTGCATCTGTGGTGTTTCTATGGCCCTTTTTATTATAGTTACTTATGATTTTATGTTGCCTGAAGCCGCTACATAAAATTCGTGTGTGCAGGTCTCTGACCCCTCCACTAGAAGCCCAATTCAGCTGTGAATGGGTAAGTTCCACCTCTTCTTAAAACTTTCATAAAATGCTTACTTTATTGTATAGTTATACCGAAACCCTATCCCCACAATATTAGTGGTTCTCTTGGAGACTGTTGTGAACATGTTATTATCAATTGATTCTTTTGTACCTTTCCATCTAAGATCGACATATATATATATAATGTATGCCTTCCAATCATAAGATCGACATATATATATATATATATATATATAATGTATGCCTATACCTCTGTTGTTGCCTTATCGACTAACTAATACTTTATCGTTTTAATTTTCTTTATCTTGAGTAAATGATTTGCTATTGACCAGATTATGACTTAAACAATCCCGACTTAATTTCTTTTTTAAATATTATGCTGCCCTGTCCAATTTTCTTCTGATCCCTAGTTTAGTTAACTATAGTTTAGTTAACTAGGATGTCTAGTGGCTTACTCGGCCAATAACGATATCAATACTCAATTCAAGTGTGAAAAAACCCCTCAAAAATTCAACTAATTGAAACGGAGGGAGTAATTTTTGATTGTTGAAATGCTACATGAAAAATTTGCGAAAAATAAACATTTTTTTTCAACTAAAGTAGCAAAGTAGAAACATGTCCTAATATAATTAGGTAGGACATTTACAAACATCAAAAAGGTGAAAGAAAATGTTGCAAATACCTCAAAGCATCTTCAACAAACAAGTATCTCCAACTAACTATACTCAAAATTCCAGCACTTATTTTCTCCACCATTGCTCTTCCATCTTCAACCTTCAATCCCAACCGTAGATCCGCCACCAGACCGCTAACGGTATCGCTCGAGCAACACCCCGGTGGTGGTAGCTCCTCCGAAAACCACCCTTCTAACCCTAAAACAAACCTACCTTTTCCTTTACAATTCATCACATTGAAAACACAATTATACCCTTCCAAAATTACGTCCCACATCACTCTCACCTCTCCCAACGTGTCGAATGGGCCTAAATCCCCGTTCTTTGTATCAGTGGCGGAGCCAGAATTCCTAATGAACAAATTCAAAAAAAAATTGATCGTGAATTCAAACATAAAAAAGCTTAATTGACTTGCAAAATTTCAATTAGACACACTTACCTCCTCCAATACTGCTCAACATCGATATCGAATCGAAAAACCCCTTTTTTGTCGAAACTAAGTTTATTTCCATGCTTGATTATACTCACTATACACGTCAAATTTTTGTAAATATTTATCGCAAATAATATATTATCAAGCGAAATATGAGGTTTCGCTGGTTGTTTCGCTCGGCGGTTACTCGCCCTCTGACCGAGGGCGAATAGCCGCATATAAGAAACACTCGAGTCATTATTATTATCATCATTATCATCGTTATTATTATTCGTAAAATTATGAAGTGTTGATAGAGAAGGATAATGAGAACAACAAAGGGGTTGCCATATTTGATCTAAAGACATAGAAATTAACCATGATTTACAAACACATGAACAAATAGCTAGGGTTTTTGGATCAAGATGATTTGATACAAGAACAACTACTTGCCATGGAGGTGGTTGTGGTGATAATGAAACTATAGACATTTTTTTTTTTCAAATTATTATGAAATTATAAGATAAGATGACACTAGAGAGTGAATTAATATAATTTTTTTTTTGATGTTTTGATTATATATGTAAGTTTTTAATTAGTTAGGGTATGGATAAAGTGACAAGTGTTGAGTTCTTGAAAATGTTGCATGTTGGTGACATGCCACGTATAGGTGATTTGGCTAGTCACACATTAGTCCTAGTTTATTGACACGTCTCATGGCATTTCGAATCGCGTTGAATGATTGTGGTTCCAGAACTCAAGTTTGAAGTCGCCAGATGAGACGTACAGTTCTGTAGAGTGGCAGTAAAGATGACTTATCTGTCAACTTTTTCATTATCACTTCAAAAAAATCAAACTCTGTTTTACGTAAAGTAGCCTGAGTACGATTAATCTCTAGATTAGAAATCAGTGCTTATACACTCGGTATTGGCCATAATTCACAAGAACATTCTGTAGTCTTAGTAAGAGGAGAAAGGGTTAAAGATTTACCCGGTGTGAGATATCACCTTGTTTGAGAAACCCTAGATGCTGTCGGAGTAAAGGATCATCAACAAGTCGGTTCATATTTTTTAAATGCTTAATTTTTTTTCTTTTGTTTTTTTATTTTGTCCCTGATGTTAATCAATAATAATAATAAAGTCTAATTAAATTTAAATTCATGCCTCATTCAAAATATATGTAGTTCATCAGCAACATGGTTCTACTATGTTATAAATTATATTAGGCTCCATATTGGTCGGTTCGATTTTGAAGTTTATCGATTCGACTTGTCGGTTATCGAGTTGTAGATATGTTAAATCGTATAGAATCATTAAGATATTGGCTTATCGATTATTGGTTTATCGGTTGGTTTATCGTTATCAGTTTAACCATTAAGATTTGGCAAAAAAATTTATTTATTGAAAGTTACTTAGAAATAAAACGACAAATCAAATGAACCATACACATAAGTTTACAAATTTCATTTTACTTAAAATCAAATACTATCACATTATAGAATAACTAAGAGTTTGAGTCAGTAAAAAATAAAAATATGAAACTATCAAAGACTTTATACATGAAATAGTATAAATATAATTATTTAATTTATTATCGATTATCGCTTAACCCGTTAAGAAAAAAAATCTAAAACGCTTTAAAGAATCGATAACCTAATAACAAAAAAAGTTAAACCATTTTCAAAATTGCTAAATCGATATCATGTTATCGATAAATCATTCACATAATCAATTTTGATTCGATTTTGAACGGCCCTAAATAACATTGCTCCAAAGTGCATGTATATTTATTCAAGCATATCCGTATTCGTTATTTGAAAAAGATCAATAAATAAATAAATCACATTGTCTAAATAAAATATGATTTATGTAATAAGTTTGTTCTTATATCGCTATAATAAATAAAAATTTTATGAATGGTAATAAAATTATGACTATATTATATTTAAGATGATACTAAAGATGAATTTTTGTAACTAATATTTTATATAAATATCATTAAAAATTCTTATGACTTTAGATGTTTGTGTTTTCAAATTTGAGACGAGGGTTCCCAGGAAATAGCCTCTCTACTTCCATAAGATAGTGGTAAGGTCTGCGTACATTCTGCCCTCCCCAGACCCCACTTGTGAGATTCCACGGGGTATGTTGTTGTTGTTTTCAAATTTGAACTTCCTTAATTGAAATTGTGGCTCCGCCACTGGTTACTCGAACTCTTACTCAAGAAAGAGTTTTAATTTCGGTTCTTGATAAAAAGGAAAATAAAACAAATAAATTAAAAGAGAGAATGTAATTTCTTATTAATTGGAATGGAAAGATACATATTTTTCACAATCTCAAAGCTACATTATAGAACCTTGCTAACTTATCTGTCAATCATTTCCAATAAGTATGCAATGAGCCTGATTTGGCTTACAGAAATTTCTTCTTTCTCATGAGTCATGCCTGAACAAATAGTGTAAAATTTGCATATAAATCTAAAGAATTAACGATCCGTTATCGAGTAGAAAGAAGCTAAATCTAAAGAATCAACGATCAACGAACCTTGTTAACGAGTAAATTTAGCCTAAGGTAGACCGAGTAATCTCATACGCCAAGAAACAAGCAGCATTTGCAGGAACACTACGCGCCATAGCTGGTCCAAACCCTTTGTAAAGGCCTTTTACTCCCTCTGATGCAACAATCTTTCTAAAAGCATCAGCAAACCCGGAGAACTTTGGGTTCTTGTAATCGTCAACTTGGATAACGCTCTTGATTACGTCTGTTGGGTACACAGAAAGCCAGAATGCAGCACCAGCCAACCCTCCAGCTACAATAAGAGAACCTCTTCCCAACTTTGAAGTGTCTGTGCCTCCTGCCAAGTACTGTTTTGTTGCTTCGTATACACCAAACATAGCAGCATTTCCCGGTACTTCACGTGCCAAAGTAGGGAACAAGCCCTTGAATAGACCCCTTACACCTCCTTCAGATTTAAGAACGTGTCTTGCAACGTCCATTGGCCCTGCATACTTCACTGCCACAGCAGCTGAGCCAACACTTGCCAATGCACTCTGTGCTTGCAATCTGTGAAAGGACAAATGTACTTTTCATTAGAATTATATTTAACTATGATAGTAGCCTAGATTATAGCAGCAATGTCGATTTGTCGAGATGTGATTGATTCTAAATTCTTTAATCCAGAATGAAAATGAATGGGCCTGCTCTACCTGTTAAGAGTAGGTAACCCGTCCCCTGTCTTTGTTTCCTATTACATTACATATTCCCAACTCCTGTTTATCCTGGATGATCATGTTGGGTGAATGTGACTTCGTACAATTTTGTCGCGTGAGCAACATCTGCTCTGTAACAATACTTATGGGCATTGGTTTGAGTTTTTCCAACTCAGACTCAAATCAACGCTGAATACGAGAGAAAAATAGCTTATGGTTAATACGAGAAAAGTGCAAGATTCTTTGAAAAAGCGCGGGCTGACTTAGAGACCTGGGACCTTGGCTTAGTAATGAATGATGGGAGGCTTGAAAGTAACTATATTTTACTATGATATCGTAACCTATAATGCAGGAGCAATACCTACTATAACGGATTAAATCGCATTAATAGAGTGAAGTGGATGTGGAATAAGATCCAACCTGCATTTTATCAGCTCAGTGGGGCAAGCAAGGAAAGACACAGCAATTCCAGCTACAGCACCACAAACGACTTGCTGGTTTACAGTAAGAGGGGCTCCAGATTCAGGCCTCAAGAACGCCTCCGTTTGACCTCTCACTGTGAAAAGGACAGCATTAAAGGCTGCTACAGTTGCAAGTGGAGCTCCCATACCTTTGTATAGACCCCTAGGACCTTCTGCAGCAACTGTTTGTCGGACAGCATCCATGGCACCTGAGTACTTGGGAGGCTGACCAGGAAGTGGAGCGGGCTGGCTTTGGAGCTTGACTTTGATTGTATCAAAAGGGTGACCGACGATCAATTGAGCAGCACCTCCAACAGTACCGGCTGTCAAATCCTTGACTACGTCAGCCATCTGCAAATTTTTAGAACGGGATACAAAAGTCATTACCATTACTCCGTTTGTGCATTCGTGTCTGTGAAAAAGTAACAACCCACTAGCTGTACTACAAAGATACAAGTCCTTAGTAATATAACATCAAAAGTTATATGTCCATATATATTTACGTCCCCATGAAACCTCCGTAATACACCATATACTAGCAAATCATGCTCAACGATATGCAATAGATACACTCTTTCTTAGTCTAGACAAGACCCCCCATGAGTGAATCAGAAATGTTCGCACGAGATTACACCTTGAAAAACTAGAAAATAGCCTACATCCTTGCTTTTCATTCATTCTCCAATTTGTCAAAACTCTGGGTGGAGGCTTTCACGAATTGCTGAACCTTTCCAGATAACTGTTCTCACTACAATTAAGAGAAGCTGCAGCCATTTTTCGAAAGATAACTACTGACCAACAAACAATAGGATAACCAAAACCTTTGTTTTCAACATCTGCATACGAATCCCAATATCGAAAGAGGAATTAATTAATACTACCTGCTGTGTCTTGCACTTCAGTTACTTCTTGTTTGGGACTGCTTTAGAACCTTTTTTCCTTGAGCCGAAGGTCTAGTGGAAACAACCTTTCTACCGCTAAGGTAGGGGTAAGGTCTACATACACTCTACCCTTCCCATGCATCACTTTGTGGGACTACACAAGGTGTGTTGACACAGTAATTATTACACTATAAGTATATTTTAACGCCTTTAAGGTGACCTGATTATATAAAACTTTTACACTGTTAGCATATCGAATAAGCTCATCCAAAGAAGACTTTCGCACCAAAACTGTTGACTACCATCAATGGAAGGGCCGTTCTCTTTAATGCACAACATATATGTTCCGAAAATCCCATAGAGATTGAAAAGATACTACCAAGCAGACTCACTTCATGTTTTAACCACAAGCATAAGCCATAAAGAAACCAGCTAGCACAACTATAAATCACAATTTTAAATAATAAAAAAATCAGAGAATAATAGATAGCGGGATGAAGGAAAGCATCAGGAGGCAAGAGCAAGAACACTGGCCCATTTAAAAACAGAAGGAATGAGCCTTACCCTTACTGGTTCTTCCACACAAATTGAATCCCCAACCTCAAGACCACCAAATCTGATCCCAAATTTATATCAACGCCTGGGGCAGCACAATCTGAAAGCAATTTTACAGTAATTACTAAATCAGATCAAATATGTTTTGTAACCAAGGGAAACAGCTATGATGGTCGAAAACACAGAAAACTTTAATATAGAACATAATGAGCCTGATATAAAGGAAAGAACATGGAAAATACCAAAAGGAGGTATTGATCAGTTCCCGTTTTCAGCTTATTAGCTTCACCGAGAATGTGATGAAGGACCAAGTTCTCTATGCACTGAAACTAAATTAATATTCAATGGTGGATAGATACACTTGAAAGTGAGTCAGAAATAATAGTGAATTGAGGTAAGATTAAAAGGGACTGCAATAGGGAGATTTATCAAGACATTGCTCATTCAGATACTCTTATACTTGACTAAATGGCATCACACAAAACCCAAAAAGAGGAACTTCGACGCGGAACGAAAGAAATTTGATATAAAAGAAGGAATACTAAAATACCAAAAGGATGATAATGATTTCTCATTTTCAGCATACCATCTCCAAAGAGAAGGCAAAAAGATCAAAACTTTTCTACATAACAGAAAATAACATGCTTTATACCAGTGGTTGGCTGATACTAAATAGAGTTAAAGCAGTAAATGGAAGATTAAAAAACAAGAAAAGATCTTGAAATGAATCACAGCCACATGAGATAATTGAAGTAAAGACAAAAAAGAGATTGTGACAAGGAGATCAATTAAGAAATTTCTCAGCAGATACTCTTACACTTGACTCAATGGCTCAACGCAAAACCCACAAAGGGAATACTTTAGCAATAGTAGCAAATGAGTTTAATATAAAAGAAAGATAATTAAAATTCCAAAAGGGTATCAAGGAACTCTCATTTTCAGCATACAACCTTCAAGAGAAAGTGAAAGATCAGTACTTCTCTACATAAAAAAAAGTTACATGCTTTACATTCAACTAGTTTCTTGACACGTGCGAAGCACGTGTATTCCATACGTTCAATAAAGTCACAAATGACTAGTTTGAGCCTAAATAAAAATACAAATTAAAGAAGTCTAATAGGAAGAAAATAAAATAGAGAAAAAAAATACAACATACACATTCTTCTTAGGATTGTTATCATAATAATATTAGGGAAAAAAAGAGAAATATAGAATAAGTACAAATTTTCAACTAAAGCATGACTCAAATAATAAAATAATAATGGTATAAGCACTTCACTACTTTTATTATAAAATAAAAAGGATAACCTTGGGTAGGGATTACATGAAACCAAAAATGGATTTATATAGATAAGAATGGAGGAATACCATAAGATATCTTAAAATTTCAAATTAAATATTTGGAGGTTATGAATATAAAAAGTGTAAGAGTTATAAAAAAAAGAGTAACAATTAAATATGAGATATGAACATAAATATATAATACTAATACTAATACTAATATTAATAATGGTATACATTTCATAATACAAAAACTAATAAAATAAAAAATGTAGACATACGGATAATTTTTTGAAAAAGAATGTAAACTTATTAAGATTCAATTTGTGTTGTTTTAAATAATATTATGACATATTATTTTAGAGTTATGAATTTGAGAAGACATAAAAATCATAAAAAATTATTAAAATAAGAGTTATAAAGATGATAATGTGGAAGTTAAAAACACAAGATTAATGAATATTATTAGAATATAAGTTAAGAAAATGAAGAGGAACAACTATGGAATTTTAAAAATAATTTTAAGAAAATAAATCAATAGATCAGGGGTATTTTTGTAATCCAACTTTTGATTTAGACTCTTCCCACTTTTAGTAATATATGATGATGATATGATATGATGATATGATGGTACACTTACACTTGACTAAAAGGGAATCCACACAAAACCCACAAAGGGAAAACTTTAAATTAGAACCAAATGAGTTTGATATAAAAGGAAGAACATACAGAATAGCAAAACAATGTTAATGAGTTCCCATTTTCAGCATACCATATTCAAAGAGAAAGTGAAAAGAACACTACTTCTCTACATAACTCAGAAGCAAAGAAGTTTGATATAAAAGAAACAAACAAACAACAACATGCACAATGTAACCCCACAAAAATATTAAAAATACAAAAAGAGTATCACTCGATTTGCATTTTCAGCATATCATCTTCAAAGATCAGGTGAAAGATTAGAACTTTTCCACAAATACAGATAGTTACATGCTTTATATTCAATGGTTGATTGATTACTGAATAGAGTAAAAGCAGTAAAAAGAGGATACAAACAAGAAATACTCTTGAAAGTGAATCAGAGCCTCATGAGAGAAGCAAACACAAAAAAGGAATTGTGACATGGAGATTGATTAAGAAATTGCTCAGCAGATACTCTTCCACTTGACTAAAGGAAATCCACACAAAACCCATAAAGAGAAAACTTTAACATAGAAGCAAATGAGTTCAATTAAACAGAAGCAACATGAAAAGTACCAAAAGGGTCTTAATGATTTACCATTTTCAGCATCCCATCATCAAAGAAAAGGTGAAAAAGATCAAAACTTTTCTACATAACAGAAAGTTACATCCTTTATACTCAATGGTTGATTGATAACTAAATAGAGCAAAAGCAGTAAAAAGAAGATAAAAACAAGAAACACTCTTGAAAGTGATTGTGACATGGAGATTGATCAAGAAATTGCTCAGCAGGCACTCCTATACTTGACTAAAGGGAATCCACACAAAACCCAGAAAGAGAACTTTAACATAGAAGCAAATGAGTTCACTTTAAAAGAAGCAACATGAAAAATACCAAAAGGGCATTAAGTATTTCCCAAAGGTGAAAAGATCGAAACTTTTCTACATAACAAAAAGCTACATGCTGTATATTCAATGGTTGACTGATTACTAAATAGAGTAAAAGCAGTAAAGAGAACAGAAAAACAAGAACCCCTCTTGAAAGTGAATCAGAGCCACATGATATAATAATAATTGAAGTACAGACAACAAAAGGGGGATTGGAATTGAGATTTTGATACTAAAAGATTATTAGACAGTAGATCCTTACACTCAAATCTCAGCCTCTTTTTCAGTAACCATGAAATGGGCTGCAAGATTCTGAGAAAGTGAAAGAATAAGGGATCTGGGAGTTGGTGGCTTACACTCCTATAGTCCTATGGCATAAAGAATAAAGACTTATGCCACCAACAACTTCCAATAAGGTAATAGGTTGCCTTTCTTTGGAAAAAATATGATTCTTGTTCTATAGGTGGACCCTTACATATATTAGGGAAGGAGAAAGAGAAATTTTAATTTAGAAATTATGGACATGAGATTTTTTTAATCCTTAATTTGATATATATTTTGTTTGAGTTATGGGAATTAAAATCCTTTTCCTCCTTTGGTGGATCCCATTTGTTTGTCTTATAAATAACTCAAATATGATTTTTCGTAAAGTTTATATTAATTGATTTAATGGCTGATTGATTTTTCATATAGAAGATCTGACATCGATTTTTCTCACCAATAACTTTCTCAATTAGAGTTTATCCCATTGAAAATGGCTTTGAATTATTTTTTTAGAGCTTTCAGAATATGAATCAAATAGGATCAATATAGGCAATTAAAGAATTTGAATATATTTGGCTCATTTTAGTTTGAAATGAGTTTAAATAAAGATTTGAGAAAAGTATTAGAAATAGTTCTAAACTCGAGGCAAGTTATTAGTTTCATTCTCGAACTACTGACAGTCTTAAAAAACATGCCTCTACTTGACTAACAAAACTAAAATACATCTCCAAACATCACAAGTATTAAAAATATCTCTTAACTTGACAAGAATTTAGTAGTGTATTTTAAAGGATGTTTAAGTGTCATAGAACCTTAAAAATGCTTTAAACATAACTTATATACAAAGGGACCAAAAATACAAATTTTAATAAAATAAAGGATAAATATGTTTCTTCATATATAATAAGAACTAAATTAGAATTTATCCCAAATTAAAATTTTCAAAAATCACTCTCTTTTCCCGCTAAAATCTTCCCTTATAAATATAAGCAGCTCTTCATTTCCCTCCATTTTTTTCTCCATTTCTCAAAAAAAGAAAAAAAAAATGGCACCGAAAAAATCCTCTTCTTCTCCGATTCCCATCGGTAAGGAAGAACCCAAAATTTTCCGGTATTAGTTCAATATTTTTTTTGTCATAAAAATCTGTAATTTTCATTTTTTTCTGTTTTTTTTTGGTGATTTTAAGGAAATTGTGAGGTTGTTGTGGAAGCTGGGAAGTTTACCTCAGAATTAAACGAAAATTGTCTCAATATTTCTTTGTCAAAGAATGCCAAAGTCAAAATTTCTGGTAATTTTTTTTGTTGCTGTTTACTTCTGGTAATAAATCTGTGGTTTATAGAACTTTTTATAATGTATATAGAATATTTGATATGGAGTTTAAGAAATAAAGATAAAATTTTTGAATTGTTGGGTAGAATGTTGTAATTGGAGAACTCACTAATTATAGAAAAATACACTAACTTTTGTTGATGTGTTTGTAGTTGTGGATGATGGGAGTTGTTCAAAGGACCTCAAAAGCCCTATTGAGTATGAGGAAAATGGTATGGAGTGTTGATTTTTTGTTGGGATGAATTCTTTTTGTTTCATTTTATTGAATTTGTGGTCTATTAATTTTCTTGATTGGTGAAATGATCAATTTGGTTGTGGGGTTGTGGTGATTAGGAAATTATTGCTTCGTGCTCATTAATCCCAAAGATGATGATGGAAAAACCAAGTCTTTACTTCAGGTAATTCCCCTTTTTACCTTGCGTGTGTGTATGCCTTTTGTTTATAGGTATTTTTTCGTGCAGTGTGTATATTCAATTCAATCAACCTTGCCTTAGTGCCAATCTACTTCATGTCTATAAATTATCTGTATACATCATGCTTGATTCCTCCAGCTTATTTAGACTTTTGTAACATGTGTATAGTTCTGCATATGTATAGTTCCTTTAGCTTAGTTCTTGGACACAATCTTTCTCACGAGTCTTGCTCTTGCGCTTGGAACTTGTTGAGGAAATGAAAAAAAAAAAATGAAATGGTAATTTGACAAGAAAATTAAAAGGATTGATTGGCATTTTCTATACAACATCACACGAATTTGGTTGTATCATTCTCAGAAGTAAATGATCTTTTGGTTAATGTTAGCTCTAGTATTTTGAAAATGCCACCCTGCTTGTCTGTCAGTACTCAACAAAGTTTTGTCAGAAAATGGTGGCTGACATTGTACATACGGTTTGGTCCATGATTCAACATGTTTGTGCAGAGAATCAACCAGTAGACATGTTGATAATTTGGGAAAAATTTGAACATAAGGTGATAGGGGAGATTTGTTATTTCTGTGCATTTGCAATTAATTGCCCTTTCTATGTCCAATGGTTGACAAAAACAGAAAATAACAAAATGTTAGTCTTGTTGCTTATGTGTTGTATTTCAAATGAAGGCTGTGTTTTCTTGCTCTGTTGCTATTTTGTGCTTTTCTTTTATGCAGTTCGATAGTTGTAGACAAATTGGCCATTCTTCTTACACTGAGCTCTTTCCTTGTATAATACTTACTTGTTTTTGTCCATACTCTGGCAGGAAGTATTGAGCATTTATTCAAAAGAACTTCCGGCCATGAACTATGCTGCAAACACAGGAAAAGAATCACAATTTCTTGAAAGATGTGTATCAAATGGGTATGAGCATGTAGTTGATTCTTTCTTGTGTACTGACATGTTTTTGCCATGCTCATTTAGTACAATCCTGCATTCTTGCTCTCATTCTCTGAAACAAGAAATATTTCAGATGGATGAGAATCTGCATTCATTTTGAATGTTGATTGCTTTTGCAGGAAGTACTGCACGCTAGTTTTAAAAACCAAGGATGATATAGACCCTGGTGAGGTATAATCTCAAGCATTACTGCACTTGTACTTATTATGTGCTAGGTGCAATAGATGAAATGAAAAATATTCCGTTCTCAAGGTCATCGAGCTGGCATGCATACTGATGATTTGTATGTATTAACATTACTATTTAACTGAACAAGTATGTGTTCTTGCGAAGATTTGCTGGTTTTATACTTTAATCTACGCCTTATTTCAATAATCATGACCGACTTTGCTTTAGCTGAAATTCTGCTCTAATCCTTTTTTCTCTTGCTTTGCATTATGTTAAAGGTTATTGCAGCGATCACTTATCAAATAATCCCAGCTGATATGCAGTTTGCTGAGGTTCCTCTTGCGGCTGTTAAATCAGTTTACCAACTCAAGGTCCTCTAGTTGTTCTCTAGCTTAATGTATTTTATGTTGATTTGTCATTATCTTTTTAATTCCTATACTGGTTGAGAATAAATTCATCATTTCTTTTGTGCTTGCAAGAGGAATGATGCTAAGTTGAAAATATTGCTGTTAGAGCTGTGTAACTTTGTGACAAACATAGATGTAGTGTTCTGTTTAAACTTGTTTAAAAACTTCATCCTATGTTTACTTTTATCTATTCTTTTTAGGAGAGTTGCCTATTGTAGACTCAAATTAACCAAATAAGAGTACCCTTCTTTACCAGTTTAAGATTCTAGATTTGGTACACATCATTCAACAATCGCTTCATAACTGTTCTGAATTTCTGAAAAGGTGCACGATTTTAGAAGTTACCCTTCTTTATCAGTTTAAGATTCTAGTACACATCGTTCAACAATCTCTTCATAACTATTCTGAATTTTTTACAAGGTGCATGATTTTGGAAGTTTGAAAAACCTAAACATTCCAGTGCTTTTAAACATGTGCATGCAATTAATTTTGACAGATTTCCATAATAGATAATGCTCATTGGTATAGGAAATTAGGACAATATTAAAACTTGAGCTTGCAGGGGATTGGTCACTTAGTGTATTTAGAGCTGAGGAAGAGATTGCAACATGTGGGTGTCCGAACAATACTCTGCTGGGGAGATAAGGAGTCTGAACGATTTTGGCTTAAGCAGGTAAGCCTTCAATGATGCTTGTATGAGTTTGAATACCAAGAAAGTATTTTCTTAATAAAGGACTACTGAAAAGCATGTTTTGTAAGACAAGTTTCATAGTTTTTACGACCTTTATCAAGTCAAGAAAACCAAATATCGAAATGCATCATGGAATTTACCTCCTGAGATACCCCTTTGCATTTCTGATAGATAATTAGTTATGGATAATATACCAACAGGTTCATAGATGCTGGCTATTCTGCAATCTGATCAATAATCATGATATGTATGCACATGCTTTAACTGTTTCTCCTATACTGTATGATAATATGCAATACGTGTAGGGCTTTGCAGTTATTGGTCAAGTTGACTCAAAAGGCAGAGCTCGCAGGCTCCCTATCAAGGCTGATATTCGGAAAGCATTGTGCTTTCCTGGTGGTTCAAATCTCATGATTTCTCATTTCAATAAGGATAACTTCCACAATTCTGCAGTGTATCTAGATCTGAAGTTCCCCTTAAAGCCTTCAAGAGAGGATTGCCAATCTCCAATTTTCCAAGAACAAAGGGATACTCTGTCTGAGAGAGATAACCATTCCCAAGGAAGAAATCAGGCAACTAAAACCATGAATTCCATCTACTATGGTAAGTGAAGCTACTGCCTTTAATTTTCATCTTGTATCAACTGCACAGTAAGTTTTTTGGTATCCTTGCAACAATTACTTATTTGCACACATCAAAATAAGTTGCTAGCTACATGGTGACTTCAGTAAGCTAATAACTCTTAAATGCCTGGCTGCATCAACATTATGTTTAGTAATTTTTAATCAAAAGAAAAAAATATGTTTAGAGCATATTACAACTTATCTTTCCATACGTATCATTAATCTCATTTCTTTATTTCTTTCAAGATTGTGAAGATTTTCAACCTAGAGATGGTGCTGTCGGGAGCAGCAAGCATGGACATATGGGATTTAATGAAAGTGAAAGCCAAGCTCTTCTGAAGAAATGTGCTTGTTCAGCACCGGGATCAAAAAAGAGGACTTGGGAAACCTCAAACTCTTCTGTTAAATCCAAAAAAATAAAGGGGGTTCATCAAGCTGACTGTGACTTGCATTCTAAGGACATTAGTTTAGAAAGTGTTTCGGGGGACAGTTTTTCTGCTATCTCTAAGAGCAAATGTCAGGTTGGTATTGCTCCCAACAACCATTTAACAATCCACCTTCTGGAAAAGAATGCTGAAGAAGCTACAGCAGTTAATTTGACATATGAAGGACATAGTAGTCGAGGCAATTTTTCAAGAGGGACAAACTTCAGAATTATGCTGATGAACATTGCTGATGATAGTAAAAAGGCAAATTTGACCAAAGTATACTCTGATTGCCTACTCTCTTCCTAGATACTGTTTGATGTTTACCCCCTTCCCTAATATAATTTTGTAAACTATGCTTTTGTTCCTTTTAAATGCATATCTTATGTTGCTTATGCAGATAATCAGAGACCTTGGTGGAGATGTTACTTCTGACGGAAGTTTAAGCACACACATAGTCACAGGCAAAGTGAGGAAAACCTTAAATTTCTGCTCTGCTCTCTGCTCAGGGTCAGTTTCTCCTCAGCATGTTGCTTGCTGCCATTCTGATTACATTTTCATTTATCTTGACTATTCCATAAATGGAGATTCGTTTTTTTCCTATTTTCTTTTGTCCACTGTTTCTGCTGCGCCACTTTGTTGTTCTTCTTCATCATTAGTAATATTGAGAGGGGAGGAAAAACCAAAACTGACCAATTGAAGACATATAAAACCAGGTGAGGTAAAAACATAAAGTTGTGTTAATTAGGCTATAGTACTAGTTCAAAATAGTCAAGAGTAAGTCCAGGTCTTATGTCTATCTCAATACTGGCCATGGGCATGTGAACTACAGTCTGTGAGGAACAATCAAATCAAATACCAGTATCGTGCTTTATTGGTTTTTTTCAGGTGAACTGCTGAGTACTTTTCTTCCTAACATTACTTTCAGTGTTCCTTTATGAAAAGGGTATTTTTTCTGAGATGGACATCTTAAGAGCTTGTACAATATTGTCACAACGTATGCATATTTGATATTAGGGAACATTTTGTGCAAAATATCCCAAAACTATGTGAATATGTTGTATAAATTTTTAATAATTTGATTTCTATTGTTGTGCTTTTAATAAAACGAGTAGGATATTCATGGATGACACTGCTCAGCATAGTGGTACCAAAATGTTAAGATACTATTAAATGTCCTTTTGAGTTTTTGAACTAAGGTCTACTGTCTTTACAACAACAACATCTCCGGTGTATATAAATGAGGTTTAGGGAGGTAGGGTGCACGTGGAGTATGCAAATCTTACCTTACCTTTGTCGGGCTAGTAAGGTGTACTGTCTTTATTTTCTTAAATGTATGGACAATACTTAATCCATTCACTTCTATCCATCATTCATTTTGTCCAGCTTTACTTTTTGGTTTCCAGAAATTGCAACCTAAATTCTGGTAAGTAGCTAGACTTCTAAATTTGATTTCATGATTTCTTGTTTTTGATCTTGTGGAACTGTGATCAGAGCTTGGATACTGTCACCAAATTGGTTGAAAGAAAGCTTCCGGAGCGGCAAATTTATAGGTAGGTAAAAACTGTTACTTTTGACCTTAATTGGAATATTTTTGACATTTGTTAATCAGTCCCCAGTGGTTTTTTCAGATGAAATGCCTTATATTTTGAGGGATGAAGACTATGAACTGAAGTACAGAAGTGAGCTTAAAGGAGCTGTTCTTAGAGCAAAAACATACCCCCAAGCTCTACTCAAGGGTTATGATATATGTCTTGCTGCTCATGTTCATCCTCCAGTTGGTACTTTGTCAGCCATTGTGATATCTGCAGGAGGAAATGTGAGTCAATATTTACTTTTAGAGAAATCATTTTCAGAACTGTTTAAATTTGTGTTCATGGAATAATATAGCCAACCCCAACTTGTTTTGGACTAGACGTAGTTGTAAGAAATGAGGTTTATGTTGTTCCAAAATCATGTCAAACTTGAGACCTCTATTCGAAAGAAAACCACAACAGGAAAAACTTGAAACTAAAGGAAATGATTTTGTTTAGGAGCACTGGTCAACTTTCTTAGCAGAATTTGGCTCCATTGAGTATTTGTTGGAGAAGTGGAGCCTCCGTGTGACCAAGAGGTCACAGGCTCAAGCTAGTCTCTTGCAGGAATGCAAGTAAGACTTTGTACATAAAATCCAATGTGATCTGGCCCTTCCAGGAGCCCCGTGCACAGAGGGAGCTCAGTGCATAAAGCTTCCCTTTCTTGAGCATCTGTTGTGTTCCCACTTCTAGATACATGCAATATTTATCCCAGCAGACATGTTTAATTTCCCCTGCATTATTTTTTACGCGCATTTCTTATCAAACTCTCAGGTTATACGTGGACTCAATCAAGTGAAAGACAAATCTAAAACCATATTCCTTGCTTGTGAAGAAGACATGGATGAAGCATTGTCAGCAGTGAAGAAGGGAATATGGACTTTCAGCAGTGACTGGTTTATGAACTGTGTCATGAAACAAGAGCTTGACTTCGGAGCTCCTCAATTTGCAGAGTGCCTCTAATGCATAGATAAACTATGACCACACTGGTCTGATAAATATGAAAAAATGTGAATATTTCTAAGAAAGAAATTGAAACAAATAAACTTGGGATTAATGTAAATCTATTTTGCCATTCTCCATGGATATCTATAATTTATGTTGCAATGTCAGCTCACCTTGCCTCAGGAACAATAATACAACTTTTACCGGCAAACTTCTGATATCTGTACAAATTCTGGAAAATGTGATAGCCATAGACTTTGGTCTTTTATTTGCTCTAAATTTCTCATGAGTGCTCTATTAGTTGTTTGAGAGCAAACCAATGACTGTTATATGAGCATATTGTTCAATGATCATAAATGCTTGTGTTGCTTCCCAACGAATCCAGTTCCACGAGTTCTGATCAAGTAAACTCATCAACATTTCCATATCTATTCTTTTAAGAGGTAATAAATTTCATTGCAGAGAAGACAAACAATTCGCCTGCATACAAGTACAACTAAAAACCATTTAAAATGTTTTTTATCTTGACTCGAAATAAAAACATGTTTGAAAAACGATCTTAGAGTGTCTAAGATTAAGCCACGATAGTCTATTACAACTTTCTTATTTCTTCTCATTGGAGTTATTTCACAAAAACAAGATGCAACTTCACAAAATTGTTGCATAATTTTATACTAAGGAAATAAATTAGATTGAATTGCCTTGAAATGTGTCCTTAAAACATGTATGTAGGTCCAAATATGCACTCATTAGTATTTTATTAAGTTTCGTGTAAAATAATCACGTATTTTTTTTAGCTCAATTAAGTAATTTTGATTTTGTTTTTTGGCCAAATTATTAACGGAGGACAAATTTAATAAATTCCGAATGCTTGAACGATATTTTTTTTATATTTTTATATTTTTGTTTAGTTATTTCTAAATGTACAAATAAATAAGAAAAACTTATTTTTGGTTTTAGCCAAAACATACTTTTGGAGGAAATAAAAAGTGAAAGGAAAAAGGGTAAAAGATACCCCTGAACTATTTTAAATGGAGCAGAAATATCCCTTTGTTACGTTTTGGCTCAAAAATACTCTTCAATTAATTTTTTGGCTAAAAAATACTCTCCTCCCTAACGGAACTTTAAAAAAAAGGTTTAAAATGCCCCCGAACTATCAAAAATCGAGCAAAATTACCCTTGGTTAGATTTTGGTTAAAAAATACCCTCCCTTAATTTTTTTTTTTAAATACATAATGAAATGACACCATGCAGTTATGTGGACAAATAGTGCAACATGATTAGTCCACGTGAAACCCCATTTAGGGACCCAAGAGGTTTTCTCCTCGGATATTAGGTACGAGACTAGTACACTGTTATTTCACATGCAAACATTTCAAAAAGTCATTCATCCTCGTTATAATTGTTGCCTTCTCCTTAATCAGTTTCTTGAATTCAATCTGATTCAATTCTTCAAATTTTTCGAACCATGAAGCTTGTTTGAATTAGTTGTGCTCATGTTAGCAATGTAACACAATTAATATAAGTTATTATTTTCAAGAAATAATTCAATTGCAACTATAAATAAAGTTTTTTTTTTCATATAATAAGAATCTGAACTACTCAAAATCCGACAAAAATTGATTTGAAGATGGGTTGGGTTGAATTTTTGATGGAAGAAGGATTTTTTTAATAATAACTTTAAAATTTTAATGGAGGGGTATTTTTAATCGAAAACTAGCAAAGGGTATTTTTGCTCTATTTTTAATAGTTAAAAGGTATTTTTGGCTCTTTTTTCATTTCTGTTAGGGCGAAGAGTATTTTTGAGTCAAACATTTAACGAGAGTATTTTTGAGCCAAAAATATAATAGAGTATATTTCTGCTTCATAGTTAGAGGTATTTTTGGCCCTTTTTCCGAGGTGAAATAATTTTTCAAAAAAAAGTGGAAAATTAATATGACCAAAGTGAAATCATTTTTAATTCCACATTTTTTAATTTTATTTTCCCAAACAAATTAAAACTGAATTGGTACTATTTCTCATCTTCTCGTTGGTCATCTACACGACCATAGCTTTACAAGACTGACAGAAAAAAAGATTATGGGGTTCAAGAATTGAGAATCTTAAGCACCCCCAAAATGAAATTAACCCTTTAAAGATCCATGGTACAAGTATTATTCTACAAGAATCCTTATTAGGGTCAAGAAATTATGAGTTATTCTGAAATTTGTGTTAGAAGAGACCATTTCCTCAGTGGATTTACATGGATGACTCTGAGTTCACCTTCTTGTGCACACATTGATGGGTTGAAAAAGCTAAAAGGTACAATTTTTACTGACCTCCTTCAGTACCCTTTTACATTTAACTAGTGTTACAGCAATTAGTAAACTTGTTGAGGTTGATTATGTATTGATTCTGATCACTTTGGACTTGTTTTATCATAAAGGCTTCATCTTTATTTAGACTTTTGGGTGGTTATGGTGAGCTGGGGTATCCTGCTCTGCTTTCCTACACATTTTACTTTGAAAAGAATTAGTTAGAGGGTGGCACGGGTCACGGTAGTGGTCGGTAGTGGTCAATGAAGTGAGTTGAGCATCATGTTCAAATCCCGGCAAAGATCCTGGTAGCAACATTGTTGTTGTTGGGAGGTGGCTAGTATCCCGTAAAAATATTTGAGGTGCATGCAAGCTAATCTGGACACCACATTTATCTTAAAAAAAGAATTAGCTAGTGGATGTGATAAACTTTGAAGGTCTAGTAGTTGAAATTTTATCGTAATTGTTCCTTGAGATTTTGACAAGTTCTTGGTTGCTCTGAATTCTCATTTGACATTTGTTTTGCATTACCCTTTTACAGCGTTACAATTATTATTGAACTAGTTGAGGTTGGTTATATATTGATTCTACTCATTTTGGATTCATTTCATCATAAAGGCTTCACCTTTATTTAGACTTGTGGCTTGCTATGGTCAGCTGGTGTATCTTAGTCTGCTTTGTACTCTATACATTTTGCTTCTAAAAGAATTAGTTAGTGGGTGTGATAAACTTTGAAGGTCTAGTAGTTGAAATGGTATAGTAAATTCTTTCTTGAGAGCAAGTTGACAAGTTCTTGGTTGCTTTCAATTCTCATTTGACATTTGTTTTTATTACCCTTTTACATTTAACTAGTGATACAAATATTATTGAACTAGTTGAGGTTGACTATATATCGATTTTTGCTCAATTTGGAGTCATTTCACAATTGTCAACTATTTTTATGTGGGTCATTCTCCCCTTTAGTTTGGACTCGGGGGATGGCTATGTGAGTTCTAGCTTTGTGGTGTACTCTATATATTTTGCTTCTAAAAGAATTAATTAGCGAATATGATAAACTTTGAAGGTCAAGCTGGCAAGTTGGATAATCCTTTCTTGATAGTTTGTTGGAAGTGTGGACAAGTTCTTTTTTTTTTTAATAACCGTAATGTCCAGGTTAGGTTGCGTGCAATTCCCACCAGCACAGATACCGGGTTACTCTGGCCATCAAGACTTGGACGGATGACAAGAAATTTGCCTCCGCTGAGTTTTGGACCTGAGATCTTGTGGTTCTCAAATCACCTCATTGACCACTAACCACCCATTGGATGTGAAAGTGTGGATGAGCTCTTGGTTCTTTTGGATTCATATGACATTTGTTTTTTGTTTTGATTTTGATGGTTAAACTGCAACGATGTCTTAAAGAGTGTATCTTTTGTTTTGCCGGAAGGGAGCATCTTTAGTGCTCAGGGTATTTGCATTTGAGTTGTGATTGTTCTCAGGGTTGCAAATTTTCGTATTTATGAATATATAAACAATTCTTAGGTGTACAATTCGTTTCTAAACTAAACCAACAAAGTTCTCTTGGTAAAAGGGTTGCTTTCACAGTTTCATCCATGTATATGTCAATCACTGGAGATGTCTTTGATTTAAAAACTCTTATTTAAGACGATATTAGTTAAGAAATACTGTTCTTTTCACGGTATTGGAGTAAATTTTTACTTGAATTCCCATGCTAATATTTTGGCTTATATCACTGTAGGACTCAGATATAGGAATTTGTCATCTCAAACTGTGGGAAAGGTCAGTCAAAATAGTCAAGATATCTCACAAGAGTTCCAACTTCCACCCGCATATGAATCTGCCATGGAAGCTCTTTCGACTCTCATCACTCAGAAAAAAAGAAATGGCACATCAGCCATTAGTGGTCAAAACCAGAAATTGGATAGAATGTCGAGGTACATTCAGGTAGTGCCATTTCTAGCTGAGACTATTTCTCCTTTAATACTTGCATGATCAAAGTGCTTCTTGCTGGTACCGCTCTTGACTTTCTGTTTTTGTCACAAACTAAATCGATATTAGTGTTGTTGCTGTAACTTTTCACTACTGTTTACTGTCTCCAGATTACGCAGTGTATGATTGTTATCTTTTTTTCACTTTGGTAATATTACCACTTTTTTGAGTTGTGATGCCATTAAGATTAATTGCTCCTTGATTTTCATGTTTTGGGGAATATGTTGAATCAAATTTTATCTTAAAACTTATCTTTTGCTTGGAACATGTCTATACATGACTTTGAGAATACCTTAGATACACCCTTTTCTTTGTTAAATTAGATAATTTCACTAATCATAGCACTGGTGCTAAAAGTGCATACAGGATTTACGGTGCTTCAACATAAAAAGGATTTAATAAAGGGATAATTACACCCACAAGCCATTGAGAAAAATTATTTACACAAAAAATAGCCCACTTTTTTTTAATTACGAAAAGTAGCCATTCGGCTGACCTTTGGCTATCTGTTATAATTTTGGGCATTCAACCCTCGTTGTATAGGCATGTATAGTCAGTGTATATTTGTGTATCCTAATGTATATTTAGTGTATAACTCATGTATAAGTAATATACATTGTATAGTAGTGTATACTTTCTATAACTTTGACAAATTATATTGTATAGTCATGTATAGTTTCACTTATTTTGGGTGTCTTTTTTTATGTAAATAAAACATGAGCTACTTTTTTTTGTAAACTTTTTACTTTTTTGTATATGTATATGTAATTTCCCCTTTAATAAATTTAGAGCAGTATCAAAGCCATATATATTCTTCAATTTTACACGAAAAACTTAATAGACCGAAATTTAAAAATTTCAGATAGAAATTGCTCTTTCTTTCTTTTTTTCTTCAAAGTATCTGCTATTCATCTTCAGCCAAAGAGTCCATAAATGCATACAAGAGGTGTTCTCCACATTCTTCTTAGCTGTTTCTTTTTTCTGTCCTTCTCAACTTCGAAAAGTATTAATTAGTGATTTTGGCATATGCACTCTAGAACGATTGAGGAATAAGCAGCAGGATTGCCATGTCTTGCTGCAATTTATAAAGAAGTTATTTGGGGGACTTGGAGCACATTCACACATGTAGGATCTGTTGCAAAGGAAGTAATCTTTATAGGTTTGTGTCTAACACATGTTTACTTTATAGTAACCATATAAAGCAGGTTAGTTATTGAGTGGGGCTTGTGTCTTCGAAACCATTTTAGGCCTCTGTATTACTCTCTCCTCTGCTTTTATAAATATTTATAACAATTGCACTTTAAACATCCCTTCTTTCTTTATTTTCCAGTTCAAGGTATTGCCTCAGAAGATGTTGTTTCTTCTTCTCATTGCTTTAGAAGAAGCAATGTCACTCTCTTAATTTTTCACTCCTGAAGATTTCTTGTGACGTTAATCTGCCACTCATTTTCATCCCTGCTATCTGCAATTATGGCATCTTTTTGCAACTCTAAGTATGCAAATCATGAATTTATTGTTAATGCTCTATCCACAGTTCTTCACATGATCTTAACTTGATTTCCATTGCTCCTTTAGGCCTTACTAAATGATGAAATTCTGTCCATTCACTACTAATTAGCTTCCATATCGCTACTCATAGAAGGTATTTAAGATCCACTTGTTAATGGTTTGACAATGTCTACCTTATGCTTGTTTTAACCTCATCACGAGAGCTTGTTGCCATGGTTGAAGAAAACTGATGCATTGGAGACCTACTCTGATTATGGAGTCTTATCCACAAAATCTCAATATAGAGGTCGAATAATTAATTAACAGATATTTATCACAAAGTTATTAATACAACTTGGCAATGATTGATGGATGGATATATATCGGTATTGGTGGTCAACTATGCTTCGTGCCGTTGAGATTAGAAATTAGTATGGTTAGCTTGAATCAACGAGTCAAATGCAATCAACTTGCATTTGAAGCCACAAAAAAGAAAAAAAAGAAAAAAACTAATAGTCGGTTTCGTTACCAATTTTGGGTAATTAGGATTTTTTTTAAGCACAAGAGACCTAGTGGTTAATGACATTTGTCAAAATCACGGGGGACCACTTTACTTATCAAAAGGGAAAAAAATGGTTGGGGAGCGAGAAAGAGAACCAGACTTAAATTGGAGCAAAGACACAAAATGTAAGGTGATTTCTTCCCAGCTGCCTAAGCTGTGGAGGGTAAAGTTACCTGCACCTGTGTACCATTCGTTATATGCTAGCAGTTATTAGTTTGGACTTCATATCTTTCAAATTACAAGAATGCTGGTCCTTAAATATATTTTGAAAAAAGGCAGGCATAACAAGGTAGTGTATTTCTTTGCAGATTTTGGGCTTGGAAGAAAAGATAGCTGACCTTAAGATTATCCATGTTGCTGGAACTAAAGGAAAGGTATCTCATAGTTGATGTTATGATTAGTGTAGAAATCTAGTTATCTTCTCATTAAGGGCTCGAGGACATCTATTTCCCCTGGACCTTCTTTTTTTTCTACTTTCTGAACCTGTTCTTTTTCTGTAACATTTGATCAAAGTCATCCCTAGTTTGCTTGATAGTTTGATGCTTTTCATTAAAAATATAAAATCTAATATCTTTATAAATTAAAAGAAAAAAGAATAATGAGCTAGAAAACAGAGTCAAGTTCTCTGAGAAAAGGTGACATGAAATTTCAGAGAAGACATCCGGTGTTGAATTACAGTTCTAATTGTCAAGGCTCTCGATCCAAACCTCTACTGGACCTTTCCCTCCAACCCCCCAACCCCAACACACACACAAGAAAAAACAGAAAGGGAAGAAGTGTTAAAAGGCATGTGCTAGATTCTTTTGTAGATTTTTTGATATTAGGCTTATCTTTTATGGTTAAGTTGCTAACTTATACTGCATGTCTGTACATCTTATTATCTGTAACCTGTCAGTTTCCAGGATTTGAACAATACTTTTAGAGCGGATAAAAGTCCCACATTGGTTGGGGAATGGACTGGTGGTTTGCTTATATGAAGTTGGCCAGTCCTCCCCTGGTGAGCTAGCTTTTGGGGTTGAGTTAGGCCTTGGTATCATAGCTAGGTCATTCCTATTTGGGCTCTCGGTCCACACTCCAGTGGGACTAGGCATGAAGGAGGGGTGTTAGAGTTGGTAAAAGTTCCACAATGGTTGGGCAATGGACTGGTGGTTAGCTTATCTGGACTTGGGCAATCCTCCCTCATGAGCTAGCTTTTGAGGTTGAATTAGGCCTAAGTGTCATGTCCTCACATCTTATAGTAACCTGTCAGTTTCCAGGATTTCAACAATATTATCTGTTGGTGTGCACATGATGTGTATGTGACAAATACTATGCGTAACTAAGTGAATTTGATACTCATTTATATTTGTTTTCTGATGTTGGCATTTACTCAACTCCAAAAGTTAGTTAATGAGGCTTCCCCAAGACCACTCTCAATCAATGTGGGACAATATAACACAAGGGCCCAATGTTGGGTTAACTAAGAACGAAGTTGGGTTTGACTTTTTTACTATGTTCAAAAAATTACATTGGGCCTAATTCAACCCTAAAAGTTTTAAGATCAGCGTAATGATTGTCCTATGCTATATAAAGAGACTAATTTCCCTATCCTCAAGGCTTCAACCATTGTTGGGATCTATCACCTTCCATTAATTGGCTGAAATTTCCAGCATCTAACATTCACTTGTAGCCCAGAACAAGTGCAAAATGGAAAAGCTTTTCTAGAGAAATTATGACTTCTCACTTTCTTTTAATTTTCTATTAGAAAATTAACATATGTCATACTTGATTGCAATTAATGATATTTCCAAAGTGCAAGAATTTTCTAGTATCGTTCCTATATTTTTTCTCTTCATGTCTTCAATTCATTTCAGGGTTCAACATGTGCTTTCTCTGAAGCAATTTTACGGGAGTGTGGTTTCAGAACAGGACTTTTCACTTCACCGCATTTGATCGATGTTAGAGAAAGATACCGACTTGATGGGTACGTATTCTTGTTACTGGGTTTTCCCTACTTTTGTTTATTAGAGCATCTTCAGTGTCTGTGCTAATCAATTGCCGGGGATGAAAGCAAGTTTCTCACTCTAATAAAATGGGAGGATTTCAATCTTTTCCTTTTCATGGACTTCAATACTTTCTCGCTCCCCATGCAGATGACTCTGGGTAACAGTTGTGATTTTCCACCCTCATTTTCACTTTTCATAAGGAGTTTAAGCCAACACTTTGGGTGTTCTCTCATTCATCATCCTACTAAGTTCACCCAATAAGGTTTTTCTAGAACACAATTGACAGACAGTGACTAATTCAAATAGCCTGTCAATTTTAAATGCTACTCGCTAGGTCTTGCAGTAGACAAAGGGTCCCTACTCAAATTTCAAAATGAGCTTCATTGATGTTAATTGGTTTTCTTTATGTGATTGATGTCTTTCCTTTATTTTATTGTAGTTCAATTATTTATGGCATTACTCATTCCATTATGTTTTTTTTTAGGATGGACATATGCCAGGAAAATTTTCTTCAATACTTTTGGGATTGTTGGAATCAGCTCAAGGTATTCTTTTGTTTCTGGCTCTGTGCTGGATGACAAGATGCCTTTATCTAATTATGCTAGTGGATCTTCCTAATTACCTTGACTACATGCCAGTTGGTTCTCTTTTTCAGGTTTACGTAGTCTAACACATTTTTTCTGTTTCAAAGATGAAGATTTTCTTTGTCATTATAATTCAAAATTGCATTGGCATTATACTTAGTTATAACAAATTGGAAAAATCATGTTAATGATAGAGATGTGTAGGTCTTTGTATTTTTATTGGTTCACTTTTTTAATAGGAATCCTTCATTTGCTTGATCTAACATCTCTTGACTTCATCATTCATTGATATGCACGGTACAATATAGTATAATATGACTTACTTTAGATTCATGCTAGGAAGTTCTTTACTTTGTTTTAGTGTTGGATGAAAGTAAAATATAATTTTCTTATCATCTGACACCTTTTACTGTTTGTTCGAGTAATCTGCATTCAGTAAAACTTTTGATGGTTAGTTTTACTCATTCTAGAAATGTTAATTTGCAGGCGAACATCTCCGAAGACTTGCCTATGCCTCCTCTCTTCCAGTTCCTTACCGTGTTGGCTTTCAAAATTTTTGTGAGCGAGAAGGTAGAAACCTGTTCCCTGTATTTTGCTTGATTTGGATATGCCTTCAGTGCGTGATTGATATGGTTTGATTTAGCTTCTGGTGTTTATCTTTTCTTTTCTAAGATGTACTTGGGAGCTGTCAACAGTTCATAGCTGGTGGCATTTCCATATGAGAATACTGATGTTGCCCTCACAAATGATGGCCGTAGGAAAACCAGAACCTGGAATAAATTATTGTAGGAATGAAGACCAAGTTATGAGTCCTGGCACTTATCTTTCTTTTTTCTAATATATGCTTGGAAGTTGTTTACAATTCGTGTCTGGTGGCATAATCTTATGAAATACTGATATTGCTCTCCAAAGATCAAGGCCATAAGAAACTGGCCTTCTCCGGAAAAAAAAAAGTCATGGCCATAAGAAGTCATTACCTGGAACAAAATTACTGAAGGGATAAGTCTAAGTTATCCTCTGACCTTGACTTCTGGATTGGATTATTACCTCAGAAATTTTTACTTTGACTAGGCATTTGATCTTCATCGTGTAATGATTACCCAGACAATGATTACTGCTAGATGAGAACTTACAACTTTTAAACTCTTCGATGATTTTGTAAGCCTACCTGATAGTGTTAGGACTGACCAAGGATTGGTTCATATCACAAATACTTAACCTTTGAAATGGTATGGGATAAATTAAGCTAAAATCAAGAACTTTCTCTTTTCGATTAGAGGAGAGCTTTTGAGGGACTATGAATGATTTTGTACATTTGAGGAACAGCCTTTGTATTTGATTGCTTCTTGGTGCACCCTTGAGATTCCAACTTGTAAGTTGTATAGATGATTAGATGTCTTTTGTAGAGAATTATGTTTAATGTAGATTCTCTACCTTTGTTATACCTCTTCTATATGAGTGTTTTTCCCACTGCTAATAATATTATGTACTTTATTAAAAGAATTATTCTCAATTGTAACCGAAATCTGTAGCCCATATTTGGGTTTTCCGACAAGAGCAAAACAAGTGAACCTCAGCAATTATGTGACTAGACTTGCTGTACTTTCACAGGTTGATGTTGCCATCATTGAAGTTGGTCTCGGTGGAAAACTGGATTCTACAAATGTGGTAATGCATCCTATCGGGTATTCATGTTGCTCCTACATATAATACATGCAAGGTAGCATAGACATTGGAGAAATCTTTTCTGCTCTTTTTTGGGAAATAATATGTTGAGCCTTGGCATTGATGAACATGTAATTAATTGATAAAACGATTTTGCAGATTAAGGAACCTGTCGTCTGTGGTATTACTTCTCTGGGTATGGACCATATGGAAACTTTAGGTGTGGCCTTCTGTCCTCGATAGACTTGTTTGTTACTTTCTGTATGATGTAAGAGATAAAAACCAAGAGAAGAGGTTGACAAAATGCGTGAATATAATCAATCCATTTATGACATACTTTACTAGGTAGAAAGCTATATTATGCTTGGCGAGACGCCAGTATTCTATTAATTAGAGTATTAAATATGTAATAGTATTTACATTTAAATGTTGTTGCTAACCCTAAAATGAATATTAAATATCTCTAATTTATAACAACTTAAATTTTTAGTTGAGACGGTTCATGTCTATTGAGAATTGTCTTAAAAAAGCATACACAAGCAAGAAGCATGAGTTCATATGCACTCAGCAGCTTCAACTTAGATATGCTATTGGATGTGTTGAATTATGTGAACATCTCATCTAGAAGTTTAAGTTGTTAGAGATGACACACCTTTTTGGAACCCATTTCTTTTTCTTGGGATAAACACATGAAAATTCTTTTTAATGATGGCTTTGCTGGATGGCCACCAGAATACCTTTTTGATATTACTTGTTTATCTTCCAACTATAATGTCTAGGAGATACACTAGGCCAGATTGCTTCTCACAAGGCCGGAATTCTTAAGGTACTTACTTTAGTGCAATTTCGATAGTGTGATATGGTTTTGTTTATAGTGGATTGTTTATGGCAAAATTCCTGCCCATATCTTGAGCTGGCAGTTAGAGTATTAATTATTTTCTGAATTGATTTGGTTTTTCTGCTCATGAAGCCTCATATTCCTGCGTTCACTGTACCTCAACTTTCTGAAGCAATGGAAGTTCTTCAAGAAAGGGCCAATGAGTTGATGGTAATCTACTGTAACATTACCTTTGGAGTTGTGAGGCTAGTGACTAATGTTTATTTACCTTTAAAATCGTGTCTTGGGATCGCACACTTTTGGCAGAACTCAATAAATTTTGTTACACCTATGCAGCTTTTATTGTTGTAGCATCTTCTTTATCCATAATCCCATAATTTGAATGGGTCTAGAATATGTAAATGACCCGAAGATTCATGATTTGGAAAATGACTATATCATTTGTATCCTATGGCAAGCAAGTTTCACTAATCTTTGAGTGTTTCTATGTTGCCAGAATTTCATTTCCTTGCATGTGTATATGGCTCTAAATGGACACGCAAATCAAAACTAGATGCACAAAACAGTCATATAATCTCTAGAAAGATGTAGATAAGCTATTAGCTTATTGAATCCTTCATCATGTAACTATACAATTGAACCCTTTGGGGTGGCCCAGTGGTTTGCGGTTGGGACTTCCAGGTCTCAAGTTCGAAACCTGTTGCCAGCAAAAGCAAGGGGTTCGTCTTTTGGTTCAAGCTCATTTCACCGGGCTTGCCTAGTACAGGTTGCCTCTCCTGTGTGACTTGCAAGCTATTGCATAGGAGCAGGGGTTTTACCCTGTGCGCACCCAAAGGGTAGAGGCTGCGGATTTCCTTTGTCATCAAAAAATGGGACAAAGAACAGCGAATCGAGATAAACTCAGATCAACCTTTCCCTCTAGCGACAGGGTTTTTATAGCGAGTGTATAAGTAATAAGTGTTGGAGAGGAAATATTTCTGATTTCCTAATTACAAGAAAGAACCGATCTAATTTATTCTGACAAATCCTAATTGATACAGAGTCTCATTTGTAATATTCTTAACACTGATTACTATCCTCTCTTTCCATGCAGCTCACTATCGGTAATGTAAGTATCTACACAAAAATCTCTAAATACTATCTCTCTGTCCGTGCAGATTCCACTGGAAGTTGTTGGACCACTAACCTTGGAAAAGTTAAATGGAACAAGGCTAAGTTTGTCTGGTGATCACCAGCTCAGTAATGCTGCCCTTGCTATATCCCTTTGTAAAAGTTGGCTTAGAAGTACAGGGAACTGGAAGAGGCTGTTTGAAGATGTTGGTATTCTCTTTATTCTCTCTTCTGCATTACTTTGTGCATATGGGAATCACATTTTAACATATCAACCAATATCTATATTCATGATTTTTCCAGAAAAGTATTAATGTCAGTAAAGCCTGTGATTTTTTGATTTTTAATTATTTTGTGATGACAAATCTTAAACTTCGTTACTAATTATGAATTATGTTGTTTGTGGATCTATATTGCAGTCAAGAAATTACTAGGAGGCAGTTCATAGGAAAATGTCCGTAGTGATTCCTCTGATTGAATATTGAGAGAACCATGAAGCATAGTATGCTGATATCTTAATAGTTAGTGTTTGATTGGCCCACATCGGTTGAGGGAATGAATGCTTGTGTCCTTGAATGGTGTTAGGCAAGCATTACCTCATAAGTTAGCTTTTACTGTTGAGTTAAGCCCAAGGTCCATTTTTCAGGGTGGGGTGGGGTGGGGTGGGGTGGGGGGAGTGGGCGGGGTGGAGCGGCAATGACTTGCATCGTTGAAACTAGACTACAATTTAAATAGAGTGCTAGGCCCCCCTCCTCCTGATTCATAAAATATTGATTCAACTGCAATACTTCCGAATGGTTGCAGATTTGCTGGTTTCTCATAGCACTAAATAATAAATTATGGTGAGGCAGACCTATAATTTAAAGGATGTTAAATTTTCCAAGAAATATAGATGTTCCTTCATATTATGAAGCGATCAGAGCATAACTGTATGCTTGCACCTCCGCCTTTTTTGTCTCTTATATTTACTTAAAACATCATGATGAAAATTGTTTTATTTTCTTATCTAAGCTGGCCCTCTTTCTTTAAGGAGTCTTTTGGTGTGAGGTATAAGGTATAACCGGGATAAACTGTAGGATTATTTTTTCCGATTTTTGGTTGGAGGTATTAGGTAATCCTTGGGTTATTTATCCCATTATTTATACCTTAGCGATGGGATAAGTTATCCCATATACATGGTGGAATAACTTATCACGGGATAAGTTGTTCCCAACCAAACGACTCCTAATTGTGTTACTCTTATCTCATCTTGCCATATAATGGAGGGGTATTTTATTAGTCAAAGTGTCTTAGGAAGAGTGATCCACACTTCTTTTGCTCTTATGTTCTCTGGCTCTGTTGTGACACTGCTTGACCTTTTCTTGGCATCAAAACAGGCATACGAGGAAGATGGTCTGCCAGAGCAATTCCTGAGGGGTCTCTCAGCTGCACATCTTTCTGGCAGGGCTCAGATTGTTGTTGACCCTCTTACCGATACATCTGGAGGAAATAAAAGGTTTTCAGGAGATCTGACCTTCTACCTTGATGGAGCTCACAGTCCTGAGAGCATGGATGCCTGCGCAAAATGGTTTTCTGCTGCTGCAGTTGAACGAAAAGACCAGTCACTTTCATTAGTACCCTCAAAAGTTGAAACGATGGAGAGAGCTGGGACAAACGATTACATCAAACATTGTCATAAAAAGGAGTCGGACGAAATATTGAAGCGGGTAAAAGAAACCTCACGTTGATACATGATATTTAGTTCTTCTGCATTTCATAATCTTATGCTATTGTGTTTTCCTTTCCTCTAATTCTTGTCTTTGTTGAGTGGTGTGCTTTCTGAAAAAGATGGTCTCTGTACTGCAGATTCTGTTATTCAACTGCATGGATGCTAGAGATCCTCAAATTCTTCTTCCGAAGCTTGTTGATACCTGTGCATCATCAGGTAGTGAACAAAGATAATCATGCAGCAATTTGTTGTTGTCATCGATGTTTGCCTCTGCAGACTGGGAATTGCATTCCATGTGGGTTCTTTGGCGCTAGAAGAGATGGCACAATTGATACACTCCTCCTCTGTTCCACTTATTTAGTATACCATGAGCCACATGTTTGCTTGTTTGTGTAGAAATCAACTTTGTTCCTTGTGCCGTATCATGGCTGATAACTATTGTTTTCTTCTACTAGGAATAACATACTATGGCTTTGCTCATTATCTGGTGGGCTTGAAGGAAAAAATGTAGCTCAGAAATGAGAAGCAGTTAGGGTGAACTGAGGATTTGTGTGGGATAAAGGATTGATTTGATGCATAAAGTTAATTACTTCCGTCAATCTAAGTTTACGTCCACATTTTTTGGTAAAAAGTTAACCCTGCAATTCATAAGTAGTTCTATTTTCAAAACTTAGTATGTGCAGGTTGACTGCTCTTGCATACATTCTGTCTCAGCTTATGACAATGTGATCGAAGTTTTACTAATCTAACCCAACTTATGATGTGAGGAATCAGATAGCATTTCGCGAATCTTATGCTTCTGAAGAAATTTAAGTATTTCTAATTCGACTCTCTTGATTTCTATCAACGTAAGGTGGATTCATGTAGAGTCCAAATAGAATGTACCTGGAGACCTTGTTCATTTAGGTTCAAGGAAGATCACAGAAAGTTATTTGATGCCTTGTTTGAATCTCTTTCTGTTGTTAAATGATGACGAGATTCGGTTGAGAGTAATAAGTTGGTAATGTGAATGTTTCCTTCTGCAGGTATTTACTTCTCAAAAGCTATTTTTGTGCCAAGCATTTCAGCATATACCAAGGTTACTTCTGCTGCCTCTACTGTACCCTCATACATACCTGGAAAGGATTTGTCATGGCAGTTTAACCTTCAGAGAATTTGGGAGAGAATCATTCATGGCAAAGGTAGCTTCTTCCCTGTTGGTAACTGGCTTGTCTTTATTTTCTCTTGCATGTGTTCCTGTTGTGCAATCTTAGGGTGGCCTGCTTTTCTCTGGAGCAAGGTTATCCTCTGTCTTAAATAGTTAATTAGAACATACTGCATCTAAAACATACCCTCAAAAGGAACGCTCCGCTTAAGGTTTATTCATAGACTTCGGATGTAACAGGTTCTGTTAATTCATGTTACTTCAATCTTTTGCTGTCTTCACTCAAACAGGTTTAATCTGCAGTTGCTGTTCAAAAATATTTGCCTAAGCAGTTGTATATCAGCCTCGCTTGAAATTTTGAAAAAATGAAATGTATGTCTGGAAGTGATCAACCATTTCAATTTGACAGCATGCGTCATTTCTTGGTTAAGGATCCTCCTGAAATGGATGCTTATATGCCAAAAGCTTTGGAACACTAATCCATCTAGAAACGTCGTCTAACTTCCTGTCTAATGCAGATGTTCTTGATCAGAACCTCAAGATAAATGCCTCGGCAGGCTTGCCACCCCACGAATTCCTTTATGAAGAGACGTCTCATTGCAGTCCAGAAGATAGATATTTTGCTTCTAGTGCAGTTATTCCTTCATTGCCATTGACAATTAAATGGTTGAGGGATTGTGTTAGAGAAAACCCTTCTCTTCGACTTCAGGTACATAAAACTGCTGGGAATATCAAATCCATCACAACTGTTTGTAGTATGACATACATGATAAAACTGCCTGCATTAGACTTTCAGAGTTTTTCAGACACACACACACACACACACTATAGTCATAAATGACATGTAGTTTCTTGTTTTTTATTCTTGTTACCATCTGTTGTCTATTGTGTTTTAGTTTTGGATTATTCTGGTGCTGTTTGTACGCTTTCCTTATTAATTTGACATGTTTTCTTCACTGCTGTATTTCCTTTTTAAGAATTATTTTAATTTGCTGTCGTTTGGAAACCACCTCTCTACCTCTGTGAGGTATGAGTAAGGTCTGCAAAGCTAGAGTTACAAGTTGATAGAGATGAATGCTTTCTCTTGATCTTCCTTGATAAAACCCAAGAAAACAATGCTACAACTAGACCTACATAAAACCTGACAAGTAACCAATTCGATTGTAAATGTCACTTAGAGCTTTCGGATGGAAGATGATTTCATACTTTTGTCAGATATTACTACCCTACATGTTTTATTTGGCGTCGTACTTCTTGTAGCTGAAAGCTAAGACATTTAGTACCTGATGAATATTTGAGGTTAATGAAGATGATATATAATATCACAAATGCACACTTCTAGGCTGGAACAATCAAGTTTGTGACAACCACCATGATAGCTAAAGCACTATTTACTTCTTGTTTCAGGTTCTTGTCACTGGTTCATTGCATCTCGTTGGCGATGTATTGAAGCTACTAAGGAGGTGATGTTAAATTTCCTCCTCCAGATGGTTGAGGGTAGTTGATGGAGAGCGTGATGTCCTCGGAACATTTTTGAGAGTTTCTCACGACACAACCTAATATTCTTTCCACTTGACTTTCGCGCCATTGGTGTTGTCCTTGTTTCAATTTTCATTAGTTTACGCAGACAACGTTTCATCTTGAAATTCGAAGAGTGGATGACATTGATGAAGTTGTTCGATCAGATTCAATAAATTCACAGCTCATAAAGCTTTGTTATTCCATTGAAATCCTTCTTAAGTTTTGCTAATTTGTTGCTGCTCAGTGTATTTTTTGAGTATAAGATGATTTTGTTATAGCAAGTTTGATTGAGAAAAATACAATTGTTACTAGTACTTCTTTTTATAATAGTGGTGGCAGGACCAACTTACGTGCACTTCGATTATTCTACGGGTATTTGTTACCTCTCACCAATACTAGTACATAGTATTTATACCTGCCAAGGCTAAAACATATCGAAAGAAATCAACTAGTGTTTTGTGTCTTCATAAAATCAAATTTATGCATTGTATTAGTAAAGTCACAAAATCATTCCGTCTTATATTTTGCATGAATATAATGTTTGCATAGATTGTGTTATACTAATTGATGAATATAACTTTTGAATAGATTACATTATTTTCTATCTTTATATAATAGCAAATGTCAATAATTTGAAAAATAAATGTGCGAGAAAAATAAGGTATGACATAGAAATATTATAAAATGGATAGAGCAAAACATAAACATTAGATTGTTAGATAATAAGTAAAGAAATAAAAGGGAAGAAAAAGGGAAAAAAGTATCACATGTTCACATTAAATCGATCATTACATAAAATAATTTTTTTTCTCATTGTATGAAAATTCAAATAACAATCAAAGCAAACATTGTATTTAAACTAATAATCCAACACAATATAATAGTTAACAACCATCCAAACAAGTTGTAACGACATAACTTTTTGTATAGTCTCATCAAATCTTATACAGAGGGTAAAGAGTTTATTCTCAATAAATATATTGTGTCAACATAATATCTTGTGTAGTCTCATCGAAGTGCCTGCGAAAGACAGAAAAGTCATTTTCAATAGATTTTCGATAAATATTCAAATGTGAAGTTCGTATAGTCTCGTCAAAGCATCTAACGAAGATAGAGAGATTGTCTTTGAAGAGTAAACATGTCATTTTACTGAGTAATATAATATTCTTTGTTATTTCATCAGAGCATCCGACCAGGATAGAAAGTCTGTTTTCAATAGAATCCCGACCGGCATATACTAAGTCAAAGTAAAGTTTTCCATGCAAAATTGCAAAGAAAATGGATTCTTGAAAATAGAAAAGGCTCCGTTCACTCACAGTAAACGTCTCAACTACGAATGAGCTCAATTCTGTGTCACCAGCGGCTTCTCTCTTCCTGCAAAGACCTCACCTTTCTTGTCCAAATTCATGCTCGTATAATCACCTCCGGCTATATTTTCAACGTTTCCATCACAACCCATCTCATAAATTTATACTCTTCTTTCAAAAAATGCAATTTTTCTCGCACCCTTTTCGATTCTACACCAAACCCACCTGTAATCTTGTGGAATTCAATGATAAGAGCTTATATCAGAACGAATCAGCATCAAGAAGCTCTGAAAATGTACAGTTCAATGTTGGAAGAAAAGGATATTCACCCGGATAAGTATACATTCACTTTTGTGCTGAAAGCTTGTACTTTAATGTCTGAATACGAAAAGGGTATCAAGATTCATGAAGAGGTAGTGAATAGGAATCTTCAAAACGATGTCTTTATTGGGACTGGGCTTATTGATATGTATAGTAAAATGGGTGATTTGGAAAGTGCAAGGAAGGTGTTTGATAAAATGCCTGACAGAGATGTTGTGGTTTGGAATGCAATGATTTCTGGGGTTGCACAGAGTGCAGAGCCGGTTAAGGCTGTTGATCTTTTCAAGAAGATGCAATTTGTTTGTCAGATTAATCCTAATTCAGTGACGTTATTGAATTTGCTTCCTGCAGTTTGTAAATTAATGGATATGAGGGTGTGTAGGTGTATACATGGTTATGTATATAGGAGAGTGTTTCCAGTTTCGGTTTATAATGCGTTGATTGATACGTACTCCAAATGTAATCATCCCAGTGTTGCTCGTCGAGTTTTTGATGAGATAAGGGGGAAAGACGATGTTTCATGGGGTACAATGATGGCAGGTTATGCATATAATGGGAACTTTTATGAGGTTTTGGAATTGTTTGATTGGATGAAGAGGATGGGCTTGAAGATGAGCAAAGTAACAGCTGTAAGTGCATTGCTTGGTGCTGGTGAAATGGGCGATTTGGAGAGAGGGATAGAAATTCATGAATGTGCAATTCAAGAAACGATGGACTCTGATGTTATGATTGCTACTTCTTTGATGACAATGTATGCAAAATGTGGAATGCTAGATAAGGCTAGAGATCTGTTTTGGGGAATTAGGGAAAGAGATTTGGTTGCTTGGTCCGCAGCAATAGCTGCTTTCTCACAATCAGGATATCCTCAAGAGGCGATCTCTCTGTTTCGAGATATGCAGAAGGAGTATTCAAAGCCAAATAATGTTACCCTGGTGAGCGTAATCCCAGCCTGTGCAGAGCTAATGACAGTGAGATTAGGAAAGAGTGTCCACTGTCATGCCATCAAAGCCAGTATGGATTCTGATATTTCAACAGGAACTGCCTTGGTTTCCATGTATGCTAAGTGCAACCTGTTTACTTCTGCACTTAATCTTTTCAATAAGATGCCACTAACTGAGGTAGTGACATGGAATGCTCTAATTAACGGGTATGCTCAAATTGGTGACTGCTATAATGCATTAGAAATGTTTTGCCAATTAAGGTTAGCTGGATTATACCCAGACCCAGGGACAATGGTTGGTGTGCTTCCAGCTTGTGCCTTCCTTGGTGATGTACGCTTGGGGACGAGCCTTCATTGTCAAATTATCAGATATGGGTTTGAGTCAGACTGTCATGTGAAAAATGCTCTAATTGACTTGTATGCCAAATGTGGAAATATGTCTTTGGCTGAGTTCATGTTCAACAAAACTGAGATATCTAAGGATGAGGTGTCCTGGAACACAATGATTGCAGGATATATGCATAATGGACTTGCTGAGGAAGCCCTTTCCGCATTCCATTCCATGAAATTTGAATCATTTCAGCCCAATGTGGTCACAATTGTGAGCATTCTGCCTGCAGTGTCACATTTGACATACTTGAGAGAGGGCATGACTATACATGCCTTCATAATCAAGAGTGGCTTTCAGTCCCATAAGCTTGTAGGGAACAGTCTTATCGATATGTATGCCAAATGTGGTCAACTTGACCTTGCGGAGTGCATATTTGAGGAGATGAAGAACACTGACAGTGTTTCTTGGAATGCTTTACTTACAGCATATTCTATGCACGGGGAAGGTGATCGTGCTCTCTCTGTTTTCTCTCTAATGGAAAAGAGAGACATCGCAGTTGATTCTATATCCTGCCTTAGTGTCTTGTCTGCCTGCAGACATGCAGGCTTGGTTGAAGAAGGAAGGAAAATATTCCACTGCATGCGTGACAAATATCACATCGAACCAGATGTGGAACACTATGCCTGTCTCGTAGACTTGTTAGGACGTGCTGGCTTGTTTGATGAAATTATGGATCTACTTGAGACAATGCCTATGGAACCAGATGGCGGAGTTTGGGGGGCCTTATTGGATGCCTCTAGAATGCATTCTAATATTGAAATAGCAGAACTTGCTTTGAAGCATCTTGTCAAAATTGAGCAAGGAAATCCAGCTCATTATGTGGTATTATCAAGTTTATATTCTCAATCTGGTAGGTGGAGCGATGCAGTTCATATTAGAGTAAAGATGAATGACATTGGATTGAGAAAGACTCCGGGCTATAGTTGGGTTGAGGTGAAGTAGGGGACATGAATTCTGTGTAGGTGCAATAGATTTAGCCATTGACGTTACTGCCTGTTGACTGGTCTGTGAGTGGCAATCCAAGTGGTAAAGAATCTCCATGATTTTGCAGGGTAATTACATCTTCAATATGCACAAAATACGGCCAGCTTCAAGCTCCACCTATAAATTCTAGGATCTACAACTGATCTTATGGTCCCTACAGTTGGGGGGAACAGAACATGCTTCATAAAATGTACTTCTTCCGTCCCATTTTATGTGAGATTGTCTGACTGGGCGCGAAGCTTAAGAAAACAATAAAGACTTCAGAAACTTTTAGTCTAAACAAGCCACATCCATTTGTGTCACTTTAACTTTTAAGTCACCTCACTATGGGTAACACGGAAGTTTAAAGTTAATTTGTTTCTAAACATAGAAGGTTTAGAAACAAATACACCGGGTTCCATCGCTTACAAGTTGGAGCTACCTGATACACCCTGATTTTCACATTTCTTTGCTGGAGATGTGCATAGGAATGTCGGACCAACAAGTTACCCCGCTGCAATCACATGATGATGTCCCACAGGAAGAAGCTATGGACCTCGCGAACAAGGTTCTTATTGGGGAAGGAGGTAATGTTATGACCACCTCAGCTGAGGAGCCTCAGTCAACTTATACAGTTCTCAGCCAGGTCATTATTCTTTCAGAAGCTGAAAATGTGAGGCACAACAAGTGCGTTAGGAGCAAGGGGATGAGACCATCAATTTTTGGTTTCCCCCCGGTGTTCGGGCAGTATTTTAGTCTTCTAATTTGGGATTCACGCCAGGAAATCTCTCATTGTGGTTAAGGCCTTCCCTAACGAAGGTGAACCCATAGCTTGGGCTCAAATTCGAGACTTTTGATTAAGACCATGATCCTTGTTGGCGGATGAGACCAGCATTAGCTATAAATAAGTAGTTACACAATTTTGGCAGCTTTGGCCTTTGAGTGTCTGTATTTTGGGTGTATATATCAATTGAGTCTGCTCTTATTGAGTTCATTGCAAAAACTATACACTGGTGTCTACATCAATGTTCGACAGGCGGTAACAAATTCTCTTAAAGTAATGTGAATACATCATAAGTGCGACAACATTTTGGAGAATTCAAGAAACGTGAATATACGTCTACTTAATGAATACATGACACATGTCTTCACACATAATGTTCATAATTTATGATGTAATTATAGTTGATTAATGTGGTTTCAGGTAAACATCATGTTTATGATCACTTTGTGGGCGAACACACTTCTTATCAAAAAATACTATCTTTGGAATTTGAACTTGAAATCTCAAATTAAAAATGAAACCTATTACTATTCTACCATAAAGATCTCTAACAATACCGAATTCCAAACCTGATATAATTGCTACACCATAGCAGACGAATTAAAAACACAGTAAACAACAATTGAATCTGATTTATACAATTGTATCATAAGATTTCTATTGAATAGATCAAACAAGCTCAAATAAGGCTCGATTAATTTTCGCGAGACAAAACATAAAAAATATAACTATACATAATAAACATAAAATCTTTAAATTTTGTAATATTTTATTTTTTAAAAATAATTTATCCCAACCCAGCTTCGAGCCTCCAAAATTCTCCTTCACCATTTGCTGTCTCTTCTGGCGGTTCATCAAACCCCCCCCCCCCCAATAAACCCCTACCCATAGAAAGGAATTAAACTTTTTCTTTCCTCCTTTATTACAATCAATGTTACAATCTCTCAAGTTAGGCCTGTACAATTTCATCACTCCCAATAGGTACTATATCTCAGTTTCTATTTTATGTTTTTTTTTTAAAAAAAAAAAATGTTTTCTTGATTTTTTGTCTCAAGATTGTACCTTTTTCTCAGTATTGGAGTCATTTTAAGGAAACCCAAGTTTCAGGTTTTGGTTTCTGTGGATTTGACAATAATGGGGTCTAAAAAAAGACTCTTTTCAACATCATCAGCTACTGCAAAATCAAATGAAACAATGAGTGTTGCAGCTGAAAAAGGTGTTCCAAAGGTTGTTTCTTTTTGGCATATTAATGTCTTTTTAAGCATTTGTGGGGATGGTTCAGTAAGAAAGATTGAGTTTTTTTTGTTTGCCTGAATTTTTATTTGTTACATGTAGGAAAATGGTGGTAAGAGTGGGGAGATTCTTGGGGAGGATATGGAAACAGTAGAGAAAATGACTGTTCCCCAGCTCAGAGTAAAACTTAGGTATATTTTAAAGTGATAACTGTTTGGCATCATATGCTATTATGTTGTAAATGATTCATGTTTGTCTGATTCGTTTTTTGCCTCGGTATCTTATTATTTTGTTGTTGTTGTTTCTGTTTGTTGCTATAGCCTCTTGTTCACTGTTTGTTCAGCCGAGAGTCTTTCAGAGACCACCTCTCTATCTTCTCTCAAAGGTAGGGGTAAGATCTTTCCAAAACAACCTCTCTGCCTTAGAACCTTGACGATGACACTGAAAAGCACATTAGGCGAGGCGAATCCCTTAAACACGTTTTGAGCCTCGCTTCAGGGCTTAAGTGTGCCTTTGACAACACTGTATAGCATACAGCACTAAGTGATTCATCTGGAACATGAAGTAGTTGGTCTAAAACCTCTGTTCTGATGATGTTCCACTTCAAAGATGATTTGTGTGGATAGGAGAAATCTGCAGAAAGTATCACCTAGTAATTTTCAGCACCTTTCAATTTGTTTCTGTGACATGACAGCAAGTTCTGCGTTTTTTAGGAGTCTTGGGATTCCTTCCAGAGGCACTAAGCAAGAACTTGTTGCTTCTTTGAAGACTTTTCTCGACAGCAAACTTAACGGTACTCTTTTCTGTCATTTTAATTGCAACCAAGCCCATAAAATAATGTATTTAATTTAGAAACTGATCAACGGTGTTTATCTAGGTGGTCATAGTTATGTTCTGCGAACTTTTCCAAAATCCAAAATGTAACGGAAAGATACTCTTAACCTTTAACTTACTGCTATAGATGCAGGCAATGGATCTGTGGCACAGGAGGATCAAGTATCATCTGAGGAGAGTCTTGAAGTAGCAGATAACCCTTCAAAAAAGAAGCCTAGAAAAGTGTCAAGTAAGAACCGTGACCAAAGCGACATTGCATCTGAGGTTCCTAGTACTCGGCAGACTAAAAAACAAGTTGCAAAAGGCCACAACAAGGATACCAGCGTTGACATTATTGTTAAACAAGCCGAAATTACGCAAGAACTTTCCACTGAATCTACTGACATCAAAGGTAATTTGGTATTTGTCGTTTTGTCTGGTTACTTCTCACTTGACTTGCTTTAAATTTAGCTTTGCTGTGACTGCAAATTAAATGATGAATAATTTTATAGGCAAGAAAAATTTACAAGCAAAGAGGAAAGTCTCATCAGCGACTGCTTCAGCACACATTGGAGTTTCTGAGGGCGTTGATCTTTCTGCAAATCAAGATGAACCTTGGACTATTTTCGCTCACAAGAAGCCCAAAGATGGGTGGATTGTATATAATCCTAAAACAATGAGGCCACCTCCTCTTTCTAAGGATACAAAACATGTTAAGCTATTGTCATGGAATGTCAATGGTTTGAGGGCTCTAATGAAGTTGAAGAATCTTTGCATACAGCAGCTTGCTGATAGAGAAGATTTTGATGTACTATGCCTACAGGAGACTAAACTACAGGCAATAACTCTCATTTTATCTCGTTTCTGATTGTAGGGATCAACTTGATATTTAATAGATATTATCTACATAAGTTACACAGTGCGGAGGAGCCAGGGGAGTGGAAGGGGAACCCCCTCACAGAAAATTATATTGTATATATAAGGCTAAAATTAATTATTATATATATATGGGGTAGATGTTGAATCCTTCTAGATTCTTTTGTATGCTTAGTTCTTTATATTTATATTTTGAATATCCTTTATAAATCCTGGCTTCAGTACTTGTTACACACATTTCAAAATTTTATGTAGTTTGTATCATATCTTTCTCGATTCTTAGAGTATTGGAGTGGATGAGGATAAGGGAAATGGTAGAGACATAATTTATTATGCTGTTTGGACATTCTGAAGTGTTTCCTTAGAGATTCTGCAATGAGATATAATATACCAGCTGTTTATCTTACTAACATGTTGAGATCTTTGTAAACATAGGGTGCAGATGATGCTTCACTTATACAATTATGGACTTCTTCTTTTGAACAAAAATAAAAATTGTGTGCAACAGCAGCATGGTCAATAACCGCAAGACAGTTATGTGTCATCTCATTACATATTCCTCTTAATTTCAACTCGATGAAAGAAGCAGTGTGTTTTTACTACAATGTGCACACACACATGTTCATGTATATCCGCGCACACACTCGTAGTCATCTATGTGTGTATAACCATTCAGGTTCCTTAAGTTTACTTGCTTCCTATTTGACACAATTCTTCAGATTTAAGGCAGACGGAGTTCTTAGAATCTAGATTGTGGAGACTGCAACAGAAACTGGAGGTTTTCTTTTTGTGTTTAAACAACTTCGGCAAACTCTAGTTATTGGTATATTCTGAAAGAGATGGAAAACTACCTTCTAGTGCAATAGCGAAGGCCTAAGCTGCTTAAAGCCATCAATGAGTTTAGGTCATTAGTAATGGTTTCTGAATACTGTTGACCCATATGGATTTTTCTCTTTCATATGACAAATATTTGCGCTTTCTTGGATAATTTCACATCTGACTCTTGAAAGCAGGAGAAAGACGTTGAAGCGATCAAGGAAAGTCTTCACGACTATAAGAATAGCTTTTGGACTTGCAGTGTCTCTAAGCTTGGGTATTCTGGTACTGCAATCATCTCACGAGTATGATCCTTTGTCCTTCCTTCTTCCTCTCATTCTCTTTTTTTTCCTTTTATTTTTCTGATTTTCTTCTTCATAGATCTGTCGAATTATCTAACTCTGCCCTTCTTGCACTGCACATAGACCTCCAAATACAGCTGTCCGTAAGTGTAAAACCAATATTGAAGAAGTAAAAAGGGGAAACGAGAAGAAAGTACTGAAAAAATTAGCTACTTCCATAACTCATATCAAATGTACATTTTTTTCATTCATGGGTATGTCTTTGTGCAAGAAAATCTGTAGAAGGTCTTTGCAGTTTGATCTTCCTTATTTGAAGATTGTTTTTCCTTTATGAATTACAATATCTATTTTTATGTCGAGCCTTCCATTGGGTTGGCTTACTTTGGTCTCAGAGAAATATTTTTACTGATAGAGAAGGAAGAAGATTGAGCAACTATGTCTTCCTTCGTTGAATTGTTTTTGGTTTATTTGGTATGTAAGCAGTATGATCCTTTTTCTTTCCTCTTTGACAGATTAAACCACTATCTATAAAATATGGTCTCGGTATACCAGATCATGATACTGAAGGACGACTTGTCACGGTGGAATTTGATAACTTCTATTTGCTGTGTGGATATGTTCCAAATTCTGGTGATGGACTACGACGATTGGTAGTTCCCTATGTTTTTTAAATCTCTTCTTGTATTTGTTATGTTATGTTATGCATTTCCTCTTACGGGCATGACTAGCTAGATGTACTTTACCAGACATACAGAATTACAGAGTGGGATCCTTCTCTTGGCAATTACATGAAAGTAAGTGTTGCTTTCTTTACTGACATCTTGTGCACCGTATATCATTTCTCTAACAAGTAACTCAATTAATAAAAATCATTCCTGTGCCGCTTTGCAGGAGCTAGAAAAATTGAAACCTGTTGTTTTGACAGGTGATCTAAATTGTGCCCACGAGGAGATAGATATTTATAATCCTGCTGTAAGTATTTTTATTGTCACCTCCTATCATGTAAATGACGCAGAAGCAGTTTATGCTTATGTGAATGATAGATTGGGCTAACTAACTCTTGATATATAGCTGTGAGAGAAGATACAGAGTAGCATCCATAATGCCCCCAAGAGAACAAAATAAAAGCTACAACGAAGCAAAGCATTAGAGCAGATTGAAATGATACTACTCCCTCCATTTCAATTTGTTTGTTTGGTTTTGACTTGACATGGAGTTTAAGAAAACAAAAAAGACTTGAATCTTGTGGTCTTAAACTAAAAATATGTAGAATGAATCAGGATGCCCTTTGATTTTGTGGTCTCAAACATGCTATGAAGAAAATTAGAATTAAAGAGTTGTCAAAAAAGGAAAAACACATTCTTTTCGAAACGAAGTAAAAAGAAAAGTAAGACGAACAAATTGAAATGGAGAGAGTGCGTACAATTTAAATTACCACAGTTCAAGGTGATTATCTTAGCATCTACTTTTAAGGATAGCACTGGAATCAACATAAATGAAATCTTATCCAATTGGGGTATACAGGTCAATATTTTCTTTGAAAGCTAATAGATGTGAGAAGTGCTCCGGTTATCAACCCGAGGGGAAATAACTTACTTTAACTATCATGTAGAAGTCATCCACCAAAAATAAACTGCTTTTTTGAAAAGGAAAAAAAAACTTGGGTATTGTTTGCACCTAGCACCATGGGTACTTGTTCGGTTCCGTCATGTACTGGAATATATCTTTCATTTGTTAAAATACAATAAAGTATTGGAAATTTTCATTTCCAACTCAATGATTTGACTTTGCAACTTAAGAATTGCTGTTTGCTTGTGGATTTTAACATTTTCTCAGCTGTTCACTTAGGTTACTGAAGTTGCATTTTAGTTTTGATATCATTCTGATCAATTGTTTTTGCATCTTTTTCCTTCATTTGCTTAGGGAAATAAAAGAAGTGCAGGCTTTACTGAAGAAGAAAGACAGTCCTTCGAAACAAACTTTCTGAACAAGGGGTTTGTAGATACATTCCGCAAGCAGCATCCTGGTGTTGTTGGTTATACGTACTGGGGTTACCGCCATGGTGGACGTAAAACTAATAAAGGTATTAAGACGTTTATTCTATTATGGTGCTATTTACTTGTCCTCTGCTTTCCTTCAGCTGTTCTTATTATGATAAACTTAAGAAAATCGAAGACATGCCTCAGTTTGTGCTTCTTCACATACTCTGCTCCATAGTCCCTACAAGTAGATATTTTCATGTGTGTCATTGTGTTTTGCTGTCTAGTGGAATGACAACATTGCCCATTTGATAGTGGTCAGTGCGGAAGTACAACTTTTGAGTTTGAACTCTGGTACTTGTGAATAATTTAGACTCTCTCATTGGTTGGGGAATGGACTGGGGGCTTTGCTTATATGGGCTCGGGAAATCCTCCTCTTATGAGCTAGCTTTTAAGTTATGTTTAGATGCCATATTTTTACATTAACTATCTTGGGCTTGCGTGAACCTTGAGCTTTATGCCTATACATTTTAGCAACTTAAGATATACTTGTATCAGGTTGTTAACTGGAGTTAACTATCTTGGCAGGTGGGCTCCTAAGACCTTACTCCTAATATAATTTAGCTACTTGGATATTCCACCAGGTTGTTAGCTTGGATTAACCATCTTGGCGAGATGAGCTCCTAAAGCTTCACGCCAAAACATTTAGCAACTTAGACACTTGCACCAGATTGTCGACTATCTTGAGCTGATAGGGTCCTAGAGCCTTATGCCAGACTTTAAGCGACCTTGACATCTCAGCAGGTTGTTAATTTAACTATCTTGATGCTGTTGGAATCCTAAGATATACGTGTGACTTTTCGCAACCTAGATGCCAGCACCAGTTACATCAAACTGCAACTTAGATGAAGGCTTAACTACGCAGCGCCATAGTAGTTATGTTTGCTCTTTTGACATGTTAACCTATTTAACTACTCCTCCAACATCTTATTTTTCTAATCTCTGGTCGACTTTCATATTTGTTACTCCTTCACAAGATAATTCCAACCTCGCATTCTTTGTCCAATTACATTTTGCTATTTTAAGAATGGTTTTCCAGATTGTTCGTGATAGGATTTATCCTCTTTGATGTTTTTTGCATCTCTTTCCCATCTGGGAAATGTAAAATGGCAGGATGGCGGCTTGACTACTTCCTTGTCTCAGAATGCATTGCTGACAAGGTGCACGACTCGTACATTCTCCCAGATGTAGATGGCAGTGACCACAGTCCCATTGGCCTTGTCCTGAAGCTTTAGTAGGTTCCGAGTACCAACAATCCATTTTGCTAATACCAACATCTTTGATGTCTTCTCGAAGATGGAAAGATAACAAGAAAACGCGACAAAGAATATTTTCAAGAAGCTAACATGGAGGGGATATTTAGCTCATCAGGATTTCTGACATATGTATGATGAATCCTGAATTTTTGAAGTGGCATACATGATTCTCATTTGTTCTGCTATTTTTGATGCTTTGTCTTTTGACAGAGGAAGCAAATGTGAATGTCATAGTACTTCTGTTTCAACTTCTGTTTTTTGTTTAACCCTCTGGCATTTGATACTCACATACTCGACTAATTCAGATTTGCGTTGTAGAAAGCTTACTATGGTGGTTTAAGTGCCCCTATTTTGCCTGCACAGACTGGTTGGATCAGATTTCAGTATGTGTTCATTGGTCCAATTAATTTGAATTCGCATGGTAAAGAGCCTACTATATGGGGTTTTAGTGCATCATATTTTGATTAGCGTTCAAAAACATGGATTTTAGTGCCCTTATTTTTAACGTGCATGCAGTTGTACTGCTACTTGTGAAGATAGAGAAGTTATTTTCTATAAATTCTAGATAAGCATATTAAAAATTATGTAAAGCAAACATAGTAGTGAAATCATGTGGAAAATAATTAAAATGTTTTACTAAAAGAGTATCGACGATGATGCCACACATCGTATTAGTGCAATATGGACGAAATGAAGGCTTGTTTCTGGAGTATTGTGTGATAAAAAGATACCACCTAAACCTAAAAAGAAATTTTACATAATGATGGGTAGATCGTCTATGCTATATGGAGTAGAGTGTTGGCAAATTAAAAACTCACATGTTCAGAAAATGCAGGTGATGGAGATGAGGATGTTGTGATGGATGTATGGACATACTAGGAGTGAATTAGGACTGAGATTGTCTGGGAGAAGTTAGAGGTGGCCCCTGTGGTTGACAAGATAAGGGAAGCAAGACTGCGATGGTTTGGACATATGTAGAGAAGAAGTATTGACGCTCCTATTAGGAGGTGTATGAAGTTGGATTTAGGGGTTATACAAAGATGTAAAGGTGGACCGAAGAAGTATCCGGGGAGGTGATCAGACAAGATATGATGAAACTTTATCTCACTAAGGACATGACCTTAGATAGAAAAGATTGAGGTCGCGTAATAAGGTAAAAAGCTAATAGGCTAGTATGGGTAGGTTGATGTATGACCTTATGATATAGTAGGTTAGTAGGGTAGTCGTATCTTTATATCCTGTGTTGTCATTATATGTCTTATATTTGTTACTTTATTGTATTTACATATTATCATTTGTTTTTCATTACTAGTCATTTTCTTTTTTTTCTTTTCTTTTCTTTTCCCTTTTTTTCCATATCTAGTATCTTCTGCTTATGGGGCTTGATTTTTGAGATGAGGGTTTTCCGGAAACAACCTCTCTATCTCTATGAGGTAGTGGTAAGGTTCACATACATTCACTTGTGGGATTCCACTGTGTATATTGTTGTTGTTGTATTACTAAAAGAGAAAGAGTTGTTTGGTTGGGCACGAGTTGTCCTACAACTAATTATCTCGATACTAATTATTCCATCCTCGATGTGGATTGAAATAATATTACAATTTTGGAATAATTAATTTTATAATAATTTATCTCATAATTTTATCGAACTCATCTTAAAATTAATTTCAGGATCAATTATCCTTTATTTCTCATAACAAACAAGTCAACAAGAGAATGTAGTAAAAATATCGATAGGAAACTGAATAATGCTCGACAATCTACGAATTTTCTACCCTTATGCTCGACGTTAATATTTTTCGATCTAGATCATGTTCTCGATAAGCCGCGGGTAAGCCATGTCCATAAAGCTTGATCTCCATTTTTGAAGCAAGACCCCACATATGACAAATTAATCTGACGTGTCCAAATGCTATTGGATACCAAGTTAGCGTAGACCGGAATTAATTAATTAAAATAAATAAAAATTCAGACCCAAAATGACAAGAGTCTCCCACAAGTGACAGAGAGAGGGAGGGAGGGAGAGATCGAAACAATGGCAGCTAAAAAACGACCGTCAAAGACGCCGACGCCGGCGACCGAGAATCAACCGGAATCATCCATAAACACGACAAAGCCTAAATCCGGTGACTCCTCACCGGAACCTCCCATAGCGCCGGCAAAACTTTACTTAATTTTTAAAATCTCTTTGATATTCTTAATCCCGTACTTCTACTTGATATTTTACCACTTCAAAATCGAATCGGAGCTCCGACGATCGATTCTCATCAATGCAATTGTTAGCTTGATCGGATTTTTCGTTACCGTTACAATGATTCCTGTTGCCTCTAAGTACGTATTGAGAAGGAATTTATTTGGATATGATATCAACAAGAAAGGCACTCCTCAAGGCTCTGTCAAAGTGTAAGTTTTTTTTTAGGATAGAAGAAATTGAAGTTTAATTTACTTGAAGTTAATGCTGATTTGAATTTATTATGCCTTGTTTTTTGATTGGGATAGTCTTAGTTTGAATTGGTTTGCTTAGAAGTGAAAAAATGTGAAATTTCTATTTTAAAGCTTTACATTGATGTATCTCTTTTTTTGAGATCGTTACCACAAGAGCCATGGTTGATTTCTTGAGCTCATCACACAACACGTAATGTGGCTACCCTGTAAATGCTACTCCCTCCGTTTCAATTTATTTGTCTGGTTTTGATGTGGCACGGAGTTTAAGACAGCAGAGGAGCTTTTGAATCTTGTGGTATTTTGAATCTTGTGCTATTAAATTAAAGATGGTCATCCATGTTGTGATTTTAAACATGTGGAAAGTTGGAATTGAAAAGTTAGGAAAAAGGAAGTAAACATTCTTTTTAAAATGGACAACGAAGGAAAGCAAGACAAATAAATTAAAATGGAGGGAGTACCAGCTTACACCTTATGCTGGGAATTCGTAAAATTTCAGTTTACTGATAAAAAAATGAGCATAGATCATTCTGAGACGACTTACAATGAAGATAGGACTTCTTTTCTGTAACGAAATGAGTAATTTGATGGACTCAGTTAAGGGAGTGGGTTTTCATAGTTAAGAACCATCTTCAATTTAGTGAAGCAGTGTATGACTGAGCAATTTATGAGTGATCCGCATTTTTTTATTTTTTTTTTGCAGACCTGAGTCACTAGGTATTATTGTTGGGGCTGTGTTCTTGGTCGTTGCTATCTTGTTTCAGTATTTCAACTTCACAGCTGATTCAAATGTAAGTGAAGTTGCAAGCTTTGCGGTTTCTTTTGGAGTTTTTTATTTGTTGATGATCTGCTTTACATCTTGATAACTGCTTTTATTCATTTACTTTTTCTCACATAATTTTGTGTGTTCCTTTCTTGCTTGGAAATCTGAGAACTTCTAACCATAATTAGTGTGGTAAAACATAAGAGGATATTTTTTCTTCATTTAAAGGCAAGAAAAACAAGTGCCAAAGTTTGATCCCTATTGACATTGAGCTTATAAGCAAGTGTTTGACGATATTCTTTTCATTTATTCAAAGGATTATAATGAAAATAGTTCATGATTCATCAGTACCGAACAAGTTGTGATCAGCTAAATGAATCCTCACTGACTGTTTTGCTTACTGACTTGAATTGTTATTGTAAGGTTAAAGAGAATAAACATATTCAGTATTCACTATTTGTAGTGTTCCAAGTTGCTGGTTTATTGCTTTTTGGGGGGAAATACTACTAGTTGATGATTCTCAAGTGGTTATGCATTAACGGTTATTACAGGCAGTATATTGGGCAACTGAGTTAATTATCATGCATTCTTATGCACGTATCCAAATCCATCTATTGACCATCGACGTTTTGCTGCCTGTGATGGTGTCAATTGACATCTTACAATTGACTTTTATAGAAAATTTGCATAATCAAAGAGAATATAGCCAACCAACCAAATCACTATGTGCAAATACTATCTGGAAAAAAGATACTCTCTTGACTTTTCAAATATATAATTATGAACAAAACAAGACAAAAAACTCTGATGGGAATCCAATGTGCTTGTGCATTTTTGTACCCCACAAAGACACATGCCTGCTTCATTCTTAGTGAACTGAAACATGACCTATTTGGGTCAAAGGCATAACATGTAAGTAAACACATGCAATTTTCAAATAGGAGGTACAGGGTTGGAACTATGAAAAAGAAAAACGCATTGCAACAGTGTGGTAGATATTAAAAGATCACTCAAAATGCATAACGTAGAGCCAAACGCATGAAACTTTCAAATATTGGTGGACAGGGTTGTGACTGAAAAAGAGAAGACATCCACAACACTTTGGTATATATTAAGGGATCACTCAAATAGAGGGATCAATACTTAATCAATAAATTACAACATACCCAGTGAAATTCCACTAGGTGGGTTTGGTGAGGATAGAGTGTAGGCAGACCTTACCAGTTACCACTACCTCAACAAGAAGATGAAAACAATGAAGAAGCATAGCAGTTAATAAGAAAAGCAATGTAGAGTTTACAAGAAAGAACAATAAATTAAATTGAAATAATTAAAAAATTAAGAAAATGCTACTAATAGATTTCTTATGGAGATTAAATGTCAAAATCTATTTCATATAGCAAAAGATTGTCTGCAACAAAAAGCAGAAGAGTGTTGTCAAAGGCCTAAAAAAAGGCTAGGCTGGATAAAAGAGTGCAGATAGATAGAGATTAAGCAGAATAGAAGATGATAGAAGTGGTGAGAAAGAGGGGTGTGTGGATATTCTCTATATGTTGTGCATATGCTTTTCATATGTGAAATCGTGTAATAATCACATTAAAAGCGTTGCTCCCATTAATAGTACTTAGCTGCACCTTCTTTTTTTTCCTTGTCAAAAAAGTGTTTTTCTGGCTGTTGACTATGAATTTGGCAGTGGCTTGTTGAGTACAATGCTGCATTATCTTCAATCTGCTTCATGATGCTGCTTGGGTTTGTGGATGATGTCCTTGATGTACCTTGGAGAGTGTAAGCATTTCTGTCATATCTAAAGTCTCTCTGATGCAACTGGGGACCTTTTTGAAATATTTTCAGCTTAAATTCTTATGAAGGTCATGTAATTTCTTGAAATAGGAAACTGCTGTTGCCCTCCATTGCAGCTCTTCCATTGTTGATGGCATATGCTGGGCATACAACTATTATTATACCAAAGCCCCTTGTATCATATGTTGGATTAGAGATCTTGGATCTAGGTAAGCATCCCAAATTTCTTTGTACTTCTATAGAAAGTCCTTAAGTTGGAGTTTGCCATATTTGACGAAGTACTCAAAAGTTGAAAATGCACATTTAACATGCTTAAAGTCGTGTCTTGTATGGATATAATTCCTTACCATTTCATACCTTAATTCTTTCCATTTGTTGACTTCGGTTCGGTTCTTTATTCTCTCTGGTTTTGCAGGCTGTATCTACAAATTATATATGTGGCTATTGGCAATATTCTGCACAAATTCGATCAATATCCACGCTGGTATCAATGGCCTTGAAGTTGGGCAGACAGTTGTTATCGCAGCTGCTGTAAGCTTCAATTATTCTCTAGCTATCACTTGGACGATTGAATGTCATCTAACTCTAGAGTAATTACAGATTTTGATACACAACATTATGCAAATTGGAGCATCTGCTGATCCTGATTACAAACAAGCCCATGCTTTTTCTATTTACCTTGTTCAACCAATGCTTGCTACTTCCTTGGCTTTACTTTCATACAACTGGTAATATTTCATCTTGGAATAACCTCAGAGTTTTCCTTCAGCAATATGTTTTACTTAATACTTACACTCGCCACTGTCATTGTAGGTATCCTTCCTCAGTTTTCGTTGGTGATACCTTTACATATTTTGCTGGAATGACCATGGCAGTGGCTGGAATCTTGGGTCACTTTAGGTACAGCTTCCTGCCTGTTTCTTGCAATTAAGTTCAGTGGTGCTTCGGCTAGTCTTTTTCTTGAAATATTTGATTGCTTCTTTGATATTTTAGAAAGAAAACAAGGTTATCCCATTTTCCCTCGTCAGTCTGACTTGGTGACATAGTGATGCCCAGCGAGAATGTAGACTCTCGTCGGCTGATGACTATGAATCCCAAGTTTTTCTAATAAGTGACTGGGGTAACAGAGTATTGTCTTTATCAGGAAAAAAGTGACTATTCTATCGTCCTACAAAAGTGGAATCAAGGGGAATGACATCCTCAGACAATTTGAATATTTTTTTATTAAACAAACAAGTTTCATTCTCAAAACAAAAAAAAAGTGGCACCAACATGGTCCTAAACCTTTTCACAGAGGGCTTAACAAACAAGCCTATATCCGGGGAAAACTACACATATTTGAAAAAGAAAAAAATGTGAAGGGTTTTTTAACTTACTATTCCATAAAGTTCTCAAGAATCAGGCTTTCCCAGAACTCCTCTAAAAAGCTTGTTATTTATCCCTGTCCAGACCCACCCACCCAGCACCCAAAAAAAGTAGACTTGTCTGGTTGAGGATCTCATTGATGTATTAAATTGTTAATTGAAGTGAAATCTTCGAACTTGTCTAGATCATAGAATGGTATTGTAGTTGAAATATATTAAACGTATTGAGATGTATGAAAACACTTAAAAGCATCACATAAACTGTGTCAGATCAAGTATAGCCATTGTGTGTACAAAAGACTTATCTTCTATACTCGTAAAGATACTGTTTCTTCATATGAAACTTCAAACTAATGTGTCTAAATTTGTCTTTTTCCTTACAGTGAAACACTGCTTATATTCTTTTTGCCGCAAGTTCTGAACTTCCTACTATCACTACCTCAGGTTCTCTTTCTCTCTCTCTCTCTCTGTGTGCAACCCATCTTGCAAAATAAAGGATATCTTTTAAACTAATTTCGGATCTCTAACTACTCTCAACTTCCTTGAATTCCTTTCAGCTTGCTGGTATTGTACCTTGTCCAAGGCATCGGCTCCCTAAGTAAGTTCGCTAATTGAAGCAGCTCAAGTTTTGGAATATCCTGTTTGTCTCTGGACTAATTTACCTTGCACCCTTTCAGATTTGACCCTCAGACCGGCTTATTGACCGGAACAAATGATGGGACACTAGTGAACTTTTTCTTAAGACAATTCGGCAGAATGTCAGAACAGTCCCTTTGTGTCATGCTACTAGTCTTCCAGGTAAATAACTTAGTTCTCTTTTCAATTTTTTCTCATCTATAAATCAACAGGGGTTTCAGTTGCTTTCTAGTTCTAGTCCTGCAGTCGTTGCCTGTTACCTCAACAGGATTTTTTCAAATCACAAAAATGGTGATCAATTTCTAGTTTAGTCAACTTAGTTATGGTAACAGTAATGCTGATCGTAGCATTCTCAATCATTGAGCTCATGAACTGCCTCTATTTCCCTCCTTTATTCGACTGTTCTTATACATGGAAGTATCGTCAAGAGTAACAAATGTATGTCTTATAGGCCATTTGCTGCGGCTTCTGTTTTCTGCTGAGATGGCTCCTTACGGGTTGGTACAAATGAAACTGACACAAGAACAGCTTTTTCAATTGAACGAATTCCGTCAGAAGATTAACTTAGACCCTGCATGAAGGTCTTTATTTTATGAAGAAACGACGATGCCATACTTTGAGGAAAGTGATAGCCATATACATTCATGCAATGATAGTTGGAGCTTGTAACCTACACTGATTCCCTAGGAGAATTTTGTTAGAAACTAAACTGCATTGTCACATGTTGTACTTAGCTTTCTTTGTAAGATTTTGATGTTGCAAGACACATTTATCTTGGTAATTACGTTTATAATGATCTTTGCCAAATTTGATTATTTTTTTTAATGCTTCATAACATCTATTTGGATAATTAACTTGAAATCTTTGGAATTATTTGCAATCACTGATGAAGGATTCCTTGAAATGTTAAGAATTAGTAATCCTTTTTTAGATGTATTGAAGTAGAATTGGCTCATTTATGTCCAATGTATGCAAGTTTTTATATATCATTGTAACTATTGGTTCATCTTCGTTTGCCATATATTAACGCAAGGCAACAAGATACCCAATAAAATCTTAATGAACTTAAAAGAGATGATTTCTAATAGACCCTCGGTGAAAATATTGTGAAAAAGAAAGGAAAAAAGGATACCGACGACAAAAATATAACAGAAGAGGAAGCGTACAAGATGCTCTAAGCTAGAAGAGGAAGCGTACAAGATGCTCTAAGCTAGAACCATGCTCCCTCCATTTAAAAAAGAATGACTTGCTTTCCATTTTAGTCCATTTAAAAAAGAATAACCCTTTTTTCTTTTTTAGCTACACTTTAGTTTCAACTTACCGCATACATGTTTAAAGTCACAAGAGTAAAAAACATTTTGATACATTTAACACAACTTTAATTTAAGACTAAAAGATTAAAAAATCTTTTTATTTTCTTAAATTTCATGTCAAATCAAAATAAGTCTCTTGAACAGAGGGAGCATATACACACAATGCATCCACCGAAAAAGAAATGCAATTGGTTTTAACAACAATATTTCAGAGATATGGCTTTGGTTTGAGGATTAAAATACCTTTTGGCATCTCAAGTTTCTGATCAGCTAATACTACAGTAGAATAACAGTTGCTCAAAATGTTCTTAAATTTTTTACCATCTTGTTGGATCACTCAATACAAGAATTGTCTCAGAAGTGCACTGGAAATCTGCACACTGCAATACTTGCAGCACAAGAAATGTCTCATGACGTTCTAAACCCAACTCACGGATCTGGCAAACAACCGATCCCTTGGGTCCTCCTTGAACAGTAGAAGATGTCACTGCTTCATTGGTTGACGAAGACTCTACAAAATACAGAATGAGCAAAGGGCATTCTTGCTTCAATTTTCTACAGAGATTCTTAACACATAAATCAACATACTCAACTCTTCTTGATGATCTCAGATAACGGTAAGACTCCTACAAACTTCGCAAGGTGAAAATCTAGTCGATATCCATTTTCTCTTCCTTCTCATTGTTTTTGCTTGACCATAGCTTGATTGTTCGATCATAAGACACGGTGGTAATGAATTGTCCATCTGGCACCAAATAAAAGAGAAATAGACAAATAAGCATATGCGAAATGTGAAGCAAAGATTTGATATTTTAGAAATCATTTTCTTCTTTTTTTCCGCGGAGGGTGGATAGCATGGAATAAGTCCATCATAGACAACACCTTTTTTATTAAAATTAAGAGAAGCATGGGAAAATATAGTTCCAAACAAAATCAGGGGAGCGTAAAATTACTACGAAATAAATGATAACTGAAAGGCAGAGAAAACAGCAAGTACTTCACGATCTAGAGCAAGTGGCTATGTTCCAAATTACTCCTGTAAGGTATGCTTATCATTAAACATTAGTACAACAATCGATGAAGATGAGGGACAGGATTTGGTCCAATAATTAAAGCTCAGGTTTAGAGCAATTAAAGGTATGCTATGACATATGCCACATCATTTATATCTCTACTTATTTCACATCTTTCTGATAGGAAGGGAAAGATTACCATAAATCTGATCGTTCATTTGTTACTAATGTTATTGGGTTCTGGAAGTGGGTTAACTTCTACCTACCATAAATGGGACCACAAGGCAAGACAGCTCAGACTGCGAAAAAAGAACTAACACCAATAGCTATATAATCGTATCCAGTTTAATGCATTATTATCTCTGTATAGCTTAAGAAAGCATAGGAGATGCACAATTATTGTGTAGAAACTAGAGAGGAATGGAGGACTTACTACCGAAGAGACAAAACGTATAATAACCTCAAGCCTTAAAATTCTTAAATGCCTTCAAGATACTGTTCCACTCCACGAAAAGGTAACAACAGCTTGAAATTAAACGGAACTTACCTGCCGCAACATCCAATGACGTGATTTTTGCTTCATGACCAGAGAGTGTCTTTACAGGCTTGAAATCCCTTGATGACCATACCTGAAATATAAGTTTGAGAGTTTAAAACATAAAAACAAGCAATGAAAAAGGATCCAAGAAACAGCACAATCATGAGAGACTAGAAGTTGTACCTTAGCAGTCATATCATAGGAAGCTGTAGCCAAAAAGTAACCCTCTTGAGGCTCAAACTTAACTTGAGAGATAAGATTGGAGTGAGCTGGTATGATGTAAAAAGATCTTCTCTGCCTTAAGTCCCAAATACGACAAGTATTATCTTCACCACCACTAGCCAAATGATAACCATTAGGAGAAAAACTGACACCAAGAACCTGGAACCAATAAATAAAATTAGCAGAATTCAAATTTTATGTATTCTCCTAATCCCTAAAGCATACGAGGGAAAAGGACATCACACATCGAGAAAAACTAACCGGTTTAACATGGCCTTCTAGAGCAAGAATACTTCGTCCAGTCCTTAAATCCCAGACTCGAACAAGTGCATCCAACCCACATGATGCCACTAATGAACCATCATGGTGAAAAGACAATCCATAAACACTCCTACTGTGACCTTCTTGCAAAAGCAGCTCTTCACCACTCTCCACATTCCATAATCTCCAGGTTTTGTCGAAGCTAGCTGTGCCCAAGTATTTTCCGGAAGGATGAAAAGCAATCCGAGCTAGACGGTCCAAATGTCCCTCAAATGTTCTGAGGAGAGAACCTTCTGAGTTCCATAACTTTGCAGTTTTGTCAGCAGATGCAGTAGCTAAATAATTGCTTGTCGGAGAGAATACAACATCAGTAGCTCGTTCAGTGTGACCTTTTAGAGTGGAAAGCTTTTGCACTCTAGGCATACTCCATATCTTTGCTATTCCACTCAGAGAGCTGAATACAGGAGAAAAGGGGGGCAAGTGTCATGATGTTGCTTGATACCATAGTCGTAACTCATAACTGTTAAAAGACACTCTAATAAAAGCATGACAATTTTTTGCTTTACAGGAATAAAAAATCCTACTTCCAGTTCATTTGGTATGATCTTGAAACAATTGAAGACCATCTAACTGTTAGATTTACATAGGAATCAACAACTACCTCTCAGTCCCAAGCAAGCTGGGATTAACTATATGAATCCCCGCTAACCATGTTTTCTCACAAGATTTAATAAGGAATCGCTCGCAAAAAAAAAATAAAATTAAACCAATATATTCCACTCATATAAGTTAGAGGTGAAAAACAGAACTGGGCAACACTAACAAGTTTTTAAGTAAATGAATTTATATTGATACCTGCAGTTACCACCTAATAACAATCCATGGATTCTATCCCACACACCTGCAAACTCCCCCCTCCCCCTCTCCGGGGAAAAAAAAAAAGAAAAAACACATACAAAAGAAGCAGAAGAAAATGACAAAAAGAACACCCTCGATATTAAAAAATGGGGAGTGGGGTTAGGATCATGTAAAACAAGACAGACAGGCATGGAAAAATACCAAGTCGCAAGCATCTTTCCATCATGTGAAAGCGAGCATCCAAAAAGGGGTCGATCATCTCCAATTTCACTGCAATCAAGGGCCAGGCTCCCTGCCTGCTTTAAAGCCCAATCAACCTCTGCATCCACATCCTCATCGGGATCATCCCTTTTCCTTCTTGCGCGATGGAGACGTAAAGCCGACTTAACTAAAGAATACTTTGCAATTTCTACCCTAGCATCTAAAAGTGCTTTTGATCCTTCTGTGTAAAAAGGGTATTGAATATCCTCCTCCTCTGCTGGTGCAGCAGAAGCTGCAGCTTCTTCATCCTCATGAGCTTTCATCAGCTTTTCCAGCTGTCCTTCTGCATCAAGTCTTGCCATAAGCATCCGCAGACGATCCCTTCTTTCCATCTCCCTTTCTCCAAAGAGAGTTATGGGTTCGCCAAGCCTTCGAAGACGAGCTCGAACGGCCATATCATTTGTAGGAACTGCTAGCGCAGCAGCACGTCTCTTCATGAGAAGCTCCTGCAGGGCTTTTTCCTGCCTTTCTCGGACGATTCTACTCTCCTCAGAGATCTCATATTCTTGAGCGGAGCCTGCAGCACCACGACCGGATCCCATTTCTTCAAGGTCTGAATCTGAATCACTCGCTTGCATTTCTCCATTCTGTGCTACCGGAGGCCTAAGGACAGGAGGACGAACAGGCAACGGAGCTAATGGGGGAGGAATAGGGGTAAGAACTGCAGGCCTTGGAGCAATTGCAGGCACAACAGGAGGAAGCATAACCGTTGGAACAGGTGGAGTGACAGGTGGAACTGTTTGAAGATTAACTGCACCTATAGCATTAACTACAGTTGAATTATCATCAGCTAGAGTAGAAGGTTCTGAAGTTGAAACAGGAACTTCATCCTCAGCATCCATAGCATCCATGCCCTGATCAAAGAGAAGTCCAAACAATGAATACAACTAAAAGCAAACAGAACCATTCACTTCAGACATCAATCATCAATAATTATAAACCTACTTTCTCACGGAGCAGTTTAAGAATTTATTTTGCTCATATTATGCCCAATTTATACAATAAATCGTCCATAATATCAAGTTATGCCATTTATCTTTGAATAATGCAATCCAGCCCACAGGCCAAATAATGAATTCCCAAGTCATCTCCCTCAAGTTTCAGCCTTGTTTGTGAGTTTTACCAGATTTTGTTAAGCCAATCAGCTAAATGAACACTTGTGCATGCATATTAAAAGGAAAAGTGATGCTCAATGTTCAAATCAACTGTAGCAAGTAAATGAAGTCATGAAACACAATTGCACCCAACACAAGTTATCTAAAAACGTTTAAAAATTGAATCCGAAAGGCTCACGGCTTCAATAACTGTGACTTATTTGTCAACATGCTCCTTCACAAAGCATTTCGATTTGTTGAGAAATCGAACTGTTCTTTCTAGGACTAATTTCTCAAATAACTAGCTGTGTAATTCGCATTAGCTCAAAATAGACAGCAAAACTCGCCAATAGGACTTTGAATCAGAAGCGGACCAATTAGTCCTTACAATGGAAGTTGCTAAATAGAGTCAAAGAGAGAGAGACTTACAGACGTCCAGGGAATATCCTAGCCGGTGTTGACAAGGAGATGTAGATTCAAAGTGGCGGTGGCGGCGGCGGTGGCGCTCCGGCGGAGGAGCAGCAGCGAGGAGGGTTTATCAACGGGGAGAGAGAAGAGGGGTTAATGGGAAAAAAGAAAAAAGGGGGGAAATAAAGACAATATTATAATTAAAGAAATATAAAGAAAAAAAAAGAAAAATATGAATTTTGTTTTGGTTTAATTTTTTATTAATTAATAAAAAAATACTCATAAAATAAATATATAACTTTTTCAATATTTTGAAATAATCGAAAAATAATATAATTTTATAAAATACTCATAAAATAAAAATTGTAATAACTAACATGAAAAAAATATACAAGTGCAATACAAACAAAAAAAAATATTTTTCGTGAATTCAAAGTCATTATGAAGCATGAATTGAGCTAAATGGCAACGATAGTAACTCATAAGGTAGTAATATTAATATTTAATATTATATAAGGATAAAATTTTAAATTACTACAATCTTAATGAATTATCGGTCTGATAATCCAATATTCAAAAATCAAAATTCAATCGATAATTCCATTTTTTTTTAAGAAAATCATTAAAGATATGTTAAGAAGAACCATAAATTAATAGTAATTTTTTTGGTTTGATTTTTGCGCACCTTTAGTTCTAATTTCTAATCGTCACTATTATGAAAAATTACGTTAAATAGTAACACAAATTACTTTCATAGTCACGCATAATAATAGTTAAGATCAAGTTGATAGTATAAGATTTTTTTTTTTTCGATAGTATAAAGAATTAGATCAATATAACTCAATCTCAATAAATTTAAATATATCTATATTACATTTAAAATTTTACTTTAGGACCATACCTTTTTAATTATTCTTTAATATTTCAATAGTTATGCAAGAAATAACGTCACAATACTTACAAAAATAATAACAATCAAAGTCATAGATGAATTCTACTATATTATAAGAGGGAGTTTAGCTGCTCAAGCAGGTAGCAAGTCGACACGCCTGCTTGAATAGCTTAAGGGTGTATTCGTAAATTTTTATAGTTTTTCCGCTTTAATTTATTTGTCTTATTTTTAATATTTTATATATTTAAAAATTGCGTAAAAAATAACATTAATCATGATAATTGACAACATAAAATAACTTTTAAAAACATGTTACGTAAAAACATAAAAAAAATCATAATTCGTGATAGTTGACAACTTAAAATACTTTAAAAACAAAAAAAAAATCATTTGATTATTAAAATTAATCTATCAGCGTCTTATAAAATAGGATGAAAGAAGTAACATGTATTATTTAATTGGAAAACAACGTAAAAAGTATTGTGAATCTAGATATTTAATAGTAGTAATATATCTACATATAAGAATTTAAAAAATGTTATAAATCATAAGAATCAATAACTTAAAATATTTAAAAAACATATAAAAAGTTCAATGAACACTCGAATCAATATCGCATAAATAGGCATAGACAAATAACGTGTATTATTTAAATATGACGTAAACGTGATATAAATTGCAATAATTAAAAAATTAAAAATAAAAAGACAAAAAATTTTTAATTTAAAAATTGCGTACAATAGTATTAAATCTCTATACTACTAATCGAGTGTTGAATACTTCCGATGATAATGTCTACCGTCTTCTTAATCTCTTTGATTCTCCGGTTAATTCTGACCGTCCATGCACACAATTCACCACCGGATGAGTGTGAAATTCGCCGGAAAATCTCCCTTGGAACGCTGCCGCTGCCGGCGGGAGATAGTAGTACTCTACACGTACGGCCGGAAGGTTCATCGTTCAAAATTGCTCTTTTCGCCGACTTGCATTTCGGAGAAGACGCATGGACGGACTGGGGCCCACGCCAAGACGTGAATTCCATTAAAGTTATGTCTACTGTGCTCGATGAAGAACATCCAGGTTATGATATTATCCACATTTTTTTTCGGATCGTTTGGTGAGCGGAAGTAAATTATATATTTCGAGATGATAATCCGTTGGACTAATTTATTTTGATAGGATGAGGTGGAATATACAGGATTTTACCTTCACTTTTTCCGGCTTTGGGCCATTTGCAACTTTTCCCTTATCCATAGCATTCATGACTAGGTCTAGTCCTACCAATGCTCAAACCACCCAATGGGTGATCAACACCGTCTACCATACGACGCCTCAAATGTATTGGAATATGAAGAGTTATGGGCTTCTCTCAAAATCACTTACTTCCCTTAGGCCATAACATTTGGAACGCCTAACCGGTCTTGATATGGAAGTACACCATATGCCCCTTGAGAGAAAAACTCTATCTTCTTCTCAGCAACTAACTTCTTCAGTTCAACCAATGATAGTTCTAAGTCTTGTTTTATCAGGGGTTGGTTGGTCTGCATCGGAGTCATGATCGAACATAGACAACCTTAATTAAGAAATAAAAGTTGTGGCTTTACTATCAGCTATGACTCTTGATATAATGGTGAGGCTTGATCCTAACAAGTGGTATTAGAATTGAGGTCATGTTCAATTCCAAGAGCAACATGTTGCATGATCCAGGTGTTGGGAGGGGATTGCTGGGTAACTTCAAGGGGTTCGAGGTGATCCAAGTAGGAGTTATGATAGAACGTGGTGCTTGCATGGTGGACTAAGTTAAGAAATAAAGTTATGCCTTTGCTATCAATTATAGCTTTTGGCATCCAGGTGATAATACTATCCACAAGTTTTTTCCGATCGTTTGGGACACAACTAAATTATATATTTCGGAATTCCAATCCTCTGAACTAATTTATTTTGGTAGGATGAGGTGGAATATACAGGATTATACATTCAACCAAACATAGTATAAATTTATTTTCGAACTTAATACCAAACAACCACTAAATATATTAAGCATTGGTAATCTTAATTATGTTTAGTTTCATTTTTTTGAATATAAAACTTTCTTTTAGTATTAGCTTAGTTGATAGCATTGTGGTTACAGGTTTGGTAGAGTCCAATAGCTTAGGTGCAAAATCCTCTATTTGTTTTAAAAAAATCATTTGATGTATATAAACTTAAAATCTTGGTTCCGCCTCTTAGTAACAGTTATATAGTTAAATCAAATGTAAGCACCAAATAGCCTAAAGGTGTGATTCCAGTAGTAATATTTTGTCTCTATTGGAATTTGAATCTCGATTTTCGAAGTTCTGTACTTGACTACCAGGCTTAACCTTTTGGGCGCAATGTGAGAAAAATTATTCAATCAACTCACCAAAAGATCATTTACATGTAATATTATATTGCAAACATGAAGGTAAACAACATGCTTATGTTTGTGTGTGAGAGGGAGACTTTTAAGTTCTGACGTTTATATTGTAAATTATATGAAATAATAAAATCAGTTTGAAGTAACCTATGTAGTCAGCTTATTGAATATGTCAATCTCTCATATAAATAATCGTCCGATAAAGAGTAAAAGAATACTAACTCAATTGTTTGTCTTATATTTTTGTTTATTTAATACTATGTTATGATACTAACTACTAGTTTTAGTTAAATAAATCAATCTTAGCGGTGGGGTCTTATTATGACTTTTTCAGGAAAATCTTATTCACTTACCTCTATATGGCTTTATGTTGCTGTGTGTTACATTAGGAATTTGTGCTATGTACCTAAAAAATGAAGTCCCGGATGTAGCTGATACATTATTATGATGGCCATGGAATTTGAACATATAACTTGATATTCTTTTGCCCTTACATATTTACATTGTTTGTGAACATTATCCACTATTCTGTACACTCTTTCTTCTGGTCTCATCCTTCAAGACTTGTTGTCATATAAGCTTTGTTGTACTTCGGATGATCTCCAAATGGTGTTGCATCATTATCATATTCTCAGGAGTACTTTTTTAGTACGACACATGAGACTGAGGTGCAATTGTTGTTGAAAGTTTAGTGACATTTATGTTGTTGCTTGCTTTTGTTATCTGTCGCCATCTGTTGTTTATTATATTTAGGTGATCACACTATTTTGGTGATGCTAACTGTTCCTTGTATGTATGCTCTCCTTTTCATTACTACTTTGATTTCCTTCGCTTGAGTCGAGGGTCTTTCGGTAATTGCCGCTCTACCTCTACGAGGTAGGTGTAAGGCTTGCGTACACTCTTACCCTCCCTAGACCCCACTATGTGGGATTTTAGTGGTTATGTTCTTGTTGTACATAGATATGTATACTATGTTGATAGCCTGGGTCGGGTTGAACACATAGAGTTGAGATGTTCTTCACTAATCAACATACTCTCCGGATGCTTATCTAATTCAGTAATTTTGTTGCAGATTTCGTAGTTTATCTTGGCGATGTCATTACAGCCAACAACATACCGATAAAAAATGCAAGTTTATACTGGGATCAAGCAATCTCTCCGACCAGAGACAGGGGAATTCCATGGGCTAGTGTGTTCGGTAACCATGACGATATGCTATTTGAATGGCCAATGGATTGGTTTTCATCCACTGGAATTCCTCCTCTTCATTGTCCAATAAATGCTTCCTGTTCTAATGAGTCTGAAGGTACCAAGATAAGCTGATATTGCGTAATCAAAGGTGTAAAGTTATACTTCCTTTGTTGAGATTTCAGTTAATTTCCAATTTGTAAATGGCATGCATTTTTAATGTTCATTTTATCCCAAGGTTTCTCCAGCTTAGCAAAAGTAGATTGAAATTTTATTATTGGCTTATTACAACAACAACAACATACCCAGTGAAATCCCACAAGTGGGGTCTGGGGAGGGTAAGATGTACGCAGCAGACCTTACCACTACCACATAGGTAGAGAGGCTGTTTCCTGGAAACCCTCGTCACAAAAACCCATCAGCAGAACACGCTAGATACGATACACAGGCAAAAAGAGAAGAGCACATAATAATACCTAGATACAAGAGAGTAAACATATAAAGGCAGATAAATAACATATAAAAGACAGACAATTACCACTCCTTCCTATCCTCCCTATTAGCCTGCTACTCTAATTCTCGACCTCCACTCCTTCCTATCTAAGGTCATGTCCTTGGTGAGATCAAGTTTCACCATATCGTTTCTAATCACCTCCCCCCAATACTTTTTTGGTCTACCTCTACCCCTACGTATAGCTCCCAAATCTAATCTCTCACACCTTCTAACAGGGGCATCAGTACTCCTTCTCTGTACATGTCCAAACCATCGCAGTCTCGCTTCCCTCATCTTGTCAGCTACAGGGGCCACCTCTAGCTTCTCCCTAATGACCTCATTCCTAATCTTGTCGCTCCTGGTGTGACCACACATCCATCGTAACATCCTCATTTCTGCGACCTGCATTTTCTGAACATGTACATTCTTTATTGGCCAACACTCCACCCCATACAACAAAGCAGGTCTAACCACCATTCTGTAGAACTTACCTTTGAGTTTAGATGGTATCTTCTTATCACACAATACTCCAGAGGCCAACCTCCATTTTGTCCAAGCCGCCCCAATACGATGTGTGACATCATCATCGATATCCCCACTACTCTGGATGATAGACCCCAGATACTTGAAGCTTTCTTTCTTGGGGATAAGGTGAGCTGCAAGTCTCACATCAATGTCTGCTTCCTCCCTCGCTACACTGAATTTGCACTCCAAGTATTCTGTTTTGGTCCTGCTCAGTTTAAATCCTTTAGTCTCCAAAGCGTGTCTCCAAACCTCCAACCTATCATTAACTTTGGTCCGGGTCTCATCAATCAGTACTATGTCATCTGCAAACAACATACACCATGGGACTCCCTCCTGGATAGATCGCGTCAGCTCATCCAACACCAAGGAAAATAAAAAAGGGCTTAGCACAGATCCTTGGTGAAGTCCCATCTGAACAGGAAAATATTCAGAATCTCCTCCCACCGTTCTTACCCGAGTTATGGCCCCGTCATACATGTCCTTTATCACTCTAATATATGCCATTGGGACGCCTTTCATCTCCAAACACCTCCATAGGACATCCCTCGGGACTTTGTCATAGGCCTTCTCAAGATCAATGAACACCATATGAAGGTCCTTCTTACTTTCCCTGTATTTCTCCACTAATCTCCGAACAAGGTGGATCGCTTCAGTAGTCGACCGTCCTGGCATGAATCCAAACTGGTTTTCTGAGATAGAAACTACTTTTCTCACCCTCATCTCCACCACTCTCTCCCATGCCTTCATAGTATGACTCAACAACTTGATACCCCTGTAATTATTACAACTTTGAATATCACCTTTGTTCTTGTACAGTGGGACCATTGTACTCCTCCTCCATTCCTCCGGCATCTTAGCCGTCTTCATGATAGTATTGAACAGTCTAGTCAGCCACTCTATGCCATCCTTGACCATGCTCTTCCAAAAATCTATCGGAATCTCATCCGGTCCGAGCGCCCTCCCTCTCTTCATCCTACTAATAGCTCTTCTAACCTCCTCAACTCTGAACCGCCTGCAATAACCAAAGTCTCGATGACTTTTGGAATATGCTAACTCGCCCAGCTCAATATCACTATCTCCTTTTTCATTTAAAAGTTTATAAAAGTAAGCTTGCCACCTTTGTTTAATAGAAGTCACATCCACTAACACTTCCCCCTCCTCATCCTTGATGCACTTCACTTGATCCAAGTCGCGAGCTTTCCTTTCTCTCGCTTTAGCAAGCCTATACATTCGCTTGTCCGCGCCTTTATCACTTAACTCCTCATATAGGCGCTCAAACGCTGCTGTCTTAGCACTCGTCACCGCCATCTTTGCTTCTGACTTAGCCGTCTTATAAATCTCCTTAAGCCTTTGTTTTTCATCCTCCTCCCTACACTCCAACCACTTTGTATAGGCCACCTTCTTAGCTTTTACTTTGTCTTGAACTTCTTCATTCCACCACCAATCACCTCGACGTCCCCCAAAGGTTCCTCTCGAAACCCCTAGTACCTCAGAGGCTACCTTTCGAATGTAACCAGCAGTATTGTCCCACATTTCATTCACATCTCCACTACTACTCCAGGCCTCTAAATCTCTCAACTTTCCTTCCATCTCAAGCGAGAGGGCAGGAGTTAGACCCCCCCATCTAATCCTCGGTTGGGCATAGACAATCTCCCTCTTCTTTTCTCTCTTTATCTCTATGTCCATCACTAGAAGCCTATGTTGAGTGGAAATACTCTCACTCGGAATAACTTTGCAATTCTTACAAAGGCTTCTATCACCTTTTCGTAGAAGTAGGTAATCAATTTGAGTTTTAGCTACCGCACTCTGAAAGGTTATCAAGTGACTTTCCCTCTTCTGGAAACATGAGTTAGCAATAACTAACTCAAAGGCTTTGCCAAAATCCAAGAGAGACGTCCCCCCTCCATTCCTTTCCCCAAAACCAAAGCCTCCATGGACATCTTCAAACCCACTACTGGTAGCCCCAATATGTCCGTTAAAGTCTCCCCCAATGAAAAGCTTTTCCGTCATTGGTATGCCCCTCACCACCTCATCCAATTCTTCCCAAAAGAGCCTCTTGACTTCCTCCTCTAGACCTGCTTGGGGCGCATAGGCACTAACTACAGTCACTACATGCTTACCCACCACCAGTTTAATAGACATCATCCTATCGTTAAACCTCCTAACCTCCACCACATAATCCCTAAGGTCCTCATCTACTAGTATACCTACACCATTTCTGTCCCTAGAACCCCCCGAGTACCATAACTTGAACCCGTCTACATCCCGAGCTTTGGTCCCTACCCATCTAGTCTCCTGAACACACGCTATATTAATTTGTCTCCTCTTAAGACACTTTACTAGCTCTATGGATTTCCCTGTAAGTGTACCTATATTCCACGATCCTACCCTTAATTTAGAATAGCCCGTGCCCTTCCTACCACCCCCACCTCTTACCCCCGACCCCAACCAACGACATGACCTTACTCTACCATCAGATCCGGACGCCACCAACTACGAACTAATACAACAACAATACAACCCAGCAGTACAATATCACACAATACAATAGCAACAGCAATAATATAGTCACTAATATAAAGAAGTAAATGTAACAGCAATAGTATAAAGCAAAGAATCAAGTATCACAGAGTCAAAGAGTATTCAAGCAAAAACAGTAGCCAACACAGAATTCACGAGCAACAATAGACAGCAAAAAAACGGAAACAAGAGTCTAGAACAGTGAGGAATGAAGCAAGAGTCTAGAATAATAGAACAGAGTCTAGGAAATGTTTATGAAGGAAATTCGCAAATGAATATTGGCTTATTGCATCTCTTTATTTTGTTATGAATTACCTTTTTATCACTAAAAGGGTCAGTTTACAATATTATGTTTCTATACTAGAGACATGTTTTATACAAAGAGAACTTTTGGATGAGTGGGGTTAGACTTAAAGTCGATACCAGTCGAGGAAATTATCTTTCAGTAAGCTAATATGTTTTTGGTATAATGATAAATCTAAAAGCAAATGTGCGGAACTTGTTCAAGTGTTATAGTGTGTGACCTTGAAATCTCGACATGCACTGAACCAAGAGGATTTTATCGAAAGCAGTGCTAATGCTTCTAGTTGGTAGGATTATTAGGTAGCAAGGTTTGAACGTCTAAGGGGACAAAATGTTTGGAACTGACATTAAACAAGAGATGAACACGTTTTTTTACTCAAGATTCGGTCCTACATATGCGTGGCCATGTGTTTCCGACTATGTTCTTAAAATGTTGTTAAGGGTTGACTGGGAATCAGTCATAACATGTATTTCTAAGATTCTGAGGTTATAGCAAAATACAGTTTTCATGCAAAGAAAACTTTTGGATGAGTCGGATGGATCCCTTGTAAAAATAGTTGATACTTCTTTGTTATGTTAGATATATCAATCTAGCATTTTGATGGTGTTCTTTTGCAAAAAGAACAGTCTAAGTTGATTTGTGATTGAAAGAAATGCTAATGCTTCTTGCTGGTAAGGTATGATTTGGAAAAAAATTGCTCAATTCAGAAAAGTTTCTTTTTCAGGAGGCAAAGGCTGCAGCTTCAAGGGCACGACACGTTTGGAGCTGATGACGAATGAACTAGAGATAAATAAATTATCTTACTCAAAATTTGGTCCCAAAGATTTATGGCCTAGCGTTTCCAACTATGTCCTTAAACTTTCATCTACAAATGACCCTGAATTAGTCATAGCATACATGTATTTCTTAGATTCTGGTGGTGGTTCATACCCTGAAGTTATATCAAATGCCCAAGCGGAATGGTTCGACCGCACATCTCAAGAGATCAATCCTAACTCAAGGTAATCAAATGTTGGTAGTTTTAAGCTTTAACTTTCGTGCTTGAGTTTCTTTCCCTCATAAGGATAATACACCGTGCACGTTGAATTAAATCAAAGTTCAGTATTTTATAACTTGTTCTTTCTTGGATGTTATCGATAGAAGTGGAACAAAAAGCAGGTAGAAAGCACGCAGAGTGAGCAGCTATCAATTTGTTCTTTTTGTTTGTACTTCTCAATGCAATGAATCAAAATGTCTTATATTATACTTTCACATTTGGAGTTACATTAAACGTAAAAGGACGTTGAACAGGGTTCCAGAGATTATTTTTTGGCATATACCAAGCAAAGCTTATAAGACGGTTGCTCCAAGGTTTTATGCACACAGGAATTGTGTTGGCTCGATGTTCGTGGAGAAAGTCGCTTCTCAAGAAGCTGAAATGGGGATGATGAAGCTTCTTGAAGGAAGATCTTCTGTCAAGGTAAATGACTGCAGATCTCAGTTTTCCATTTTCAATATTTAACCTGCTGCAAGCATTAGTGGCTGATTTCATGGCTCGATCCGTGACCTACAGGTCACATGGAGACAAATTTATTAAAGATAATTGTTGTTCAGAGATGAAAAAGATAATCTTGTTGTTATTCTGTCTGGAAATATTAAAAGTCCGTCAATGACGGAGCTAGAGGAGCAGAAGGAGTTCATTCAAATCCCCTTTGCCAGAAAGTCACATTGTATAAATAAGGTCAATTTTTTCTTGTATATATAGTAGATGATGGACATTGTTATGTAATTGTTTCTTGTGAGGCAGTGAGGGTCTATTGGAAATAGTCACTCTACTCCACAAAGGTAGGGATATCATACGTCCCATATACCCTCCTTTGACTCTACTTGTGGAATCACACTGAATATGTTGTTGTTGATAAACCATGTAAAAAATTTGCCTCCGCCGATGGTCTCAGTGATATATTAATATTCTTTTGGCTGATGGCAGGCTGTATTTGTAGGCCATAACCATGGATTAGACTGGTGTTGTCCATACAAGAATTTCTGGTTATGTTATGCTAGACACTCAGGTTATGGAGGATATGGAAACTGGCCAAGGGGAGCTAGGATTCTAGAGATAACACAACAACCATTTTCTTTAAAGTCATGGATTCACATGGAAGATGGTCATGTGCATAGTGAAGTCCTATTGAGTTCTTCAACAAGAGAGGAGTGATCAACGGAGTTCTTCCTGGAGATCAACCTGAAGCAATGAAATGTTGCTTGACTTTCTTGGAGATCAAAGGTCTACGTCATCCTAAGTTCGAGAAAGACGTTGGTTCAACCCTTGGACAGGGAGAACTTCAGAGAGAAGAATCAACAGAGTATGTATGTAGAGTCTATACTCACAAAGATTCATGAATTAAAATATTTTTCTTCGTATTTTGTTTGTAATGTCGTGTTCATTTTTCACACTCGAAATTTATGTGAAAGCAGATAAGAAGTATCGTCTTCATCCTATTGCGATGTTATCTCTGTCAATCATGTTATTGTCTTACAATCATCTAACATCGTACAATATTTTTCTTCTTATTTTGTTTGTAATTTTGTGTTCATTTTTCACACTTAAGCAGATAAGAAGTATCATCTTCATCCTATTGTGATGTCTCTCTGCCAATCATGCTATTGTCTTACAATCATCTAAGATCGTCAGCCATCATACAATATTTTTCTTTGTATTTTGTTTGTAATTTCGTGTTTATTTTTCACACTCGAAATTTATGTTAAAGCATATAAGAAGTATCATCTTCATCCTATTGTGATGTCATCTCTGTCAAACACGCTATTGTTTTACAACCATGTAAGATCGTCAATTATCATACAATATTTTTCTTCGTATTTTGTTTGTAATTTCGTGTTTATTTTTCACACTTGAAATTTATGTGAAAGCAGATAAGAAGTATCGTCCTCATCCTATTGTGATATTATCTCTATCAAACATGCTGTTGTCTTATAACCATCTAAGATTGTCAACCCTCGAAATTTATGTGAAAGCAGATAAGAAGTATCGTCCTCATCCTATTGTAGATATTATCTTTATCAAACATGCTATCGTCTTATAACCATCTAAGATCGTCAACCATCATACCGTAAGAAATTGAATATGTTCAATCTACAAACATCCTATAATAATCAAACAAACTCATCGAATTGCCCCAAAAGATCCAAACAACCATTCTTCCTATCTTATTTGCGGTCGCAGTTTCATGTTTCACACTCAAAATATATCCAACACTTCTTGCTACTTCTATTATACATCCAACTATGCAATATGTTTGAGATTCGCGCAAATTAGTCCAAATACTACGATAATAATATAACAGAATATATTCAGTGTATTTTCACAAACGCGATCTTAAAAAAAAAAAGTTTTTTTAAAAAATATTTATTGGTTTTGACAGGATTAATGAGGGGCCTATTTAATAAGTACAAGCAGAAGCCATAGTAATGATGGCTACTTTCACTTAATTATTTTGCTTTTCTTATAATAACTTTCTGCGCTAAAATCCATGCTTAGATATCTTTTAATCATTACATTTTCCCATGTATATATTAATTTTACAGACACATAATTTTTATTTTAATAAATAAAAATTAAAAAAAATATTTTATTATTTTTTTAACCAAAAGATCTTTTTTTTTCTCATGGATCATGCAAAATCGCTAAATTTTCGCATATAGTCATTAAAAAATGTTTTAATTATACACTATAACTATAGTTTGGGTAATTACATTGTGTTTGTATAATTCATGCAACATTTATATACGTGTGTATAATTCGCTATACAATTCACAATTTTTATATAATGTTTGTATATTTTATTACACAATTCATGCACAGTGTTTGTATAATTCGCTATACAATTCGAAGTGTTTGTATATTTCTCTATACAATTTGCTTCGTGCACATCGTTTGTATAAATTGCTTGAATTATATAAAACTCAAATTATAATTACAGCTAGATGTTTGTCGCGAACTGTAATTAATTCAAATTATAGCTATATTAGCATATTAACTAATATATATTTGTAGTAATTTTTCCTTTAATAATCATATAATGTTACTAGCAACTTCTGACCATGGAAATTCTTGTGTTTCAAAAAGTAGCATTAAAAAGAAGTTCAATTTAAAGGGGTTTTGCAATTATGAGTGATCATTTTTTTAAATATATATTTTTCATATAAAAAATTATTAAATGATTCAATCCAATTGCAAGGTACAATAAATGAAGCAAAATGTGCAATCATAAATTTGGAAAAATTAAATGACTCCGTTCACTTTTACTTGTCATTGTTTTACTTATCGATGTCAGACTATATGAACTTTGACGACCAATATTTTAAAATATATTTTCTCATCATATTAATATGAGAAAGATTGCAATCTGTAGCATTTTTTTTTATAGTTTTCAACTATCTAAATTTTAGATTTTAAATATTAAATTTAGCTTTGAAATTTAGTCAAATTGACATCAAAAAGCGAAACTGTACCAAGTAAAAATGAACGAAGGGGGTGTTGTTTTGTTAAGTTATTAAGAAACAATCATTTTTAATACTTAATCATCTATGTATCAATCAACTTTTAAATTAGTGATTTCAATTAAAAATTTATAAGTACTTTATGAGTACTTTGTATAATTAGAATTAACTTTTATTATTTTAATTTACAAATTAAAAAGTGTAATTATTATCTTTAAATTACCAAAATTTGGGGCCATTGAACAACTCAAAAGACAAAAGCTACAAATTAAAGGCCATTAGGTACATTTTCTAGATAGGGCTTCAAAAAGAAAAAAAAAAGTATATAAATTATTTAGACAACTTTATGAGTTGAAAAATGGACACAAATTAACATGGATAATCTATGATTTATTAATAAATTAAATAAATTATATGCATTAATAGTGTAAATTCTTTTTATACCATTAATATTGTTTAAGATAATTACTTGTACTAATTATGAAGGAAAGTTTTGACGTGATTAGTAAAGTTATTATCATATCACTAATAATCATGACGCTGCAGGTTCAAGTTACGAAAATAGTCTCTTATAAATACAAGATAAAATTACTTATAATAATAGATTCTTCTGACTTTATAATCTCTAATCTGATTCTTCCTCGAACTCTATACATAACGAGAACTTAGTGCACAAATTATTATTTTACTCATACTAATTATATCATTTTGGTGAAATAAGTATCAAGAGTTAATCAAGTAACTTCATAGCAAAAAGAGACATTTAAAGTAGTAAGTAGTTAAGAAAATGACATAAGAAAGAGAGAGTAAGGAAGAAGCCAAACATCGCAGCGATGGATAAAATTCATTCATTCTCAATTAAAATTTTAAATTAAAATCTTAAATATGTAAAAGAAAATTCTAAGATAAAATTTTTTTTTTCTTTATTAAATTTTATTAATCAAATTTCAATACGAATATGTTATATTGAATAAAAATAAAAAAGGTAAAGGAAAAAGAGGACTCTTATTAAAGGGACTTCCTAAAGTCACAATTCAAGTACTAGTAAAAGTCTACATAATTGAAAAAATCAAATTTTTTTTCTTTTTTTATTTTCCATCAGCACATGGTATGCTTCTCAAAACATAATTATAGTAAAGGACATTTTACTCTTTGGATATATATATACATGTATCTTAAATATATAATTCAAGAATCACTTCTCAAGACAATCTTGGATTTTTTTTGTCCAAACATTTCCTTCAAATTTTGTGTTTTAATCATCTTTTTTTCACCTACTCAAGGTATGTGTCCTTGTTTTTCTAATTTTTTTTAATTATGAAAATTAATCCATTAAGATTTTAAGTTCTTGATTAGTCTCATGAATGGTTTCATTAATAGTTGCTATATATGATATGTCACAAGAATAATGTCTTGTTTTTTTTTTCTTTCTCACACCTTGTGTTTAGTATCCGCGCTCATGTACTTGTCTTTAGAAATTTATTTGATATGTATAAATTATTAATTCAGTATTACTAAAATCCCATAATCATAAACTTCAATTTGTAGCTCGACTAAATTAGTTAGGAGTAAATATGCTCTCCAACAAAGGAGACGTTACATATATTCAAAGCTCGAATTTTGAGACAAAGGGCCACTTTATAAATATTCAAAACTCGAATTTCGAGACTTCTGATCAAGAAAGAAGGGATTTTTACACCCCACCACAACCCCCACAAACTTTTTTTAGTCACAAGTATGTCTTGTTGCTCATGATTATCCAAAGAGAAGTGAAAATTGAGTTTCTTGTTTTATTTTTCTTTCTTTCTTTCTGTTATGGCTTTTATGGAAATTGAACAATATTGCTGATGTGAAAAGTTGTGCATGTCTTGTATCATTATTCTTTGTTTTTTTCTTCTTTTACAAATGTAAATCCTCTTGGCACTTTTTGTTTTTATTGAAAAATAGAACTTGCCAACTCAAAAAGATTAATTTTTTTTTCTTTTATCAAGAATAAGGTGGTGTGGCCTGTTGTTTTGATGAATCAGTTTGCTGAGTTCTTAAAATGGGAAAGAGAAGAAGCTGGTTTACATTTGTGAAAAGACTACTTTTCATTCCTGAGGCAAAACCAAAAGCTGAAAAGGTTTGATTTTTTCTTTTTTCAATTTCCTGAAATCTTGATTTCCCTTTTTTTTCTGTTGAGAATTGGTTAATATAGGGGCGGTACGAAGCATCCCGCGTTCATGTAGGATTCAGGGAATGTTTCGCACTCTAAGGTGATGTGATGTAGGTAGTCTATCATAAATGCAAGCATTAGTGGATGGTTTCATAGGTCGAACCTGTGTCATGTGGAAACAACTTTACTGTTGCTCCAAGATTACACGTGAATGTGAAATATAGGTTATGGTCTGAGCCGTGGAATCAACCACTGATATTGAGAATTGGTTATGATTTTATAACATGAAATAGAGGGCAGAGTGAAGCATCCCGTGTTCCCGCAGCTTCCTGGAAGAGCTGTGATCTATGAAATCTACCTAGACGCAAGCATTAGTGGCGGATTCCATAGCTCGACCCCGTGTCCTATAGGTTACACGGAAACAATTTTACCACTGCTCTAAAACGCCCCTTCAATTTATAACATGAATGTTAAAATCCATGGAATCAGCCATTGATGTTTGCACAGTAAGGTAAGATGTTTATTGCCTATATCACACCACCTTGGAGGACCTTACTTGAACTCGAGATGCTTTGTGCCTTTTCTCGGCTTTCCCTTTTCTGGTGAGAAGTGGTTTAAATGATTTATTACATGAATGTTGATTTTTTATATTTTCCAGAAACCAAAGAGATTGAAATGGTTTTTGGGAAGGTTCAAGTTTAAGCAGTGTCCTCCAGCCATCGTAGCACCTCAAAAAACACTAACTGAGGCAACAGAACAACAGAAAAAACATGCTATGGCTGTTGCTTTAGCAACAGCAGCTGCAGCTGAGGCTGCTGTAGCTGCTGCCAATGCTGCAGCCGAAGTTGTCCGCCTGACTGTTGCTCCATATGAGCTCGAGAAGAAATGGAGAAATGCTGCCGTCAGAATCCAAACCGCTTATCGTGGACACCTTGTGAGTAAATAAAAGTATTCCCTCTCGTACAACTTGAGATTTTGGATGACATGGTCACCCAATTCAGCATAGTAATAACCTTAAAAATTAATTGTCAAATGCTTCTCCGACGAAAAATGATTAGGTTTTCATGTGAGGGGGCACGTTGAAGATATAATTAAGTAAACAAAAGTGTGCTCTCTGAAATGCACTTAAATGTGGTTCTGTGGGATTTTCTGCAGGCAAGGAAAGCATTAAGTGCCCTGAAGGGACTCGTGAAGCTTCAAGCAGTGATTCGAGGTGAACTTGTGAGACGAAGACTCATTGCCAAATTGAAGTTTATGTTGCCCTTTCAAATGCCAAAGCCAAGAATTTATCATATCAGAGTTCCTACTGTGGAAGAATACTACGGGAGTATCGAAAAGAAACTTGATGATAGCTTGGAGGAAACTGTGAAATCTAATGAATTAAAAGTGAGAGAACTAATATCATATGATATTTATCGTTATTTGAGCCTCCGGTTGAACCTACATTTGTTAATTGTTTTACTCTAATGATGAAGTCTGTCGAACATGGCTTTGCTTATCGGCAGCTAAAATGCAACAGCCAAAGGACTTGGGATTTCAGTTTGGCTTCAAAGGAAGAAATTGACTCCTTGATTTCAAGAAGACAAGAAGCCATTGCCAAAAGAGAGCGTATGATGAAATACTCGTTTTCACATCGGGTAATAACACTTGCACTTAGAATTTCTTAGTTCCCTTTTAATGATATCTACTACTCCCTCCATTTCAATTTTTTTTTCTTGGTCTTACTTTCATTTTTAGTCCGTTTAAAATAGAATGCCTTTTTCCTTTTATGGCAATTCTATAATTTCAACTTTCTACGTGACATGTTTTAGACTACAAGATTCAAAAGTTTTCTTTACTTTCTTAAACTCTGTATCAAGTCGAAACCAGAAAAACAAATTGAAACGGAGTGAGTAATACTTCATGTTAAATGGTTGAGTAACTCAAAATAGTCTATATTAGGAGCGGAGAAATGATCACATCATGCAAGAACCGTTAATCATTAAGGAAAATCGAAGGAGCTCTAGGTTCGATCAATGGGCAGAAATCGAAGCACAGAGGAAAGAAGAGCTATTTAAGCAATTGAGGTCTTTTGCAGACTCAAGTAGTCCTCTAGTTGATATGAACCAAATGAGACACGTGCGCAAACTAGATGTCACAGAGGATTCAAATTCTCCGTCATCACTACCAAGGAGATCATTTTCTCATGTGAAACAGAAATCAATTCGTGATGATAGCTCTTTACCAAGCTCTCCCATGTTTCCTACTTACATGGCTGCTACAGAATCTGCAAAAGCAAAGACGAGATCAATGAGCACACCAAAGCAACGACTAATGCTGCACGAAACATATTCAGTTCAACATTCTCCCTACATGCTCAACCATACTTCTTGGACTTCATTTAATGGTGAAGTAAGCAGGAGTACCAAAGAGTGAAATCTCCCAGCAGGCAGCTATAAATAAAGCTATCTACTGAGATTGAAAAGCGCACTTATCATGCATTGCTCACTCAGTTGCTCGATAGTTCCAGCAAGGCAAAACGGAAACTTCAATTAAGAAGTTGCTACCATCTGGATTTAAAAAGCTTTTCGTGTAACTTATGAATGGATTGAGGAAAAGAAGTGTTTTTTTTTTCCTGGTTTTATACTTTATAGACTTTACATAAACATGTAAATAGTTTAAAATGTCTCCTTTCTTGTTTGTTTTTGCCTAATTTTTGTATGCTTCAGAGAGTTTGAGTCTGTTAGAGGCAGTGATGGTTGGTTTTGTTCAATGGTTTCTCCTGTAAAAATTTCTACTTCCAATTTTGCATGTAAATTTCCTCCGGTGCTTGCTTGCTACATTGCGATTTCCTTCTTTCTCTCGATTCATCTTTCAAGCCAAGGTATTTCCTCTATTCAATATGTTTCTTTGTAAGTTTTCCCTTCCTGGTTGAAACAATGGAATTTGAGCCAACCAAATTCAAAACAAAGGACCTTGTGTTTAAAAAGCAGGCTGGCACACGAAACATCCCGTGTTCACACAGGTCTGAGGAAGGGTTGTACCCAAGGGGGTGTGACGTAAGCAGCCTACTCTGAAGCAAGCATCAGTGGCTGATTCCATGGCTCGGAACCATGCCCTGTACATCACACAGAGACAACTTTGTCTTTACCGTTACTCCTAAACTTCCCTTCAATGATACAGAAGGTTACTGCTGATAAAATCAGTAGTTCCAAGAAAGGTGTTTCATTATTGTAATAAATTGCTTTCTTTATTAGCATATGATGATTTCAGTACATAATGCCTATAGGCTACTTTCTTTTGAAGCTGGAACTGTTATTTAGTATTACATACATACAAAGGGAAGTCCTTTATTCCTTTTAATGCTCTCCTCTTGCCTTTTTAGCTAGTTAAAACTGATTGGGTACTTTGGTTGCATGTTTGCTGAATATAGTCCAAAATGCTTCTCGATTTCAGGGGTCTTCTGATCTTCATCAAACAGATCGAAAATGTAGGTCTCTATTGGACCAGAAGGCTTTTTGGGACTCCCTCCCTTCACATGTTGAATCAAATTATTGTTATAAGTCCTGGCATTGTCAATGGAAGTTAATTGCCCTTTTCCAGCTGAAGGCCAACCACTCTCCGATACAACGATCTGCAAAGACGAGCCACCAGCTTTTTCAAGGGCCGAGTATGTGGCATCTAAGATGGCATCAAAAAGATTCTTGTATCCTCTTCCATTATCATTGACAACAACTTCAGGGGATGTAAAAAGTGCATACTCAAGTTCAATGTCTGGATTTTCATCTACTGCAAAGTAAGGATAAAGGTTGACAAGCAAAGGAGCACGATTCGTCACAAGGAAGTTGATGATAGGTTCAATGAATCGTAGAACTTCATCTTTGAATCTTCCATTTGATGGAGGAGAAGTGTCTGTAGTAAGTCCAGTTTCAATAGCTGTGGAAACTTTGATCTGGTTTCCGAGACCAGCATCAGATATTGCGGTTTGAATGTTCTTTATGGCATTGAAAAGAATAGGTACATACTTAGAGTTTTCATTGAAGGGACTAACTTCATTTCCAACTGCTATATACCTGAACTTAACATTATCATAGTTCTTAACATTGTTTTGAATCCAATTATTTGCATTGTCTTGGCTAGCAGCGACGTTTTCAAGATCTGTGTTCGGGACACCTAGTGTGACCTCAATGTTGGAGCCTCGGAGCGCCTGGAGAGTTGGCTGGTGAGGTTCGTATATTCTCATCCTCCGAATGTTGTTTCGATTGCATAATGACACAACATCTGCTGGAGATGGTAATCCATTCCCTAGCCTTCCGTAACAAACTCCAGTTTGAGCACCTGCATCACATAAAACATAACATTAGTTCTACCTATAAGCTCATCAAGCTATGTTACTCGGATCCTTCATTGGTCTCATTATGCCTATGTTAGCCACAGAGGACAGGAGTATGAATGCTTCGTTCAAACTCGAGTCTAGTACCTCCATGTTTCCAATACTCATGCTTGAGTTGGGTCCACATATGGATTAATTTCACGTATGGTCACTGAACTTTACCCAATATAACGTTTAAGTGACTAAACTATGTTTGAATTGCTCAGGAGATGCAAATGATCGAAAGGTCAAACATTCGAAAGTCACATTATAACACATCACTCGCCATGTATGAGCCAGAAATTTGACCTTCCGATCATTTGTATTTCCTGAGCAGTCTACACATGGTTTAGTCGATTTGATGCAACAAATAATTGTCTCTCTTGTTATAACGAGTAAAGTTCAATGACACACGTCAAATTGCATGTGAAAAATAGCCCTCAAGCGTGATCGGAAAAATCAAAGATGATTATACTGTAAGCTGAAAATATTATACTACAACAACATACCCAGTGAAAATTCCATAAGTGGGGTTTGGAGAAGGAAAAATATACGCAGACCTTACACTACCACATAGAGATAGAGAGATTGTTTCCGAAAGACACTTATCTAAAAAAATATCCCCAAAAGCAGAAAATACTAGATATGAAACGATTAGAATGGATAACAAATAAAAATATATAGCAACAATAAAAGTAACAAAATAAATGACGGACAATAACAACACAATATATAACGACACGACTACTAACCTACTATAACACAAAGCTTCTAACCTTCTACCCTAATACGCGAAGTCCTCGGTGATACAAAGTCGCGTCATATACTGTCTAATCACCTCCCCTTTATACTTTTTCAGTCTACCTCTACCCCTCTGCATAATCCCTAATCCATCCTCTCGCACCTCCTGACGAAGCTGAAAATATTATACTATACTAATATTTTGTGTCTAAGAAGAAAGGAGGACAGATATATACCTGTCAAATCCAGGGTAGCTAATGTAAGTACACCAAAGAGAATCAAAGTGAAAAAACTAAAATTTGATTTTTTACTAGCCATTGGAAAGAACCAAAAGAAAAAATATTACTATGGCTTAGAGAAACTAGAAAAACGTATCTTTTATATAGAAAATTTCTATTGTCAAGTCAAATCAATCTACGGAAAAAAAAACAAAAAAAAATTGAATTTTATGATCCAGAACATACACCTAAGATATAAATTTTTGGACTTATTTCACCAAGTTTGAAAAGTCTACAAATCCTTTAGTTCCTTAATCAAAATGACATTGAATTTTCTTAATTAGCAGCCTTTTAACATCAATTAGTGCAGTAATTGTTGGATTATATATATTTAGTAAGTAGAAATTTCAAATATGACTAAAAAAGAATATCTAAAGGACACTTGTGTACATAGAATTGGTTTGGCACTCCGGTGGTTGAGACGTAGATTTGAAATTTATGATTTTTGAATTCTTAGTTATTGAGTTTTGCTGAACTTGCACGATAAATGATACATCCGCCTTGTATATTATTAGTTAAAGAACTAAAAACTAACCCTTCATTTGAATAGTTATTTCATGATGTATCATATTGTATTGTGTTTTATTGTATCGTATTATTGTGATGAATACGATGTTTTGATATATTGTATTGTTTTCCATCGTTACAGAATATCACACATTAATAATTTGAATGATAAATAGTAGGGTTTGGGGCAGAGCGACTATAAAAAATTCAAGACAAAATGTGAAGAAAAATATTAAGATAACGATGTGCTCATACGAAATCAATCATTATACAAAATGAAGCTTTTAGTTGTTATCTAACGATAGATTTAAATGATACAAAGAAAATCCAAGATTCAAACATCTATAAGGACAAAATAATGTCATGTGATTTTCTCGCCGATAAGTTTGGTGGGCAGAGCTGTCCGAAGTCACTATTGATTGAAGTTAACAAGTATTTGATGATCATTAGTAACAGTTCAGACATAAAAAGCAATTTTCAAATAGTTCAAATACGAAACTCGCGAAAAAAATAATACTTATATAAATATATTTTGATTGTGTATAATAAACCCTTGTGGTCGGGTCTTTCCCCTGACCTCGCGCATAGCAGGAGCTTTAATGCACCGGACCTGCCAATTACATAAATATATTTGGCTAAGGATTCTTATAATTATTTTTGTCAGAGTGGCCAAATGCTTTAAAAAGAACTATCTATTAAAGGACCAAAAGTATTAAATATGACCCTTTAGTCCCCATTCTTCTTCTTTATCTATTAAAGGACCAAAAGTATTAAATATGACCTTTTAGTCCCCAGTCTCCTCTTTCAACAACAGAATCTGAATAAACCATTTTTCTTATTTTCTCAAATTCATAAAAATCACAACTTTGAATATTCCAATATTATCTCACAAAAAAATAAAAATAAATTAAAAGTGAATCAAGAATGTCATCAGCAATTTCTCAGCTTTCATGCTTCTCCTCCATCAATAAGAGATTTCTATTCCACATTCATCTCCATCCTTTTTCTACTCTTCCTAGGAAGGTGCCAATTTTTTTTTAATTTTATTTTTTGTATTTTAGTTACTTATTGTTTTATTTCCACTTTTTTGTTTTCCAAATTTTGCTTAACCAATTATCTTGTCTTGAATTGCTCATTTATGTTTCTTTTGTAATTGAGAAATTAGTGTTCTTTGTTGGGTGTTTGCTTTACTCTTGTTTGTTTGGAGGTAAAAGGAAAGGATTTGAAGAAATCCCAGAAATAAAAAGAGGAAGGGATTTCATGAATTTTTTAATGTGGGGTTATGTTAATTTGGTTAAAATTTGGATTTTTTTGGTAAAAATGTGTTTTTTTCATGGTTGGCAATGAAGTTTGAGTGTGGTTATTCTTGATTGTTTGGAGATAAAAGGAATTTGAAGAAATCCCAGAAAAAAGAGGAAGGAATTTGATGAATTTTTGATGTGGGGTAATGTTAATTTGGTTAAAAATTTGATCTTTTTGGTAAAAATGTGGTCTTCTTCATAACAATGAAGAATGAGTGTGGTTATTCTTGTTTGTTTGGAGATAAAGGAAATAATTTGAAGAAATCCCAGAGAATAAACAATGGGAAGGAATTTGCTGAACTTTTTATGTGGGGTTTTGCTAATTTGGTTAAAAGTTTAATCTTTTTGGTCAAAATATGGTTTTTTCATGATTTGTTATGAAGGTTGAGTGTGGGTTTTCAATGGGCTTTAGTCCTAGAGTCTAACAGTAATCCTTTGCCAACCATATTTTTAATTTGGAAACTTAATAAAAATACGTGTTTTTTCAGGTTATCCTACTATCTTATTCTTCCATTTTTGTATAACCTTTTCCTTTGCTTCAGTTATCATATTGTTTGTTGTTGCTGCGTACACACCTCTCTCTCCATACTCTACTTGTGGGATTCCACTGAGTATGTTGTTGTATCCAATATAATTATTACACAGAATATGAGCACATACTTGTCTGTTTTCAGTTATCCCTCTTTGATTGATATGACTTGAATTAATATTGCATACATTATTGTACTATTAAGCTTGACTTTGATGTAGGGGTCATGTCAATCAGCTATACCTTCATTCCAAATTAATTGGGTCAGTTATAAATTAGGTGGAATTAGTTGTGTGAATCCTCTATGTCCACTCCATTTTATTTAGATCAATTTTCTCGACCTAAGTACGTAGTGTTGGGCCCAACTTGCGTGTACCTCAGAATTTTATACATTATTCACAATTTCTTTGAAATCAAATTCATTAACTATTCACATTTTAAACTCCAAGTTTATGTTTCTCTATCAACTTCAATATTCTCTTGCGGCAAGCCAGCTACTAGTAATAGAAGATGTTTTTGCTCACGAATCATATCAAAGCCGACTAAAGATGGAACCATTTAACTGCCGCAAAATCTTTAATTTTTTAATTCTTATTTTTTTTCCTTTCTTTTGTTTCTTTAAAGTAACTTGGTGATTTATTGGTTGATATCTGGCATTTCTCTTCCAAAATGATGATGATTTTTGTTTTTTAATGCTACTTGGATTGGACTTTCGATTGTTTTGCTGAAATTTGGTTTGTGGAGTGAGCGACGCTCTATCTGGAATGTATATGCACTTACGCATCTTCTTTGGTCATGGAGTTCAGGTAGTGGTTGTAAGAAATGATGCTCATGGCTCGGATTTATCCAATTTAGAAAGCAGGACCACTTCAAGTTATACTAGAGATGCATCACAATCACATAATGGAAGCTCATCAAATTCAAATTTAAAGTCAGACGAACCTGTTCCAGGAAAAGAAATGAACGGGTCAGTGCAAGAAAACTCCATCAGTCATTCAGAAAAGACAGCCAAAATTCATGATTTCTGTTTTGGTATTCCGTTTGGTGAGTGTTGCCTCAAAAATGTAGAGAAACTAATGCTTTTTTCGTGCCTGATATCACCAGCCCTCCTTTTTTCAGCCAAGGTATTCTCACTTGTTGCACTTTTCAGAATAATGATTAAAATTGAAATGGTGTAAACTAGAAACACTATTTCCCACCTCTTCTAGCAATTATTATTTTTATATTGATGCCTTATCCAAACATAAGCTCTATTCTAGAGGTTTTAATGATTCTTTGAAAAGATATATCTTTGTCTTTTATGTTTGTTTTGCGTTCCTTTTTTAACTCCCTCTCTTTAAACTCTGTGGCTACCAATTAAGGTAAAGAAAAAGGACTGGGATATACTTCGTGCAGACTCTTCAACTATTACATTAGTCGTCCAAGTCGATAGGAATGGTAGGGCTTTAGAAGGGGAACTATCTAAAAGTGCAATATGTCTTGTTGTTTTCTTTTGCTTCTGCAGTACATAGGATAACTACTTGGATGGATACTAGGTGTCTTCTTGTTGAGAGCAACATTCTGTACAGCTCCTCCTTTTGCTATGTATACTTGTTATAAAAATGAGCAGCCCGGTGCACTAAGCATCCTGCGTCATCAGGGTCTGGGGAATGGCTGCACCCTAACAGGTGCGATGCAGACAGCCTACCCTAATACAAGCGTTAGAGGTTGCTTCCATGGTTCAAACCGTGACTTATATGTCACACAGAGACGACTTTACCATTGTTCCAAGGCCACTTCATGTATACTTCTTATATTGGGGAGTATCCCCTTTCTGGTGCAATATAACCTCCTTGTCAAAAAATTGGGGAGTGCTGCCTAGGAGGCTATGACCTTTCACAAAGTCTAAACATGAATAAACGCTCCGGTCCTTTCATTAAACCTAAAAGATCCTGTTGGAAATACAAATTTTTATGACTATTTCATCTAAAGGGAGGAAATATTTTGTCAATGTAGGTAAGGATCAATAATTGTCTTGTGAAATTTCTTTTCTTCATTGGAAACAGTATAAATCCCTAACACATTTTTTCCTTTAACAGCAAACACCAGTTCCATTGAATGAGATATCCTGGTGGGATCCCTGATGTATCATTGGATCCAATAAATGTGCTTCATTATTTAGGAGTTGTGCATCCTATAGATGTAGCCATGTAGGTTGCGGGGAAAAGTCGAATAATACCTTGTTATTTACATTTAGTCCCTTGGCTTTCTTTGAGCTATATAAAGTTATCAAATCTCAACTTAACCTATGAACCAATGATTCTCAGAATCTTATCCGTATATCATTAGATTCTGGGAACTTTTTAATCATCCTGGTGTCTATGTAAGAGCATTATCTTGAGCGATATCTTTCTGTTACTAGCTTTGAATCTATCCATGCTTCTTTCAGAAATGAACAATGCCTTCAGCAATCTAGCACGTTTCTTCTCTTCCTCTTTCTATTATATTCACTGCTTTTGTGATAGATAAATCGAACTAGTCACATAAATCAAGTGGAACCATTTATTTATCAGAAAGATGTCAAGTAACATAAATAAGATCCAAATGACAGCAAACATCTCTACTATGTTTCTATCTTACTAATAGTTTCTTATCACAGTGGTGTTTATAATTTTTGCAGCTACTTAATTATTATGATTAGTAAGTCAATTAATGATCCTCATCACAGGTGGTCTTGTTTTCACTGGTGGCATTGTTGGTTTTATTTTCTCAAGAAACCCTGCGACTTTAAGTAATGGTATTCTTTTTGGAGGTGCTTTACTGGCCTTCAGCACCATTAGCTTGAGGGTCTGGAGACAAGGGAAATCTAGCTTGCCATTCATACTGGGTCAAGCAGGTATTTGCTGTTTTCCTGTAAGTTAATTGCTATCTGTGCAGCTGGACTTCCTTTAGTTTGCTGATGAAAGAATAATTTCTTCGAGTGTGATCTCTTTTTATCTGATCTTAAAGTTAACATTTTGTGTCAGCCTCAAGTTTTTTTTTTTCTGAGCAGTAACTCATTCTCTTTGTTGAACAATAGCATTTTTCCAATATGGGAATTCAGGGACAGGAAAGACAAATTGTATGGGTGTATTATTTGGTTGGTAGATATTTTTATCAATCAGACAACAGATATGCTTAAAATCACTTGGAGACGGGCGCTTTAGTAAAATCTGATTCTATAATTGTTTGAAATGAACCAGACACCATTAAATGAATAATTTTTATTTCTACCTCTCTATTTTCACAGCTTCCCGCCCTCAACTACCTGGTATAATATATATATGTCAATTCCAAGGAAACATCTTTTATGCTGGAACTATCCTTGCTTTGAAAAGAAAAAGAGGGGAAAGAAGGAAAGTATGTTTCCCCATCTGCCATTTTTTTTAAAGGTAAGATTTTATTGATAAGGTACCGAGCTGGTACAACAGGAAACAGGACTCAACAAAGACCATCTTCCATTTGAAGATCTATTTTTTTTGGCTGCTATTCTCCTAACTCAAGCAAAACAATTTCTGAATTGATCTCCCACTCGTTGCTTGCCACATTTGTTGAAACAAGTGAAAAACAGTGTAGATTTCAATATATATCTATCAGATCGTGGCTTCATGTACCAAATATTTCACAATTCTGTTTAGTTGGTTGTTTTTGACATCAATACATCCAGTCTAGTGGAATATTCAGTGTATACTGCTCTCCAATTATTAATGACTTCCCTGCTATTGTCCCTGCAGTGCTTGCTGCAGTCCTTCTATGGAAAAACATGCAGACTTTCTCTCTGGTAGTTCCTTGTATTCCGAAAGTCTTCCATTAGATTATTCAGTCGCTTGCATTTTCAAAGTGATAACTCTATTTTTTTTCCCGTAGACAAGGAAAGTATTTCCCACTGGCCTTTATGCTGCCATGAGGTATTGCAATGTCTTTTTTTCTTGCATCTCTTCCTGAAAACTCATCGTGAGTTGTATCATTATCTGAATTCTGCTGTCTAAAATGACAGTGCTGCAATGTTTTGCTTCTACTCTTATGTGATATTGTCTGGAGGGAATCCACCACCCAAGAAGATGAAGGTATCTACTGCTAAGACATCTTGACAAGAATCTAGAAAGGTCAGATTTAACTCCTAGAATTACTCGGAATTTTCAATGTGTGCATAGTTGGCTTGGTTTGCAGCAAGAAGACCCATTAATTTTGCTCAATTTTACAGTGAAAGTGATGAGGGAGTTTTGATTGTACTTCATCGTGACTATGTAGGAGATTGTAACGTAGAAACTTTCTGGTGGAGTTAAGTGATCAATTTTTCATGTAAATTATGTATGGTTCATTGTAAGTACTAAAATATGCTCAATGGTGTTTTAGCTGTTGTTCTTGTTCTTAATGCTGTTTACAGTTCATTGTCCTGGAGGACTAATATCTTTGTAACTTTTAAACTTTTGCTGCTGAGAAAAGTCAGCTATTGCCCTGAATCTGTAGAGAGCACCTTTTTATTTGTCGATGTATTGTAGATGGCATGCTTGGGGTTCTTTGAGGTTACTGATCACTGTTGTTTTCCTGACAAGTGTGTGCAAGTCTCTTTGTTGATAGAAGATTAGCAATAAGTGCTGGATAAGAACCAGAGGTATCAAACTACTTCCTCAAAGACTGCAAGAAATCTAACAGTGTCTCAACTTCATACTCATTTTTGAGCCGACACCACGGAAGTTGATAGAACCATTTATGTTTCAAGCGATGGACAGGTACAGCTATCCCTTCAAATCATCTTGACTCCTCTCTTTCCATAAGACCCATGGAATGCTGGCAGGGGTGTTGGTCTAAATTCATTCTGATCCTTGTGACTTGTGAGATTACTTTATGACCAACTTGCAAGCAGTTCCTTTTATAGTTCTGAGCATCACCCTGCGTATTACAAAGATATCTAGGAAGAGTGTTTATAACTCTGATGTTCTATAGCAGTGTAGGAAAAGGTGCTCTGTCCCTTCAGAGTGTTCATCCGTTACTTTCTGAGAAATAAACGGAGAAAGAGTGAGTCAATCCCATTGCTTCAGTCTCCTTTGGGAAAGAGAAGCGATATTCAGGTTCCCCTTTTAATAACTGCAGATCTAACTGGAGAAACATCAAAGTGGATCCAGTTTATCCATTTGTCTCCAAGCATTTCATTTAGTAGATTGATAAAGTCGTTTCAATAGATATGGTCGCATACTTTCTCAATGTCTAGCCTGCATATAAGTCCTAGATTGCCTCGTCTCTCCCTCGTATAAAGAAGCACAGTAGCTACCAGAAGAACATCACTAATCTGCCTGCCTTTTCTTGTTTTATGAGTAGAATAGACGAATCCCGAGAGTCATATTTGTAGTTTTTTGTGCTCAACTTGTTCTATCATTGTCCTGATGCAATGGAGGGAAGATATTGAACTACAAGTATCCCTCAACTGCATCTGACCATACTGATAATTTACAAAAGGAAGATAAAGAGGAAATTAAATCTCTGCTTACCAAGATGGAGCTTTTACTTCTTTTCCTCATTACTGTTAATTTGGTTTACAGGTTTAGTTTTTTTGATAATTTGTAGACATGTTGTTGCCTAACAAACTAATGCTTTCATTGGATGAAATAATGGTTAAAATTTTAGGTGTCAGGTTCAAATCCTAGCAGAGCAAAAAACTAGGTGATTTATTCCCGTAATGCCTAAGCTTTCGCAGACGAAGTTACCTGGCACCTATATTGGTGGGAGGTAGAATAGTCGAGGTGCGCACAAGTTAACTCAGACGCCACCATCATAAAGAAAATATGATGATAAAAATTTGTGATGCAAATATGTAAAGAATGGACAAGTGTAATATCTGTTGCACCATCCAATTATCTGTTAATTGAAGATGGTATTCATTCTTCTGCATTGTTACACAAACTTGAACCTCTTTCTTTGCAAAACAAGATGCACTAAATGTGTTGTGGTATCCATGCCAGATTCTTAAAAATGCACTATTTTTTACACAATGCAATACACAGATCGACATTTGCATGAGTTCGAGCAACATATAAAAGATATGCGCTTAACTCACACATCACGTGTTATGCTCTTATTACCGGACCAAAGCTGTGGGGCTCCATTTTATTAGGATGGGATTTTTGTCAAAAATCCATTAAGGTGCATTTACATCCACGTGGCAGCATGTCAAGCTTTATATAAGTCCAAGAAAATAGGTGACTTATTATTGAGACACTTGTCCATTCAGAATTAGTATATTACTAGTCTTTAACTAACTCAATTACTTGGCCTACAGAGAGCACTAATTAAGTGCAACCATCCATTCCTCTTTGTCTAAATTGCTTCTTCTTTCATAGTTGTGTTTTTCTTTTGCTTTTTTTGACTTTCAAGTTGTCTTGTCTTATGATGCAGTAAGTTAGTAGGACTAGTCGCGTCTTGATATATTGTGTTGTTATTGCCCATCATTTATTTTCTAACTTTAGTGTATTAAATACTATCAATTGCTTTTCCTTCTAGTCGTCTTTCTATATCTAGTATTTTCTTGCTTTTGGGGCTGATATATTTGAGTTGAGAGCCTTCTGGAAACAACCTCTCTATCTCTGTGAGGTAGTGGTAAAGTCTGCTGCATACATTCTACCCTCCCCAAACCTCACTTGTGGGATTGTACTGGGTCTGCTGTTGATGTCCGGTACCTGTATTTGAGTCTCGACTGATTCGGATTTGCGCCATTTAAGGCTCATTGAATGGGGTAAGCAATCTCTACCTGGAGTTTATCCATATACAAGGCTCAAATCCGAGATCTTAGAGTTGTGTTTGGATGGTGGATTTGGATTTAAGAATCTTGTTATTTCAAAATATTTTGGAGATGCCTATGCTGTACTTTTAGGGAGTCTTGTCATGTTCTCCACTTAATGACTTTTTATATTTTTACATTGGTTGCTAATTTGCTTTTGTGTCATTTCCATTCTTTTTTTCAGCTGTTTATTTGCTTATTGCAGTCATAAATTTCATGCTACTTTAACAATGGGTATTCTAATTGAATAGAATATCCCAATATTTGTGTCAGTAAGTTTGGTTTGTCCCAAGACTTTGGATGAACTGTAACAACATACATGATGTGTGATTTAGGTGCATATTATAATTAATGATATGATGTGTGTTGAGGCGCCCAAAAGGGCTAATTGGAAGGGAAAAAGGGGGACGAGCCTATTATGCACCAAGTTTTAAATCATGAAAGAAGAAAATTGAGTCCACCGGTCGACAAAAGGCTTCTATCTACCGGTGCTTACATTATGGATCGGTCGACTTGTCACGATTGATTGCTCACACTACACAATGTAAGGATTTAGGTATTTTATTAAAATTTCTATTTTCTTGGCCCAAAAATATCCAAGTACAATGTGGGGGATATTATACTTAACATTTACTTAGTTCACCTGAATTTAGTAAAAAAAAAATTCATACAAGGAGTCGAGGACTATATTGAATCCACTAAATTAAAATCCTGAAATACCCTTTGTGAAGGGAAAAGAAGTGATGCGTTAATTATCTAGAGGTTCTTGTTAGGATTCACACCAGGTAGATACCATTAAAGGTGAAAAAGCTCCTTACTGGGGGTTTCTTCATTCATAAACCTGGAACTCGTAATCTCTAATTGAAGATAAAGGAATCATATTAATTGTGATGCATAAGACATATTAAAGGAGGAACCATTCACCATCATGAGTTGCATCTGGATTTTTGAGCCTCAAACTCATGACCTCTAGTTAAGGATGAATCGATCGTATCTACCACGCTGTGTAGGGCCCACTAAAGGGGAAAATGCTACTTGTGAAGGATTTTTCATTCATAGCATTCAAACTCGTGACCTCGAGTTGAAGATGAATGGATCACACTTATCATGTCTCGTAGTTAAAGGGGGATGTATTACCTATCGAGACTTTTCCTATATGCAGGGTTTAAATTGGTGACCTCTAGTCAAATATGAATAGATCATAATTATCTCGTCTTATAGTTAAAAGCAGGGCGTATATACATGTTTGAAGATGAACGGATCACATTTGTCATGCCTCCTATGTTTGAAGATGCACGGATCACATTTGTCATGCCTCGAAGTCAAAGGAGGAAGCATAACATGTCTAGGGTTTTCCCACTCATAGGGTTTAAGCTCGTGACCTCAAATTTCAGATAAACAAATCACATATATCGCGTCTCGTAATTAATGGGGAAGCATTACATATCAAAGGTTCTCTCATTTGTAGGGTTCAGACTCGTAACCTCTAGCTGAAGATGAGCGGATCACATTCATCAACCCTCCAATACCCATTATAGAAGAATGCCCAAAATTTGTAAACATCATTTTCAAGAACTAAAAGTATTCAACAACATATTGATTTTTTTTCAAAATTGTTATTGTTTTTTTCCTATAAATAATTAGATATTTTCAACTAGGCTATCTTAGCCATTAAACAAAAAATGGGTAGCACATGCTCTCTATTTTGAACAATGTAGATTATGGAAAGTGACTTATCATCTAACAAAAAAGAATTCAATTCCCAAAAATTCTTTTCATTATAATTTGGTGAAGTTTGAAAGATTTCTAAGAGGAGAATATGACCTACCTAACATGATTCACATGCTATCTTTACATCTTAGTGTCAGATCGTACGAGACAAATAGCCTGTTAAAGAATTACGAATGTTATCATGATTGATACAAATACTATTAAGATAATGTGAGTTTTCGACAGACATTTTCGTCAAATCACCATCAGAAATCTCGTACTTCAAAAATATTTTCAACAAATCAATATTTGATGAATTTTGTTAAAATTTTGATAAAACATTCACGTTTTCTCAATAGTGAATTATCTCAAGAAAAAAAAAATAGTAAATCAAGAATAGAGACATGATTAATGATGATATAATAGAGGTAGCAGACCGATTAGCTTTGGCGTAGATCTTATATATATGTTGAAACTTCCATTTAATATGTATAACTAATTTATCTTGAAAAAATCATTTAATGTACAAATAAATTACTAAAGAGTCCAATATTATTACTAATTTTTTAAATTTAGAATCTATAAACTTAAAATTTTAGCTCTATCTACGACTATAAATTTATTGAGTCCAATATTTTTCGAATTACAAAGTATAGATGTAAACATGAACTCTCACTAAAATTTCAACAAATATTATATTTGAACCTATATTTACATGAATTCAGTATTAAAAATTTTAAAGTTCAAATCCATCAAATTTAAATTCTGAATTCGACTTTTTAACCAAATGATAGTGGAGATGGCTATTGACACAAAAAGTCTTCACAAAAAACTCAAAATTTCTCCCCAAGCGTGGCCTTAAAAAGCCATTTTCTTAGGACTTTGTGGAGTTCAAACTTACTTTGTTGTCCCCACTTCTTTGAGTTGCTTTCAAATATCATTTTTAAAAAAAAAAAAAAAATTAATTCGTGATTTTAATTTTTCAATTTTTTATTTCTCGTTTGGTATCTAATATTTATTTAAGATTCGATTAGTTTGAATTTGTGCTAAAAAAATTTAGAATAAAGTATTTCATATCAAAGATAATTCGATATCGACGAGTTAAACTGCAAACTTCTGATTAAAGATGATATGAAGAGATACATATGACTTCACTATAATTGAACTATTTTATGTTATTATTTACAAACCTTTTGACTAACCTAGGCTAAAGTTAGAACTTTAAAAGAAAAAAGAAGAAAAAAAAATATTTTTAATTAGCTCTTCCACCTATTATTTTTCTAGTTAATCAATATGTAAATGTCTTTCAAAAATCTTTTCATGAAATTGTCACACATTTTAATATTATAAAAAGTAATAATCAAACAAATTCCATATGAAAAAGTGAATTACAATCATTGCATAAATTGTGTCTATTAGGATTGGAATATTATGATCTATATAAGATTATTCATTCAATTTTACTCTTACAAGTGATGTAAACTCAAGATTTATCTTAAATACAACAAAAATAAGTTGTTCATATATCATCAACTTTATTCCTATTTAAATTAATTCCAAAAACCAATAAAGATAAGGCTAAATTTTGGTAATAAAATCATTTTATTTATAAAAGAAATATAAAATATACTTATATATCTACCATGTGAAGATAAAAAGTGGCTATCATTCATAAACCAAAAGAAGTGATTTCATTATTTTCTCCATATCTTGAGTTGAAACATATCTTTCTATCTTCTTTTCTTTTTCTAGATTTGTCTTCATAAAATTAAAATAGATTTTTTTTTCTTTTTAAATTGCTAATATAAACAATGTCCTACTATTTTTCTATTTTATAATTAGTTTCTTATGATTTCTGGTACTTATTTTGGAGTTCAATTAATTTAAATTTATATCAAAAAATTTAAGTAATCCAAGATGAATGAATAATTAGGAGTCAAACTCGAGACCTTTAGTTAAATATTAGAGGAGTACTTATTATTTTTTTTCTTTGTTTTGTTTAGCTTAATTTGTTCTCAAAGTTGGGTACAAAAGTTATAAACACATGGAAAATGTGTGTGATAAATATTTGAAGGTCATTTTCATATATTAAGCAATATATATAGTGTAATGCCCGGTAAAATTATCAAAAATATTTCTAGAGGAGAGATCTGCGCATAACACGTCTTCTCTTGCTCCAATGGCAAATCCGAAGCTGGATTTGCGATCAACATGAAAAATTAAGTGGAAAAGTGGTCTCAGTTTATCCTTAGAGCAACTGGATCAAAAGATAATTTTTCGATGCGAAAATAATTTCCAATGAGGGTGCGACGCGCACCCTCCACAGACCAACACTTAGTTTTGTTCTAAAAAAATTTTACGGGATTAGAAACCTCATAAGGAGAATTTTCGGCAAAAAATACTGAAAATGAATCCTGTCTGTGTCGCGGACCCCTTTTTGTCCTAAGATGGACTTTTATTAGTTTCGTGAGGGGCATTTCAGACCTTTCCAAACCTCTCCTAGACCCAAACCATAATCAAAATAGGTCGTTTTAAGTATAAAAAAGGCTTTTAACCCATTATTAAGCCTTTCTAAGTCCTTGAAAAAGACTCGGGCTAAAGAGAAGAGAAAAAGGAGCGTAAAATTGAGGAGTTTGAGGAGGATTGATTGTCAAAGGCTTACACCCAGGTATGTAAGGCTACCTAAAGCGTTGGATTGAGTTCATCCACGCGCCCCATGTCTAAGTTTCTATTTTTAATGAGTAATGAATTGGGTAAAATCCTAGTTCCCAAATTCCAATTGAATCAATTCGTCTTCTATTGAGTTTTATATAATTATGTATTGAAGTTATTATAATTTAATTGTTGGAGTTGTTGTTCGTGGTTACTTTCTCATGAACCCTAGCTGAGTTAATGATCATGGCTTCCCCATGTGTTATTAAATATTGAGATTCATGATTTTCATGCATTAAATAAAGTATTTGATTTAAATCAAGGTTATGTACGTTTTTTGTAGAGATGATGATTTTTGTGCTTTGATGAACAGAGTGATTTGAACTAGTAGTGTATATATATATATTTTTTAAAACGTCTTTAAAGAACATGAACATTGACTTTAAAGGAGTGTGAGTATTGAGTGAAACGTTGTTTTGAGAAGAGAGTATTGATGACATAATGCGTGTTTTGATGAGCTTGAGTAAGTCGTGGATGAGGATGTTCTCGTATATGCATATTATGAGTATTTACTATGTTATATGTGCTAAGTATGAGTTCTATGTGATTTTATTGACCGTATGAGCTGGAGTCTTGCAGGGAGTTAGTTTGAGTCTTGAGTTGCATTGCATGAATGATGGTCCTAAATTATTGAGTAATTGAGTTGACTTGATTGAGATAAGTGTGAGTTAATTTCTATGAGCACGTTTTAGTCTTGGAAGGGGTATTGAGCACTGACTTGGGTGATTGAGGAGTATCCCAGAACTACGTTGCCAATGTAGGATAGTTGTGCAGTTAACTCTGGTGGCTCACGTTCCAATAGATGGACATTCTCTTTGGATCCGAGAGAGAGGAGAGGTTGACGTCCTTTACCGTGGCAAGTTTAGGGAGCACATAGTAACGACGTCTTTTCGTTGTACATCACCAAAGCTCATGGTGGGGTGGAGAGTTATGTCGGTTAGAGAAACTTCCAAGCAACATTGTGTTAACATAGTATGATTTTCAAAATGAGTTGCACAAAAACATTAAGTCTAATTTTAAAGCATGATTTCAAAACCTTAAGTTTGCATATTCACTGAGTCGAGTCATAAGTTGAATGAGTTGAGTTCGGAGTCGAGTTTACTGAGTTGAGTCGAGCCTTGTGTGTTTACTTTAGCCATTCTTACATACCAGTATATTCCATGTACTGACGACCATTTTGGTCTGCATCGTTTCATGATGCAGAGGCAGGTACTAGAGGACTTCAGCAGACGCACTGTTGAAGTTCATATTCGCGATTCCAGAGATGGTGAGCCCTCCTTACCTTCGGAGAAGCCTTTTTTTCTTTCACTGAGCATTTTATTTTCCTTGAGTTGGGTAGTCATGGCCTGTCATAGTACCATCTAGATGTTAGAGGTAGAGGCTTCATAGACATTGAGTAGAGGATGTTGGGTATTGTTCCTTTTCCAACTTTTGTTTTATTGAGAATTTCTTTTTATATAAAGACTAGATTATTTAATTACTTTACAGTCTTTTCTTTGAGTATTTTTCTTCCATCGTCGAGTATAATGTGACGATGATGCCAAGTGGTTCGCTCGGAGACTAGCAATAACCTCTGAGTGTCGGCCACGCCAAGGGTACCCTCCCGAGGTGTGACATATAGTATATCTTATCCGCATTTAATTTGGATTTTGACCTAGCTATCTAGGGGTTTTTTAATATGAAGTGGACCATTAATTGAAATAACAGTAAGAATTAGTGTCATGTGATTAGAAAAATATAGGTTCAAGATGTAAAAACAATCTCTTACAAAAAGGTATGATAAGACTATGATCAATTATTCAATGTACGTGGTTCGACTTTTTCTGGACCTCACACATATTGATCACCTTATAATCTATCTTGGATTTTTAGTACATTAATAAAAGCATTGATATAACGATAAAAGTATGACGATGTGTGATTAGCATATAAGATAAGATTTCATACAATAAATTTATTATGATCATTGTTCCTTAAACTTTCTTTATAATAAATATTTAATACATCGAACTGCCTTTTTGCATCTTTATTGGCGATTCTTCAACAATAAGCTAATTAATATAAACTTTAGCAATAATGTTTGTGGCAAAACTTTTTTTTTCTTGATTAAGCCAAAGAAATATTAAGTAAAATGCAAATGCATGCATACAAAAATTGTCTTCATTATGATCATAATCACCACCCTCCACCAACAAAAAAATGAAATATTAGAAATGAAAATTTAAAATTTAAAATAAAAATACAGTCAAATGTATTAAGCTCTCGATATACATGAAATTTTAAAAAAGGTTAGACAATAGGAGTCTGTTGTACGTAACCTTATGCTACATTTTTGCATGAGGATATTTCAATAGCTCAAACTCGTAATCTCTTAATCACATAACAGTAACTTAAATAATTATGTAAAGACTTTCCGAATTTCATTCTTTATATATTTTTAAAATTGGTATAGGACATATATATATATATATATATATATTGTCCAAGAATTTCAGATTACATGAACCTAAAATATGACAATGACCTCCATTAGTATAAAACTAAATCCAATGATAATGATCACATTGTACACAATTTATAGTTTCTTAGAATCATAACTTTATTCAACTCTTAATCATAGTCGCAGAATCAGAAATTTTAATAATGGACTAGAAAATAAATAAATAAATAAATTGACAAAAAATATTTAAAATTGAACCTCTTCAATTGACTAAACTTAATTACCTCTACCCTGTCCTTCGCCTACATAACGATGGGATGATGATCAGTTAATTAAATATCTTCTGTTAAAAATTATATTATATATATATGTTGTGTTACCTATATACTTTTAAATATTTTTAACGAAATTTCTGAATTCGTCTATTAATCATGCTATTTTATGTCACCTCATCAATTGTTCCACTATCAATTAATTAATTGCATTATTGTATGCATTGATCTAACAAATTTCAAAAGGGAATAATTGAGAAATAATGAAAGGTGCCTAAAAATAAATATTGACCAAAATAAGTGATCCTAATTCAAATGCTTAAATCCTAAATAGACATAGTGAGATTCTTTGATTTTGGTCCAAAAATGCTACTAATTTATAAAACATAATTGGAACTAATGATGAAACTATGTGACATTTTGGAAAGTCCAAAATATCTCTTTTATAAATTATGGTGTTTCATAAAAGTCAAAAATATTTTTATTTAACCTTTATTAATAAAAATAATTCATGCATGTCCAAACATATATATAAGTGCAACTGCAAAAATTCAAATATATCTCAACTTTGTTACTTCAGATATTTTAATTAAAATATGTCAATTCACATAATATATGTTATTCAATCTGATCGCTTTATAATATAAAAACATAATAGTATTGCGTTATATTGCCTTTGCTTCATATCTGAATTTACAAGTTTCTTTACGATAAAATCATGAAATAATATCGATATTATAGTACAACCAAATTATGTATAAATAATATTTGGATAAAAATTTGATTTGTACTAGGATTATATTATTTAAAAAAATATATCACTTTCAATTAAAACTTTCTTAGTAAGTAATTACTTCAATTCTTATCATCTTGACAATCCACTCACAATTATAAGGAAAAGCATCATGAGCACAAATCATCATATCTCGTAATTTAGGTTTGGAATTTTTGAGCACAAGTCGATTAATAGCGATTTAGATTTTATGAAGACGAGTTGTGATCTGAAATTCGACTATAAACAAACTTTTTAAATTAATTTACTCAATTATTGAAACCGAATCATAAAGCAAGATAGAATAGTGTAACAACTCAACTTGCTAGTGATATTGTCCGCTTTGGGCCTAGACTCTCATGTCTTTAAAATGCATCACTAGTAAGTAATGACATGTTTACTTAGATGCCCAGTATTTCTCCTGTGTTTTGATGATGTGGGACTTCTCATCTTAAGATGCGTTGTTATATACACCCCCTCCATCGGCGTCCTCGCTGAAGATTGCCTCATCGCATGGGATTCGCCTGGACTCAGCACTTGAGATTTGCCTCGACTCATCGGGATTCAAACTCTAGTCCATATCAACAAGACTAACACAGGAGTGATTATGACACCATTTGTAATGATCCGGCCCACTAGTGATATTGTCTCCTTTGGGCCTAGGCTCGGACTACTTTAAAATGCATCACTAGTAGATAAGAGCTTGTATACTTATATATCCAGCATCTCTCCTGTGTTTGACATTACGAGACTTGTCATCTTAAAATAAATTGTTACAAATAGACTCTTACTAATTAAAAGAAAAGAACAATAAGGTAAAAATAAAATAAATATTGAAGCATAAAATGTTGACACCATCAATATTTGGATAGAAAGATTTTAGGTCACCTTTAGAAATCAAATTGAATTAAATTAAATTAATAAAGTAATAGCAAAAGGAACAAATAGACAAGATTAGAATAGAATGTAAATAAGGTGGGGAACAAGATAAGGATAAAATATGACTCTTTCCTATATATTTTTAATCTTTTGGCTAGGGTTCTATGAAACTTTTTTTGACCCCTATCTTTTCATTGAACTTTTTACTCCTTTTTTTTTTTACCTCAAAAAAAAAAAAAGAATCTTGTGATATTTCTTTTTAATTTAAAGATTTTCTTTTTATTTGAAAGAAATAAATGAATGAAATTAAAAAGTGCAATATGATTACTCTCCTAGTGACATGACCCTAGTATCTCACTTAATTAGTGCCTTAGGAATTACTTTGTCTATTTTATTTTATGGGATATTCATTTATTTTTATTTATTACAAAAATAATATTATTTTATTTTTTTTAGTTTTAAAAAGTTATTTTTCTCAGATTTTGTGTTATGTGTCCAAACAAAACATTATATAGAGCAAAATATAAAATGTAGCATAAAAATTAACTCATATTATGTGTCGTTTTTTCTGTTGAAGGTCTCTGCGCACTTAATTAAAAAAGTTACATAATTATATATTTTTTAATACATGAAATTTAATTAATTAATGACGTGTCATATTCTCATTTGTTGTCTCTTCACCCCTACCAGCCAATCAAAAAAATTATTGTACATAATTTTGCTCCTTTTTTTGTGTTAAAATTGACTAATATGATGTGTCACTTCCCCATTCAGTTCACTCGAGAGTCAATTCAAAAAGTTGCATAATTCTATATGTTTTTTTTCTAGTATATGAAATTATATTAATTCATATGATGTTTCGCTTTCTCATTCGTTGTCTATCCACCACTGATAACCAATCAAAACACTTATTGTACAAAATTCTACTTTTTTTATATCAAACTAAAATTAATTTGTATAATGTGTCGCTTCCCCATTTCTTGTCTCTCCTCCCTGATAACCAATCAAAAAAACTTATTGTACATAATTTTACTTTTTTAAAATATGAAATTAAAATTAATTCATGTGATGTGTCGCTTTAGGGAAGAGGTAAGAGAGTTCCATTGGCACAGTTAACAGAATATTCGATGTTTCTCCACCTCTAATAAATAATCAAAAAATGTATATAACCTTTTATGTTTTTTTTTCCTCCTTGAAATTAAAATTAACTCGTACAATGTGTCGCTTCCTCATTCAGTGTCTCTTTTCCCAAGAGCTAATAAAAAAATTATACAATTTTGTATATTTTATTTTTTTTACATGAAATTAGAATTAACTTATATGATGTGTCGCTTCCTCATTCGTTGTCTCTTCACCACAATCAATCCAAAAAATTATTGTACGTAATTCTACTCTTTTTTTAACATGAAACTAAAATCAAGTCGTATCATGTGTCGCTTCCCCATTTGTTGTCTTTCCATCCCCGACAGCCAATTGGAAAAAGTTATTGTACATAATTCTACTTTATTTTTATATGAAATTAAAAATAACTTGTGTATGATGTGTCGCTTCCTTATTGGATGTTTCTCTACCTCCAATAGCCAATCAAAAAAGGTATATAACCTTTTTTTCTCCTAGAAATTAAACTTAACTCGTACAATGTGTCGCTTCCTCATTCAGTGTCTCTTTTCCCAAGAACCAATAAGAAAAACTACACAATTTTGTATATTTTATTTTTTTACATGAAATTAAAATTAACTCATAGGATGTGTCGCTTCCTCATTCGTTGTCTCTCCACCACTGATAATCAGTCAAAAAAAGTTATTCTACGTAGTTCTACTTTTTTTTAACATGAAACTAAGTTTGATTCGTATAATGCGTCGCTTCCCCATTTCTTGTCTCTCCACCTCGACAACCAATGAGAAAAAGTTATAGTTTACATGAAACTAATGCGTCACTTTCTTATTCGATGTTTCTCCACCTCCAACAGCCAATCAAAAAACATATATAACCTTATATGTTTTCTTTCTCCTTCAAATTATACTAACTCATACGATGTGTCGCTTTTTCGTTCAGTGTCTCTTTTTTCAAAAGCTGATAAAAAAAGTTACACAGTTCTATATATTTTATTTTTTACATGAAATAAAATCAACTTATATGGTGTGTCGTTTCTTCGTTCGATGTCTCTCCACTCCCAACACCCAATCAAAAAAGCTACAAAGATCTATATCATTTTCTTTTCTACATGATTAATTTTATACTAAATGCCTAACTTGATCTTTTTTTCAAACTTGGTTGTCTCCTTTTCATGAGCACATGCAATAATATAATTCTCCATTATTCATTATTAAAATAATATTAGAAAGGTTTTGTTCTTAACTTTCTAGCTGTTGGAATCATGACTAAAAAAAATATTATTTTTTTATGTGTTCCATAAATTAATATTTTATTAACAAATAAAATAATTATATAAGTTTTTTGTTTCAATTGGAATGTTTCTCAGGATTGTGCATGTGGGGTTCATTTGAGAAGTATATATTAGACAAAATCTAACATGAATATCTTAAAAAGAAAATTAAAAAAATTAAGTAGGGTTCTTAATTAACAAAAGTGGTTTTTTTTTAAAAAAAAAAAAAGATGCAATGATGTTGTCTATGGGAAATTATTTTATTCCAATTAAAGTAAGAAAGCAATTACTTGATAATAGAATAAAAACAATTGCCTAAATTAGTATCTTCTATAATATTTAATTATTTTAAGTATGATTTTTAACTTGAGCTAATTGCTAAAAATGTAACCCTTGGGCTTCTAACCTTATCAACAATAAGCTTTAATATGAAAAAATTACGTGGATAAACAAACATATACTAGTTAATTAGCTAACAAAGTTATAGTTTAAATTAATTATGGCTCGCAGCAAACATCTAGCAGTAATTACAGTTTAAATTTTGTATAATTCGCGCGATTTATACAGGCGTTGTGTGTGCATGATTTTACAAAAGTTATGCGTGAATCAAATTGTATAACGAAATATACAAATACTGTGAATTGTATAGCGAATTATACAAATATTGTGCACGAATTATATAGCAAAATATACAAAGTGATATACAAAAACTGCGAATTGTATAGCGAATTATACAAATGTAAACAAATGCTACACGAATTATACAAACGTTGTTGTAACTATAGTTACAAAATGTAATTACCCAAACTATAGCTATGAAGCATAATTAAAATATTTTTGAGTGGCGATATGCGAAAATTCCTCTTTAATTATTTTTATCTACCTACTTATAACTATTGATGTATAGTCAATGAATCTAACAAAAAAACATGATGAATTCTCTTAAAAGGGATCAATTTGCCCCTTCTTGACTTTAGGCTAGCTAGTGAATTTGAGATACATCCAATACAAATCGCAATAATATATTCAATGTAATCTCACATATAAAATTTGAGAAAAAAATGAGTACGTAATTTTACTCGTTGACCTAACTAATCTATCTATACTATATTAAAAGTGTAAAAGCTCTTACAATGTTGTTTGAACTTTTTGCCCTTCATTAGACTCTCCCTTTAGATAAAATCGTCTTTTCACTATATTTTAATTTATTAAGTATTTATTCTTTTATTTATTTAATTTCAAGATTCACTTTTTAATTAGAATTCTTCATATTTAGAATTTTCTCTTGATTTAGGACTATTCTATATAAATAATTGTCTAGACTGTGAAGGAACGGAGAAATATTACTATTTATTTTTTTAATGTTTAAGACTTTAAAATTAATTAAAATTTAGATTATCAAATATTTTGTTAATAAAAGTACCTAATATAACAAATTTAAAAAAGAAAAGGAGTAATTAAAATTACGTTAGAAACATTAAACTACTCATTTATATTTAGGAGTCCTTTTTAAAATTAAATTTTAATCAATTAATTATTTAACTCCTAACCATTCAACTCCAAACTATTACTTTTTGTATTCATAAACTATTAACATATTTATATTATAAATAATTAAATTGTTTTTCTCATCTTTGCATGTACATAATAGATTAAACTATTGAATCAAATTAATAGTATTTATTTAATTTTGTTTATGTGAATATTGTATTTATTTTAATGATAAGTACTATATTTATATAATTTTTAAATTATCACGACACATACGTGTAAAGCACGTACACTAAACTAGTTTGAATCTGTGTCTGAAAGAGACAACTAGTTTAATTTCTATCATCTATGGTCGAAACTCCAAACTATATTCAAACTCTTAAATCATTAAATTATCGAGGGAAAAAGGTCAAATTTTTCTATATATTATTTGAAATTGAGTAATTTTATCCTTTGTTAAACTTTCGATCTAATCTTATCCCGCCCCGCCACCTCGAGTTGGAAAACAATCTTATTTGTACCCTTGATCTCTAACTCGAGGATGATTTTAAATCATCGTAATTGCTTGGTATCGATCATAAAGACTTAGTTAAAGATAAGTTGTAATGGACGAGAAAGATCTATATACGTGATATTTACTAATTGAGGCTAGGTTTTAAACTTGTATGAAACTTTTATTATTATGATGATGTCGCCGCTGCTGCCGTCAACTAATGACATAAATTTAAATAATGAAATAAAAATTTATACAATCAATTCCAACTTATTCGAAATATAATTATTAGTATTATTATTATCGTACAATTATCATGCGAAAATTAATACAAGACGATGTGCTAACAACAAGATATATATGCACATGGCATTGATGGCAAGGGACATAAGTAAATTTGTACCTTCTCTCATCTACCAATAATATGTAGACAACAAGAAGTACTTTCATGGAAAAGTTGTTGATTTTTTTAGATGCGCTCTAGATTATCTAATTTAACTAGCTAGACTAATTCAGATACGTATCGATATGTGTCACTCTCGCTTATAATCTCATTTGAAACTGAGCAATTTTATCCTTCATTAAACTTCCAATCTAATTTCATCCTCACTTGATCTCTAATGAACATCTAACTCATAGGCGATTAAAAGTTGATGAGTAAATTTGACTTGCGAAGAAATTAGGCACATTTAATGTACATCAAAACTAACACAACTTATTTTGTAAGAATAAACACGAGACGATTTACTAACAACATTAAAAGTTGATGAGTAAATTTTGACTCGCGAAGAAATTAGGCACATTTAATGTACATCAAAACTAACACAACTTATTTCGTAAGAATAAACACGAGACTATTTACTAATAACATTAAAAATTGATGAGTAAATTTCGACTCGTGAAAAAATTAGGCACATTTAATGTACATCAAAACTAACACAACTTATTTCGTAAGAATAAACACGAGACGATTTATTAACAACATTAAAAGTTGACTCACGAAGAAATTAGGCACATTTAATGTACACCAAAACTAACACAACTTATTTCGTAAGAATAAACACGAGACGATTTACTAACAACATTAAAAGTTGATGAGTAAATTCTGACTCGCGAAGAAATTAGGCACATTTAATGTACATCAAAACTAACACAACTTATTTCGTAAGAATAAACACGAGACAATTTACTAACAACATTAAAAGTTAATGAGTAAATTTCGACTCGCGAAGAAATCAGGCACATTTAATGTACATCAAAACTAACACAACTTATTTCGTAAGAATAAACACGAGATGATTTACTAACAACATTAAAAGTTGATGAGTAAATTTTAACTCGCGAAAAAATCAGGCACATTTAATATATATCAAAACTAACACAACTTATTTCATAAAAATAAACACGAGACGATTTACTAACAACATGACATTGTATGGACATGGCAAGGTAAATTTGAATGGTGGATAAATAAATTTTTAATTTTGGACCTTTTTCTCATCTACCAATAATAAATGCACACCTAAAGTACTTTTGAAAGAAAAAAATATGAAATTTTTATTGGAAAAAGCTGCACATGACTTCTTATCAATGACTTTAAATCTATATAACAAAATAAAAAACAGCACAATGGTTGGTCACAAAATCATTTGCAGAAAGAATCATGTTGGGATCTAGTACTTCATAGACAATATCTATTTTTGTAGACCAGTCTTTTAGCTTTTACAGATCCTTTTTGGTTGTCACCTATGAATTGTTTTTGCTTTGTGACTCATTGTGACAACATGACAATTGATCATAAAGTGTTTTCGGTTTTCTACTCGATGTTCAGTATTCGTATGAAAGTTTTCGATAGATCGGAGGAGAAGCGCTTGCTATTAGAGTTATTTTTTATAGGCATAATGGAAAAACTGACCAGTAAATAATCTAGACATCTCAACTCGTCTCTGTAGTGTAAGTTGAACACTTCAACTTACAAAATGAGATTTCTGACCACATTCTCCCTCTTCCTTCTCTGAGCTCTGGTTACGGAAGAAAAAACCGAGAGAAAGGTATCAGCAACAACTGGTTTTATTACTAGCTAGACACCTCTAGAATTTAGGTGTCACGTTAGTGTTTCGTGCCCATGAGATATAATAGGAGCAAATTGGATTATATAGTTACCAGAAGACCAAATAAAGATATCTAAATGTGCACATCAAAGTTGGAATACTTAATTATTTGTCAGCTAAGTTCAAATTTGAATTTATACTTATAAACGTACTATAAATATATTTTCCATATTCAATATTCAAAATCAAGAACTCTAATAAAAATATAAAAATTGATCTTATTCGTCTCACCACGACCCTTGTTTAACTAAAGGGTTCATTGACCTTTCTCTATGGTTTAAAATAAACAAATATTCCCAACACTATAATAATGATCCTTTCCTTTCAGCAAGAGACATAATAATAATCTCATACAATTTCAAGATTCTGTCCTTTAAATGTGTTAAAAAAAAGAAGTTTCTTCAAATTACTAATAAAAATTAATTAAGAATTTCAATAAAGTATATATTTTTTTTAATTTGGTTTGGCCAATTCTAAGAAAATTTCGACCACGAACTAATTAAATTATGTGTATATATAAAAAAAATTTAAGCGCATCTGAGATATTTGATAAAATCAAAATGACATATACACTCAAAGAACTAACCCTAATGTGTCATTAGTACATCATAATCTTCTTTTGTTTTGTAACATGATGTAGCAAGGCTCATAATTACAAAATCCCATAGTTGCTTAAGTATTTAACAACATCATTAGACTATAATCAAGTAACAAATTTGTACATGTTATAAGTTAATGTGAATGTTATGATTAACATAATCTTTTTTTGTCACTTTGGTCCTCTTACACTCAAGCAATTAGAGGATCAATATCAAAAGGTGCATTACAATGTCTAGCAACACAAAGATTTTTCTAAAAAAAAAGATTATCCTACCCCCCCCCCCCCCCCCCCCAAAAAAAAAGAACTTTTTTCTTGTAATTGAGTATAATTCATGAGCACTATAAATTCTTGAAATTCTTTTTCAATTCATTTCTACTTAAAATAATAATATTAAACATTTTTGAATATGTGACGTACGCCTACTAGACCAATACCTTTGGTCTATTAAATGATAAGGATTTTTAAATTTAAGATTCTGAATCTAGTAGCTGATATTTAATACATGACAAAAAAAAAATAAGAGGTTTTGATAAACAACACATAAAAAGTACTTTCTTTCAATGCCTAACTTTGGTTTTAGGTGTCAATGGTTCTTTTTCTAAATTATGTTCACATAAATACCTCTTACTTTTTGTGTATAATTGTCACTAAAATGATATTTTCTATGATATAATTTATTGTGTGTATTCCTCACTAAAATGATACTTTGTATGATGTAAAGACAACTAGAAGAGTCATCGAGCACTAATATAACTATAGCCTTTTGTGACGATCTTATTGAGTCGCCACAAATATCCTTACTTTTTCTATGACGATTACAAGGAAAATAGTATTGTAATGACCCTCAAGGTCATTTTTGAAAATTTCGGTCAAATTACTGTTTTGCTTTTCTTGGAAGTCGCTTTAAGTCATTTTTTGGTTGAGTTGAAAAGTCGGATTTCGAAAATCTTGTAAAAAGTTGAAGCTTTGCAAAAGAAAGAATTTTAAAAGGTTTAAGTTTGAAAATTTTGAGTTTTGAGTGTCATAATACAATTCTATCGATTCCATCAGCTCCAAAATGCCGAAACTGGTGTATGAGAATTTACAGAACTGAATTTGGAGTTATAACGGAGATTTTAGACCCAAAGTTGCATTTTCAGTTGTTTCCAAATGATTAGTTTGATTTTGGTCAATATTTGCGGTTCGGAAGCTCGAATCGAAAGTTTGATAGTTCAAATGATTTCAGATGGTGAAACTAATGCTAGAAATGGCTTCGTTGTAATTTTTAGAACTTTCGAGGTAATTTTGAGTATTTGAGTGCTAAACTAGTTTAAACGAGCATTTTTGGGTTCTGGGTCAAGGAGACCTCAGAATCGGATACTGACAGTTCCATTGAGTTCAGAACATCATTTCTGATAGGGTTCCATGTTTGGTTTGTGTGATGGGGTCCCGAATGAATTCCTAGGGTCCATTTCGTGATTTTCCTGAGTTGTGTTTTGCTGGTTTTTTGTTGTATCTGGTGTAGGAGGATTTTGTTCTCCGTATTCGCGCCCCTATCTCTGCGTTCGCGGAGGTCAAATTCTTTAGATCTTCGCATTTGCAGAGTACTGGGCAACCTGACCTCCGCGTTCGCGGGATGTTAAACAGCCTTGCCTTCCGCGTTCACGGAGTACAAAGTGAACTTGAAACAGTGCCACTTTTTAAGTGACGGGTTATGATTATTTTCACCATTTTTAAAGTTTCAAGCTTCATTTTCAAGGGATTTTCTAAAGTTTTTTAAGGCAAATCTGTTGGGTAACTATTTTCTAACCTATTTCTTCAATTTTCATCGATTAAATTGTGATTTTAACTTATAATTTGGGATTTTTAATGGTGAAATTTGGAGATTTTTTGAGCTTTGATTCCTAGTACTAAATTGATGATTCCTACCTATTTCAACTCTGTTTTCGAATTGATTTTCATCGTTGGAATCCTTATTATGTGGAGAACGTTTCATGTACTAGAGTTCAGATCCTGACTACTTTTTTCGGCATGGGATTTTCGACCATTTTACCCTTTTCACCCGAATTAATTGATTTTAGTGTCATTAGATTCGTTATGATTGTGATACTATATTTGATTAAATTATGACGCTTTGGGTGTGAATTCGAGGGGAAAAGCTCCGACTATTGCTTGATTTGGCTACTAGTTGAGACAAGTGGAATCCTAAACCTTGTTAAGCCTACTCGAACATGATAATTCCTTTGTTTATGGGTTAGATTGATTGACTACTTGTTGTGGATTGGGTTAAACTTGACAAAATTGTGAGAACTTGGTAAATCGTAAATTCCATCTATGACTTGAAAGTGAAAAATGAGGTTGATACGTTTTGACTTATGTTACAGCGTTGAGAATCCCTTGTGATATGAGAATGTGAATTATGGGTCGTGTTATATTGGTTTATTGTTGGAATTGGAAACATTGTGGTTGAGTTTCACTTATGATTAGAGAATTGATTATAGGCTTGAGACTGACTCGTTATTATGCTTTATTGATTGTAATATTTGACTAGAAATGATGCATTTATTATGTAAATGGACTCTCATTTGCACTCATCATTGTCGTATCACTTGTATATGTTCTTGATGTGCATTGTGACTGAGTACCACAGATAAAAAATAGAGAACGGACCACACGAGCCGTGGCATGTGACACAAATGAGAAATAGGGGACGGGTCACACGAGTTGTGGCATGTGACATTGATTATATATTGGGTCGGGCCTCACGAGCCGTGGCATGTGACATTGATTATATATTGGGGTCGGGCCTCACGAGCCGGGGCAGGTACATGGACAGATATGTTCCCCATGGGTTCCGAACTGATTATATCAGTGGATGTGTATCGTAGGACGAACATACATCATGATTACTTGATATTTTACGTTTACATTATTTCATTTCATAGCACACCATGTTACTTTGTGTTTATGACTTGTTTCAGTTATTGCGAATAAATTATGTGTTGGTTATACTTGAACTATACTTGTTGAGTATCTAAACTTATCTGAAGATATATGATATCCCATCGAGTTGTAAATTAAATTATTTTTCTACAATGGATCTATATCATGTGGTTTCTATTGATGTTAGTTGAGCAATAACACACATAGTAAACACACACTGGTGGAAGTAATTAATTAATGTATCTTCATTAATATGCACAATATTAAAATACTTCTATATACTATATAGAAGAGGCACTAAACATACATAATTATTCATTTTTAGAAGGTGAAGAAACAAAAGGAAATGGGGTAATAATTTCCAAAATAGTACTTTGTTTGGTGCAAAAAAAAAAAAAAGAGATTAACAAGAAAGAAACTCAAAGAATATTTTAAGAAAAAGCATATTGAGTTGATTAGTTTAATTTAGCTTCATTTCCATAGTGTTTACAATCCAATCAATCCAATCGAACAATTTTCGAAATATTTTCTTAAACATTATCTGTTAGCAAACACTTTTTCTTTTAATAAATCTTACCCAGGATGAATTCGCATTAATTAAAATTTCGATATAAATACTGAACGATCTACGAAACATCAAAAAGACGTTAGAAATTAGGATGGAGTTGCCAAAAAGACAATAACTTCATGAAGAAAATAGCAAATAGATAATTGTTATTGAATTTTGAAGACTATATAATAGTTGTTTTGGCAACTCCATCTTAGCCATTTGTCAATAAATATTGTTGACTAACTTAGTAATATAAAAATTATAATTTTTTCACATGTTTTTTTTTTATATATATAAATTCAGTGGGAAAAAGAACATAGAGAAATTAAACAGACCAGCAAAAAGTTGCCAAACTTATAATATATTTATTTATTTATTTCATGTTATTTTTTTCATAATCAAAATTTATTGTCTAAAAAGTATTTATATATCATGTAACAAATATTATGAAAGGTTAAAGAGTGTACAAGTACAAGCAGGGATATGAAGATCGAAAATCTCATTAATCTTGGACAAGTACCTAGATATCTTCGTGAAATTATGAAGGGAATCTCAATCTATCTTGAAGGTTGATGAGGACTTCAAGAATGAGGTGTACTAGAGGATCAGAAGAAGTAAAATATCACATAAGACTTATTTTTCTTTCCTCCATGAAGAAAATCGTTCTCCTAATTTTGAAGTAACTCATTTCTCCGCGAAAAAATTATTTTTAAAATTTTTTATCAACCAAACATGGTATCTATACACTCCCTAATCCATCAAGTATTTTCCGCTCATGACTTTCAAAAAATAACCAATATACTGAGCTCTATCTAAGCAATCTCTCTCGGCCATAATAAGATATGACTGAACTTATGAGGTTGCACTGAATACATTATTGTCATCGTTTCAACTCTGAATATCTATTTTCTTTCACATGAAAATTTATCCAATCATATATTTCAACACAAAAAAAGAATGTTATATATTATATGCACCAAATTTTCTAAAGTGACAAGCTAAGGACCACCACTCAGTCTTGATAAGTCCTTTTTTTCAACTCAGGCCATACTTACAAGACCTAACAAGAAGTAACTTAGTAGGGGCCTCCCCTTGGCTTCTCCAAACCATCTCCATCAAGAACTAAAATCCATCAAACAAATACCTGACACTACTAGTAGATCCTATGTAGAGGTTGACAAGAGTTTAAAACGGTTAAAACCTCTTTATAACAACGTTGTTTGTTCGAATATAACGTAATACTTAAACATATATGTTAACTTTACCTCAACTAACAACTAAACATGCCGATTTACAAAATAATTTTAGACCCCTCTAAAATTTCTTTGCCACATCAATATTGAATGTCCACAAGACAGAAGATACAGTGGGTGAAAATGAGTTGGAGTGTTTAGTTATCAAATGAGATCAAGATGAGGCATCTAGATGAACACTTTCAAAGTTGAAGTGCTTACTTGCCAACTGATTTGAGATTCGAATTTCACATTGAGCTTTTGATATATGCATTCAAGTACTACTCCAAGGAAGGAGGATATTCGGAAAAAGAAAGAGGAAATGCAAAATTTTTAATTTTTCTAGTTAGAATGGATTGATCGTACCTATCCAATCAATAATTGTTTATGACTGACTCGCTATTTATTTGATTTTTGGGTCAAAATCATTATGTAGGAGAGATGGCCAAGTGGTTTAAGGCGTAACATTAGAATTGCTATGTAAGCTTTTGTTTTCCAGAGTCACTTCATGTATTATACTTATAATATAACATAACAAGACTATCCGATTCAAAAAAAAATTAATTGTTATAATGAAATGTTAATTGTTATATAGAATGATCATTATTAAAAAAATGTACTTTCATCCATCAAAACCACACACGACCAGACTGTTTAAAATATAACAAGACAACAACAGGTGACCGTTCGCAAAAGAAAAAGCACCGTACTCATATCAAATCCTCCGAATACATATAATTTATGAATAATCTGACAAACACTCGACAACATTATTCGAGAAGTATGATTAACGTAAATTGCTTACTATAACAAATTAAAACATAAGAATAACGTGATAATTCTTTACGCTGTCGGTGTATATATGTATGTCAATTCCAAGTTGGAAAGTGATCTTTGTAGACAGAAAAACACACATGCATTCACTCCCACGTGAAGTGAATATCCTCTGAAAGCCTCCCTCTTACCCTCCCATTGTGGAAGATAAAATTTGTGGACCTAGTGAATTAGTTTCAAGGGCCTCCACTATTAATTGAGGAAAATCCATGTGTAGCCATAATATATGACTTTCATATTAGAATACAATGATTACTACTGCAACATATACAGTATAATCTAGCGAGTGGAATCAAAAGAGAATAGTATGTACGCAAATCTAACTTCTAAATTGAAAGGTAAAAAAGTTGTTTTCGATAACCGCTCTGTTCAAGAAATCATCGAGTAGGAGCGGAGCTATCCTTTTGGTAGGGGGTTCGTTCAAACCCCCTTCGATGAAAAATATTTCTTTTATATATATATAGTAAATGTTGAACCCCCTTCGACTAATTCGTGTGGCTACTTTTACAGATTTTGAACCCCCATAATGACCATCCTGGATCCGCTATTGTAATCAGGAGTAAATAAAACCAAGGCATAATACTTAAACGCATTACAAAGCAATTTGGAAAATGAATAGTAACTACAACAAAATGGTACGATAATCAAAACACAAAAAATATATAACAGACACTCAACCATAACCTCAACTTACAACTAAAAACTCCAACTCGTCCTCACTGTGTCTGGTAGACATCTAAGGTTGACGCGATACACAAATTTTAATTTGGAGGCGTCTAAATGATCATTTTGTAAGTTGAAGCTTTTAACTGACACTGTGAAGTAGACGAATTGAAGTGCTTATTTACTAGCGGAGACCAAGATTGGATGTTTGTTTATGTATTAAAACAATAAATAGTAAAAGAATAGACTCAAATTCAAACTAGGATTAGGATACACTAAAAAGGCTGCAAATATATAAAAAGTAATATATATCACCTTCATATGGAATGCTTTAAATAAAGAAATTTGGTGACCTTGTTTCACCAAATGTGAACAATTTGAATAAATAGTTGGTATAGAGTATTAAATTCTCCAGATAAAATTTTCTCAAAATAGCAATGAAACTTGTTAAAAATTGACATATGGTGGTAGTTGGATGAACAGTAGTGAAGTACCTAGTGACCAGAAAAAATTTCCACTTCAAACTAAAACAATGTTAAATCCAAAACCAAAATTTTCAATATTTACCATAAATTAACATCCACTTTCAAGTTATATAGTCCTCACATGCAGTCCAATAGACCACTTAATTAGTGCCTATTGATAGTGACATTCCAAAAATCTTCCCATTATATATTATTCTCTTGACCAACCTTAATTTTCTTGAGGCCATTCTACACCCTCTATTTTCACTCAAAGAAAGGGAAATTTTCAAGAAATTTGGTGTCAACAACCACTTTTAAGAAAGAATGAAGTCACCACTAACTCATTTCTTCTTTAAACATAATAATATGCTTCTAAGGCTTGTTATATTCATACTAGGCCTTTGCTCAATCAACAAAAGTAACCTCTGTTGTGACCAACTTCTTGCCACCCCTTCAAGTTTCTCAGTGATTCAGTCATCACTGAAACAATTAAAGATTGAAGGGTATTTTAGTTTCAAGAATATCAATCACATGGCCAAGGATTTTGGCAACAGATATCACTTCCTTCCATCAGCTGTTCTGTACCCGAAATCAGTTACAGACATATCATCCACTGTAAAACATATTTTTGACATGGGAACAACAACAGACATAACTGTTGCTGCTAGAGGACATGGTCACTCTCTAGAAGGACAAGCTCAAGCTTACCGGGGAGTAGTGATCAGCATGGAATCGCTTCAAGCACCAGCGATGCGTTTCGACCATGCAGGGGAATTGCCTTTTGTTGATGTCTCTGCTGGAGAACTTTGGATAAACATCCTGCATGAAAGTCTTAAACTTGGATTAACACCAAAATCATGGACTGATTATCTTCACCTTACAGTTGGAGGTACTTTGTCGAATGCCGGAATCAGCGGCCAAGCATTCAAACATGGACCTCAAATCAATAATGTCTACCAACTTGAAGTTGTCACTGGTATGTACATGCACAAGTAGTCTATTATTCCCTCAGCTCCGTAATATCAGCCAGACCTCGAGGGCGTTTGGCATGAAATTGATATCATCTTTCACTTTGAAAACAAAAACTACTTTTGTCAAATACTTACTATTTTCATGGTCAAATGCACCCTTAGTCTTCCCATTTTTCTATTTTACACAATAGAGTAACAATCAGCACCTAGAAGTCATAATATAATTAATCAGTAAAAAAGTGCATACAATGTGGACTTAGACTCAACAAAGTCAGCAGCAGAAGCCAATTCTGTTACAACTTACAACAAGTCATCAACTTTTTTGCCTAACTTTCGGGTACTTGACTATAACTATTGGCAACATCACATCCCTCCATTTCTGGAGTTGGATCGTTACGTGTTTTTTTTAAATAACCGTGGTATCCGGACCAACTTTCACACACCTCACCTAATTTCACATATACCTATCACCTCCCACCAGCAACAAGAACAAGTAACTTTGTATACCAAGGCTAGGTCAGATGAAAAGAAATCACCTAGCGTCTTTTGTCTCGGCTGAGATTCTAACCTGTATTGTATTGTTGGAGGTTAACATTTTTTTTTCCACAGGTAAAGGAGAGGTGATTACTTGTTCAGAGGAGCAGAATGCTGACCTGTTCTATGGTGTACTAGGAGGACTAGGCCAGTTTGGTATCATCACAAGGGCTAGGATTGCTCTTCAACCAGCACCTAAAAAGGTAATTTTTCCAACTCCAAAATATCAAATAAGTTAACGTCAATTGTACCAAGATTTAAGGGGTTAAAAGGGAACAAGCCAATAGTTTCAACTAAAATCTAATTGTTAACAGGTAAAGTGGATCAGGGTGCTGTATTCTGATTTCTCAACATTTTCCAATGATCAAGAACAGTTGATATCATCCAAGGATTCTTTTGACTATGTAGAAGGATTTGTCATTATCAATAAAACAGGATTGCTGAATAATTGGAGGTCTACTTTCAATCCTAAAGATCCACTTGTAGCCAGAAAGTTCAGTTCTGAAGGAAAAGTTCTCTACTGCCTAGAAGTAGCCAAATACTTCAATCCAGAAGAGACAACACATACTGATCAGGTAGGATATTTTCTGAAGTCAAGTTAATTAAGCTTATAGCTTTTGACAACTTTGCACAATGTCCACCTAAACATGTCAAACATCTTGTCTGTTGTTTTCTTTATACTACAGAATATCGATGTCCTCTTGTCTAAGTTGAATTATATTGAATCCACACTGTTCCAATCAGAAGTCTCCTATTTGGAGTTCCTCGACCGAGTCCACGTATCCGAGATGAAACTCCAAGAGAAGGGGTTATGGGATGTCCCTCATCCTTGGCTGAACCTGTTAATTCCAAGGAGCAGGATTCATGACTTTGCACAAGAAGTTTTTGGGAAGATTCTTACTGACACTAGCCATGGTCCTATACTCATCTACCCAGTCAACAAATCAAAGTACGAAAATCATCATCACTCAAATAATCTTCTTACAAGATGCATGCATCTTCCTAACATGATCAATGATCATTTTGTGTGGCAGGTGGATAAAAGGAACATCAATGGTTACACCTGAAGAAGATGTCATGTATTTAATAGCATTTCTATCTTCTGCTATGCCATCTTCAACAGGAAAGGATGGACTAGAACATATTCTAAATAAGAATAAGAAGATACGGAACTTTTGCGAAAAGGCACATATGGGAATGAAACAGTATTTGCCACATTACACAACACAGGAAGACTGGAAAGTTCACTTTGGCCCTCGATGGGAAACATTTGCTAGGAGGAAATCCAATTATGACCCTTTGGCTATCCTAGCTCCTGGACACAGAATTTTTGAAAGAGCATCATTCCTTCAACAACAATGACTTCTTCTGATAAAATAAATAGCTATATAGAGTTCGTTACATAGATCTATGGTTATAATGCTCCACAATGTACACATGTAACAAAGTTGAAGCATTGTAGCATTCTTTTCCAGAAAGAACTATCTTTGTACATTGAATACCTGAAAACTGGCAGCAACTCCAGCGCTTGTGCTTAGGGGATTTGATTAAAGATTCAGTAAAATTCCACTCACAGACATTTTTGTTTTGCATAAGGATTTTAATATGGAATTCCAATTTCCAACACAACAAGATACGTTAAACTGGAAAGTGCACAAAGGAAAAAAAAATGATTGACAAGTAAGCACGTCGCTAAAAAGATCCATCAAGCTTATAATTAATTTCGTACATGGGGACAGGATTTATTTCTTGAAGAACCATAAGACACATAAGCAAACGTTCAATCAACAAGAGCAAAACTGAGAGTCTAAAAGTGCCAGTAAAACTGGAGAACACCTTGGAAGTCCACCTTAAGTTGTACCATGGATAGATCTATTTCTTTGCAGGTTCTGTCCAGCCAAGGCCTGGTCGAGTAATGCTTTCACGTTGCCCTTCATAGTCCCAAGCATCACGAATAGAAGCTTCAAAGTCAGTGGTATCAGATGCCACAGGAAGAACACTATTTAAATCATCTCTTGCTCCTAGACCTCCGGCTCTTATTACGTCATCCATAGTGATATCCGCCTCCATGTTTACGTCTCCATGAGATTTCTCATGTTCTGGGGCCACATCAGCTGCGACGTTTTTACCACCTTGACCTTGATTCACTTCAGATGTCTCCTCCCCAGAAGCCTGTTGCATTTTTCTATGGGACTCAATGCCTTCACTCTTAGCTGCAGCTAAAGATATGTCATGTCAAGGGAAAGACATCTTTCTTTTGGCAACATTTGAGATTGATTAAGATCAGACAAAATTTATGATCATCTAATTGGACAATGCTAAGTTTGAGAAAATCTCAAATACATTCTATTGACGAGAAAATTCATGGAAAGATGATGTATAGGAGTTGTGATAACTATCCTAGGAGACAGTGCATTAGAGCTCTTTCTTCGACAAAAGAGAATGATCCCATTTTTACCATTCCTTCCTGCGCGAATAAAAATACTACATTTTGGATGCACTAAATCCTTATATCTTTAAGGTTCTGCTTTTAATATAAGATTTACTATCTTCAAAGTTGGCGTCTACAAATGTTGTTAAGCCCAATATAAGGAACTAGCTTATTCCTCACACACACACCTCTCTGTCTTTCGTTTTCTGATTTTCTGTATTGACCTTAACCTTCTATCAAGAAGAAATCGCTATTTTCAAGAGCATGACAAAACAAGGATGTGAATTGTGATCTACCAGTTTTATCGTATGGGCAGAGACATCCAGTCGATAAAGAATGTCTTGACCTTAGCCTTCTATCAAGAATTGCTATCTTTAAGTACATGACAAATCAAGGATGTGAATTGTGATCGACCAGTTTTATCATTTGGGCAGAGACATCCAGTCAACAAAGAATTACAAATGCTTGAACAAAATTTATCGCATTTACCAAGCCTTTGAATCTTCTTTATAGAAAGCTCTAAAAAAGATCCAATTAGGTCGCCCATGTTATTCTTTTGGCTCCAATAAGGCATATACTTGACAACTGGTACAGCCTTGAGACCCCCCAGTTTGTCCTTCAGAAAATCTTATCCTACTACTAACAGGTGAACTTCTCAAACTAAATTTTTTTTTCAAGATATCATTAGTGGGTCAGTTCAGTATGTATTAATAGTAACCACCAGAAAATCAAATGACAGAGACATCTCGTTGGATAATATGTTCCAGAACTTAAGAGTAATGAAATTTCAAGTAACTTAAGGGTCAACTATGATTTAGGGATAATGATTTCCAAAAGACTAAGCAGGATCCGTCTTCTCCCTTACAATGTTGTGCCTTGATTAACTCTGTTTTTAACTAAGGACAAGAATTTGACCTAGTTATTTCTCTCGGGAAAGCGGGGAGTCATTAATTTTTGCATGGCATTATGTAATCTTGCTAAATAGAACATTTTGTTAATTTCCTAACCAAGTAGATACATCATCTCCCACTAAGAAGAGGATGTTACCTTTTTTTAGTACCAACAAAGTGCATGTGTTCCTGGTTAATAAAAGCACTAGTATAGACTGGATGACTCATACTATTAGCAGGACAAAGGTTTAATCTTATGGATAATCATCCCCATGCGGCAATGCCGACATGTTTTGCAACAGCCTTTTACCCTTAATTTTACAGTGATGCACCTTATTCTCAGAAAGTGAGGAGGTTTTGCATAATATTGAAATGTCTTCTTGTGTTTTGAGGATATCTCTACTCTAGAAAACTGGTACACTTCAGTTTTAGCAAGTCCCACACCTTAAATTCCAAACAGCCCATCAAATGGTAAAATCTATCTGCTTAGCCTTAAGGAATGTTCAAGTTCGATTTGTCAGATTGCCTATCCAATTTTTTGGGCTCCAACAAATACAATCCACCACATCCTTTCCCACCTTATTACTTTTGATAACCAACATTCTTTAACTATTTTTCTGATGAATATTAGGTTCTTTGGTTAGCTTCTTCAATGATATACCTTCATGTAAACCCCTAATCAAAACCTCTTGCAGAAACCAAAAGACATACAATTCTATGATCTGTTGGAAATATAGAAGGCAACAAACCTACGCATAAATTAATCATTCTCAGTACAAACAGAAATATTGTTAGAAGACCAGGTGTACATGATGGGCAGAAATGGAGACCTAATAACAAGACGAAGTACCTTGTAAAACTCCAAGAGTATTGTGCTCCATTCTGCCTAAAGTAAATTAAGATTTGCGCTAGCAAATATTTTCACCAGTTAAGATTTCCACTAACAAGTATCTTCACCAGCTCACAGCCCCGCGAGAGACCTTTCAAAACCCCTGTAATGGCGGTAGCATCTATTATTGTCCAAGGACAAGAAACCGTGAACATACACTACAAAATAAGACCACTAAAAACCCAATAAAATGAGGAAGAGAAGATGCAATGCACTTCTCAATATTTGTCGGATCAAGACTCGGGTTTCGAAAACAAATGATTGTCATTACTGCATACCATTACTCGTGCTTATTTTCTCTTCAATCTCAAACAAGACAAATAGACGACCTAACATGCAATCTACCAATACAAATTCCATCCATTTCTTGAACTAGTTACCTTTCTTGCCTACCTTAACTCTATAATTATGTAGTGTCGGTCACTAACAGACACAAGAAGGCGAGCAGAAGCGGAGCTAGAGTTTCAGTTACAGATTCAGCCAAATCCAGCAGTTTTGGTTCAACTGAGTATTGGTATTAAAATTTCATAGAATATGTACATATTATTAATTTAAAACCCAATAACTTTAGTCTCTAGCTTTGAACATATAAGGTTCGAATCCTAACTCCTCCTCTGAACTCTGAAGGCAGCAAAATATCAATTTTCACTCCAATCCTTTCAACAAGAACATGCTTGTACCTACTAGAAAAATTCCTATACTTTATAATACCCTCTAAGAAATCTTGTGTCAATATATCCTTATACGTCTCTTTTGATCCTCTTTTTTTTTTGGGAACGGGGGGGGGGGATATTAGTGGTGTTAGCACTAACTCATGTGTACCTTGACTTATTTACTGTGCAGACTGCAACCTAGATAAACCTGCACACCAAGTCTAGAGCAGATGGGATCATACTTAGTGCTGTAGCTAGACCAGGGGCAGAGCTAGATGGACAAAATGAGTTCATATAAGGTCCCACAAAGGCTCTATGTATACATGTGCATGTTGAACTTGAACCCCTTTGTGTCAATATATCCTTGTACGCCTCTTTTTATCCTTTTTTTTAACTTTTTGGGGGGAATGATTAGTGGTGTTAGCACTAACTCATGTGTACCTTGATTTATTTACTGTGCAGCCAGGTAACCTGCACACCAAGTCGAGAGCAGAGGGATCATACTTAGTGTTGTAGCTAGACCAGGGGCAGAGCTAGATGGACAAAATGAGTTCATATAAGGTCCAATAAAGCACTATGTATACATGTGCATGTTGAACTTGAACCCCTTAGTGAAATTCAGCCTCCGCCACTAGCTAAGAATCAAACAAAGAATCTTCAAGTTGGTGCTCCTATGCCTCAACCACTCAACCGCCTATCATTGACTTCAGTCTTGACTTTATTCCTAACCCTCTTACACTGATAAACATCCATCCCTCTAGAAAGAGCAACACATACATATATATTACCTATTTAAAGACTGCACTTTTATAATGAATCTTTCAAAATAAGTTCAGACATTTCAAACACCACCCCAAAGATAAAAAGCATATAATAAGCAATTTTTGCAAGAATTGACCTTAATCCCTCATCTAGCAAGCGTAGGTGAAAACTCAGCTAGAACCAACAACAACAATTATACCGTGTGCAATCCCATAAGTAAGGGATGGAGAGCATATTGTGTACACAACCTTGGATCAGTGAACATCAGCAATTAATTTCTAGGTTTCATCATGGACCTAATTGGTTATTTCTAATTATGTGAATCAATAATTGAAACTGCACCTCTACCTTACGAAGGTAAACAGGTTGTTTTTATAGACCCTCGACTCAAGTAAAGCATATCAAAAAGCAAGTTTAAAGCAAATACAATATCACAAAGAAACCATGCTGAAAACAATGGACAAGAGAAACATAGCAAAAACAAAATAATACGATAACAGAAGCAAATGAAACATCATGTAATACTAGCTAAAACCATCACAAGAAAACAAGTTATCCATTGAGAAATACTCAAAAATAAGCAGCAAGCACTAAAAAGAACCAAACTTTCTTATAAAAATCCAATTTTGGATATGTTTATGCACCTGTTATTAATTAATAAAACACGACTTTAATGTATCCTTTAAACTAGAGATTAAAAGGGGTTAGCAGACAGACCAAGATGAAGAGAATAAGCAAAAGGGTGTCTGCAATATCAACTGTTCTGCAATTCTGCCTCAGTCTATTATGGGGTTCTTGAATTTTGAGTAGAGTGATTTTTGTTTATGGTGGAGTTGACAGTAAAAAATATACGTGTAGTAGAGGAAGAGAGAACACGTATCTTTGTTGTTTTGCAATTTATGAATTGGAATTCTAGGAAAAATTGGTGGCAAAAAGTCCCAAGGGCCCAATCTTGATTTGTGCAAATTTTATTGGCCCAAGTGTTTGGCGTTTTTGTTCATCCTCTAGATATTTTTTTGTTAATAGAAAAAATATATATATAAATAACTTAAAGAGTCATTTGGTGTGAGGCATGAGGTATAATAATTGCACGATAAAATATAGAATTATTTTATTCCTAGGTATTAGATAGGCGTAAAATTACTTATCCTGCCATTTTTATATGTTAGTGAGGGATGAGTTATACTATATATACATTGGGATAATTTATTTCAAGTGAGATAACTTATCTCGAGATAGTCAATCTCACGTTAACTTATTCTCAACCAAACGACCTTTAAACTAAATTTTTTTTTATTTAACGTAATGCCTATCTTGACTGACCAACATTGTAACATGTTAGCTAGAGGTTTCGAATTTTGAGCTTCGAGAATAGAAAAAATCTCATTGAAAGTATCAGAATGGAATCTACAATTTATGAATTTGAATTAGTTCAATTCATCTGTAAATATCGAATATTGGATGAGAAATCTAATAGAGAAAAAAACTTGAAATACGTTATTGAGTTAGTTCTTAGGAGAAAAATCTTTTAATAATTTACCTATCAAAATTAGTCCAAGTCGATTTACACATGCATAAAAATAGAATTTCCAAGTAGTCTAAACTCTTTTTATTTTTGGTTTCCTTTAAACGAAAACTAAAAGACTAACCGACTTATGAAATGTTCTTACTTATGTCTGGTCTTAAAAAATGAAGTATGTTAACAACTTATTAATAAGAATGCAAGTCAATTTAGTTTGAATTATTTTGAATCTAAGATTTTTTACATCTTGTTAATCAAGTTATCAACGTACTTAACTCCTGAAAAAAAGTTGAAGTTGAACAATGTAATGACCCACTGCACTAGTGATATTATCCATTTTGGATATAAGTCCACCCAGTTTTAAAATGCGTTAGTAGTAGGTAAAACTTGCTAACTTATATACCTTATCGTTATTAAAAATCAAAACTGCATCAATATTGTAAAAACGAGGGATTAATAATGCTCCATGTAAAAAATCATACGACTTTGAATTTTAATCCAAATATCAGGAACTATTTTGGTGTACCAATATCGTTATATTACTATATTGTATCAATATTACCACGTTAAACAACAACAACAACAACAACACATCCATTGGAATCTCACAAATAGGGTAAACTACACGCAGACTGTACCATTACCTCATAAAAATAGAGAATGTTTTCGGAAGACTCTCGTCTCAATATTACCAAACAACAACAACAACATACCCAATGGAATCCCACAAGTGAGATCTGGGGAGGGTAGAATGTACGCAGACCTTAGCACTACCTTATAGAAGTAAAGAGGCGGTTTCCAGGGAACCCTCGTCTCAAAAACTCATAAGCAGAATAAGCTACATATGACAAAAAGGAAAAGAAAGGGAACAGAAAGAGCGACTATCAACGAAAAACGCATGTCAATATGTAACACACGTACGACAGAATAATGACAACACATGATATAAAACACATTTTTAACGTCTCAACATTACCACGTTACTATACTTAAAAATATTTTTAACAATAAATGTTTATTTTTTTAAAAATATCTTGTCCAAATCAAATTGTGTCACGTAAAATGAGGAGGAGTAAGTAATAATATCAAAATGCATTCCAATTAACCATGTATAAAAACCCTTCAAATCCACAGCAAAAATTTCAAACTTTAACCTAAACCTCCCTAAAAACCCAAACACAGAGAAACAGCTCAAGATTCCCCATTTCTTTTAAGCAAAGAAAAAAAATTCCGAAGATTCAAAAACCCTAAATCCCCAAATTTGGATTTTTTTCCGATAACCCCATTATCTCATCGGATTATGTCATCGTCGGCCACCTTCACAGATTTCCGATCTTCATTCAGTTCATCTATTCAATCATCTAAACCCACCGCTGATTCGAACTCTTCAAGTAGTTGTAAGCTCGATGCAGGATTTGATTGCTCATTTTCCACTTCGGCGGCGGCGGAGACGGCGGTTTCCAAACGGGGTTCGGATTTTCCGGTTCGATCAAGGCGGAAGCCGAGGCTTGTGAAAATGAGGAAACAATCGGGTCCTCAAATTGTCGACCCGAAAGAATCGAGCTTTAATCGGGTCGACCCGGTTCCCAAGGTTAGTAGTACTGGTATTGTAAATGGGTTTCCCAATTTTGGTAGCTTGGGGAGAACTGACAATGTGGGCTTTGGTTTTTGTGCTGGTAAGAGTGATTCTACTTTGAAGACGAGTTTGGAGAGTGTAGGTGCCGTTTTTGGTGCTAGTAAGAGTGATGTTGCTGTGAATTCGTGGGAAATGCTGAACGAAAAAAATGGAGAATCTTTTGAGAATGTGGAGGGAATGGGAGGCTGTAGAATTGGAAAAGATGGTAATGAAGGTTTCGTTTTTGGTGCTAGTAAGAATTTATCTGGTTTGGAGAATTTGGGTTTTGTTTTTGGAGCTAATACTGCCAGTAGCACTAAGTTTAACTTGAAGAGCAAGAATGGTGATCAAACAAGTAAGAGCAGCTCAGTGTTCTACTCAAATGTGTCTTTCAAGGAACCTGAATGTAGTGAGATCAATGGTAATTCAAAGTCGAAACTGGAATTTGAACAGAGGAAGTCTAGGGGCAATGTAGGACAACCACAAGGTGATGAGGTCAATAATTGCTCAAGTGAATCTCATAAAAATGAGCAGTCTTGTAGTTTCCACTTTGAAGAAGTTACCAATGGAAGTACATTGCAATCAGATAAATTGAATGCTAACTTTATGTTTGGTGCTAGTAAACCTAACTTTGACTTAGGAAATGGAGTGTGTAATAAAGATGAAGCATACAGGGGGGCACAGTATCAGGGTCCAAAACTGAATGGCACATTTGTTTTTGGTTGTGGCATCAAAGCGAAGAACAAAGTGAATGAGGATGGAAAAGTTGGTGAAGATGAGAATTTTAGTAGGGAAAAGATCCCAAATCACAGTGGTCGTCGGAATGCCCAAAAAAGTGACTCAGATTCTGATGGGAAGCTCAAGTTCGATTGTACTAGTAGGAACATTGTAGGCACTAACTTACCAAAAAACCCGATTTATAAACTGTCTGATGAGATGAATTCATTGAACATTGGCCAGCCAGCGCTGGTTAATGGTGCTGAGAAGACCAATGGTTCGAATGTCAACATCCAGAATGTATTTGTGTTTGGATTTAACCAAAGTACTTCAAATGTTTCAACTGAAAATGGTGTTTGTAATTCGTGTGATCTTCCCAAGGATGTCAATTTAAAAGATCCTGTTAGTAGCTCTGGTTTTGATACAGCTGATAAAATTGATGGAGAATCAAATGCCAAGAAAGCTTGTGCATCTGAAATTGTTGAAAATTTTGCTAGTTCACTAAAGGGCAGTAAGGACAAAAGGATGCCTGGAGAAAAAGTAGATACAAATTCTAAATTTGGTCTTTCCAGTGAGCAAATAAATTCAATTAGCTTCTCAGCTGGAATCTCTGGGAAAGAAAATCAGCCAATAAATTTTAATAATGAGTTTGGTGTCTCAAATGAATTGCCACAGAATCGTCTAAATAGGGACATGGAGAGGGATAAGATGCCCTTTCCATCATTTACACCAGAGAGTTTTGGTTCTCAGCGCAAAGTTGATACCCAGGAAGCACCTTCTGTCCATCAAGATGAGAAGAAAGAAGAATTCAGCTTTCCAAGCACACCATTTATACCTGGGAAGTCCTTTTCTGATTTTAGTGCATCCAATTCAAGTAAATCATTTTCTTTTACTGCTAATTTATTTTCCGGAGTGAATGAAAAGTTGGGTGGTGGAAAAAGTAGCAGATTGAGGGACAAAAAAGTGAAAAAGAAGAAGTCAACGAGGCAAGAAACCTTGGTACAGAGGTTAGCTAGGCAGACTGATCTTTCTAACGAAAACAGTTCCACACACAATGATCAGTCTCCTGGATATTGTTCACCTATGGATTTTTCACCATATCAGGATACAAATTTTTCTACTTCTGCTGATAATTCTACTGGGGCAACTGAAACCAAGGGGGATGTGGTTGCTAACAAAGACACACCTGTCTGCAATGACTCCCACAAGAAATGTGAAGAAGGAAATGAGAAATTTTCTGGGACTGATTCTGGAAAGGACTCTGATACTCGGAGAGATTTTAGTTCCTATACTTCGCCTTCTGCTCAAGATGGGTTATCATCCATAAGGCGTCAATATAGGAAAAAATACAAATTGAAAGTTGATAGTGGTTCAAACAACTTAAATCACAGAAAAGTCGAGTTTTCCACTGATGCAGTTCAACATTTTTCCTTTGGTAGCAAAAGTTCAGCAGACATCCCTAGCGGAGTTGGATCTCATATGAGAAATCAAGGAATACACGTGTCTAAAGTGGACAAAGACCATGGAATGCTGGGGCTCACTGACAGTGAAGCCTGTGAAAAGTGGCGGATCAGGTGCTAATATCTTTGAGCTACTCTTTGGTGAATTGCCATGCATTGTCATGATTTCCTTTGAGCTTTCGGTTTTGACTTTTGCTGCATGGTTGTGTTCTGGCTTTTTCTGGAACTATCACATTCTGGCATTTAGCATTATGAACTTGTCCTTCATATTTACAATGATTTTGTCTGAATCAGGGGAAATCAAGCCTATAAGGCTGGAAATCTTTCGCAAGCTGAGGACTTGTACACTAAGGGTATCCAATCGGTCTCTGCTGCAGAAACTTCAGGCTCTTGCCTGGAGCCTCTTTTGTTATGCTACAGCAACCGAGCTGCCACACGAATGTCACTTAGAAGGATGAGGGAAGCCATCAGTGATTGTGCATCTGCAGCTGCCTTAAACCCTCATTTTCTTAAAGTAAAACTAAGAGCAGCAAAGTAAGGTTTCTACATGTGGCATGTGATGTTTATATCATGAATATTACATATCTAACACTAACTGTAACTACCTTTTCATTAAAAAGACACCAATGTTGAAGACATAATTGGATAAATAGAACTGTACTCTCTCTTGCAACTCAAGCTTTTATATGAGATGGCCATATACTCCAACACGATATTAGCTCCGACAAAGGTGCTGGATTTAATCTAGTGGAAATTTTTTTAGTATGGAGAAAAATAGAAATTGAGGGTTATTGATATAATTAGGTGTCTTATTATCATCATCTGATTCAATTTCCTTATTTTGGACAGAAATCAGTTGATTGTTGGACCCAATGCAGTGTGTTCTTTTATAAGACTGTCATCTTTTCCTTCATGAGTGGGTTATTTGTTCACAAACTTATATATCTTGACAATCTTTGCATGCCAGTTGTTATCTCGTTCTTGGTGAGGTCGAAGAAGCAATTAAGTATTACAACAATTGCTTGGAATCAAGAATTAATTTGTGCCTAGATAGGAGAATTACTATTGAAGCAGCAGAAGGCTTGCAAAAAGTACAGGTGAACAATTTTTGCTTTTCCCATGGAGTTGATGCTCCCACCAGTTCTAATGCTTACCTATTTCTTTGAACGGCAAATCTTTCCGATTTTACTTATTCAAAAATGATGTTGACTATATCTTTTTATGGGATTAGACTGGATATGTTGTTATTGTAGACTACTACTTTTCTATGCGGCCTTAATCTTGGCATAAATTCTTCACATTTAATTACTCTACTTATTCATCTATGAAGAACTTCCCTAACTGTAATTTGATTCTTACTGTTAAACCTTTTTTATTTTTTGAAAATGGTGATTGTTTCTATTATCCGTAAAACAGTACTAGTTTGACTAGAATGTTAATGAAAAAGCTTACTGTTAAAATTTTTATTAACATTCTAGTCAAACTAGGTTTAATTCGATGGGAGAATGTTCGTGGTGTTGTCATTTACTTGTTTTAGAATAGTGATGATATCTGCTTAGCATAAATTTGTCTTTTGGAATGCCTGAATATGGATTAAGTGTTCAATTAAAAGATGCTTAATTTCTAAGATTGGAAGCTATTGAAAAGAAAATGGTATGTTAAGTAGAGGAACATAAAAGATTTTCATTTTTGAATGAATTTCTCATTCTGATTTTGCTAAGAGCCCATTTAAGGAAATAACATAGCTTCTTCGTATTCATGCTTGAAACACCAGTTATGCTCTAGGAACACAAAATATTTATTGCTGACCATAGCATTTGAAAGGCTGATAAACTCCACGCTAGGACGGAGAATGCTCTCAGACACGGATTCTAAACACCCCTCTGGTGGTCTTACACCGCCAGAGCTGTCTCTTTTTCTTTTTTTGTCCCTTTCTATCCATCCCTTTTCTTCTTTGAGATGGACAGTGGTATTGCTTTTCGAATTGTGGTGGTGGGGGAGGCTTACGACATACACCGTCGTCAGCAATGGGGGAGTGGTATGAATGTGCGGGGAGCACTAGACTCTCAATGAGGAAAATGGCACATAGAAAGGGTGCCCTTTTATGGCTTTGCAGAAGATTTTGTTCAGCCTCTGACAATCGGGAAAGAGCTTTAAGTTCTAGAAATGCAGGGATGTCTCAAGCTACATTTATTGTTCTCAAAAGTTCAATAAATAGGGAAGATTTATATCAGTCGTATCTGCCAACAGTCCTAACAAATTTGTAATAGTTCCATAAAATACTTTTAATGAGGGGCTGGGGAGATTTGCAGGAAAAATTGAAGGCTTCATTAATGTATTTGCTCATATAAAGGATGAGACCATCACTAATGGGATCTTTATAAGCAAAATCTTTACCGGAAAGGGAAATTAAAAAGGGCTATTACAAATAACAAATAGATTATAGATTCAACAAATACGAAGTAAAACTCCAGAGCAGGAGGAGAATGCTTTGTTTTGTAGATGTTTGGTTGGAAGATTCACGGGAGGAGAAGAAACCCCTACCCAAAACGACATGAGGAGATGGACAAGCCACACCTGGTCCTTAACTTCCAGGCTTATGATATGAATGGCTTCCTTTTTCTCTTTGAGTTCCAGATGAGAAGACACTGAGCATATCCTCAGGGGTGAATGGAGACATGGTCAGTATCTAGACCTTGAATGGTGGTCGCTGACAAAAGGTGCACTATCGGATACATTTAGGCTTGATTGGTTCTGGATCGGAGTGATGAGCCTTCCCCTGCATTTATGGAACTCGAAGACGATAAAAGAGATTCAGTATGCATGTGGCAGATGGTTCGAGAATGAGGAAGAAACCGAGCTAAAAAACCACATAAGATGGGCAAGAAATAGGGTGATAGGGTGAAGGAAAAGATTCCGGCGACTATTGAAGTAGCCAACGACAATCTAGTGTGAGTTACTGGCAACATATCGGAAAAGTCAAAGAATCAAGGCCGACCAGAGGGGGGATGGAAACTGACCTTAGATGGAGTCAAAAAAGAGGAAAGTATAGCCTGAAGAAGTCACGTGCACATGACTTTTTTGAACCCATAGGCACATAGTGAGAGGCCCAAAAATCTCGCACGTGAAATGAAGTAGAGTGGGGCATATGACCTAATTTCTGACGGGCCTACAAATGGTCTCATTATTGACTAGCCAAATGAAATTTCTCTGAAGCCCAAAGATCCTCCCTATGCAGCTACTAAGTCAGGCCTTGTTAAACGGAATTTAACATAACTATTTATTGAGATGATGATGGAGAGGAGCTTCTCAAAGGCTTGTAATTATGTAAATTTCGATGAGGCAAAGGAAATTCATATGAATGTGGGGAGGAAACTTGTAGTTTGGCGAAGTGAGGCAAGAAGAATGCCAAGATTCAGTTACAGAGGACAAAAGAGGGGGAGGCTTCGACTATGGGAAAGGCTGCTGCAAGCAAAAAACAGAGAACAGAGGAGGAGATGGATTTCTCCGATGCTATGGTGGTCATGTACGCAGATGCAGAGCCAATTCCAATTCAGATTGATAGAAGCTCTCAAGAGGGGATGTAGGAGCTACTGCTTTCGAATGGGTCCAAAAACATGATCAGTTTGAGCCAGCACTTCGGGATTGATCTCAAAGAAAGTAAAAAAGAAGCATATTGATTAAGCTTGATCAGAAAGCAGGAAAGGAAAAGAAGGCAGTGTAGGGACAAAGGATCAATAATGAAATTAGTACTGTCCCAAAAGAAGTCTGAAATCTAATTTTTGACATGAACTTTAAAGATGGAGAACCAAGAACCAGTGGGAGAATTTTAGCTCTGAAACAAAAATGAGAGTGAAATTTCTTTTCTGCAAGGGGTTTAAATGGGGAGAGTAAGAGGGAGCTTGTGTGGATACTGCTGAAGCAAGCGCCTAGTGTGTGCTAATGTACTAGTATTGGTTGAAACTAAATAGAGTAGTCTCCTGGAAGCAGTAAACATCAGCTCCTCTGACCAAAGAATTTTAGCCTCTGATCAAAGAATTCTTTGGCGAATTTGAGGATATTCTGATGAATCCATATAGGGATGAAATTTTAGAAAGCTTAAACTTATGTGCAAAGAGAAAGAACTTGGACCGGATGGATTTCCAATGGTCTTCTTCCAAACTTTTTGGAATTTCTTAAAGAAAGATCTAATCAATACTTTTCAGCTTTTTCACTCCAATCAAATCTTTGATAAGAGCTTTAATGCAACTTTCATTGCATTAATTCCAACGAAAGCTGGAGCCTCCCACCTAAAGGATTTTAGACCAATTAGCTTAGTAGGGGCTGTCTACAAACTCATTGCTAGGTCTTTGGCTGCAAGATTGAAAAAGTGGTGGACAAATTGATCAACAAATATCAAATGGCAGGCAAATCATGGATGCTGCGCTCATAGTTAGTGAATGTATTGAGTCCAGAATAAAGGAAGGACATCCGGGCTTAATGTGCAAGCTGGAAATACAAAAAACTTATGACCATGTAAATTATTCCTTTTATATATTCTTTACCAGATGGGATTTGGACGTAGATGGTTGAAACGGATTGAGGCATGCATTAAAATTGTCGGGTTCTTTGTGCTTGTAATTGGAGAACCTGTGGGGTTTTTTGAATCAGAGAGGGGGACTGAGACAGGTTGACCCTCTATCCACCTGCCTTTTTATTATGGCAATGGAGGGTTTTGATTCTATGAATGAGGATTGCAGCACAAAACAGATGGAATTAATGGCTTCAAAGTGGGGTGGGGGTTGACGTGGGGTGTGAGAGAGAGAGAGAGAGAAACTAGTCATGTGCTTTATGCAGATGACACCATCATCTGTTGTGAGCCTGCAGCAAAACAGATCAGATATATTAGGGTGATAATGACACTGTTTGAGGCAGACTCCAGGTTGAATGTGAATTGGGGAAAAAATAACCTCTTGCCCGTGAATGAAGTCCCTCAGATTCAACCATTAGCAGGGATACTGCGATGTAGTGTGGAGAAAATGCCTACCACCTATCTAGCCATGCTAGCATGGCTAGCAGTCACAAAGCCTGGGAAATATGGGATGGCAACCTGGAGAAGACTGAAAGGAAGTTATCTAGATGGAAGGCTCAATATCTTTCTCTAGGAGGAAGATTGATTCTTATAAACTCTGTTCATGACTATTTAGCCACTTATGTGTTGTCTCTATTCCCAACCAGCAAAAGAAGTGAAAACATTGGACAAGTTAAGGAGAAATTTTCTATGGCAATATAACAGGGATGGAAAAGGCTATAGTTTAGTCCCTCTCCAAAAAAAAAAGGCTATAGTTAAGTAATTTGGAGGACTGTACTCCTTAGCAAAGACAGAGGAAGGCTGGGAATTAGAAATTTGAGATTGCAAAATGACAGTCTGCCAAAAAAATTGGATTTGGAGGTACACTGTGTAGGGAAATGCTCTCTGGAAAGTGGTGATTAAAGCTAAGTATGGTGAGTTAAGCCCTGGGTGTACAAAGAACACAGTTGAACCTTATAGTGCAGGAGTATGGAGAACAATCAGAAGCTTGTGGTTCCAAATGGAGGCATGCTAATTTATCAAAGTAGGAAGTGGCAGTAAAACTAGATTTTGGATAGAAAATTCCCTTTCAGGGATCTCTTCCAAATTTGTGTGAATCCTGATGTTAATTTTAAGTGATTGTTGGACAGAACAGGGATGGGATGTAGTTTTCAGAAGATTTCTCAATGATAGGGAGGTGGAAAGGGTTACAGAGTTACCAGGGAAGTTAGGTGGAGTGGGCATAGACAAAATTCCAGACAGGATGCTATGGTAGTGTAAAAAGGATGGTCCTTACTCAGTTAGCAGTTCTTGCAGAAGCATCAATGGTACTATGTCTGGAAGGGGGACATCCTACAAAAGTGAAATACTTCAACTTGGCTAATGATAAAGAGGGTTTGCTTATCACAGGTCGTCCTACACTAGAAGGGTAGACAACTGGTACCTAGATGCTTTTTATGCAATTTAACAGGATACAAACAACCACCTTTTCTTGCATTGTGATTTCACCAAGCAAATCTGGAATTTGTTCCTTAGCATTTCGGATCTGAATTGGACAAAACCAGAACATACATCAGAGATGTTAAACAGCTGGGTAAGGAGAGGAAGCAGCAAGTGCCAGAGGAGATGGTGGAGGTTAATACCATCAAGTATATGGTGGTCAGTTTGGAAGGGAAGGTACGGGAGATTTTCTTGAAGATAGATCCATTTCCATACACAAGGTCAAATGGAATTGTATAGTGTCTTTACTTCTGTAAGTTGGTTTGCTTCCCTCAAAACATCTCTGATTTCTTAACATATACATGTTGGGACAATCTTCCATCTCTCCTTTTTTCTGATGCATTGGCCACACTGTTCTGCATTTTACAATGCCTTCTATTCTTGGCCTCACCCATCTGACTTTCTAATTGCATGCACATTTCCTCATCATTCAAAGTTGGAGTCTCCTGTAATGAGTTGCAATGGGTTCTGGAATTTCCTGACAAATACATCTAATTGAGCAGATCATTATCTAATGGCGACATTCCACCTGTGGTTCTTATGTGATCACCTACAGGTTGAATCTAGTCTAGGCCTTCTTTGTTGCCTCCGTCATCCATATGTTGCTGTGGAAGGCCTCTTTGAAAGAGGCTCCAAGTTCCCTTGCGATGCTATTCTGTGGTTCTTGTTCTCTTGTGTTGGCTCATAGATAAACATTGCTATTTTGTGGGCTATATTTTCCCAACCTCCTTTGTATGTAGATTCCAGTGTAATAATCACAAATTTGCTTTTTCCTTGAATGGAAATAAAGCCGATGTATCTATTGTTTTCATTGTGTCTAAGAGAACAATAAAATTTTGAGAAGTGGTTCTTTAAGTTCCATCTCCTAACTTTTTTTTTGGAGAGAGATAACATTTAAATTTCATCTCCTAACTACTTTCCCATGTTTGTTTGATGCTTCAATACTTAATGAAACTAACCGCTTCAAGTCTTCAATGCTAACCTTCACCCCCCTTATTAAATTCCAGTAGCGCTCAATCTGTTCATACCAAGTTTATGCACCGCATTTACACCGAGTGATGTCGTAAGATTTGAAACCCATATTATAGAATATACTATCTCCTTCCCCACCTCCACCCAAACATTGAAATAGTGCTTGCGATAAGTTGTCAGAGTAGGCCTTTAGAAAAGGAAGTGAAATCGACTTTGGGTTAAAGTTGGCTTGCGCGAAATCAGGAGGTTCATTTAAAATTACATACCCAATGAAATCCCACAAGTGGGAATGTGGGATATGGAGAGGGTAGAGTGTACGTAGACTTTACCCCTACCTTGTGGAGGTAGAGAGACTGTTTTTGAAGGACTCGATGCTCGAGTTCAACAAATCAAAGTAGGTATGAAAAGAAAAAAACGACTAATAAGGTAACATGGCAACTAATAAGGAAACAGTAACGAAGGCAAAATAGTGCAATAAACAAAACACTATAAATAATTGATGATGATATTAATCAAAAGTAAGACACTACAAGTATAAGTTGGTTCTTTTATAATGTGTTTCGTCAAACTGGATAAATTTGGAAAAATTATATGTCCAATTTTAAACGTGTATTTCTTAAAAGAATTGAGATAAAATCCTTCTCCTGGGATAAAATACTTGGAGAAGGACAAATATGTAATTTTGTTGTTTTAGTTCCAGGATTGCACCTAGAGTGTGCTACAAAATTAATATTATCTTGGTGAACTTCTGATTGGGTTACTTATTGGTGGCAGAAAGTATCTGAATATTTGCATTGCTGCGCTGAGCTTTTGCAACAAAGAACTCCAGATGCAGCAAAAAGTGCACTTGGAATTACCAATGAAGCCTTGTCTATCAGCTGCTATTCAGAAAAGTTACTTGAAATGAAAGGAGAGGCTCTTTGCAAGGTGTGTTGTAGTTCTATTATAAATTTTGAATGTCTTTTTCTTTTTAAACTACGTAATTATAAAACATTAGAACTTATAGCAACTTGATTCTGAATTCTGTGTGTTATTACTGTAATATTCTACAGCTGCAGATGTATAGTGAAGTGATTGAGCTGTGCGAAAATTCTCTTGATATTGCTGAAAAGAACTTTACTTCTGACTTCATAAACTTAAATGGTGTCGATAGCAAAAGCTCCTCTTTGATGCTCTGGAGATGGCTCCTCAAGTCCAGGGCATACTTCCATCTTGGAAAGCTTGAGACGGCCCTTGACTTAATTGAGAAACAAGAGCAAATGGTTTCTGTTGGGAAAAGGTAAACCTGAACTTTCAAGAAACGTGTTCAACTCTCGTCCTCCTCTTCTTGATTTCAGGAATGATATTGAGTAATTTGCTCAACCTTTCTGTAGATCTGGAATCACGACCCAGGAATCATCATCTCCTCTGGCAGCCACCATTCGTGAACTTTTGCGTCGCAAGGTATTTACCCGTTGTTTTAGGATTCTATCTGGTCTTATGGTTGCCCAAAATTATTGACTATTTGTTCCTCTCTTTATGGTTGTAGAATTCCACTGGTTCTTGTTAGTGTTTTTTTTCCAGTTTGATTCTGTTTCAACTAGCTTTTCTGAAGTAGTTTATTGTTTTCCTCTCTAAAACAGAAAGCCGGAAACGAGGCATTCAAATCTGGAAAATATATGGAAGCTATTGAACATTATACTGCTGCCATATCCAGCAGTGTTGAGTCGCGTCCTTTTGCAGCTATCTGTTTCTGCAATCGAGCTGCTGCTCACCAAGCTCTTGGTCAAATTGTTGATGCCATTGCAGATTGCAGTCTTGCCATTGCTCTTGACAGGAATTACACAAAGGTTTGCTAACATGCTCTAAGAAGACTTTTGCTTCTCTCTTTCTAACTATCTTCGATAACCTTAAGTAAGTTCCCCTCCTTAAATATGAAACCTTAAATAAGATGTCAGAAAGGATATTGTAAACAGGAACTTAATAGATCTGGATGGTTTTACAATATGTTAAGCTGTAATGAATCAGGAAGAGTAACAATGCTAGTAATCTTGAGGCCTTTGTTATGTTTCCATGTCTTACCTTACTAGACTTTGTTTATTGGAGTAAGCAGTCATCACTCCTATAAAGGAGCAAGTATTAGGATTAGAGAATGAATACAAGCTTCAGCAAGAACTTTATCTGTTCCAGCATGTGTGTGTTGGGTTCTATGGAGAGGAAGGCCTTTTTGGTGCAAAGTCCATGATGAATATGAGATACACAAACTGATAGACGTCATTAACTCATTTAACAAGTAGTTTCTTTTGTATAGAGGTTATCCCCTTTTCTGTTATTTTAGCATTTTGGGGACTGCCCAACCTTGTACTTCTCGATCACCTTCTTAGTGTCTGGTTTTATCCTATTTATAAAATGACTTGTTTACTGATCAAAAAAATTATTGTTTTGAACCCACGCCCCAATCCCCCCCCCCCCCCCCCCACACACACACACACAAAAAAAAAAAAAAAGCAAAGAACAAAACTAAATGTCAAAATTAATTTGAAAGGAAAATAATAGGAGCGTAGGATTTTTTGCCAGTTGCTGTCAGGTTCTGTATTCCAAAAGGCCAGCTTTGTTCTCCCGCCCAAAATCACCAAAAGTAATTTTAAAAAGTAGAAGTCGACTGTAAGCCGATGCTCTACATCACTTCCCAACTGCTGATGTACTTAAAAGAAAAATATTTTACTGCTACTGTTAGCGGATTGTTTGAATGGGTGCTCCATAGATTCTTTCCTTGTGGGGCGACCATAACTGGTGTAAGAGCCTGCTGGACAATTAAGCTCATAAGGCCATACCTAGATTTGTATGCACATTCTCTTTCCTCCTGAAAGTTCTCAACTATAAAGGAGAAGTAGAAAAAGAGGACAGCATTATATTTTAGATTTGATTTAAGAATTGCCTTTTTTATGTAGATTTTCTTGTACGAATTTTCCATGGGGTAGAAAATGCGAGAGATTGGTAAACTTATTTATCCTGTAGCAAGTTTCAGAAAAGCACACTTTGTTGTCCTCTATTAATAATTTCCTAATTCTTATTTTTAGTAGGTCATGTGATATCATTTTTATCATGTTATTTTCACTTTTTTTCCTTTAAAAAATATGAATCTGTGTCTTAAAAGAAACAGCCAAAGTTCTCAGCCTCTGCATCCACAGGGCTTAGAATAAAAGCAATTAATTGTAGCTCCACTATTTAAACACTGGATCAACACATATAGCAGATTCGGGAAAAGAGAACAACAAAACAGCCGAAGATTTTTTCTAGATACTTGACAATTTCAGTTAGGTTGACATGCACCATCACTTTGTGGAAAATAGCTTGTAAAATGTAAAAATGGTGATATTTGTGGAAGATGTGGTGTCAGTTAAGTTTTCTAAGTCCCTTCCAGCTGTAGTTTATTGTGGATGCTCTACTATTGATTTACACCACACATTTGATGTTGGTATTGCTATAGGGAGCTGCTCCTCGAGATTGTAACATTAATATACTGTCCATGTTGTCGCAGCCATCCTAGTTTTTGTGTCTGAAGGGGACTTTAACCTGATCTGCTCGGTCTTCTAAATTTGGCAGGCTGTTTCAAGGAGGGCTACGTTACATGAGATGATTAGAGACTATGGGCATGCTGCAAATGATCTTGAGAGGCTGATATCCCTTCAGGAAGCTCAATCACAAGAAAGGACTCGACAATCTGAGGCTCTGGATAAGTCAAATGGAAGCAGTGCTAAAGAAGCAAAGCGAACTCGGCGGCAGCTTTCATCAATTCAGGAGAAGGCTAAAAGAGGAACGCCGTTGGATCTTTATCTTATTTTGTAAGTTCAAATCTCATTCCGATTACCATTGATTTCCTTCATAGATATGATTTTGATAAACCGAGAGACTTTTCAATGAGAATAAATGAATTGAAGGTGACTACATGAGGCTTGTCATTCTTTGCTGTTATTTGGCATTCCATCCTTTCCAAGTCGAATGTCCTTGTTTCTTCCCTGTCCCTGCATTACATAGCACTCTCAAATGGATGTTTTCAATTGATTGTACATGGAAACTTTGTTTGTCTCATATATTGTTCACTTTTTCAGGTCTAATTTTAGCCAAATTTTAAGTGTACTCTTGCATGATCCATTATAATAGTCTCTATTATAGTACTAATCCAATCACATACAGTGGTGTTTGGAAGAAGGAACATTGTGACAAAGCATTTTGTGTTGGGCCTAAAGATGCTATTTTGTGCGATGATAAACAGACCTTTGTACCATAGACCCAATACCTACTGGCTATTTGCAGCTTTATATCTAGTCTGAAAATGCATATTCTGCTTTTATGTGGTTGGTGCAGTACTTCCCTGATACAGAGTGTGCATTAACTTCTTGCATGTTATGTAGTATTACCTTGCTTTTCATGTAGAAATTTCCTCTGTTAAAAGTTGACTATTTGAATCTGAGAAACTTCTTGTTCTACATTGAAATCTACCGGATTCACATGGTCAATATTTCTGACTGAAGATCTTGCATCTGGTAGATGATATCCCGTGTTGTGTTTAGCTAGAGTTAGTGTATACCTCTTGGGTCCTTTGCTCCCTGAATATCTGTGAAATTTTCTTAATTATTTATGATATTGCTGACCTTAAATTCTCTTTGGCAGGGGAATCAAGTCATCTGATACAGAATCTGACATCAAGAAGGCATATAGAAAAGCAGCCCTCAGACATCATCCTGACAAGGTCCAAGTCGCATGCTTTATAGAGTTCAGAGGTCGCATGCTTAGTTGATATTGTACGCCTTAATCATTATATTGTTTATGTAGGTGGGTCAAATTTTGGCAAGGAGCGACGCCATGGAAGATGGAGGGTTGTGGAAAGAGATCTCTGAGACTGTTCGCAATGATGCTGATAGGCTATTCAAGTTGATTGGGGAGGCGTATGCAGTTCTCTCAAATTCCGATAAGGTACACTATTGATCATATGCTTCTCCAGCACTATCATCTTAATAGCTTTGCAAGCTGCATGTGTATGCCATGCAGATTTAGACTTCAACATCCGGTAGAATATTATTGATGATTAGATCTATGTCGTAATCTTTAAAAATGTCGCACAAAATTCTAAGTTTACCCAAAGTAGCTGTATTATATGTAAACTGCCATGTTAGGAAAGATGTGTGTTTTTGGGACAAATGAAAATTGGTAAAGCTAATTGGGAGAGAGTTTATTGTTTCTCCTGTGCTGTGCTGGTTGGGGTCTCCAAAAATGCTTCCGCACCCGTGTCAGATCCAACTACTTTTGGAGGATCCAACATGCCTCCTGAGCTATTTTTGGAGGGCTCGAGCACCATAGCTCCTGTGTGGTAAGTTACTAAATTTTATTTCTGCATTGCAGCGTGCAAAGCATGATTTAGAAGAGGAAATGAGGGATGTTCAAAGGGAAAGCGCAAGATACAGCGGTTCTTGCAGACCTTCTGGCTCTTACTCATCTCCATTTGAGAGGACCAACTCGTCTAGAAGACAATCTAACTTTTACAGTTCTCCATTTGGTAAAAGTAGTAGTAGGTACTATGGGCAAGAGTATTGGAGAACCTATGGAGAATCACATCCCAGATGGTAAAAAGTTTATTCATCTTCTACAGAGTGATGGTGCTTGCAGCCCTGCTTCTGATCATCTTGTGTCTATTGAGAACGAATTAGATCAGGTTATTCTCTATTTCTCAATCTTTTTGCTTCTACATAACCAAGGTCGAAAAGATTGAAAATGAAGGATTCCTCGAAAAGTGAAGGATTAGTAATCCTTTTTAGAAATCAAATGGATTCGGTCTTTAAACTATGTCATCGACTGGTGACCTGATCTCGCTAAGCAAGAACTGCTATCGACACCAATTTTATCTTAATGTCCAATTTGCCCCTGGACATTCTGCCTAGTTTCCTTTTTCCAAAGATGAAGCTTTTATTAGTTTGGCACCTGCTTGCCCCAATGGAGCTGTTGGAAAATTTAGCAAAAAAAAATATATATATTTATTTTTGCCTTCTAGAATCGAACTTTACCTAGGAGTTTTGCTGCGCAAATTGTAAATTAGTCGAGATGTGTACAAGTTAATCGGCAGATAAAGGGAATAAGATGAAATTTTGCTCATGTATATATCAAAGTGGTTTTTGTTATTAATTACACTTATAGTTTATTTCTGTCTTTTTATTATTATTAAGTTATCTCATATATTATTAACTATTTTCGTTTCTTTTTCTCTCTCCGAGTCTGTTTGGATGGATTTATAAGTCAAATTAATACTCATATTAAAGTTCGATTATATTCGGATTCATGTTGCATAATGCTCCATTTGGGGAGTATTAAAGATTTTTTTCATTTTCGAGATTCGAACTCGAGATCTCTGTTGAAAGGAGGAGTAGCTCCATTTGCTGCACCACATCCTTCGGTGGATAAGTCAAATAAATTTAAAATAACTCCGTGGCCAAGAAGTCAACAATATATATTAAGGTTGACTAGTACAAGTAATATTTATATAAAATCTGCCATTTTTTTGAAAATCACTTCACAAAAATTTGAAAATTTCTCCGGCAAAAAAAAAATGTCTGGTTACCCTCACAATCCCTCCGGGTACAATTACGGCCAACAACCACCACAATCTCAGACGTACTCCTCCACTCCATACAGCGGTTCAGCTCCACAAGTCCACAGCTCATCTTACGGTGGTTACCCAGCTCAGTCGGATCCTTACGGATCTAACCCGTTTTCGTCTCTGGTGCCGTCGATTTTTCCACCGGGAACCGACCCGGCTGTGATGTCTTGCTTCTCAATGGCGGATCAGGATGGTAGTGGGTTTATCGATGATAAGGAACTGCAGAAGGCACTTTCTTCGTGTAATCAGAGCTTTGGATTGCGAACTGTTCATCTGCTTATGTATCTATTCACCAATACCAATATCAGAAAAATTGGTAAAATTTTACAGTTTTTTCATCTCGATTAATTAATTTTATAGCCAGTTGTTAATTTCCATTTGTATAGATATTTGATTAACTTTATTCATCACGATTTGAATTAAAAAAAAAAAAAAATCATGATCATAAATTTTGAAGTTAAAATTTGAAAATTTAAATTTTTCATGCATTTTACTGAGGAAATAAAATTAAAATTTTGTGAGTAAAAATTTAAAAAATCTAAAAAAGGGACCCAATTTTTTGGAACATGAAAATAGTTGATAGCATTATCAAATTTCATTAATAAATAGATATTTAATAATAAAAACTACATCAAATTCTGGCCTAGTATTGGTTCATTTTTTCCAAGGGTGAAGTTATATGGTATGTTCAAAATAATGTCAAAAATTAATAAACTAATTGTTTCAAATCATTTTAAATTTTCAAGATTTTTTTTTAATTTTGATTTTTAGTAATAATTGTTTTTTAAGATTACAAATATTTTAATAGAGTAAATATCTAAGAAAAAATATTCTTAATTAATATTCTTTAAAAAAACTTATTTAAATAGGAAACACGACAAATAATTTGAGGTCACTTTGAGTAATAAAGTTTTGCTTATCAATTTTATGCTAAAAAGGATTATGTTATATATTAATCTTAAGGCCATTAGTGGGGCCTTATAAACGCGTATTGACTAAAAAAAATACTTTTAGATAGAATTAGAGTGTATGATTTTTAATTATTTGTTAATTCACATTTCTCCTCTTACCCCTTGTTTGGATGATGGTTTTTGATGGTATGGTATGGTATGGTTAGTGAAAGAACCATGTTTGTTTTGATTGTTTCTTTAGTTTCATGGTATGGTATGGTTTGGTTTCATGGTTTTGTAACCATGAAAACCCTCACTTTTTTAAACCACCAAATTGGTGGTAACTCATTGTTTACTTATTTTTATTTCCACTTATACCCTTATTTAATTTTAATAATCCTAATTTACCCTTTTATTCTTTATAAAACTTTACCCTAATATCTACCGCACAATTCTACGCTGATTTGAGTCATCTCAATTTTGAAGCTTCTTCTCCATCTCCTGTTTCTCTCCCACGTTTCCAGCTACAACAATTTGAGGTTCGTGAAATTCTTTATTTTTTATTTGCTTTGACGTGATTAGCTATTGATGAGATTGATGAGAGATTTTTTTGTTTCTACGTAAATTTCGGTTCCCTTGATTCCAATCAGTGATTCTACTCTAAGCAAAATTGATGTGGTGTTCAACGTTACAGCAATCTGATTCAGTATATCTGGCAATGTGCAGGATTTTGGATTTTTTCATGACATGATTTTTTTTCGATTACACAGGGTTTACATTCAACATAGTTTATCTCACCTTGTTGATTATCTGACCAACCCATTTAGCATCTCGAGTGCCTAACATTCCCAGATTTTTTTTTCTGTTAAATCTAGTGCCATAAGCCCCTGTTTGGTTATTGAGCAAACAATGGAACTTCTGGTTTTTCCCCCAGTTGATGAGACTTTTAGCCTGTCCTAGCTGCGTAGAACCAAAGCAGTTGGCGTTATAAGGGTTAAAAACTGGTTGGTTATGGTTTTGAATCTTGAAGATTTGGAGTTTGTGTATGAGTTTTTCTTATTCTGATAGGGATATAGTCATCAAAGAAGCTGGAGAATTCATGGTGTTCTTTTTGCAGACCACTGACTTGGGCAAGAAAGTTGATAGAAAATAGTTTTTTTGTACAACAGGCAACTTTTTCAAAAGAGTATGGGGTTAATATATAAACAGTACATTTACATATTAATCAAGCTCCACATCTCAACATATAGAAGATGTGAAAAGCTAGAGATATGGGAGTAATTAAGCCGACAACAAGAATCCTTAGAGGAACGTGCCTATGGAGGATAAAACGGATAATATATTCAGTATAATTTTATTTATCGAGATGAAAAAAATAGTGTGGATACAAATATTAAAGAGGAGCTAAACTTTAAAGTATTTGGAGTTTGAAATTCTAATATTTGTAAGTTATGGAGAATAGATAGATTAGTTTTTATAGAAATTGTGGGGAACCTACAAGAAAGTAGTTGAACAATAGTAAGAAGATTAGTTCAATAGAAAACATAACTATAAGTTTTAATTTGAATTCAAGAAGTCCAGTTACATAAAATAATAATTTTAGTACAAACATTTGGGATCGGCCCAAAGCAAGTGTGTTGTACAAATTGGGTTATAGATCTCTCTGTCTCTCTATTGTGCAGAGAGAAAATATGTTACTTTTTCGAGTAGTGATATTTTTTTCAAATTAATATGTTACCTTGATATTTTTTATTCTTTTTGTTGATATGATGGTCCCTTTGATTAGTACCCAAGTGGCGAGAGATTAGGGAAAGATGAATAACAACAATTCAAGTTCATACTTTGTTACTTTCACGCTATTTTATCTTAGCTTTTTGATCTTATTGTAGATGGCTGATCAAAATAATCAAGATAGTAATTACATATTGAAACAAGTGAGCTCTATAGCTTCATATGCAGCTGTTATGGTAGTTATTTGGTTTTGGAATTATACATATGAAATTGAAATGGATCGACGCACGATCACATAAGACATAAAGCTTGAAAGAGAGAAAGTTAGAGATGAATTATTGAATCACCTATTTTCCACTAAACTTTGTCATAATATAATAAGAATGAGTCCTTCGGCTTTTACTGGATTATGTAAAATCTTAGTTAAAGATGGAGGTCTTAGACCAACACTTCAAGTTACAGTTGAAGAACAAGTTGCAAAAACACTTTATTTGTTAGCACATAATGTGACAAATCGTGAGCTATCTTTCATATTTCGACGCTCTGGAGAGTCGGTCAGTCGTCATTTTCACGTTGTCCTACGAGCTATCTTGAGGTTATATGAGGACTTTATTAAACAACCTGATGGCTCCCATGTACCTCCTGAAATTGCTAGTAGCCAACGTTTCTACCCATATTTTAAGGTAAGCTCATTTATTACACTATTTATATTTAAACAAAATCCAAGATTATATTGTTAATTAATGATTGTAATATCAGGATTGTATTGGTGCAATTGATGGAACACACATACGTGTTAAAGTTTCACCAAGTGAAGCACCAAGATATCGTGGGAGGAAAGATTATCCAACACAAAATGTATTAGCTGCATGTACATTTGATTTAAAATTTACATATGTGTTAGCTGGGTGGGAAGGGACAGCATCTGATTCAAGAATTATGAAAGAAGCACTAAATAGACAAGACCCACTAAAAATTCCAGAAGGTATATATTATATATTGGGCCTTTTGGCTCTTTTTTTTTTTAAATATAACATGAAGGGTATTTTCGTAAATTTATAAGTTACAATACAATACCATACCGTCAAATCCAAACAACAAATTATCATTAAACAATAAAAACCCATACAGTCAATCCAAACATTGTATGGTATTGTACTGTACGATACCATACCATACCATACCATACCATACATTATGAAACCATGGCAAACCACCATCCAAACAAGCTGTTAGAATAATCTCGGTAGATAAATAGAACAATGGATAGTTGGTGTATAAAATTTGCGGAATAGTGATAGTTTAGGTAGTTAAATAGAACGACGGAAAGTTATAGTATGAGACTTGTGAAAATTTGATAGTTTAGGTTTTTTATTTTTTTATGATAATAGGAGCCCATAGCCGCTACCCTTTTGGATGGGCACAGAGTAAATCCCCGCTCCTATGCAATAGCTCGTAAACCACATAGTTTAAGTATTTTTTTTACCATTAAACTCTTTTAATTATTATTGATGATCAAACCTTTCTTTTCTATGGAAGCAGGTCCCAAAGAATTCACTGCAGTCTACTATAGTCTTCAAAACTGGAGGGTGAGTTAATGTTGAAATTCTCATAGTCACCTTTTCGGATCTATGTTATTCGGACTCTTAAAAACATCGATCGATGCACGTTAAATTCTTCAAAATAGCGTATTTTTTTTATGATAGACACGAGTGTGACTACATTTTTGGAGAGTCACGAGCAATATAACTTTGGATTACTTTGTGTATTTACTTGCTTCTCAAAGTTGAGAGATGTGTTTCTTTATATGCTATATCTTATTACTACAACAACAGTATACCCAGTGATCTAGGGAGGGTAAAATGTACGCAGACCTTACCATTATCTCATAGAGATAGAGAGGCTGTTTCCGGAAGATCCTCGTCTCAAAATATCAGGCCCCATAAGCAAAAGATACTAGATATGAAAAAATAGAAAAAAGAAAAACGACTAAAGTGTGAAGCAAATGGCAGAATATAAATACAATATGCTATATCTTATTGAAACTTTATTCTATGTAGGCAATTTTTGAGAGATTTGATAAGGATAGAAGTGGAAAAATTGATTCCTCTGAATTAAGAGAGGCCTTACATAGCCTTGGATATGCTATATATGGTCCTGTTCTGGAGTTGCTGGTTTCCAAGTTTGACAAAACTGGTGGAATGAATAAGGCCATTGAATATGATAACTTCATTGAGTATGTTTCCCCAATAATTTATCACTTTTCTAACATTATTTTTCTTCTATTTTTACTAACCTTAGTGTTTTTTCCTTTTGTTTCATGGGCTTGATTTAGGTGCTGCCTCACTGTTAAGGTAAGCTTCTTTGTCCCCATTCCATTTCATCATCTGTGTCTTAGTTTGACGGATTACATACTTGAGATGGCAAAGAAGAGTTTTGAATCTTTCATAAAAGGTGTATATAACATATCAAAAATACCCTTTTATATCTTATGGTGTTAAGACATGCCATGTCATTCTTATAAGAAAGGTTTGTCAAGGGTAAAATGAAAATGTTGATCTCAAACTTTAAGATCGTAGAGAAACATTAGAATCTTGTCATTTTAAACGAAAAGGTTTACACTTTATACAACAACAATACATCAAGTACAATCCCATAAGTGTTGTTTGAGGAGAGTAAAGTATACGTGGACCTTATCCTACCTCGTAGAAGTAGAAAAGTAGTCACAAATGTATATAACATATAATAAATAATAAATACCCTTTATATCTTCTGGTCTTAAAATATGTCATGTTATTCTTAAAAGAAAGGTTCATTGAGGGTAAAATGAGAATGTCGATCTCAAACTCTTTTTTTGCTAATCGAGAAATCCATGGCCCGACCTTTGGACCAACCACAGCCTTCTAAACTCGATGGATAATGGCCCCGCCCCTCTACCCTTCTCCACTTAAATATCAAGCTTCACCTTACATGGTTTGGGGCTTGAACCTGTGACCCCAGCTACAAATGCTCCACCCTTTGTCACTTGAGATGGGCCCTTGGGGATGTCAATCTTAAACTTTAAGATCATAAAGAAGACTATTGAATCTTATCATCTTAAATTGAAAAAGTGTATATAAATATCAAACATATCCTTTACATTTTAGGATATTAAACATGTCATGTCATTCCTATAAAAGAGGTTCACGAAGTCAATAACTCGATTCTCACAAAGTCATGTATATTTGCAGGGACTGACAGAGAAATTCAAGGAAAAAGATACTACATATTCTGGCTCAGCAACATTCACTTATGATTCCTTCATGCTGACTGTTTTGCCTTTCCTCATTGCTTAGAAACATGTAAAAATTTTACCTTGCAATCATTAGTGTACTTATCCGCAGCAATCTCTCTATCTTCATAAGGTAGGAGTAAGACCTGTGTACACAACACCGTGTTACGGGGTATGTTGTTGTAATTGTCATACTGGTGTTGATATGACCTTTTCCTCTTGTAATTATTATTAGTTTTAATTTGTGTTTTGACACAATTTGCTTCTTATCTTGTGAGAGCCAACTTTTTAAAGTGCTCAATGGTAAAATATGTGTTGTTTTGTAGTATCAAAATTTATGATATGTCATTTTGATATATTGGTCTTTCATTAGCTACCATGTACTGATGTTCAGTAGAAAAAAATGGAATAATGTGTAAATTAGGTGTACGTTACAGGTTCAAACCATGTTGATCGCCATACATAAAACCTTGATAATCCGTTAAAAGTCAATCTTCGATACCTATGTTTCATTCAACATGATCACGAACGAATTCAGAGAATATGCATACATAGAACTAAACAAACCAACCTTATTGTTGTACCACAAATGAGCCAAAGGTTCTCTATTGTCTAATTTTACATCTGGCTGCTGCAAAAATGAAAGCCAAGAGTTAAAAGGGGATTTTTGCCACAAGTTTGGTGTTTGCATCACTTCATCTTTTCTTCCTTGAACAGAACATGACGATTCACACGAGGATCAAACTTTCTAAATTCAAGCTTCGTCTGATTCGTTATAAGTGACTTGGTCTTCTTCTTAACATAGAAAAATCCAGTTCCAGCAGCTGAAACAAGCCTCACGAATAGAGCGCCAGCCTTCTTCTTGTCACCCATTAGCTTATTTGGACAACTGAAAAGAGAATGAAGCTTTATTTTTCCCTAAATGGCTGAAAAACTACAATTATCACAGGTAAGTTTAAACTTATAATTAAATCTTCAGTTTGGAGATGGTGGTTCTCAATGGTTTAGGTTTGGTATTCTGACAGTGACTCGAGGAGCTACTCGAGTATTGATACAACAACATAAACAACTATGCCTCGGTCCAAGCAAGTTGTGGTCGACTACATGAATCCTCACTGGCCATGTTACACCATTTAAACTCATCTTATGACCGCAAAGTCTGTCTAATGCCTACCCTTAAGACCTACCATAAACCCTTGGAGCTTAAGATAATGGGCAAGCCCCTTTATCCTTCACCACTTAGGTTTAGTTCGCATAACATCAATATTATGCAAATACAAACAGAGCTACTTGAGTGTCCATGGCCAGCTTAGTCAATTGTCGTTAGACGTTCCAAAACATGCCTACCATATATCCAGACATGCACAAAAACATGTTTGAAAACTTCTCTAGAAACTCACAAAATAACAAAACAAGCCTAGCATTATAGCAAAGCTGTTTTCTAGTCCAAAAAAATGAGTTTCTCTCCTACACATTTCATCCAACGCTACACCTCTGCAGAGGCAAAGCCAAGATCTGAACTTTATAATCTTTGCATTGTAGAACAACAACCTCACCTTCTGAAGTTAATTTTTGTACACGTTTAGTGAATTTTCCTAGCATATACATCGGGTTTAGACCAAAGCTACTGGATTTTGCCAAGCTGATTCTTTTAAAAGTCTACATCCAACACTATGTCTCAAGGCAAATCCAAGATTTGAACTTCATGAGTTTTGCATTGTAGAACAACAACCTCACCTTCTGAACTCATCTTTGTACACATTTAGTGAATTTCCTAGCATATATATCGAATTTGAACCAAAGCTACTGAATTTTGCCCAGCCAATACCTTAAAAGCCTACATCCAACACCATGCCTTGCGGGAAAATCCAAGATTTGAACTTTATGAGTTATGTATCATAGAACAACCACAAGTTCTAAACTTAACTTTTGTACACATTCAATGAATTTTAATGCATAGATATCGGGTCTGGACCAAAGTCACTAGATTCGAACAAATACCTTAAAGCCTACATCCAACACTATGCTCTCAGCAGCTATAATTCCACATAAACACATATAGGCGGTGGCAGAGCCACATAGTAATCAGGGGTTCATTTCAACAAAAAATTATACTATAATTTTTTATGTATATATAATAAACATCGAACCCCTCTTCAACTAGTTTGTATGTTTACTCCTTAAAATTTTGAAACCCCCAAGGAAAATGTTGGCTCCGGCTGCGGCACCACATATAGGTAGTGGCGGAGCCACATAGTAATCAGGGGTTCACCTGAACCTCCTTCACCAAAAAGTTATACTATTTATATATGATAAAAATAATTTTTAATCTTTTATGTCCATATAATAGATATTGAACCTCCTCCAGTTAGTTCGTGTGTCTACTTCTTAAAATTTTGAACCCTTAAAGAAAATTATGGCTCCGCCACCGCATATAGGTATATGACCACTAGGACTAAAAACCCAATTGTTCAAAGATATGCAAAGACTCTAACTTTAACATGCAGAACTTGTCGTTTTTATAAATGACTCCAGGCCCATTTTCAGCTCGCCTTAACTAATTCCACGGGATACCTAACACCTTCTCCTCCAACCAGCTTAGTTTCTGAATTAATGTAAATTGAAATTCACAACAAAATGCCATTTTTTCTTCAAATAAAAAAAATTCAAGGATAGTATGATAACTTAAGGGAAGAGATACACTTACATTAGATGGAGCCGTCAGCCAAAAGATCTAAAAACTAAAAAAATCTAAAACCTAGTGACACTAAAATATATACATTGGGCTAAAAAAGCAACTCTTTAATAAATGACCTTTTCTTGTTTAGTCATTTGGCCAGGTGTATAAAAATAGTACTATTAAATAGATTTCATTAATAATGATAAAATTAATAATGTAAGGATGAGTAATATTTCTATTAATATTTGATTTATATCATTTTAGGAGAAACTATGTTTTTAAATCATGTTAATGCATGTATTAATAATATCAATGTTGTTAATACAAATCTGTTTTTTCGAAAAGAAGTCTTTTTCCTCTCATGAATTTCTTAGAATCTTTCGTCCATGCATATATTAATTAGTTTTCTAATGAATATATTATTTTTAACGACCCTGGCAAAAAATAGGGCTAATTCAAATATATACAATAAATTAATTAGATTACAACAAATATAGTCATGCTTTATTTACATAAAATATAGCGTAGAAAATGTACGGTAACTATACAATATAGCTTGCCAAAAGTTATAGAAAGTATACACCGATTATACAATATAGATTACTTATACATGAGGTATACACTGAATATACATTATGACACCCTCAAAAACTGAATATAGCTCGATTATACATAAAATATATACTGACTATACATGACTATAAAGCGAATGATCACCATCTCAAAAAGCTAAATATAACTTGACGATACATTAATATACGCTGACAATACATGTTTATACAATGAATGAACATATTTTTGTCAATTATTTTGTTCGAATGACCATCTACGGTAATTATCCCAAAAAAATATTGTAACTTAGTTACTATTTGCAACAATATAGCAGCCCATTAACTTAGCAGGCCCAAAAAAGGCCCAATAGAAAATCTTTTACAAATACAAATATACAATTCCTAATTTGCCTAAAACCCCTGCCGCCATTCTTTCTGAAGCAAATTCTTGAAGATTTTCCATGGGAAAGAAGAGAAAACAAGCAGAAACAGAGGCTGTGGCCAATGAAGAAACTGCAATTGAAAGGCCTAAGAGAACTCTTTTAGGTTTTAAAGATGGTTCTACTGAAGAAAAGAAAGAGAGTTCAGTAGTTACTTTTAGGAATAAAGAGAAAGTTTTGGTTACTTGTTCTCGTCGTATTAGCTACAGGTTCGTGTTTTTTCAGCTTTTTAGACAAAAGGGTTGCTGTAAATGGTCAAAAAGATTAATATTTGTTGATTTTGGTGTATTTTATGTATCAAAAAGATTGGTTTTTGCTTGTTAGTCAAAAGGGTTGCTGTAAAAGATAAAAAGATTGATTTTTGTTGATTTTGGTGTATTTTAGGTATCGGCATTTAATGTTGAATTTGGTGTCCCTTTTGCCTCACTGTAAGAAAGATAACAAGGTGGAATCTAAAGATTCTAAAGGTGCAACATTGAATGAGCTAGTTGAGTTGAAGAGCTGTTCGTCTTGCTTGTTCTTTGAGGTATGTTGCTGGTTTCTTTTTCAGTTTGCTAGTGAAAATTTTATTTTGGTATTAATTGAGCTTGATGTATTTTTGCGTACATTACAAAGTTAGGGTGTATAAGAATTATGATTAATACGGTGGATAAGTAATGTCATCATTGATAATGCTGATATAAGTTATGCCGAGATTATTTCTCATGCATGGTTTGGTTTTGGTTTGGTATATTACAAAAAGCATGCCTAATATAATATCTAAAAAAGTATTTGTTTTCAAAAATACCATTTACAAATACGGTGTAAACCATGTGAAAAAGGTTTTGAGGGACAATTATGTTTTTAATGATGCTAATCCATGCAGTAGGATCTTGAATTGCTAATACCATGGCTTACTATGTATTAGTTATGCATAACATATACCAAATAGAGCTTACCTATGTGTTAGTTATACATAGGTTGAAAAGGTGCACCAAACAAGATATTAGTACTACACAAATCTAATGGCATAATATTATTGTTCATTATTCTTACTCATGTGCTCTCATTTTTTATGTACTGAAAACAATTAGCCTGATTACATCACTTGTAGTTACCTTTTTGCAATTTGAGCGTGACTTCATATGAAGTTTCATATTTCAATTTCTGCTCCTTCTTTCTTTGTTTTGTATGATTGGTAATTTTTGTTCTCTTTTACCCTCTTTGTTAAAAATAATTTAAACCAGGCATTTTGTTAAACCACCTTTACTCCAAAGATGCATATACAATGTGAAGTTTTGGATACTCCTGGTTATTTAAAAAAACTTTAGGTTCTTCTTGGTCAAGCCTGCAACTATCTAATATCAATTGGAGAACTCATGTACCAGTCAATGTCTCCAGTTCTAGATGCACCTAATCAAAACATTAAAACCATAAAAATAGTGTTGCTGAAGCATTCAAAAGATGGGCATACATGTGCACCAGGTTCATTTTAAGGTCATTACCAGTGTGGACATTCATTATAAAAAGATTAAACCTCTTCCATAGCCAACCAAATATTCACACCACTGTTTGCCTTCTCCACCATGGTGAAATCATCCGCAAAATGCATTAGAACAGCCATACAATGGGTTGCCTTATGGTCAGATGTGCAGGTTTTGAAGGACTTTTCTTTTAGATCGAGTAACCTGGGGAAGAATGAAATATTACGCAAGTTCATTTTCTCAGGTTGGAGGGGGATGTCGTCTTGAAATTGCCTCATGGCAGATACTGGAAGCGCTTTGAGTTGTTGCAGAGAATACCATAGGCATATCTTTTTGGCAAATTGAGTCTTTATGACTTAAATGTACTAAACATGTGATTAATGAAATTGTCTCTGTATCTGGTTTGGCTGTAGTGAATAGAAATTCTGCTAAAGGACATTTTTGGTTTTTATGCATTTAGAAGCTATGGTTTCATCACTTCTGTTTTTATCAATAACCTATGTTTGGTTTTATATATGTTCTATTTTCTTATTTTCAGTGCCGGAAGGGAAGAGACCTCTATCTGTGGATGGCCAAATGCCCCAATGGTCCATCTGTGAAGTTTTTAGTCAATGCAGGTAATCAAGTAGATGCTTGTTATCAATCATGTTCTGATGTTCATGTATAATTGGGATGCGATTGATATTGTATGTCAACTGAAAATAACTATTTCCGCCTCACTGATGATATTCTCTTGAATGAGGAAAGTTCCAACTTATTCTACTTTTTCCTTTTGTTTTTGAAGTGCACACGATGGAAGAATTAAAACTTACTGGAAATCACTTGAAGGGTTCACGTCCTATTTTGACTTTCTCAAGCAATTTCGATAAACAACCTCACTGGAAGCTTTTGAAAGAAATGTTCATGCAGGTATTTTGACTTCATTCAGAGCATTAATCACTCCTCATAACTAATTGTAGACAGTTGGTTTGTATAGTAAACATTAAGTTATTTTCTCCTCAAAGGAGGCTGAAGCAGAAAACCTCGTTTTACTTGATTATTGTTGTTTGGTCTACTTAAGATGCTGCTTTTATTGAGAAAATTTGGCTGTTGTAGTCATATACTAGCACTTCTTCGATTTCCACTCCTTTTCCTCTATTGAAGTTTGTTGCTTGCAGTGACTCTTCATTGTGTTCTTGCTATTCAAAGTAAGTGATGGTTGGAGCATTTTCGTAAAAAAATTAATTGTTGAATCTGATTTATTTAGAGTTTGAACGTTCAAATGCTATAGTTTATTTGTTTAGGTTGCATTTATCATCCATTATGTGATTCCCTCTTGTAGGTTTTTAGCTTTCTCGTGACTTGACTATTTAACTATCTGTAATGACATTCTAACACATTCTTTTTCTTTTGTTTCATCAGATTTTTGGAACCCCAAAGGATCACCGGAAATCTAAACCTTTCTATGATCATGTTATTGTGTTTTCAATTCTAGATGACCACGTGTGGTTCCGTAATTACCAGGTTCGTTACTACTCATACCATGCATTGCCAGTGTTGCTTTCTCTTGAACAAACGAGTTCTTTGTATGGTCCATCTCTTGGTCATATCAAAGTGTTCTTCAAGTTTTTTTCTTTTGTCCTCCAGTAGGGAATTTCTTGGGGTTGGCTATAGGTTATTCAACCCTCATCTTTGGAGTTCCGGCTATGTGAAATTATTGCCCATCTCCATTCTTTCATGTATAGCATATATGATATCTAAAGATATGTAAAAAACAACACGGGGGAAAATTTGATGACCTTTTCTATGGTTCTAAAGGATAATATAATTACTCGGTCAATATAAGAAGTTCAGAAAAACAAATATGGAAAGGAACAGTGAGAATATGTAGCCCTTAGTCCTAAATGTAGGAAGTAGAAGTGATACGGGAGATCATCTGATAATACTAGCTCAAAATCCATGGATGGGTAAGTTTTCTGCCATTTAACCCATATTATTATTATATTTCTTTCTTGGGGGAGAGGATGTCCATAGTTCTCCCCTCAACCTCCCGATCAAATTTTAGTTGGTCTGTTTGGTGGTAGGGTAGAAATTGCATTCCGAATTTCTGCTGACTTACCGGATTTGATTTCTTTAGCTATAAGGGGAAAAGGATGTCTACTAGAAGTATCATTCACCTCAAAGCCTTCTATTATTTCTTTTTGCACTTGTAAATTAAAAAGGCTACTGTCATTTCTTAAGGTTCTCTTTATATCTATACCAAGTATTGTAACCTTTTATCAATTCACTTCTTGACTTTCTGGAGCAGGTATCATGTCCTAATAATGGAGCATCACAGAAGATAGACCGTGGGGACCTGGAAAAGATGACACTTATTGAGGTTTGTAATCATACTACAAACTCCTAGAGAAACCATCATGTTTGATCTTGAAGGTGTGTATTCATGTATCTAGGTTGGTCCAAGATTTTGCTTGAACCCAATTAAGATCTTTGGTGGTAGCTTTGGAGGCCCTACCCTTTATGAGAACCCATTTTACGTTGCACCAAATCAGGTAATATTCATTCCTTGCTCCCTGTTCTTCTGCTCACCAGCTGCTGCTGCTGCTGCTGCTGCTTTTCCTGCGAGCAAAGATCATGATCGATTTGTTCGTTTTTGTATTGTGAAAGAACCAACTTTTAAGTAATATTACTAAAGTTCTTCTTTTCACATTGCTCCAGATACGATCGCTAGAGAAAAAACAGAAGGCTGGCAAATATGCAAAGAAAGTCAAAGCAAAGACCAGGAGAAAGATACATCAGTTGTCTAATCCTATGGAGGTGGATGAATTTGCAGATATGTGGAATGAGTGACAAATCGTTGGCAAAACACAAGTGTACTCCAGGGGTCCAAGACGACGAACACATGCCCCATAAGTTTTGTATTGCTAGAATTATGATCCTTTTCAAACATTTGAAGTAAACTATCTCCTGGTTTATTCTTCCTAGTAAGAATGAATATTAGCAAAATTATTACAGGGAAGTGTAAGAATGCCCCTTCATTTATGGTGCAATGAGGAGCTACATGCCTTGCCATTGTCTGTTAGTGCACTCTTCCCAGGATTGAACTTTTAGGTTGTGTTAAATCCACAGAATACATTATGTAGTTTATTGGATTGGTTGAAAGAAATGTCTTTTGGGTCCCACGCCTTTCGAACCGAATCCTACTGGAGACAAAAGCTTGATATTTATGAGAAGGGTAAAAGGGCGGGCTCATTGTTCAACGAATTTCAACTCTTGTGGTTATATCAGATCCATATCAATCATTTCAAGTCTAATATATGATTTGAATTTAATCATCTCAAAATTGCCCCAAAAGTAGGCAAACCTATGTGTCATGGGATACACAAACTATAGAAAAAGGGTAAGTTCGATGCATTAAAGCTCTCGTTATGCGTAGGATTCGAAAAAGGGTTCGACTACAAGGATTTATTGTATGTAGCTTTATCTTGTATTTTTGTTGGAGGTTGAATCCAAGATTTGAACCGTAACCTCCTAGTCACATGAGTAGCAACTTTACACAAACTATCAGTTTTGCAATTTTGACATTTAGCAAGTTTTTAACTTGAAGCAAAATTTAATATAGTGACGAAAAATTTGAACTTTACTATCATAATTTAAGATAGGTTGAATGTATTAAAATGCCTTTGTAATTTTAATCATGTTAGTTAAAAAGTTGGAACTAAAAAAGAAATAATTTTTAAAACGGATTAAAAAAAGTAAGACGGACAAAATAAAACAAAGAGAGAAGGGAGTATTAGTGATTGATTGTTAACCATATATAGTTAAAGCTATTACATATGGTACATACAAAAAGTGTAGTCTGTTTGATTACCTTATTTTGCAGAAAATGATTTTAAAAATTATAATTAATTTCATAATTTGATTTTGTAATTTATAGGTCACACATATTTATCCAATAAATAATTATAGTCAAAAAAATTTACATCAATAATTTTCTATAACAACATTTCCGATAATGAATAAATTTTATTATATATGTAGAGAGAGATTTTGTATAATGACATTTCAATATACCAGCCAAAACATCTCGTGACAAATAGAATCGTCAAAATGAGTCCGCTCAATGTCACTCAGCCAAGCTTTACGGGCCAAGAAATTTGGTTGGTTATGTCGGGCCAGCTCTTCATTTGGAAGGGTCTACAAATGTTCAACCCAACCTAACTCTAGAAGAGCAGCGAGCTGAGGTGGCCTAGCCCTTCTTTCTCTCTCTTTTTTTCTTGTCAAACTTTAGTTTTGCTAATATATTAAGTTTTCAACACGTTTAAAAAAATTATATGAAAATGCATAATAATTATAATCATAACATGCATTATACATATGATTACCGATTCTTTTAATTACAATTATATATCTGAAATATATAATATCAAGAAAATGAAAAGATTATCAAATCAAATGTGGTAAACGTTGATGTCGTTTCAATAATTATAGCAAAAAATATTAAAGAAAAAAGTAATAATAATATTTTTAATAAATAAATAAATAAATATTTTTAAAATAATCTTGTAAATTAAAAAAAAAACAAATAGGCCTTACAACTTTAGTTGTTTTAATTCAAATCAAATATAAGAAAAATTATGCGGATAAACAAACATACACTAGTTAATTAATAGTTGTAGTTTGAATTAATTACATCTTGCAGCAAACATCTAACTGTAATTACAGTTTGAGTTTTGTATAATTCGCGCGATTTTATACGAACACTGTGCGCAATTGTACAAAAGCTGTGTACGAATCAAATTATATAGCGAAATATACATACACTGTACAAAAACTGCGAATTGTATAACGAATCATACAAACATATACAAATGTTGCGCAAATTATACAAGTGTTATTATAACTATAGCTACGAAATATAATTACTCAAACTATAGCTATGTAACATAATTAGTATATTTTATGTGACTATATGCAAAAATTCCTCTTAAATATACACTTTTGGCCCATAGGCTGATCCCAGTCTATCCTCGATAACGACTCTTGTCACAAATAATACCATTATTATAGAGAAATTTGACTTTATAATAATATACAAAGAGCATAGATTGTACATAATCTGATTATATATCGAATGTAATCTCATATACAAGGTCTTAAAAGTATAAACGTACCTAAACTTTTCTTCACCCTCTCAAAATTAAAAATAGAGAAGTTATTTTCGAAAAAAATATATATCACTAAGTTTAATAATAATCAGACCAAACCATTGCCTCCATCAACACAGAAAGAAACCAAAGCTTTTGAGAAAAAAAGGAAAAAAAAAAAAGTGGTCACTATAGCGCACGTTAACCAAAGTTAACACTCCCAGCGCACATTAGCATATACCAATGTCTTCACCTCCTCTTCCCTCTTCTTTCTCGTTACACTCCTTATCCCTCTTCTTCCTCTTCTTCTCTTCTTTTAGGGTTACGTTTCTCCCTTTTCTTCTTTACTATTTACTGCGAATTTTCTCTCTTCAAATTTGTTTTTTGCTGTTTTTTTCAATTCCCCCACCAAATGCTTGTTCCCATTGTTGTTTTTACAGCTCCAAGAACGTAATTTATGGACCCAAAGAAGCGGTATTCGTACTCCAATCTCTTCAATCTAGAGGTATGGTTTGTGGGTTTTGCTATTTTTGTCAAAAGGGTGTGTTGTGATATGGAATTCTCGGTGGTTGGTGTCAGTGTTTAGGAGAATTTTGTTGGTTAGGGATTTTTTGATGGGTTCGAGAAAGTTGATTTTTTTGTATGTTTGGAGTGATTTTTTTGTGATTTATTATGGGTTGTGCTTAACTCTCAAAAGGGTGTCTGGTGATAGTAAAATCTTGTTTGTTTTTGTTTTGTTAGTGTTATTGTTGAGGATAATTTTGTGGGTTAGTTGATTGAGAAAGTTTGTGTTTTTTGCATGTTTGTAGTGATTTTTGATTTATTCTGGGTTGTGCTTAGCTCACAAAAGGGTGTCTGGTGATACTAAAATCTTGTGTTTTTTTTTTGTTTGGTTAGTGTTAGTGTTGTTGATAATTTTGTGGGATTATTCATCGAGAAAGTTTATGTTTTTTTGCATGTTTGGAGTGATTTTTTATTTATTCTGGGTTGTGCTTAGCTCTCAAAAGGGTGTCTTGTGATATTAAAATCTTGTGTTTTTTTTTTTGTTTGGTTAGTGTTAGTGTTGTTGATAATTTTGTGGGATTATTCATCGAGAAAGTTTAAACATATGCATGTTTGGAGTGATTTTTTTGATTTATTCTGGGTTGTGCTTAACTCTAGAAAGGGTGTCTTGTGATATTAAAATCTTTGTAGTTAGTGTTAGTGTAAAGGGTAAGTTTGGTGGTTAGGGATTTGATGGGTTAATTCATCGAGAAAGTCTTAGCTTTTTGCATAGTTATTGTGAGTTGTGCTCAACTCTCAGAGGGGTGTCTGGTGATACTAAAATCTTGGTGATTATGGTTAGTGTTGAGGATAATTTTGTGGGTTAGGGATTTGATGGGTTTGAGAATGTTTATTTTTTTTGCATGTTTGAAGTGATTTTTGATTTATTGTGGTTGTGAGCTCAAAAGGGTGTCTTGTGATATTAAAGTCTTTATAGTTAGTATTACTGTTAGGATAATTTTGTCAGTTGGGGATTTGATGGGTTAATCCATTGTGAAAGTCTTAACTTTAAGCATGTTTATTGTGAGTTGTGCTCAGGGTGTCTGGTGATACTAAAATCTTGGTGGTTAGTGAGTGTTTAAGGATTATTTTGTGGGTTAGGGATTTGATGGGTTTGAGAAAGTTGATTCTTTTTGCATGTTTGGAGTGATTTTTGATTTATTGTAGGTTGTGTTAACTCTCAAAAGGGTGTCTTGTGATATAAAAATCTTTATAGTTAGTGTTAGTGTTGGGATAATTTTGTCGGTTAGGGATTTGATGGGTTAGTTTATCAAGAAAGTTTGTGTTTTTCTTTTTGCATGTTTGGAGTGATTTTTGATTTATTGTGAATCATTCTCAACTCTCTAGAGGGTGTCTACTGATACCAAAATCTTTTATTTTTGGGTTAGTGTTGGTGTTGAGGATAATTTTGTGGGTCAATTCATCAAGAAAGTTTTGAATTTTCGCATATTTAGAGTGATTTTAGATTTATTATGAATTGTGCTCAACTCTCAAAGGGATGTCTGGTGATACTAAAATCTTTTCTTTTTCTGGTTAGTGTTAGTGTTAGGATAATGGGTTTGAGGAACTTAAATTTTTTTTGCATGTTTGGAGTGATTTTTGATTTATTATGTGTTATGGTCAACTCTCAAAAGGATGTCTATGATGCCAAAATCTTTTTTTCTTCTTCTGGTTAGTGTTAGTGTAGAGGCTAATTTTGTGGATTAGGGATTTGATGGCTTAATGCATCGAGAAAGTTTTTTTTTTTTGCATGTTTGAAAGTGATTTTTGATTTATTGTGAATTGTGCTCAACTTTCAAAAGGGTGTCAATATTTAAGTCTTTATAGTTAGTGTTGAGATAACTTTGTCGGTTAGGGATTTAATGAGTTAAAAAAGGTTAATCTTTTTGCATGTCTGGATTGATTTTTGATTTATTGGGGGTTGTGCTCAACTCTCAAATCTCAAAATGGTGTCTGGTCATACTAAAATCTTTTTTTTTTCTGGATGGGGTGGGGTGGGAGTTAGTGTTATGGTGGAGGATAAATTTTGTGGGTTGGGAATTTGATGGGTTAATTCATGGAGAAAATTTATGTCTTTTTCATGCATGGAGTGATTTTTGATTTATTGTGGGTTATAATTTTGTCGGTTAAGGATTTGATGGGTTAATTCATCAAGAAAGTTTTGAATTTTTGCATGTTTATTGTGATTTGGACTCAACTCTCAAAAGGGTGTCTGGTGATACTAAAATCTTGGTGGTTATTGTTAGTGTTGGGATAATTTTGCCAGTTAGGAATTTGATGGGTTAATTTATCGAGAATTTCTCAACTTTTTGCATGTTTAGAGTGATTTTTGATTTATAGTAAAGTGTGCTCAGCCCTCAAAAGGATGTCTGCTGTTACTAAAATCTTGGTGGTTAGTGTTAGTGTTAAAGGATAACTTTTTTGCATGTTTGGAGTGATTTTTGATTCATTGTGAGTTGTGCTTAGCTCTCAAAAGTGTGTTTTGTGATATTAAAATCTCTATAGTTAGTGGTAGTGTCAGGATAACTTTGCCGGTGGGGGATTTGATGGGTTCGAGAATATTTTAACTTTTTGCAAGTTTGGGGGGATTTTTATTCTATTCTGAACTGGGTTTCTCTTGGAATTGCAGTTCGGTTCTCAAAATGGTGTCTCGCTTTATTAAAAATTCTGGCACATTAGTGTTGCTGTTAGGACATTTTTTGGGTGTATTCATCGACAAAATTCATTTATTTTGCTTGTATCTAGAGACTTTTTATTTATTTGAGCTGGGTTTTCGTGGAATTTCAATTGGGTGTTGTGGAACTTGTGAATTTTAATTGAAATGTGGTTTTTGACCCCTTCTGATTTTTCTTTTTTTGGGGGATAGTCTTTGATTAACTTCCAGCTGCCCCAACTTGATGATGATTTTGATTATCATGGTAATAGCAGTCAAGACGAGAACAGAGGTAGCCCAGGTAGGCACATTCTTTCTTGACTTTGCTTTTGCTCCCTTTCTATTGATTTTTTTTTATTTGAGTGATGAGTAAAAAGTATTTATTACTACTAATATTATTTCAACAGAATGAAAATCCTTTAGTAAGCAAATGCACACTCTTTCTCCTATTACAATGCAAATTTTACTTAAATGAAGCAATGAAAAGGTAAGCTAATGCAGTGTTGTAATAATCAGTCGCATCTTATGTTGGTTGGTAGGTGGAGCGACCGGAAACCATAGTAATGGTACAATGTCTGGTAGGGAGTCAAAGAGAAAAAGACGGACTTCGTATAGTAGTGATGAGGACGGGGACAGGGACAAAGCTTATAATACCTATATTTCTGAGGAAAAGTATAGAACAATGCTGGGAGAACACGTTCAGAAGTATAAGAGGCGGCTTACTAATTCCTCATCAAGCCTTGCAGCTACTCATAATGGGGTGCCTGTGATGAAAGGTGGTGGAGGTTCAAGAGACCAGAAGTCAACAAATGATCATAGAGGAGGAGCGCTCAGACTTGCCTCTACATCAGAATTTTTTAACAATAGTACTCAGAGCTTAGGAAACCATATTCAGTCAGATTTTCCAGGACCATATGGTGGTGATAGGTTTGCCTCTCTGCTTTCACTTAATCTTTTCAAATAGATGTTGAGATATTTACCCAAGTTGTTTTGGATTGTTAATACCACGCCCACCCCCCGAGCGTGTCGCCTAACATTTGGAAGTTTTACAGAACTATCTATGAACCTGCTTTCTTGGATCTTGGGGAGGACATCACATACAAGATCCCTCCACCCTATGAAAAGCTGGCAACATCATTGAACTTGCCAACCATGTCAGATATTCAAGTTAATGAAATTTACCTCAAGGGTACACTTGATTTGGAGACTTTGGCTGCAATGATGGCTTCTGATACAAAACTTGGACCCAAACGTCAAGCAGGAATGGGTGATCCCAAGCCACAATTTGAATCTCTTCAGGCACGATTGCGAGCCCAGCCGGCTAATAGTGCCGGTCAGAGATTCAGTCTGCAAGTCAGTGAAGCTGCATTAGAGGCTTCTTCCATCCCTGAGGGGGCTGCAGGTGGTATACGACGTTCTATATTGTCAGATGGTGGTGTCTTGCAGGTTTATTATGTGAAAGTGTTAGAGAAAGGAGACACCTATGAGGTCAGTAATTCTCTTTTGTGTTTATCTCATAGTTTTATGGGCATTTAGTCCTGTTGCTTATGTCTGAATGGTCACTTGGAGCTGCAGATTATTGAACGTAGTCTGCCTAAAAAGCCAAAATTGAAGAAAGATCCTTCTGCGATTGAGAAGGAAGAAATGGAGAAGATTGGAAAATATTGGATAAACCTTGTCAGGAAAGAAATACCAAAACATCATAAGACATTCTTTAATTTCCACAGGAGGCAATTGACTGATGCCAAGCGTATTGCAGAAACTTGTCAGAGAGAGGTAAGTGCGTCAGAAGCTTTTTTTTTTTTTTTTAAATGTTGATACTTTTTTCCTATTCAATACTGGATCTTGTATGAACAAATTTGTATGTGATTTTTCATGTGACTCTGCAAGTTTCCACCACTATATGTCATTTAGAATCTTACTTGAGTTGTGGGTTGCTTCCTTTTTTTCCAGGTGAAAATGAAAGTTAGCAGATCACTTAAGGTGATGAGAGGTGCAGCACTTCGTACAAGGAAACTTGCTAAGGACATGCTCGTGTTTTGGAAGAGAGTTGACAAGGAGATGGTACTTAAATTCTACCTTTTTATATTATTTCATTTGAACCTTTTGCTATTACGGTATGTATGAAAAGTTGCTATTCAAGAGCAACCTGAGCAGCCGGAGAGGAGGGAGGAAAAGAAGAGTCAGCCGTGGTTACCTGCATCCTTAAATAACCAAATATAGCTCTATGTTTTGATGGATTTAAGACTATTACTGCATTGTATGTGCATCTTAACCTCTACTATCACAGAGAAGGAATGGAAGGTGATCTGATATATTCACCTTATCTGGCTCTATAGTTCTGTCCCTATTTTATATGATATTGTTGCTGTAAGAGTTCTGTTGCAGTCAAGTTTTTGGGTTATATGTTGGTTTAGCTACTAAAACTTGCAATGGAATATTGATACACTTCTGATATAAGAGAATATATGTTTATCAGGACCCGTAAATATTGTTTTTTTTTTTGATAAAAGTAAAGGTGTATTCTTCAGCAATAAGGGAGTGCTGGCAACCTTCAAAAATATTTACAAAGCTAGATCAGTGCAGCAGTGTTAAAGAACTGCTGCTCCTAGAATCACAAAGAAGAAAAAAATTCTGATACCTGACTAGCATCCACTGTCTCCTCCTCTTTACACTAAAAATAAAAAGTCCCCATGCACCTCCATTTGACCTTTTGCAGGGATTCTGTCTTGTTTTCCATGTATCTGTTGTTCCTCTCTCTCCATATAATCCACCAGATACATGAAGGAATCATGTTCCACCATCTCTTCTGGGATTTGTTAGCCCCACATCTGTACCAGCAGCTAAGTAATTCAACAGTGTGCTCCGGCATTGCCCAATTAATACCTAGTCTACTTAGAAAAATGTCCCATAGCTGTGCAGTGAAACTGCAATGGAGAAAAAGGTGATTGTTGGTCTCTATTGCTTCATTACATAATGAGCATCTGGAGACTATCTGAAATCCTCTTCTGTGCAGTTTCTCATGTGTTAGGCATGCTCTCCTGGCCACCAACCAAGTGAAGCATCTCACCTTGGTTGGCACTTTGCTGTTCCATATCTTCTTCCAAGGACCAGACATTACACCAGGGAATTCCTTTACTTTTTCCTTATACAACTTATTAACTGAGATAGGAGTAGCCTGATTTTGCTTCCAAGCCATTGCATCAGCCATCGAATTTGTGCCCCTGAAGTCATCTAAATTCTTCAACATCACAGCTGTCCTCCCTATCTCCCAGTCATTCAAAGGCCTTCTGAAGCTTAGGTTCCATCCCTGCCCAGTCCAGACCTCCCTCACCAAGGCATCTGGTGTTGAACTGATGACATATAGGTCTGAAAAGGAGTGCTCCAATGATTCTTGGCCAATCCAAAGATCTTTCCAGAATCGAACCCTGGTCCCATTTCCTACTTTGAATCTGATGTGCTGGTGTAGTTGGTTCCATAAGTTTCTGATAGATCTCCAAACAGCTACTCCATATGTATTACTTACCCTGTTGGAATACCATGGTCTGTTTTGGCCATATTTGTTGCAGATGACCTCCTTCCATAGTGCTTGATCCTCTATGCCACACCTCCACAACCACTTTGCCAATAGACACCTATTTTGAAGCCCCAAGTTTTTGATCCCTAGCCCCCCGAGTTCCTGTCTAGGACCACTGTTTGCCACTTCACAAGGTTAATTCCTTTGCCTTCCTTGTTTCCCGACCAAAAAAACTTCCTTCTTACCTTGTCAAGTCTTGCTTCCACCCTGGCCGGCATAGGGAAGAGGGACATGACATAGGTAGGAAGAGAGTTCAGCACTGAGTTTATCAGAATGCTTCTGCCACCTAAAGAGAGATATTGGGACTTCCAGCTTGCCAATCTCTTCTCAGCTTTTTCAATTATACCATCCCAAATCGCTGGGTCTTTGTGAGATCTTCCAAGTGGCATGCCTAGATAGGTAGTGGGGAGCCTATCAATTCTACAACCCAAAATATTTGCCAGAACCTGGATCTGCATAACCTCCTTGATAGGAAAAATACTACTCTTCCTCCAGTTGACTTTCAGACCTGACACAGCTTCAAACACTATCAATAACATTCTAACAATTCTGATCTCTTCCTCTTTAGCTTCACAGAATATAATAGTATCATCAGCATAAAGCAAATGACATATCTGTGTCATTTCCCCTGGTGGCTTGCCGATTTTAAACCCTTGCAACCATGAATTCTGGATGGCCACCCTTATCATACTGTCCAGACCTTCCATAGCTAGAATAAACAGAAAAGGGGACAAGGGATCTCCTTGTCTGAGACCTCTCTCAGAAGGGAAAAAACCAGCAGGTTCTCCATTTACCAGAATGGAGAACCTGACAGTTTTTATGCAGGTCTCAATCCACCCCAACCATTTCTCCCCAAATCCCATTTGTCTTAGGGTATTAAGCAAGAACCCCCAATTAACATGGTCATAAGCCTTCTCTATATCTAACTTGCACATTATTCCTGGTTCATCCCCTCTGAATCTAGAATCCACACACTCATTGGCAATAAGAGCAACATCCATGATCTGTCTACCTTTTATGAATGCCATCTGATTCCTGTTGATCAATTTGTTAATCACTTTCTTCAGCCGCTCCGCTAACAGTTTAGCAATGATCTTATACACCCCACTAATCAAACTGATGGGCCTGAAGTCTCTGAGCTCAGCTGCATCTATCTTCTTAGGAATGAGAGCCACAAAGGTGGCATTGAGACTTTTCTCAAAGGACTGGTGCTCATGGAAATGATTAATGGTGTTCATGATGTCTGTCTTGAGCATTCCCCAGAAAGATTGATAGAAACTCATAGGGAAGCCATCTGGGCCAGGGGCCTTGTCACTGGCACACAGCTTGACCCCTTCCAAGACCTCCTCTTCCTCAAATATCCTTTGTAGCCACTCCCTTTCTTCTGAACTAACACTTCCAGTATCCTGCAAATTAAGCCCAGGTCTCCAGTGTTCGGATTCTTTATAGAGCTTCTGATAGAAGTCTGTAATCTCAGATTTAATTGCAACAGTGTCTGTCACTTCCATGCCATCTACTTCCAGCTTCTCGATTGTGTTCCATCTTTTGTGGGTTGTGGCCACTCTGTGAAAATATTTCGTGTTCTTATCACCCTGTTTGAGCCATTGAATTCTTGATCTTTGCCTCCATGCTATCTCCTCATTTCTGGAAACTTCATCAAATTCCCTGTCTAGTTGAACCTTCTGAAGTAGCTCATCTTCAGTCAAAGCTCTCTGTTCCAGTGTCTGATCCAGGATGGCAATCTGTGTTAGCACCTCCTCCTTCTTTTGTTTCCAGTCCACTTTGTTTTCTTTGCCCCATTTTATTAGTTTCCTTTTCAGGAGCTTCAATTTGGTAGCCAGGATAAAAGAAGGAGTTCCATCTACAGTGAAGGAACCCCACCAATCTTGCACCTTTTCTCTGAAGCCTTCAACCTGCATCCACCACTGTTCAAACTTGAAATAGGTCTTCTTCCAGTTCAGTGTCCCACATGTGAGTCTTACAGGATTGTGGTCAGACTCTATTCTTGGCAAGATGTCTTGTTTAATTTGAGAGTAAAGTCCATCCCAATGATGGGAATAAAGAAATCTGTCCAATCTAGAGGCAGCCACGTGAGTTTCACTTCTTCTCCAAGTGTACTGACCACCACATAGAGGAGGATCAACTAACTCCATTTCATTAATCCAGTCTGTAAATTCCGTCATTGCCCCTGTCAACCTCTGTCCAGTGGATCTTTCCGACGGGTACCTTGTCACATTGAAGTCCCCACAAAGGATCCACGGGCCTGTACATCTGTCCTGTAGATTAATTAGCCCTCTCCATAGCTCCCTTCTGTTCACCTTGTTGCAATCTGCATAGATTGCACTCAAGTACCAAGACAGGTTCACGTTTATGCCCTGGAATCTACAAGTTAAGGCTTGTGCAGCAGCCCCCACCAACTCACCCTTCCACATTCTCCTATCCCACAACACTATTATGCCCCCACTCCTTCCTTCAGCCTCAAGATGTAATTCTCCCATCCACCTGTTGTACCATAGTTGATTGATCATATTTGCATCAGCCCTAGCCAGCTTAGTTTCCACTAGAACGTATACATCGGCATCCCACTGTTGTAGAAGGCTTCTAATAATTCTTCTTTTATTCTCCCTGTTTACCCCCCTTACATTCCACGACACTACTTTTAACATTGATGATCTGCAGTTGCTGCCCTCCCCCTTCTTCTTGGTTCACCTTCTTTGAAATTTACATTAAAGGCCAAATTCCTTACCTCCTTAGAGATCACATTAGGGGTAAAAACTTCCTTTTGTTTCCTGAGATTTTGGTCACAATGTACTCTCTTCTGGTCAATTTTCAAAAAGAGTTCGAAAGCGGCCTTGTCGCAGCCCTCAAAAGCCGCACCAAATAGTTTGCTGAGCTTGAGAACATTTGCTTGCACCCATAGAGACGCTTTGTCGTCCATGTCTTCTACTAATATCGTCTCTTCACTGTTCAGAGGAAGAGGCTCTTCAACTAGAGCCAATTGATTATCTAGGGTTTCTCGAGGAGGAGAAGAGAGATCGAGTACCGTATTTGAATTTTTCTCGTTATCTATGGATATTTGCGTACCCTGTGTCGGCTCAGAGAACCCATTCTCCTGCTGCATGTCGTAAGTTTCAGTCGCGAGGATGAGCGATGGCTCCTGGGACTCTTCTACAAAATATTCGTAGAAAGTGGTGGGCTCAGAGAAAATTTTTGGGCCCTGAAAGTTAATGGACTCAACAAAGGGCTCTGTGAAAAGGGCCCGTTGCCGAATTGGGCCCAAACTGTTGGGCCTGGCCCCATTGTATGTTACCAGATTAGTGGGTTCTCCCAGCCCTGCCACGTGTCTTTTTCCACTTGAGTTAAAAGCGGATGAATGAATGCTTTTATCCCCTGGATTATTAAACCCCCCAGCTTTGACCTCTGTACCAATACGTCCTTTACCTTTCCTTAAGCTCTCATCTCTTTCTGCCCTATTTTCCGAGCTTGGCAGAAAACTTTCCACAAGCGGCTCCTTCCTGACATCTCGAACCAAGTGCTCTCCCCCCATTTTCCTTTTGAATCTCGTCGGGGCTTCGCACCACACCGGAAGCAGAAAAATGTTTTCTCCATCTTCGACCTCCACTTCCGTCGGAATTCTTTCTCTTGGCCCCTTGACCCTGATTCGGGCCCATCGGAGATGGTTCTTCAATGTGGTCTCCTCTTCTGTCTCCAGCCAACCCCCGCACTGATCCCCACTGAGTTTCATATTCTTGTCCGTCCATAGGTGTAGAGGAAGGCCTAAAACTCGTACCCAAAACCAACTGAAATTGTTGTCCACTTCCACTACCCCTGCTATGGGGGTCCACCAGTCCAATCTGAGATAATGATTCTTTCTTATCCATTTGCCGGCAATGACATGCTCCGCCTCTTTCCTTGACCGGAATTCGAAAAGAAATTGTATACCATTCATATCATATATATTGACGCTATGAATGCCTTTCCATGTTTGAGTGACCCAACTCCTAATATCGTTTCGTGAAGGTATTTCATCGGCCTCCGGGAAGCTTCCCACCAGGCATCTGCTCAGGGTCTCTTCTCCACTGACCTGGAATCCAACCTCTTTGTGAGGAATATCCCCCCATTTGCTATTTTTTAATGCCTCCTTGTAACTCTTTCCATCCCTGAGTTTCGGATTTGCATAACCTCCAGCTCTTCCGATACCAGATCCTTCACTTTTGGCGATATAGTCCTCTATTTTCAGCGAAGTGTTACCCCACCCCTCATTAAACTTATTTTCCGGCAAAGTAATCATTGAGCGCTCATGTCCCTTAACTGTAATAACTGAAACAAATCTACCATATTTATTGAATTTTAACGAGCAATAAATGTAGGTAGATAAGTCCCTGCATTTCCATGACTTGAAGACATTGCCCACTATATTGGAGGCCTCGCTTAATCTTCTGCATATCCAGAACAAACCGTCCCTGCTCAGAGTCATCCTCCACATATGGCGCCTAGCCCTTTCCACCCATTCAAACCAGTTCCCGCTCCTATTACCAGCTTCGGAAATGTCGTACGATTTAGTCCCAAGTCTAAAGTATAGAATATCTTGCATGATTTAAAAGAGGTAGAAATAAAACGGAAAAAAGGAAGCAAAAAACACGAGTTCCGACCAAAGAACGCCGGAATGCCGAGTTCCTAAGGGTCAGAAGGGCCCCTAGGTGTTTGCCTTGATAAAAGTGCCAGAGAGCATTTTTTAATTGTATCTCCTGTATTATCCCCGTAAATATTGTTTTCCAGTATATGGACTTCTTGGAAATGTGAGGAAGAAGATTGTAGTAGGCTGCTTCGTGTTCTATGCTGATTTTGTTCCTTTTCTTGTAATACCCGCATGGCACCATTTAATATATTCTTTACCATATTAAAGAAAAGGCCTAATACATAAAAGTGTCATTTAAATTAGCCTCAACTGATATCTATGCTCTACAACTTTAGGTCTGCACAATTAGGCAGTTAAATTTGTATAAAGGTGAACAAGTAGACTCACACGTCCTATGTGGCAATTCGCATGAGATACACTAATAATTCGTGTATGCTACTAGCCACTAGGATACGTGTATGTTCAACTTTATACAACTTTAAGTGCTCTATTTGGGCACACCCAAAGTTAGAGGGCGTGGACGCCAGCTGAGGCTAATATAAACGACATGATTATGTATTATGCCTAAAGAAAATGACTCGTAAAGATATATGTCTGTCCTCGTGTTTCCTCCAGAAGATCGAATATGCTAAATAAACAATGTTCTTCATGAGTTTCTGCTGTTCACTGTTAATTAGAGGACTTCCTAAAATGTGTAATTTATAATGTTGTAGGCAGAAATAAGGAAAAGGGAGGAAAAAGAAGCAGCAGAAGCTCTGAAGCGTGAACAAGAACTTCGTGAAGCAAAACGACAACAACAAAGGCTCAACTTTCTGCTATCACAAACAGAACTTTACAGCCATTTCATGCAAAATAAATCAACTTTACCCTCTGAGGCTGTGACTTTAGGTGATGAAACGATAAATGACCCAGAAATGTTGTTGAGTTCTACTGAAGCTAGACCTGGAGAGGAAGAGGATCCTGAAGAGGCTGAACTGAGGAAAGAGGCTCTGAAAGCTGCACAGGATGCAGTTTCAAAGCAGAAAATGATGACAAGTGCATTTGATAGTGAATGTCTGAAGCTGCGTCAAGCTGCTGAAACTGAACCCTCCCAGCAAGATGCTGCAGCTGCTGACATAGACTTACTGCATCCGTGAGTTTTTGAGTTCCTTTGTAATATCACTTTTGTTCTTTTGCTGAGAGATTTTGGTGTCACAAATTTTGTTGCTCCACTCTCTGGGTTGTACTCACTTGCGGTTTTGGTGCACCTTTAGGTCAACCATGCCTGTGGCTTCAACGGTACAAACACCAGAACTATTCAAGGGCACTCTTAAAGATTATCAGTTGAAAGGCCTCCAATGGCTTGTAAATTGTTACGAGCAGGTAGGTTGTTATTTCTGAAAGTTTGTCACTTTTTGCTCAACCTCTCTGGAGACTTTTCTTGACCGACTTATAACATTCAACTTTATCTGTCAGGGTTTAAATGGCATTCTTGCTGATGAGATGGGTCTTGGGAAAACAATCCAGGCCATGGCTTTCTTGGCTCATTTGGCAGAAGTAAGTGATCTTTCATGTTTTATTTATCTCTTTCTTGTAGTAAATTACAAAATCAAGAACTGTATCGTGGAGTATCTAATAACTTGGCTTCATTTTGTAGGACAAGAATATATGGGGTCCCTTTTTAGTTGTTGCTCCCGCGTCAGTCTTGAACAACTGGGCTGACGAAATTGGTCGTTTCTGCCCTGATCTAAAAACTCTTCCATATTGGGGAGGGTTACAAGAAAGAGTGGTGCTTCGAAAGAATATTAACCCAAAACGTCTTTATCGACGGTAATTTCATTTGGCTTTTACTGTCTTATACATATTGCAGGAGTAATGGACCTACACTTATTGGTTCTTTCAATGTCCCCTCATTGATCATGGATCTGCTATTTTTTTCTTGTGCATTAACATTCTTGCTTGGTGAGGCACTTATTAGTTTGATGAATAATATTGATGAAAAATGCTTCTTAAACTGATCTGCTTGATGTAGCAAAGCTAAACATAGGTCACAAACTGGTGTTTTGATTGGGGTACCTAGGAATATAACGGTATGTACAAGTACAGTAAAGAAAGGGAGGGAAGAACGGGAGTGATCACTTAAATGTCAAAAAGCTAATTCTTTGAGTTAACAATTTTTTTACTTTACTAAGTTGCTAGTCTAAATAATGAGTAGCTGCTCACATGGGGATGCTTGAGATTGTGATGTGAAAATCCCATGGAGGTTTAGGAAAATGCAGCATATCTGGGTATTAGACTACCCTGTGCAGTTGGTGATGAAATTAACAATTATGTCTGAATTATAAAAGGCATTTCATGGCAGTGAAGGTTGTTAGCATTTTGTTCCTCTCTTGCTTAATTATCCATGCATTTAATAAATAGATAAAATCCATGAGTTGAACATTGTGATTCATCCGGTCTAAGTTCAGTGATGGAATCAAACTTTGATTTCAGGGATGCTGGATTCCACATTCTCATTACGAGTTATCAACTACTAGTCTCCGACGAGAAATACTTTAGACGAGTTAAATGGCAATACATGGTCCTGGATGAAGCTCAGGCAATCAAAAGCTCAAACAGGTCTGATCATCTAGCCTTGAAAACTGTCCTACTGATTGATTTAACCTCATTAATAAGTGTTATCATTTTCTTGGAATTTGGTCGAAGCCAAAGCTGCTAAGCAATTCCTAGTTGTGTACTGAGATCCTTGCTTTCTAGTTGCCATCAAACTTATTAACTTCTTTTAAGTAAAACAAACGGTAAAGCACACTAGCTACTGGAACCTATATTTCTCGGGATCTCCAAAAAATTGCCGTGCACATATCGGTTCCTCCAAAAGAATTGCACAGCTTTTGGAAAATCCAACTACACCCGGCAATATTTTCTAAGAGTCTGAGCAACATAGCTGGGAACAACAACAATCATATAGTTGATTTCCTTGTAAAGTTAAACATGGTGGGATTCTACCTTCAAATTCAATCATCTGCAATCTACTTGTCTTAGCTCAAAGCTGGCTGTAAAAACTTGCGAAGTAACAGTTCTTTTTGTAGTATATGGAGTTTTGGTGTTCGTGCCGAGGAAATCATATATTACAGTTGGTAGTTTCAGGATTTGATTGTTTAACATATCCTGCACAGGTTATAAGTTGATCAACTTTTATTAAGATCTGAGGTGAATCTTGAGTGTGTAATCATTACCATGCAAAGAATACTAAAGCAGATATGCACACACTGTCGGCTACTGCACTAGACCATAAATAATATGTTCACTTTAGGTTCTTTCTCTTTCGTCTTTTCCTTTTCTATTTTTAGAAATCTTATTCTCCTTTAAACTGATTTTGGTACTGAATAGATGAGTTTCAATTGCTCTCCATGCTCGTGGATACACAAACTATTTTTAATTTGCCATCTACAATATCGGCTATAGATGTTGGCTGTTTTCAGATATTCTTTTACTGATTAGTCGTGTTGAAGAGGCATTTAGTAAGATTTAACAGGGGATGCAAATGTTGACAAGAACATCAACTTGCTTTTTCCAACTGTCGCAATTTAAAACACTAGCACATTTATTTATTTAAATCTGTACATCATGTATGTTGCACCTACATAATAAAATAAATGAGCAAACAAGTTGTTAATCATAACTTCTCTCTCATTGTATCCTGTTGTATTCTGATTGACAGTATAAGATGGAAGACATTGCTGAGTTTCAATTGTCGAAACCGTTTACTTCTGACTGGTACTCCAGTTCAAAATAACATGGCTGAGCTGTGGGCACTCCTCCACTTTATAATGCCTACCTTGTTTGATAGCCATGAACAATTTAATGAATGGTTTTCAAAAGGGTACGTATGTTTCAGTGTAAGGTGTTCTTGCTTTAATGTATCAGTTGTGCACTTTGTGATGATTCTTTGTGCTCTATGATCAGAATTGAAAACCACGCGGAGCATGGTGGGTCATTAAACGAGCACCAGCTCAGCCGACTGGTAAGGGAGCTTTGTTTTGTAGTTTGATTGTTAACAATTCAATATACAACTGGCTTATGGCCTACAGTGATTCAATATATTTCTGAGGAATATTTCCGGTCATTTTTACTTAACAAAAAGTGGGCATATAATTTGGGCATATTGTCATCTTTTATATTATTTACTTATCAAGAACACTCCATAATTGAGTAAGCACCTAAACTGTTCTACTCCTGATTGTATTAGCATACCTTATTGCATGTTTCTGGCGTTGGAACATTCACTCTAGCATTTAGTTAGAAATATCCCTGTTATAGTTATTTATGAATATCAATCTTGTCTGGAATGGTTTGGATTGTTAATCATCAAACCCTGTATTAGTTCTCCATCTTTCTTCTCTCTGTTAATCTTGATATTATTAGCATACCTTCTTAGTTTACTAGTGTTTTCATCTTGATGAATTTCTCTTTCTGAATCTTCCAAACAGCATGCCATTTTGAAACCTTTCATGCTGCGGCGGGTTAAAAAGGATGTGGTTTCTGAGTTGACTGGAAAAACTGAAATCACAGTGCACTGTAAGCTGAGTTCTCGTCAGCAGGCATTTTATCAAGCAATAAAAAATAAGATATCCCTTGCTGAGTTGATTGACAGCAGCCGTGGGCATCTTAATGAGAAGAAAATTCTGAACCTGATGAATATTGTTATCCAGCTAAGGAAGGTGATTGATCTCTTGTTCTGTACTGCTCTTTTGTGTTGCATCAGCTGTTCTATCTGATTTTTTCACTGAGAGTTTCTATTTCTTTTGTTGGTATGCCAGGTTTGCAACCATCCAGAGCTGTTTGAGAGAAATGAAGGAAGTTCTTACTTCTATTTTGGAGATGTTCCACACTCACTTCTTCCTGCTCCCTTTGGGGAACTTGAGGATGTATTCTTTTCTGGTGGTCGAAGTCCTGTTACATACCAGGTACTGTTTGGAACTCTTTATGCTTCTTAATGGAGCTATTATTGTTATGTGTGTACAAAGAAAAGCCTGATTCAGTGCATTGTCTTCTTCTAGTTTCTTTAATTGATGTTTCTGGAATGCTAATAGTTGGGTATAATGTCATTCTGCAATTATAATCCTCATTTGGCCACTTCGCACCATTGCATAGTTGCTGATATTGCCAAATTTAATATTGACGTGTGGAAACTATAAGTTGCCATCTTGAAGGTGAATCTTATGACTTTGGAAGTTATGTATGATGTTGGATCGTCTCCTTCCAGTAAAGAGGATTGCTGAAGTAACTTTTTACAAAGTTAAAGTGTTTGAAAACTTTTGATGTTTTTAAATGAACTGATGAGAATGGACCTTGAAAGTCAACCCCAAAAACCTGCTTAAGAGGTTAGAATTGTCGAATACTATGTAAACAGACCAGTAAAACTCTTCCCGACCGAGTCCCCCATTAACACCCACTCGCTCAATCAGGAATAGTCATCTGGGGCATGGACAATATAAGATGGGCAGAATATTGGGGTAAATCAGGAATTGCGCCAAGTCCGACTCTAGTACCATGATAAGAAAATGGATCTTGGGTCTAACTCAACTTTAAAAGGTTGCTCAAGAGGTGAAGATTGCCCAAGATCGTACATAAAAAACAATAATACCCCTTCCAACTGATGTGGGGAAACAAGAACAAACACTTCAGAAGTACATATTCCTGTAGTCTGTTAAGAATGACGTGGTGTAAATATTAGTTTATATGTGAGATGATATGCTTACTCTAACTTCATTTCTCACATCAAATTTACAATTGAGACCTTATTATTGTGAATTGGTAATTGTAAGGTCTCAGTAAGCTGTATTCTTCCTAAAACCAATAAAGTGCATATACTTGTCAACTAAAATAATTTTATGATCTACAATTTCAAAAGAAAAAAAAAGATCTATTTTAGAACCCAGAGCAGAAGTAGCCTGGGATGCATCTGTTATAAAACCACCCCAAACTATTGGTATATTATCTAATTTTTTACAACTATTTCTATAAAAATAATTAGAGAGCTTCAGACACCCGGTGCAAATAAAAAGAAAAATTAGAGAGCTGAGAGTTAGCTAAGCAACTTACCAACTTAGAAACCTGTAAAATATAATCAAGCAAAAATATAAGCATAAATCTTCATACCTAGATCCATGAAAAGGGTTCAAAAAAACTGCTTAGCTTTCTGGTAGAAAGCTGAGGTCAAGAACACTGCCTAGCATTCTGGTAGAAAGCAGGAGGTCATAGAATTGAAGTATATCAAATATCAATAGAATTCTTACATCAATATAAATAAATTCAATAATGACGGATCAAAATATCGTAAATAAACTACAAAACCAATAAAAATATCTTGCTCCAAAATCACATCAAACTTTGATAAACTAATAAAATGGTCAAATTCTCACCAAACATTTCTTCATAACATTCTACATCAAAGTTAAGTCGATCATTATACATGAGAATTCAAAAAAATTCTGTAACAGAATTTAATTAAATAGAAAAAATTGAAAACATCCCCCCCCCCCCCCCCCCCCCCCAAAACAAAAAAAAAAGATTGCTGAGTTTGATTTTAAAAGTTTGTGTGATGAAGTCATAAGTTACATCTGTTCTCATATGTTATGTTTTTTACTATACCTGAAATAATAAGTAAATTAACGCACTCAATGAATTAGTAAAATAGGATAATTTTTTATTATTTTGCACATTCTTTTAGTGATAAAATAAGAGATAAAATGCCCCCAAAAAAGAGAGAGTAGCTAAATAAGACGAATCAGGCCTAGAGAGGAATATGAAGCATAAACAGGAGAAAGCAAATAGAAGGTCGGATATTAATTTCATTGACCAATAAAGTGTAGTGGACTGGTAAATGTCATTAATTATTGATATATTTAATGTTATTACAAAGATACTTGCAAAATAGTAGGAAAACCATTTTTTAAACCATTTTTTTTTTTTGAAAAATCTCAAAAAAGAGATGAATATGAATGAAGGCCATTAAGTGGTGTCACATCACTCTGTCTATGCCTAGTTTTATTTATATATATATATACACACACACATACAACTATACAAGTATTGTATGATTTGATCAACTAGGGCCACTTCAGAAAGATGATTCTTGCTATGTTCCTAAATGAATATATGTGACAACAGTGAAATGTCGGCTTAGTGGGATTTCTTAGTGACCAGGAAATTTCATGCTTGTTGAACTTACTCTTTTGTATTAAATCCCATTCAGATACCAAAGCTGGTTTACCGGGGAGCTAATGGATCGAGCATGCTTCACTCTACTAAGGGGCATGGTGTAAGTGAAGAATTATTTGAGAAGTACTTTAACATATATTCTCCAGAGAATATTCACCGCTCAATACTCCAAGAAATGCACGATTCAGATGTTGGCTATATACGGAGCGGAACATTTGGTTTTACTCGTTTAGTTGATATGTCACCCGTTGAGGTTGCATTTTCAGCAACTGGTTCTTTATTGGAGAAATTATTATTCTCAATTGTGAGAGCCAACCAACAATATTTGGACGAATTTTTGGACTTAATGGAGTCAGAGGATGATGATCTCTATTTTAGTCATCTTGGAAGGGACAAAGTAAGAGCAGTGACACGAATGTTATTGCTTCCATCAAAGTCAGAAGCAAATTTATTGAAAACAAGACTTGCAACAGGGCCTGCTGATGCACCATTTGAGGCTTTGGCCATGGAACATCAGGATAGGCTTTTATCTAATGTTAATCTCTTGCATTCGATATACTCCTTTATTCCTAGAACAAGAGCACCTCCTGTAAGTGATATTATATTGTTTGCTCTTGTTGCTTTCCATGTGTATGCAATGGGTTACTAACTACCAGATGTATCTTGCAGATAAATGCTCATTGCTCAGATAGAAATTTTGCTTACAAATTGCTTGAGGAACTACACCATCCATGGATTAAAAGGTTGTTGGTTGGGTTTGCACGCACATCGGAATTTAATGGTCCTAGGAAGCCAGGTGCTGCACACCATTTAATACAAGAGTTAGACTCTGAATTACCCGTCACACAACCCGCTCTTCAGCTTACATATCAAATTTTTGGGTCATGTCCGCCCATGCAACCATTTGACCCTGCAAAGATGCTTACGGCATGTTATCTTTTCCTTATTTCCTTTCTCTTTATACGATGTGTCTTTAAGCACATACAGTATCTAAATTTTAATTTCCTATGTAATGACAGGACTCAGGGAAGCTTCAAACACTTGACATATTATTAAAGCGTTTGCGGGCAGAGAATCACCGTGTTCTTATCTTTGCACAAATGACAAAAATGTTGGATATTCTTGAGGTATTTAATCTTTCTGCTGCTCCGTGGTGGTTTAGATTTGTATTTTCGTGATGATATGATAATAGCAGCAGCGGTAGATTGCCTGTATGAAACTCTTATGTTCGTTTACGGTTTTAGCTCTTGCGAGTTGAGAAGAGTGAGACTCTTCTGAGGGGAAATAAGTTGACTGGTGTCTGATCAAAATTCTCTGGGTGGTGATGGTCGCAGTAATCTTTTGGTTCACTAGCCAGGCTGGTATAGATGCAAAATGCAGCTTGCATATAAAAACTTTTTTTTTGAAGCCTTTGAATAAATTGGTCCAAAAATAATCACGGGTTGCTAAATTAAGCACTGCTATATGCTTGTCTTTTTTTTTTTTTAATGGCAAGGGAAACCCACAGCCTCTACCATTTGGATGCGCACAGGGTAAAACCCCGGTTCCTATGCAATAGCTCGCAAACCACACAGGAGAGATAACCCGCACCAGGAGCTCGACCCAGAAGGCAAACCCCTTGCTTTCTCTGGTAAGGGGTTTCAAACTTGAGACCTCCAACATGGAAGTCCCAAGCCCAAACCACTGGGCCACCCCGAAGGGTCATTGCTTATATGACAAACATATATACTGCTATATGTTTGTCATGTAGTACCTTGTCCTGTGTTTTTGTTCTTGAGTACAGTTTCTCTTCAACTGTCAATGTTTGGAAGAGGTTTGCAGCTCATCTAGGAAGAACTATTTGTCAATTATGAATTTTGGGTATCATCTCTTTTGAAATCCAACCAAACTTAGGTTACTTTGAATCATGGAGTGGTTTCTTGAGCAAACTATGAGGGTCTACAACAAGGACTATGCTTTATAGTGTATGAATAACAACATACCCAGTATAGTCCCACAAGTGGAGTCTAGGGAGGGTAGAATATATGTATAATTTACCTCTACCTTGTTAGGTAGAGAGGTTATTTCCAGAAGACCCTCCTCTCAAAGAAAGCAAAAACACAACATTTATGAAGACATAAGCAATAGCAGGACTGTAAGAAAATACAGGTGATACAAGACAACAAGTAGTAATAGAAATAATACTGATAATATGGAAACAGTAAAATAATAAAATACCGAAAATAAACTAATACTTCTAAACAGAGAGACCAGATGCAAAACTATTTGTAGTGTATGAAGCTCAGCATGAAAAAAACAGATACTATGTGAAGCTGTTGTTGAGATTCTCCTTGGTTTCCCAATTTGCTTCATTCATCTTATAATCAGTTCAGCTTGCAAAGGCCCGAGTATGTTTTCTACTGCAACATAATCCCATGACTAAGAAAGTTTTCACTGGTAACGGTGTAAAATTGAAAGGGTAAAGGAACTTTGCACTTGTGAAATTGCTAATGTTTTCTCTTGCTTTCCAGGATTACATGCACTACAGGAAATATAGGTACTTGAGGCTTGATGGATCTTCCACTATAATGGATCGACGAGACATGGTCAAAGATTTCCAGCATCGGTATGTTTTGAGTTCAAAGGGACTTGTAATCGATTTATGCTATATTTGTACTGACTCATGTTGATTGCCTCATAGGAACGACATCTTTGTGTTCTTGCTGAGTACAAGAGCAGGGGGGCTTGGTATCAACTTGACAGCTGCTGATACTGTCATCTTCTATGAGAGTGACTGGAATCCAACTTTAGATTTACAGGCAATGGATAGAGCTCATAGGCTGGGTCAAACTAAGGATGTAGGTCTTCAACTTCTACATTTTCTTTTTTGACCACGTAACTCTATTTCTAAAGATAATGATATTGTGTCATCTTTTCCTGGACAATGCTGTTTTTGAAAGAAATCAGAAACGATGACTAAGAACTCGTCAAAAAAAAGGGGGGAAAAGGACGATTGAGAACTTGCTCGCATCTAAGAGAAACAAGTTAGCTAATCAGTTGGTTAATGCAGAATCTGGCAGTGGATGTACTAATATTTCTTTAGTTAGACATTAAAATGAGAAACAAGAAGAATTCCACCTATCTGTCTACAAAGGTGTTTTTTCATGCCAATTATGTTTCTTATACCTTGTTCCATGAAATTCCTTTTCCTACTTTTTTTTAGTTTATTGTACTACATTCTTCTGGTGAACAGGATAATAGCATAATTTGCAAATGGCTTTCCTTCCTTTGTGATCATTTTTTCCTCCATGTAAAGAGGTATTATTTCTCTGGCAGGTTACTGTTTATCGTTTAATCTGTAAAGAGACAGTTGAAGAGAAAATTCTGCAGAGAGCCAGTCAGAAAAACACCGTGCAGCAGCTTGTCATGACAGGTGGACATGTCCAGGGTGACCTTTTGGCTCCAGAAGATGTTGTTTCTTTGTTGATTGATGATGCACAGTTGGAGCAGAAACTTAAGGAAATTCCTCTTCAGGTGGGATATAAGAATAGTGTTCGGAATCTCCTTAGAGAATTAGCTCTCTTCTAGTTTTTCCCCCTTCCATTTTTTAGCTTATTTATTGTTGCTAATCGAGCAATATGGTGTTGGTTCTTTAGCAGGCTAAAGAAAGACAAAAGAGGAAAGGTGGCACAAAAGGCATACGTATTGGTGCAGATGGTGATGCATCATTAGAAGATCTTATAAATGGTGAATCTGTTGGGAATGACGCTCTTGAACCGGAAAAAGCAAAATCAAGTAATAAAAAGGTGATCATTTTCCAACTTTCTTCTCAGATTCAAATATTGTTTTTAGATTTGTCCTTTTCATATTTTTAGGTTGTCTAGTTACTCTTTATGCGTTAAGACAGTTTGACAACTTTAAATTACCTTCATCTGCATGATGTGACCAAGTTTGTGTTGGATAAGCCAAGGTAGATGACACTATAGAGAAGAAATTCCATGTCAGCTTCGATAACAAATATTGTTACTAAATGTATACTTGTATAGTTAATTTGAAATTATTATTCCTTTAGCTGCTTCTTATAGCACAACGAACAAGTCTACAGTATAGTAAAAAATTTCAATGATGTATTAATGTGTTGACTTGATTCATAATCTTCTATGTACAGAGGAAAGGTTCTACAGACAAGCAAACCCCAAGGTCGAGGCCTCAAAAGAATCAGAAAAATCTTCAGTCTTCATCACCTAACTCACTGTTGGAAGATGATATAAATGGCTTTTCCCAAAACATTGACATGCAACAACAAAGGCCAAAAAGACTGAAGAGGCCAACTAAGAGCGTAAATGAGAACCTTGAACCTGCATTTACTGCCACCTTTCCTACAAACCGAGAGGGGAACCATAACCATCCTTCGCCAGATATCAGCTCTGGTGGTGGGAGAGCAGGAGTTGAGGAAGAGGCATTGAGACATAATAATCCGTTTGCTGGCTAATAACAGGACAAGTGAAATATTACATCTTTTATCGAGCTACCAATCTTTCTCCTCTTGGGGTGGATCAATTGCAGACTAGAAGCAGAAGCCAGTTGCTTTCCAGTAGAACGCGATAGCAGAATGAGAAGGAAGTGCTGCAGAACTGTATATTAGTTGTACAGAGTATTCATAGGACTCCGGGGCATGAGACTTCTTGGCTGCTATACTTGAAATATAGTGATGTACAGTAGGCATTGATTTTGTACTTTTTGGTTAGTAAGTTAATGAAATTTTCTCCTGGTGGAGAGTTTTGTTGACAATATATTATCACAAGGGGATGATTTTATAGAGCCATCAAAAGGAAAAAAAAAAATGGATAATCATAGGCCATAGTGGTCACCATTGGTCCCTATGATTGTATTGATGATCTTGCCAATGCTTTAGTCACATGTGGATTTTTTTAATTGCGCCGTCTACTATTTCTTTTTTACTTTTTTTATTTGAATCATCTAGCATTCGAAACTCACCAGTTTGGCTGATTTAAGGACTCAGATGAATTTTGTTTAATTAAAAATTTGTCCATTGAAAATGATATTATACCCAAAATGGTTATAACTAATATTATTCATTTAGTCATTTCTTGGTTATGAAAGTGGATTTCATCAATTTAATTACTTCTAGTGAGTATTAGTACATGTTAATTATCTTGAATATTGTTGACAGACTTTGTTTTTTTTACTTGGAATTTGGTGCGTTCATCATAAATGTCCTGGTGACCAAATAGTGACCATGTTCATCACGATGAACCTCATACGTTTAATCATTCCATAGTTATGAAGTCTGAAAAAAGTGACGTGTATTGTTTAGAGGTTATGAGATGGTTTACTAAGTCCGATGATCTTGCAAAAGTTTTTAGGTCAAACATAGTCAGTCTATCATATTCCAAAATTTTCATAGACTAACACACACAAAAATTCAATAAATCTTCAACTCTTGTTTTGTGATTGGTAGGCTCGTTACGAACCCATTCGTATAATTTTTTTGGGGAAAATTGGACCCGAGCCTCTGGCAATCCCAGATTTCGTGGGCTAACACCCATGAAAAACTACACAAATCGCCTATTTCTTGTTGCTTGGCCCATAAAATCCTATTTGGCGTTCTCCGGCGCCGCTGAGCCACCTGGGACTCTTGTCGGGCTCGTTACAAACCCGCTTATATGATTTTTCGAGAAAGTTGCGCCGGAGCCCCTGGCAACGAAAAACTGTTTAAATCGTTGGTTTCCTATTCCTTGGCACATAAAATCCTACTCGGCTTCCTCCGGCACCGTCGGGCCACCTGAGGCTCTTGTCGGACTCGCTACAGACCCACTCGTATGATTTTTCGGGAAAGTTGCGCCGGAGCCCCCGGCAGCGCCAGATTCTGTGGGCTAACACACACGAAAAACGACCCAAATCACCTGCTTCCTATTCCTTGGCCATTAAATCCTACCGGGCGTCTTCCGGCGTCTTCGGGCCACTTGGGACTCTTGTTGGGCTCGTTACGGACCCACTCGTACAATTTTTTGGGAAAGTTATGTCAAAGCCCCCGGGAGCATCAGATTCTGTGGGTTAACACCCACGAAAAACTGCCCAAATCGTTTGTTTACTGTTCCTTGGCCCATAAAATCCTATCACCTTAGACTCTTTCTAGGCTTGTTATGGACCAACTAGTATGATTTTTTGGGAAAGTTGTGTCGAAGCCCACGGCAGCGCCAGATTCCGTGAGCTAACACTTATGAAAAACTACTCGAATCGCTTGTTTCCTATTTCTTGGCCCACAATATCCTACAGGGCGTTCTCCGACACTACCCCACCACCTAGGACTCTTTTCGGGCTCGTTACAGATTGCGTCGGAACCCCCGACCGCGCCAGATTCCATTTGCTAACACCCATGAAAAAACTACCCAAATCGCATGTTTTCGGCTCCTTGACCCTTAAAATCCTTCCAGGCATCCTCCGGTGCCTCCGGGCCACCTGGGACTCTTTTCGTTCTCGTTACGGACCCACTCTTATGATTTTTTGGGAAAGTTGCACCGGTGCCCCCGGCAAAATCAGATTCTGTGGGCTAACACCCACGAAAAATTGTTCAAATCACTTGTTTCCTATTCCATCACCCATAAAATCCTACTAGGCGTCCTCCGACGTCGCCGGGCCATCTGAGACTCTTATCAGGCTTGTTACAGAACCACTCATATGATTTTTTGAGAATATTGCATCAGAGCCTCTGGCAGCGCCAGATTTTGTAGGCTAACACCCACGAAAAACTACTGAAAATGTTTGTTTTTTCTTGGTCCAGAAAATACTACCAGGTGTAGTCCCGCGCCGCTGGGCCTATTCGTACTCTTGGCGAGCTTGTTACAGACATATAATTTTTTGGGAAAGTTGGGGTCGAGCCCTCGGCAATCCAAGATTCTGTGGGTTCACCCCCATGAAAAATTGTCCAAATCATTTGTTTCCTGTTCCCTGGCCCATAAAATTCTACCGGGCATCCTCCGACGCCGTCAGACCACCTTGGACTCTTGTCGGGCTCGTTACGGACGCACTCGTATGATTTTTGGGAAAGTAGCATCGGAACCCCCAACAGCGCCAGATTCCATGGGCTAACATCCACAAAAAAAAAATTCAAATTGTCTGTTTCCTGTTCCTTGGCCCACAAAATCCTGTCCACCGGCACCGCCTGGCCATCTGGGACTCTTGTCGGGTTCATTACAGACCCACTTGTATGATTTTTCAGGAAAGTTTCGTCGGAGCACTCGACAACGCCAGATTCTATGAGCTAACAACCATGAAAAACTGTCTAATCGCATGTTTCCTGTTACTTGGCCTATAAAATGCTACCAGGCGTCGTTCGGCGCCACCAGGCCTACTAAGGATCTTTACAAGCTCGTTACGGATCCACTCGTTTATTTTTTTGAAAAAATTGGGCTTGAGCCCCCGATAGCCCCAGATTCCGTGGGCTAACACCCACGAAAAATTATCAAAATCACTTGTTTCCTGTTCTTTGGTCCATAAAATGCTACCAGGAGTTGTCTGGCGTCGCCGGGCCTACTGGGACTCTTGACGGGCTCGTCACGGACCCACTCGTATAATGTTTTGAGAAAATTGGGCCCAAGCCCCCAACAGCCCCAGATTTCGTGTTAGCCACATAAAATATTTTCGGAAAAACTGACAAAATCGTTTATTTCCTATTCCTTGACCCATAAAATGCTACCAAGCGTCATCCAATAGGTCAACAAGGATGGTCTGAAAAAAATTTCGCCCAATCATAATCTATAAAACTTGATGATTGAAAAAGTTGATTGAAAGTCATACCATTAAAAAGTTCATGTGCTAACACACGTAAAAAATAGAGAAATATGCCTAATTCTTGTTGAATGGCTCATAAATGCTAAAAAAAAAAGCACCGCGGATCAGGGCCAAGACTATTGGAAGTCTTCCTCGAGTCATTACGTACGATTTCATAGAGTTCTCGAGAAAAATTATCAGAAGTCATACCATTATAAATTCATGGGCTAACACACATGAAAAATAAAGAAAATAACTCAATTCTTGTTGAGTGACCCCTAAATGCTAAAAAATGCACCACAACTCAGGATGGGGCTATTAGAACTCATCTTGGGTCATTACGAATGATTCTATAAAGGTTTTGCAGAAAAATTATTCAAGAGTCATACCACCAAATGATTCATGAGCTAGTACACATGAAAAACGAAATAAATCATATAATTCATGTTGAGTTGCCCTAAATGTTAAAACTACAACATGGATTAGGCCAGAGCTACTGGATTCTTCTCCATGTTATTATGGATAGTTCTATAAATATTTCACTAAAAAATTAACCAGAAGTCATACTATAAAAAAAATTCATGGGCTAACATATACGAAAAAAATGAAAAAACTTGCCTAATTCCTGTTGAGTTACTCCTAAAAATAAAAAATGCAGCACGAAATAGGTCGGAGCTATTGGACTTCTTTCTTAGGTTTTCATGGATGGTTTTGTAAATGTTTCGTAGAAAAAAAAATTGAAAGTGAAGCCACACCACCAAAAAAATTCATGAACTAACATACATGAAAAATAAAGAAAATTTTCCAAGTCCTTTTGAGTGGCCTCTAAATGCTAAAAATGCGCCGCGGATCAAGTTGGAGATATTGTAATTCTTTCCCAAGTCATTAAAAATGGTTCTATAAAAGGTTTTGTAGAAAAAAAAATTGTTATAAGTCATACCATAAAAAATTTCATGGGCTAACACGCATGAAAATGAAAAAAATTATTTAATTACCATTAGGTGGCACCTAAATGCTAAAAAAGCAGCATAGATCAGACTTGGGCTATTAGAATTCTTTCCTAGATTATAATAAGATGATTTTACGAAAAAGTTTTGTGGAAAACTGACCAGAAGAGATACCATGAAAAAATTCATGGTCTAACACAAAGGAATAACAAAGAAAGTCATATAATTTCTATTGAGTTGTCCCTAAGTGTTTAAAAAATGTGATGCAAAGCAGGCCAAGACTATTAGAATTCTTCTCCATGTCATTACCGTCAATTCTGTAAAGATTTTCTAAAAAATTGATCAAAAGATAAACCACAAAAAAATTCATGCGCTAACAAATACGGAAAAAAAATCGTAATTCATGTTGAATGGCCCTAAATGCTAAAAAAAGTGTCGCAGATCAGGCCAGTCTATTAGAATTCTTCGTTAGGTCATTGTAGACAGTTTTGTAAAGGTTCATGGAAAATTTTACCGGAAGTCATACTACCAAAAAATTTCATAGGATAACACCATACAGATCAGGGTTCTTCCTCAGTAACTATACAAGCTCCACAGAAAAATTGACCAAAAGTCATACCATCAAGAAAAATTCATGAAATAACATACCAAAAAATAAAATAAATCGCTTAACTACTATTGAGTAGCACATAAATTCTAAAAAAATATTGTGGATCAAGTCAAGACTATTACAATTTTTTTCCGATCATTACAAATGATTATATAAAGATTTCGAGAAAAGATCAAAAATCATACTATCAAAAAAATTCATGAGTATATTAAAAATTGAAAAAGTTTTGTATTCATCTCGTGACGATAAGTCACTATGATTGTTGCTTCCTCAAAATGATATTGATGATCTAGCTTTATTGTATTTTCATATATATATATATACACACACACACATAATCTTTCTATTTAAATATATATTAGTACAGATCAAAATGGATTTACATAAATAGCATAGCAAGAAGCCACAAAGACAAACAGGAGTAACAAGGCATACATAATGTGATAGGAAACACACTTTTATTTGATATTACAAGTCTGATGAAAGTACCTCAACATATTTTCTGCCAAACCAAAAGAGCACCACTAAACTTGCTTAAGTCGTCCGTCGTTACATCTCCAGAAAAGCTTCAACAGAAATGGAAGCTTAACCTAATCAAAGCTTAAGGGCTTGGGCATGATGACTAATGTGATCATCAATGAAGGTGGCAATGAAAAAGTAAGAGTGGTCATAACCGGGTTGCAGACGCAGCAGTAGAGGAGCATTAACCTTTTTACATGCCTCTTCAAACTTATGTGGGAGCAGTTGTTCTTTACAGAATTTGTCGTCCTCCCCCTACATGAAAATACAATGAGAACTCAAATAAATTGGGAAATATATTTTGGTCATATCTTAAAAGGTAATATAAGGACACATGACATAACAAGCTATTCCATTCTATCTCTGCAAGCAGAAAGTAAACTATAAATTGAAGGATGTCGTCGTTTTATTTCTCCTTCACTGATTCAACGTACTCTGTTTTTTTCTTGTTGCAAGCAGCTAAAGTTTAAGTTTGAGAGTAGACACACTGCCTCCTGACAAGTTACCAGCAACGACATATCCAATGTGATCACACAAGTGGCTAAGGATGTGTTGCACAATGGATAATTATATCGCCTCCATTCTTTATAGTTCCATCTTGTATGTTCATGGGAATTTATTGGCCATGTGTTTCAAAGAGAATACAATTATAACATGTATAAAACTGGATTCTTTTTCAGTTGCAAGTAAAGCGATCTGAATAAAAAAACTGACACTCCTCGTGCCAATGGGAGGAAAAGATATTCGTCTGTTCTAACATAAGACGGTCATGTTTGTGTTATAGGTGTCAGGACATATAACAATAAAAAAGCCTAAGTGGCCTAGATCAGAGAATACTGTTAGAAGCCTCAAAGCACCTCTCAGCTATGGGCTATGGCATAACGGAGGAATCGTCCTCTATAACTGTTAAATGAACATCCACTGTTAATCCAAGACTATATCAAGTGTCATCTACGAACAAGTCTAAGCTCTCAAATTGTCCAACTGTGACCACCATAGCTGTTTCTGTAATAACCATGATGAGCTACAAAGGAAAAAGAAACAGCCAGCTCTCTTCATCCAGTTGACAAGTAAAAATCAGATTAAAGATGGAAGCTACACAGACATGGAAGAACTTTTTTTCTTGATAGATATAAATGTGACTTATAAAAGTAATAACTGAATAGAATGCTATTGCTCAGGCAATTCATTAAAGCCTATGACAACCAAGCAGAAAGCTCATGAGGCTGATCCAAAATTTTGAGTTTCTAGGTTTTGGATTCTGGATTCTGGATTTTAGAAAGACAACTTATTGTTCTAGATTAACCATCTATACACATTAAGTGGATTTCTTATCACATATACAGGATTTGTCCAAAGCTACTGAGTTCTGCCGAAGCAGTAACAAAAACTCTAGCTCTGCCCTTGCGTATCCCTTGATAACTTCATATGTAGAAGAGAAAGAATTTAACAACATAAAACCAAAAGGGAAAATTCAAGAAAATTCCTTTGGTAAAACAAGACATCGAGCTTTACCTGATCAATAAGAATGGTGGCAGAGAGATTGTTATATTTTGATACAAGGCAGGTAGCATCATATTCCTGCATAAACAGAACTTGAACATATCCATAAGAGATGAAGACACCTAAAGAATTTCTACTTTTGTGCAACACAATCACTTGAAGACCATACCTCCCAATCAGCTTTATTTTCACCCAAGTAGTTTGTGAAAGCCTTCACGCCCCAGGGACAGTTAATTGGATTTGCAATAGGAGCAAAGGCTGAGACTGACTGTCAAGATTACGCAAAATGATGTTGTGAATGTTCACATGAATTCAAATGGAAAAAAAGCTCTTAAGAAGCTTAAAACAGATGATAGCGCATCAATGTTCAATATTTCAACGCTTCGGCAAATATTATCAGTCAGCCGCAGGCTAAGTTTTATTCTCTGTGTATAGACAATGAGATATTTCATAGAGAAATACCTTATATTTATCCAGGTTTTTCAGGTAGATTGTCAGTGCTCCATGCCCACCCATAGAGTGACCAAAGATGGATGCCCGTGATGTATCAAGTTCTGGAAAGTTTTCATGAATAAGTGTCGGCAGTTCTTTGACCACATAGTCATACATCTTCCAGTTCTTCCATTTCTCTTGTGTTGCATTCAGATAGAAACCAGCACCTACCAAAAGAAAAATTTAAACGCTATTTTATTAGATACTGTAGTAGTAAATTACATTTAATTTCAGTGAATTAATCATAGTGTGTTAAATATTATCAAATCAACTACTACTTATTGGTGATTAGTAATATAATTGAGTAAAATTCTAGCCAATTTCGTGTGTTAAATATTACCAAATCAACTACTTCTTATTGGTGATTAGTAATATAATTGAGTAAAATTCTAGCCAATTTCTCGTGGGTATTTCCTATCAGAAGATTTGATTCTTCCTTAGAACTGTTCAGTCAGTGATAGTATTTGTTTCTTGGAGTACTCTATTAGAAGATTTATGTGATACATTGTAGAATTTGACCTCGATTTTTCAAATTCTTGATCAGGGTGCCAATTTATTGATTGCTTCTTATTTTAGTAGATTCCATATAGCCTAGTGGCCCTGGTAGGATGGTCGACTAGGGTCTGGTTCTTGATTGGGGTCGGGAGCGAGAGGCCAGGGTATGGCGTTAAGTTAGCTGCTAGGCTGAGAGTAGGGTCTTGGAACATAGGGACTTTGACCGAGAAGTCCATTGAGTTAGTAAAAATCCTCAAGAAGAGGAAAAATAATATAGCCTGCACCTGCATTCAGGAGACCAGATGGGTAGGTTCTAAGGCTTGGGACATGGACAGTTTCAAACTTTGGAACTAAGGAAGTCCGGAAAACAAGAATGGTGTAGGAACTCTAGTAGGTGGAGACCTAAAAGAGCAAGTTGTAAATGTCCGGAGGGTTAAGGATGGGTAATTGACAATCGAGCTAGTTGTTGAAGGGCTACTTTGAACATCGGACAGCTCAGTTCTCTTATCCATCAAGCTAGCTAGTGTGTATGTGCAGCATCCAGGCTTAATGAGGAGGTCAAGAAGTGGTTTTTGGGAGGAGTTGGATGCAGTTTTGAGAGGTATTCCAATCACCAAGAAGCCTTTCATTAGCGGTGATTTCAGGGCTATACCAGGGCAACTTCTAATGGTTGTGACGGTGTGCATGGCAGCATTGGTTTTGGAGTTAGAAACAGTGGTGGAACCTCACTCTTGGAATTCACTGGAGCTTTTGAGTTGGAGATAGGTAACTCGTGCTTTCAGGAGAAGGATGATCACTTGATTACCTTCCATAGTGCGGTGGCTAAAACTCAGATAGCTTACTTGCTTATGAGGAAAGATGATAGAGGCCTTTGTAAAGATTGCAAAGTTATCCTAAGTGAGAATCTTATTACTCAACAAAAGTTTTTAGTGATAGACTTGGAGATCAAGCGAGGGAGGAGAAAGAGTGAAAGACAAAGGTGTATGACTGGCCTAGGATTAAATGGGGTGGTTTGACAGCTACCCTCTCCTGTGTAATTGGAGATAAGTTGACAGCAATATGGGCTTGGAGGAGGAGGAGGAGGGATGCAGAAAGCATGTGGGATAAAACAGTTGGTTGCATTAGGAAAGTAGCTAGAGGTGCTAGAAGTATCGTAGGGTAACTTTGGTAGATGCCGAGGGGAATGGTGGTGGAATGAAGAAGTTCAAAGTGGAGTGAAAGCAAAGAAGGTTGTGTATGTGAAGTGGGTGAACTACATGGACAAGGATGAGAAGCAGGCGAATAGGGAAATCTAAAAAGCGGCAAGGGCGGAGGCTAACTTAGCAGTTATAACAACTTTTACAAAAATGAAGTGGGTGAACTCCTACGTTCACCATGAACTAATTTCAGAGCCTCGGAGAATCAAGAATGAAATTTTCGACTTCTACAAAAAAGCTCTATATTGACTGAAGAATGGAGACCAACAAGCAGTGCAATTCTCGGAACTGTTCAACAGTTTTTTGAGGGAAAAAGAATCTCTTGCAGGACAAATTTGAAGAACAAGAAGTTTTGGGGCATCTAAAATTGTTAATGGATAAGGCTCCAAGTCCTGATGGCTTTACAATAGGATTCTCCATCAAATGTTATGCTCAAACAAGACATCATGGAGGTGTTCCACAAGTTCCACTCTCATGCTTTCTTTCAAAGGAGTCTCAATGCAACCTACATTGTCTCGATTCCTAAGAAGGAATGGTGCAAAAGAATTGAAGGAGCACCAAGGGTATGGCCTAGTGGTCAATGAAGTGGATGAGAACCATGAGGTCTCCGGTTCAAATGCCAGCAAAGAGACAAAAACACTATGTATCTTCCCATCTATCCTGACCTTGGTGGATAGAGTTACCTGGTACATGTTGCTGGTGGGAGGTGGCAGGTATCCTATGGAATTAGCCAAGGTGCGTGCAAACTAGCCCGAACACCACGGTTATCCAAAAAAAATAATTGAAAAATTTTAAACCTGTAGGTCTTAAAGGCAATTTTTACAGAATCATCGCAAAGATTTTAGCTGAGAGGTTGAAATGGATAATGAAATGGTAGATTCCCAACGGATGGCATTCATAAAAGGAAGATAAGTAATGGATGCCATTCTGATAGTACATAGCCAATGAAGCTGTGGAAGACAGAAACAGAAGCAGCTTGATTTCTTTGCAAGCAAGATATTTTAAAAAACATATGCTCATGTGACAAGGAACTTCTCATTAAGCATGTTACAACAAATGAAATTGGAATGGATCAAATGGATGAAATTTTTTATATCTACTGTCAGATTCTCAGTAATCATTAATGGTTCCCTTGAAGGTTTTTTCTTTTTGCTGGTCTCAGGCAAGGTGACCCCTTGTCTCCTTATCTTTTCATAATTTCCATGGAAAGTTTTAACATGGTTAAAAATGCTAAACTAAATGGGTGGATAACTGGCTTTGAGGTAGCAACAAATGGACAGAATAGTCAGGAGATTACACATCATTAAATGCTAATGACACATTTGATCTTCTGTAATGCAGATGTGAAGCAGCTGAGAATTTTGAGAAATATTCTACTTCTTTTTGAAGGTGCTTCTGGCTGCATATTAAAGGGAAAAGGAGTCGCGTTTTCTCAATTGATGAAGTAACAAATATGGAAGCCTTGGCAATGATTTTAGGGGGGAGAAACATGCCAATCAGGAGCAAATCAAAATTTGTGGGAATCTGGAACGTACAGAAGAAATGTGAGGAAACATTCTCAAGATGGAAGTGTCAATACTTGTCAATGGAAGGAAGGCTCACTCCGATAAATTCATTACTAGATTCTTTGCCAACCTATATGATGTCCCTTTTCCCTTCCCATGGGAGTTATTCAAATGTTAGACAACATAAGAAGGAATCTTTTGCGGCAAGGCAATAAAGAAAAGGAGGTTTACCATCCGGTCAAGTGGAAAGAGGTAATAAGCCAAAGGTGGATTGCGAATTAGAAACTTAAAAAAATCTTCTTTTATCAAGTAAAAGATTTCATTCACAATAAATAACAAGGCCAACATGGCCTTATACAAGAGGTATACTAAAAAGGAGAAACCTACAAAAAGAAACTTAAAGAATCACAGTAAAGCACTCAAATTGAAGTGGTTATAGAGGTACTCTCAAGACCATCAGAGCTTATGGAGCAAGGTGATTTGATTTAAGTTAAATATGACATAGAAGACAACTGGATGACTAAACCATTTAATTCAGCTTATGGTGTTATCGGGGTATTGTGGCCTGCTCTGAGGAATCAAGTCTACATAAGAGTACAAAATGGTAGCAGGACACCATTCTGGAGTGATAATTGGCTGGGGAATCGAGCTTTGGAAGATTTAGTTTCTGATATATTTGCTCTAGCTCAAAATCAACAGAGATCTATAGCTGAAAGTGGTCTCCTGAAAGTTGGTTATTGACACTGAGGAGAGAACTGAATGATTGGGAGATGAATAGAATGATTGAGTTCTTCAAGCACCTGGAGAACTTCACAAGAATCCAGGATGGAGATGACACACTGAATGGCAGGGATATAGAATTGGAAAATTCAGTGTTAATGCAGCCTCACTAAAGATGAATCAACCTCCACCTCAAGTAAGTAATTAGCCCAGGAAACATATCTGAAAACCAAGAGGAAGTAGATTCTATGCTCAAAATGTTTTTATGTGAAAAGGAGTTGGAGACAGTGGGACATCTATTCTAGCACAATAATATGATTGGTCAGTTATGGCAGATCTTTATTAATCTCAGAGGCACAGCATGGACAATGCCTAGAAAGATTACTGAAGCTCTCTTTAGTAAGGAAGTAGATGGAGCTGGAGCTGAGGATAGAGACAGATGGAGGATGTTACATGCATTTGATAGACAATTTGGAGAGAAAGGGTTCTAGTGTTTTGAGAACAGTAGCAATACAGTAGATAATATCAAACTCAACTGTACTAATACTTTTCTGTTTTTGGTGCAACCAAATCTACCCTGAAGATGAAAAACATCTATCCTAGACACATTAAGTTCTTGTTAGGAAGGTAGATTGGTTTGCTTACTTCCACTCACTAGTATATAAGTCTTAGAACAGCCCATGTACTGTTTTGTGTTTAATACATACAAAATGTTGCCTTCTCAAAAAGAAAAATCCTGAATTCATTAATTTGGTTATTTTTTCTGCGTATTAGTACATGTTGATTTTCCTGAATTTTGTTAACAGACTCCCTTTGCCTGAAATTTGGTGTATCCATCGGAAATGGCCTGGTGATCAATACTCGTCATGTTCCCCATGACTAATGTTGTTCATCTAGATATTTTCAGAGTCATGAAAACCGAATTCATGAATTTGATTATTTTTTGTGTGTATAGTGCATGTTGATTTTCCTGAATTAGATGACGTACTCCATTAGGAGGCCTGAAATTTGATGAGTCCATTGAAAATGGCTTGGTGACCTATATATTATTTCCTTATAATGATGATAGTTTCCTCTCTATCTCTACGAGTTAGGGTGAGATCTGAGATTACTATGGTATGTTGTTGTCATTGATACTGATGATAGTTCACGACTTAATCCAATAAAGAAATCAGTTCATGGGACCTACATTGCTTGACTTGGAAAAAGGGCAAAAGGAGAGACACTGGGCATCAAAACCTACGAAGCATGGGCCAAAAATTGTCCCTGCTGAGACGAACCTTTATTGTTAGTTTCTAGTGGTATTTCTTTCTTTCTTTCTTTCTTTAACTTTGCATAAGGAGGGGAGAAAAAGCATTTGGAAGCATATAAATCATATCAGCGGAGCACTCATAGATGGCAGCGACATATAACCATCTCCGAGTCTGATTCATCAAGAGAAAACATGTGGAGCAGACATGCAGAAACATAAAGGGCAGTCCTTAAACTCCCACATAGTCGTTCACATGTCAAACTCTGCATAAGTACATACTTCCCTGATCAATCATCATCAAAGAGGCATACAGTATTTGACGTACCTACACCGAAATCCCAGCTGTCTGATTCTCCTTCCACATTTAGACCTCCTGTAGTAAGACAGGCAATGTTCAGTCAGATTCATAGCGTGTTAAAAAGGAACTAAAAGCAAGAATAGCTTGATTAAAGAAAATTCATCCAATAGTATGCTAATTTTCAGTCCCTCTCTCACACGCACACATATATATATGAGAGCTTGCAGCCTCATCAGCTAACTCAAGATTTTTCTGGTCAGCTAAAAAAGCAGAATAGCTTGATTAAAGAAAATTCATCCAATAGTATGCTAATTTTCAGTCTCTCTCTAACACGGACACATATATATATGAGAGCTTGCAGCCTCATCAGCTAACTCAAGATTTTTCTGGTCAGCTAACAAGATTTAATTGCAATAGGACGACATTAGCCACTCTGTGATTGCATTACATAGCTGCTGGTCAGGGCACTAAAAGTCCAGCACATATGACTACATGGTGTGTACTCAATAATACCACCCCTTTGGCCCAATCGCATCTTACGAATGACATTTCAAAATACAGCCACACAGCATTTACAGAAAACATAAAACATAAAGATGCTTACTTGGAGATGTATCTGGAACAATCAGCGCCACACCCTCACTCGAAGCAGCACGTTGGGCACCAGATTTAGCTATAAAGTTCTCGTCCGTGCATGTTAAGCCGGAGAGCCAATAAAGCACCTAAATATTGGTGCAGCCATTGCAGCATTAGTAATTCTCATAGCTAACCAATATCATTTCTCATGCACCATTACAAAACAAGTCCATCAAAATTTACCCAACTCTACATAAAAAACATCCAAAATACTCTCCTAAGCAACAACAACATACCCCGTGTAATCCCCCAACTAGAGTCTGGGGAGGGTGGAGTGTACACAACCTTACCCCTACTATGTGAAGATAGAGAGGTTGTCTCCAATGGCCCTTCCGCTGAAAAAAGCATTTAAAATTCAAATTTGTCCCAGTGAATAGCTTTTAAGATCACATAAAACCTATCAACAATCAATTAACTACCCATCAAATCAAGCTGATGAGAATCAGCTACCAACTTCCTCTCTATGAATTGCACCGGTTCGGATCAAATTCATTCCACTAATGGCCTTCAGAACATACTTAAAAAGATTTACTTGGTAAGATAAACAAGAAGAGATCATCCACGTAAGCTCACTAGACCAACAAATTAACTGAAAAATGGTACTTGAAACCCATAAAACATAGAGGATCACAAAATTAATGAAATATCAGAACAATTCTGAAATGGTTCTTGAAAAAATTGAATAAAACCCATAAAACCTAGAGGGTAACTAATTAATTAATGGATAGATTAAGGAAAACTCTGAAATGGGTTCTTGAAAAAATGAACAAAACCCATAAAACCTAGAGGATAACTAATTAATTAATGAGTAGATTAAGGAAAACTCTGAAATGGGTTCTTGAAAAAGATGGAACTTACAGGGAATTTGTGAGAAGGGGAAGGAGAAGGAGGAAAAAAGATGTGGAAATTCATTGAACATCCAAGAGTTGGACTATAGTGTTTGTATCTCTTGTTGTAGCCTCCAAACATCTTGGAAATGCTGATTTCTGTTGGCTTGGTTTCCATTTTTCTTCACAGCAAAAGGGATGAAGCTCAATCACTGAAAATTTATGTTGAAGATGACCAAAAACAGTACTTCAAGTGTCACTCTCTTTTCTTATCATAGAACAAACACTAGGGTTCTATGTTAGTACTAGATTAATAATAGAGACACATGTCCTCCTGTGGTTTTTTGGGGATGGGGTTCGAAATCTATTTAAGCCACAAAAATTAAGTAAATCATATTTTTCGAATGTAATTAAAATAGGTTTAGTGTAGTTTTTTTCCTCGTTTTATGAGAAATTTCAAACGACAGATAATAAAGCTATTAACGTCTGATTTTGATATAAAACGAAATTAGAACCTAGAGTAAATTATTAGCCTCATCCTCGAACTATTGATAATCTTAAAATACACCTCTACTTGACTAACTAAACAAAATTACACTCTGATCTATCATAAGTATTAAAAAACACCCCTTAACTGTGCAAAAACTTAAAGATGTATTTCACTCTTGTTAGAAAATCAGGGGTGTATTTAAGTTCAGTCAGTCAAGTAAAAAGGTGTTTTTAACAATATCAATAGTTTGGGGATGAAACTAATAATGCGTGTCACGTTTAGGAGTGTTTTTTTAATACTAATCTATGAAAGAACTCTTCCACTTTATAAAGTGAAAATTTTTCTTCCACTTTATAAAAGAAAAAATCACTTTACCAAACTTTTCACTTTCTTTCTCAAATTTCGTAGCCCTGGATCCCAATCGAATAACCTAATAATTCGACCTCTATTTAACCAAATTTTTCACTTTCTTTTTCAAATTTCTTAGCCTAGTCTCCAATCCAACAACCTAGCAATTCGACCTCATATTAAAAATTTGAAGGTTGATCTTGATTTTTAAATTTTTATAAAATGGCTCATTAAAATGCATTTCATATATACTTTTTTCAAAAAAAAAAATTGCATCTAACATTAAATAATTTTTGCAAAAATTATAATGCAAGATCATTTGATCTTCAACTTCAAAATTAAAAATTTAAAAAGAATAAAATGAAAAAAAATAATAGCAATAGTATGTAGTAGCTCAAACATGAAATTATGTATGACATTATATGATTATCTAATTTGGAATATTACTTCTTGCAATTGCTAATTTTTAAAAATTAGAGGATATAAATCATAATTAAAAAATATATTCAAATTTTAAAAATTAGAGGATATAAATATATTCAAAATCAGACGTTAACAGCTTTAACATTTGTCGTTTGAATTTGTTTATAAAACGAAAAAAACTACACTAAGTTCATACTAGTTACATTTTTAAAATATAACTTACTCGTGTCAATTTAGTTTTTTATGGGTCAAATAAATTTTGGATCGGGGAGGAGCGGAGTGTCTTTTAGCGTGTTGGAAAAAGTTAGTGGAGAAAATACATAAATTCTTCTTGAACTTGGCAGCAAAATTAAATTTGGCACTTTAATTATCGGGGGTTTAAATACCCTCCATAACAACTTTCAACTAAATTTAATCACACCCAAAAATTTGATGTAACTTGAGTGATTCACTATTTGATATTTTATTATTGTGGTGCAAAAATAAGTCTTTTAATAAATAAAAAGACTATTAAAAAAATAAATTCAGATATAACTTGTTAGGTGGCTCTAATGTGGCACTAACGTGGCATCGATGCAATATTGACGAGGCGCATGTGTAATGCAATTTTCACTATAAGATTGATATTTAAAATTTAATTTACTTGAAAGTTGTTAAATGAATATTTAAACGCTCCTATAATTAAAATGTTAAAAGTAAATTTTGTTACCAAATTTATAAGAAATTTTTTTTTATGTATTTTCTCAAGTTAGTAGCTGACGATTAGAAACTCAATGGATCATAAATTTCATAAAAAATATATTGATAAATTATTAATTATTTTTTCTAATCAAATAAAGACATGATCCAAAAAATAGAAATTACTAGAAAATAAAAATGAAAGCTAAAAGTTTGAGGATTTGTTGATCAAAGAAAAGATAAGATTTTGCTTATGTAAGGAGTCATATAACATAATATTTTTCATGTATAATTGATTTGAGACACGTTACAAATTTTTATTCATATGGTAAGGTCTACGTATATTCTGTCCGTCCTAGACCCCACTTGTGGAATTTCACTGGGTATGTTATTGTTGTTGTAGAGGTTCATTTACAACAAAATATGAACTTGTGACATACATCTAATTCATTATTACTGTCATGTCTCAAGCTTGCATCGTGGATGTGATCGACACTAAAAAATTATTGATGGTCTCAAGCGAATCATTGGCCTGACTGACTACTTCAATGAAAATTAAAATATATAAGGAAGCATTATAAAGTGAACCTTTAAAACGTTTAAATAAATCTCATACCATAGTCTAAAAATAGCTCTTAATAAATAGTAATAATGTTTAAAGCTTTTGAATAAATAGAATATACTAACTCACTTACTTTGATTATCTACGAAGCTTCCATAACAAAAAAAAAAAATAGGTGCCGCAATAAGATTCACGGCTACCAGATAAAGTAAATTAACTAATTAGAACCCTTTGAAAGTAAGGCGATCTTACTAACTGCTGATCTGAACATTTATAATTCATATATATTGTATATACAATTCATCGTTAATACATTATATAGTTATTATAGATGGTAAATATTTTTCAAAATGAAATATCTTAATAATAAATAAAAAAATATATTTAAAAATAGTAAATATTTTATAAAAGAAATTTAAAATTTCTTTCTAAAATATAGGCCTTACAGGAAGGAGGCCCATGGAGAGGTAACATGGGCCACTAGTCCAACTAAGGAGTTGGGCAACCCAAGAACCCCATGGATTTCAATTGATCTGAATTTTGGTGGATTTATCGAAAATAATTTGATGATAAATATTTATAACATTCATTATGACTGTCGTTTTTTTTAGCATTATGGTCATGAATTTAATTATTTTTCATGTGTTTTGGTGTCTAGCGAAAATGACATTTTGATCAATATTCATCATGATTAACACTATTTATTTTAGTATTTTGGCATCGTGAAATTCAAATATTTTTTATGTGACCAATACTCATGGTGTGTCCGTCGAAAAAATCATGGTGACCAATACTCACCATGCTTCAATGTCTAACATATTTATTTGGCAAATTTAGAATCACGGAACATGAATTCATAAACTTGGTCTTCTTTCGTGTGTATTATTCATACATGCTGATTTTTTTTAATTTAGTTACATACTTTGATTGACTCGAGATTTAATAAGATATTGAAAATGTCTTGGTAATCAATACTCATCATTTTCTCAATGAATAACATTATTTATTTTGGCATTTTATAATGACGAAGTCCAAATTCATGAATTTAATTTTTTGTCGTGTATTAATTTTCTTGAATTTATTATACACTCCAATTAGCTTGATTTTTTTTTTGTATTTACGAAGTCCAAATTCATGAATTTAATTTTCTTGAAATTTATTTATACACTCCAATTAACTTGAATTTTTTTGTATCCATTAGAATTGACCTATTGATTATTACTCATCATGTTTTTAATGACCAACACCATTTATTTAATACTTTAAATTAAAGTCATGGAACTCAAAATTCATGAATTTGACATGTAAATTTTTTTTCTCATTTTTTTTTCATACATAATCATAATCTAAAAAGTATATAATTTTGTTTGGTGATTAAAAATTATGAGAAAAAAAAAGGTTAAAACTTGATAAGCATAAAAAAGTTCGAAATGATTCATTATTTAGTTCAATTTAATTAATTTCTTAAATTTCAACTAGCTTTTGAGTGAATTACGCATATTTAATTCGATAAATTTAAATATGTTATCGTTCAAATTTAATTCAACTCATCAGTTTGGCTCCCATCATGAATTATTTTCTTATCCTATTTTAATTATTTTAATGGTGTGTGTCAATGTCCCAATATTAAGATTGGGTGCCAATCCCAAAGAAGCTAAGATTATAGATTGTGCATAGAGAAGTGTTCTTTTCATTGTATCATTTAAATTTCTTTTTTACCTTAATTTAAATTTGAATCTTTTTTGGTTCAAGTAATTCATTTTAAATGTATACCTTTTTTTATTTCTCATTAGAAATTCACCACTTCAAACGAGAGGAATTTTTGCGTATAGTCACTCAAAAATATCTTACTTATGCTCCACAGCTATAGTTTGAGTAATTACATTTTGTAACTATAGTTACAATAATATTTATATAATCCGTACAACATTTGTATAATTCGCTATACTATTTTTATATAATATTTGTGTATTTTGCTATACAATTCGTGTACAACGTTTGTATAATAGATCGTTCAAATTTCACATATATTTTTAAAGAATTCAATGTAAATATGATAATTTTATGAAGAAACCGAATATTTATGAGATTATCGTAATTTTTGTAGTTGCAAGAATTTTTCACAATTGGGTTGCACCAACTACATGTCCATTATTAATGACCGTCTAGGAGGTTGGCAAGTATAGTACAAAACTTTAAATGCCTTGGCACCCTCCCCTATATTACCTCATTCAACAACTCTATCCATTAATTTAATTATTTTTTATTTTTCGCATTGAATATCAATATTAGAGTTCGATTGAATTTAAATTTATAGCAAAAAGTTTTATATTGGAGTATAAAGTGCTCCTTAATAAAGACACTTGTCCAAGATGATTCACTCAAATTCGAGACTTCTAATGACAAATTCAGAATTTTCTTCAAGGAGTTCAAAATTTTAAAAAGTAGACACATGAACTAATCGAAAGAGGTTCGACAGATATTATATATACGTAAAAGAATTATTTTTATCATATAAAATAATATAATTTTTCACCGAAAGAGGTTCGAATGACTCCGTGATCGCCGTGTGGCTCCACCATCCAAGACTTCTAATTAAAAATAAAGGAGTAATTACTACTTCACCATCCTCGTTGGTGTCCATCAATCAATTTTAGCAACTTCTAACACCCACCCCTACCCCACCCCACCTTCTACCTGTATATATACACACACATGCATTATATGTACATATTGTCAAATAAAAAAGTGATCTTTAGCAATAATGGAGCTATTTTCATGAGTTGGGTCATCATTTTTTTGTTTTAAGATTGTACATTTTGCATGCAATTCTTGTTTTTTAACTTAAAAGTGTGTAAAAGCAGCAGTTTCATCTTAAAAATTGAATCTTTATTGAGTTTCTTGGTTTTTTGACCTTAATCTTTGTACTGTCTGACACGTAAAGGTTTGTTCTTTTTTCAACTCTTTTCTTTATTATTTTCGAAAATTGTCTGTTGGGTAGATAACCAAACTCAGGCGGACACTACAAAGCTGTCAGAAAAATTAAGTTTCTCAAATTTAGTAGGCTAAATAGTGGTTTGTCAACTTCTTTTCTTGCTTTGGAAGTGGAGAAAATGAAGAAAAATTGGTGAATTTGGGTTGAAAAAGTGAGGAGAGAGATAAGTTAGTAGTTCTGATTTAGGTAAAAAGATCCTTCCCTTTTTTCTGGTCTGTCATAACTTGGAGGGAAGAGGAAAGTTGAAGAACTTTTCAAGAATTTAGTTAATGTGGGAAATGAGCTTAGGCAAGAAAACTTATATAATGTTTGAAATGTACTTTACTAAATGTATATTACTATCTAATAAGGGGTTTTGCTCCTATGCTTAAAAGGGGTTGTTTTTTCTTCAAGCTCTTGAAATAGTTTTGTTAATAAGTGTAGCTTGTTCATTGGTTGAGACAAATTCTGCAGAGTTTGTGATTGTTGGGGGTTTGAAGTTTCTTTTTTTATATACTTTTTGAGGTGTTCAGATTGTTTTTTTTTGTGTGTGTGTGTGTCAAGGTTTGTGGGGTTGTTTCTCTTCAAGTTCTTGAAATAGTTTTGTTAAAAAGTGTAGCTTGTTCATTGGTTTAGACAAATTCTGCAGAGTTTGTGAGTGTTGGGGGTTTAAAGATTCTTCTTTTATATACTTTTTGAGGTATTCAGATTGTTTTTTTGTGTCAAGATTTGTGGGGTTGTTTCTCTTCATGTTTTTGAAATAGTTTTGTTAAAAAGTGTAGCTTGTTCATTGCTTGAGACAAATTCTGCAGAGTTTGTTCTTTTATATACTTTTTGAGGTGTTTAGATTGTTCTTTGTGACAAGATTTGTGGGTTCTAGAACTTGGAGGATCTTTTTACTTGAAAGAAGATGGTTGGTAGTATTGAAGTGAAAAGTGGTAACAGTGTGTACTCAAATGGGAGTGTACATAATTACAATGGTCTAGAGGAGAAACTTGATGAGCTTAGGCATATGCTTGGTAAATCTAATGGTGATCTGTTGAGGATTGTTTGTGTTGGAGCTGGTGCTTGGGGCAGTGTTTTTGCAGCTTTGTTGCAAGATAGTTATGGTCAATTTCGCGATAAGGTTCAAATTAGGATATGGAGAAGGTCAGGGAGAGCTGTTGATAGAGCCACAGCAGAACATTTATTTGAAGTGATCAATTCAAGGGAGGATGTGTTAAGGAGGTTGATTAGGAGATGTGCATATCTCAAGTATGTCGAGGCTAGATTAGGCGATCGGACGTTATATGCTGATGAAATCTTGAAAGATGGTTTCTGTTTAAACATGATTGATACACCATTTTGTCCATTGAAAGTTGTGACCAACTTGCAAGAAGCTGTGTGGGATGCGGATCTTGTGATTAACGGATTGCCCTCAACTGAAACACGCGAAGTTTTCAAGGAGATCAGCAAGTATTGGAAGGAAAGATTAACTGTACCAATCATCATTTCATTGGCAAAGGGTATAGAGGCTGAACTAGATCCAGCTCCTCATATTATTACTCCTACACAGATGATTAATCGGGCAAGTAAGCAGTTATCTTTACCTTGTTTTATATCTTGTATCCAGCTGCTCTTAACTTACAGTTTCTTATCCATACAGCTTTTGAGTGAATCTTTTTCATACGTAAAGTAAATAAAACAGAATTAGATTCAGTACATAAACAACCTCTGAAATGCATAAGGCTCCGCTGCGTACAATATACCCTTGTGGTTGGGCTCTTCCCCAGACCCTGCGCATAGTGGGAGCTTTGGTGCACTGGGTTTGCCCTTTATAGATTATGACTGTTACGAAAATATGCAGTGCAATATGATGTACTTTACTGCTTTTTGAATCCTCACATTCATTAAAACAAACTAAAATTTGTTGCTGCTTTAAAGGGTGTTTTTAAGGGAAAAGATTATATTTTGCAAAATTTTATTGAAGCTTTGCTTCATCCATCAATATATTAGTTGTGAAAGAACAGGAAGAAAATTCAGGCTTTCAGTTTCTTAAAATATTCATCTGTTCATTGCAGCTGGAGTACCAGTTGAGAACATACTTTATCTTGGTGGACCAAATATTGCCTCAGAGATTTACAACAAAGAATATGCTAATGCTAGGATTTGTGGATCAGAAAAATGGAGAAAACCACTCGCAAAGTTCTTACGGCAGCCTCATTTTATTGTATGGGACAACAGTGACCTTGTGACGCACGAAGTCATGGGAGGCTTGAAGAATGTCTACGCCATTGGAGCTGGTAAAATCTTGGTCTTTCTTAGTAGTTGTTCGTGTGAGGAGTTTATTTTTCAGGTTAAAACCGTTCCTGGCAATTAGCAATCGTTTTTTCTTTTTGACCTGTTGGTTTACTATTACTTTCCAAATGCTCAAAATTTGAAAAATGAGCAAGCGTAAGAGCTCTTCTAAGGCTAGTTTAGTTGGCCATTACACTTATGTTTCTCTCAAACAGACTTTAAAAGATCAACTTGATAGAAAGAAATTTATGTATCTTTGGCTTCCCATGTTCAAGTTTTCATGGTGGCTATGTACAGCAAATTATCATCTTTGTCTTTAGTTATTCTCAATGAAAAAACGTCGTTGGTGTTTATAGCATCTTGTGACCCTGGTTTATAGTACATATTTCCTCCGTAAAGACTCAAGAATACATTTACAGACCTTTAGCAATTCTCCTTGTAAGTTTAGCAAGTTTCAACAATTTATGGTGTTTTATGCATCACTTAGAAGAATTGATTTACCTGTCCTGATATTATTAATGAGGTAAAGAGAGAATCTTTCCTGCTGTTGTACCGTTAAATGTAAATGACGGTTCCACAAGAAGAATCAGTAACTTAAGGAAACTGGAATTCTCATTAGAAGCCATATCTCTGGTATCTGAAGTCCTGAGTAAACATTAATGTAACATCCGTCCTGAGTAAACGTTAATGTAACATCCAAAATTTTATTGTGATAATCTTCTCATTGTTTTGGTGCTTGCCTTGTCATTGATTCCAGGGATGGTAGCTGCACTAACAAATGAGAGTGCTACCAGTAAATCAGTGTATTTTGCACATTGTACATCGGAGATGATATTCATCACGTATTTATTGACTGAAGAACCAGAAAGGCTCGCAGGGCCTCTGCTAGCTGATACATATGTTACATTGTTGAAAGGTCGTAATGCATGGTATGGTCAAATGATAGCTAAGGGAGAACTGAGTCTCGATATGGGTGATAGCATTAGTGGCAAAGGAACAATCCAGGTATTCATTTTCTATTACCTCTTCTCTTATTATGTCTCCACAAAGAGTATACCAAACTTGAGAAGTGCTTCCTCCGTTTCAATTTGCTTGTCTTACTTTCCTTTTTTGTCCTAATGTCTAAAATCCATTAGAAGCATTCTTTTTACAATCTATCAATATGCATAAGACTCAACAAGTACAGATAAAAGTTATTTTCCTCTCTTCTTTATGGATGTTGGAACGGAGAGAAATGCTGAAATGATATGCATTCCACCAATCGTTTTGATTTTGGTTGTACAGTGGAAATGGATACTCGATGTTTAGATTTGACACTGTTGTTGATCCTGAATTTGTCCTAGCAATTCCTTCTTTCATTTATACTAATGCATCAAGTTATTCAGCTCTATCTCTCGCTGTAAGAACTTCTAAAGATTTCCGACTTCCCAAACAGTTACGATCTATTTCCCTTTTCCATAGGGAGTTTCTGCAGTCGAAGCATTCTATGAACTGCTAAGTCAGTCAAGCTTGAATGTGTTACATCCCGGAGATAATAAGCCGGTTGCCCCAGTTGAGCTCTGCCCCATCTTGAGGACTTTGTACAAGATACTCATAAAAAGGTAAGTCCTTGCACAACACAACATATAAATGTTGCTTGTGATTTGATGTAATGCATAATGCCATGTTATGAACTCAATAAGTCAGCTATTATAATTGAAACTTAACTTATATACATGAATATCGTAAGAATTTTTACACCATCAACGTAATTTAACATGCGCAGGTTGTCTGTCTTATTTTCCAAGTTACTGGTTCCACTTGTTATGAGCAAATACTTGTACGCTGTCAGTGCATATAAGTTAAAACTCTTTCAGGCATAAACAATGAACCATTACCATCCTAGTAAACTTGAATACGAGAACGACGATCAAGTTTCTATATTAAAGGGTTAATTTCTCTATGTTTCTTTATGCATTTGCAGGGAACAAGGGCCAATGGCTATTCTTCAGGCACTGAGAGATGAAAACTTGAATGATCCGCGCGATCGGATTGAGATTGCACAAAGCCATGCTTTTTACAGGCCTTCACTTCTTGGACATCCTTGATCAACAATTTATGCAGAACATTTAGTATTTAAAACAATGAATAAGTGTATAGACTGGTTCAAATTGGATGGATTGTTTTATGTACTGAAGAAAACATACATTTCATACTCAAATTTGTATTGATGAACATGCCAACACATATGGTCCTATTTTCTTGATATTCATTTCAACTTGAAGCCTATTGTATGTTTTTTGAATTTACTGAATGTTAAAATGCTGTGGGTTTTTTTCTGAATGCAACAGATAATGAAAGCTTAGTGCATCAGACTGCCCTACAAGCATAATATTTAAGAGATGCCCTAAATCTTGTATAATTAGTCGACAAGGTCGATGAAAAAGGCTCTTGCTACTTATTGCTGTTGTGAAAATGCATCAAAGATAGTATCTGATCTCCATGCGATGCAGTCTTGGTAAATAAGAGAAACATTCAACTTCCTCCTCTTACTTTGTTAGTGTTAAGGATCCTCAGTTTCCTCACTTGCTATCCTAGTTGCTTTTACCATAGCACAGAGTCGGCTAGAACTTCTTATTTTATGAGTTATTTTCATATATTTTAAAAGTCAATATTATAAATATAATTAAATAATAATTTAAAGAAAAATTGTAAAAAAATGATTTTATCTAAATCAGAGTCTTTTAATGAAGAATGAAAAGTTCGAACAACATTTTTAAGGGCCTTCACGTTTTTAATATAGTATTAATTTCAGTCTACGTGCTTTGCACATATGTGCGTCGACAATTTAAAAATTATATATAAATGTTACTTGTCATTAAATAAATACAATATTCATATGAAAAATTAAATAAATACTATTAGTTTGATGCAATAATTTAGTCTATCGTGAAATGACAAAGATGAAAAAATCAATTCAATTACGTATACTATAGATAATGTTAATAGTTTTTAAATATATAAAGTAATAATTTAGAGTTGAATAATTAGAAGTTAAATAATTAATTGATTAAAACAAAACACAATAAAGATTCCTAAATATAGGAGTACTTTAAGAATTTTTTTCTTTCTAACTTTTTTTATTATATACTTTTATCAATATAATATTTGATAGTCAAAATTTTAAATAATTATTTACATTGAATAGTTGAATTCTAAATACAAAGAAATCTTAATTTAAAAGTGAATTTTGAAACTAAATAAATAAAAAATTAAATAATAATTTTTAAAAAAATAGTGAAAATATAATTTTGCATAAAACCGATTATTTTAATTAGGGCAAAAAATTCAATTAAAAAAATTCAAACTCAATTATAAAAAGAAAAAGAAAAAAAAAATCCCAACTTGCAGAATAAAAAGAAGAGAAGAAAATAAAAGTAAAAAAGAAAACCATATTTTTCATTGGCTAAATTCGTTTCTCATAAAGCTGATATTCAAAGTCTCTGCGTCCTTGCTACGGCGTTTGATTCTACCAAAAACTGAAAAATGGGGGATTTAAACAATCTTGAAGAATCCTTGAAACCCTTTTACCAGAGAGCTTCTGAGGCTGAGGTAACTCTTTTTTTCTGAATATTAATTCTTTGTTCATGTTCTTTTTTCTTCAAGTTTTATGCTTTTTTTTTCTTTCTATAGGATGTAATGATTTGTGGGGTTTGTATATTTCTTTCAGTTTTGGTAGAGTTTTACTTCTGAGTATGTAAAGATGTGTGCTTTAGTGGATTCCATTGGCATTTGTATGTTGACTTGTGCTGTTAAGCTTCAGTTTTAATGTGTTTTCAGTGTTCTTTTTCTTCAAGTTTGATGTCTTTTTCCTTTTTATAGTATCTAATGATTTGTGGGGTTTGTATATTTCTTTCAATTTTGGTCTTTAGTGTATTCAATTGCCATTTGGATTTTTAACTTGTGCTCTTAAGCTTCAGTTTTATTGTGTTTTCAGTGTTCTTTTTCTTCAAGTTTGGTGCTTTCTTCCTTTTTATAGTATCTAATGATTTGCGAGGTTTGTATATTTCTTTCAATTTTGGTAGATTTTTACTTCTGAGTATGTAAAGATATGTGCTTCAGTGGATTTCATTGTCATTTGTATTTCAACTTGTGCCTTAAGCTTCATTTGTGTTTTCTTTTTCTTCAGTTACTGTGAGAAGAAGTTCAATGATTTTCCTTTTGTACGTCTAATGATTTGAGGAGTTTGTATATTTCTTTCAGTTTTAGTAGATTTTGACTTCTGAGTATGAAAGATATGTGCTTTGGTGGATTCTATTGTCATTTGGATTTTAACTTTTGCTCTTAAGCTTCAGTCTGAATGTGTTTCCTTTTTCTTCCACTAATGTGAAAGTTCTATGCCTTTCCGCTCCTTTAAAAGTAGTGCAGTCTTGAAGGGTGCAACAGCAATGGAGCAACATTTTTGGAGAGTCTTAGCAATTTGTTTGGCTAAAATATTCTTGTTCAGTGTTCTTTTACTAAAAATTTTGTGGGGTTTGTATATTTCTTTCTATTTTGGTAGGTGCGAAGGGTTGGTTGTAACAAGAGTTAGGAGAAGTAGAGACCTTAAGATAGTAGAAGGCTAGTAAGTAGATCAGTGTTATGGCACTCTATGTGGGAATGGTAGGGGCTACTTAGTATTTGCGTAGTCTCTTATTTTGTAAATATGTTGCTTCATTTACTTTGTATTTTGCTATTTTGCTGTCATATTTTCTTGTCACCCAGCCTCAACTTGACTTTTGCTCTTAAGCTTCAGTTTGAATGTGTTTGTTCTTTTCCTTCAATCATTGTGAAAATTCTATGCTTTTCCTTCTATAGCTTCAATGATTTATGTGTTTTGCATTTTCTTTCAATCTAATGAGTTGTAGTGTTTATTTTATTTGGATTTCAACTTGTGTAGTTCAACTTTAGTATGACTTCTTTTTTCCCCTATTTGGTACACAGTGTAAAGTTATATGCTTTACCTTCTACAGGATCTAATGGTTTTTGAGATTTTTTTCTTTGTCTATGTTGCTTGGACTCTTTAAAAATGATGTCAGGTGCATGCCGGATCCTCCAAAAGAAGTGCATTTTCGAAGGATCCGACACTCCTGATGCAACATCTTCAGAGAGTCCGAGAATTTCATTTGGCTAATTGTTTTTCTTAAAAAAATTCTTGTTCAATTTTCTCTTTCTTCAAGTTTTGTGCTATTTTTCGTTCTATAGGATCTAATGATTTGTGGGGTTTGTATTTTTCTTTCAATTTTGATATATTTTGAGCCCATATAAGTCTTTTTTTTAGTTGTATGCACTATTATTGCAATTTCAGCTTGTAAAGATGAACTTAATATGAATGCTGCTTTCTTTTGGCTAACTGTTTTTTAGAATATTCTGTTAGTTAAGTATTTTAAGTATTTGGTCAATGTTGCTCAAAACTCATGTCGGATCCTCAACATGCATAGCTTTTGGAGGATTAGATGCACACCTGCCGTGCAGGGGCGGAGCTAGAGAGGCCAAGGTACGGGTTCAGATGAACCCATTGACCGTGGTCCAAATGCTATATTTGTCTTGAGCAATCCATTTGATATGTTCAAATTACTAATTTAGAACCCAATATCTTAAAAGAGTTAGAACCTTGAACCCATAAGATTCACAGGTGAAGAGTCCGAGCAACATAGTTTGGTGTTCCTCACATATCAGATATCTTCATCTTAGATTCAGTCTCATAGATCATGTTCTTCTTCTAATGAAAATGGATTTGAAAGTTACTACTAGAAGGCTTTTACTGACTATTCCTCAGTATGCATTAGGAATAGCTGAAACAAATAGCTAACACAGTTCTCTCAGTGATTTTGCTCTAAGAGTTTAGAGCAGAGTTTGATTATGTTCCTCCAATAGTTCACGAACATATGTACATACGGTGTGCAATGTATACCCCCACCTTGCTATTTTAAGGCCTCTTGTCTCCAACTCTATCATTTGCATGCCTTGTATGGCTAGAGTCTATTTGAAACCATTGAGATTCTTCCCTGACAATGGTTGCCTAAATAAGGTTTTTACATTGTTAATAGCTGCTACTAACCTTGAGCGGAGGGTTCTATTAGAAAGTGTCTCTATCTTCACAAGGTAGAGGCAAGGTTGTGTATACACCAGCCTCCCCACGCCCCACTTGTGGGACTGTACTGGGTATGTTGTTGTTCTAAGAGCTGCTACTAATAGAAAGCGCCATTAGACTAATTATGTTTACAATATTTATATACATAATTGCGTGTGCGCGGGCACACAAATTTTTGTCGTTAGTGTTTTATTCCAACTTTTGTGCTTTTACCATCATCAGTGGAAACTGAAGACACTTTCTTTGACTGAAGGAACGATTGGCAAGACTTGAAATTTCAGTTGCTAGTAAGACAGGTTAGTGTGTCTTCAATGATATCCTATGTTTCCTGGATCCTTCAAACATGTCTCCAGCGTGTGTCAGGTCCTCCAAAAGTGACTTTTAGAAGATCCGGCACACACCTAATGACACTTTTGGAGGATCGGAGTAACATAGATCATATCTCCTATTGCTAATATTTCTAGTTCATAAGTTTTATCATCTATGTAAACCCAAGAAACCTGCTGCATTTTCATGTTGATGGTTCTTCAGATCCTAAAAATGAGGAATTAGAGAGAACTGTCGCTGAACTCCAGTCAAAACTGAAAGATGTCACTGCTGAGCTTGTAGCAGAACGAGAAAAGGTCGAGATTTGGATTTCGTTTCTTAATCTATTCCGCCTTTTGAGAAAATGGCGTTGAAGCTAACTGATGATCAAATTTTCATTTGATTTCAGGGACATAAACAGGTCGAACAACTTACTTCGGAGAATGAAAAGCTCAAATATCGTATCAAACATCTAGTTCGATCGCTAGAGGAAGTTTTTAGCAAGTTGGCATCAAAGTGAGGTAAAACATTTCATATTGCTCTACTTTTCTTGCATAAGATATTTAATGAAGTAAATAAAATGAACTCTCGTTGAGAGTGTAAGCTTTTAGATGAGATGATTAACTCCGACATGATATTAGAGTAGACAGATGTCACGAGTTTAGGTCTCACCGCCTTCTATTAACTAAAAGAAAAAAATTCATGTGCTTGACCAATGAGATAGAATTAGGCACGCACGTAAGGAGGCATGATTGAACACTCATTTAAGTAAACAAAAGTGTACTCTTTTTAAGAGTTTTAAGTTTTTCGATGAAAGGATCACATAATTCAAACAATCTTTTCCCTTTTCTTCTTGCAGCAAGCCAAGAAAGAATTGCCAGGATGTGTATGTTACTTCTGTAATGAAAAAAGGCATATTTGTAATTATTAATGTGACTTTTCGATTATTTCACCCGTGTAACTTTGCCCACCAAGATTTAGGTTCATGAGAAGTATTAAAGATATATCATAGCAGTCAATGAAGTGGATTAAAAACAATGAGGTGTCAAGTTTAAATCCCAGTAGAGACAAAAATATGAGATGATTTCTTTCCATCTGTCCAAGCCTCGGTTGACACGGTTACCCCATCCACCCCCCAAAAGAAAAGAAAAAAACTTAGTTACTTTCAAGATATTTGGGAATATCTTTTGCTTTATCAAAAGATCTTTGCAAATTCATATATGCTTTGTTTCTGCATGACTTCTTAGTTACTATATTTGCTTTATTTAATTGATTTTTTAATATATGTTTTACTTGAGTCTGAAGCTCTATCAAGACAAGTTCGCTGCCTTCACAAATCAGGGTTTAAGGCTTAGGGGCCACTCTAAGGGGGGCTTAGGGTTTTCACCCTAACACCCTCGACGAAATATTGTATTGTATATATAAAGTATTTTTTTTAATGTATATATAGATTTTGAATAATTTGAACACAAAACTAAAGGTTGGGCTCAAAGATTTAGGGACTTCAAAATTGATCTTAAGGTCCCAAGTCCAACTACATATTTATTTTTTGAATTCCCTTAACGAAAATTCTGAATTCATCACTAGTAAATACGGTGAGTATGTTGTTGATTTGCACATTTTATGTGATCACACTAATGTCTCATGATTTTTTTTTCCTTTCTGGCAGGTTATTTTTTCTTGAAGCAGGATGATAGCTCTTTTACTTCAAATACTTAGTTGCATGTTAGCAAATGAGTTGATTTAAACTGTTGGTTCTTATGCATGAGTTTGAAGAAAAAGATTCAAAATTAAGTGTGAAAATTACTTATATAAAAGAAATTAAGTTAAATATGCTGGTTTTTTTGTTTATTTTTGCTACTATATCAATTGTTTTTACATTGCCATATCAAACTATTTAAGTGCATTGGTTCAAAATTCAATTCATTTTCAATTTGTTGGCAAAATCATTCAATCAAATGCCTAGAAAGAAAAGTTTTTCATTTATGGTGTTTTGACCTGCTTGGGCATATCTCAACTAAGGTAATGTACTTTCCACAAGCACATGTATCAAATTATTATTTGGTCTATCAAAATTAGGACAAATCTTAACATTGTAAATTCAAAATATGGCCTTGCAACATTATAGTAATACTTGAAAACAATTAAATACTCATATCATGTACCTAAGAAGAAATCACCTAATTTTTTCTTTTCGGTTGGAATTTGAATTTGAAACCACATAATTTTTCTCACTTTATTGATCATTAGGCCACACCCTCAAGTGCGCATCCAAACGCAAGAGTTTCACTAAAGCAGAAGAAAGAGAAACCTATTCTTTAGGAGTATACAGAAACCATTCTTCTAAGAAAAGAAAAAAGAAGAGAAATATACTTTTGACCATTCATACACACCCCATGCATATCAGGACAAAAATGTAGAATATAATGATTGATTGCTACAACCAAGTTACGTATGTGTGTTTGATAATCGTGGTGCCTAGACCAACTTGCTTGCATCTCGACTAATTCCACGAGATACCTGCTAACTCTACTAACGTAGGTACTGAATAGCTTTGTCCACTAAAGCTTGGACAAATAAAGGAAGGAATAACCTAGTGTTTTTGTCTCCACTGAGATCTCAACTTAAAATCTCATGATTCACAATCCACTTAATTGACCACTAAAGGCTCAAGAGAAGAGGCCGGGGAGGATTAATACATCCCACGGACAACTTCCACACCTTTAGGGTGCATTTCTCCATAACTAAAAGTTGCCAAGTTCAATAGACAGTTTATAGAGAAAAGCAGCTGCAAAGTACCAGGCTCAATTAGCAAACTTAGCAAAGAATGAAGCTTACCTTTGTAAAGTAGGTTCTTACCAGGGTAATGATCAACTCAGTACTAAAGAAGGGTATTATCAACAAAATTAGTAAAGCCTTCATGGACGAATCTGGCTAAAACGATTCCTAGAATCAGCATTTTTCTATATTTTTTTTCTCATGTATCTATTCTTTATAAGCAAAGCTTTGATTTCTCTGTACAGTTGGTTATACAAACATGATTTGCTAGGATCACCATTTTCCTACAAAGAGCTCCTTTTCTTCTCATAAGAACTTGTAAACAATTCTGTGACGCCTCACTTGAGAATTTAGCAAACAAAAAGTGGTTATAGAGATTGCTTTTATGTTGACCGACCTTTAGCTAGCAGCTTGCAGAGGCATTCTTGCAGCTCAGCTTTGCGAAGCTTATATACCCCGTGCAGTTTCTGTTCCCTTGCCACTGCCTTGAGTTGATTCATTGTCATATACTTGAGATCTGTTATGTTCGGTGTTGGAACAATGAATGTTGTGGAACGGAGAAGTTCATCATTCTCAGCTTTAATGACTTGAAGATTTTGATTTGATCTGTAATGTGATTTTACCAACCTATTCTGATAATCTCTTAAATACTCATTCTCTTGGAGGATTGGTCCAGTGGAACTTGTTATCCTTCTCTTCTTCAAGTGGATCAAAGAATTTGAACTAATCTCTGGAATATCACCAGTTCCCTTGGCTCCACCAAGTGGTAACAGACTTCCCTTCATTGTTTTGTCTCCAAACTCATCACCTCCATTCTCCTTGGTACTTTCAGTCTTTAACTGCCTCTTGACTTTTAGACCAGAAAGTGACTTGAACCCTAATTCCTCAGCAAGACATAGCTCTTTAGTCATTTCTGTAGGTACATTCCATTTGAAGTTCAGTCTCTGACCTTCTAGCTTTTGGGAAAACTTTGAGTTAGATTTGTATATAGTGAGTACTTGACTTTTGGAACATTGCTTCACTTGCAGTTCACCTTTGAATTTTTCCAGGTGCATGCTGCTGTCTTTCTTTTTAGGATTTAACAAAGCCACACATGAGTCTTCAAGATTATGACCAATTTCAGTGAGCACACCACCTCCCTTCTTTCCAATAATTCTTTTTGCGCCTGTCTGCTTTTGACTTACCAATTGACTTGAGGTTTGTTTTTCTCTAGTCTGACCAGCCTTCCCTCCATTTTGTGTCTGTTCATCTCCAGATCCTTTAGGTTCTTGTTTTACAGCACTAAGACAGGTCACCACAATTGCTCCAGGAGGCTGTCAAACGATATTGAGCCCCTTTTAGATGGAAAAGTTTCAAATAAGAACCCAAAAAATAATGATTGACAGGTCATAATTCTTTTTTAAAAACTACAATGGGAAGGCAAGAATGACATGTAAACTGATATTTGAAATCCGCAAATCATAAAAGTTGCTTTCGGATCTTTAGTTGTTGTATTGTGATTTAAAGCACATTAGAGTAACATATGAAGTTTTTCATGTATAAATGAATGGATATACAGACTCTAATGGACTCTACAAGTATAAATACTGAAGCTACACACTGTGCCCTTACCTACCTTTCTAAGTTATACAATGCCCGTGGGTTTTCCTCTTCTCAATACAAGCTAAACTCCGAGACATTAGTCTACTTTACCAGCATTATGAAGATTACTTCCGAACCTCAGCCTCCTAGCCTGTTTCAATATTGCAATAACACACTAAAGCAAATGGAAGATATTTTCAAACCTTAGGTCTTTCCCCAATGCTTGTTTCCTTGACTTTTGGAGATGAGTTTATGATTATGCCATCATTAGAACTTTGTGACATCAATTTATCCTCAAAGAGATCTTCTGATGCTTTGATCTTCATCTTTGACGCTCCACAAAATTGAGCTTTGTCCCTTAGAGGCTTCGTGCTTGCACTCTTCAAAACAGCACATGCAGACTGCTTGTATAAGAATTAGATAAGATAAACAGTTAGTTCAAATATCTAGCCTGTATATAAATTAATGCTCAGTAAGCAGATCTATAAGTACATTGTTGAGATGTGAAGGATTTTCTCGTTTGCTTGCATTAATCAGCTTTCCAGGGATATCAGACTCATCCAAATCCTTCAAAGTGGACTTGTCACTAGCATGGCCAGAAGCCTTTGTACTGGAGCCTTTGGTGATTGCATATTCATCCTGTTCATTTTTTGAGAAAGAATATAATGCAGTCAATTGGATTAGTTTAGATGGAAAATTGATGCAACGAGGGAGCTGAAACGCTAACATCCATTATGAAAAGAATAAAAGGACCTTAATTACCAATGGATGGTCTTCAAAATTAGTTATATACTCATAAAAATATGAGAAGTAATCATAGAGATATTTATCTGACAAAGTTAAGCAATACACCCTAAATGGTTCAAAATCCTGCATATTTACGGCACCCTCAATTGCAGACTAGAATAAGCTGCAAAGACTTACCGTATGTCCATGGTTCAAATTCTCATGCAATTTGCAACTCTTTAGTAGAACAATAGAGATTATAAGCACTTACTTTTTCTTGATGATTTATTTCTTGAACCACAGATGGTGTCTGGATCGTAACATTGGCCTGGACAGTGGAGTTGCCATTCGTTTCAACAGTCTCAATATCCTTTAAATCGTCGTCATCTGTTGCTTCTACTTTTATAAGAACAGCTGCAGCCAGCTTTGAACTTCCAAGAGTAGAGTTTGCAGGCTGTTGATTTGAAGGTACAAGTCATATTCATGAGTATAGTCTCAAGTCTCAACCAACTACTTAATTTATGACTTCAATGATTAGCTATATAAATGTAGAGATAATTAAACAATTATCTTCATTTAACCGCCCATAGTTTTTCAATTTTAAGAATCACATAGAATTCCAAAAGTTTTCTGTCAAACAGCAAAGCACGAATGTCCCTTCTTCTTTTCAAGGGGGTCAGTAAAATGAAGATCGTATTCACCAAAGGCAGCACTACGATGGTGCTGTAGTACGTACAGCTAAACCAAAAAGTATACTTCCTTGTATTCTTAAAAGGCAGCAAAATGCACATGTGTTATCCAATAAGTACTAATTATCTAGCATTAACTTGAGAAGATCAAGTGATTAAGCAATCTTGCATCGGAAGCAACAACCACAGCCATCCAACGCAACGGTAGATAAGAACAAGTAAATGTTCTGAGATCAAACCTGCTTCGCTCGTGAAGAGGAGAAATTTCTCAGTGGTGTCTCTAATATCTCATGGATTCTCTCTGATGGTTTTCTATTTGTTTGTAACTGAACACCAGAAGCTTGGCCATTTTCAGTTTTCAAGGCAGTTATTAAACTACCAAGGCGGTCAATCTTTTTATTTAAAGCAGCAATGCACATGTCCAACCATTTTTCATCAGTACGGGCTAGTTGGCTTTGTAGCATCACTATATCATCTTCAAGTTCAGCAATTTCTGTATCAGCTTTTGCAATTAGTATCTCCAGCACTTGCACACAACATTTCTCATTTAAGGCATCTTCTTCTATAGCATCTGGAAGCAAATCCATATAAAAATTGAAGCCAGTCAGATGCACATTGATCGAAAATTGGGTCTTTAAAAGTAAAGGATCTAATAGGCTTTTCAAGAATATATAAAAATAAGAGAGCTAATTAATAAACTGACCAATCTTTTGACTGAAATAGAAGTTTTGAGTCAAGCTGTTTGCAGAAGAACTGTTCTCATCTGAAGAAAAAACTAAATAAGTCAGTACATTGAAAGAAAGGGGATATTCGTCCTCTACAACACTTCTTCTACCAAACAACCGCAAAAACTAATCAGGTTAAACTAAGTAGGCAAACCACTTATCGGGAAATATACTACTCAATCAGTAGGCAAACCTTGAAAGAAAGGCGGAGCCCAGATGAACAAATCCATCTCTTTAAGAGAGACCACTCCTGTATCAGAGACAAAAACGAAGGATTACAATTACATTACCTAATTTAAGAGACTATATCTCCTGCTAAGCTATACACGCTGTAAGCTAATGACAGTAAAGTTGCCAAATTCAGTATAAGCTGCCTATAATCAAAAATTCAAAATGCAAGATTGACTATTAAAATTGCAAATCAACATTGCAGCTCCACTAACTAATACAATTAAGCATGGTCCATATGGTGCTTCATGGTCTTAGAAAGATTGATAAATAGGTTTCTTACGTTGGAACAAAATGAATCAAAATCCTGTTGGCTCTGCCTCTGCTTCACCCCCTATCCCAATATTCTAATACCCTCCTTTCCCCCCGCACCAACTCACCACCACCACCAACATACCTAGCGTACAAGTGGACCATAAGTAGGGTCTAGGGAGGGCAGATTGAAAGTAGACCTACCCCTACCTCATCTAGGTAGAGAGGTTATTTTTGAAAGACCCTCAACCAAACTCAAGCACAGCAAACCAAAGTAGTCATGAAAAAAGAAAATACGGCAAAAAGAAGGCTCTGCTTCTGCTTCATCCCCTATCTCAGTCTTCTAATACCCCCCCCCCCCACCCCATCCCTACTCACTGACAACAACATACCCAGTGTAATCCCACAAGTGACCCATAAGTGGTGTCCGAAGAGAGTAGATTGTACGTAGACCTTACACCTAATTCATCGAAGTGAAGAGGTTGTTTCCGAAAGACCCTCAACTCAAATGCAAATCAAAGTAGTTATGAAAAAAGAAAATATGGCAGAAAAGATGGTTTTGCCTCTGCCTCACTCCCTATTCTAGTCTTCTAGTACCCTCCTTTCCTCACCAACACCCTGTCCCAATTCACCAACAGCAAAAACATACCTAGTGTAAACCCATAAGTGACCCATAAATAGTATCCGGAGAGAATAGATTGTACCTAGACCTTACCCCTACTTCATCGAGGTAGGTAGGTTGTTTCGAAAAGACCCTCAACTCAAACTAAAGCACAGCAAATCAAAGTAGTTATGAAAAAGAAAACACAGCAGAAAAATAAAGGGCTCTGCCTCTGCTTCACCCCCTATCCCAGTCTCTTACCACTCTCATTTCCCCACCCCACCCCAACTCACCAACAACAACAACAACATGCACTGTGTAATCCATAAGTGGAGTAGACCTCACCCCTACCTCCTACCTCGTCAAAATAGATAGGTTGTTTCTGAAAGACCTCAACTCATGACAAAGAAAATACGTCAGAACGACCCTCCATCACCCCTAAACTCACCACCAAATGTCCATGAAAAGCCCATCAATGCAGATTAGTCTTACATACAAAGAACAAAAAAAGTACTATTTTCACTCTTCAACATTAACTCAGTTCGAAAAATTACAGCATGAAACTCAAAACCCAAGCATATTCCACTATTTTATTTGCAGAAAAACTCCAGAAACAACGAAAACCACAGAGACTTAACACTTCTAAACGAAAATATGCATATAAATGTAACAAAAAAATCTTGAAAAATTCAGCTAACACAGCGAAATACCTGAAAATTTCTTCAAGAATTTCCGAACCCAACAACGAAAAGAGTAAAAAGGGTTTCTGAAACCCTAAAGATTTGTAGGAAAAATGAACTAAAAATGGTTTATTTTTTTTGGCAGAGAAGAAAGCTAAGCTTAATATAGAGAGTATAGAGTGAGCAGGGGAAGGGTATGGCTGTAATTAAATGGCAATTGAAGGGTAATTATACAAGAAAAATTGTTGTCTATTCTGACGTGGCAGATTTTAGGAAAATTGTGGGGCCTGATTCCTTAAAAATTGGATTTTGGACCCCACAGCATAATTTTAAAAGTGAAGAACGAGGTTCAAACAAGGAAAGATTTATCTCTATTTTGCGGGACTAACCAAAGAGACGATGAACTCACACTTATTGGTAAAGTAGTCCTCGAAGGACTTTAGAATTATATTTCACGCCGACTCTTGTTGTCAAGTCGAGGGGGCATTCAGCCACTTGACTCTAAGGAGAGGGGGTGAGATGCAATGTAGATCCAACTCTCGATTCACTCGTGAGATTCGAGCGATTTCGAGGGGGGAAAGGGGGGAGGGGACCACCATGGTTCCTCCCTTCTCGATTATACCAGTTTGATTAAATTTAAATTCATGCAATACAGAAATTATTTCTTGAGTGCTCAAGAAGAACTTTTTCATTTTTGCAGTTTCGTATTTCATACTTATGATCAAAAATAAATAAATCTCAATTATCCTATAATAAATTTATATTGATGTTGTTTTAATTTTAAATGTCAATTTACAATTATTTGGCTTGCAAATAATACTTTTTTCCTTAAGAAAATATTACTTATTACCTCCTCAAATGAATAGCAAGCTTTCACATGCACATGTTATTTGCAAATTTTGTGGTGTTACACTTTAAGCTATTATTTGGTTATAAATATTGAAATTAACAATTAAAATTAAAAATTTGAGTTTTTGAAATTGTGATTTTGTAATTTAAATATGTATATTAATTGGACAAAATAAGAAGTTTTGTGAATGAACAAACCTAATTTCGAAAACTTAAAAAAGATTAGATTTTCAAAATCTGATCAAATTTTATGATTAAATAAATACTACTATTTAAAAATGCTACCTAAGTCATTTAAACAGAGTATGAGGAATAACTTATGATAACATGCTTCTATAAAACAAGATTTGAATGTGATTATTTTCATGTAAAATATATGATTTTTTAAAAATTTATTTCTTTAAATTTTGACAATCAAAACTATTCGATATTTGTATCGATGGAAGCAAAAATAAACTTGATTAGATAGTTAAAATAGAGATGGAGCTGAAATAAATAGTTCTTGAATTTTAAACCACAATTCATTTTCACTTTAATGCGTACAAATGAATTTTAATATAAATACAAGATTCGAACAAAAAATATTAAATTTTATCAAATTTTGTAATTATAATTTATAGTTGTGGCTCCATCTCAACCTAGAAATGTATACAAAACGCCGAAAAATCACACTACAATATATATGATTAAATTGAGGAACTATGGAGTATATTTATTGATTTGATACCTCAACAATACTATACCTAGTAATTCATAAATGAATATATAGAGAATGGTACGTACACAATTTTATTTTTACCTTATGAAATTAAATGAATTATTTCTAATAGACCAACGATCCAAATAAATATATATGGATTTGATACACATATAGCATAACATTTACTGACAAAATAAAGATTCAAAATTCGAATTGTATGTTACTAACCCTCACAAAATTGTCCCTTATTATGAGAAAATGTCTGAAAGACTCGTTTGGTTAAAGAACAAGTTATTTTGAAACTATTTATCCGAGGATTATTTATTATATTTTTAATGTGAAACAAAAATAACACTATAATTCTGACATAAATCATTCTGTAATTTCCTTCTAATTAAAAATAAAATAAATTTATGTTAAGATTATTTATTTCTTATTTCTCGTACCAAACGAGACTGAGGATCTAAGGGGAGAAATGAAAAAGAAACACCATAACTACTCACCTCCCTACAAAAGTTCCCAAGCACACAAAAACACAAATCTAACCAATGCCACCCCTTTTGCACACAAAATTGAGTCATGCCACAAGAAATCAAGAAAACACACACACACACACTAAAGTTTCCATGAATGAATGAACCCCTTCTCTCTTCCTTAATCCAAAATCCAACAACAACCCATTACCTCCATTTCCACCATGTCCACAACACAAACAGAAAAACAAGCTCTCTTTATTACCTCACTCATCATCTTTTGGTACTCTAGTAACATTGGTGTCCTTCTCCTTAACAAACTTTTACTTTCCAATTATGGTTTCTCTTTCCCAATCTTCCTCACTATGTGTCATATGTCTGCTTGTGCTGTTTTGAGCTATTTCTCTATTGTTTTCTTAAAGATTGTACCTTTTCAAAGGATCAAATCAAGATCCCAATTTTTAAGAATTTCCACTCTTAGCCTTGTCTTTTGTGCATCTGTTGTGGGTGGTAATATTTCTTTAAGGTATTTACCTGTTTCATTCAATCAAGCTGTGGGTGCTACAACCCCATTTTTCACTGCATTGTTTGCTTATATTATCACCATGAAGAGGGAAGCTTGGCTTACCTATGGTTGTCTTATTCCTGTGGTTGCTGGTGTTGTGATTGCAAGTGGGGTATGTTCACAAATTTTGAATCTTTCCTTTCTTCATCTTTTGTCTTGAATCAATTGTTAATCTTTGTGTTAATTTTGTGATGTCTTTGTTACTTTTGTTTTCTCCTTTTAAATCTGTTTTGATATGTGTTACTTGGGTAGAGGACCAGAGGTCATAGTTACAGCCTTGAAAACAGCATCTTTGTGGTCGGTTCCTTCCTGGACCCTGTGCATAGTGGGAGCTTTAGTGCACCGGGCTTGCTTTTTTTTTTATTGAGCCGAGTTTCTTTTAGAAGCAATCTTTCTACCTCCATGAGGAAGAATAAGGTCCGCATATATTCTACCCTCCCCAGACTCCACTTGTCGAATTTCGCTAGACATGTTGTTGTTGTGCTTTACCTTTTGGGTGAAAGAGGAATCTGATTATGAGTTTTTTGGGATCTTGAGAAATATATGGTTGTTTAACCTTTGGAAGGGAAAAAAATTGAAAGCTTAACTTTTGCTAGTGTAAATTTGCTTCTTTTTTTTCCACCTAATGTCCAGTACCGGCATTGGACCCTCGAGTAGTTCGAACTCATGCTGCATAAGGCCATTTAAGAGGTAGCTCTCTCTAAGAAGATTTTCTCCATACGTTGGGCTCAAACATGGGACCTCTAATTAAAGGTGGTAGTGTAAATTTGTCACAGTTTTGTAGTTATATTTGCTTATCTCATTGCTTTGAAGAGGGAAGCTGTGGTTGTCTTGTCCAATGTTATATGGTGAAGTGTTGATTCAGTCATCTAAGTCTTTACCTATCATGGAAGTCGAAAAATATTCAACTGCTTTTATGAGTTAAATTTGGAAACTACTTAATATGCCTTCTTTTAAGTTACTTAAATACATGTTCAGCTTTTTCTAATGGACTTACAAATATGTCGATTGATGGCAGGGCGAGCCTAATTTCCACCTTTATGGATTCATTATGTGTATAGGCGCAACTGCTGCTCGAGCATTTAAGTCTGTCCTTCAGGGCGTTCTACTTTCCTCTGAAGGGTAAGTAACAATAAGAGACAGTGTATGATGACAGGTTGCATTCATTTTCCTTCTCATCATGTCGTTCCTTAGTTTTGTGTTTCAGGTTGGGGTTGGTTGATAATACTACAAATATGATCCGACATTTTAACAATCCTCTTTCCTCTTTACTCTTTCCACTTTCCGAGTCTTCTAGTACTTAGCTTCTTCAAGTTTTGTCATATTTTGCTCAATTGTGAGCGCGTGAGTTGGCTAAAGATGGTATTGAAGAGCCCCTTAGGATGTGGTCTTGTGGTATGAGGGCAGTATGTGGTGTAATTATTGATAAAGTTACGCTCACGTGACTGGTTCAGACCTTGACACAGATAAAAGTAAGTTTAAGTGGAGAAGGGTGGAGGGTCGGGCCTACTATCCACCAGTTTCTAACCATGGCTCATAGGACATCGAGGATTTCTCGTCTGTCAGAAACCAAAAAAAAAAGGGATGAGATTGAAGAAAATACAGATTTGATTTTGGTATTCATATCTGATTACAGATTGGGATTCATCTTCTGGTCCAAAAGTTTACCAGTTGTCTCTCGGGTGTTAAATTTCATTCATTTCGCCCAGCTCTTTCTAACCTGCCTTCTCTTTTCAGGGAAAAGTTGAACTCAATGAATCTACTGCTTTACATGTCACCAATGGCTGTTCTAGCTTTATTGCCCGCGGCAATCATAATGGAACCCAATGTGATAGGTGTCACCACGACACTAGCAACGGAGCATAGATATCTTGGCCTACTTATTTTGGTCAATTCTGCAATGGCATATGGAGCCAATTTGTTGAACTTTTTGGTGACAAAGCATACCAGTGCATTGACACTCCAGGTTTTACTCTCTTCTCCTCCTCCTCCTCGTTCGTCATTTACAATGTGTTTTTTGCACTCAAGGTTGTTGCTTGGACTCTTCAAAAATGTTGATGGGTGCGTGTTGAATCCTCCAAAAATAGTGTATTTTTGAAAGATCCTCCTCCTCGTTCGTCCTCTAAATGATACGATGTGTTTTTCGCACTCAAGGTTGTTGCTTGGACTCTTCAAAAATATCGATGGATGCGTGTCAGATCCTCCAAAACTAGTGTATTTTTTAAAGATCCGACAAGGGTGCGGCAAAATTTTTGGAGAGTCCGAGCAACTTAGCTTAAGGGTGTGGCCTAGTGGTCAATGAGGTGGGTTGAGAATCATGAGGTCTCAGGTTCAAATCCCATTGACAGGGTTACCTGGTACCTACTGGTGGTGGGATGTGGCAGGTATCTCGTGGAATTAGTCGAAGTGCTTACAAGCTAGCTCATACATCAAGATTATCAAAAAATAAAAAAATATAAATGATACCATGCTTTCAACCCTAAACGAACACACTCAGATTTATTTAATCCTCTTGTGCTTAATATTTACAAGAGAATACATGGTAGTATGATAAATGCATATGACAAGACTATGTTGCTCCGTGCTTGGACTCTCCAACAATGTTGGTGTGCTCATGTCGGATCTCCCAAAAACAAACTATTTTTGGAGGATCCGGCACACACTTGTCACATTTTTGAAGAGGCCGAACCAACATAGATGACAAATGTATATGATGGACACCAAAATGCACTTGCTCCGTTTTATTTTGTTAAACAATAGCTACAATTATATATATTTCTGTGTACTGTTACGTATACAATGAAGTAGGAGTTAAATATAGCGTCACACCAGATTAATTTTCTGAAATAGTTAGTTGTTTCTCAGAAATTACTCATGCAATTTCACATGATATCGTGACATTTATTGCCTTTAACTCGTTCTAATCATCTTCATACTCCATCAACTTCTGTAGGTCCTAGGAAACGCAAAAGGTGCTGTGGCTGTTGTTATATCAATACTTCTTTTCCGAAATCCTGTAACTTTCACAGGAATCGCGGGCTATACATTGACTGTGATGGGGGTTGTTGCTTACGGAGAGGCCAAAAGAAGACAGAAATGAGCTGAGATCCGGCCTTTGTTTCTTCTCCGATGAAGCCAAAAGAAGACAGAAATGAGTTTAGGGAGACATATACTGTAGACTTGAGATAAAACAGATTTCATTGTGATTTTGTAGCACATAGACAGACAGAGAGGAAATAGAAAAAGGGCAGCTCATAAAATCGTTGTTTTAGACGATGAATGTGCAGAAAGCCTACTCGGTTCTATTAGTTAAGCCCGGGAGTTGTTCCCGTTCATCAGTTGTATTCTTTACATCGAGACGATAAGATGTATGCATCTATATCTAACTCTGATGTTGATATATAAAGTAAATTTATGTCTTATTCAATACTCCCTCTGTTCACTTTTACTTGTCATTATTTTACTTATTGAGAGATCAAGCTATATGAACTTTGACCAACATTTTAAAATATATTTTTTTATCATATTAATATGAGAAGGATTCCAACTTATTGTATTTTTCATATAATTTTCAACTATGAAGGATTGCAACTTATTGTATTTTTCATATAATTTTCAACTATCTAAATTTCAAATATTAAATTTAATTACTTTAATTTATCTTTGAAGTTTAGTCAAATTGACCTTGAAAAGTGAAACTGTGACAAGTAAAAGTGAACAGAGGAAGTATCTTTTTGAGTTTGTGCTTTATTATATGTCCATTTTCACTCGAAACTTTCTATCGATCATGAGATTGCTAAGCCTGTATGTATGACATAGTTCAAACCTGTGAAGGTGTTTTGAAATCTGTAAGCAAGAATGTCTTTTCATTTCTTTAAAAGAGAAAAAAGGAAACACGAAGTCTTTATTAAGTTGAATCTCAAGTTGTTCAAGCCCTGGGAACGAAGAAATCCTGATAAGGAGGTAGCATAAAGTAATGAACATCTGGATTAGTCAGTCAAGCTAGCCGGTACAAGATATTGGATTGTTAAACAAAAAGAAAAAAGAACCTCAAGTGGGATAACAAAAGTAATGTACTAGAGAAAGCTTGGAGATGAATGAACAAGGCAAACAAAAGTTCAAATCAAGTAAAAGTTTGTGAAAATATAACAGTAAATCGATGACATATCGAAAGACCAGATGAAAAGATCAACCAACACAAGTCTCTCAGTAAGCCAAAGGGAAATATGGGGTTGGGACATTCCTCAGATATTGGCTGTTCCATCATGTAAGCACTTGCAGAGCATTCAGTAACAAAAGCTAAAGTTTCAAAATCTGGTCTTCTCAGGAATATTCTCTTCTTCACAAACCATAATGAAAGACAATGAGTTTTTTCATCAAACACCTGTTCAGAAAGAGAGACGAGAATCGACAAAGAAATTTCAAGGGGAACTTGGAGGTTAGATGGTGAAATTAGCTGTTTCTTAGTGTTTATTTTGTATTTTCTCTCCATTTGTTTTGGTTTCATTCTTAACTCAAAAAGGGCTCGTAGTATCCGAAAATGAACTTTTTCCAAGCAAGACTTGTCTTTAGCATTTGATTACCTCACTCCTAGGCAAGTTCTGGACCACCTGGGAGCCGATCATAACCATCGTGGTGCTTAGAAGTCTCCTTTTCGATGGGGATCAACTTCAAAATAACAGCAATGATCAAGCTTACAGCACCAATCGAGACACTGAGCAGCCATAATTGCCAGCTAAGTGGTGTAGTGCTGGCAAAAGTGCCTAAGAACTCAACAATGATAACTTGGAAAACAACTGTAGCAAGTATGACACCTATAAATATCCAGCTGTCAAAAATGCCACGGAAAATGTTTATCTTTTCCATGTCACGACTGTTTATTTCGTTGAAGACCTGTATGAAACCACCACCCAAAGAAAGGTCAACTGGTTAGTTAAGGTCCTTCAGTACAGAGAATGCAAATCCAATTTAACTGATGTTTAATGTTTAGTTCAGTTAGACAAATCCACAGCACGAAATCGGCTCATATCAGGATTTTGTTGTGGCAATACAAAGTAAAAGAATGAACCAAAAAGGTCCGACAGTTGACAGGTACATAGTGTGGCGCACAAAATGAAAGCTGCCAAGATAATGAAGTGAATTTAAATGGCATACCTGACAAAACACAAAGGTGTTAAAAATGAAAGTATTCAGAACCGTTGTAGAATCTGAACCTTCGAGTCCCAAAATCTGCTTCCCCATGAAGTTGAAGGCTAAGAGTACAGACAGTTGGTAGATACTGTGTCCTATTATATTTCTCCACATTGTCTTTGTAATGAAACTCACATCCCTTCCAATAGGAGGCCTACTCATTAATCCTTCATGAGGTGGTTCAGTGGCCAGTGCGAGTGCACCTAAAGTATCCATGATAAGGTTGACCCAAAGAAGCTGAACAGCTGTAAGAGGAGCAGATCCTGAAAGTTGTTGCAACAGATAAGCACGTCAGAGTCTAATACTCCTATTGCTATCACGAGAAATGAACTCTCACTCTCTTTTTCTGTGGGTGTGCGAGTATTGATTCACACTAGCAGAAAATGAATGAACTCAATCAAAGCAATAAACACCTGAGGCGCATGCAGAAACAAAATTGATCATCAAAGCCACAACATTGACAGTCAACTGGAATTGCACGAATTTCTGAATGTTTATATATACAGAACGGCCCCATTTAGCCACATTCACGATTGTACTAAAGTTGTCATCCAGCACTATAATATCAGCACTTTCTTTCGCAACCTGTAATGTCGTTATGATGAAAAAGTGAAGATTAGGAACAGCTTTAAAATGCAATATATACCAAGTACAAATCTAGGTAAGAATTTGACAAATACACTACTTTTGAATAGCTCAAGCTGGAGCGGAATGGATATTCTGTTACAAACATGCAAAACTTTTTAAAGAGAAACAAAGATGCAAAATGTGTAGGGACACAGTTCCTAGAACTTTCCTTAGCAAAATGTCGAGTAAACTCACATAAACAGGATAAAATGAGTTTTACTTATATATGTTGGAAGTCGATGTCTTCTGAGTGATACATCAAATGTTTGAGATATTGAAGATATGATATTGAAAACAAGAAAAGGAATATTAACGTAGGCAACTTGAAGCACTGACGATGTATCACAGATATTTGATATAAACTATAACAGAGACTGCAATTAGTAAGAAAATTTTGACCATATATGAGAACTGAAAAGACAAAAAACTGCTATACCCATAGCAACTCATGATTTACTTGTTGGAGCCTACAACAAGTAAATAATTTATATGGCCATATCAACTCAGAGCAGGACCAAATTTACAAACCTCTGTTCCTGCTATACCCATAGCAAGTCCAATATCCGACTCATGCAAGGCAGGGGCATCATTTGTGCCATCACCAGTAACTGCAACAACTTCTTTAAACATGCCTCTCAAATTCTTTACCAGCACGTGCTTGTCAGTAGGGGATGATCGAGCCATAACCTGCATTCAATATATATACATTTTTCAGCAAAATGTATTCAAGTAACAAGGATCTACAGGGATGATATAAAGCAATCAAATGTACACAGCACACCTGAATTCTAGGAATTATTTGCCTCATTTCATCAGGACTTTTGTTGCGGAATTCTGGGCCTTCAATGGCCAAACCATCGTCAGTTAGTATGCCACATTCTTTAGCAATGGCTTTGGCTGTATGAATATTGTCCCCTGTGACCATCCTTACAGTAATTCCAGCAGCCAAACAAGATCTAACTGCCTCTTTAACACCAGGACGAACTGGATCTTTGATTCCAACTACTGCAACCAATGTATAGCCACTTTCAGGAATACTATTTTCTTGAAAACCATCTCCAACGTCCTTGAAAGCCAAGCAAAGAGTACGCAAGGCTTCATCAGCAAACTCAGTAATGACATTTGAGATGTTTGTAGCCTGTTCTTCTGACAAATCAACAATTTCACCATTAGAATCAATAAACCTGTCACACATTTTTAAGACTATCTCAGATGCACCCTTGCAGAAAGCACGGGTGTTGCTATCAGGAAGAGCAACAAGCACTGACATTCTCTTCTTTGCTGAATTGAAAGGTTCAACCTTCAGCAATTTACAATCCCTTTTTTTATCATCAATATCACCAAGAAGTAATCCATAATCTAATATTGCAGATTCTGTGGGTGAACCCAGAACAGATTTCTTTCCATCCTTGTCTTTAACCACCTCAGCTGCTGTATTATGAAATATTGCCTGCAATAGTAAGTCCTGTGCATTTTCTGATAAATCTGTTATTGTATCTGCGCATCCACCATTTTCTACCTTTTTAGCCTTTTCACAAATCCATATTTTATCTACTACCATGTGGTTTGTCGTTAGAGTTCCTGTCTTATCGGTGCAGATGCAAGTAGCTGAACCCATTGTCTCACAAGCAGAAAGATGCCTCACCAATGCTTTATTGTCCATTAACTTTTTCATCGCAAATGCAAGGCTTAATGTAACAGCCAGAGGTAGTCCTTCCGGAACTGCAACAACAATTATAGTTACAGCTGTCGCAAAGTAATTTAGAAGAGTTAATGCATCACCAGAAGACCATTTTGTAAATTGATGATGAGTAGCTTTATCGACCAGAAATCTGACTATTAATACAAGAAATGTAACCACAGCAAATCCCAGTCCAATCTTTCCAATAATAGTGGCAACACCATTCAGTTTAACTTGCAGAGGAGTCTCATCTTCTCCACCCTCGCTAAGAGTTTCCATCAGCTTACCCCATTCAGTTCTCATACCAACAGTGGTCACTAGCATCTTAGCTGAACCATCTTGTACTTTAGTTCCTGATAGAAGAAAAGGTCTTTTCTCAGATATGCTTACCGGTACACTCTCACCAGACAAGCTCGATTGATCAATTAGCAAGCTATATCCTGATATAAATATTCCATCAGCTGGAACCAGATCTCCAATAGATAAGTGAACTACATCACCAACCACCAAGTCATAAATGGAAACCTTCTGCCTTGATCCATCTCTTGTGACCTGGATAGATATCTTTTTCTTCTCCTTATCCAAATCTCTGAACTGCAAGGACTGCCTATAGTCACTAATTGCAGTAACCGTGACAACCAATATTATGCTGAGTAGAATTCCTAAGCCATCATATGTTCCTTTTGGCCACCCTTCAGTAGCAAGTCCCACACCAATAGAAACAACAGCACAAACTATCAATATAACGAGAGTTAAATCATGCAGAGCCTCCCACACAAATGTCCAAAAACTTCTAAATGGTTTCTCGGTAAATTTGTTTGATCCATATATATTTTGTCTGACAGATACATCACTCGATTTGACTCCTTCATTTGATGAGACTCTCAACTTACCTGCAAGCCCTTCAACACCTCCAAGTTTCTGTAAGGTTTTTATATCATAGGAACCAACTATAGATGCAAGTTTATCTGGGTTAATTCCAAAACCAGCTTTTAAAGCTTCTTCTGGCAAGTCTTTTGCCAGTTCAGCCCCTATATCATTCCTAACCTGGTCCGCTGACCTACCATGATCACCAGCTGTAAAAAATATAACTTGAAATGAGAATAAGCCGAAGGAAGTTGATAGACCTATATTTTTAATGAGTTAAAGGAAAACTCAAGATCTGAGCAAATTATACCATCAATGAACTTGAGTGCTGCCATATAAGTCATGAAACCAACTCGAATCTTTTCCTGGAAATTGCATGTGGTAAAAAGTGTAGCTTGACTCAGTATACAAGATTATAGAAGTTATATTAGTCAGCAACACAGTCCTCCATAGTATGGTTAACAAAATCCACAACCAAATCGATGCTTTCCGGTTATGTACTAGTTACATGATGAGACAACATAACCAAAAGCAGATAAAGAAGCGAAAATCTAAACATAGTATTGTCACAATATGGCTCCGATTAGGGAAATCAAATACAGTATTTGAGAAGCAAAATGATTTCAGATTCTAACTTTCTAGAATTAATCAAATGATCGTTCAACTAACTCCCTTTTTAAATTCAAGATATTTGAGATTGAGCTAAAACACTGTATACATGCAAAATATAAACTATTATCAATGTTGGTGTCGTGACTTTTGCAGAATGCCAGAAATCAAGTAGATTTTACTTCACAGATAGTTTTGTAAATGAACACGGCATATGCCTGGCAGGCCTTCCCTTTCCGCCGGAGCTTCATGGGCGTTGCCCGTGAACTAGATGATTAGCAGAATATGAGACTTTAGGACTAGACACTAGTGCTTCTTTTAAGTGACAAATCAAAAGGTGAATACACAGACTAGTTGATTTTCAGAAGAATGTTGAGTGACTGGGAAATACCTAAACTAGTTATTCTTTATAAACATTTGGAATCTTTCCAAGGACTGAAGGATGGGGTGGACTGGTTGTGGTGGACTGTGCATAATAAGGGGCAACAAAGTCCAGGCTATAGGATCATGAACATGACCGCGCCACCGACCTCTAACTATCCTTGGAGACAAATTTGGGAAGTTAGGATACCTTTAAGGTTGCATGCTTTTATGGTTGCTACACAAAGAGTCTGTGTTTTTATGACTATGGTGTTCGAGCTAGCTTTTGCTTACCTCGACTAATTCCACGGATACTTGACACTTCTGCAAAAATACCAGGCAACTATATCCACCAATGATAGAACAGATAGGAAGAATCACTTAGAGCATGTTTGGAAGGATACCCTGGTAATTGGATTTGGTGGAATTGGGTGTAATTACATTGTCTGACCGGTTTGGTTGGACAGGTAATTACATGGTCAGCAAGTAATTAGGTGTAATTGATTGGGTGTAATTATACTTTACAATTTACAGGGGTAGGCTGTGAATTGCAGGTAATTGCATGGTGTAATTACATGCTGGTTACTTTTTAATTTCTTTCTTTTATTTTTATTTTTATATTTTAGTTTTAATTTACTTTTATTTTGATTATTTTAAATTCTTTTTATTTTTATCATTCTAATTTTTTCTAAAACTATATTTTATCTTACAATATTTATTCTTCATTTCTTTCTTAGTCTCAATCTTTCTCATGTGATTCCATATAATTTTTCACATTATCTTTTTTTTCACTTATACTATATTTTATTTTATTTTTCACTAGCATGATTTTATTAGCATTCTAATTCTTAAATTAAAGTTGAATTCATTGTTGGATAAAGTTATAAATATACATATTTTTTTCTTTTAAATCATATTTATGTATGTTATATTGAAATTTGGTATAAGAGTATTATGTTAATTTTTTTATTTTGAATTTAAAACTTACATTATATTTTTTAGTTTCATTTGTTTTTGTAGTATTGACTTGATATTTCACTTTACAAGCCATTAATTTTTTTTAGTTATATTAGATAGATTATTTTTTAATCAAATATTTTAACAATTTTAGTATGACATTATATTTATAATATTTAATATTTTTGTCAAATACACATTTCATGATGTTTGCATAAAACGTATATTTTTAGTTTTTATAATTAATTTAATTAAAATATAATAATTTAAAAAATATAAATTGATCTTTTTATAATATTAGTTAAGAATATATATTTACTAATTAATATATTTTTAAAAGACAATATGTATCTTAAATATTTAATTTAATATTATTTATAAATACCTATATTTGTCTAATATAAATTTTTAATTTTAAAATTTAATATAACCTTGTAATTACACTCGTGCAACCAAACAGGACAGTGCAATTACCAAGGAGTGTACTAACCGGGTGTGTAATTACTACCCTAGTTCAACCACGTCATTGATCACTAGGCCAAAGAGGATGTTTTGACACATGAAAACTTGAGAAACAGAAGTATTATATTAGTTTCATATTGCTGCTTACACTTCGGAATTACTGATTAGCTATGGAAGATTCATCAATCTCAGAGGCATATCTTGGATAATGCCTGGCAAGATTGTCGACACTCTTTCTGGCTGGGAGGAAGCCGGGATTGAGGCAAGGAATAGAAGCTACTGGATCTTTCCAGCTTCCATATGGTGGATTATCCAAAAGAAAGGAACTCAAGATGTCTCGAGGATAGAAGTAGCACTCTAGAGAAGATGAAACAAGACGGTATTTTGCTATTTTGTCCTCTGTAAATGCAGAATCAATCCTAGAAGTCCTTGATTCCTTCTCAAAACGAAGTCCTTGACTCACGCTAGGAATTCATTTTCTTAGCTTCTTAGTGTTCATAGTTTTACTTCGTAACGGAGTTTTCAATGCTACCTAAGTACTAGTTTATGATACAAAGTTGTTACCTGTTCAAAAAAAAGGTTTGGGGTGAGGGTGGGGGTGGGGTGGTAAACTATAAAATAACTATAGCAGCTTGATCATCCAAAGATTGCCGATAACAAGGGCAAAGTCGCTAGCATAAGTTTATATTATGGGTGAGGGAAGAAAAACATCATCTTTCAGTGAGCAGGCTGGCTGAGATCTGGGTTTTGCCAGCATAGGAGTATCTCAAAGAACTAAAATAGCAACTTTTATTTGAAATGGTAACTTATACGGAGTAAAAAAACAGCAACTTCCGTATGAAGAAAAACAGCAATGTAGGGAAATCACCACCTAGATTGAATGAATAAATCCTTTTTATTCTCTCTTTCAATTCTTTCCAAGTAAGAGGTTCTTTTAGCTGCGACGAGCATAATTATTTGATTTCCCTTGTTCGTAAAGATAACATGCCCTTTTTTTTGTTTTATATTGCTGCAGGATGGTGTGTAGTAGCTTTGAATGCAAAGATCTTGTCTTTTGTATATTGCTCAAAGCATAAGACATTCACATGTCAGGTATTGTGTAATTTTATACATGACTGTCCACGATATGATGACTTACTTTTAGTTTCGCTCTTTCTCACTGTATTCTCTAAGAAATGGAAACGAAAACCCCAGAATGACTGTAATCCACACCAGGAGTGTCTGCTTATTATTCTAGACTAAACACAAAGAACAAAAGACTTTGTTTTCATGTTTTATCATTCTTTAAGTTTTTTCCATTCTTGAACGGCTTTGGTACATTGATCTATTAATGAAGATAAAGCCAAAGACTTTCCTTAATATCATGTGATTAGATGGTGGAGAAACAAAATAGTCTAGACAAGGACTATTGCACAATTCAAAGAGTACAATTTACAGTCATAGGCAACAAGATTATTTAGTTATACAAGAAGATGATTTTTTATAAGATATATGTAGTAACCAAAGATAAGGCAAAACAAACAAAACACTTCTAGGTGACAAACAAAAAAACTGCAGATGGGGCCTGGTTAGATCGACTAGTGATTGATGACAAGAACCTGAAAGATATTATTTTGTTTCTGTCACCCATCTCCTTCTGTACTTTGGTACTATCAAAATGTGCTAGAAGAAATATCAATGTTACAAGGAAGTTTCATGGAAATTTCTCAGAGAAGAAATGTCAATGTCACAAGGAAGTTTCATGGAAATTTCTCTGCTGAGGATGTGTGTATAATACAGTGGCCGTCCACCGTCCACATACTCCATACCGTTTTCTTTAATCCCAAAACTCATTATTCATAACCCAAGCCTCACTCAAACATCGAGAAAGATGATTATCGTATGAAAAATTTTACAATGGTAGAGGCACAACTAACAATAGTTGGGTGAGGTTCCAATTTCAAAAATCTAAATTCTCACCACCATATATATAATTGAGAGTGCTCTTGTATTTTGGAAATGGGACAGAGTATGATGTTGACCGTTAGAAACATAAATTAAAATTAGACTAGGCCCTAGGACCATTTCTAAATGATGTTGACCAATATTTAAATAAGCATTTGTCAAGCTTAATTTAGTGACAATGACATCAAGCTGTAAGACGTCATTTGGTTGACAACAACTTATTTCGGAATTAATGGAATAAGATATCTTAAACTTGACAACCAAACAAGATACAAAATTTTATCCTTCCCTACTTTTTTATTCCATGACTATTTAATTTTATCCCTCACGCCAAACAACCCGAAGTAATACCAAAACACAAATTTTTAATGGAGAAAGAAACATGAAACCCTGGAACAAAGTCTAAGTCTTCTCAACAGAAACATATTCTGCTGGCAAGTGGCAATTGACATTATACATAAAACCAAAACAAAGAAAAAGTAGAAAAATGAAATAACTTTACTTGTCTTTCCACTGAATTAATGTAATCCTCTAGATTTTCTAGATGGTCCCCATAACTGCCAACGCGTTATCCTATTTTGAGGTAGCCCCAGTAGCGGAATCAGAGTTGTTCATACTTTTAGAATATAGATGGATGATTTTTGTATCAAGCGTGTACATATCAAAATATCTATATTTAACCTATGTATTTTAAAAAAATTCTAACGAAAGGTGTCCACTCTTGAATGAATATAACTTCGTCCCACAGCACCGGCAACAGTATCCAACAGGGGTAGGTAATAAATATTTTAAATATTGTAGGGCTTAGATCACACTTATTTTGGCTTTAGACCACAATTCGGTAGGGCCTTAATTTCCTCTAAAATTCATTATGCAAATAGATGTTGAAGCAGGAAATGTTTATAACGTCCCTATTAATAAATAAAGCAGTTAATAGTTGTCTATAGGAAAATAAATATGGTGTTTGCCTTGCCGACCATATGGTTTAAATAGTTGTATCGTTAATTATACATCAGCTAGAAAATATAGATAATAAAATCATTAATTTTTTTTAAAAAAATAATTATACAGTAACTAGTTCATTTTTAACCAGATTTGGTTTCTAATGTTTATAGCAACTGTTTGTAACTCTCCAATAAATGTAATTTTTAGGAAGTCATAAATAATTATTTCTCTTATTTTGATTTGACACAGTTTAAAAAAGGAAATAAAAAATTAATCCAATAGTTTTGAATTAAAATTAGATAGAACATACTATAATATTTTTTAAACTTGTGGTCTTAAATGTATTTGAGAAGTTAAAATGAAACCGTTATAAAAATATTATTTTTAAACAAACTAAAGAAAAAACAAATAAATCAAAACTAAGAAAACACTAAAAAAAAGTTGAGGCTTATAATTTAGTACTCCCTTCGTCCCATTTTAATTGAACAAAATTTAAAGTATACTTTCTACTATTACCCTTTGTAAAGTCATAAATATTAGTGTACTTTATCTCGTAGAAAATATAAAACTTCAATAAATAAAAGAGCAAATATAAAAAAAGTTTCAAACATTCAAACTTAAAACAATTCAATTATTTTAAACATTGAAAAGAACTTCAAAAATTTAATTATTTTGAGACGATTGAACTAATTTAGGAGGAGGATTTACAAATAGTAACGGAATTTAAGACACTATGCCGAGATTTAGTAAAAGACCGATCCAGAATTAAATAACTTACCATAAATTTATTTATATCATAAATGCTTCTTTCCAGAGCATATATTTTACCACATGAAAGATCCATTTTTTTGTCTCTATTTATATTAATTAAAAACAATAACATGGTCCTCCATATTTACAGCATTATGCAAGTGGAAGGTGTCCAAAAAAATATCAACAAACAAAGAAGAGCCAAGAATTTTTCAATCCTATTACATTAGAAAAGTCAAATAAGAAAATGTGATTGGAGGAAAAGGAAATATAATAGGAGTAAGAATATCAAACAGGGAAGTGCTAAAGCACAACTTATGGTGGATATCATATGATCTTTTACCATATATTCCCACTCAACTTATTTATTGTTTAAAAAAAGCTAACTTTTAATTAATTTTCAAAATTAAATTAAATTAATATTATTTGAAATTTATATGTTTAAAATTTATATGAAAAATATTATATGTTATAATCTTTTTCATATTAATATAATTAAAAAAATATATTTTTGACTCTCAAAAAGAGAAACATGACAAATAAAATTGAAGATAAAAGATAGGTCTAAAAATTTATAGGATAATTGGCATAGTCAATAAAGTGAAGTTTTAATTTTATTTTTAAACATTTTTTTGAATAATTTTGACATCTTAGGTAAGAATTGATTCTATTGAAAAAATTTCAAAATTATAATAACGAGAGATTTAAATATTTGTGTTGTTATATAAAATATAATAATTTATATATATATCTATTTTTGTTTAAAAAAATTAATTATTAGAATCCAAAAAAAAGGAAAATTTCAAATGAGATGAGATCTCAAAGAGCCATATTTTCCGATGAAATGTATGGTATTGAACCATATTCCACCAAACTGATAAAGCATATTTTTGGATGATATTTCCATTAATGTACAACTATATCAGCATAATGTACCAGAAGTTAAAGCATCCATCACTGTTCTTCATTCAATGTTAACACTAATTGATTTCTCCAGTTATCAATACTCAGAAATTTATTACCGTCCATACTTGGAAGAATAGCAAAGGATTCAACATTTCCAGAGTGTTTTTGATACTCTAAATCATCTATTATCAGTGATGAAGCTAAAAAAAATCAACAGAACGAGATTTCAAAATTCAAAAAAAAAATTAGTAAATTTTCCACCATATTTTTCACAGAAAACAAAAAGAGATGAACAAATACCAAAAAAGAGAAATAGTAAATCTTATTTCACTATTCTCACAAATTTCCGACTCATTTTCCGGCGTATTTTGAACAGAAACAAAAACAACAAGAGAAGAAGCAATAACGTACTCTAGTTTTCTCCATAAGCTCTTTAGCCTCTTCACGTTTCTCGAGATTCGAAGCATACCGGAACCGTCGCCGGCGATTCCTAACGAATGAAACAGCATCTCTCCACCTCCTCTGAGCTTCAACCGACGGGTATTTCGCCGGCAAATCGAACGCCTCCGGCTCCAAGTACTTCTCCATTAACAAATGTTCACGCCGTAGATTTGTTGATATATGTAAACATATAAATATGTATATATATATATATATAGTAAACTAAATGGAGAAAAAAATATAAAAGAAAGTTTCGCCTGAAATTATGAAGAAAAAGGGAAAATATTGATTTTTATTATTGGACTAAATTATATATATATATATATATATATAGTACTGTATTAAAAATACGAAGATTCTTAGAAATATTGTTTGAACTTTTTATTCTTTGTTAAATAACACAAAATCTTTTTTTCCTCTTTTTCCTTCAATTATTTTATTTTAATAATATTAAATATTAAATCTATAAATCCTAAAGTTTGCTAATGTAAGGTTGTAAGGACATGGTAGACCAAACTCTTTGTTATGTTTATGAATAAAGAGTATACAAAGAGGTTTTGGAAGGACCCATGTGATCCCAAATATTTATTTTTTAGAAAATTTTGGGGAAAAAATTAGGGTGAGGCGTTTAAGTCGAAAAATTTGACAAATAATTTTTTAGGAAATTTTCAAATATTAGAAAAAAGTAATATTTCTTTCGTTTTATTTTATGTGACATTCTTTGACTTGACACGGTGTTTAAGAAAAAAAAAAAAGATATTTAAAATTTGTGGTCTGAAATCATTCTTAGATATTTGTGTGGCTGAAAATCATTTTATTAAGGATAAAAAGATAATTTTAAAAGGTAAATTATTTTTAATTGGAGTAAGGTGATAATCTTTTTCTATGGACCAAAAAGGAAAGAGTGTCACATAAGATGGAACGGAAGCAATAATGTTTAAAAACTTGTGAGATACTTAGAAAGTTTTGAATATATATATATATATAAGGATTATAAATAATATTTTTGACCGAATATCTCGAATTTGAATTGTGAATAAAAATTTTTAATTTTTATTTTTAGATATAAATTCAAATTAATTGAACTCTAAAATCGGTGTAATTTTCCTTTTTAACTAAAAATAGATGGGAAGACGCGTTGATTTAGTCTGAAATTGTGCTAATGGTCCCTCTAGTGCGTTTAGATTATCAGTTTGACCTCTCTATTTTTGACTTTTGTTTTTCATATAAGGGGAAAAGTTGGGATTTTGCTCAAAAATGGCTCCTTTAATTTTATATATTATATAGAATGTAAAATGTTTGAATCATCATTTTATAATTTAACATGTGATTGTGATTAATTTATAATTTTAAACCTTCATTTTAAAAAAAACGATCTACTTTTTTGTCTGTTTTGAAAATAATGATTTATTTTCTTTTTAGCAAAATTTTAATTTTAACTTTCCATATGGTGTATTTAAGGCCACAAGATTGAAGGGTATTTTGGTACATTTAATATAACTTTAATTTAAACCACGAGATTGAAGAGTCCTCTTTCTTTTTTTAAAAAAATTCGTGCAACTGCCAAGTCAAACTAAATAATTTTTTTTGAAACGAAAGGAGTAAAAGATAACTTTTATTATAGTCATTTGAAGATTGAAGAAATATCTTAATTAAGGATAAAAATAATTCTATGATATTATCATAAAGTATAACTTGGGAGAGTCAAAAACTAACAATAACGGTTATTTTTTGAAGATATGATCGAAGATTAATTGATGAGCATCATATTTATTGAATTCTGAAGTGGATAGACTTGTAAGGTCTTTATTTATTATGAATACGACTTAAATAATGATCTTAAAATTGAGTATTTATGTATTTTAGTTGACAAAGATAATTTTTTTATTGACGCGGATAATACGATGAAGAAAATTATATTATGCCTAATTAAAATAGAAAAGAATTTTTTATTTTTATTTTTATTTTTATTTTTAAAAAGAAGAAGAAGATTGAGATTTAAGGATCTAATGCTTTTGGAATCATCATATAAAAAGTAAGAGATCCCATAATGCTTTTTTGAAAAGTTTCCATAATACTAGCTTTTTGCCTTTATTTGGAGAATATTTAATTGGTTAATGGCATTTCTTTGTGTTATTGACTTTATAAGATGAAAAACAGATCGGATCTCTTTATTCTTAATCAGATATTTTGAGTACAAATTTTTTAGATTTAAAAAATAATTATATTGAAAGTGTCATCTCCGAAAATGAATCATACGGTGCATGAATCAAAGTTAAAGTTATTCAACTAAAATTTCTTAGTTGAAATTGGAGAATTTATTCTGTAAAATATTGTATGAATAATACATATTTATAATTCAGACAAATATTATGAAAATAAAAATATGATGGATCGGGTGGAAGGGTGAGTTGAGTAGGCTAGTTGGGGGTGAAAGAAGTTAGGCGAGGACGAAGCTAGAAGCTGATATATTCTTACGGTTATACCCAATAACTTTAATTCAAAATCTTGTATGTGTATGAAAAGATTTATTAAATACGTACAAAGATTAAATTCTTAGTTGCTAATACCTTATATCAATATCTTATAATTTAGAATGCATAAAGTTCGAATTTAATTTTGTCACTGTAAAGATAAGAACCGTTATGGTTGAATTATTTAGGAACGAAGACGATTAGGGTCAAGACAAAACTCCACATACGAGACTTATTTTTCTTATTTTGTCAATAAAGTCATTTTTTGTTTAAAAAAAATTAAAAATAAATATTTTTTAAAACATCTTGACAAACCAACAACAATAACAACATACCCAGTGGAATCCAATAAGTGAAGTTTGAGGAGGGTAGAATGTACGCAGACCTTACCACTACCTCATAGAAGTAAAAAGACTGCTTCCTGAAAACCCTCGTCTCAAAAACTCATAAGCAGAATCTCGACGAACCAAACATAAAGAAAACCAAATATACATTTTTTAAAAAATAATTTCTTTTCTACCAAACAATCCACTTAATTTACATCTTAACCCAAAAATGACTCAACATGAAAGCCAAGTACAAACCAATAGTCAACTTTCAAAGTTGGGAGGTCCATATTAACAAATGACAACTTGATGGCTCAAAATAGGTCAACTAATTAATAAATTTTTTATTTTTTCACTAATTTTAATTTTACAATAACAACTAAGTACAATCTAATGAGACCTTGGGGTAGGGTATATAAAGTTAAAAATATTTTTATGGATATAAAATAAATATTATATTCTTTTAATTTTCGTATGTTTATTTTTTTATATTCCGAACCCTTATATAAAAATTTTGGCTTCATCATGTGGATATATGTAGACCTTACTCGCCTTTGTGGAATAGAAAGAATGTTTTCAATAGACACTTGAATAAAAAATATTTTTTTTAGATCAAAATTGGAGAAAATCCAAGAGTAAAAATGTGTAATGAAAATATTGAAGAAAGAAGATGCAACAAAATATTTGAATTATTACAAATTTGAATATCCTTTTATTCTCTATGAACTTGACAGAAGTCATTAGTTTCATTCTTGAATTATTGACAGCCTTAAAAACACTCCTCTACTAGACTAACTAAACTAAAATACACCCTCGATCTACCACAAGTGTTAAAAATGACCCCTTATCTTAGTAAGAATTTAATGGTGTATTTCACTCTTGTTGCAACATCAGGGGTGTATTTAAGTTCAGGTAGTGAAGTAGATGAGTGTTTTAAACACTGTCTAGTTCGAAGATGAAACTAATAATTCATGCCGAATTTAAAGGTGTTTTTAATACTTTTAGATGAGTGTTTTAAACACTGTCTAGTTCGAAGATGAAACTAATAATTCATGCCGAATTTAAAGGTGTTTTTAATACTTTTCTCCGATTCTGATATTTAAATAATGGTATCGCAAACCTTTCAATCTACCTAAAGAATAATTTTTTTTAAAAAAAGGCAACATTTGGTAAAACAAACTTAAATATAAGTATATGAAGCTTATGTCTTGTTTGATGATTTAAGTAAATGAGTGAAAGGGAAAAAAATTAAAATGTTTAGTCACAATCATGGGCATTTTAATTTTTTTGTGGTCTATTTAGTGAAAATATAATAAAAGGAAAAAATTATTTGGGCGAGTATTTTTTAATAAATAAATATTTATAACTATTTATAATAATATTATGATGAATATACACTTGTATTGAGCGCAAATTATGCCTGCAATGTAAATGTATTATAAGAGTTTAAAAAAAATTATGCTTATTTGGTAAGAAATTGACATAATGTGTATTAAAATATGTGATAAATGTATTATTCATAAATAAAATTTGTATTAAATATGTTTTATAAGCAATTCTAGGTAATATATATCAAAATTGCATTATAAGTGTTTAGCGAAAAAAATTGTTATTGTTATAGATGATAAATATTCTTTTAATATTGTATATCTAAGTTTGCTTGTGATAAATTTATCAAATCAATCAAGATGTATTTGACCTTGAAAATGTGAAATTTCTTGACAAGGAGAGTTATAACTTTTTAGTGGATATATCTAATAGTATAACTCTGAATTAATCGGATCAGTAAGTTGTATTTGAATTTCAAAATGAGAAATTTTTTGGCAGGGAGTATGTTACTTCCTCACCACGCCGAAGATTGATCCAAGTAGGGGTCAACAGGACATTGCTTCATTGAAACTTCTTAGCAGATACGTATATATAAATAATAAACATAATAAAAAATATTGTGTATGAACATAAAAAATGACGATACTTGTCTTTATGGTGATTTATTCATTTGTTTACTTCTTTAAACATCGTTGGCACCATTTACATAAAATCTTTAATATGCTATTGACGCGAATATGAATTAATTGGATCAGTAAATTTCTGATACACGATAATTATTAAAAAATAAAAGAAATTTAATGTCCATATCAATTTCTTCTTGACTATTGGTCAATGAGAAATATGTTTTGTAATTTCATGCCTAGATTTATTGCAGCAGTGACTTTGGAATAAAAAAGAAAATTCTTTTCCTTTTTTTCATGGAAATTTAATGGCACTAAAATGACACTTCAGTAATGAGGAAGAAAGAAAAATCTTGTCAAGAGACTTTTCCGGTTGATGTCTGGTATCCATATTGAAGCTCGATTATATTCAGATTCGTGCCGCGTAGGGCCTTATTTAGGCGGAAGCACTCAGTATCAAGGATTTTTTCATTCTCAAGGCTCGAAACCAAGATCTCTGGTTAAGGGAGAAGCATCCCTATCTACTGCACCACGTCCTTTGATGGTTATCAAGAAGACTTACATAAGCTTAACTTTAACCTATCGTTTGTCTTTTTTCATATTCAAGACTTAAAATTAAAATATTTAAAAATACTAGAACTAAGATACACATGGGGTTGTGACATGTGGAAAATGACTTTCCCAGTTATGCTAGCGAAGTTGTTTTTACAATATATAAAAATGTAGAAGTGACAACATTGTTTCGATATTTTCTGATTTCTATAGTGAAATGTTATTATAGAGAACATATAGTATATGATATAACGTAAAAATTCGCTTACAGATGGTTGTTATACCAAACAACGGTCAAAGAAAAATATGATTGTAATTATGATTAAGCTGAAATTTCTTCTGCAAAAAGTATGAATGCAAAATGAATACGTGTAACATGATTTAACACCTTATTTTTCACTTTTATTTCGTTTAGTATGATGATGATATGGATGAATTCAAATGAAAAAATGGAGAGTCAAATAATCGACCCAAATTTATTTGAGACTAAGGTGTATTTATTTATTTATTTATTATAACAAGGGGAACCTGCAACCACTACTCTTTGGGTGTACACAGGGCAGACCCTCGCTCTTATGTAATAGCTGGCAAATTACATAGGAGAAGTAACCCGAAGGCAAACCCCTTGCTTTCGCTGGTAAGAGTTTTGAACTTGAGACCTCCAACATGAAAGTCTCAAGCCCAAACCACTGAGCCACCTCGAAGAGTGGGAGACTTGAGGTGTATTTATTGTTGTACTCATACATATCTTCACTAGATGGTAAAACTTGTTAAAAGAAGTAATCTCAAAACATCAAGTGCCCCCTTCCTCTTTCAACAAAATAATGTGTCCACTCAACTTACTATTCTTGAACTTTTTTTGATATAATTCCGTTATGCAAGTTGTACTTGACCGTTTAAATCAGATCTCTATTTCAGTACAACGAGAAGGGGGTTTACATAATAATAGAACATACGAAAACCACAAAAATTGCAAGTAAACCAACAGATGTTTACCCCCTCCGGCAATCAGTGCCTTAGTGTCATGAATTGAAATCAAGTCAAGTATCTGTATCCTGCATGGGGCGTTCTCCGCGTTATTCACTTGGTGTTACAATACCTTGCAATTTTTGCAACCACTCGACGTATTGACCTTGCTCCTTTTTGTGTAGGTGTCGTAAGAGCGATTCCGTGAAACTTTTACCTACTCCTCTTGCTTCTAGATATTTGTGGAGCTCATCTTGAAGTCTCTGATCTGATGAACTGAAAAAACTGAAAAAAGAAAACAACAAAAGGACTTCATAAGCTAAGAAACTGAATAGATCATTCTCGAAGTAAATTCAATAGGTGATCAATAAGATTGTCGCAAAATAAGAAGAATCGTTCAAGTGGAGCAACAAAAGGTACACACAAACATCAAAAGCATCTCGAGAAACAGTCGAGAAAATGGCTAAACAGGAAGCAATGAGGCAAAAGAAAGTGACATGGAACACATTGTTTTTGCAAGAATGTGAAAGTAGAGGATTACAACTAGCTCCATTGATTCGAGCAAATAGACACTATACAAAGCTTGTAGCCGTGAAGTTTATAGTTTCTTTTCTATCTCCTGAGAATGCGTTTTTAAGCGTTTTATGAATAACTCAGAGGGATGACCTTCATGACTTGGGGTACTCAAGGTGGGCCAATAAAAGGACGCAAACAGCTCAAACTAGAGACACAAATTTATAATCCAATTTGAAGGATATCTTCATGAATGTGGTATAATAAAAGGCAGCAACAGTATATATAAACTAAGAAAGACATATATTGCATTCCTAGCTGTCAGGATTAGATGGTTGAATACCATCTATGAGAACATCTGACAAATGCAAGAATGCTCTAGCAATTCTTGCCATATGTCTGTGAGCTTGGAACAAAAAAAAGTTGGTTAAGCATTTGATAGAAAAACTTGTTATTTCAGCGACCCTGTATCCAAGGTTGATGGGGACAACCCTAGAAGTTATCACAATTTAGAACTATCGAGCAATCGTAAATCCATATCGGTTGTGCAAGGACTATAATGTGGTGATAGTTTTGCGCTGCATAATAACATAGAATTGTTAAATTAGGAACAATAAAACAATGATTGTCATATGGTAAAGAATAGTACATTTATTTTCATAAAGTAACAATTTTATGAAAGAGATTGGCAGAGAAATGCCTGTAAGTTAGTATCTGAAAAAGTAGAGAACTTATAAGAAGATATAGTTTCCTACAGACAACACTCAATCCATTTAAAGAATTTATACAAGAATTGTTATGTAGAGATTGACTACTTTAAGGATAATCTGATATTTAGATACTTTCACACAGGTATTGGTAATATACGTAGTCAGTCAAGGTAGGGGTATGACTGTGCACACCACCCTACCTGTACCCCATTTGTGGGATTACACTGGGGTATGTCGTTATTTTTGTTGTTGTCAAAATAATATTATTATGTTGGGATTATTTTTCCATATATCGAAAACCAGACAACCCAGCAATGCATTGAGACTGAAACTCCTTGTAAACCTATGAGTCCAAAGGTTGAGCCCCCACTCCCCAAAAGCCAAAGTCGTTCTAAATTGCTTCCAAAGAAGATGAAAGTACCTGATATAGGGACCTTTGCAGGCTGAAGAATCCAGGTCTGCTGATGGAATGTAGTTCACATTTTGAATTTGAACTTCACAACCATTATCAACTTGGGCAGTTGCCACACAATCAAACTGTAGCAAGGATCTCAAGCCAGGCTTCTTCACACCTACTTTCATGAAAGCTTCCCTGGGAAATTTGGCATTTTCATTAGAGTCCACAGCACCCAAAAGAGCAGAAACAGCAACTTCCTCCCCTGACTCACATCTCCTGCGTAGGACCACATCTTGGGATTGTGGTGAATCCCAGTCTACTACAAAATCTCCAAAGCTACTACTTTCATCATTCTGCTTTAATCAGAAAAGGGAAGCAATACTAAAAAGGTGCTCAGACTTGAAACTATAAATTGCAGTTAGTTACTCATAACACTGTGGATGAGATCATAGTAAAAGTGATTCCAAGATTTCAGCTTCAATAGACAGAACTAATTTGTCTTTGAAAGGGATAAAGACAACAGAGAAACGGAAGAATCAAATTTTGTATGAGACATCTTGTGGAATGCAGCCATCATGAACACAAACATTCTACCCCAAATTGAATTTATACCTTCTTTTCTTTTCCTGTCCCTCTGACAAAGGACACCTTCTATGTTTGGTGAAGGAACGCCTCTGTTATATTACAGACGACTTTGAGGAGTACTTGAAATAGTCATCTCTATGATATTAGCTTTGGTTTCCTAGTGTTTACACTGTCCTTTACATAGCTGTTGTTTTTTCTCTCTGTTACACTTGCTTTAACTTGATAGCATCTTGCCGCCTTTTTATCATTCACAAGTTGTTTTTACCCGTTTAACAAAGAGATATTTGAATGAGTTACTGCATTAATTATGATAAAGAGTATGCTAAACTACTGCATCAGACTAACACTAAGAGTATGACAAAACTATAAAATAAAACATTACCATCTGGGTAACCTGATAACCTAAAAATATCACTTTCAATCAATCAACTACTGCTCCATTCCAAGCTAATTAGAATCAAATGTTGAACCTTTTTGGCTACTTACAAAAATGCAATCTCAGAGGATTCATCATAATTAGACTATCTTTATGCTAGCCACCTACTGCAACCGATATCCTAAGTTGCACGGACTCTTCACTTTCAATGCTGCACCCGTGTCAGATTCTCCGAAAATGCACAACTTTTTGGAGAATCCGACACGCACCCGCTGACACTTTTGAAGAGTCCGAGCAATATAGCTGGTATCCTTATCTAGACTTTGGCTGGCCACACTCTGTGAAACTCACATAGTCAGAGCTAATGTCTCAAAGTACCACTTTCAACTTATGAATTTTAAAGTCTTCATTATGAGACAAATCAAACTAAACAACCTGAAGAAAAGGAACAGACTACTTCCGGATTTTGGTTAATCAAGACAAACAATGGAAGAGGTTTTGTAGATACTTGTCAATGAGATGCTGATAAAATATTTCTCCTTTCGGGACCGCAGAGAGTGGCTCTCTTCTCCTACCCCTACAATCATGGTAATTATTCTTGATTAACAAAGTCTCTATTACATTATGATTCCATGGAATAATCTCTAGTTGGTGACAGAAAGTTTCACGTTGTCTTATCAGTTGGAATTCAACAACATCAACCACTATGCCTCAATTCCAAACTAGTTGGGGAGAAAACCAATCAGAAATCAGTTTACAATAACAGATGACAAGCAAAGAGAAGTTCATAAAGAAGTATTCTTTATAGTAACATACACATATGAACAGCTACTAACTGCAAGATTAGCTTCTGGTACCCAAAACCAAACTAGTTAAGAGAAAACACCACAATGTCTACGAAAAATAACAAGGAAATAGCTCCACAGACTACAATGATAGAATACTCAATAAATTAACACAAAAACAACTATTACTTCATCTCAGTTCCAAACAAGTCGAGGTCAGCTATGCAAATACTCTCAAACCGCGTTACTCCATCAAACAATACAATTATTCCCACACCTCCATATCTTACATTTGTTCAAAAAATACCATTTTGAACCCTTTCCATATCAAATTTAAGTTGCACCAAATTTTGGGTGAAAAACTATCAATACAATTTCCATAACAGCAACAACAACAACATACTAGTGACATCCCACAAGTGGGGTCTGGGGTAGAGTGTACGCATAACTTACCACTAGCTCATGGGAATAGATAGGCTGTTTTCGAAAGATTCTCGGCTCAAATGTATCAAGGATTTTTTGGAAACAACCTCTCAATTTCCATAAAAATGGATTGAATATACCAGTAAAAAACTATTAATAGAACACAATGATAGAATACTAAAACAAAATACTGAAATAATACAATGATTTCTACAACCCCACATCTTCAGTTTCTTAAAAAATTGTGGTGATTTAGAGAAGAACAAAAAAAAGCACTAGAATTTAAAGAATACAAGATCAAATCAAAAATACCCACTAACCCTTTTCGCATAAACTTCATAAAATACCAAAAAGGGGTTTCAACAAAAAAGAATATAAACATAATCTCCATCAAATGGACCCAAGATACCTAGAAAAAAATGGTATTTTTGAGCAAAAAACAATGTTACCTGAAAAGTTTTAGCTGAAAATTCATGGTTAATTTCAGATTGCAAGACTTTGAGTAAATCTAAATCTGCAGTAGCTTTACAAGCTTGCCGGAATACTGCTGGCACTTTCCTCATCGCCCACAGGAATATACAAGAAACAGCTCCAAAGTTCAGGGAATTTGAACAAACTGGAAGTTGCAGAAATAGTCCATCTAAGGACCTATATTTAAGGTATAACCGCTTTTGCAAATTTAGCCAAACCTAAACTTGTAAAAAAAGTGGTCAATTTAGAAATAAGTAAATTTGAACAAGAATATAGGTTGATATGGCATCTTGCACATACAATATTGCATTCTAATTTTATTTGATTTTTTTATTAGACCGTGAAGAAAAAGCTAATTTTATTCGTATTTTTTACTAGCTTAAAGGTATAAAATTCATATTTATGAATATTTTAGTCTTTTTAGGTCTAATGAAACATGTTCAATCTAAAAAGCTCAATAGTCATTGCATCAAGAGCTCGACAACTACCTCTCTTTTTTCAGACATGATTATCCATCGCGGTTTTTATCAAAACATACAAATTCAAATTTCTATTTCATTTTTAGTTATGATCATAAAAAAAAAAAGGGTTGACGAGTCACGTTATTAAAGAGATTGTAATAAGGTAAATATCATCTTTCTCCTTATTTCATGCAAATCAATTTTACTCACTGAACACAAGGAAATTTCCCCAATTTTGGTTTGTAGTTGAAGATTTTATGCTTTTTTTTTTTTTTCAAATTTGATAATGTTAGATGACTGAACAAAAAATTTAAATTTTATAAAAGTCCATTCAAAATTTTTGTGGTGAATTTTCAAATTTTTAGTATATGAATTAAGGTTTGAGTTTGGATGGGAGGAAGGGGGGGGGGGGGTTCCAAGGGGTTCATAGAATGTGTTTGTTACTTCTGAGAAAAATGGAGGAAGATGCTATTCATGGGAAAAATGCTCACATTCTATATGAAAGAATGTGAGAAGAACAATACCTTATTTTGTTTAATACAAATATTATTATAATTAAATTAAAAATTTTTTTTGACCGCAACTATTTATTTTTGGCTGAAAAATTAAAAAAACAGTACCGGAGAGTGCCAAGTAGGATAAAAGTGTTTAATATGATCAAATCTGAGCAGTTGAGGTGTCTATAAGGAACTTGTCTTAGTTTAAGTGTCTAAGTGGAAAATGAGGACAAATTTAGGTGTCTGTTTATGTATTTGGCCTATTTTTAATAAATATTCAAAAAGACGAGGAACATTCCACTCATAAAACTGTACTAAAAAATAGGGAAATAATCCAAAATGCATCAATATTGCAAACACGAGGAATTATTAGCGCTTCAATTAAAAATTCAAAGATGATATTGAATTTGTAACCCAAAAATAAGAGACTATTTTGAATTTTTTCTTGTACTATTACTTTATCCCATATGTGGTCATTCTTGTAAATATATATATATTACTCGGGGGAAATTACATATATATACAAAAAAGTAAAACGTTTACAAAAAAAGTAGTCCATAGTTTATTTACATACAAAATAGCGCAAAATCAGCGAAACTATATATGGCTATACAATATAATTTGTCAAAAGTTATAAAAAATATACACAATATATATTCTTTATACATGAGTTATACACTTTGTGGTCATTTTTGTAAATGTGTATATTATACCCGCTTCTAGAGAATCCAAATAAACTTTACCGCTCAAAAAATTAGGGCTTTTCTTTTCTAAATTAAGCAAAAGAACGAAGTGCTCAAAGTTCAGTAAAGCTCAGGGCAACAATGGCGAACGACGTAGACATGAGTGGATGGAGTGAGCTTCTACACTCTTCTTCGAAGCTTCTAGAACAAGCTGCTCCTTCTGCTCAGTTCCCTCCGATTCAGGTTCAGTTAAAAAAATGCACTTTTTCGGTATAAAATTTCATATTTTTGGTAATGTTTGTTGGATTGTTATTATTTTTGGTTTGGAAATTTTAGAGGAATTTGGATCAATTGGAAGCATTGACGAAGAAATTGAAGGCTAAAACTTTAAGAACTGAAGCTCCGACTCAATCTATTGCAGCAACGAGGTACATTTTAGCTGTACGCAGTAGTAATAGTTTTGCTGTATGTGATATTTGACTATGCATTTTAGCTATATTCGTTTGGGATTTTGGTACAGTGAAGTCGCAAGTTGTGCTACTTTTGTATATCAACTTCTTGCAAAATCCAATAGAGGGTTTATTGGTAACAACCTCGCCATTTCTGCGAGATAGGGGTAAGGTGTGGATACACTTATCCCACTTGTGGGATTACGATAGTATGTTGTTGTATCTTCTTGCAAAATAAGTCAATTCATGTCCCGTTTATAACATCTTTGCTCAGTAATCCAAAACCTACTTATTCTGAAAATTGCTTTTCGTCAGGGGTGCTTTTCGGAAAAAGGTGAGTAGAAGCTTGTGTTTGACTCATCAATTTGAAAAGTACTTTTGCTAATATTGGAGCATCAGTTGTCGCTCTGTGCTTGATGAATGCTTTAATTAGTGTTTATGAGTAGAAGCTACTTTTTAACTTCTGAAAAACAGCTCTTGCTAATTCCGACTTTTGACTAAAAGTTTGGGCCAAACACCTCAACTATCTAAAATAAACACTTTTTTCATTCAAAATTTAAGTACTTTAGACTTCACCAAAGCTTGGTCAAACAGGTTATCAGCTTCAGATATTGATTGAAACCTCATTTCTCTTCCTCTTTATCTCCCTATTTCCTTTCAGTTTCCAAACACAGATTTTGTTTCATTCTCACTTGTTCTTTCAGAACATTTTTGAAGTTTTATTTTTTACTTGTATTCTATTCACATACATTTTCAATAGACCTGACGTTAGTGGTTGGAATATGGAGACTGAGAAGTAAGAACTGATAGAAAAGTAGGTTGTGTAGTGCCTGATTGTTTGTTTCCTTTGCTTTGAAAGGCTACTAGCTCGTGAGGGTATCAACGCGGAGCAGCTTGCTCGTGATCTCAAGTCTTTTGAGTTAAAGGTGCTGTTTTCCTTCCCATTTAGAGCTTTGCAAAGTCACCACTTTTCGAATGTGTACACATAGAATGGATGTTTACATATGAATGGTTTTCAGGTAATGTATGAAAAGTCAAAGGTTTGGTAGCTGTTTTATTAATGTGGATGTTATCCATCATATCAAAGAGAGTATTTGGTCTTTCATACAAGTAAAACTTTAACTTGTGCCAAATATTTTTCAGATGCTGTTTGCTAAAAAAGCCATGAGAAGGAGGCTAATAATTGTGCATGAATACAAATCTTTTGCTGCATGTGTCCATTTAACTGTGTCAACTCAAAGTAATAGGACACAAACTGGAATTATAATTAGTAGTTCTAAATGTAAGAATTAGAAAAAGGGTTTCTCTTTTTCTTGAATAAGAATGTAAAGGATCATTTTTTATTCTATTGATGCTATAAATTTATTTGGTGAGGAATTGAGCTGGTAAAATCTCCCCGGTAGTTTTATCTAATTGTATCTTTTGTTAATTTTCTTTACATTCCTCTATTCCTTCCTCACCAGACAACATTTGAAGATGTTTTTCCTGCGGAGGCAACAACTGTTGAAGAGTACTTGCAACAGGTATTTTTATCTTTTAATGTGCAGATGACGTTCTTTGTATGTGCTACTATCGTCATGCATTTATTGTAATCATGTAACGTCTTTTGGGTTGAGCTCATTCACAGAGTGTAGATGAAATAAATAATGTGTCAACTCAATCTGTTTCTCTTCTTGGAGATAGGTTACTCTAATATTGGTAAAATAGCTTGGACTAACTGACTAAGATGTGCAGATTCAAGTAGGGTGACTTGACTTGCAAAGTAGTGTCTAGAGACAACTTTTAAGCATCATAAATAAGTGGTGTTCGACATGATGAAGCATCAATTTTTTTTTAAAAAAACAAGTTGATCAGCCCTCTCTTCAACGAAGCATCAGTTGCAGTAGGATTTTGTTTTTTATCGGTCCTTAGATTGCTTTATGCTCTCAATTTTTGTTTCAATTTTATTGGGTGTCCCCGGAGGCTGTGAGGACCAACCATTATGCTCTCACTGGTAGTCAACATTGTACTCTTCTACGCACATTCTTTTTCCCAACTCTCCAAAACACTTGAATGTCCCATGCCATGTTATTTTTTTCAATCTTTCTCTTTTAACTCACACAACTTTTAATGGTGAAGAGTTAAAGCCAAATTAAAGGATCTAGGATACTCAAAGGATGAATGCTTGTGAGAGATGTGCCCTTGTTGTCTTTCCTTGTTCAATGCATGTAACTTGTTCTCTTTCAAGGGCATATGTTTGATATTGATGTGTTTAAATCTCTGATGTGCGTTCATGCTATATTTTGCCAATTAAAAGTGTGTTCCGATAAAGTTGCACGAAGTACCTTTATCCATTTCACGCTAGTTCAACATGCATACATTATGGTGAATGAAGAGTCAATACTGAATAGAGATGCCACCGTTGTTTGAGGATGTTGCCATTTCTATTTCATAGTTTCTTTTGGTGTAAGGAGAAAATACCAGGTTGGTTAGATGTTTGGGGCAACTTGTTAGATGTTGATGGTTGAGCCACTTATTCACATGGTACTTTTTCCTGCAATCAAAGGAGATTTTTCAAATGGTTATGATTTTCTTAATTGTGGATTCTATGAATTATAAGGCACTTGTAAAATCCACATGTTACTTGTTTGCGTTTTGCAAGATCTTTTAGATGTTTTTATGCATGGTGTAGCAGTTGTATTCTTACTCCAATTTAAATCCTTTCAAATGTGGATATTCTCTACCTACTGCTGTTTCCTCTCCCTGCCGGCAATGAGTGAAGGAAAACTTTCAGCATTTTCAACATGTTATGTTCTGTTTTGCTTGAAATGCATCATTGTCTCAGGATATTTCATTTTCTTTTCTGCAGATTTGATTTTTTTTCTTTGTCAGTTTGATTGCCTAATTTTGACTCTTCTGTAATATCCAACTGCACCAGATATTTCATGCATTACTGTTTCTTACTTCATAGAGTAAATGTTAATAATTCTTGTTTTTTAATGTTGGAATGCTGCAAACAGATCCATGAAATGGCAATGGTCTCTGCAGTTCAAGAAGCTCAGAAGGATAACCTAAAAAATTTCAATGATTACATGATGAAAGTTTTGGAGGTTAGTTTGCCCAGCTGCTTTTCATTTGATGAGCTTCGTGGTTTGAGTTGCTACTTTTATTTGATGCTTTATCAAAATAAATCATTGGCTGTCTAAGTTCGACTTGAAAACTTAAAGCAGTGTGACACCTTTGTTATACCTATTGGCCGTCAATTACTTATGTTTCTTTTCATCTTGATTATGATAAGTTATCCTTTATTTGATTTTGTTGTCCTTTTACCATGCTTATTTTGAACTCTGTTGCATTGTGGAACTCTTTATTACAGAACGACTGGAAGAAAGAAAAAAGAGACTTCCTCCAGAGCCTAAGCCGAATTTCAACCTTACCTAGGACAAATATCAGCGAGTCAAGTCCTTTAGGTGGTCGTCAGGGGCAAATAGCATCTTTGACATATAGCCCCCAGGTTTCATCCGGTCCTTCTCGTGTGGAGCCTTTAGCATTAGCTAATAGGCCCATCGTTGAGAAAAAGGCTGCTGCATATGGAGAAGTTGTCAAGAATCTCACAAGTGCAAGAGAGCGTGGTTTACCCTTTAAAGTAAGTTTTGCATGTTGATTCTTCATGGCTTGATTCCTCCTTCCTGTGAAGCCAGTGAGATTTCTCTGTTTATCTTTGGTGATTATAGCTGTTATTGCTTCAAAAAAGTAATTAGAGGACTAAAATGCCAGTTCTTACTACTATAAGAGAACATGAATACTGTGATGCGGGGACTCAAAAGGGAATGCTACTGTTATGCTGAATCTCAAAGGGAATGCTTACTAAGTACTTAGATTCAAGGAGTTCTATCCAGTCATCTAATCAAAGGGGGAAATGCATAAGAATCACTTATTATGTAAGCTTCTTGGACAAATAATGGCATATTAGGAAAAAGCACGCAAGAAGGATGGAAAACACAGAAAAAGGTGAAATACTGTGGATGTGATGTGCAGGCTGTAATGTTATACTATGCCTGTCCTGCTTCATATGATGCTATTCCTATTTGAAGAGTCAAACCTTTTCTTCAAGCATTTCAAAGTATTTTCAAATATAGAAAATGTTATTTTGTGGTATTTATATGTTATATATCCAAATAGATTTATTTTTTCTTTAAAAAAAATAAGGAATTGATGTTCGAACTTACATCTGAAATATGATGCTTCAACCGTCGTGCATCAAATCCCGTCACCTGTCATTCCTCTTTTAAATAGAGGGATAACTTTTGTATTGCTGTTGGACAACCAAGCAATGCTTAACTAGCGAAAGTGTAATACTTGATGGGTGAATTTAAGAATTTATGTGTATTATCACTTTGACCTCTTACTTGGTAGCTTCCTCTTTGATGTCCATTTGTTGTTTCACTATGCTGATTTTATTGATTGAATGGTCTTGTTAATTGCTTTAAAGAATTCTCATACTATGTTAGAATTTTAATTAATTAGCTGTGAATATTGCTAGCCTGCTACAGCTTTTAAGTGTGCTCTTGAGAGTTTGGGTCTTAATGCATCTGGTGGGAAGTCAGTTGGCATTCCGAAGATCTGGCATCTATTGTCGGTATGCTGTCAAACTTGACCTCCTTGTATCTTTGAATCTTGTGCTGTTTACATTTTCTCTCTGCAATTAGTTATAAATTCAACAAATTTGTAACAGGCTCTGATGGGTGAAGATTCAGCTTTACAACCTAATGTTTCAAAGAAAATGTCTTTAGTAATTGGAGCTAGACGTCACCTAGAATGGGGTCATGAGAAGTACATCATGGAGACAATTCAAGCCCATCCTGCTCAGGTGATGAAATAGTGTTGATGTTGTCATTTGATAAACATTTCTATGATTTACTTCGTCACATGTTCTATTTGTCAGTTCAAATTCATGATCTGTTCAGTGTGCTGTTAATTTGGGTCTTCAAGTGACTATAGAGGATAGCTTGTCAATTTCAACATTTATGAAGTCCTTTTTGGTCCTTTTCATATTCTTTCTTCTTCTCATTTGCTAATAAAGAAAAGAAAAAGTTCTGTCTTCTTGTTTCTTCGTTTTTTTTTGGGGGGGGGGGGGGGGTTGGGGATGGCAGTGAGGGGTGAATGCGTGTGTGTCTCTTCGCCTCGTCACCAATTTGATTTAAATTTGACATTGCTGATAGCTGATGATCTTACTGGCTATTCTAGGCTGCACTTGGTGGCGCTGTCGGCAATTTGCAGAGAATCCGCGCCTTTCTCAGGGTTAGTTTGGCATCTTTATAAAATGTCATTATTAATCTTCAATCTTCATTTTAGGAGGCAGCATATACCATCTTCCATGATTATCATTTCCTTGATTGTTGTTCCCTCTCAGATCCGTTTAAGGGACTATGGGGTTCTTGATTTTGATGCGGTTGATGCCCGTAGACAGCCTCCCGTTGATACCACCTGGCAGCAGGTTTGAATGCTTCACTCTGATTACACAAACCATCAATATGCAGTCTTTTGCATTTTGGTATGAACTATTAGATGTTTCAGTCATGGTTTTAGATCAAATCCATTCAATCATCTGAGCAAGTTATGACTTCAGTCTTGTATTTAGGAATTGTTATTCCTTGTTTAAAACAATCAGGTTGTGAATTTATCCAATGAAGTGTATCAAACTAGCTCACCTCCTTGTGTTTTGGAAAGAAAATTGTCCATATATGTTCTTTTTATAATCATGTATTGCGCTATATTTTGTGCGATAAGTAGTTTCACTTTCTTGTTTTGTTGAGTTGGTTTTGTGATCCTTCAAGATCCTATTGTAGTTGGAGATTTAGATTTCTCTTAGCAATTTCTTGAATTAACAAGGGTTCTTTTCGTTTTTCTTACTTTTGTTTTTAACAAACATTTTGCTGGCTTATGCTTATACTTCTATCTTAAATTCACAATTGGTTCTTTTATTTGTTAATATTACTTGCTTTGGCCAGCACAAAAGTTTTTACGGACTACAGTCTCTACGCTAATCTTGCGCTATTTTCATATTTGTTAATTCTTTTTTTTTGTTTAGATTTTCGTTATCTGCTATCAATCTAGCAACTAGGAAGTAGTTCTATTTTTAAATAATTGTGATGTCCGGGTTAGCTTCCTTGCACCTCAACTAATTGAAGGGGGTACTTGATAGAGAACCTCTATCAGCACAATTAGTAGTAGAAGAAAAGAAATACAAGGAGAAGGTATTGCTCTTGGACATGAATTGTTCTAATTTCTTAATATGCATACTTCCTGTATTTATCCTGTTGTTGAAACTACTTGAACTTCTTACTGCATCTGTAACTTTACAAAAAAACAGTGCGTAGCTCAAACTAATTTTGATTATTCTATCTTAAAATAGATATACTTTTGCATGAGAACCGGCTACTACAATGAAGCAAGAGAGATTTCCCAACAATCTCGCATGTCCCACCAGTTTGCTCCTCTGGTATGTGATCTGTGGATTGCATGTTTTCTGTATGTTGTCGATTCTCTTTCATTCCAACTTTCTCTGTGTTTTGCAGCTTACAGAGTGGATTTCCACTGGAGGCATGGTCTCAGCAGAGATGGCGGCGGTTGCTTCAGAAGAATGTGAAAAGATATTTAGGTTGGGTGATCGAGGAGGTCGACCCACATATGATAAGAAAAAGTTGCTACTCTACACAATAATTTCTGGTTCTCGCAGGCAAATAGACCGATTTCTTCGAGAATTCCCTACACTTTTCTCTACTATAGAGGATTTCTTGTGGTTCCAATTATCTGCAGTACGTGAGTCTCCTGACAGGTCTTCTGTTGTCCTTAATGAGGGGTTGGCACCCTACACTTTAGATGATCTGCAAGCTTACCTAAACAAGTTTGAGTCATCACATTATACTAAGAATGGAAAGGATCCTTTGGTTTATCCATACGTTTTACTTTTAAGCATCCAACTTCTTCCAGCCATCCTATATTTGTCCAAGGACATGGGAGACGAGGGGTATAATGTGGATGCTGTTCATATGGCTATTGTCTTGGCGGACTATGGAGTCCTCTCTGAAGGTACATGGGTAGGTCAAAAATTTGGGGTCATGGATGCTTTTGCTGAAGCCTCTAGCATAATTAGGCAGTATGGATCATTTTACCTGCGTCATGGTGATCTGTTAATGGCATTGGAGTACTATGTGCAAGCTGCAGCAGCAGTGGGTGGTGGGCAGTTGTCATGGAGTGGACGTGGTAATATGGATCAGCAAAGGCAAAGGAGCTCAATGTTGAAACAACTTCTTACAGAGCTTTTGTCGCGGGATGGTGCTATTGATATTTTACTTGGTCCCAGGGGTACTGGAGAAGAAGGTCAACTTGGAAGGTTTTTGACTGATGAAAAGACAAGACAACAGTTTCTGCTTGAAGCTGCTCGGCAGTATCAGGAGGCGGGGCTCTATGACAAGGTACTTTTTTCTTTCTTCCTTTTACATAATGACATGAATGAACTCATTGCTCTAACTTGTGTAGTTCAATGTAAGACATAATAATCATCTCTTCATTCAATGCCAGTAAATTATCTCTATAGCATGAAATCTATTTTGGGTTAGATTTGAAGTTGTTTATTTTGAGCAATTGTTGTGCTTAGTGAATAATGTCTTGTCATGTACTTTGAGTTGGTCTATCAGTCGACAAAAGCAATTCTCCTTCTATACATTTGTCATAACGTAGCAATTTAATGTAGGTGTTTCAGTTGACAGAGACAATTCTCTTTAAGGTTTCTTGAATAAGTTTTAATAGTGAATCGTTTTTGTTGATAAAGTAATAAATTCCATTAATGTATGTGTTATGAATTCGTGAATTTTTTGCGCCTTAAAAATTTCAGTCCGTCGAGATTCAGAAGAGAGTGGGGGCATTTTCAGCTGCATTGGATACGATAAACAAGTGCCTTTCTGATGCAATATGTGCCTTGGCACGTGGAAGGTTGGATGGGGAAAGCCGGACTTCTGGGCTCATTCTTTCAGGAAATGAGATCCTGGAGATGTTCAAATATTACCCTGAGATCAGGTAATATGCAGATTTGGCCAGTAGTCAAACATTTTCTGTTGTGGGTATAAATAGTTTCTTATAGTGATGTTTTTAATACGTCTTTACTGTTCTGGGACGGAAGCCTAATCTCATCCATTTTTGCAGTCCCCAAGAGAGAGAAAATGTGTTGGCGCAGCAAGTTGTTCTAAGACAGCTGGAGGCTGTGTTATCCATTCATAAGCTTGCAAGACTTGGCAATCACTTGGATGCTATAAAGGAAGTGGCGAAGCTCCCATTCCTTCCATTGGATCCAAGGACGCCAGATTTTGCCACGGATATCTTTCAAAATTTGTCTCATCATGTCCAAGCTTGTGTACCAGACCTCCTAAAAGTTGCGCTTCATTGTCTGGACAATGTTAAAGATACTGATGGGTCACTTCGTGCTTTAAGGGCCAAGGTAAATTTTACAGCATACATTTTCATTCTCCTACATTGTCTGTTGGTGCTCTTTGCTCATTTTTCCCTTTGACTGAATGAAGTGCAATTTGATGATAAATGCTTACTAGGTGCCCTTTGGAGTTAGCCTACTTTGTTTATTATTTCTAGTTATATTGTATGCTTGTCCTCCATGAAATGCATTGCTAACTTCAGATTTTTGCTAAATATGATGAAGACCTAATCCGACGAAGAAGAAAAAAACCTTTTGAGTAATGACTTTAGATTATTCAGATGCAATATCAGTTTTTCTTCCTCTTATGTCGATGTAATATTGGTATTCAATTACATCTGAAACAATCATGAACAATGTGTTCACAGATTGGCTTTTGCTTCTGAATCTCATCGACTAAATCAGATAAAATTATCAGCTAATACAATGAAGATATTCTCTAGTGCATCTCTGAGAACATATATTGGACAATGATTCTTATCATTTATTAAGTCAAACTTCTTTTGATTAACAAATAACATCTCGTGATAATTGATGTGAATTTGGTTCCGCAGATTGCAAACTTCCTCGCAAGCAATTTGAATCAGAATTGGCCTCGCGATCTATATGACAGGGTTGCTCGCAGTTTGTGAAGTTGAAGAATCACAGTCGGTCTCTGCTGTTGCCTACTTTCGACGTTCAACATTGTACAAAGATAGTTGATGATGTATTTGCTTAGTCATTACATCTTATAGGTGTAATCTGGTAAACAAATCCCTAGAGATTTTGGTGTCCACAAGACAGTCAAGATGCATTGGTTTCGAAATTTTCTAGTACTGAATGACAAGGGTAACAGGTTTATATGTGATGGCTCGAAGCTTGAGCATGTTTCTTATTCTTCTCCACTAGTTTTTTTGTGTGCAACCAGTTTCGAACCTGTGATATATGTCGTATTTGAGGTCAGATGTTCTATAGACCCGGAGGGCTGATACACTGGTTGAAACTCGATAGATAATGAGCACGCCTTTTTGCTCGTCTCCACTTAATACCAAAGCATTTGTCTGCAACAGGATTTGAACACTCGATGTGTGCCTAATCAACGTATCATGTGTTACGCTCTTACTATTAGATCAGACTGTGGGGCCAAACATCTCCTTTGGCTCTTGACATATCAACCACTCCTTTAGCAGCAGCCTCTTCATCATGAATGAAACTAAAGATAAAAGAGATACTCTCTCTGTCTTGATATGATGTTTAAGAAAAAAAAGAATATTTTTAAAATTTGTGATCTAAAATTATTCTTACATATATGTGATTGAAAATTATTTTATTAAGGTGAAAATAAAATTTTAAAAATAAATTATTTTTAATTAAAATAAAATAATATTCTTTTTGAAACGAACAAAAAAAGAGTGTTACGTAAAACGAAAAAGAGTATTAACTTTTCGAAAAGTAGAAAGATGGTAGGGGTAATGCCTGTCATCCACATCCTTGATAGGTAATCTTATAATTTAATTATCACTCTCTTTGTATTAAAACATACTACTGAGTTGGTATACATACGTTTATTATCAATTCGAAACATATATTTGTCTAGTTTATCAAAGTTTAAAGAATCTTACAATTTAATTACTTCTGTAGTAATTTTTTTTTTTATAAGTTCATAACTAAATTTAATTTTTCTCGCTTTGATCACGCGCAAAACGCGTATAACAAGACCAATACCATGTAATATTGTTCTGTTGCTACTTATTTTAATATTTTTAAATTATACTTCAATTAAAAAATTATAAAAAATATGAACCAGCCTGACAAGACCCGCAACTCATATATTGCTATTTTCTGACCAACAAAAAAATAAGCCAATTCAATTTGACCCGTCAAGTTTCAAAATACATATAAATTAATTCAAAAATGAGATGAATCAGCTCGTATTAACAGCGCTCTGAATAAATAAACTTGGAGTGCACGGGAGACAAATGTGTCATATATCATAATATCTATTCCCAATTGAATAATTATCATATGACGTAATGACATACGAAATTTTCATTTGTATCTTTGCATAATGACAAGAATAAAAAATATATATATATATTTTTCATTTTTTTATGTACTAATTACGAGTTTAGAAATATTAAATTAAGAAACTCGTAAAAATAATTTATTATTGTAAAATCATAATTAAAGCAGGCGCAAAAATATAATCAAGCTGCTTTGAAAATTTTAAATTAATAAATTCATAAATTATTTTTGCCGGCCACATATAATAGCGACAAAGAAGAGGACAGCTCAAGCAGGCATGTTGAGGGAGAGCCGGGGATGTGCTCTCATGATATAAACCTTTTCAATACAGAACTTTACAGAAGACAATCAATCATCAAAGGCTTCATCATCAATTTACTTCTACTTTCAAAAACTAGTATTTTTGTCTTCCTCCATGGATAACAACATTGAGAATCTTGAAATCTCTAAACAAGAAGAAGAAAATGAAGTAGCTATAGTCATGGTTCCATTTCCAGCACAAAGCCATCTCAATTCACTTCTTCAACTAGCCTGCATATTTTCCTCATCATATAATCTTCCAGTCCACTACATTGGCTCAGCTACTCATAATCATCAAGCTCGTATTCGAGCCAACGCGTTAAATCCATCAGACATAGCTAAAATCCACTTCCATGATATCCCAACACCTGATTTTGCCTCCCCTGCACCTGATCCTAATGCATTGACCAAATTCCCATCTCAACTCTTACCTTCTTATAATGCTTGCACCCTTCTTCGCGATCCTGTTGCTTCGTTACTTCGTGACATATCGTCTAAATCAAGACGAGTTGTTGTTGTTCATGATGTTCTGATGTCTTATAATGTTCAGGATGTTTGTTCCTTGCATAATGCTGAGTCTTATGTATATAACTGTGTTTCTGTTTTCTTTATGTATTGTAGTTTTATATGCTTACCTAATGGAATGCCTATTCCACTTGATGAAGATTTACTTAAAAAGTTGCCTAAAATTGAAGCTGATGCACCAGAAGAGATCAACAAGTTAGTAGATTTTCAATTCCAGTATACAGATATTAGAGCTGGTGATTTATACAATTCAAACAAAGTACTTGAAGGTATTGTTATAGTTTGCATTGATTTTCTATCTTTATTAGAATTATCTTGCTGTCCATATTTGGTTAATTCCTTTCTTGGAGTTAGCAGTGTGTTGTTTTGTTGTTCGTTCATATTAGTAGTTGTGGTATTACTCCTGTCCGTTGCATTCGGTTACTATCTGTTGTTTCTTGTACTTTGATTATTGTATTGTTGTATTATAGTTTGCGTTATGTTCTCTGTTGTTTCTTGTACTTCCATTACCTCTTTTTCGAGACTGCTTTGGTCCGTCTTTTCTTGAGTCGAAAGTCTATTAAAAATATGGTTTGCAGTTATAAGCTTCCCCATGAAGTTCTGATGAATTAGATCCTGACAGGTACTTATCTTGATTTGATGGAAAAATATGCAAGTACACAAAACAGGAAGCAATGGGGAATCGGACCGATTCTGCCTACTAAACTAAATCATGTATCAGATAAGAGAAACAAATGTTTAGATTGGCTTGATAAACAACCTCCAAGATCAGTTCTTTATGTGTCTTTTGGATCATCAACAACATTTTCTGATAAAGAAGTCATGGAGCTCGCGATGGGACTAGAGCAAAGCAAACAGAAGTTTGTGTGGGTGTTGAGAGATGCTGATAGAGGTGATATCTTTAGTGGGGAAGCTAGAAGATTTGAGTTGCCAGATGGATTTGAAGAAAGAGTAGAAGGGGTCGGGCTAGTTGTTAGAGAATGGGCGCCACAGCTTGAAATCTTGGCTCATTCATCTACAGGCGGGTTCATGAGTCATTGCGGATGGAATTCTTGTATAGAGAGCATTACTATGGGAGTGCCTGTAGCTGCTTGGCCTATGCATTCTGAACAACCACTTAATGCTTTCTTTCTGACAGAAATGTTGAAAATAGGCCTGCTTGTTAGGGAGTGGGAGAAACGCGAGGAGCTTGTCACTGCATCTGCAATTGAGAATGCCGTGAGGAAGTTAATGGCATCAGAAGAAGGCAATGAGATTAGGAAAAGAGCGGAAGAATTGGGAGAAGCTGTAAGACGCTCCACAGAGAAAGGGGGTACTTCTCGAATAGAGTTGGATTCTTTCATCGCACATATCACAAGATAGACTGGTTTTTCACAACTAAAAGTTTCTGTTTTTAGTTCTTGCCTAAAATTTCTTAAATGATCCTGTAATGCTCTAGTACTATAGAATAACAGAAAACATACATTGTTTGTGCTATGGAGTATTCTTAATACATAATATGTGTTTCTTGATCATCATTTTGTCGTAAAACAGTCTAATATAGGACATAAGGATACAAACAATTTAACATATGCAAACAACTGAGAAATGTTAAAGCAATCGTCTCATCGATAGACAAAAAGTTTCAGATACTGAACATTCCAAGATCAAAGAAGTACAAACTAGTTTGAGCCAAAACACACATAAGTGAAAGGTTGACTTAAATGAAAAATGAGAAGTAACAAAAGTACTGGAAATTTCTGGTGAAAAGCAAGTCTATCTTGTTATATGCGCGATAAAAGAATCCAACTCAATTCGAGAAGAACCCCCTTTCTCTGTGGAACGCCTAACGGCTTCTCCCAATTCCTCTGCTCTTTTCCTAATTGCATTACCTTCTTCTGATGCCATCAACTTCCTCACGATATTCTCAATAGTGGATGCACTTACTAGCTCCTCACGTTTCTCCCACTCCCTTACAGTCAGGCCTATTTTCAGTATTTCTGTCACCAAGAAACCATTTCTCGGTTGGTCAGAGTGCATGGGCCAAGCAGCTATTGGTACCCCCATGGTAATACTCTCTATGCAAGAATTCCATCCGCAGTGACTCATGAACCAACCTGTGGACGCATGAGCCAAGATTTCAGTTTGTGGTGCCCATTCTCTTACCACTAAGCCTACTTCTTTTACCCTTTCCTCAAACCCTTCTGGCAGCTCAAATCTTCTAGCTTCCCCGGTAGAGGTATCTCCTCTATCGGCTTCTCTCAACACCCATATGAACTTCTGTTTGCTTTGTTCTAGTCCCATCGCGAGCTCCATGACTTCTCTATTGGAAAATGTAGTTGATGTTCCAAATGATATATAAAGAACTGATCTCGGAGGTTGTTTGTTCAGCCACTCCAAACATATACTGTTGCTATTCATATTACAATCAAATTTTGTAGGCAGAACTGGTCCAATTGCCCATTGTTGTTTACTTTCTACTTGTTTCAGCAAATCAAGAAATTCACCTTCAATTACTTTACTTGTATTGTGGATATCACCTGATCTAATATCCGTATATTGACCATGAAGAGCTAACTGGTTCGTGACTTCCTCAGGCATCGCTCCTTCAAGGGACGGTAGCTTTTCAAGCAATTCTTCTCCGAGCTGGACAGACTTCCCACAAAAGAAGCACAAAGAACAATACAAAGTAAAAGCTGAAATGCAGTTGAATACATAGGATTCAGCATTTGGCAAGGAAGAAACATCCTGAACGTTATAGGACATACAAAAATCATGAACAACAATGACTCGTCTTGATTTTGAGGAGATATCACGTAAAAAGGAAGCAATAGGCTCGTGCAGAAGCAAATATGCATCCCATAATGGCTTATGATGTAATGGGAATTTGCTCAAGGCATTAAAGGCAGGGGGAGGAGAGGCAAATTCAGGAGTTGGAATGTCATGGAAATGGATCTTAGCAATGTCTGATGATTTTAAGGCGTTGGCTCGAACACGAGCTTGATGATTATGATTAGCTGATCCAACATAATAGACAGGAAGATCATATGATGTGCATATTTTACAAGCTAGTTGAAGAAGTTGATTGAGATGACCATGGGCTAGAAATGGAACCATGACTATAACTACTTCATGTTTTGGTAAATTCTCACAGGCAGTACTCATGGAAGATCGGAATTTCGTACTTCTGTCAGATCCTCCCTGGTACTTATGTCATGGAGAAGAAGTAGGATTATATAGTCAACTTTTCTTGTATAGCATATATGTGAATGTTAAGAGTATACAGCAGCAAATCCATGTATGCCTTTCACATATCTTTAAGGCTGTAACTACTAATTATAATACTATTATTTTTCAATTATTGGTTCTTGGCTATGACAAAAAGTTAATGGTATGACAATGAAAGCTAAATGATTCTGTTTGCATATAAACTAGTTCTTGGAATGCGCGTTACACGTTTATCCCCAAATACAGAAATACTTCATATAAAGTGTTTTTTCTTTTGTCATATATTTTTTATAGTTTTCATCTAAATTTAATGTTAGGCCTCTAAGCTGAGGATCGTCTGGAAACAACCTCTCTATCTCTATGAGGTAGTGGTAAGGTTTGCGTACATTTTACCCCCTCCAGACCCCACATGTGGGATTCCACTGGATATGTTGTTGTTGTTGTTTAAATTTAATATTAAATCAATTTAATTTAATTTAGCTCCAAAGATTAATCATATTGATTCTGATGAAGTAAAATTTAACCAAAAAAAACATGTTTAATCAACATAACACAGCTAAAAGTTGTTCTTCAAGTGTTTATAAAAAACAAGTTAGCTTTGTCCAAGTTGTAGAAGATTCAATCCAACTTGGATTTGTTACTTCAATCTTGTTTATTACATATTTAAACTATTTCTAATAGTACAACGATACAAAGGCATATCTGACCCTTCTCCATATCAGACATTTATACCGCTTCCCAATGGATTTTCCTTTTTTTTTTCTCCTTCTTGGACATTTCTCTCTCCATTTTATTATACTAGTCTCTGAAAACATACGATACACGCTTAAAATGTTCTTTGAATCCGCCCCTAGTTTAGTTTAGGGAATATGTAATATTTTGTAGTTGAGTGGGTTTTTTTGTTCAATATATGTTGTAATTAATTAATATTCATGTGTAAATCATTTCACTCAATACATGTTATAATTAATATTCATGTGTAAATCATTTAACTCAATATATGTTATAATTAATATTCATTAATCATTTAACTCAACCTACCCAAACAAAAAAGTAAAACAGTGAAAAAGATTCTAATTGTCTTGGGGGGGCAATATTATATTGAAAATGAAAATTAAATTGGAAATATATCCATATCAAGTGGTGTTTTACCACTTAATTTTAGTTAAATAAATGGTGTTTTACATATTTAAGAATCTATTAATTACTCCTATATGATAAGTGAATTTTTGGGACCTGATATTTTTGAGTTGAGGGTCTTTCGGAAATAGTCTCTTTATCTCTACGAGGTAGTGGTAAGATCTACGTACATTTTACTCTATCCAAATTCCACTTGTGAGATTTCACTGGATATGTTATTGTTGTTGTTTATGATAAGTGAATTTCTATGTAATTAAGAAATTATATTAAAATAGCTACTTATTTAATTACTCTAAGGTTCATTTTTACTTATCTAGTTAATTTCGCAAATTTTTTAAGTTGCAATAAATAAAAGTATAATCTTATTACGTTTTAATATAATAAATTCAATGTTCTGAGAAATGTATTAGTAGAAAATTATAATAGTTATAATAAAGGCAAATTAGAAACTAAGTAACAAATTTTGACTTGATTTTTTGAACTGGACAAATAAAAGTACATCATATATTTTTAATACTTCGTCTAGTCTAATCTTATACTATATTAAAAGCATGAACGTCCTTAGAAATATTGTTTGGACTTTTTACCCCTCATTAAAACTCCCCTTTAGAGAAAATCGTCTTTTCATCGTTTTTTCTTTAAATTCTTATTTAATTATATTTATAATACTAACTTGTAAAATATATAGAAATAAATGATAAAATAAGGACTTCTAACCATGGAATATATAGGACCTTTATAAATAAATAATTTATCAAAATTATTTTTGTAGTGAATTATTTATCTTTTCATAAGTTTAAAATTAAATTTAATTTTTCTGTGTAATATTTATTACCAGATGAGGTACGCACTTTGATCACGCAAATAGCGTACAACATGCAAATAATATGATAAATATTGTGAAGATATGAAGTTGCCAACAACCCAAATGTGCTATATTATTTCTTGACATCAAATTGCAAGCAAATAATAAGATAAGCATTATATTAAGGTAAATATAATATTATTTTGTTAAAATATACTTTGATTAAGTCAAATACATAATATTTTCTTTGACATATTTTTAAAAATTTTATTTTCTTGCATTTTATTACGTATGTTTTTCATATCTAGCTTATTCTGCATATGCGTTTTTGTGACGAGGGTTTCCAGAAAACAACCTATGAGGTAGTGGTAAGGTCTGCGCACATTATACCCTCCCCAGACCTCACTTGTGGAATTCCACCGAATATGTTGTTGTTGTATTTTATTACGTATGTTTTCGTAGAATTTTGATGGTTCTATGTATCCACGAACGTGTCTAGAAACTAGTAATACGTATGACTCATACTAATGTAGTAATGCACGTGTTTACGCATCCTACATGACAGTGCTCACTGGAACCACACATTTTCAACAGTTTGGATTTGCTAGCCCTATCCTGCTGTAGTCTTTACATACAAGTTCACACATGATTCATGTAAGTCTGTGTTCAAAGTATAATGACACAAGCTCAATCAGGAGACAGGGAGGATCTGACAGAAGTACGAAATTCCCATCTTTCTACTTCCATGAGTACCCCCTGTGAGAATTTACCAAACCATGAACTTGAAAAGTTGAAACAAGATCATGAAGTAGCTATAGTCATGGTTCCATTTCAAGCACAAGGCCATCTCAATCAACTGCTTCAACTAGCCTGTTTGATCTCCTCATTATATGATCTTCCTGTCTATTATGTTGGCTCTGCCACACATAACCAACAAGCTCGTGTACGAGCCAACGCGTTAAATCCATCAGACATAGCCAAAATCCACTTCCATGACATCCCAACTCCTGAGTTTCCCTCACCTCCACCTTACTTTAATGCCTTAAGCAGATTTCCTGCACATCTTCTGCCATCATGGAATGCTTGTACACTTCTCCGCGAGCCCATTGCTTGCTTCTTTCGCGATATCTCCTCCAAATCGAGAAGAGTAGTAGTTATTCATGATTCTTTTATGTCCTATAATGTTCAGGATGTTTCTTCCTTGCCCAATGCTGAATCCTATATATTTAACTGCATTTCAGCTTTCACTTTATACTGTTTTATGTGCTTATTTGGTGGGAAGTCTGTCCAACTTGGAGAAGAATTGCTTAAAAAGCTACCCTCCCTTGATATAGTGATGCAACATGAAATCAAGAACTTATCAGCTCTTCAGAGTCCATATATGGGTATTAAATCAGGTGATATCCATAATACAAGCAGAGTAATCGAAGGCGAGTTTCTTGATTTGCTGGCACAAGTAGGAAGCAAACAACAATGGGCCATTGGACCAATTCTGCCTACTAAACTTGATCATATCTGGAGTAGGAACAGTATATGTTTGGAGTGGCTGAATAAACAACCTCCAAGATCTGTTCTTTATGTATCTTTTGGAACAACAACTACATTTTGCGATAGAGAAGTCAAGGAGCTCGCGATGGGATTAGAGCAGAGCAAACAGAGGTTTTTATGGGTGTTGAGAGACGCCGATAGAGGAAATATCTTTACTGCAGAAGCTAGAAGATTTGAGCTGCCAGAAGGATTTGAGGAAAGAGTAAAAGGAGTCGGGCTAGTGTTGCGAGACTGGGCACCACAACCCGAAATCTTGGCTCATTCTTCCACAGGCGGGTTCATGAGTCATTGTGGATGGAATTCTTGCATAGAGAGTATTACTATGGGGGTACCAATAGCTGCTTGGCCTATGCATGGTGACCAACCCAAAAATGGTTTCTTGGTGACTGAAATATTGAAAATAGGCCTGATTGTGAGGGAATGGGACAAACGCGAAGAGCTAGTAAGTGCATCCACTATTGAGAATGTCGTGAGGAAGTTGATGGCATCAGAAGAAGGCAATGCAATTAGGAAAAGAGCAGAAGAATTGGGAGAAGCCGTTAGGCGTTCCACAGAGAAAAGGGGTTCTTCTCGAATAGAGTTGGATTCTTTTATCGCGCATATCACAAGATAGACTTGCTTCTCACCATAATTTCTTTTATCTTGGAATGTTCAGTATCTGAAACTTCTTATGATCTTGTTAACATTTCTCAGTTGTTTGCATATGCTCAATTGGTTATATCCATATGTCCTATTTCTGTTGAAAGGTTCATTATGAAAACTTCTTCATTGGCATCCCTCAACATCCATACAAACTTCTGTTTGCTTAGTTCTAATCCCATCGCGAGCTCCTTGATCAGTTCATCAGAATGTTAAATCGCGGTTCTAAAAGATACATAAAGAACTGATCTTGGAGGTTGTTTGTTCAGCCAATCCAAACATATGCTGTCCCTATTTGCTTCATGTTTATGTGTGCTCCCTCGAGTTGTTTGCATCAAGTCATTATAAGTACTGCCTTCAATCACTTGGCTTGTATACGCGAGGACTGCAAACGCCCTACGTGCATGATATAATCAGATAACTCTGCTTCTATCTATGTACATGTGACTACAGTACATATTGAAACTAGAAATCCAGGTAAGGAAGAAACATCCTGAACGTTATAGGACGTAAAAACTTCATGAACAACGACAACTCATCTTGCATTAGACGAAATGTCTTGAAAGAAGGGACTTGCAAAGAAGCATATGCAAGCATTCCAAGTGCATTGATCAGGCAAAATCAGGACTAGTTGGGAGGTCATGATAGTGAATCTTCGCGATGTCTGAAGGATTTAAGGCGTTGGCTCGAGCACTAAAGCAATGAGACTTTTCTTATTACATAACAATGGATTTAACGATACAATAAAAAACAAAACTCGTATTTAAAGTAACAATATGATATAATACAATAGGTAACAACTAACAACCATTCAAACAAAGTTTTAACATGATTGTTGTAATTGTGATAACTAAGTCTACTAATCTATCTTCTTTTTTTAATTTACACCGGGTGTCCGAGTCTCTTAGACACTTGACTTATCCCGGGGGTGCACAAGCCCTCGACAAAGAGCTTCCCGCAAGTGCACCACGGTTAATTTAGATTTTACCCAGTCCGATGTCCCTCAGAAACTATTTGCCCCTAAGGGTTAAGTCTACTAATCTATCTATGTCAAAAGAAAACAAAATGTTTACATTTTAAATTTTCAAAAGATATTCATATTCATTTTTTTTTGTATTATTAATAAATTCATTACTAACTATACTATATTTGGCTGGAGCCAGATTTTTTCCTAAGGGATTCAAAATATAAAGAAATAAAAACGCAAAAGAATCAAAAGGGGTCCATAATCTACTGCACGTATAAATAATAATTTTAACCATATATTAATAATATAATTTTTTGCAAATAAAGTTCCTTTTGAGTATAAAGTTTAAAACTTAAAATTTATTGCAAATAAAGTTCTTTTCCTTTTTATAACCATACATATATTTTGTTTCTTTCTTCATAGTTTTGTGTTAGACAGAAAGCCAAGTCATTTGATGTGAACTTTCTTGTAATTGTGCAGAACTCCAAAATTCTTGTCAAATTCAAGGGCTTTGGTCTAGGGGTAAAAGCATAATTTGGGATTTATAGGTCTACGGGTTCAAACTTCGAGTCCATAATTCACCAAGTTTTGAACTGTATGGCACTAGTACTTAAGGATTTCTCGATTATAACGAAAAAATGTATGTTCTGATTTTGAGTAAGTCACGTGTGAATATGATTGCGATGATACAGAAAAGGTTAGAATGAGACATGCACAAGGATGATATTCACAAATTGGTAAATGGTCCATTCCCTTTTTTTTTTTTAAAAACAAATGGGTACGATACGAAACTATTTTTGCTTTTTTATTTCTTTTAGCGTGGCAAAATCAAGGTTGGTGATTAAGACAAATGAAAAGGATGGATTAAGACATGCATTAGTTGGGGTTGGGGGGAGGGGGGGGGACCATGTTTAAGTATAACAACACACATATAAATTCATAGTTAGTATCGATAATTTTCTCGTGTGTTTATTTCATTATATTTTAAATCTCCTTAGTTAGAGAAAAATTCTTCGCAAAGTTTTCGAATTCAGAAATATGTTATATATACCTATTCAACGAACTTCTCAACAAAAATATATATGATAGTGGATCACCAAAGTTGTTACTTCGCATGCTCGCTCCACCTCTGCTCTTAATGAAAATTTTGATTCTGGTCACTAATTACGAAGCTTCATGAATTACAATAAAGATAAGTTTTTCCACTAAACAATTATCTGTTGTTATCAACTACTCCCTCCGTTCATTTTTACTTGTCACTATTTCACTTATCAAGGTCAAACTATATGAATTTTGACCAACATTTTAATATGTATTTTTTCTTCACATTAATATGAGAATAATTGCAACTTATAGCATTATTCGTATGATTTTCAATCATCTAAATTTTGTATTTCGAATAATGAGTTTAGCTATTTCAATTTAACTTTAAAATTTAGTCAAGTTGACCTCGAAAAGTGAAACAATGACAAGTAAAACTGAACGTAGAGAGCATGATGTAAAAAATAAATAATAATGGTATACTATTATTGCATCAGAAATAATAGTGGATATTATATTATTATTATTATTATCTCATAAGATAAAAAACAAATTTTATGACATCAATGATATACCACATTTTATTTGTCTTATATTATTATCCCAAATTTCAAGATTTTGTCATCTTGAAATTGTTTTTTTCTTCTTTCTTATCTATATTTATTGACCTTTTTATAATCAAAATTTCCAAGTCTTATTTCTGTTTACTTTTGTTCAATTTCCATAGAATTTTTAAATGCAATTTGGTGTCACATGGAGGAGGATCTGACAGAAGTACGAAATTCTAAAAGAATTTCCATGACACGAGCTCAATCAGGAGACATGAAGAATCTGATAGAAGTATGAAATTCTCAATCTGGAGACATGAAGGATATGATAGAAGTACGAAATTCTGATTTTTCTGAATCTTCGATGATACATAATCAGGAGACATGGAGGATATGACAGAAGTACGAAATTTTGATTTTTCTACTAACAACATAAAACAAGATCATGAAGTAGCTATAGTCATGGTTCCATTTCCAGCACAAGGCCATCTCAATCAACTTCTTCAACTTTCCTGTTTAATCTCTTCATCATATGATCTTCCTGTCTATTATGTTTGCTCAGCTACTCATAATCGTCAAGCTCGTGTTCGAGCCAACGCGTTAAATCCATCAGACATAGCTAAGATCCATTTCCATGACATCCCAACACCTGAATTTGCCTCACCACCACCTGATTTCAATGCCTTGAGCAAATTTCCAGCACAACTTCAGCCATCATGGGATGCTTCTATGCGTCTTCGCGAGTCCATTGCTTCCTTCTTACGCGATATTTCCTCAAAAGCAAGACGAGTCGTTGTTGTTCATGATTCTTTAATGTCCTATAACGTTCAGGATGTTTTGTCCTTGCACAATGCAGAATCATATGTGTTTAATTGCATTTCAGTGTTCACTTTGTACTGTTTGATGTCTTTATCTATGGGAATGTCTGTTCAACTTGAAGAGGAATTGCTTAAAAAGTTACCTTCCAGGGAAGGAACTTTGACAGATGAAATCAGGAAACTTGGGGCTTCTCAGAGTCCATATATGGATATTAGATCAGGTGATATCCATAATACAAGCAGAGTAATTGAAGGGGAGTTTCTTGATTTGTTTGCACAAGTAGTAAGTAAACAGGAGAAGAAACAATGGGCAATTGGACCAATTTTGCCTGTTAAATTAGATTGTGTCTCAAATAGGAACGATATATGTCTCGAGTGGCTGAATAAGCAACCTCCAAGATCAGTTCTTTATGTATCTTTCGGGACAACGACTTCATTTTCTGATAGGGAAATCAATGAGCTCGCGATGGGATTAGAGCAGAGCAAACAGAGGTTTTTATGGGTGTTGAGAGATGCTGATAAAGGTGATATCTTTACTGGAGAAGCTAGAAGACTTAAGTTGCCAGAAGGATTTGAGGATAGAGTAAAAGGGGTTGGATTAGTGGTAAGAGAATGGGCGCCACAACCAGAAATCTTGGCTCATTCGTCTACAGGTGGGTTCATGAGTCATTGCGGATGGAATTCTTGTATAGAGAGCATTACTATGGGAGTGCCAATAGCTGCTTGGCCTATGCACTCTGACCAACCAAAAAATGGTTTTTTAGTGACAGAAATGTTGAAAATAGGCCTGATTGTGAGGGAGTGGGAGAAACGCGAGGAGCTGGTGACTGCTTCCACCATTGAAATTGTTGTGAGGAAGTTGATGGCATCAGAAGAAGGCGATGCGATTAGAAAAAGAGCAGAAGAATTGGGAGAATCCGTTAGACGTTCCACAGAGAAAGGGGGTGCTTCTCAAATGGAGTTGGATTCTTTTATCGCGTATATCACAAGATAAACTTGCTTATTTTTGGTTACTTTTAACTTTCAATAGTCTGTTTCTTGGATCAAACTAGTCTATACTACCTTAAGTTTCTTTGATCTTAATGTTCGTAATCTGAAACTTCCTACAGTTGTTTCTCTCTTTACAAAATCTCTTTGCAACTTCAATAACTGATTAAACAGAAAGCAAATATTTTATCTTAGCGGAATTGGCTCGACAAATAAGAACCAAACTCAGTTATATAAATGAGTCATTGCGGATGGAATTCTAGTATATGGAGTCCTATAGCAACTTTATCAATGCATTTAGATCAGACAAGGAATTCTCAACTTGTAATATAGTACTTGAAAATTGGACTAACTGTTTAGGCCATCGGGCACGTTATGATGAACATGTTACATCAGATATGGTTGAAAATGCTGCGAAAAATTTTGATGGCTTCAACAGATGGAGATGAGATGAGTAAAAGAGCAGCAAATTTGAGCAATGCTAATTAAAGGTCAATGACAGATGGTGGCATCAACCGCGCTGAGATAGATTTCTTCATCGCTCACATGACTCGTGTTGATATCTGATCTTTTTATTAACAGTTAGTATATGAAATAATAAGAATCTATACAAGAATTCAACTAATAGATTTTATAGGATTAACTGCTGCTTTATTTATGTGTCACTGAGAAAGTAGGGACTATTAGAGTTACATAGAAATAGCTGTAGTGCTACATGCATAGAAGCGCGATTTCTATTAACATTATAAGATTTAAGTAACCATCAATAAATTTTACAGACTCCTGGACAATCATAGATTTGATTTCAACGAGTAATGTGGGCGATGAACGAATCCATCTCAGCGCGGTTTATCCCCTCATCTGTCACTGATTTTTTGATAGCATTGCTCAACTCTGCTGCTCTTTTCCTCATCTCATCTCCCTCTGGTGAAGCCATCAATGTTTTCACAGCATTTTCAACTATGTCTGATGTAACAACTTCATCACGACGCGCCCATGGCCTAACAATTAGTCCTATTTTCAAGTACTTTGCTACAAGTTGAGAATTCCTTGGCTGATCTGAATGCATTGGCCAAGCTGCTATAGGAACTCCACAGGACATACTCTCCATACACGAATTCCATCCGCAATGACTCAGAAAACCGCCAGTTGAACTATGTGCTAAAATTTCCAATTGTGGTGCCCAATCTCTTACTATAATCCCTCTTTCTTTTGTTCTTTCTTCATATCCTTCAGGCAATTGAACTTTCCTATCTCCACTTGTAAAAATATCTCCTTTATCAGCATCTCTGAGCACCCAAATGAACTTTTGGCGACTCTTCTCTAGTCCAATCGCGACCACTTTGATTTCTTCATCACACAAGGAAGTAGTTGTGCCAAATGACACGAAGATAACTGAGTCGCGCTCTTGTTTGTCAAGCCAATCGAGGGACTTGTGGCGTTTGATCAAGTCTTTGCTCTTCTCTTGTGGCTTCATGGGGTTGAATGGACCTATAGCCCATAGCTTCACGCCGTCATATTCTTTGGCCACTAAATCAAGATACAAACTTTCAATCACTCTTGATGAATTGTAAAGTTCACCACAACTGATCTTCTCATCAAACTGTTCTTGTATCTTCAAATATTCCCAAAACTCTGGAGGAAAACAATCTACATTTGTTGGAATATCCTCGTAATTCTCCGTTCCAGGATGGAAAGGCTTTCCTTTGAGTTCCCAAAAGTATGAATATGAAAAGAAAGCTGAACTACTATTGAAACGGTAGCACTCTATGTTTGGTATTTGTGGCAAATCTTGAACAACAAATGCCATCAAACTGTCGTAAATGACAACAACTTTGCGATGATTCACGTTTACTAGTTCGCGTACTGGCAAGCTAACTGGATCGCGGAGATGGAATGTGGAGTGAAATAAAGGTATTAGGTGGTTTGGAAATTTGAAAGAAGCATTAGGATTAGGCAGGGGAGTTTCAAAAGAAGGTGTTTGATGAAATTCATGGAAATGAATTCTTGTTATGGTGAGTGGATCAAAGACATGAGCTCTAATTTTTGCTTGTTGTATGTGAGATGTGTTTCCAATGTAATAGACTTGGATATTGTACATGGAAATGAGCCTAGAGAGGTGGAGGAGTTGGTTGAGATGGCCTTGAGCTGGAAATGGCACCATGACCACAGCCATCCGGGCGTCATCTTGCAGTGGCAGAGTCAGAAATTTCGTTACAGTGCAATTTTCCGACGAAGGGTGTCCAACTGACCCTCCTCCTTCGCCATCGGTTGTAGCTTCACCCTTGATAACTAACCACCCTTCATTGACTGTAGCTCCACCCCTAGTTGTTTCTTGCACAATATTTTTCCCATGTGTACTTCTTGGTGTATTTTTTTCAGCCATTGAGCTATATTAGAACAAAAATCTCTAGTGATACATATATATATACACACATATATACACATATACACCTATATATATATATATATATATATATATATTGAATGAATAAAAAATGGATTTTTTTTATAAAGAAACAAAAAAGTAAGCCACACAATAAATGACATTTTATCATCATATACATTCAATTATTCATGCAACTTGCTACACATGGACATATACCTAATGACAAGAAATATAATGACAAAAAAAAAACATATTTGACAAATTAAAACAGACAAATTTTGTAATTTTGTAATTTTCTCATTAATATATTCAATAATTGCCTATAAAATTATTGATAGGCAAATATCTCACATAAAATTACCAAACAGACACAATATATTTTAAAACACTTGTAATACATTTATATTGCATGCATAATTCACTTCTAATACAAGTGTAGATTTATCATAATATTGCTATATATCACTATATATAGTAATAAATAAATAAAAATATCGCTACAATCAGTAATTATTTTTTTAAAAATACTCGCCTAAATAATTTTTCTTATTTTCTTCATATCAAATATAATGGGCCGGCCCAAACCAGCAGTAGTAACTTGTGGATAATTCATGGGCCTAAACATGTAGTTGGAGTTGATGGGCCTAAATGCTAAGTACTTTGCAATTGGGTTTATGGATCGAACCGCGGTTGATTTACAGAAATATCTCTTTTTAGGTTATCGTTTTAGCTTTATTTTTAAAATTTTACAAATATAGACCTTACAAAATTATCTTTTTGAACAATGTTAGACGAGTCTAATGTTTGCTCATATATTATTTCAATCTTACAGGCAAAATATTATATTATCGTCGAACTTTTACAATAACGTACAAAATGATAGATAATGGTCTAATGTTTTTAAATAAGATTTTCAATTTTCTAAAAAATAAAACTTAGACCATGGTCTAAAAAGATCCATAAGTTGCAAGAGAAACAAAAGAGAGTCGATTACTAAAGACAATTGGCGAAAATTTCATTCGAACAAGCTATCTCATAAATTTAGTGATTGTATATGTAAACTGACTAGAATAACATTAATAAAAGAAATATGTAAAATAAATATTAATAATTTCTTAATTTCTTATAAAAAAACATTAATGGCAAAGAAGAAAGATGTCCACAAATTAATAATTTCTTAATTAGTTGGGGCAATAATTGAATCACATGTAGAATTGTGGATGTCACTATATAGTAATAAATATTTATTATTATTTGATGTATATATAAAACTAAACTCAATAATTTGAATAGAAATATTATACACCAATATTTATAGAAATTCACATTAATTTGCTATGATTAAATTGATAAATTGAGATAATTATATGTAAAGAGTTTAGCTGATATACATCGATAATATTCTTTGCTAGTTTGATAATAATAATACCTAACCTTTTATTTTTAGTTTCTTGTAATGATGAATGATGGATTTGATCGAAAGCATAAGATCGTTTTATTTTATTTTAAATAATTTGATAGTTGGGAAAAGATAATGAAATTAAAATGTAGTTTCTAAAAAAAAAACAGACCTCACTTTTGGAATTTCACTGAGTATGTTGTTGTTGTTGTTATTATTGTAGCTTCTAAAAAAAGAAATTATGGAATCTAATTTAGATACGATTGTATTATTGGCGACTGTCGAGGAAACATGAATGCATGGACCAACCCTCTCTCCCCGCACGCATCCCCAATAATTTTAAACATGTGTTGAATTTTTTGAAATTTTGACTTTTTTATGTTTGACGTAACTTATTCCCTTCGTAACATTTGTTACGTCACGACGAATGACGTTTCACATACGCTATGAAATACATGTTAAATTAACACAATTTAAATATAGATGAGACGTTTAAATAGTAATTTAACAAATTAAATTGAAGAATCGTATATAATTATATATAAAGAGTTTAGCTGATATACATCAACAATATTCTTTGATAGCTTGACAATAATAATATCTAACCTCTTGTTTTTTATTTTCTTGTAACGATGAATGATGGATTCGATCGAAAGTATAAGATCATTTTATTTGATTCTAAATAATTTGGTAATTGGAAAAAGATAATAAAATTAAAATATTAGTTTAAAAAAAAAACTATAGAATCTGATTAGATACGATTATGTCATTGGTGACTATCGAGAAAACATGAATGTATGGACCAACCTTCTTTTCCCCCACCCATCCTCAATTCTTTTAAACATGTGCTTAATTTTTCGAAGTTTTGACTTTTTTCATTTCTGATATAACTTATTCCTTTCGTAATATTTGTTACGTCATAACGAATGAAGTTTACGTACATTACTAAATACGTACTAAAGTAACAAAATTTAAATATAGATAAGACGTTTAAATAGTAATTTAACAAATTAAATTAAGGAACGTATATATATTCGATCTGTCATTAATAAATAATAATAATAATTCATTGTACTTTTGACATGTGCTTAATTTTGAAGCCTTACCCACAAATGTTGTCGGCAGAAACACACATTTATTGGTACAATGTTGATACATTATTTATTTAGTATTTGATATTATGTTAACATTCGATTAATTTAAATTTATTTCTGATTTATTTCATAATCAAAGTTCAAAATTAAAAATCTTTAATTAATTTTTAATTAAGAATATAAGAGATCTTATCCACCTCGCAACAATTTCATTTGATTTGGCAACTTAGTTTAATGTACATTTCAATATATTTAATTTGATTGCAATATTAACCAACTTAGGTAGACATAACTTTATTGCAAGTCATGTCACCAAAACATATAATTCTTTTTGTATTGTCTTTTATTATTTTTTTTATTTCATACGGTATTCGATATTCGTTTATTCAACATAATGTATTATTAACATGAATGAGATTTCATTTTTCGTGATTTCAGAACTCAAAATTTTTTGTTAAAAATAAAAACGAAGAGAATCCGATAAATTTTTGGAAGAACATGGTCAAGGATGGCATAGAGTGGTTGACTAGACTGTTCATTGCTATTATGAAGACTGCGAAGATGCCTGATGAATGGAGGAGGAGTACAATGGTTCCACTGTATAAAAACAAAGGGAATATTCAAAACTATAACAATTACCGGGGTATCAAGTTGTTAAGTCACACTGTGAAGGTCTGGGAGAGAGTGGTGGAGATGAGGGTGAGAAGAGTAGTGTCTATTTCGAGGAATCAGTTTGGATTCATGTCGGGGCGGTCGACTACTGAAGCTATTCATCTTGTTCGGAGTTTAGTGGAGAAATATAAGGAAAGAAAGAAGGACCTTCATATGGTGTTCATTGATCTCAAGAAGGCCTATGACAAAGTTCCAAGGGATGTCTTAGAGGTATCTAGAGGTGAAAGGTGTCTCGATGGTATATATCGAGGCGATTAAAGACATGTACGACGGAGCCAAAACTCGGGTAAGAACAATGAAAAGGGACTCAGAGTATTGTCTTGATGAGATGGGACTCCATCAAGGATCTGTGTTGAGCCCTTTTCTGTTTGCCTTAGTGATGGATGAGCTGACACGATCTATCCAGGAGGAGGTCCCATGGTGTATGTTATTTGCAGATGACATAGTACTGATTAGTGAGACTCGGACTAAAGTTAATGATAAGTTGGAGGCTTGGAGACTCACCTTGGAATCCAAAGGATTCAAACTGAGCAGGACCAAAACAGAATACTTGGAGTGCAAATTCAGTGTTGTGAGGGATGAAGTAGACTTTGAGGTGAGGCTTGCCACTCAACCTATCCCCAAGAGAGAAAACTTTAAGTATTCGGGGTCCATCATCCAGAGTAGTGGCGATATCGACTAGAATGTTACACATCGTATTGGGGCAGCATGGACTAAATAGATGCTTGCTTCTAGAGTATTGTGTGACAAGTAGATACCACCTAAACTCAAAGGTAAATTTTACAGAATAGTGGTTAGACCATCTTTGATGTATGGGGTGGAGTGTTGGTCAATAAAAAATGCACATGCTCAGAAGGTACATGTCGCAGAGATAAGGATGCTGAGATGGATGTGTGGTCACACAAGGAGGGGTAAGATTAGGAATGAGACCATCCGGGAGAAGCTAGAGGTGGCCTCGGTGGTTGAGAAGATGAGGGAAGCGAGACTACGATGGTTTGGACATGTGCAGAGTCGGAGTACCGATGCTCCTGTTAGGAGGTGCGAGAGGTTGGTTTTGGGAGTTACACGTAGAGGTAGAGGTAGACCTAAGAAGTATTAGGGGGAGGTGATCAGGCAAGATATGGCGAAACTGGATCTCACCGAGGACATGACCTTAGATAGAAAGGAGTGGAGGTCGCGAATTAGAGTAGCAGGCTAATTGGTTGGTTGGGTAAGGTGGATGTCTGACCGTGAGGTATAGTAAGGTAGCAGGAGTAGGCGTGTTTTATATCAGGTGTTGACATGTGCTTTTCGTTAATAGTCGCCCTTTTTGTTCCCTTTCCTTTCCTTTTATCAGATCTCGTTTATTCTGCTTATGGGTTTTTGATACGAGGGTTCCCAGGAAACAACCTCTCTACTTCTATGAGGTAGTGGTAAGGTCTGCGTACATTCTACCCTCCCCAGACCCCACTTGTGGGATTCCACTGGGTATGTTATTGTTGTTGTTTATAAATTGTATTATGTGTCATTTATATCATTGTTGTATATATGATCCTCAAAGCTCACGTGTTTCTTTCTGTATATGTATATCATCACTCTGTCATTTCTATACTCATTTCGTTGAACTATTAGCTTCGATATTAATTGTTAGGTTAGACCAACTCGATAACGTTAAACATTTTTAATTACTTTTTTAATTATTCAATATTCAATATTCAAAATTCATTGACCAACTAATTCAAATTAAGTCATAAAATCCACTATAATTTTTTTTTATTCAACTAAAAAGGAATCTTCTCGATTTTTGATAATTGGATACCATCGAAGTAAAATTAATAGGGTAGGGCCAATTACTTTTTATAAATATCATTATAGCAAAGTAGACACGTGACAAAAAATTAATGATTTGGACCTCTTGTGACAATATCAACTTTTTAAATTAAAAAATATTAATAATTTTGATAAATAATTTTTTTTTATTTTAACATATTTGAAATTTTAGACTAAGTCATTTCTTAAAGAAAAATTATGCAGATAAGCAAATATATATTGATTAATTAGCTAACATATATAGTTACAGTTTGAGTTTTATATAATTAGCGCGATTTATATAAATGTTATGCTCGAATCCAGTTTGAGTTTTGGATAATTCGTGTGATTTATACAAACGTTGTGCACGAATCAAATTGTATAGTGAAACATACAAATACTACTAATTATATAACGAATTATACAATGTTGCACACGAATTGTATAGTGACAAATACAAATACTATATAAAAATTATGAATTGTATAACAAATTACACAAATGTTGCGTGAATTATACGAATGTTGTTATAACTATAGTTACAAAATGAAATTACCCAAATTATAGTTACGAAGCATTATTAAAATATTTCTAAGTTACTATATGGGAAAATCCTCTTTCTTAAATCCTTTCTTTAAATTTATGCTTATTGATCTACTTGTTAATATGTAAATCAAATCTTTGATTAAGAAAATAGAAAAGTAATAAATTTTAATTGTATAATTAAATATCTAAAACAATTTTAACAAGGTCAATTTATGAATTATCCCATAAATAAACATGCTACTTAATTATAATTTGTCACCTTTAATTATGATTCTATTAAATCAAGATTAATTACTATGTGATAATTTCTTAAGACTAGTCATGTTTTGCTATAATTTTTTAATTACTATTTATATAATGCTTCCTTAATTATGGTCCCATTTTTTATTTTATGTATTTATTAGTGAAATATTTGGTAGGGTATACATAATTTCCTTTAGCCCCCCACCTCCTTGTACCCTCTGTCTATGTGCGCTTGCTCGTATCGTTTATTTTGAGCCATAAAAAAAAGATTCATGTAGATTGACAATCGAGTAACTAAATTTGTTGTTTCAATTAGTTGACGAACAACGTAAAATTTGTTATTTTGTGATAAGAATCGTGGGGTCACCTAGGGCACGCATTAATTTCATCAATGACATTGTTAAAAAAAAATATCTGACTGTATTTTTTAATTGAATTAGAATATTGTTATCATGTGTGCTTCTCGAAACTGAGATAATATCTCATATTGTTATTCAATTATAAATGATTTTCTCATAAGTCGTTGAAATTCAAGTTTTAGCTCAAAATTCGTTCAGCTATGAATTTTTTTCTTAGATTGTACTCAACTATTAGTTCTTTCTGCAGAAAGTCGCTCGACTTTAATTTTTCACTCAAAAGTCATTGAATTATGAGTGTTTTGCTTACAAGATCACTTAACCATGAGTGTTCTACTAACAAAGTCACTCAACCTATTTAATTGATTTTTTCATTAAAATTTACTAACGTGAAAATTTTTTCTGATTAAAATTTAAAAAATAAATAAAAAGATATCTATTTAAAACACTCTGAATGATTTTTTAATTAAAATTTAAAATTGAGTGACTTTCTATCAAAAGAGCCCTCCTTTTTGAGAAAAGAACCCATAATTAAGTGATTATTTAGTTAAAAATCAGCGTTGAGTGAGTTTCCGAGAAAAGAGTTTATAATTGATTGACCATCTGAGATATTATCTCTCTCGAAACTATTTCTCAAAAATAGTTGAACCAACGACTTATGAATACAGTAAGATTGGACGAAAACAGGAGATTGACAGTTGACGTAAAATATATAATATATTATACAAATATCATAGTTAATTATATATATATATATATATATTTTTAAAAAAAAGAGTATCTTAAGATATATATTCAATTAATCATCAATTTTATCATCTAGTTATTGCCGACCACAGTGTTTCTGGTCCTTACCCTACATTACTTATTTTTTAATTTTTTTATTTTAAATCTTTCTTTTCTAATTGCAATTTGTAACTAAAAATAAATTTTCAATCATGTGGGAAAAAACAAATTGAAATCTAATTTGGAATTTTTGTTGCATTGGGTATAGTAAATCGTGTTATAAGACGAATTCAAAATTTAAAACTTTTGAATTTTTTTATAACGAATTCATATTTATACTATAATGCTAATAAATGAGTTCATAATTCAATATTTATAGTTGTTATTTAATAAATTTCGTGATATACGGAGTAAGAAAAATTATTAAATTCACGTGAATTCATAACCATCTTTATAGATCTACATGAATTGTTGCAAATAAGTTGAGAAGTTTGTCGTTGGAGGACTTGAGATGGTTCACTCTATTAACAGTGGAATCAAAAATTTATAAAAAGAAACAACAATAATATATCCAGTGAAATCTCACAAGTGCAGTCTGGAAATGATAAAATGTATGCAGATTTTACCACTACCTCATAGAGATAGAGAAGTTATTTTCGGAAGACCCTCAATGCAAAGCCCCAAAAGCAGAAAATATTAGACGACTATAATGGAAAGCAATTGCAAACTCATAAATACAATATAAGTAGCAAAATAAGTGACGGTCAATAACAACACAATATATAATGATACGACTGATCCTACAATCGTACTATATTTACGAGGTAAGATAACTTCCTACACCTACATTCCTTTCTATCTAAAATCATGTCATCGGTGATATGAAGTTGCGCCATATCGTGTCTAATTACCTCCCTCAATACTTTATCAGTCTACCTCTACCCCTCCGCATAACCCCTAACTCCAACCTCTCACACCTCCTAACATGCCCAAACCATCGTAGCCTCGCTTCTTTCATCTTATCTGTCACAAAGGCCACCTTAACTTCTCCTGAATGATCTCATTCCTAATCTTGTTTATATATACTTCAATCCAAAATCTCTAATTAATAAATTATACACATGGCCAAACTTAACATTTTTAAAATCCAGTTCATATCAAATATTAATATAACAGCAACAAATAACAATATATCCAGTGGAATCTCACGAGTAAGGGTCTGGTGAGGGTAGAATGTACGCATATCTTACCACTACCTCATAGAGGTAGAGAGGCTGTTTCCTGGGAACTCTCATCTCAAAAATCCAAAAGCAGAATAAACTATTTTTAGAAAAGACAAAAACAGGAAAAACACATGATCGTATGCAAATACGATAAATTTAACATAATAAAACGGAAAATGACAATATCTTAAACAAATATTAGATAAGATAGAAACATGTAACAAACTAATAAGCTGTCCTACATTAAAATTTTGGCATCATACTACTAGACATTGTTTGTATCAATTTGCTATTAATTAATTCCTTAATTACATCTATCAAATCACATGGTATAATTTAATGTAATAGTTTATTGCATAAAACTAACAAAATTATTTTATTCCTGTTCCAATATCGTCTGGCTATGGATAAACAAAAAAATAAAATATTTTTGTCAATTTAATGGATCCATTCATCCTTTATTAGAAATCTCAGTTGACGTCGTGGGAATAAAAATTCTTATTAGGAAATATTCCATCAAAAATGGATCTTACGTGGCGTAAATCTTAAGTCAGACTAATGAGTACCGAATATCAAATGATTAGGTAAAAAAAGAAATATTTGAAAATTAGAAAAATATCAATTTATGCTACTATATTTGACTCGGCATGATTGTAACGAAAGAAAGAAACTATTTTGAAACTTGTACTTTTACATGACATATCTATGTGGCCACAAAAGCATGTCATCTTCAAGGGTAAAACAAAAAATTCTAAGAGCTATATCATCACCACATATAGAAAAACGTCATTTTTTTTCTAAAAGAAAACGAATGAGGAAATTGTACCGCATAAAGCAAACAAAAGAACAGACCACCCGACCACCCACCCCTTACAATATAACTTAGTCTCCCAAACACACAATAGAAGTTTTTGCCATGTGACCATGAGGAAACAGCCTCTGGCAGAAATACAAAGTAAGACTACATACAATAGACCCTTATGGTCTGGTCCTTTCTCGGACTCTGCGCATAGAGGGAGCTTTTGTGTACGTGTCTTGCCCTTTTTTTGCGTGTTTCTTACACAAGGGTCATATTATTTTTTTTTTTTGTATCGTTTCAATTTTATCGGATGTCCCCAAAAGGACATGTAGGTTGGGCCAAGTTGCTAGCCAAACATTGAACCTAAAAAATCAACCTTCTATATATGTGTATATATATATTCACACACCAATGTAAAGAACATACTATAGTAGATAGTTGTCTATAATGGCTTCCAATGTCCAAAAAAATGAAGAAATCATAGTAGTTGTTGTCCCTTTTCCAGCACAAGGCCATCTAAATCAACTACTTCAACTATGTAAACTCATTGCATCACACAACATACAAGTCCATTATGTTACAACAATGACACACACACATCAAGCTAAGTTAAGAGTTCATGATCCATTTTCATTCATCAACAACAACAACATCCATTTTCATGAACTCTCAACACCATTCTTCAAATCCCCTCCTCCCAACCCGAATTCCACGATCAAATTCCCTACCCATCTCCAACCCTCTTTCGAGTCATCTTCTCATCTACGTAACCCTTTGTCCAAACTCCTACGCGTCCTCTCGTCTAAAGCTGACAGGATTGTCATCATCCATGACTCATTGATGGGATATGTGGTTCAAGATTTTGTATACTTGCCTAATGCTGAGGCTTATGCTTTCCATAGTGTCTCTGCATTCACATTGTTCTTGTTTATTTGGGAGTACATGGGAAGGCCTTTTGATATTGATGCAAATTTTCTACAAGATGTTCCATCACTTGAAGATTGTTTTACTCCTGAATTTGAGGAATTCATTAAGTTACAATATGATTACATGAAGTTCAATTCAGGCAGGATTTACAACACATGTAGAGTTATAGAAGGTCCTTTTCTTGATTTGTTGTCAAAGGAACAAATAAGTAATAACAAGAAGCAATGGGCACTTGGACCATTCAATCCTCTTTTAGTACAACAACATGGGACCAAAAGTTGTCACAAGCAACATAAATGTCTGGTTTGGCTTGACAAACATGAGCCAAACTCTGTTTTATTTGTGTCGTTTGGGACGACGACTTCATTCTCCGATGAACAAATCAAGGAGATTGCAATGGGGTTGGAGAGGAGCAAGGTGAAGTTTGTTTGGGTGCTGAGGGACGCGGATAAAGGGAATGTTTTCGCGAAGGATCATCAATCAAGAAAGATTGAATTGCCAAAAGGGTTCGAGGAGAGAGTTAAGGAAAAGGGGATTGTGTTGAGAGATTGGGCGCCTCAGTTGGAAATCTTGGCACATGCTTCTGTTGGTGGTTTCATGAGTCACTGTGGATGGAACTCGTGCATGGAGAGCATTTCCATGGGGGTGCCAATAGCAGCGTGGCCAATGCACTCAGACCAACCCCGGAACACTGTATTGGTCACGAAGATTTTGAAAGTCGGCGTAGTCGTCAAGGAGTGGACACGTAGGCACGACGTGGTGACACGTGGCGTGGTGCAAGCAGCAGTTGAAAAATTAATGGTGTCAAAAGAAGGGGAGGAAATGAGGAACAGAGCAATGGATATGAGTGGAGCTCTTAAGAAATCAGTAGCAGAAAGTGGCATTAAGAATATGGAGTTGGATTCATTCATTTCTCACATAACAAGGCAAATTTGATCAATTCTCGACTTTTCAAAAATGTCGATCAAAACGCTCAAGATCTTCTAAACTTAGTATGATATGACGATATTTTAAAAAGTTCCAGCGACATAGGATCAATGTATGTACCATCTCCATTCAATGGTTGTCAGTGTGTGACAAGTGCCTTAATATATATGTGTGTACATTTAATAGTGTGTATTGTAGTAGATCGATCGTCTGTCATATTTTTTTTTCAAATTATTAATCTCATTTGTTACAAGTGTTTACGTGTAGCTAGTATCTTTTAGATGATCTGACTGTGTAATGTTAAATACTATCAAGTTATATTATGTAAAATCGTCCAAGATCTTTCCAGGTGTCCTCACACTTTAGAGAAGTGACATTATGGTCCCATAAGTTGGATAAGAAGTTCAAATACTTCCAAAAGGAAACCAAAATGAACTTATTTTATATCAATGATTGATTATGCAAATGGATATACATAAATTTATTATTTTTATTTTATGAGAGTAACTATGTTGGACTAATTACCTATTCAAGAAAAGGACATCATCAACATGATTTCCAACTTGTCCTATGTATGTTGTCTCCACCTACAGGTTAACAACATCCCATTCTTAGTGGAGAATCAGATTCGGAATTTTGAGTTAATGAGTTTCGAATTTTAGAATAGACAGTTGATTAAGTTCTAAATAAAGTATATACATACCAAGTGAATTTCTCAACGATACGATATTTAAGAAAGAAAGAAAACAATGAATGAGTCAATGAACTAATCAGTAGCAATTTGAAACAAGATTATGAAGTAGTACTGATTGTTCAACTTCAAGCTCAAGATCATTTAAGGCGTTGGCTCGAGCCCTGTCCAAGGGACTTACAGTTGTCAGGCTAGAGCTCAAGCCAACGCCTTAAATCCTTTGGACATTGCTAAGTTCCACCTTTATAACCTCCCAAGTAGTCCTGCCCGACGATCTGAACTGCTTGCAAACAACTGTGGAATGTGAACAGGATCAATAAACAAAATCACTTTATCATAAAACAGTCCCATGTTGTATGTTACAAAGAAACAACAGAATTTAACAAATGCAGACAACTGAGGGATGTGGATAAAATCACTTTATGAGAAAAAGCCATAATCAATAGATTCAATAATTCATTCATATCAATCAACTATTGAATTCACCTTGGCATGTTAACAACCAGATTATCAGGTTACATCATTGTGCTGCACAGTGTCACGAGTTTAAATGCATTCACACACTTAGGGAAGCTAACAGTGTTGCTGATTCTATGGCTAAATACAGCCATACTATCTCCACTCCCAAATCTTTCTTTGATATCCAGCAGTTGCCTCATATAGCCAGAAATCTTCACTCCTTAGACAAGATGGGCATGGTTAATTTCAGAAGAAGGAAACTGAGAAGAATAAAGCATCCACCCTGAAGAAGAAACATGATTCCAGTCTTGACTAGGACTTCTCCTAGTCTGTTTTCTTGACAGTGTCCCTCCGAAGGGTCTTTGTCTTTAGGAGTCTTTTGTCTTGTCGTTATGTAAGGGGAGAGTCTCCCTTGTTTAATGCTTACTTAGGTGTTTGTGTATGGAGAGGAGTCCTCTCTTTAGACTTTAATCTTTGTTTAGCTTCTCATAGATATGGGGACAGTTATCCGACCTTTGTAGGATGGATAATATGTGTACCACCATAGGGCGGAGGTAAGGTCCATGCCCCCCTCCATTGTATCTTTATTTCCTTTTCTATTTATAATAAAGCTTGGGGGTGTGCGGCTCAACCCCCGACCGTCCAAAGGAGTGGGGACCCTTTGGCATAGGTCTGTTCCCTATAAAAAAATAAAAAAATAAAAAAATCATGAACCCAAAACTTTAACACAACATTTCTGCACCACAGACTTCTCTTTCATCACCATCCATTTTTTGGTCCTTTTGTAAGTCTTGTAAAAAGGTAACCAAGATTCAATATTCAAATGTGTAAAATGAAACAAATTGATAGCCTATTCTCCTCTCACCTGCACATTTTCAAAGGCTTGGACATGCTCTCCTATCCTCTTACATATATACATACAAACTCGCCGGCTCACACATGATTCAAGTAACACAAAAGCAGTAGCAAGTTGGATTGAATTTGCTACAACTTGGACAAAGGTTACTTATTATTGTTTGAACAACTTTTGCAATGGATGGTAATCAAAATTTCTAACTCTTATATGTGTTTACTTTTGTTCAGTTCTAATAGACTTCAAAGTCGTTGCGATGACAGATGCTCAATCAGGAGACGGGGAGGAAAATTCTGGTTTTTCTTCTTCCATGAGCAAATGTGAGAATTTACCAAACCATGAACTTGACAACTTGAAACAAGATCATGAAGTAGTTATAGTCATGGTTCCATTTCCAATTCAAGCCATCTCAATCAGCTTCTTCAATTTGCCTGTTTAATCTCCTCATCATATCATCTTCCTGTCTTCTACAATGCTCAGAGACTCATAACCAACAAGCTCGGGTTCGAGCCAATGCCTTAAATCCTTCAGACATTGCCAAAATCCACTTCCATGACATTCCAACTCCTGAATTTGCCTCACCTACACCTGTCTTTAATGCCTTGAGCAGATTCCCATTACATCATAAGCCATTATGGGATGCATCTTTGCTTCTTCGCGAGCCCATTGCTTCCTTTTTACGCGAATCTCCTTAAAATCAAGACGAGTCATTGCTGTTCATGATTTTTTATGTGTTGTTCAGGATGTTTCTTCCTTGCCAAATGCTGAATCCTATATATTTAATTGCATTTCAGCTTTCACTTCGTAATGTTTTTTATGCTCGTTTAGTGGGAAGTCTGTCCAACTTGGAGAAGAATTGCTTAAAAAGCTACCCTCATTTGAAGGAGCAACACCTGATGAAGTCAAGAACTTTATAGCTCTTCAGAGTCCATATAAGGATATTAGATCAGGTGATATCCATAATACAAGCAGAGTAATCGAAGGCGATTTTCTTGATTTGCTTGCACAAGAAGAAAGCAAACAATAATGGGCAATTGGACCAATTCTACCTACAAAAATCAATCATATCTCGAATATGAACAATATATGTTTGGAATGGCTGAACAAACAACCTCCAAGATCAGTTCTTTATGTATCATTTGGAACATCAACTACATTTGCCGACAGAGAAGTCATGGAGCTCGCGATGGGATTAGAACAAAGCAAACAGAAGTTCATATGGGTGTTGAGAGAAGCTGATAGAGTAGATATCTTTACCGGGAGAGCTAGAAAACTTGAGTTACCAGAGGGATTTGAGGAAAGAGTAAAAGGGGTCGGGTTACTGGTGAGAGAATGGGCGCCACAACCTGAAATCTTGGCTCATGCGTCCACAGGTGGATTCATGAGTCATTGTGGATGGAATTCTTGCATGGAGAGCATTACTATGGGGGGTGCCTATAGCTGCTTGGCCTATGCACTCTGACCAACCAAGAAACAGTTTCTTGGTGACAGAAATCTTGAAAATAGGCCTGATTGTGAGGGAGTGAGAGAAACGCGACGAGCTAGTAAGTGCATCCACTATTGAGAATGTCGTGACGAAGTTAATGGCATCGGAAGAAGGTGATGCAATTAGGGAAAGAGCAGAAGAATTGGGAGAAGCCGTAAGGCATTCCACAGAGAGAGGGGGCGCTTCTCAAATAGAATTGGATTCTTTTGTCACGCATATCACAAGATAGACCAGCTTTTCACCAGAATTTTCTGACACCTTGTATTTCTTTGATCTTGGAATGTTCAATATCTGAGACTTTTTATGATTATAAGTGAGATTATTGCTTTGTTTTTCTTTCTTAATGATCTTGTTTACATTTCTCAGTTGTTTGCATATGCTCAATTGGGTGTATCTATATGTCCTATATTAGACTGTTTTATAACAAAAGACTTAGTTCATAGATTCCTATGTCCAACGAAACGTTTATTATGAAACAGTTCTGATATATGTCTTGGAGCATTTGGCATTAAATATGTCTAACATTAACAACCATGTCAAGTATCAATAGATCACAGAGTTACCAGATGGCTTTGTTGGTAAGAAGTAGCAGTTGCACCGTGGGAATTAATCGAGATGCATGTAACTGCATCGTCTTGTTATCTGTCCATACGAGCAGTTGTAGTGTTGCTCACGTAGTTTTTTGTCTAAAATTTCTGTTATTATTGTTGTTTCTAGTACTTCGACTATCATATTAACTTGTTGTAGTTACTACCTTGTTACTATCTATTGTTGTTGTTATTATCTGCGATTTCATGTAGTTTCTGGACTTCTTTGGACTATCATATTATTTTGTTGGTTCTGAACTTCTTTGGACTAACTTCTGGACTTCTTTGGACTAATTTTTCCCTTGAGCCGAGAGTCTATCGGAAATAACTGTTCTACCTCTAAGGTAGGGGTAAGATCTACTGCACTCTCCCTCCCTAGACCTCCACTTGTGGGATTTCACTGGGTTTTTTGTTGTAAACTGTCAGAGTTATCATTTTTATTCTTATTACTTTTTTAGGTTCTTGTAAGGCTGTTAGAGGTCGCTTCATATGAGGGCTAAGGAATAATAATCTCAAGATAAAATGCAAGATTATTTTATCCCATATATTTTTTGATAAAAGTAAGGTTGTATTCATCAGCAATAAGGGACTGCTGGCAACCATCAAAAGAATTTACATCAATGGACCAGTAGAGTAACTTAAATGTACTGCTACTAGTCTTACAAAAGTGAAAAAAAATCTAAAACTTGTCCAACATCCATTATACCCTCCTCTTCACACCAAAAAAAGGAAGTCTTCATGCAGGACCATTTAACCTTCTGCAGTGAGTTAACAGTGTTTTCCATACATCTGTTATTTCTTTCTCTCCAGAAAGTCCACCATATTATCCCATATTTGGTTAAGGGTATTACTTAATTCTAGGAATATTTATCCCGCTATTTATATTCTACTAGTTTCTGGGAACGTGCTTTGCACGTTTTTTTTCTTTATTATTATAAGTTTTTTTTATATATCTACAAAGATGAGTTATAAAATGAAAAATGCAAGAAAAAATCCAAATATATTGATAATGCATCTGAATAAATGTATGTATTCACAAACATAATAGGTCAAAAGATAACATGCAAACATAAACGAATTGAAAAGGCACAGAAAGTTTAAGCCAAACCACAATTAAGACTAAAAAACCAAACAAATTCTCGCAAAAATAACTTACAAAAGTATAAGGAGAAGTTTTGATCGATAAAATTAAGATACTGGAAAATTCATTTTTCATTCAGACCAAATACCTCTTGCTGGACTGTGAAGATGTGAGAGCACATAAAGGCAAAGAGAAAGAAATCTGAGATAAGCTTCAACCCTTGTTTGCATTTATAGCTCTTTCTTGATTGGCATTTTTCAAAAGAAAGAAAAAAAATCATATAGTATTAAGTCTTCATTGCAACTCTTCACATTCTACTTTTATGTTATAAATGTAGATAATACAAAAGTAACTGATGAAGATGAAAGAAAGAAAATTTAATGTGGTAATTTATTATATTCTGTGGCGTAATTGTGTCGTAGTGAAACGAACTCAGTTATAGCAAGTATGTTTAAGTTTTTATAGCAACCTGTATCATTTACACTAATAATGTAAGTGGAAAACTCAATTCCTTGCTCAACTTTTCCAGCTCATTGAACAAGTTGAATGCCTATATATAATTGTTGACACTGGATTTTTCCTCCCTCAAAACTTCCAAAGTTATTGCGATTTAAAATTTCCTTCTAACAATTGTAAAATTAAATCCTCTTAACGATCCTCACAATTACACGAAACATGAATTTGCCTTGTAGAGGTACAAGGCAAAAAAGAAAATGGACCAATTAAAGCTTGATCCGGACCTGTTAGATGACTAGCTAACTACCACCAGAACGTCATGCCAGCTTGCTGTAATCACTTGCCTAACATGTGATGCAGAGTCATGGTATAAGAACTTCTTGGTTGGTGGATGTTTCTCCCTCGACTAAATTCCCGAATCAAGACAATCTTCAATACAATTTTCATGGATGAAACGCTAGTTCTTGCACACATGACAAACCTAAGTCAGAAGATGAAAGCTTACTTATTGCCGAGTCATTTAAGAATTCCTACCTGAAGGTAATCAATATTGCAACTAAGACGTAAACGAGCATATATTAAAGATCGATGATAGCGTGGGGAAGAAAGCAATAGAACAAGATAATGGGTGGAGAATCTAGAAACTTACGATGAAAGATGAGATTTGAAACCCTCAACGTCATCCTTTGTGGGCATAACTTATGCGAATACTTCTGCCATCCAGTAACTAAGAAGCATAATAAACAAAAATTGTAAGACAAAAACAACATATCCTGCGTAGGCCCACAAAGTGGAGTCCAGGGAGGATAGAGTGTAAGAGGTGTTTCCGATAAACCTTCAACTCAAGAAAAACAGTCCAAAGCACTCCACAAAAAGAAGTAATAGAAGTACAAGAAACAACATATAATAAGAAAAACGACAGATAGTAACAACACAAAAGCTACAACAAAACAATATGATGGTCGAGGAATCAAAAAATGTAAGACAAACATAAGAATATGGGTAGCATTTATACCACTTCTAATAGTTTATCTTGAAGCAGCATTTCTCGAAGTAGCATTCCCATAAGTAGAGGATGAAACCCACCAGTCATATTGATTTGATTAGCTTACTGTTCGCGATATAACCATTCTTAAAAATATATAGTATAAGGGGCATAAACAAAGATAACTTAATACTTACTTGACCATTCATTTCCTTCAAGGCGTTGCTAGCTGCAGTTTCTGAAGTGAACTTCACGAACCCATATCCTTTGGATGTTCCACTTTTATGATCACAAATCACTTTCGCTGAAAGTTAATAAGCTTATACTTTCATCTAAAAGCAAGCCACAGGAACAAAGCGAACTATAGTCATCCATACATTACCTTCAATTATTTCACCATATTTCTCAAAAGCTCGTTTAAGAATAGGTTCATTGGTATCATAACAAAGCCCTGAAAGAAACAGATTTTGTATTAACAACAAATACTCAATATGTCTCACAAGTGGTGTCGGGGAAGATAGGTGTACACAGACTTTACCCTATCTTTGTGGGATAGAGAGGAGATATTGTGTTGACAAATATGCAAATTTGTTCTCCTTTGCATTGTCATTCAGTTTTTAGATATGACAACAAGGTGATCATCTGGACTTGACCTTAAATACAATCAAAGTTTTTTCGGGCTTGGGCTCCCTCAATACAGTCAAACATTATAGGATGCACAAAATATCTCAACACCTAGTGGAAAGCAACTGCAAGACCCTCATTTAACAGCATGAACTTTAATGGGAATTAGTCTAGTGCAAACATATTTTCCGCTGATACATCATCACCTCTTAATTTCAGTTCTGCTTTTGCTCAATTAGCAAGATAAATTGCAACTGTCATCCAAAGAGCACTCTCTGCCACCCCACACACCCCAACCAAAACAACCTCCCCTTGGAAACAAATTATGTCTTTCATATTAGTGACCAGAAAAAGAAAATCTAACTTTTAACACAACAATGGGATTTTGGTTCAACAGTAAAGGTAGTACATCGCTGGATATGTGGTAGGCGCACGTCACTAGTTTGAAACCTAGTTGTGTGAACAAGTTTGATATTAAAGTAGAGAAAGGCAGGGGAATGGACCCCATTGTCTCCGCATCTTGAAACTGAAACAGAGATTTCTTGATATTTAAAAAAAAACAATTATAACACCATAAGAGGAATTGCATATTGTTATCCAAGTTAGGATACTCTGGATAATACTATTGCAACCTTCTGTAGAAATAAGAGACCAGAAACGGACGGTAAATACTATTTTACCTCTCACACAGTAAAAATTTGTAGGAATGAAAAATCATAAATACAGGAAGATCACATATTTTCAAGAAAAAACTATTACATCAGCATCCAAGAGGAAATCAACTAAGCACGGAGAGACATGAGAAGCAATCTTTAGCTTCACGTGCATCAGAATAGTTAAAAGGACTCGTCCAAACTAAAATACTAAGCAAACGACAGGAAAATCTCTGCACTGACGACATACATTATCACGGAGCTTCAAATCCTAACTTGAAAAAAAATAGATTAATTATCGATATTTTCATTTTACAATCCACATGTCTGTCCCTTTAGAAATACTGCTGAAGTATAGCTCATCCAACAATTTAAATGTATCTTTTCTGGAAAGGATATTTTATCCTGAAGTGCACTTCTATCTAAACACGTAACTTTTTGTTCAAAAACTCCGCTTCAGCACCTAGTGCTTAAAAGCTACTTAAATTCAGCTAACCAAGCAGGTTCCAACTCTACTTAGCAGTCTTAATCTTCCAAGAACCTCTAAACAGAATCCTAGACAAATTATTTAACAATGCTGGAAAGAAACATACTCAAATAGAGGTAAGCAAATATAGAGTAGACACATAGTCAGCCCCAACCAGCTTATAATTGAAACACAGTTTGAATAACTCCTCAATTGCTCTGCCAATATGACTAAAAATTTGAACTTTCTTATCAAGAAAAGGTAATACATATATTCAAGTTGAATTTAAGGAATACAAAACTAAAAGTAAACCATACTCATTGAGGAAAAAACAAATTACTAGTTGTTTCACTAAAACTATATGCCCATATGATATACACCTCCATTCTTCTTAACCAGAGCTCTCGGGTTCGAACTCATCGGATGTGACACCCCAAAAGAAACACTATATATGTCCCATCATGGTATATATGTAAAGAAACAGAAGTATTAATAAAAAGAAAAAGAAAGTATTCCAGACCTCCAATGAACAATTTACTGCAAGAATGGCGAGAAATGACAAATCTAGCAAGTGGGGTTTGATAATTTAGGAAGAATTCATTGAAACGTTGCATTGGAAGCCACCACAAAGAATAAAAATCTCCTTTTTGCTTGATTTCTTGAATTGCTGAAGCTTTTTCTCAGGTGTTCAAAATTAAAGTGTTCTTCTATTCTTTTGGGTTTTCGGGTCGATAATCAAATGGGCCTTTAAAATTGGGTCTGATGAGATATCCCATTATGCCATTTTGTAGGCCCATTACAAAAAGCCCATTTGTGAATTGTGAGTGTAAAATTTTCCATCGTTTGAAAAAATTATAAAAACTTTTACTCTCTCATATTCTCGGATACATCAGTTTACACAATATATTGACCGGATACATCACTTCACACGTTGTACCGGGACGTACACGACGTATTGGGACGTTGAGTGATGTATCTGAAATTGAGACACAATGTATCGAGATGTTAAGAGATGTATCCAAAATCGAGATGTGATGTATCAAAACATTTTGGGATGCATTCAGATTCCACCAAATTTAAGGGATTTTTGTAAATTTAGAAAAGATTAAGGATATAATGTAATTAGCTCCTTACAATATGGGATTCCTAAAATTTTCGTTTGAAGGTTGTGAAGGTTTAGTACGGTTGTATTTCTTGTCATGTGTTGTTTATTATGCTTTGATTAAAATCACGCTATTTTACTATTTTCATTGTTTTTTTTCTTGTGGTTTTTACCATGCTTTTTCTTATTAGTGGGTATGCTTTCTTCTTCCTTTACTTGGTTTGAGTGTACTTAAGCCGAGAGTCTTTCGAAATAGACTTCTACCTCTGCGAGGTACTGATAAGGTCTACGTAAACTCTACCTTCCCCAAGTCTCACTTAGAAAGATTTCACTTGGTATGTTGTTGTTGAGTAAAAATGTCATGGATATTGCTTTTTAACATGTGCTCAATTTTTAAATTGTTGTGTATATCTATCTATTTTGTATAACGTTTGATATTCTGTATTTAAAATTTCATATGATCGAAGTTTAATCAATTTGTGCAATTTTGAAATCAGACTATTGAATGTATTGCTAAATTTTTCTTATCTGCGATATGAAGTTTCAATTTCAATATTCTTTTATATAATTATTTGATATTCGATATTTATCCATCCTGACTTAGGAAGTTTCAATATTTTAGCTTTTTCCCTAAAAGCTCTTGACTTAACTTGTCCAAGTTGAAACTTTCCTTTTGTATCTTTTTTTGTTTCCTACAAATCCCTTTTGTTTCCATTGAAAAAAAAGAAATTGACCTAACTTTTAGGGTTTTTATTATATAATGTAGACATTATACATTACTTGTAGAAATGCAATACTTTAATTGTTCCATGATTGAAATTTGGTTATTCATGATTTAAAAAAATTGAGTGTTACCAAAAAACCTAATTCTATTAACTTCTTCATTAATTTGCTACCATACAAGGTGTTAATTAATATGTATTTATGCAATTAATTAGGTGGCGGACATGGAAAATTAGCTAGTCGAAAAGATTTTATATGAAAATATCATATTTTGAATGGCATTTTGATTGAAACATCTGACAGATATTCACTTTTATGTAGCAGTAGAACTTTGAGTCTTATACATTAGTGAATCTGTTGACGTTTTACCACCTAGGGTTTTATAGTTCAATAGTGGATAGGATTTTTCGTTCTTATTTAAAGGTTTCAAGGTAAGCTATAGAAATGAAAGAAAAATGCTTCCTCTTAATAAGTCTTACGTAACAGAATTTAAATTAAATGGAATTTTAAAGTAAATATCGAACCTCAGATGAAAAAAAATTAAAGATCAATGGGTGAGTAGTTTCATCACATGTAAATATGCCTAAGCCATCATGTGACTTTTTGTCACACAATGGTCCAACTTCAAGAAGTGGGCTTTGTCACTGTCATAAAATTAAAGTTGGCCAAGAAGAAAAATATTTTTTTATATAAAGAGGGGTGGGGGGTTGGGGGGCGAAGCTCCGAAAACGAAGTCATCTTTTGATAGAAAGTATTTTCCTTTTTCGATAAATTTTTTGACTCAAATGTGTTTTCAGAAGTGAAATCTTGAAAAAGTGTGCACGCAACGTATTCTATTTTTGAAGGATTAAAGGTCGTTTTCGATAAACTTTCAATTCAAGATAAATACTTTTCAAAAATAGATTCGCATTCCGTAAAATATTTTATGAATTTTATTTGTTTTTGATTTTCTCATATTGAACTCTGCATAAATGTTACAGAAGTGAACACTATATTAGCTGCACATTGATTTCATACTAATATTGCAAAGTTTTAATATAGAAAATTGTACATTAAACAATGTTACACCATCGAAGGATATGTGATGCATTGGATAAGGTTGCTTCTTCCTTAATCAGAGATCTCACATTCGAGCTCTGAGAATGAAAAAATTTTTGATGGGGAGTGCTTCCTCTCAAAATGAGGCCCTACATGGTACGAATCGAGATATAGTCTCCAATATGGATACCGAACACCGATGAAAAAAAAGGAAACTACAATATTTTTTTTAAAGAACACTATTATCCCTCTCAAGCCAAATATTATTGTTCGATTCATTTTTAATCAAAGATTTAAAGTTCAAACTTTCTTAAAAAAATTATTAAAAGAAATTATTTTACAAATATAACTTTAATCAAACTTTAATATAAATATAAAACGAAAAATAATTTTAAAAAAAAGTCCAAGTGCACAAGCTAACGGCTCTTTCTGTGGATTGCTTCTTACTGGGGTTTGCTGACAAAATCTGACACCTTATATAAAAATTAATTGTTGATTTATAATGTTAACAATTAATAAAGTATATCGAAAATATTTATTTCATAATTTTTTATTTATGACCAAGAGAAATTCACAGTCATTAATCATTTGGATGCGGATTGAGTAAACCTTCGCTCTTATATAATAATTTGCAAATCACATGGCATAGGTAACTCGCACTAAACAAGCCCGATGCGACAAGCTCGAGCCAGAAGACAAATCTTTTATTTTTGCTGATAAGAAATTTTGAACTTGAGACCTCTAACATATAAGCCCCAATCCCAAATCACCGACCACCCCAAAGGGTTATTAAGTAATGATTAAATATTTGTGTGAAGATAATGTGCCTTGCATCCATTAATTTTTATTAACTTTATCAATCATATGATAAGTTTTTTCCTTATCCGGAAGTTCGATTAATTTGGAATAAGCTAATCTAGATACCCACTGAGAAAATATTTCTTCTGTTCATTTTTACTTGTTCACTATACTATTTTTGGACTGTTCAATAATACTGGTTCAGTTTATGAAATCAAAAGATGATTTTATACTTTAATTATTTTTTTATTATATTTTTGAAGATATTATATTTATTATGTTCAGTGAGTGATTAGATAAAATTATTCGTATAATTTACTATTTCTTAATCGTTGTGCCAAATCAATAAAGAACTTATTTTTTTCTCTTCATTTAATTCCAATTGACTTTGATTTACCTAGTGAGCTACATATTTATTGTGGGGGCAAACCTATAAAGTTTTAGTTTTTATTTTGACTTTTTAAATTCTCATACCACATTTTATATCTATTTTAATCTAATAAATATATGATATATATTTTTACTTACATTTTTATCATAAAATTACAATTAACTAATATATATTTTTATTCTAATTTATAAATTTAACCATGATAAATCAGTATAGATAAGTATAAATTTTAATTAATTGAAGATTTATTTATCTTTTTAAAAAAAGAGTACTAAGCTGGCTTCATGTGACTATTGGGGCTTTTTGTCAGTCTTTATTTTTTTATTCAGAGGTTAAAAGTACAGAAAAAGAAAAAACCAAAAAATAAAATAAATAAAAAAGTTTACTGAAAAAGAGAAAAAAAAAATTTATTGGTTGGACATGTGAATTGAGATTTTATAGAATGGATAATTTTTTTTTTTTAATTTTTAAAATAATTGTGATGAAAGTATCTATCTACATTAATAATGTAGCCAAAATAAAATTAATTATTGTACTTGGTATATTCCATATTATTAAAGGCTAAGTTTTTCAACTTTTCTGATAATTTCAAAATATATAAAAATTATTTTTAATAATTTTTTAGTTTAAGAGATAAATTTTTAAAGCGCGAATACAAGAAAATATAATAGAAAAATAGTATAATAAAACTAATAGATAGTAATAATACATATCAAAAAATAAGAAGTTACATACTCTTTAACTATGATTTAATTGTGCACAACTCGTTTAAATGTGATTTAGTTGAAAGTTGAAAGTATTTTCTCCGTTTTATATTAGTTGACTCGTGTGGACTTAACACATATTTTATTTTTTAATTTAAATTGTAGTTTATTAAATTAATCTTATTAATTTATTTTGAAACTCTGAATTTGACTATTATTATTTTGTATAATTACGTAATACAAATGTTTTTTTAATTTATTAAAATAAAAATATTAATTTTTATTATATAAGAATCAAGTAAAATAAAATAGATTTAAGTACAATGTGGGAAAAGGTAGAAAATACACAAAAAGCCTCCAAAGTTAGATTATCAAGACCTTGATTAGTGCATTGTTTAATTTATTCTAATTAAAGTTTTTTTTTTTAAGTATGACAATACTTTTTTCTTCTTCAATATATAGTTGACAAATTATAAATTAATTTAGAAAAAAAAGTAATTCTCCTTTTACTATTATATTATATTCTATTTTCACATAATTTTATTTTGAAAAAATTATTATTCTTTCCATCTCAATTATCAGCTGCGACTTTTATTCGTAATAGTAACTGCTGATAATGACTATGAAAGTCTCACTAAAGTAAATATTTAATAAATAAATAAAAATATTTTATGTTTTAATTTCGCGTTCTCTTTATTTACGAAATACATCCTAATTAATAAAAGAATTTCATGATTTGATCCCCTTTTATTTTAATTAAATTTATGCCAATGTCAAACATCCATTTTTATATTTTCATTACTCAAACTACACTCTTCATTCGTCATACAAAATACTTTGACTAAATAAATAAAAACATTTTAGACTATTTTTAATTGTATTGAATGTATATGTGAACTTTAAAAAAAATTAAAATAAATTCACTAGTATTCTCCTTTTGGATGTATTATTGAGTGTTAAATAAATCTTTATATTTAAAATGTATATTTTTTTTAAACCACAAAATTGAAAGAATATGCAATTTTATGTTTAAAACTTCACTTTCATTGGTTATATATGGATATAATTTATTTTATGTGTTTGTAGTATATTTTAAGCTTTTTTTATTTTTTCACGTGTTTACTTCTTCATATTTTGATTCTCTAAGTGTAAACTCTGACTCCACCACGAAGATTACTTCAAAAAAATTTATGAGTCACATTTTGGGATGTTTTACCTTTACAGCTTGTTTGGATGGTGGAATTTCATGGTGTGGTATAGTATGATTATTAAGAGAACGATGTTTGTTTTGATTGTTTTATTAATTATAATTATATGGTATGATATGGTTTGATCTCATGGTTATGTAATCATGATTGTTTTTGTATTACTTATTTCCCTCCGCTCAACTTTTAAAACTTCTTTTTCGCCCCTCGTCTTTTCTTTCACGTTTTAGTCTGTTTTTGGAGGTTTGTTTTTTTAAAAGTTCTTCTTTTTTTATTTTCTTCTGTTGTTTGTATGGACTGGAGATATATTAACTTGTATATTTTCCTACTTGATTCTATATATTCATTTTTTTAAAAATATATTATTAAAAAATGTTGATGAATTTAATATTTATAATAATTAAGGATATTTTTATAAATTTATACAGTGCCATACCATACAGTCAAATCAAACAACAAATCATTATCAAACAGTAGCAAACTATATAGTCTATCAAAACATTATACGATACTGTACCATACCATACCATACCATACAGTACCATACATTATGAAACCACGAGAAACCACCATCCAAACAAGTTGTTAGTTTTTTTGTCTTTACTGCTTATTTAATGAAAAATTATTATATAAAATACTCTTAATTATGATTTAATTTAACTGCTACTCCTTTTAATTCATATTAAGTGAATTATTAAGTATGATATATCCTTTAAAAAATATTTTAATACACAAACTACAGTTTACTTTCCATTATTATTTTTTTAATTATTTTTTAAAAAATATAAAATAATTAAAAAGTTCATTAAATAAAAGATAAATGAAATTTTTACAAGTAAAAGTGAACAGAGAGAGTAATTAATATTAAAAAAATAAAATAAAGAAGAGTAAAAGAAATGGTTAAAGTACAATGTGGGAAAAAGTGGCAAATACACAAAAAGCCTACAAAATTAGCTTTTCAAGATCTTGATTAGTGCATTTTTTACTTATTTTTATTTTATAAATTAATACTTAAAGACTCTCTTTTTGAGAAGATAAAGTATGACAAAACTTTTTTTTCTTCATTAATTAATCATTTGATAACAAAGTTGACAAATAATAAATTAAATTAGAAAAAAAAAGTAATTCTCTTTATATTATAATTATATTTTGAGATAATTTTCTCAAGAAATATTTATTACTCGCTTTATATCATTTATAATATTTAAAATTAATTATTTCAAATTATTCATTATTTCAGAAATTCAATTTTAATTGCCCTCCTCTTATTTCATTCTTAGCGATAATTAGGGGTGGGTTCTATTTGTTCCTAAAATTAAAGATCGAACGGAAAAAAATTTAGCGATTCGAGTTTAACTTTGATTATAGTAATTTTTTATTTTATTCCTTCACAAAAACTTCAAGTTTAACTTTGCTTATGGAGATGTCTTCATCAACCAATTCTCTATTGTGTTGATAGTTGTTGTTTATTGTGTTATTTAAAAAAATATATAATAAAAATTATTTTAATATTTAAAATTTATAAAGGCTAATTTGACCATAAATTATTTTTGTTTTTACTTTTTAATATTTGATATTTTTATAGATCTCAATGATTTTAACTTTCGATAATATTAAACTCATTAGAAAAAAGAAAAATCATCTATCAATATACTATTCATACTTAAAATCAAACTAAAAATACCTGATTAAGAAGAGAAATATTTTATTCATCTTATTTTTATATAATAGATACAGTCATAGATCATATTATATAAAAATAAAATAAATAAGAATAATTCATGAGATTATAACTCTATAATTAAATTTCTATATGAAATTCCATTATTTTAGTATAAATAATAGGATAAAATATTCTTGAAATATGAGACCAAATTGAATCTCAATTTTTATTTTAAAATTATTATTATTTTTATTCTACATGTCAAATGATATTTTTGACTTTTCACCAGCTTTGGTCAGTAAAACACACAGATAATGATTACTTTGGCTTTCTTTACATGAATAGCTCTTTGGAATAGTTTGATTCAAAATATAATGTATAATAATTTTAAAATAAAATATATAATTATTTATCTTATATTTAATTTAAAGCAAACAATAATTTTTGAAAAAATATAATATAAGATAATTTTTGAACTATTTCATCTATAATTTATATCATAAACAATAACAACAGCATATCTAGTGAAATCTCATAAGTGAGATTTGGATAGGATAAAATACACACATATTTTACCACTATCTCATAAAAATAGAAAAGTTATTTCCGAAAACCTTCATTTAAAAAATATCATCCCAAAAGCAAGATATTTATAAAAAAGTCAATAAAAATAACAAATAAATGACGGATAATAACAACACAATATACCGACACGAATACCTCTATTAATCTACTACAACAAGGCCCAACATCATTCTTTTCCTACTAAACATCTGATCTTCCACCCTAATAGGCGATTTCCGTTCCTTTTTATATCATAATAATATAATTATTTTATAGATATAATGAAATAATTTACCTCGAAATAACTTATTACCAATCAAACGATTTCTTAAAATGATTCCACAACCCCCCTCCCCCCATACACACACCCCCCAGCCCCAACTCCCACCAATCCACCACCCTGTACCCCTCAAGAATCTCATTTATCAAGCCTTCAACCCCAGAAAAACCCTCCACTCAAGTAAAACTATACTTATAAACACCATATTTCTTCTTTCAAACACACACAAAAAAAGGTTCACATCTTTACTATCTTCATTCTTGAGAAAAGAATCCATCTTTCTCCTTCATTCTTCTTCTTCAACCTCAGAAAAAACTTCCCATGAGCAAACCACAAACACCCTTTTTCTTATTCCAAACATATTAATAGTACATAAAAAGAATTTCTCTTTTTTTGTTGTTTTCATTTTAGTTAAAAAAAAGGTTCTTGTCTTTCTCCTTCTTGTATAGCTTGTTGGTGTATTTTTAAGCCATTTTGTGTATGCATTTGTCTTTCCTCTTTTCTTCTTCTAAAACACCCTTTTCTTCTTTCAAACATATATACATAGAAAGTTCTCTTCTTTGATGTTTTCATTCTTGAATATTTTGTAAAAAAGCTCTTGTCTTTCTCCTTCTTCTTACTAAATTCAAACACCCCTTTTCTTCTTTCAAACATATAACATAAAAAGTTGTCTTCTTTGGTCTCTTCATTCTTGAAAAAACAAAAAAGAAGTTCTTGTCTTTCTCTTGTAGTGTATACTATGTGCAAGAAAATGATGCATTACAAGAGATATCAGCACTGGAATAGAAAAGGGGATGTGTTTGTGGTTTGTGTAGATGAAGAAACTACCCCTCTTAGTTTAGTATGTGGAAGCTCTGGTTACAATCACAAAAGAACTAAACCAAAACTTTTTTACCTTATTTTTCTTTGTTTAATCTCTTTTAGTCTTTTTTTAGCTCCACAGTTGTTCAGTTCTCATAAATTTTCTCTCTTGTGTAAGCTGCTCTCTCTGTCTCTCTCTTTTGATCTTTTGGTTTTTGGGGTTTCAAGTTTTTCTGATTTTGTTTTGTCTTGCATGTGTGCAGATTCATTTAGTTCTGAAGGAGGACTTATTTCTGAATCAGATTTTAATGCTTGTTCTTCTGTCTCTAATGGTTAGTTCTAAGTACTTTTCTTGTTACCTTTTTTTTTAAATGTTCTGTTGAGTCCTTTTCTTGCTCAAAAAATGATCCTATATCCGTCTATGGTGAGTGGTGACATATGTGTGTGTGTGTGTGAGGAGGGGTGGGGGGTTAAGGGGAATTCTGTTTTTGGATTTATCTTGAGATGGTTATATAACTTGAGCTTTTTTTGGGCTAGTGAATTTTGTTTTTGGATCTTATCTTGAGATGGTTGTAGAACTTGAGCTTTATTTTGGCTAGTGAAAAAGCAAATTAAGTGATACTTGGTTTCATAACATTTGCAAGTGGTTCATATTTTACTTCTTTGATGGTTCTTTTGTTGTTGAACGGGTATTACTAAAATACTTGGAACAAAAACTTTTGCAGTCAACAAACTTTTGCCGTACAAAAGTAATAACTCTTCATTTGTCATTCACACGTTTTAAACTCAACATCTTTGTGTTGATGTTGAATTCCTTCTTTTGGATCTTCACTTGATTAATTAATAGGTTTTGTTGTCAAAGGAAGTAAAAATTAATGTCTAGATGGTGTTGAATGAGTTTCAAAAATTAATGTCTAGATGGTGTTGAATGAGTTTCTTGTGTTGGTATATTACAAACTTTTGCTTGTTTAAGGTTGTTGGTCTAAATGTAACAGAGATTTGTCAGCATGGTTCTTTATCTATATTGTCCTTTCCATACTAGATTTTATTATGCTTTACTTGAGCCGGGATTTGTTGAAAACAATCTCTCTACTTTCACACGGTAGGGGCAAGACTGTGTATGCACCACCCTTCCTAGACCTTACTTGTGGTATTACATTGGGTATGTTGTTGTTGTCCCTTATCTTTCCAAGTTCTGACAGATCCTTTGGTAACTGCAGGGTTAATTTGTTGCGAAAGAAGCAGTATTCGCTCTGATGTATGTGTAATGAAAGGGGATGTTAGGATGGATTCTGCTTCCGCCAGAATCACCCTTTACAGAAACAATGAAGATAATGAATATGTTTTACGAAATCTTGATGAGAATGATGAGGTACTTCAGCATGAAAAGATTAGGCCATATACTCGGAAATGGGAAAAAAGTGTGATGGACACCATCGATGAGTTAGACCTTGTTGTGAAGCGGCAGCATTCCAGGATTCATCAAAAGTGTGATGTTAAACATGACGTCCCGGCTGTGTTTTTCTCAACTGGAGGTTACACTGGTAATCTTTACCATGAGTTCAATGACGGACTTTTGCCCCTTTACATAACTTCTCAGCAGTTCAACAAAAAGGTTATGTTTGTAATCCTTGAGTACCATGCTTGGTGGATAATGAAGTACGAGAATGTCCTGTCTCACCTCACCGAATATCCTATTATAGATTTTAGCAGAGATAAGAGGACGCATTGCTTCCCTGAAGCCATAGTTGGTTTAAGAATCCACGATGAGCTAACTGTTAATTCTTCATTGATGGGAAACAATAAGACCATTAGAGACTTTAGAGACCTTCTAGACCGAGCTTATTGGCCTCGGATTAGAGGTTTGATCCAAGACGAGGAACGTGAAGCTCATATGAACATGGAAAAGCATGTTTCATTACCCTCATTTGAGACAAAGATGGTGACAGCGGAAGAAAAACAGGATTTGAAGAAACCTAAAGTGGTTATAATATCTAGAAATGATTCTAGAGCTATAATGAACGAAGATTCTTTGGTTAAACTGATTGAAGATGTTGGATTTTGCGTGCAAGTTTTGAGGCCACAACGAACAACAGAGCTCGCAAGTATCTACCGAGTCCTCAACTCTAGTGATGTTATGATAGGAGTTCATGGTGCTGCAATGACACATTTCCTCTTCATGAGGCCTGGTTCTGTCTTCATCCAAATCGTTCCACTCGGAACAGATTGGGCAGCAGGTGCTTATTATGGAGAACCAGCAATGAAACTAGGCCTCAAGTACATTGGATACAAAATTCTTCCCAAAGAGAGCTCATTGTATGATGAATATGACAAGAATGATCCTGTCCTGACTGATCCTAACAGCGTAAACGACAGAGGATGGGAATTCACGAAAAAGATCTACCTTGATCATCAAAATGTCAGGTTGAATCTTGCAAGGTTTCGTAAAAGATTGCTTCGTGCCTATTATCATTCTGTCGCTAATGGAAGCTCGCGTTTTCGTCATCAAAGTCAGTAATTTTTTCTAACCTCTGAATGTTTATCAAACACATGTAGTCTCAATTGTGAAAGTTCTTAGGTTTGTACATCATGATTCAAAATAAAAGAAATGAATATCAAGGCCTGTAGAGATTTGTGGCAATGCCTTTTATGTACATCATGGAAATGTTGCAGTTGTAGTGTGTGTGAAAGGCGTTTCACAGACTCTTCACTTTCAATGCCGCTCTCGTGTTGGATTCTCCAAAATACACTACTTTTGAAGTATCCAACACACAATCACCGACACTTTTGAAGAGTCTGAGTAACAACATAGCTTTTTGACCTGGATCATATGAAAGGACAGCTCGATACACGAAGTATCTTCCCCATGCAACTGTCTATATTGAGAAAAACATCAATAGTTTATTCAACGGCTCGAATCTGTTACCTATAAGTATGTATATTAATCACACTTAAATCCCACACATCCAGGATCTGCCCATATGATTATTTTTCTTTTTTCATTAGATTATCTTCTGCAACATGTTAATAAATTATTACTAATAATTTTTCTCTATAAAATACTAAACCTAGGTTTTTTTTACTAATAATCTACTTTTATTTAATTATATTTGTGCTGTCTAATACAGTAATCATTTTTCTTAATTAATGATACTAATTAGCTTAATCCATCTTCACTTAATAAATGTTATGACCGTTGATCCATGTGATTTTGCTTTGATTTCCTAGTCAAAAATACAAATTCTGCAGCATGTTTATTAAAATGTTCCTCTTTATTTGTGTTTCCCAATAGTGATGTTTGATGTACAAATTGATAATATATTTTTTTTACTTTGACGCTCATTCTGAATTTATTGACTTTAATTTTTGACGACTATGGTGGACCTAAATGCTACCTTTCTAAAGTTAGGAGCTCGACCAATATCTTTGTATGTTATTACTAGTTTTCAATATAAAAAAGTGGTGTTTGGGTAAAATTATATATATAATGTGTGAATTACGTAGTCTTACTATACATTTGTCATTCCATATTCGAAATTCACCTACCAACTAATCTTGATTCATTGGGTTACTATCCGGGATTGCCTCGTTTAAGGTTCTATATTAAGATTTTCTCCATTTTTATGGTTCAGCTGCTTTTTTAGGGCTTGAATACGAGTAGAGGAATCACATCCACTCCATCATAGTTTTTTAGGGAATGTGTTCACTATCCTTAATGTGGCGATGTGTGCAAAAACATAGATTGCTTCTGAAGTGGACCAGATGAAAGGGTTGCTCGATGTATGAAGTATTAGTTTATTCTGGCTTTGGGAGAAGATCTCAGCTAAGGAGTCTAATATAGACAGTGTATCTTGACATAAACATCAGTAATATTTGATCACATGACTCTTCTCTTAGGGTTCAAATCCAAGTGGAGAAATCACATCGATCTCATCATATAATTCTTGAAGGCAATACTAATCTTGAATGGAGTAGTGTGTGCAAACACATGAATTGCTTCCGACTCAAACCAGATGAAAGGACAACATGATGCACGAAGTGTCCTCCTATGCAGCTAAGGGGGTCTAATATAGACAACTATCTTAACACACACATCATTAAATGATTTCACCGCTGGAATCCATGACCTATAATAAGTCATGTATGTCATTATGTTTACTAAATCACACTAAAATCCCACACATCTAGGATCTCCCCATATGACTTGTCCATATGCATATGATTGATTCTAAAAAGTACTAGATATTTGGTGGATCAGACTAGTTAGATGTGTGCAAATTGATCAGATATTGCCATCTAAAAAGATGGAGCTTGACAATTCTCCATGTACAACTTGCTAGTCTTAATTACTTCTACATTAATGCACATGTAGAGTCAAAAGATCTTGTTTTATCTTCATACTTAAATCTAAATTGAAATTGTACATATCTAATTTCTTTATTGGCACTCAAAAGTCCACTAATCTACTTTTTAATTTAACTACATTACTCATTAGTCAATTAACATGATTACATTATCTTAATCATTTGTACTTAATTAATCAACTAACAACTTTGTTATTAAATCATTGTGACCGTTGATGGCTCGTGACTTAGAGTGGATGTAGTTTTATAGTTATTATTATGGTTAAAACCATCCAACTATGGGTTATCGGTTAGGTACAATGGCGTTTTTTCAAAGGTCGAGTTTGTACTGATATGATAGGAAGTAATGTTTAGATTTTTTTTTTAAGGGGTTCACTGAATAAGAACTTACCACACGTTTGAATCAAAACTCTGAGGCGATTATTGTTGGACAGCTCGATAGCAGTGGTTGGAGATTATCGTTGCATAGCTCGATATCGATGGTTTCAGGGCTCATGCTAAATTTTACTCATACTTTTTCTGTTAACATTTTTTTTTTAAAACGAAGAATTAAATTCGATTTTCTCTTCTACTTACTACGATGCCGAAAAATCATAACTAAGTAATCCTTTTACTATAAAATGCTTGCAGGATTTTGTGGTGTAATTAGTCTTGTTGTCTTTTTCCTTTGATTCCTTCCATCATAATGAAGCCTTTAAGTTCCTAATGCCAGGATTCATCAAATGTCAGAACTCTGTTGCTCTTGCCTTACTTAGCCGGAAAGAAGGTTCGATGGGTTTAAGCTCCAAACCATGCGAAACGAAGCCTAGAATTTAGGGGAGAAGGGTAGAGGGGCGGACTCATTATTCACCGAGTTTAGAAGGCTGTGGTTGGTCCAAAGGGCGAGCCATAGATAGATTTCTCGATTATAAAAAAAAAATAAAAAATCCAAACACCCCTTTAGAGTTGATCATACCCATTCTTGAACTCTCTATGTTGGATTTAGAAAGATGAAATGCAATTTTAGGTACGAAGACACAAGATGGATATCAAGAAAGTCATTATTTAAATAAATATCTGTCTCCTCTCTCGAAAATAACCTCTTTGCCTAGGTTGAAGTGAGGCTCTTTAGATCCTATTTGTGAGATTACAGTATGTTGTTGATTGTAAGTAAATCTCTATTTTCAAATTTTATCAAATTGAAATCACCTAGGAAAAAAATAACATCCTCCTCATTTGGATGATTATCTGACGATTCTATTTTATATCTATCTTGATTATCACAATTCCTCTATTCGATAAAAAATGCATTTATATACTACAATTGAATTGTTTAAAATTCAACTTGCGAATCTCTATTTACTTATATTTTGGATCCACCACTGCTTAATTCGTTGTGATAAGGTAGGTAACTCAATAACTTTAGATGGAACGAAGTCTACCAATCATCAGCTAAATTCGATCACATGTAGCGAGTGTCCCTAATAACCTGTAGATATTATTTTGTAGGAAAAACACTTGCTCTTTAAGAGGGTCATGTCAATAAAAATCCAATCGATAATATTTTAAAGATGAGTATCGAACATCGACGAGAACAAAAATAAAAAATTATATATATGTTCAATAGAACCAAAAATCTTTTTTAAAAAGAATACTCACAATTTATATGGACTTGAATTAGATTTACCAATAATTAAAGGACCAAAAATGCAAAAACTCGAACACTGAAAACAAACAAAACCAATACGTCGGAGTGCTTTCAGTTCAAAAATGGAAAAACCAAGGCAGAAACCATCGGCGACGGGGACGGCAATGGAGTTGCCGGCGACGACGATTGATATGATCGGAGAAGACCTTCTATACAACGTCTTCTCAAAGTTACCAGCAGTAGAATGTGCAGCAGCTGCTTGTGTGAGCCGTTTATGGAACGTTACCATCACTCGACTCCTTTCTCTTCCGAAGCTCTCTTCTGCTATTTCACTCAATCCTTCTCTTCAGGTTCTTCTATTTCCCCATATGTGTGTATCAAAATTCAAGCATGTAATCTCTTTGTAGTAATTTTTGTTCCCATTAGCTAACCGGTTCATTAACCTAATTAGAGAAAATGTCACTCTATTTGGACTAAATCTCAACGTGTAGTTATTAGTAACTTTATCTACTAAGGCTAGAACAAATAGGAAGAAATCACCTGGTTTTTTCCTTAGCGGCAGAGCCAAAATTTTCACATAAGTGAACGTAGAAAAGGTAGAAGGAGTTTTTAACATCTAGTATATGTGTAAAAGTAATAAACTATGTATAAACAGCATAAGTACCCTCCGAAGGGAGTTCAAATGTACCTCTCAAGCCTCCATGGGTGTTTGGCCATCAAATTGTTTGTTGGCTATTTGAAAAAGCAGTTTTTGTTTTCAAAGTGAAAAATTGATAGTATTTGAAAATTTGAGTTGTGTTTCAGCAATGAATACAAATTTGGAGTGAAAGTAACTTTTTGTTGTATTTCAAGTTCTGGAATTCTACTACTTCAGCCCAAATACCCTTTCTTGTTTTTGCTTTTCGGTTTTGAACCTGGGATTTCATTGGTGCTTAACCCTCTTTATTGACCAATAAGCCACACCTTGGGTGTGAAAAAATGTCACTGTCGTTAAGTCTAGAAATTGGTACTATTATTATCTGACGAGTCAATTTGATATGGGGTTGTGTTTTTCTCAACTATTTTTAATTATAAGAATTATGATTTGGAGTACTTCTTACTATTTTTTTGAATATGTAAGTATTAATTTTTATTGGAGAAGTGAAGAAATGGGTGTCTGAATACTGTTTGAAGACTCAATTTGTTTTTGATTATGTTTTTTTCCAACTATTTTAACTATAAGAATTATGATTTGAGTACTTCTTACTATTTTTTTTGAATATGTAAGTATTAATTTTATTGGAGAAGTGAAGAAATGGGTGTCTGAATACTGTTTGCAGAGTCAATTTGTTTTCGATTATGTTTTCAACTATTTTTAACTCTAAGAATTATGATTTAGAGTACTTCTTACAAATTGTTTGAATATGTTAGTATTTCTTATATTGGATATTAAAAGTGAAGAAATGGGTGTCCAAATACACATAATAAGTTATAGGAATTGACGTACTCCAAAACCTGCCCCTTTTTCTGGGACAGAGGGAGTAATTTATGTTTAAGAATTTGAATTTATTATAAATTCCAGAGGAGGCAACAACTATAGGTGTATTTCCCCTTCTGTCCAAGCCAGCATTGGTGGCATAGTTATTCGGTACTTGTGCTAGTACGAAGTGGAAAGTATTTGGTGGAATTAGTTGAGATGCAGACAAGCTAACTCGGACACTGCGGTTATAAAAAAAGAGACGTGATAAAAGAAAATAGTTAAAATTTGCTAACAAAATCAGTTTGTATCAGTTTGTTGTATGTCAAAGAACCAAATGGGAGAACTAATTTGGGACAAAGGTAGTATCTGTTTTATTTTATTACATGAATTTATTGAGTTGGAGTTCGATTTTTGATGTAGGTTGCTGTGAATGATGTTGTTGACAAAGTTTTAGCTAGTCCGATTCGGCCCCAGTTTGTCATTGCTTCCGTTGGTCCTGCTTTTGCCTTGGATGAAGCTCACCGGCTGGTATGCACTCTTCTCCCTGAATTTGGCATTTCTGTACTCTATATGCCTTGACTGGTCGATGAATCTGTTTGCTAAATTGTCTGAATTGAATGAGTCCGAATGCTTTTTTACTTGGAGACTAAGATATTAATTTGACTTTCGTCCTCTCTCGGTTTCAATTTATATGGCTTACGCCTTAGTTTGACTAGGCATGAAGTTTATGAATGGATAGACTTTTGGAACTTGTGTCTTAAATTTAACATAACATTGTGGCTATAGAATTTTGAAACTTGTGGTCTTAAACATGGTATAACATTTGTGTGGCTATCCAAACTCGACTATAGGATGCTATCCTTGTTACTATTTGGTGGATCACTTGGAAAGGGAGGAATTTTTAGATTTTTTTGATAACTGAGAAGTCTGTTTGTGGCCCGCCTTTTGAACCAGCCACAACCTTCTAAACTCGGTGGATAATGGGCCCGCCTCTCCTTCTCCACTTAAATACTAGGCGCCTAGCATGATGTGGGGCTTGAACCTGTGACCTCAGCAAAAGCTAAACGTAGGCCGAATGCAAATGGATGGGGTTAAGTGTTAACAAGGAAAGGGGAAATATGAGTCACTTTTATAACTGTAAGGGCATATATGGACCAATAATACAACGGAGGACAATTTTAAACATTCAATAATAGAGGGCAGATACAACCGTTTTTCCTTGACAACATGGTTGCACACATTTTGGTATATCATCAAGTTAAAAGTGTCTTACAAATTGGACTAGAGAGTATTATTTTATTATATAAACAAAATAATTTATGACCCTAGTTTTGTTCTAAGCAATAGTTCAATTCTTTAAGAATCAACTTGGATTTACTTTCAATTTAGTATAAATGGAGCATGTCCCACATAACTGAGCTTTTGGATTGCTGGAACGTCAGAGGAAGGAATTCTAGATGACTAAAATGAATTCTTTGCTTTTGTTTTATTTTTGGTGTAAACAGAGTTATGTAAATGATGCTGAAGCAGTGATAGATCTCATAGAATCCTTTTAAGATAGAAGGGGTATTCTTCTGGTTCTTTGTAAATGCTTTTGACAGCTATGTTTGCTCAGACTCGTCTAAAGTGTTGCTGTGCCTGTGTCAGTTCACATTTTTGGAGGATCTAGAACCTGCTCAAAGCGATTCTGAAGAGTTAGAGCAACATAGTTTGACTGCACTTTCTGGTACCACATCTATAATGTACTTACCATTTTCAAAAAAAAAAAAAGAAAAGGTTTAAAATGAAATAGAAGAGGATGAGATAAAGTGCAGAAGATAGGAGAGTGAAGTGTAGTGAAAGATGGTGAAGAAAATTTTAGTAACAGACCTGTTAAACTCTATAATTGTCGTACTCAGTTGTAGGATTGTTGGAAACATTTTTTGGCTTAAGACTTTTAGGAGAGATCTAGTAGTTCTTAATCAGAAAGAAAGGACAGATCAACTGGTTACATAGTAGTTTGTGTTAGGTTATAATAGCCTACAAACATTTTACCTACTTTTCAGCATAGTTATAGTCCCCATTTTTGTTGTTTCAATTGAAATATTGTACTTTGTTTCAGTAGTGACCTTAATAACAGCATTTTTCCACTCAAAATATGAATTATTCTGCAGATCACTGGTAGATTTGGCTCCCAAATTCCAGTAATTACTTCGATACCCCAAGGAATTTTTGGGCAAAATGCTACCACTAATGAGTTTGAAGAGGTGAATATAGTGGATGTAGACTAGAATCTATTTGGGATTGCATTTGAACTGCTTTTTAACGAGAATTGAAGTGCAGAAAAATGATGTTTTTTCAGGTTCAGTGGGACATTTTTGATGATGATGAGGCTCATGCCGATCGTGGTAATAATATCCACGGTGCATTACTAACTGTTGGTTCCTTGCCAGGATTGGCAATTGATTTAATCCCATTATCAAAAACTCGGGTAAATTCTTTGCTCCAGTACAGTCCTAACATATTTTAAAAATATGAATTGCCTGCCTTATATGAGAAATTTGAACTTCAACTTTTTAACTTGATTTTCAGTTCAAATTTCATGAAGTTCCTATCAGAGAATTTGTGCTAACTTCATTCAAAATGGGCTATATTAACTTGGGGAGAACAAATTTCAGGGAAATCAAGTAATGATTGATGATCTCGTGCTCAATGTCAGGGAACGCTCATCTTCTCGTTCTGGATCAACATCACCAGTGGGGATTTTGTTATTTTCTGTAAGTTCAAAGTCTTATAAACCTATCATTTTGTTATTTCTTGCCCCCTTGTGTCAAAGCAGTTTATTCCAATGATGCCTAATATTCCATAATTGTGGATAAGTGGATAAAATCAGTCCTGATGCAATACAGATTCCGTACGAGTGCCTGGAGTAATCAATTTAGACTAAGTGTGAGTCGTATTGAAACTCTGGAATGAACTTTGAGGGATTGGAGTTTTTGCTTTTCTAGTATATATGATCAACCTTCTTTCTTTTTACATTTAAGTGTAACAAAATCCATTTGTCTGCTGTTCTAGGATGAGGACACTGATGTCAAACCTGTCATCGAAAAGTTTGGTGAGTTAGCTTTATAATTATTCATTTATGAAAAACTTTACTTGTTCACATATAATGGATGCAGATTTGTCTTTTTATTTGATTATGTGACAAAATAAGTTATATTATAAGTGTCCCCTTTCGTGTTTGTAGATTATGCCTTCTCTAGTGAGACTGTCATTGTGGGTGATGGAGGCTCTCAATTTTTATACCAAGGTGAAACTGCAATTAACCCTTCTAATAACAAAGGGGTGAGTTCAGCTGCTGTTGCTCTTATATTTTCAAGGGATAGAGGCAAACCTCCTGGTACGTGTTGCTTTTTGATTGAAAATTTTCAGTTTCAAGTTATCATTTTTATTTAATAACAAGAACGCTGTTTTACAAGGTCATCATGAATGAGTATTGTTCACTAGGTCATTTCTAATAGATTCACAAAATTTTGGGCCAAATTGAACCGGTCTATTGTATTTTGAAATAATCGTGGTCTAACACACATGAAAAGCTGAGATAGTCCTTAATTCCAGATTCGCGACCTGAAACTCCAAAAAAGCGACTTTTGGTCCTTAAAAAAAAGTATATTCATTAGATCATTTTGAGTGGACCACCCCAAACATTTGGGGCCAAACCAAATTGCTCGATCATATCTGAAAAATTTATAGCTTGAGCACCGTAGTGCATTTGACCTGTATTCCGAGTAACATCAGTATGTGCAACCTGTGTACTTTCCCAAATGAAATTTTATTCTCTTTTAAACTTGTACTTGTGTATGATCTTTTAGGTGCATATCCTAAGTACTTTTTAAAAATTCTCTAGTACTGTTAAAATTATAACACTGCTTCTTTTGCAGTTAAATCAGCAAATATAGTTTAAAATATCAGATTCCTTATCTTCTAATTAATATTCTCGTAACTTTGGGTAATTTGGATATTATACCTCCACAGTTTATTGTGGCAATCATTTTCTGAGACCCTTCAAACAGGTGTTGGGGAAACTCAATTTCACGTAATGATATCCACTGGCATTTCATCGATTGGGCCTATATACAAAGCTGTTTCTGTTAGGGAGAGACCCAATGACTACTCCACTTGGCTCACTGCGAAAAGAGAAGCAGTTCATGGGAATCTGGATGGCCAGACTATTTTAGATCAGATTTATGATGAGGTAAGGTAGTACATCTTGCTAAGTTAATGGGAGTTGATGTTTCAGCACCAACTTTTAACTAGCTAGTTTCTGAAGGAAGTAATTTGCTGCTGGTTTGTTTAGAAAGGAGACTATCAAATGCTGACGACATATGTAGTGTAGCTAGTCTTGTTTCCTCTTCCTTTGATTCGTTCCACCATAGTTCAGAATTGTGGGAAATCCTTCAAATGCCAGAATACTCTTGCCTCACTTTAGCAGGGATGAGCATGCAATGGTATTAGGGAGATGTATTATGGCAGATAGGAGGTATTTGGATGATTAGAGTCTATCTTTCTTTCTTTGCTTATTTTCGAATTCCATCGATAAATCTCAAAGAATGTGAGCAATACAAGATCATGGCTATAAAAGACTTTACAGAAGTTTGATTACCACCCTTTTTCAGAAAAAGGACTTTATAGAAGTAAATTTATGATTTGATCTATCGTCACATGCACAATTGCAATAGGTATATAATAAGATACGAATGATAAAACTTCTCCAGAAAAAAAAATCTCAAAAAGAAACAAAAACACTAAAATTGCTTTTGTTAATCGGGGTCCATAGTGGTTTACTGATCTTCTATAAAGCCCCTAATATGAAAGTGATGATTTCTTGTGGGTTGGAGATTAATTTTACTTGGCCACTTTAGAACTTAGAAGATGTCTAAATGATGATATATTTTCCTCTCCTAGTGTACGTGTTACATCATGTGTCTGTCAACCTGTGAACATTGTTGAGTTTGCACATCAGTATGGGGATGGGAAATTGGTTTCTTCATATATGATATTGGACAATCCTTACCCAATGAACTTTAGGGTTGAGGAGTTAGGCCTGAGGTCCATATGGTTTAGAGTCAGATTCATCCCAATTTTACTTGATGTTGGGCCTTATCTTATATTGTCGGCTTGTGAGGAGTTGTTGAATTTCCAAAATGGTGTGGATAAGAGAGGTTGGTCTTTCATTTTGTCTTGGGCAATCACCTCACCCGATGAGCTAGCTTCGGGGGTTAGTTGGGCCCAAGTTCCATTTTCTTACCAACAAAATTCCTTTATTCTGACTTGAGATATTTCTTTTCTGTGATTTGATTTTACCAGCTGGGAGATCGTAACATTTGTCCAGTTCTCTATGTTGGAGTTACAAAGAGAAGAAAATGCTCTATTGGGCAGGAAAAACCAAGCTGGATAAGTACGCATGAATTCCATGAGGTTTTAAGGTGATTAATGCACCATTGCACTTGGTTATCCGTTGCTGGTCTTCACTTATGATGTTTGAATGTTCTGCTCTCCGTATTGACTACCTTTTTTGTGTCCTGAAGTGATGATTTGCACATGCTGGTAGAGGGACTACTCTCCAAGAATTTCACGTGGTTCTTGGAGATATAGGGAGTCCTCACCCAAGTTTGTTTTTGCTAACATGGAAAGTCATGTTAGTTTTAGTTGAAACCACTACGCTGATAATCTTGTATATTTTTGGTCGTCTTCTTCACTTCTGTAACTAATTGTAAGAATTTGCAGAGGAGATGAGGAGTATCTGTATGTCCATGGTGTTGGTATCAAAAGTGGAGACTCCTTCCGGTTTTACCATGCAAGTTCTGACTGTGCACGTGCTTCTTGCAACACTATCGCAAACAACTTCAGACATTTAAAGCAACTTCTTAACTATAAAGATGATGATCTTTATAGCAAGGGCGTAGATATGCATAAGAAGTGTGTTTTTGGCGGTATAATGTTTGCTTGCTGTGGGCGTGGTAAGTTACTCTTTGGTGAACCTAATATAGACGCTTCACCTTTCTTGGAGAACTTCCCTGGGGTTACTGTCTCAGGAACCTATTGTACCGGAGAAATTGCGCGTGCAAATTTAAGCTCGTATGAACAGGGTTCTCAGGAACACAGCTCTATACATTGCAATTTGCACGTATTTAGCACGGTCTACCTGGTTATGTCATATACCCCTGCATTGCCTCAACATTAGAGATTTGGTGACTTAGCAGAAGGCCTATTGTCTCATGTACATGTTTCAAAAGCCATTCTGGGAATTTTTTACTACTAATTTGTTGCTGTTTCTTATCAGTAGAAAATTGTTGTGTTGTTAATGACATGACTGCAAAAATTGTGCATTTTTTGAGTTTCTCTTCCATGTATTGCTCCTACAGGTATTAGATGCAGGGGTGACAATTGGGCAGGTTGGCTCAAAAAATTTCCAGACAATCATATTTACAAAATATTCATAATCTATATAACACACGAAAAACTAAGAAAAAATAGTGAATTCTTGTTTCATAACCCCTATACCAATTGTACAAAGAAAAAAAATTTGTAATGGATGCTTCAGATTTTAAGTTTCAGTTAAAGGGGTGTGCAAAAACTGATGCGACCGATAAATCAAACCGAAAAAAATATTATTGATTTATTGTTATCGGGTTATTGGGTTAACGAGTTTTTAATGGTTTTACAAAAAAAAATTATCGATTTATCAGTTCAGTTTTAATTTTTAGTAATGGGTTATAGGGTTAACCGATAACCAATTAAGACTATAATAATTTACGAGGTGAAATATTGCATATTATTTAGTTTAGGTGCTCAATTAATTTGTTTGTTTTACTGTATCTCATCGTATTGCGACAAATTGTTAAAGAAGTCATATATTTATTTTATGAGTATTTTCTTATTAGGTAAATCGAAAATCGAACCATTAAGGACCAAAAATCGATAAATCAAAAACCAATATAAAATATCTTAGTGATTTGTTATTGGTTTAGCATATTTAAAAATCGAAAATTGATAAACCGAACAGATAATACCTAAACCGAACTGACTAATGCACCACCCTTCAGTATAATAAAGTCGGTTTTATATTTTTCAATCTTTGAAACCTGAATGCTAAAGAAATAAGATAACTGGAAAAGAAAATTAAGTAACTACTAAGGTTATCCTCCCTTCGTCACATATTAGTTGTCTCTTTAATACGCTCTTTAAAAAATCAAACGAAGTGTTTTATACTAATTTACCCTTACCTATTTCCAGTGTAATCAATATTATTTACTTTCAAAAACAATTAATTTAAGGGCAACACGAAAGGAGGAAAAAAAAAGAGTTCGTCGATTTTATAAATTGACAAGTACTTTGGGCCTGATGATTTTAGTAATGTTGATAACTAATACGGGATAGAGGGAGTCGAGCTTTTAGACATGTTTTATTGCAATTTCTGTGCCAATGCGGAGTCGATGGTTATTAAAACTTGGTACTAAAGGAGGAATTCTCGTAAGTAGACCTTACTCCTATCTCGTAGAGATAGTGAGGTTGTTTCCGGTAGACCCTCGACTTAAATAAAGCATGCCAAACAGTTTGAAAAAAACGAACTTTTATTCAAATGCCATGTTTTTGGTTGGTATACAACAATGTTAACATCTATAAGGTTTATTCATAGTTCAAATAACAGAGAATTAGTTTCCTTCTGGTCCCTCAGTTCCTATTTTCTGCCTCAGTAATCTGTACAGAAATGTCGATGTTAACAGCATTACAGCATCTAAAATTGCAGTGAGTATCTGCGGCAAAAACCTGTCTAACTCGATGTCAAGTAGTCAGTATTTGTTGACGCCTACTGTCAGCTCCTTGATGTTAACTACTTGGTTTGTTCCTCATAGCCACCTCTTTGTTAACTTGGCTGAAGCTCCAGGAGTTTTGCAATTTCTACTTTCATTCGCACCTGTAAAATGAACGACACTTCTGTAAATGGAACATTCGATCAGAATTGGCTTTTAGCTGAAATTTAACACATTCAACTTAGAGTTAATGGTGAAAAACACAACTGATGTATCAGGTTTTTGCGAGTTTACTACCTGAACTATCATATGTTCATTTTTCCTACATGAACTATTAGTTGTTCTCTAATAGATGGTGATATTTCAGGGGAAAGTGAACACCTGATAGTTTAGTTTATTTTGACCATTATCTCTTTTACTTACAAGAATCAGGCAAGCTCCCTCCTCCAAGTGAAGATCTCCTCGACATTATTGGTGGTGGAATGCTAGTTAGGGATTGTCTTCTCAGTGTCCTTGCATTAGATGTCATTGATGACATCTCCTCATTTTGGCAATTAAAAGGCGATAGTGGGGCTGCTTCGGTCTTTTTCTGTTGGTTCCTGTAAGTTTTCACAAGTAAAGAGAACACAATTCTACATTAGATTAATTGAATTCATCTATAGCTTCCAATAAGCTATAGCTTCATATTCTTATATATATGGATTAATTGAATACATAAAAACCAATTGAAATGCGATCGGACAATGAATCACTTACTTCTTTTCAGAACCATTAATCAGTTTCCCAATAGTCCGAAGTGATCTTCGTATTTGAGATCCTTTTCCATGAGTACGGCTAATCAAAGTAGGCGTCTGGAATTCAGATGAAATTGTACGCTCGCTTTGCATTCCTGCCTTGTTCTCATTTTTAGAGATTATCAGTGGCTCAGGTGTTTTGGGTAGTTGAAGAGAAGGAATCCTTGTCCTGTTATCTGTTGTTTTCACACCCTGGATTTTAATGGCAGCACTTGGTAAACTCCTAGGTGCATTGCAGCTCTTAAAATCAGAAGTTGGACTCCGAGGTGCCTGCTGGCTTTTGAAGCCTGAAGTTGGACTCCGAGGAGGCTGCTGACTTTTATAGGTAGAAGTTGGACTCCGAGGAGCCTGCTGGCTTTTGAAACCTGAAGTTGGACTCCGAGGAGGCTGCTGACTTTTATAGGTAGAAGTTGGACTCCGAGGAGCCTGTTGGCTTTTGAAACCAGAAGTTGGACTCCGAGGAGGCTGTTGACTTTTATAGGTAGAAGTTGGATTCCGAGGAGCCTGCTGGATTTTGAAACCAGAAGTTGGACTCCGAGGAGCCTGCTGGATTTTGAAACCAGAAGTTGGACTCGTAGGAGCCTGCTGGCTTTTGAAACCAGAAGTTGGACTTCGAGGTGGCTGCTGCTGGATGTTGAAACCAGAAGTTGGACTTCGAGGTGGCTGCTGCTGGCTGTTGAAACCAGAAGGTGGACTTCGAGGTGGCTGCTGCTGGCCGTTGAAACTAGAAGATGGACTCCGAGGAGGCTGCTGGATTTTAAAACCAGACGTTGGACTCCGGGGTGCCTGCTGGCTTTTAAAACCAGAAGTTGGACTCCGAGGAGGCTGCTGGATTTTAAAAGAAAAAGTTGGACTCTGAGGAGCCTGCTGGTAACTGAGACCAGAAGCTGGACTATGAGGAGCATCCTGGCTTCTAAAAGCAAAAGGTGACCTCTGAGCAGCCTTCAGGCAAGTATCATTACCGGCTTGATCATACAATTTTGTGACATCATCACCTTCCTGAAGCTCAGTGGATTGCTGCAAGCACACAACTTCTTGCTGGTTGCGCTTGGTAGTGGCTTCTAATGATTTAATATGTTCAAGATTCTTGCTGGCTAATCTTGGCCCTTCTAAACTTAATCTTCTCGAACGAGTTTTCACAGCTGGAGTTTTGGATCCCTTTTCATCATCAAGGTTGGCCTTTTCTCTCCTCACGGTGGTGGTGCAACTCTCAATGCTTAATCTTCGAGCTCGTGGAGTGGATCTCTCAGCTATTGCTTTTG